>JAKCOX010000009.1:845000-2116000 GCA_022605575.1 Laterallus jamaicensis coturniculus
TTGTACACTCCTTGATGTCTTTTCAAAACCTTCAGAGTTGTTTCATGGAACTCCAGCTGCTATAGAGAATATAGCTGGAAAGTGTTTTAAACTGTAGAAAGGTTTTTGACTGCTGCATCTAATGGTGACATCAGTATGGCTTTATTTCGAGCATTTGTGTGATTGCTTTCTTCTAAAGGAAAGACTTCTGAATTAGGGACCTGGTACCAGTAAACAGCAGATAAATTTATTGCTTCAAAACATGTATCCTTTTCGTGGGCTTTAAGGCTTAATTTCTATGAGGAGATTTGATACAGTTCCTACCAAAGGAAAATCGGTTATTTGGATTTTTTTTCTTCTACTCACTAATCAATTGTCTTTTATAGACCTAGCTTATAGATACAATACAAGCACTTCTCCTTAGATAAGAAACAACAACAGTGTAAATGATGGAAATTACAATTTTTTAAAAAAAAAATTAGAAATTTTCAGTGCTGGTACTAAGCTCTTAATCCTTTTTGGTTTTTTTCCTTGATTCAAATGAGTCATACAGATTTGGTCTGTCATTACAAATCGGTGCATTGCAAAACTGAGAAAGAATCACAGAATGGCTGAGGTTAGGAGGTCCAGGAAGGGACCTCTGGAGATCATCTAACCCAGCCTCCCAGCTCAGGTCCTGCCAGATTTGAATGCTTCCAAGAATGGAGACTCCACAACCTGCCTGGACAGAGCTGTTCCAGATTTCAGTCACCCTTACATGATAAATGTTTTCTTTAGTTTTTTATGTACTGGTGCATGGCTGGGACTGTTCAGTCTGGAGAAAAGAAGACTGATGGGGGACCTTATTAATGTGTATAAATATCTTAAGTATGGGATGCATGGGGAAATGGCCAGCCCCTTTTCAGTGGCCTGTGGAGACAGGACAAGGGGCAATGGCTGCAAGTTGAGGCACAGGAAGTTCTGCACCAACGTGCGGAGGAACTTCTTCACAGTGAGGGTGACAGAGCCCTGGGACAGGCTGCCCAGGGGGGCTGTGGAGTCTCCTTCTCTGGAGATACTCAGGACCCGTCTGGACGCCTATCTGAGTGATATGAGCTAGGGAGCTGCTTTGGCAGGGGGGTTGGACCCGATGATCTCTTGAGGTGCCTTCCAACTTCTGTGATTCTATGGCGCTTTTCTTTCCCTGACGCAGGACTTGGCATTTCCCTTTGTTGAAATTTGTGAGATACCTGTTGGTTGGCCCCTTTCTCCCATCACACAGCCATCTCGTGCATCAGCTTACCCTTTGTTTCTGTACCAGAGATGGCTTTTTGGGTAGTGCTGGTTTCAGTACTTACAGCTCAAGTGTCTGAGCTGTTCACGTGGTAGGTAGTGCTTTAAAACTGCGGCCTTTCAGCTAGGTGTTAGCCTGTTGCATTGGTGCTCCTCGATCCATCCTACATTCCTGTTGAGTCCTGTTGGGTTTTTGTCTTTAGTCAGGAAGCTTGAATATTTTTAGGTCAGATTCATAACAGGTGAAGGCAAAAAGCGAGGCCAGCCTCTAGGAAACCCAGCAGTGACTGCAGTGTGATTGTGCAGATTGCATGATGTTTTCCCTGGTGGTGGTGGTGCCAGTAATGCAAGGTGGCACGGAGCACGCAAGGCTAGTTTGTAGAAGTTTCAGGTAACGCTTCTCAGCGGTGACTTGTGGTGCAGATGATGTACTGTAAGCTACAGTGGTACAGATGGAGTTATATAGTGGAGTAGAAATGCAGCAAATTTCACCACCCATGCAGTAGCCAGTGGCCTGTGGCAGAGTGCTGGGCTGAGGACAATTATACCTTAAACTGCGGCAGATAAGTCTGCCAACATTCATCTCTGATGCCTCAGTCCCATCTTCTTGACAGGCGTGCTGGCACTAGAATGATTAGGCTTATTTTATATCCATACAGTCAGCTTAAATTCATTCCCTTACCACTTCTGGCAATTCCTAGGTCTGGCTTAATGAAATGCCATGTTGCAGAAGCACCAGGTTCCAAGCATCAGCATTTCTGTATGCTTTCCAGCTACTTACTTCTTACCTCTGTGTTGTTAAATCACCAAAAATGGCAGGTAAACTCCCCTGTTTTGGGGAAAAAAAAAAAAAAAAAAAAGGAAATGCCTCTGTGAGGCTTGCAGTAGTTTGGTTATTGCTGCGACACCAGTGTGGTTGTCAGAGGGTTGGAACCCCCAGCAGAAGTCAGAGGGTTGGTATTTGGCGGTTCTATCCAGCAAGCACGTTTGATCCAGCTCTTTCATTAGATACAGGTAATTTCATAGACTCCCCTGCATCAAGGAAAGATGTATTTTGCCACAGTAGTAATTTTTTTTCCTAAGACTTGATGGTTGTTCTGCGACCTTCTGAGACTTTCCTCCCTCCACCCCACTTACAAGCCCTCCACTTAGGCATCCTGCACAGTAGCAGAGCTTGGTATGTATCGTTGCTCTTACTGTGGTCTGTGCTGTGTCATCACTGAACAGATTCTATCATCAGAGTGAAATCCTTGGGCATATTGAAGTACTGTAGGAGTTTCTCATGCACAATGTTAAAAGTGCCAGCACTTAAAATGTACGTGATGGCAATATATTCAGTAGTTGGCTTAATTTTCCATTGAAGCTGGCAGCAGTACATCCAATTTTGTCTTGCCTTGGAAGGGCAAAGGTTCCTTTATGAAGCTTTGGAGTATATAGGTACTTTGGAGTGCCTGTGGAACATGAACATGCTGGCAGGCAGAAGAATAGTATGTTAGTTACGTAGACAAGCTTGAGACATGCAGTCACCTCTGCTCAGAAATAGACTGCTCTTTTCTGTGTTTACTATATGTAGCTGTGGGGTTACACACTGTTGCCAGTCTTAATGGACATTAAACATAAGTTTATGCCATTGAAAGTGGAGCAAACACCACTAGACTCTGTTCAGAAAAAGCATTTCAAAAGTGATTTAATTCTTCTTCAAAGGTAGGTTGAGCTCTCACATACCTGGGCTACTGGGGGGCCTGTCACACAGCAGGCAGCTTTGCACTGCATGTTCACGCTTTGTGCTTACTGCTCATGGCCCTTCTCTACCTAGATTGTCTCAGGGGCCTTTGGAGAGGTTTGCCTTCCTTCCAGAAATAATTTTACTTGAAACCCAAACATGATGAGAAATGGAAATGACCGTTGAGAGCACTGTAATTTCTGTATCCCTGTCTTAAATATATTGCCATTTGTGAAAAAGTGACCTAAGGTGCCTTCAAAGTTCACACCAAGTCCCTTTAATGATTAGCACATGGTTACTGAGTGGTTTGGGGTGTGCCCTTAACGGCTATTTTCCATATTTAACTGTGTTTGCAGTTCCTTTAGTTGAAATGTTGTTCTCTGTATTTCTGTGGTGTCTGAATTCTTGTTGGCATTTTTACCATCTCAATAGATTTTATTCCAAAATGTTTTACTTCAGATTATGTAGCAAATGTGGTGCTTTTGAGCATTATGCTTCTTGGTGTTAAAAAGTGATAAAAGCCTGTTTATATCCTTCTTTCACTGCACTCACATAATCACCTAAATTCAAAAAAGCTGCATCTGTTGCTGTGATTGAGAGTTTCCAGTTTATAATGTACTGGGATTTGATGACTTAGACTGATCGTGGTGTATAGCAGGTCTGTAGGTATCTGTTACAAAGCCTAATTTCCTAGAATAGAGAAGAAAACCTACAGGGAGCTTCTTTTGTCATCTTTCAAATATTAAGTCTTGTATTGTAATGTTCATTTTCAAGTGAAATTTCTACACCTATTATATTGATAAAAATGAAGAGTTTTAACAGCTTTTTAAAATCGGGACCGTGTGTGTGTTCGGGCTGGTAGAAGTCTAAAAGTAGCTTTAATGCCCAGCGTTCGTATGAGTGCTTTGTGAGTACCTGTAAAAGAAGCTGTGAGAGAGTGAAAGTTCTGTCTTGAGGTTTAGCTGGTCTAGCAGGAATTTGTATGCAGCTTTCTTGGGAAAGCAACAGGAGCTGCATTCCCCTCATCAGATGTTGTGTTTTGGTTGTTTTAGTACGCTGCTTATCAAGCTCTTCATAGAGCTTGAAAGGTCTGCAGTTTATGTTCACTAGCAAAACCTTGAGCATTTTTACTACAAAAATTCTAAACAAGGTTTTTTTGTGTGTGATCATCAATGGAGGTGGTATTCCCAGTGATATTTAATTTCTAAAGTAAAGGGAGGATAATAAAGGTATTTTTCTGGGGGGTTTTCAACTTAAAAAACTTTGCTGTGAGTGACACGGTGGTGTCTGCAGGGGCTTTTCTTAGCCAAGGTGAACTCTGCTGCAGGCAGGGACAAGGGTAGGGCCCCTCGTCCCCTGCTGAAGTTTAGAGGGGAAAGTTGATTTTGCAGACAATTGAAAAAGTGTTAGATGTGCCTTTTGTACTTTCTTTCTTATTGAGTAGAGATTGAGAGCTCCCTCTTGAGCATGTCTGTACCTTAATTCAGCAAGAGGACTTAAAAGCTGGATAATAAAGATGAGCAATGGGACAAGTGGAGGAGAGATGTAGGTTTTTTTAGCAACTTAGAGGTCTGGGCTGAGACTACTTTTGCAAAGTTTACACTGAATGACTAGGTTGGAAAAGACCTTTGAGATCATCAAGTCAAACTGTACCAGTTCTCTACTAAAGCATACACCTGAGCACCTCATCTACCTGTCTTTTAAATGCTTCCCGGGTCGGTGACTCAACCCCCTCCCTGGGCAGCCTGTTCCAGTGCCCAATAACCCTTCCAGTGAAGAATTTTTTCCTAATGTCTAATCTGAACCTGTCTTGATGCAGCTTGAGTCTATTCCCCCTCATCATCTGTTGCTTGGGCAAAGAGACCAACACCCACCTCTCTACAACCTCCCTTCAGGTAGTTGTAGGTGGTGATAAGGTCTCCCCTTAGCCTCCTCTTCTCCAGGCTGAACATCCCCAGCTCCCTCAGCTGCTCCTCATAGGATTTGCCCTGCATCTCCTTCATCAGCCTGGTTGCCCTTCTTTGAACTTGCTCCAGGACCTCAAAGTCTTTCTTATAATGTGGGCCCAAAATTGAACAGAGTACTCAAGGTGTGACTTCACCAGAGCTGAGTACGGAGGCACTATCACTTCCCTAGTCCTGCTGGCCACGTTGTTTCTAATACAAGCCAGGATGCCATTGGCCCTCTTGGCCACCTGGGCACACCGCTGGCTCAAATTCAGCCTGCAGTCACCCAGCACCCCCAGGTCGTTCTTTGCCAGGCAGATTTCTAGCCACTTATCCCCAAGCCTGTAGCACTGCATGGGACAAGGGAGCAGTGAGGACACTGTCAGGGTCAGCCTGAAGTGGAAAGGCAGCCAGCCAGTCACTTTCCCATATGTGAAAATACTCCTGTGCTCATTGTTACTGCTCCTGACCTGCACCAGGACTGGATTAGGGAAAAAGCCCAGTTTGCATGTCTCTCTGGTACTAATAACTCCATATGATACAGCCACTATACAGAGTATTAATAGGGCTTTTTTCCTGCCAGTTTACATGCATAAATTTGAGGACAGGGCTGTCCCAGCCATGCACTAACCAGCTGATCAGCCCTTGCTTTGTTTTAAACATCCTAGAAGCCGTGCGTGCCTGCACACGACAGCTCAGGAGCAGAGCTCGGGGGAGACCGTCATCCTTGTCAGAGATACTGACTGCATGATTGACACAGGGGGAAAATGTCTTCAGGGGAGAATACTGAAAGCCATTCTGCTGAAAGCCCTGGTTATTTGTGAAATAAGTCAACCTTTATACGTAGTAGAATAGAAGATATTTGTATACTAATATATCAGTTACTGTGCACATTGATATTGCAGGTTAACCTTTATTTTAATGCAGGGTAAGGTAATGCCAAACCACAGAATTCAAGGGAGTTCCCATAGAACTGATTGTGTTTGGGTGCTGTCTCTGTGAGCAGGATCTTGAAGAACAAAAGTGAATTTGTGACCAGGAATGTTGATTTTTACAATTACTGTAAACACTGCAGAAAAGCTATCTGCAGAGGAAAATATGAAAAGAGTTATTGGATTATTAGGGGTTGTTTTTTCTTCAAAAAGGCAAACAAACAAACAAAACCCCTAACACCTGTGCTAGAAAAACTTGATGTAAAGGGTTGGAGAGTTGTCCTGTTTTATTAGTTTTTATATACTGGAGCTACACTGGATTAAGCCTTAAGTGTATTTGCCAACTGTTACATGCATACCCTGGTTTTGTTTGCTATGTTCAGAAAGACATTCTGGCTTAACTTGCATTGTGAATAGTTTTATTTTGTTGTCTTCCAGCATATTATTCTTGCTATCTTGCAATATTTAGTCGATACAGTCTGTTGCCCTATTGTCCTGATGAGAATGCCATCAGGGAAAAGAGAGACATTTTGGTAGGGAGGAACAGGTGGATGTAACTCGGGGCTTTTATGTAGCTGGGGCTTTAGGTGAATAATTTTATTTTCCTCCTCATTATTCTCCATTTGTCTCTGTTTACTATATGCTTACTTCAAATCCAGGGTGTTTATGTTACTTGCAAGTCACATCCAAATTCCTCAGAAGTCTGTTTGTTAAATAATCTCTTTTCTACAAATGCTTACAGGTTTAAAAAGCAGTCATGTCTAATAGAAGTCATTTTCCACATCTTTTAGACCCTACAGGACCTGAAATTAAAAACGGTTTGGGGTTAAGTAATGCACAAGAGTTGATTCACAGCATAACTATAATTGGCCTGCTACAGGATAGTGAACTGCTGTATAATGAAGTTCCTCATCTCTCAGGAGGGATTTTATCAGTGGGCAACAGTATTACTCACCACCAAAAACTGACTTGTTGGTTAATGCTGCTAGCATTTTACTCGTTGTTAAAAAATGAAGGCACATCAGAGGTACAGAAGTTTGGTGTTTTCTACACTAACAGAAATTACATAGGGAAGGGGTTTCAGAAATCATGCATTACAATAAAACAAAAATGGAAGTAGTCAGGCAAAAAGAAATGCTGGGAGATCGTAATTTTGCTGTATGTAAACAAGTGTCATCTTAATAAAAGCTGCTCAAATGAAGCCATTAGGTGAAATGAGATGCTTTCTATCATAAAATTCAAAACACATGCCAAATAGAAAGCTCCATTTAATTCTTTTTTTCTTTTTTTTGTATGATATGTGAATAGGTTGTCTGGTCTGTAGGAACAGATTCGGTAAATGTTTTGTTTTGCCAAAGACTTAAGTGAGTGCTTGAGTAGGGTAGGATCATTGCAGAGGCTGAAAAGTTTCTTTAAATCCATCTTCCTTGCTGAGAACGTCAAGGAAATATTTAACAGAAACCTATGATACTCGTGTGGTGAAAGGAGGAGGTTTAGGGGGCTGAAAAGGGTCAAACAGAAAGAAGGTGCTGGCATTGCTGTTAGTACTGATGCAGGGAGCTTCCCTTGAAGGGATAGACTGTTCATTGAAAAGGTACAAGGAATTCAGAAGTAGTGAGCTGAGCTGTTGTTGCTTAAAATATGCAAATCTCATTACAGTGCGGTTCTGGAGAACAAACAGTATGGTAACAAATGGGCTGGTCTTATTAAACTGCTGATGGTGCGTAGGGATGAGGGAGAACTGAGGAGGTGATCCTGGGAAGTGTAAGTGAGGCTTGCTTAGTCTTCCCTACCAATAAAATTTATGCCAACAGTAAATTTTAAGTTGGTTATAAATCAACTAAATTATTATGCTTCATAAACTCTCTACATGGTAACCTAAATTTTTTACGCTTCTGAGCAAGTAACGGATAGAAGAGTGTACTGTTAAATTCACTGTCCTTCCTTAGATTCCTGGAGAAAAATCCCCTGTTGAGATATTTTTTTTTTAAAAAAAGAAGAAGTTATTTTGAGCATAAGAAGAAAATATGCTGGAGGTGACTGCTCTGAGTTTGTTATTAGAAAAGCCAATTGTTAGTAAGTGAGGAAAAAAAAAGTGAGTGTTGCTTTGTCTAGTTTTATATCAGGTGTCCTTAAAGACAGTGTTATCAACAGCTCTTTTCTGTGCTTTTAAAAATGTAAGTATCTTCTCCCTGTTAGCAATCCTTCTGAAAGGAGAATTAATGAAATGTTATCACAAGACTTGAGATTTAACACTTGAGCTGTTTATTTCTACTGAAGTGAAACCAGCTGACTTCCAGCTCTGTGTTTCAACTGGTGCATCTAATTAACATCCTGGAGGAGTGATTTTAAAAATTAAAAATCCAGTAGTCATCTCAGTTAAGAGAGTCTGTCACTTGCCCTTTCTAAATCTGATGTGAGGTCAAGCCCTTCCTTTAAGCAGTGTAGAGAACTTCCAGAGTTGACTTGTTTTGTTTCCCATAAAAGTTCCATAAAAGAAATAAGAAATAACTTGGTTATATATATATAATCTTTTAATATATCATTCTTTATTAAAGCTTGTCCACAGCCTTGGAAGAACAGGCAATGCTCCAAACAAAACTTTTCTTTGATGATGATTTAGAGCAGTCCATGCAGAAGGTCCTCAAACAATTGTAAAAAGCCCAGCTGTGTAACTGGGTGACTTTGTGTCAGCTGCAAGCTGCTGCTGTTATTTTTACAGTGATACATGGAAAGACTAGTTTGAAAACTCAAAGGCATCCCTGAACTTGAAAGCTTTACCAATTTGGCTTAGTTGGGGAGGGCAAGTGGGGGGTGTAGGCTTGATGGTAATGTGTATTAAAGGGGGCTAGCGTACCTTTTATAGTTCTTTTTGCTTGGTGTGCAGAGAGGAAGAGCAGAGAGCAATCTATTGAGAAAAGAAAGTGACAGGGAACCAGGAGAGATGAGCTGCCTCTCAGGGGACTTTATAAAATGATGGGAGTAGAAGACAGCAAGCAGAAGATGGTCTGGACTAAACAGTCTGGAAAAGGGTCTGATAAATGGCCGACACGTACCCAGGCATAGGAAAAAGGCTTCATGAGGAAGAGTGGCAAGAACAGTGCAGAGAGGTTCAAGTGGACCGACAACTTGTTACTGGGTGGGCTCTGTGGTGAAGCCTGGGGCTGACCCTTAAGAAGGTGCTGCTCCCTGGCAACTGAGCCTCCTTGTATAGTCAGTTAGTGAAGCCCTGGTTTGGGAACTCCCCAGTCGAGAAGCAGTGAGCCTAAATCAGTTTGAGGGGAGGTGCTTTGTGGAGAAAGGAGCTGGATTGATTTCGTGTGTTGTTCAAACCCGACAAAAGCGATTCTGTTTTATTGGGAGGTTTCTTTGTCTGTAAGCAAAGGACCTGTTTGGCTCTAAGACAAAATGTTCAGTTGTTCTGAAGGTACATTACTTCGGGCAAATCAACTTCACCATAGCAAAAGTCTTAAGAACACAATTTGAAATGCTGTGGTTTCACAAGCTAACCCCTGCTTAGAGCAAGACGTTCTGGTTTGTTTCAGAAGGCAAGTGCGGAAATCTGCGGATGGGAAGTGGAATTATCTGGGAGTGAAAAACCACAAGACAGATTTCTAGTTTTGGGGGAAGCCAAGTGTATGAAAAAGTTTGGTAGCACTTGTTAAAATGTTTTTCTTACATAAGTCATTAATGTGATTCTGTTTGTCTTCTAGCCTAAGAACTAGGTGATTAGCAAATGAAATAGAAAGGAAAGATGTAAAGGTCATTAAGAAAAGAAAAAAGGAACATTACTTTTTACATAACATATAATTAACCTATGAAATTCACAGCCAACCTATACTATTGAGGTCAAAACCAGAACAGAATTGAAAAATTATTAGGAATACATTTGCATAATGAGAAAATCCTCAATTCTATTGTGGGATTTTCTGTAGGTTTAAAAAGAAAGACCTCTGGGAGTATTGCCAGCTAGTACCTGGTTGTGAAAGGCTGGGGTAGAGAACTGCATGATAAACAGGTTGTCTAATTATCTGGCATTACTTATGTTTAAGCATAGTGTAAGCTTGACTTGATTTCTTTACATTCCCCCTTGAGAGCTCTTCTCTCCCTACTGGCAATAGAAGCTGCCCGGGGAGGTGAACCTCAGCAAGCGCAAGTTGGGCGTTGTGAATAACCACCTCCTTCCCAGGGTGAGGGGTGTCAACAGATGTTTTTCTGTGTTTTTGTAATAGCTTCCAGTATGAAAGCAATTAATTGTATCCACTAATTGCTAAGAAAAGCTGGGCATTTCTGTGGTCAGTCAGGACTGTGACAAGTAAGTAAGTACTGTGCATCTTCCCAGTGCTTCAACTGATTCCTTCTGCAGGCACATTTAAAAAATATTTTGTTCATTCTTCTTTGTAGATTAATTAATTCCAATAGCTATAAGAGTATCACCTAAATCCACAGTTTCTTATATTCATGTTAAATGCGATTTTTATTTGGGGAAGAGAGAGTATTAATTTTGTTCTTTGGAATAACTATAATCTCTTAAACGGTAAAACCTTGTTAGTTGCCATGTAGCTAATCCTTAAATGATAATTCACTTAAACAGACTGGCTTCACAACAAAAATACAGCTTAAGTGCAAGTGATTGTAACTTACTTTGTTTTGGCCTGTAAAAGTGCACCTAAAATCCAAATGTGGAGATAAGTGGGAATTGTTTAGGAACTTTTTGTTACAATCACGAAGTCACGCTTTCCCAATTAAAAACTACAGGGGCAAATATTTTTTAATTTATTGAGGCTAAGAGTTCTAGCAGACTGAAAAATGAAGTCTGGAGGAGGAAAACTGTAGCCAAGAATGAAAAATAAGGCACACAAGAAACCCACTAACGCTTGATGTCTGCACAGAGCTATTAGAATAGTCAGTAGAGACAAGAGAGTTCAGTAAATATTTTTGTTCTGAGCTTGGGAAAAAGGCAGATAGGATGTTCACATCATGGGGTGTACGATAACGTGGACTCTGTTTTCACCATCATCAAGGAGAAGGCTGAGCAGCAGTTATGCTTATATTTGGCATTTTTGAGTTAGAGGCCTGGATAACATAGATCCGTGAGCTTTGAAAGGGTGGGGCAGAGAATAGTTGTTTTAACATTCGTACAGATTATTTTTACAGTTCTTGGAAAACAGAAGAAGCTTCAGAGGACTTGAAAAGCACTATGGAACTGCTTTCTGAGAAATAAACGTAGTTCTCAGTCTGACATTAGGCTTGAGCAAAAGGATAAATTATTGAGGTGATTAATAAATTTAAAGGACAATAATTAATGATAATGACTCCTGGTTCTTGGAAAATAAGTTTTATTATGTTAACTTTAATATTCTTGATGTAATTCAGACTTTGTATGATAAAATAGTTGAAGTTAATACAACAGCGTGACACAGTTGGCTATAAACTTGCCTGATACCTTATTTTAGTTGACTAGATGACAAAAGGTCAATACAGTAGCTATGAAGTGCGTAGCAACTGCCTGGTAAGTTCCATGTAATTGTAAATGTTTCAGTGATGCTGCCTTGGGGTCAGATTCTGGTCTTGTTTTACTTGGATTTTGATGGTAATGCAGGGCCCTGGCAGGCGAGTCTCTGAGGCCAGAGCAGCTGGAATCATCATCCCACGGGGCAGGGACATCCCAGCTGCATAACAAGCTACTGGGTTGTCCATGCAGTTAAAGTAGTAAGCTCGAGGGAGGAGGTGTGGTAGACAGCTGAAGGCATCATCCCAGGCTAAGCCATCCATCACCATTTGTCAAGGAACCCCTAGATAACGTTAAATTATCTGTGTTAGTGTTTGCTGAAAGCACAGGCTGGGGAGCGAGTGCTGTATAATGAAGAGATGGGTGACTGCAGCAAAGCAAACTGGGTCACACCTCTGCTTCTGGTTGACTCTATGTTGTGTTACAGCCAGAGGGGAAGCTGTTCTCTAAGACTGAAGACTGTAAACTGCTACTAGAAGGTGTGGGAATGTATCCGAGAAAGCAGTAAGGTGGAAAAAAAACGAAGCATTTTAATTAATCTAGTGATTTGTAATTCAAGAGATCCATAATTACGTGAAATACAGACACCTATGGCATCCATAGTGGTTGGTGTCACTCATGAGCATGGCAGTTTGAGTTTGCTCCTCAGGGTAAAGCAGTTCCAGGAGTTGTTGTTGCTTTTGCCCATTGAGTAAATTGCAGCGGAGGGAGAGCCGCCCATCAGCGTGCACCTCTGTCCTTGCCCTGCTGAGGCTGGTGGCCGCTCCTGACATCTCTTCCCACTTTGTCACAGTGAAGGGTGTTGTTCTGCCTGCCCTGTCCATGAAAAGTCAATTCAGTTCCCTCTGGAAACTCAATTGAAGTGAATGCAGCCTGTCCTTTTCTTCATTCCTCCCTCATGGTGTTGTAGGCAACGGGACATCGAGTTTCTTTTCGGGGCCTAAATCAGGCTTTTTTTTCCATGAGTGCTGCATCTGTTGCCCTTTTCAGCCCATATGAAATCCTCACACAGCACATACGTGCTTGGAACAGAGAAGAGTGAGATTTCTTCACGGTTTCTGTGGTCAGAAAGGGTCTGTCATTTGCCTCACACTGGCTGTAGCTCTGTGTTTCCAGTGGCGGAGAGGCCGGTGGCAGATACTGGTGCCACTTCATTTCAGGTGCTGGTAACAAATCCTATTAGTACTCCTGTGGTGGTTTCTACAATTTCCGTCACTCTCTTTTCCACACTGTCAGTTACTTGGTTATTCTTTAATAGCTCTCTTGTATTGTTATTAATAGTAAGTTAGTCTGATTCATGGACCAAAAAAAACATGATAGAGTGAAACTGGCCCGTTAAAGACAACTTTAACTGTTCTGCCCATCTGTTTCCTGTACCAATTGATTTACAAGCGTTTTCCTATTTCGGCTTTACTTTTCTTTGGCCCCTTTCCCCTCCTGAAATTTCCACACAGGGTTTCAGTAACTTAATCAGAAACTGTGGCATACATGTGGTAGTATCGGCTTCAAGTGCTGATTTTATGAGATACCTCTGTTCATCTGATTTTTCCTCTGTGCTTCCTGCTTCTGTGTCTTCTTTGCCTTTTCAGACCTGTAATTTCTCTAAGCGTACAGGAATTTCCCCTTTCTCTGTTGTCCCCTTTCCCTGAAAACCCCACGTACCTTGCCTTCACTGAACTTAACGCTGTGAGAATTATCTTGGCTGTGACTTCTGTAGTTTTAAGTCATGCTCTAGCTCTGAGCAGCAGCCCTTTTTTCCTTCCAGCATAGTCTCACCTAACTTGCCTCAGATATTGCCTGAGAACTGTTCATCAGTTAAAAATTAATCTCAACTTAATTCTCTTTGATTTTTAGCATTTACTTCCTTTGGCTTTATTTTTCAGTTTGGCAAAAGTTAGTTACTCTTAATACCTCCTATTCAGATTATAGTTTTCACTTTGTCTAGATGCCTGAATCTCACATTAATGCAACAATAGGCGATAAATTTATGTGGGTAATGACTATATTCCCACATGATTTTCTAGGTCAGTGACATGTTTGGGGGGGCAGGCAGGGCAATAGGGGCTTGCAGCGAACTACACCGGGCATTAAGCATTGGTCAGTGAGGTTTTTGCCAAGTTGGATGATGCGTAATCAAAACTTCCACATTGCACTCTCGGGTTCTTTGAAGTTGCAATCTATTCTGGCATTAGACTCGCCTAGCACAGGGAACAAACAGCGCTCGGTATTTTGACAGGCGTGCTTTGGAGACAGTTGCTAAATATGTCTCTGTATTGCTCTGATCTTCTGTCAGAGGAGAGCCATGTATGAGTTAGAAAGCTGGAGTAAACTCTGAACCGAGTTATCTGACTTGTCATGGTTAGCACCAGTTTCTCAGGATGCCTTTGCTGCAGCCTGGGGTTGGGGAGATGTTAGTTCACTGCCTTTAAAGTGTTTGTCCTAGCAGTCAGTCTGACCTGATCTCAAGCCCCAAGTCCATCATCCTCGTTGTTTATAGTAGCTTGATTTGAACCGGTGCTCTCACATGCGAGTGTCCTCTGCTGGGCCGTTTCTCAGTGCCAGCATCAGCTTACGTGTGTCAGAGACAAGCTCTTGTTGCTCAGAGTTTTCTGCTGAAGACTCTTGTTACCAGAGCAGCTTTTTTGTAACTGGCAAGTTGTATGAAGATGTGTGACTAAATTATGCATTGGAAATACCTCATTTTGTAGAATGTTGGGGGGTGGTACCAACAGCTAGTGAATCCAGTGAGGTCGGAAGGAGGAGTTGAGTAGTGTTTAGTCCAAAGGATTTTTAAGCGTTTGAGTCGCTTTTAACAGAAAAAAATAGAAGGGATGGTTTAATACTTTCCTACTGCAAATTGGTCACTGGAAATTGGATATAGGCTAAGCTCAGACTGCAGATTTTTCAGATCAGTCATTACAGAAAAAGCTCTAACGGGCATACAGTGGGTTATCCACAGCTGGAAATCTCTGGAGAAAGGCTGCAAAGACGAGCAGCAAGGTTCTCCCTCAAGTAGGCGGGTGCGGGTGCTGGCACAGGAACTTGCTCAGGGTGTAGGTCCTTTTCTCTGATGCTCAAACAAATGGGTTATGCAGCAGTGGCTCCTTCTGGCTTCAAGATGTGTAAACCAGAGAGAGGTAGGTGGTTGTTCAGTTTGGTGTTGTTAACATCGCTGCGGCTGGTTTTGGTGACTCAGCACTTTTTTGGCAGAGGCGTTGTCACTTGCTGAGCCTGTGCTCTCCCGCGGCGCAGTGCAGAGCGTTGCCCGGCTGCACTACCTCAGCCCCTCTGATCATCCACCCACCAGTGCTGTCCTGATAAGGTTCTTCTCCATTTCCAGTTGAAACCTGCTTTCTCTGTTAAATTTTGTCTTCAAAAGTCGTACTTGCTGTTCTTTTAGATGACTCTGGTTTTAACTGATGGCGGTGGTGTAGATTTGGCAGGCAAAGTGGGAATTGTTTTGAATATTATCAACTGATGCATTGAGAATTCTTGATTAAAATAGAGAGGCTTTATTTGCATCCTGAATTAAGCTTTTTCCATATATATCATTATTTTGCAGAAGAGACAACACTAATATGTTTTATTTGTCAAGTACTAACTGAGGCAGCTCTTCTTCCCTTTCAGGAATCTGGGTAAAAATGGCTTATCTAACAGTAGTATTCTATTGGATAAATGCCCACCTCCACGACCACCACCTCCACCATACCCTCCCTTGCCAAAGGACAAGCTGAATCCGCCTACACCTAGTATTTATGTAAGTAAATCTGTGCTAGAAGTACATTGTTGACTGCCTTTTGTAATTATTTGGATATTTGAATTACCTAATTAATTATTTTAAAGATGCCATGTTCACAGTTTAATTCTAATTACACGCTCAATTCTAATTACATGCTCTCCCGACTAGTGTGCAAGCAGGAAAGAGGCTAACACAGGAAATAAGAAAATTCTGAGACTTGTTTCGACTCTTAAGGTGCTCATAAATTAAGAATTTCAGTACACAAGATGAAAACCAGCTTCAGAATTTATTCGTTCACTTTCAATGCTAAAAATACTGGCAGAATAAGCGAAACAGTTCATTGGATACAACATACAATATTTCAAATATGTATGTACATTTTTTGCAGCTGACAGTTCAGGTATAAATGAGCAAGTAATTAACTCTACTAAAAGTTTGCTTCAAAACAGAGTAAAGAAAAAAAATAATAAAAGCTGAGGTGATGGTAAGAACAAAATGTCGTTAGGAAAAGGCAGGGTTTCGTTGCATCACATTTTCTTATGTAACCATTAAAACTTCTGCTCTGAAAATAAAAGTTTTGTAATAGCTTTAGGAAGGGTTGGAGTTAACTTCCCTAGTGATAGAAGGGTAAGTTGTAGGACATCCAGCTCCTTGATAACAGATTAATAACTTGCAGTATGTCCGTAAAACTGGTGTAAAAACCTCCAGTTAGCTCTGCTTAGCCCAGCTTTGGGACCAGGGGCAGCTGGCACTTGGGTGTGATGCCACACAAGCAGCTAGATTAAGCTGGGAGCGGCAGAGCTTCCAGCTGGTGTCCCAAGTGTTGTATCTGAATTAAGCTACCTTAGTAAAACCATGTCACAGGTTTGTTTAGCCTGTACAAAGCTGGTAAGTCATGCTGTGGCAGCACACTCTGTATATGGGGTGGTCTGGGTCTCAATATTCGTGAACTCAGTGGTGTATTTTGTTTATTGAAAGAGAAGCCTTTCAGCATTTTAAGAGTCACAACAAAGGGGAGGCGAGGGGGAGGGGAACGGATGAAGAGGAAGGGGGAAAAAAGATGCAGAAACCATAAAATTGAGGTCATAGTTGCACAAAAGTGTAAAAAGAAACAAAATCAGCCTTTTTCTGGTTAACATGAGATATACTGAGAGAGTAATCTTTTTAATTATGCTGTTTCTTGGATGCATTATCTGTAGAATTAGCTTTTTGATTTCTGTAAAGAAAGTTTAGTGTATTATCTTGCTCTTCAGAGAATGGTGTAGATTTAGAGGCTGTAGAAGGGCTACTGCCAGATAAAGGGCTACTGCCAGATAAAGAAATAAACTGCAGGAAACTTGAGTTGCGAAAGAAATTGCAGCTTGGGAATAATTCATGCCAAGAAATAAATTGTATTAACAAATTAATTTCAGGAGTGAACCTAGCTTTTAACATAGTAGCTATTCATTCCCCACAGTGCAGGGAAATGGAGAACATTCCTGTCTTTCTGCTGTTTCTCTTTTTCTTATTTTGTGTTTTTATTTTCATTACTGTTCTTTCTTACTTTATAAATAAAGAGCCTAAGTTCATTTGACATCTAATACTCCATTATAATTTTGCAGTTGGAAAATAAAAGAGATGCTTTCTTTCCACCTTTACATCAATTTTGTACAAATCCAAACAACCCTGTTACTGTAATACGTGGCCTTGCTGGAGCGCTTAAATTAGGTAAGTTTACTTTCTGTGGGGTTTTTTTTCAACTATGGAAAAAAAAGTATGTGTTCTTAAATAATTCTCTAAGTTCATAGAAGTGGGTATTTTATTTCTGTGTTACTTGTGTATTCCAAGTAATTAGGGTAATGTGTCATTTCAGTTTGCTACTGTTTCTAATCTCGATCATCTCCAAAAAAACCCACCCAAAAATGCAAGATTTTGCTGAGTGCTTATGGAAGCTTATGGATAGATGTTTTTCCTATGAAAACCATGGCTGCATGTGTTTGTGCTTAGGTTTAATGTTCTGTAATCTGACTGTGTGCAATATTTTGAATTCTGCAGATAAAAAAACTGGTGTTGCTGGTAGGAAATGTGTTCTGTGAGGGAAGTGCTTTCATAGAACTACAGTCTAAAAAGTGCCCCATTGGTAATAGCTTTAAACATTGTTTGCAGATTTCTTTACACAAGTCATGTAATACGTTTCTTGGAGTATAGTCTATACAGTAGTTGCCAAGTTTTTTTCTAAGCTGCTGCTGTTGTGTGCAGGAAAGCTTTTTGAGTGTTAATGATGAGTGTTAATTTTTAACTTTCAGGTGGGCTATATTATGAAGGCTAAAGGGGAAAAAGTGCTTTAGTTTAAAGCTTTAGATAACTTCAGGTATTAATGTCTTCTTTCCTTGAAACGTCTCGCTGTATTTTAACTGTCACTTGTGAATGTTATTCCTGCTTATTAGATCTGGGACTCTTCTCTACTAAGACATTGGTAGAAGCAAATAATGAACACGTAGTCGAAGTGAGGACACAATTACTGCAGCCAGCAGATGAAAACTGGGACCCCACTGGAACAAAGAAAATCTGGCGTTGTGAAAGCAGCAGATCTCATACAACAATTGCTAAATATGCACAGTACCAGGCCTCCTCATTCCAGGAGTCTTTAAGGGTAAGTCCTCCCTTATGTAAGGTAAAATTTTACCAATTGGATACCGAGTCTGGAACCAGTTGGCAATGGCTGTGAAAACAAACAGAAGCTGGTAAAGGAAAATGAGACATTGCCATTAGGATGAAGAGCACAATTTACAAAGTCTGTTTTGAATAGAAGGTCCAATAGCGTGTAGGGTGTTCCTCCCAAATGCTTAATGTAAAACTTAATTTCCTTAAAGTAAAACTGGCTATTACAAAAGCTTGTTAGCATAAGATTTCCTCTAATAATGTCAAAAATCGTATTAGAATATTTAGAATTTAAGATGTGTTGCTTCTACTTTCATATACTCTTTGAAAATAAATTTCTTTGTTCTTTGTAGTGCCCAGAATTGATTTGGATGTGGATTATTGGAAGCTTAGTACTTGTCTTTCAGCACAAAAGCTTAAAAATACTAAAATAACTTTCTGCCTCCGAAAGAAGGGACTGGTGCTTTCTGTCTTTGTTATAGTTGGGTTTCAAACATAAGAGTTTCTATTTAGTTTAGAAGTTGTTATACATTTGTGACAGAGTGAAATGTCTGAAACTTTTATTTTGTTGGTATTACTTTCTAGTATTTTTGCTGAAGTAGTGAGCACATTCTTGGAATTAGTTATGAGCACTCCTCAGAGGCTTAGCTTACCTGCTGTTATAAAAAGATTAGGCTAAGGTGGAGTCAAGACAAAAAGCTACTCTTGATCAGTTGTTAATTAAAATAGGGAAAAGAGCCAGTGTGGGGAGTTGACTGTTGCAGTTTTCACCACTGTTACTCAGAAAGAGCAGCTGTTTCAGTAAGAAAGGAAAGAGAAATTCTAGAGTTAAACTTTGCACTTTAGAGGAAAGGCTTAGAAACTAAGAAACTAATTGGTGGTTGAAGAAAAGAGGAGGGAAGGCAGTCATGAGATTTTGAGCAAGACTGATACGGGATTAGGAAAAGAGACAGGAATACTACTGGGTAGTGGGGACCACTGAAATCATCAAGAGCTTGGGACATAAACAGGATTTTTCTTCCTCTGCAGAGATAATAAATTTAAGCAGGATATTGACTGAAGTTTTGTGGTGCCCCAGGAACAGTTGCACCAGCACTGTAGTCTCCTACATCATTCCACAGAGACTGGAGAACACTACACATACAATGTTTCAGTGAAGTACACGTTTAATAACATGCGTGATTGATCACACGCCAGCTTGTCAGCAGGAAAGACTCAGCTTTGGGTTTGCACCAAGTGAACTCTGGGATTTTCTGATTTTATTTTTTTTTCCTGTTACAAAGTGGTGGTGAAAATGTAATTTACAGCATAGTTTTCAGAATTATGATTTTAATTTTTCCCTTGGAAATCAAACCAACATTGTTTAAGTGTATGTGTGTCCTTTCCCTAACGCTGCTTTGACCTGTCCTTAGGTGACTTTTCACAGGGTTCAAATGAAAACTGTTTCTTCTTTGTACAGACACAATCCTTTTGGTTTGCTCTAAGCCACTGGTTTTTTTATCCCTCTAACAACTATTGCATCGCTTTCCTAACGTCTTGCAGTATTTGATAAATCCATCATCACCAGGTCCCTTTTTGTTTCTCTGTGCCCTTCATTCAAAGGATGAATGGGTCTTTCTCAGGTACATGGGGCACTTTGAGATTTAACAACAATCCTATTCAAAGCCAGAGATCTTGGACAGCTTCCAGGCAGTTCTTTCCTCCTTTTTGTCTTAACTCTTTTTCTTTCGATGTCCATATACCTGCCAAAAAAGAAGACTTTAGAATAGGGTTTTGAGCCCACTCTGCTAAAAGGATCAAATTACATCATTTAATATCAGTTAGATTTTTCCACCAGTAATGGTCCTAGCTACTGCAGTGCTAAAATAGCATATGGCTATGAAAAATTCAGAAGATTTTATATAATGGATTTTATAAAATTAGTTTTATAAATGTTAGTCATCCTAGTTCCATATCAGGGGACCTGCTTGACTTTGAAGAAAGGTAAATGTTCTAGTCTAAAAAAGTTTGCAGTGTTCCTTAAGACTGGGCTCCAGTTTGCCTGCTTAGTGAAGCAAACCAGCACGCACCGTAATGTGGGCTAGCAGCCATATTTACAGTGCAGACATTTTCTGTGTCCCCAGCCTGAACTGCACCGAGTACGTAGTCGTGAAGAATTCACAAGCAATGGCTTGTGACCAAGAACACCCTTATTATTGGTGGTGGTGGTTTTGTTATTGTTATTTTAACAGTAATACTGACATAAAATCTTGGGTATGGGTGTTTTACTGATCATACCAGAATCGTGAAACAAATGGGCTTACATCTCTTACCAGATTGTCACTTTAAACTCATATATCTTACATATATCCTTACTTTTATGGGTAGATAAGTGAATGTGTGTGTATATATATATGCATACGTGTGTATGTATGTGTACATCTCTAGAAACACATTTCCGCAATTGTGTTTTATAGGAGGAAAATGAGAAGAAGAGTCACCACAAGGACCACTCAGATAATGAATCCACATCTTCTGATAAGTAAGTGTGGTATAACTGATATTTCTGTAGTTGGTAGTACGTGGTTTTTTACATCGTCCCCATTTTTTACATTCACCCACTATGTTTTTTGTATGTGCAGCTCTGGGAGGAGGAGAAGAGGACCTTTTAAAACAATCAAATTTGGGACCAACATTGACCTGTCAGATGACAAAAAGTAAGTTGTTCACCGTTTCTCCTGCTCATGGTGGTTGGTATTCTACAGTATGATGCTCCTTCTGAAGAACTGTGTCACTCTTCTCAGACATCAGTCAACAGTATCATGGTCTTTGAGTTGTTATCAGTCACCCTCACGCTAAAAGCTCTTTTGAAGCCTTTCTTTCCAGTATCTTAATTTTTCCAGAAATGAACTTAAAATATCCATCAGAAACTCTTCTTTCTAATCCTCCTTCTAATACATTCCCTTTATTTCATCCTGAAGCTTTGAATTGTTTCCTTACAACTTGAATTACTTCTGACAATGTCTCATTTTCCATCTTTGCACGGAAGTGTAACATTAAAAGCTGAGCTTTTGGGTGTGGTTTTGTGTGTGTGTGTCTGGATTTTGTTACTTGCGTTTTCTTTCCTTTCATTCCTACTGTCATCCTTTCTGTTCCTGCTTTTTCATGGCTCTTGCTGTCCTATTTAGGAGCAGGGTTTGCAGTATGTAGTACAGACCAGACCAAAGCTTAACCTGTGGCTATGCTGTGATACCTTAGCCAGAACCTAAAAAAAACAAGGAATAAGTTGTGTATTCTTTAGACTACTACATACCTTTCTGTGAGTAGATGAAGTTAGCTCAGAAAAACACTGGGAAGTATTAGAAATACAAATAACCTGAAAGCATTTTTTTGTGTGTGTCCAGTAATAATTCTTCTGTTTGGTGCAATCTCTAGTTAGCATATATTTCCATAAAAGATCCAGCATGTCTTGGCTGTCAGTCCTGTCCTGTCAGCTGCACTACACAAATTCTGCTCTGGTGTAATGGTTAGAGCAGGAGAAAAGGTTTCGGTGTTTGAAACTGAGGAATAAGGCCCACTTAAAATGCTGAGGTCTTCTGTGGTATAGTCACTGAAAAATCAATGTGTGTACATATGTATGTGATTAGATACTGTTAGAAAATCTTAAATATGGATTTATTTTTTTGTCTAAAGACAATTCCATCTGCAGATATGAAATTGTTCTAAATAAACCAGCACTCTGAGCAAACCGCTGGAAGAAGGACTTTAAATTTACCTAAGTAACCTGAGCTTACAGGGAATTGGATTTTGATACTTCAAATACTTCCTGTAGGATTCCAGGTAGATGCCTGATCTTGTGCAGTCTCAGGATTCACTACAAAGCTATCTTTCCCCTCAACTAGCCTGTCTGTGATTATATTTGGAAGTATTCTACAATTGAAAGAGTAACACAGATAACCTGAGTGACATTACAGAGCTTCACACCCAACATTCTGGGATTTTTGTGTTTGAAGATCTGTGGTTTTCCTTCATGCAGACATGCAGCTCTGTAGCACGTGAGTGTGGCTGACTTCAGCCTTGATCACAGCAGTCGCATCCCCACGCTAGTGTACGTTCAGGCTTCTTGACATACGTTGTAGCAGCGTAGTGTTGGGCTCTTGAAAGGATTATTAGCAGTTTCTGACTGGCTTAGAGTGTGAGGAGAGCACAGCTCTTGTTTTCACTTGGAAAAGATGTATGCTGAGGTGTAAACTGCAAGCCAAGTTTTCTGGCAGTGTAGCAGCAGATGGGCTGACTGCGAGAGTTAGTCCAGTCACCCTGGCTTTTAGCTCACCCTTAAAAGAAATTGTCCTTTAAATTTCTGTAACTGTCACATAAGACTATTGCATTGTCTCATCTTCCCTCTTAAGAGATACTAAGTTATACACGGGGTCATCTGCTCTTTTCTCCCCCACGCTAACACATTCTTGAAAATGTTGTTATTTCCCAAACTCTTGTGAGAGTTTTAAGGATTCACAGCTTGTCAATTTGCTATTTTGCTGCAGGTGGAAGTTGCAACTCCATGAACTGACAAAACTTCCTGCTTTTGTACGTGTGGTATCAGCAGGAAATCTTCTAAGCCATGTTGGTCATACCATCCTGGGCATGAACACAGTGCAGTTGTACATGAAGGTTCCAGGAAGCAGAACACCAGGTGAGTATCATCTCTTTGCATGAGAAGAAGCAAGTTGTTCTGCTGTGGCACTGATTTAACCCCACTGCAGGTTGCCCATAACTTGCAGCATGCCTAAACATGACAAAAAACATCTGTATTCAGTATTTGTTTAATTTCTTGTTTAACTGAAGTACTAAATTACCTTTCAGTGGAAATCTCTGGAATTCTCCAGTGCTAGATAATTAAATACCAATGTCTTGCATGCGATTCTGGATTCTTTAAGGGGAAAGAAGAGTATGGGTTTGTATAGTTAGGCAGCATGTGTATTTTACATGCCTTCAAAGTTTATATAGGCTTCTAAAGTAGGTCTTGTGCAGTCACAGAATTTTTTAGATTCTCTGTTGTCTGAGGGTAGGACTCAACCCTCCATGATGGATAGTGCTGTGTTAGGGCACTGGACTGAAACATGAGGGATGGGGACTAAATTTCAGGGTCTGTTTTTTTTCTGAAGTACAACTTTAGAAAATTCCATTAGGGATTATGGCTCAGTTTTCCAGCTGTCAAAATAAGATAAAGTACTGGCATTTCTACATCGATTTTGAATGCTCTTTGGGAGAGATTTTCTTACTACTTGTCTATTCAGTGCCTGAAGTCATGAAGTTTTGCTTCTGACTGGGACTGTTAAGAGCTATCACAAAAGACAAAATCTAAGCTTTAGCATCGTGAAACATTTATTTCTGCAGAAAGGGAACTGCTGAAGTGCTGGTCAGATCCACAAGACCAGTAGTTCCAGCTTTTCATTTTCCACACACGGAAGAAAAGCAGAATTCTCTTGTCACTGGTAGCTTAATTCTGTTTCTTAACACTGTGAAGCCCGAAATAGTGTGTCAAAGTCTCATATAAAAATAAGTATAGATACTTAAACTATGATGTAGGGTTTTTTAGTTACTGTAACTTTGTATTTTTAGAGCCTTATTGTGATAGATCAGCCTTACATAAAGTGTGTTTATTTTTCTCTAAATTTCAGGTCATCAAGAAAATAACAACTTCTGTTCAGTAAATATAAATATTGGTCCAGGTGACTGTGAATGGTTTGTTGTCCCTGAAAGCTACTGGGGTGTCATGAATGACTTCTGTGAAAAGTAAGCTGGGCGTGCTGTTCTTCTCTATTTTTATCAAGTTCCTTGTGCTTCTCTCAGACTGAAGGGGGGAATTTACAGGGGGTATTGTAAGAGGACATTATCCTATAGGTTTTCTGTGTAGTCAGAAAAGTCTTTCAAAATAAGTCAAAATGCAAAATCTAGAATTTATACAAAACAGTGACACGTGATCAATGTACAGGAGCTTGGATTGCCTGTGATAGGTTTGCTCTCTTAACATTTTTTCAAACACAGGTGTGGAAGAAAATAAGCAGTGAGAGATGGACAGTAGCAAATGCACATCTAGGTTGAAGATTCAAACATTAAGGGGGAGAAGAAGTTTAGCATGAGTATAGGCTGTCTGCTACCACCCTGTATTACATGGCATCAATCCAGTTTTCATAGTAGTAATGTTTCCACATCAGAAAATCCATCACAGTCCTTGCTGTTTGTCTAGATACTCTGTCATGCATATTAAAGCTGACATCTACTGTTACCAAATGGTGATGCTTTTGTAATGGCTTCTAGGGCTATTGCAGTGGAGTGACAGAAAAAGGTTGGGACTGAAGGAGTTGGGGTCTTGGTTGTTCTTTTAGGAGTGATGGAGTATTTTCCTGGTGATATATGCTCTTAATCTTTATTATGATTAATGTACATGGTGTACACAAGCAAGTACAGAATCTTTGGTATTTTGTTATGGGTTTTGCTGCATCTAGAGGGAGAGCATAGATTACTCAGACCCCAGGAGGTGTCATGGTATGCTTTGCACGCACTTGCACGATCATTATGAAAGTTGAGGTGCACTGACCGCTCAGGAAATACCCAGCCAGCTCTAAGATTATGGTTTCTGTGTTGGGCCTTGTGTAGAGTGGATGCTTAAAAACAAACAAAACACAGACGTGCACACAGCCCCCCCCCAAAAAAAAATTGAAAAGAGGAGGAGCAGTTCTGTCCCCTAATCATGCTAGTCTTCAAGCAGAAGTCTCTGAACCTGATCTTACAGAAGAATTTTTTTTCCTTATCTTACCCAGTTAAAACTGGACTAAGTTCTTGACCTTTTTTCAGAATTTTTACAGAGCTCTTCAAATTCATCTCAGTGTCTCTGCACTCTGTATTTTCTGCCTGTCTACTGACAGCTGTTCTTACTTCATTTACCTTTACAAAATTGGAATTCCACTGATAGAATTGCAGTGTCTCTGATGACAACATACCTTTTTATCCCCATGACACTGTCCTCCTGAGGATAACAGAGAGACACAGATCTTGGTAACCTCACAAAATGTCTGGAGTGCCTGAGAGAGGCACTGATTTGTCTTTGAGAACTGTCAGATTCGAATGATTTCTCATGGCGTGGTGTAAACTGGGATAAGGATGGAGAGAAGTATGTAGTTTGAATAACCATAGTGGAAGAGTTTGTGCTTAGGAAATCCATATGGAGGAGGGTTTTTTTGTGCTTCTCAGGAGGGTTGACATTTCTTGGGTGAATTATTGCAGAGACCTGTAGATCACAGTTGAGATGGTGCCAGCAGGTTGCTTGTTGTGTGCGTACACTGAGAGTACGAGTACGTGGTTGGCTTTGTTCAAAACAGAAAGCATTCTTAAGAGCTGGCACAGTCTGTACATGAAAGCAGTCACTGTTTTTTTTAAAAAAAAAAGCATTTTGGCACCAGTGTCACACTAGGTGTGATCCAGGATTTCACTGCCTCAGCACTAATAAAATACTGAGAAATGTAAAGGCAAATAGAACGTAACTGGAAGCCATAAACTGATTTCCCTTGGGCAGCTAGATGGTTAAGTGTTTTAATGTATTACAGGATGTGGAATTAGAATCAGGAGTTTTATAGATGAAACTTGCTTTTTGAGTAGTCCTCATGGTCACTGATAAGGTGCAGAGAGCATTTGTCATGACAATCAGCTTTTATAGGCAATTTCATTGAAGTATCAACCCCTAATATGCCTGCTGATAATGCTGACCACCACCTTCTTCCTGTTGTTGCAGGAATAATATGAATTTCCTAATGGGATCTTGGTGGCCAAACTTGGAAGATTTGTACGAAGCCAATGTCCCAGTGTACAGATTCATTCAAAGACCAGGGGATTTGGTGTGGATTAACGCCGGCACCGTGCACTGGGTTCAGGCTATCGGCTGGTGCAACAACATCGCGTGGAACGTTGGCCCTCTCACAGGTATGGTTGAGTAGTGCCAGTGCTGACCCGTGTAAGTAGGGAATGCCACGCAGCCTGCCACACCTCACTCATTTACCCTGCTTTATTGAATGAAAAAAATGAAGGTTCTGTATTGTAAAACACAATGTGCTGAAGCTTTAAATAATCCCATTGGTAAGAGGAAGAGAGAGCAGCAAGAATGCTGTCTTTACACTTGTAAACGGACTTGTAAAGCAGAGTAAAATGCTTACATGAATGTGCTCTGTCCTCTTAACAACTTCTCCCAAAATTGGTTGCACCCAGCAGACTCTGCTGGAGCTTGCATATGAGTTAAAACTTGTCTGATCTTAACTTTTTCAGGACAACAGATACGTAATTAATTGCTCTTCAGTGAAAGCTTCAGGAAATGCAAATAGATGTAAAATTTTATTCATAAAGGAATCATAATTTTTTCAGACCTACTGCTCTATAGAAGTCTTTAGTTTTGAACCATAGTCTCGGAAGGTTTTTAGATGTGAGAATAGAAGCAAATTTCACAGCTAAAGTGAGATTTGGGCAAGCATTTGAAGAGAATGTGCTTCCAAAACCCTCCAGTTTTCTGAAATAGTTTAAGGTATGTCTTTATTTCGTTACAGTGCAATAAATAGTGTATCTCCAGGATTTAATGACTGACTGATACAGAGCTCGCATGTTCTGTCACAGTAAATTTTGTACAACGTTTTTTAGAAAAGGGCAGGGTGAGTAGGCTGCTTAATGAAAAAGTCTGACTCACTGCAACAAATCTCTCAAGGCAGTCCTCCTTTTCAAGACAAATTACATACCATAGCACTGAAAAATTATGATAAAGAGTGAATTGAGTGAGATGATCTGAAATCCTTGAATTTTTTCTAAGAAACCCTTTTTGAAGTATTGCCCTCTGTTCAGCATTGGAATCAAACACTTGTCAGTAACTTATTTTCACAGACAGTTGTTGCTGCTGTGGTATTTTACATGCTTTGAGCATCATAAACACATTTTTAAAAAGAAATTTTATAGAACTCAAGTACAGTTGGAGTGAATGGGTTATTACGAATGAAGTTTAATCTAGCCCTAAGAGGTATTATGTTTTGATTATAATCAAATCATTTTGGCTCCAGTTGATACATACTTCTTAACTTGACCAGTTGCTTCTCTAATTGTATTTCTGTATAGCCTGTCAATACAAATTGGCAGTGGAACGGTACGAGTGGAATAAACTGCAGAGCGTGAAGTCCATAGTACCCATGGTTCATCTTTCATGGAATATGGCTCGAAATATCAAGGTCTCAGATCCAAAGCTTTTTGAAATGATAAAGTAAGTTTTGCTTATTTGACTGTATACAGTTCATGTGTCATGTTCAAGCATAAAACAGTAGATGATGTATAAATAATCCTTTGTAAGACTTTTCGATTCCTGAGAATTGTTTTATAGTCTGTTTTTCAGATAATCCATTTATAGATAATCAATAATTTTATTACATTGTATTTGATGTCACTGTGGCATGGCATTAAAGTGATCTAATTAACTTCTTTGTGAAGCAAGCCATAGACTTAATACAGCAATTTACAGAAGCAGTTGACTTAGATGACAGAAGCTGTTCAGAGTAGGTGCCGTAAGATACAAGAAAACGAGGTCATCAACCCAAATATTAGAATGGGAATGGTTAGTCATTTTTACAGCAAAGTTAAACTTATTTTTACTTTTCTAGAACCTCTAGACAGTGCTCACACAGTATCATTTGGGGATCTAGTATAGATGTTTTAAATAAAGGCAAGTAGGAATTTGAAAGCCTCCTTCCCTTGGCCCTTTGTTCTGAACAATGAGGTATTTGAAGCATAAAATGCTAGTTGAGTTTAGTGACACTTTTCATATGCCTATTTCAAAATGCAGGAATACTCCAGGCTCAGAGCACCTTTAGTAATTTTTTTCTGCAGAATACAATTTGAAGCAAATATTGCAGCACCACTACACCTAGGGTGAGGAACAAATGGGCGTTTCAGCCTGTATCTTCGGTTTGTCCTGAAGGAAGTGGGGGAATGAATTCCAAAGTACAATAGTCTTCATGAGAATAGTCTGATTTTCCTTAAGCTTACCAAAGGAGCTTCCAGCTTAAGCACTTCTTAGTCTTGTCAACATCATGCTGTGGATGCACAAGTGTTGAATCCTTCAATAGTTTGACTAGAAATTAACCTTTAAAAATTGGGGGGGTTAACTTGCAAAGAAAAAAAAACAGACAAAGAAAAATTATATTCTTTTTCCCCTTAGTAGGATTTATTGATGCCATCTGAGTGAGACACCTTTATACAGTAAGAATTTAACCTAGGCTTTGACCATCTGTTGCAGAATGGTGGAATGAGTGAAATGCTAAGTTTGTAATGAGTAAGAATGTTGAAAATTGAAGGCAGGGAGGTTGGTAGTCACTGCAAAGATAGGTTTTGGAGCCACATTTATATAAGTATGCTGTCTTAAAGTCTGGTAACTAATATCTAGGGTAAAGGAAATCTTTGCTTGACAGTCCTTCCCCTTCAATTAAGCTATTAGTGCTCGTAGTCGGGATGCCAGCTGTCATAAAAGGGAGAGGGGAAACTGAATACTTAGAAATGCAAAATGTGAGGAAAAGAACCAGGGTGTGGGAGAGAGGAAGCAAAAAAAGTCAATTTAAGAAATAAGAAAAAGCAGTCCACAAACTTACTTCACAATTATCTCTATATATCTTTTCAAGACTAGGAGACATTTGCTGTAAAGTTTGAAACACTTCTGGAATGCTTTTGGCAGAATATATTTTTGATATTTTGGCACATGTATTTTGCATTTGCACAGGTTTTGGGTGGTTTTGGCATGGTTTAGACCTAAAGAGAGAAAAACATGACTGAGCATAGCATCCTTCTCCAAGACAATCTCTTACAACGTTGTGAAGAGACACAGGGCAAAATGGTTGTTTCCTGCTGTCTTGCTGGCTGACAGAAGCTGAAATAGAAAAGTAGCAAGAGACCTAAATTTTAGGCGTTCGTTATAAATAAAGATGGATGCTGAGGAGCAGATTCAAACTTTGGTCTCCAGTGCTGGTTTGCTTTTTCCCAGTCTAGGGAAACTGCTTCCAGTTCACTTGGATGAAGCCCTCCATCATCCAAGTTAGTTGTCAGCCACATCCTGGGTTCCGGGCTGTGCGTGCAGATGAGCTCTGGTTTGTGACTTCTAGGAGCAGTAACCTGAGATAACTCTTCACTGCAGCCCCTTGGTACAGCTTGTACTAGAAATGGGTGTTGGCAAAATTAACAGCCTGGTATCCAGCCTGAGCTTTGTATGCATACTGGAAATGTAAAAACCTTCATGGATATCGTAAAGATGTGAAAGCAGTTGGGTAATTTACCTGTGGACTGCTTGTCTGCAGGTCGTGGCACCAGCCAGCAAGTACCTACTGTCCACTGCTCCTGGGTTTTGTGAAGTACAAAGTACAGACATTTGTGTGGGTTTTGTACGTGTGTGTGCATGCACATGTATAAAAGCACTTGAGAAACAGTGATTTCTGATAACAGCTGGTTGAATCTCATGTTGAATGGCTGACTTTTCATTTGTCATCAGGAAAAACAAAAAGTATTGGTGACACAGCTGTCATCTTTTTGTTGGAAGGCAGGTCTGTGTCTAAAATTGCACATCAGAGGTACCCAAAGAGTTTAGGTGGTTTGACTTCTGTCTCTGGGGCTTCTTGGGTATCAGAATAGCACAAAAGAATAGGTCTTATAAAATGATAAAAAGTAGTTTGTAATTCCAATTTGAAAGATAAACGTGTCTTACTGGATTACTGTCTTACTGGTACTAAAGAGGCAAGAAACTAACGTGTAAGCATACATACAAATGTATGAACCAGATTAATGATGAAAAGAAATAGAAGAGCAGTTAGGGAAAAAGAAGTAATAGAAGGAAATTGCTTTTGGGAGGAATCTGAGGCCCCCTTATATTTTTTAGTTAACGTGCAACTCAGTGCTGCCTTGCCAGGCAAAAGACAAAGAGCAAAAACTAAAACCTACTCACAGAACTTTTTTTTTTAAAGAGTTGCTAATAACACTAGAGTCATGAGCAGGAGCACAGGGAGGCAGAACGATTTAAAACTTGACTGAGGGAGCGCAACCCTCAAGGAAAGAAAAATTAACCGCAAACCTCTTAGGTAGAAGCTAGAAGGACTTTCACAAATGCATCAGAGAAGAATTTCAGAGGTAGTGGGAACACAGTAATAAAGGCTTAAAAAATTAATTCCAAAGTAACTGAAATACTAAGTTCTTTTACAAAAATAGTCTTAGAAACATAAAAGAACATGACATGGACACCAGATAAAGCGCATTTCTGTATCAGTAGGGAAGATGCATTGCTGGAAAGTACAAAGAGGTCAGTTTTTCATTGCCATTGGGATGGTTTCCACACTTCAGAAAGTTTTACTGGATATCTAAATATTGAAACAGGTTTCTCACTGCCCTTACAGGATAAATCAGGTTTCTGTCCCATTTTCAAATCTTCTTCTCTTAAATATTTGAATTTGACTAGACATGATTTACTCGTACTTTTTACGGATGGAAAGAATTTGAGAGAGAGAGAGAGAGATGGTCCAGATTTTTTTTTAACTGAATCCCCACTGCACAAGAGTAAAAGCAGGCCTACAGTGATTCTCCTAGGCACCTTTTTCCCTTCCCTTTGGCTTCCCTTACTCCAGGACATTGTGGTGCAGTTTCACAGTGGTAGCCCACATGCTTTCTCCCAGTCTTTGACAGTGTGAAATAGTTAAACGTTTATGCATTCAAGTGCCATTACTGGGATCTGCATTTTATCCAAGGAGGGGGAGTTTGTCTGCTAGCTATTGTTACTGGCTTTGGTTGCAAATTTGGCAAATACTGCAGTGGTGTTATGTATGGGTATTGGGCAATTCTTTCTTCACAACTGGAACACTAGGAAACTCTTTGAAAGTAAGACTTTGAACACTCTTTGGAGAACAATGGTGGCAGGCATGCCAGGTGTGCTTCCAGTTGCTCTTTGGCATAACCCAGAGGTTTTTCCAGATTACAGCAGAAGAGAAGAATGGTAGCTTTTAAGTTCATTGCAAATCAGGCTTTAGTGCATGAAAGAATGCTGTACCAAAGTTACTGAACTTGTCAGAAGCGTCTACGTTAGCCCAACATTCGAGTCAATTAAGACATGATCCATCACATGGGATTGGCCTTAGCATCATAACTTCAATTAACATCAGACTTTGAAGGAGATGCAGCTAAACGAGCTGTTTAATTTTCTTGAAATTCAGTGTATGAAAATCCGATGTTTAACACAGAAACACGCTTTCAGTTCTGTGTTATTTTTACAGTGAGGGTGTTAATGAAGCCACAGACTTGTTTTTAGTGAAGTTGAACAGTCAGAGTGTAAAACGTCAAGAGGAGAGTAAGCCTAGGAGTCTGTTTAACTATTTGGAAACACATGTAAGAAACATTTTTTTAAAAAATATGGAACATATATATCGTACATTTAAGGCTTTAAAATGGGAGAAGGATCAAGTTGGAAACATTCTGATGGAACTCTTGAGCTCTTTGTTTTCAGTCCAGTGTTTATTCTTCCCCTTACATTTTTCCAATCTTCCTTCTCCGACTAATGAGCATGTAACAGAACTGCCCTGTGGAGGAGAAAATTAAAGGCTGCAAAGGCTGCCACTCAAATAAATAGGATAGCTGAGAGCTAAAAAATACTGTAAATAATGTGGTAATTTAGAAATCTGGTGACCTGTTTTGCCAATTTTATTTTTCTTTTTAGAGGATGTATGTAGCTCATACAACAATAGAGAAAACAAACTAGATTTCCTAGTACAGAAGAGAACTGTATAAAACTGTGAAGATACATTTTTTTTATTCCTTTTCAGAGGTATGGCAGGGAACTTGATTTTAATTTGACATTTGACCACTTCTTTTCATGAAATAAGTGATTTAAGAAAGTCTTTTCAATGTTGGGTTGGGTTTTTTTCCCTGTGAATTGACTCCCTTTTTTAATTCCAGCCTGTCTTACTCTTCCTTTTGCAAGGAAGAAGATACCTGTTGACAGATTTTATTTCCACTGTGTGCAGAGTGATTCCTGTCAGAACTTGGGCTTCCAGACTTTGCATAACGGAAAGTTTAGTGGTGTTGAAGTAACAGGGTCTTTTGAACGTTAGTTAAAGCAGTTCTTCAGATAGGCTGTACACACAGAATGTAAGCAGTTATTTTGAACTTGGCAGTTCAAAGTAACTTTTTGCTTGACAAATTCGTACTTCAAAATAAAATGGATAAATTGCTTTTGAAACCACACCGTTGCATTGTGCTTGAAAGAGCATTCATGCGTTCCAGTCAGAAAAAGAAAGATGAGGCCTGTTTGCAGGGCAGGGGGTGTGCTGAAATGGAGCGAACCTACCGAGAGGTCCGTGAGCGCGTGCTCCAGTGATGCCTACTCACCAGCTGCTCTGAAATCCCCAAGCAAGAGGAAGCTCCAGGTTACAGGGTCTTGGAAGACATGCTTGAATCTTGCTCCGAAGTTGAACATTGAACTGAACATGCCTCTGGTTTTGGTTGCAGGTACTGCCTGTTAAGAACTCTCAAACAGTGTCAGACACTGAGGGAAGCTCTAATTGCTGCAGGAAAAGAGATTGTCTGGCATGGGCGAGCAAAGGACGAGCCAGCTCATTACTGTAGCATTTGTGAGGTCAGTAGCAACGCGTGTCGGGCTTGAGTACTGCTGTCATGTTTATTTAAATTCCATCCTGTCTTCTGTGGTTGCTGGTTTAATTTTGCTTTGGAGTTGCAGCACCTACTATACGCTCTAAGCACATACACATGATGCAGTGCTGTTTGCAGAGAGCTTACGTACCCAGCTGGTCCAGTTCTCTGGACTGAGGCTGTATCTTGCTGCAGTCTCTTCCATGGCACTTCCACAGCATTGTTATTTACTAGGTCGATTTTCAATTCTCAGTTATTACAAACAGTTGTTATCCCTTCCTGCATATAATTTGATCCGCTGACCTTCATTTTAAAAGTGAGCCTGTCTTCATTTCAGAAGTCAGCAACAACCCCAAAAGAGGGAGAATTTAAGTACATTTTCTTCACCCTTTTGCTGAATTTTTTGATTGTACTTTCTGTTAATAGTCCCTTTAAAATATTTGGATGATTGTTTTCATGAAGCTTAAGAGAAAATAAATTAACACATTTTTACTACTCCCTGAAAATGTTACTTTCTGACTGAGCCTCTTGGGCAGAACAAGCACGTGTAAGGAAATAAATCACAGACTAATCTTGCAGGCAATTTTTAAAAGGGGAAACAAGGTATAATTGTTACAAATCCCCACCTTACTGAGTAACCCCGATTCCAAGTGTGGTTCCTGCTTTGTCTGTATTGACCAAAAGCTTTCCTGTGGCGCTGTTTGGGCAGAGCCCCGAAGTACAGTGTTTGTGGGTTTATAGTATTTCACTTCTCTGCCTGAGCCCTGGGAGGATAGATTTATTATTTTCATTCCCCTGAACACATGATAATTTTTCTCTTTGCCTGCACAGGGTAAGGGTGTAAATCTTAAAGAAAATACAGGGGTTTTGTAGTTTAACTTCTAAAAAATGAAATGGTTAACGGTTGACTTTCTGTTTCCTGTCTAATAGGTGGAAGTCTTTGATCTGCTTTTTGTCACTAGTGAGAGCAATTCTCGAAAGACCTATGTTGTCCATTGCCAAGACTGTGCGCGAAAGATAAGCACGAACCTGGAAAATTTTGTGGTGCTAGAACAGTACAAAATGGAGGACTTGATGCAAGTCTATGATCAATTTACATTAGTAAGTCAAATTAATAAGTGGGTGCATAAATACATTATTTGTAAAGCAGTTGTAGACTGTCTTGGTGCTCCGTTGTACGAGTACCGTGGACTTTCTGAGTCAAATGGAGGTATGGGTTGTGTGTGATGTTGGCAGAACAAAACGCTGAAGAGTCAGAATTGTGTGAAATCTTACAGTAACTTACTGCAGAACGTAACCACTGAGTTTTCAGGAAAAGTGTGATGTTACAATTCATAAAGTTGTGGCTTTAAAAATCCAATAGAGATCACCTGAAGACCATAACTGGATCAGATGGAGATGGGAAGAATCAGGACAGTGAAGCTTGGAGAAACTAGCACCAGGTTCAAGAGCATCTCTAATACATTGGTTGTGGTATGAAGTCAGTATAGCAGCAGAGCATCCTACGCACTCAGACCCCTTCCTTCCCCTTCCCCAACCCATCCCCTCCCAAATCAGCACTGTCCTTCTGCTTAGCAAGTGGATGCTCTCAAACAGTTCTGTCTCTTGGCTTGGGGCCTCCTTTGCATTTCGATTTAAAGCAAAAAGCCTCTTTGCCATTATAGCTTTGTGCTATATATGGCAGCCTCCTGCTTTGAACTGTGTCAGCACAACTGTCCTAACATTTCACCCAGGTTTCATTGTTTCAGGCAAAGATGGCTTGTTTGTAATCACAGTGCAAGCGATGCTGGATTTATTTATAAGCCTTGCCTTTCTGTCAAAGAAGACAAACGTTGGACAAAGCGTTATGAGACTTTCACGTTGAATTAAATACAGAATATTGAATTAAATACAGCCCAGAAACGGCTGTGCCTTTTGATTCATTTCCAGGTGCTGCAGAAAATGTACGTTTAGACAACTGTTTCATGTAACACTAGTACGATAAGTTGTGACCTTTTGAGCTAAGGCCTCAAGGTTCAGCAGTGGAGGCTGGCGAGAGCGCAGGACCATGTCCTCTGAATTTAATTCTCTTCGTTGGTCCTACAGAGCCTGAGGTGGTTGAACTTCCAATTTCTACTTCTAGGAGCCCGTTGTCGTTATAGTTTGTGAAATGCTGCAATGCTGAAGTGATGATGTGTTATAGAAAAGCATATAAATAAACACCTGTTCTCAGATACGTCACCCAGTTGAGTGGGAACGGGCAAGAACGCTTCTGTATGGAAAAGAGGGGAGAGGGAGGGCATTTGATTGTCTGTGTCTATAACATTTTGTAGGGTAACAGTGGTGATGTTGTCCCTAGAACAAGGGTTCTCAACCTGTGAGTAGCTCCCTCCCCTGCCAAAGCCTCTCCCTGCAGCCCCTTTAACAATTGTTCTCTCTTGAAATCGGTGCGCACGTTCGTTACTTTGAAAGGGGACACAGTCTCAATTGGGGAGAGTCGTAGTCTGAAAGTGGCATCTGTCAGATACTGAAGAGCTGTGGTCTGTTGCAAGTCACAGGACGAAGATACTCCCAGATGGCAAAGGTGTGCAGTAGGCCGGACAGAGAGGCTCTGTATTTGGGTCAGGTACTGGGAGAAAACATGGGGATCAGCTAGCGATAGGGCTTCATAGGTGGGTGCTATGGTACGAAGTAAAGTGTCTTTAAAGACTACGAGCAGCTGCTTGAAGGGATTCCAGGTTGTGACAGGGGTGATGTGCAGGAAGAGAGGAGAAGGAAACGCTGTTGGAGATTGGGTACTTTGATGGTAGTGCCACAAAGTGCAGTACTGGGAAACAGGTCCCTTCTAGACCTTGTCTCCTGACAGCAGGTGGGAACACACACCTAGCTAACCTCACTCTTGAGGCGACTTGGTGTTGTCTTCCAGGATTCAACAAACAAACAACTTTGTCTCCATGTCAGAGAATCTGAGACCCTTTCCACAGATTACTTCAGGGTTGTGTTATTGTTCAGGTAAAGGGGGAAAAAAAGAGAAGGCTGTGAGGCGTTTGGAGAGTTGCAGTGGGCAGTCCCATCCCGTCCCCACCCCCCACCAGAACACAGGTTGAGAATCCCTGTTTTAGAGTTTTTACGTAGGTAGAAGGATCTGTCTGTGCTGGGCCCATGTGGCACCCTTTGCTGCCACGGCTCACGTTGGGTTAACAGAGGCATCCCCAGAGCGTGCTCCAGTCCACAGCCTGGGTAGAACCCTAATGCAGAGCAGCCATCAAATGAACGATGTATTCGAGTGAGTGGGGAGAAAATGCCAGTGTCCACTTGAAAGAGTCCTGAAGTGCAAAAAACAGTAGCGCATGTGACTTGAAACTTTGATGGTTACAATCTGTGCAGGTCTTGGCTAAACAGTGGAGTTTTGCACCCTTGTAGAAAAGGTAATTTAATGTTTTCTTTTTCAGGCTCCTCCATTGCCATCCTCCTCATCTTGACATTTTTTCATGGACATTAAATGAAAACTTTTCTGATATTCAGGAAGTGACCCAGTTCTGCACCACTGATTTTTGTAGCTATCCCGTAAGGCTGCTGGCTGAAAGCTGTGTCTATGCAACCTTCCAAGTGCGGAGTGTCAACCAACTGGACAGGAGAGAGCACTGCCTCCTACTCCAGAACTCAAAACAAATAAAGCTCATCCAGCTGTACTTCAAAAAAATAATTCCATGTTTTGTATATATCTGACAAAACTGGCAACATTATACAGACTACTGACTTGAAGACCACCTCTTTTGTATTTCTCTGTTTCTGGGCTGATGAGTTGGTTTCATCCATTTTTCCCCTTCAGAATTTCCCTTGGAAAAAGTACTAGCTTAGCTGGTCATTTCTTTGTAAGGTAGTTAGAAATTTTAAGTCTTTCTTTGGGCAACTTCTTTCTTTCTTTCTTCTTTTTTTTGTTTGTTTTCCTTTTTTTTTTTTTTAATGTGAAGAGTTAGGTGATAAAAATTTTTTACTGCTTTTATGTTTTTTCTGTCTTGTTTTGAAACCATGACGGTTACACTTTTGGTTCCTAAATAAAATTTAAAACAATTAACAGCCAAGTCACAAAGATAAATGGGTTGCACATAGACTAAGGAATAAACTTCAGATTTGTGATTTTTGTTTCTAATCTTGATGTAAATTTACACTATTTATAAATACATATTTATTGCTTGAAAATATTTGTGAATGGAATGCTGTTATTTTTTCCAGATTACCTGCCATTGAAATTTTAAGGAGTTCTGTAATTTCAAACACTACTCCTATTACATTTTCTATATGTAAATAAAACTGCTTAGCATTGTACAGAAACTTTTATTAAAATTGTTTAATGTTTAAAGGTTTTCTATTGTTTGAGTTTTAAAAAGATTTTATGTACAGTGCCCAGTTTTTGTTCTTTTTTGAATCTGATTATATATATTTTATATATACTCTTGTGCTTGTGTATATATATAATATATATAGAAACTCGAATATAAATATGTGTATAAAGATTTAGAGACTAAATTTTTCTCGTTTTAAGTTTTACATCTATGGTAGATTTGAGGTGTCTACTGTAAAGTATTGCTTACAAAAGTATGATTATTTTTAAAGAAATATATGGTATGTATCCTCAAGACATAAAATGACCTTCAGACTGGTTTATTGTTAAATTGCACTTTTTGCAATAACAGACCAATAAATAGTTGCTGCCAAAATGTAGTAGTAGAAAAGTAAGTAACGGCTAAACTTTTAACGCTCTTGGACAGGGAGTTTGGCGCTAGTTTTAGAGGAGGAGCGAACAAGGCGAATTCGAGTTCGGGTGGGGATGTTCTCTAGAATTCAACCAAATTGCAACTTCTATATTACAGTATGTTCTATTAACCATTTGAAAAGTTAAGACTGAACCATCTTGGCGTCATTGTTGACCCCAGAAAAAGGACGTGGTTTTTGTGGTATTCTGTTGTATTTTCACATATTTTGTAATACGAATTCACTGGTAAATTTTTGAAGCACTAGGTTTTATTTAGGACAAGTTTATAATATATCATTGTAACAGTTTGCAGTTTTAATGATGGTATTTATTTTAAGTTTGCTCCTTTCTCATTAGCTTCTTGGAAATGCATTAAATCTAAATTTCAAAACGGATAGCTTTCTTATCGATCGGAGTTGACTGGTGCAGAGGGTTCTGCATCCAACAATTTCTCATAATTTCTCATTAGTGGGGTATGTTAGTGATTGCATTGTTAACTCTTTTGTAATCGATGTGAAGTGTTAAAGGCACAGAGCATGCTGATAGTCTCTTTGGAAGAGGAAAGAGTCGCCTCTTGCATTTGCAGCTTCAAACGAAGGGTGTTGTAATGAAGAATCAGTACAGCTTGTCTAATGCTGCTACCGCAGTTCAACCGTAGTTACAAACGGCTTTCTCGCTAGTTCTTGCAACAGTTGGACAAGAGAATAGAGAGCTTCAAGTACAGAGGTGTAGAGATTACAGAGAAGTGTGTAACACGTGCTCTTGCCAGCAAAATTACCGGCTAGCAGTTAGGAAGCCAGTATTTGCAGTTCTGTGAAGATGTCAGTCTCGGCTCTCGATAACAAACTCTACAAACCATGATTTTTTTACTTATGTATTTTATGCAGTCATAACTATTGTAATCTTGACAAACCATGCTGCAACTGAAAAGCTACTCCTTTACAGTAGTCTTAAACCCAAATAAAAGCAAGTTAACTTACCTCAACTAATGGTAAACAAAAAGTCCTCCTTTCTCAGTGCCGTAAAAGAACGTTGCTAACTAGGGAAAGAGCTTCTGTGCTTTGGGCCTTCCTCCCCTTTGGAAAAGAGGATGCACCGCTCACTGCCCAGGAAGAAAATCTGGTTTTCGCCAGCAAGCAAGTAGACCAAATGAGCAGAGCGTCAGGGCAGTATTGCTCGCTTTGCTGGAGGGTCTTGTCATGGATTGGAAGTGTTGCAGGGCTTTTAATATTCTGCAGTATTCCAGTTTCTTAATTACACCGCGCTCCTACCCGACAGGCAGCTTTGATCCATAAGCTGCTGTGGTTTAGAACGCTTTTATTTCATCCTATTAAAAAAGCACAAGTTAGTATTCTATCGGTCGTAGTTGTTATGAAGCACTTCTGCTGCTTAAATTCCGAAGGGCTGTGATGCAAGTGAAACATCTGACAGCTGCCGCTGCTTCCCAGCTTTAGCAATTGTGCAGGGCTGGGCGGAGGTGGGAGTCCCAAAGCAGAATGGAGGGGATGGACTCGGCATTCCCAAGAACCTCCGTCTTGGGGCCCTTGAGCTCCATGGCTGAGCTGTGGTGCAAGTGATGCCGCTTTGCTGATATCCCAGTGGTAGGCAAACGAAGGAGCAAAGTGTAAGAGCATGGGAATGGCTGAAGGTTTTATTGCAAGGAAGAGACTTATACAAAAAAGGTATTATTAGGGGGTGGATAGAACCAGAAATACACAAGGGCATTTGGGGGGGAAAAAAAAAGGTTGTGTCAAGAGGGAATCAGAAATAAGGAGCAATGTTTTCTACTGAACTGTGGATCTGAAAGCTGTCCTGGAGGAGGTTGGCAACAAAGGGCTCCCGTAAACGGGGAGAAAGATCATTTGTGTGTTTCTGAGCTTAATTTAAGTTGCTCCATAAATACATTCAACAGAGCATTTGATTTCTAAGCTTTCCTTCGTGTAGGTAACTTGGGAGTAGCCTCTGTTTTTGTGGAGAAGTGAAGCCCTACCAGTGGTTACAGTTTAGAGGTGATGGTAGCCACGTTGAGTGAGAAGCATTTAGAGAAAGGTCACTACAAAGAAGTATCTAGTGACAGAAAATTCCCAAAGCCTTTTGAATGTATGTGGCCGATAATCCTAAAGACAGAGAGTATCCTGAATCTGCAGTCTTCTGGTTGGAAGAAGGATTTTCCAAGTAGCATTAAAATGATTTTTCTTTGGTTAAATGAGCACAGCTTGACTCTGTTGAACGCAGGATAGCGTGTTCTTGGAACAAAGGTAGGCCAGGCTTTTGGGGACTCCCTGGTGGATGATAATCCTGGCCACAAACACATTTATTGATTAGGAGATGGGAGGTGTCGAGATTTGGCTGAGCTGATAGGGAAGAGGGTGCTCATCCTTGGTTGCTGCCCAGATCTGGCAAGGGGCTCAAGTTAAAAATTTGTCTGGCATAGAGGGTAAGGAGGAGGGCTTTTGAGCCTGAGCTTCCCTTTGTCAGGGTCTTTAGTGGAGAGTCAAGGCCCAGCGATTCCAGCTGTCTTCTGTGGCTGCTTTAGCCCATGTGGGAAGCAGGCAGAGGACGCACTCCAGCTGGGAGGTCAGCAAGCGCTGCAGCATGGGGAAAAGGCTGATGAGGGTGACACTTTACCCCAGGGTCAGTCAGGACCTCAGTATTTACAGCTTCCATGGTGGTGGTGGTGGTGGCAGGAGTGGTGCAACTGACGCCCAGACAAGTTCAAGCCAAAGCCCGAGTTCATGCAAGCTCAGTGCAGGGCTACTGGCTGGAGACCCCCATGGAGGAGGGCACAGGATGCCAGGGAGGAGGCATGAGGCAATACAGGCATGAGGCCCACCAGGCCCCAAGGCAGCCTCATTCCAGGAGAATGATGGCACTGCTCCAAAAGGGGGAGGAGCAGGATGTTCCATAATTGGGGAAAGGCTGGGGAATGGCAGGTTTCCATGTTGGTGCCAGGAGCTACATGGACAGCTTAAGAAAATAGTAGGTGGAGAGGGAGAGGCCATGCTGCAGGAGGTTGCAAAGGATAGGTCTCCTAGACTAGGGATGATGGGACAACCTTGGAGCCACGCAGGAGCTGTCACGCTGTGTCTGGGGAAGAGCCCACAGGCTGGAGGAATGTAAGTGGGTGTCAGTGGCCCAGTGCTAAAGAAATTGTGCTTGGCCCATTCCCAGCAGGCCGGGCTCTCCCAGGCCCATTCCCAGCAGGCCGGGCTCTCCCATTGTTTGTAGCAGCAGGGGTGGTGATAACAAAGGGGGGATTTTTACAAGTTTAAAAATACTAGGTACAGGGTAAGATACACATAGTGACAACAGCAGGGAGGATATTGAGAACAGCCCTGAGGAGAAAGACTTAGGGGTGTTGGTGGATGAGCAGTTCAACATGACCCAGCTATGTGTGCTGGCAGCCCAGAAAGCCAACAATATTCTGGGCTGCATCAAAAGAATTATGGCCAGCAGGTCAAGGGAGGAGGTTCTGCCCCTTTTCTCTCCTGAGACCCCACCTGGAATAGTGCTTCCAGCTCTGGGGCCTCTAACACAAGAAGAACATGGAACTTTGGGAGCAAGCCTAGAGGAGGGCCAAGAAGATGATCAGAAGGCTCGAGCACCCCTTCTGTGAAGAGAGTCTGAGAGAGTTGGGCTTGTTCAGCCTGGAGAAGAGAAGGTGCCAGGGGGACCTAATTGCAGCCTTCCAGTACCTGAAGGGGGTCTACAGAAAAGCTGGAGAGGAGCATGTAGTGTTGGGAAAGGGGGTAATGGCCTCAAGCCGAAGGATGGCAAATTGAGATTAGATATAAGGAAGAAATTCTTCCCTGTGAGGGCGGTGAGGCCCTGACACAGGCTGCCCAGAGAAGCTGTGGCTGCCCCCTCCCTGGCAGTGTTCAAGGGCAGGTTGGATGGGGCTTTGGGCAACCTGGGCTAGTGGAAGGTGTCCCTGCCCATGGCAGAGGGTTGGAAGTAGATGGGCTTTGAGGTCCCTTCTGACCCAAACCATCCTGTGATTCTATGACCCTGCTTCCAGCTTCACCACTTGGGCAGTAATGTCAGCATTTTACAGGTCCCCCTTGCCATGGGTCTTATTAAAGCATTAAAATCCAAGTGCTGCTGCCCAGGGATCAGTGCTGGAGTGCGTATGTGCAACAGAAAGGGCTCAGGCATGAGGGATAGAGTTGGGAGGGAAACAGATTTATTGTTAGACACCACTGCCTCCCACCACTGTCCTGCCCTTGAGCTCCTGAAGGGTGATGGTTTCTCTCCTGCAGAAGGCAGCACACCCTGGTTTCTAGCAGGATGGAACACTGCCCTCAAATGACACACCCCACTTTTTTTCTGATGAGAGATATTTTCAGGCCTGGTTTAAACATGTGCTGTTGCCCAGGATAATATGGAGTGAGATGTGGTTTGGGGCTGAAGCTGGTGAAAAGGGAGACCAGGACAGAATGGGCATAGGAAAGAGCAATTTAAAGGCAGCAATGCCCTTGGCAATGGTTAATTAATGGGCTAATGGTTAAACGAATTGGCTAAAGCACTAACCCCTTTAATTCGTGAGCTGGGACATGCTTGATTGAAAGAATTCTGCTGAAAGCCAAAGCATACGACCCACCCAGAGGCCATGGGAATATTGAAATGTGCTATGAAGGAGTTGGCTGTGAAGTCCATGCAAAAACTTAAGATCATGGGAAGGGGCAGAAGGGACACCACAAGAGAAAACTGAGCGGAGAAGTAGTGCAGAATGTGTCCACTGACACGTGGCTAGATGGCCCTTTATATCAGCCTTGTGGGCACAGAAAAAGGTGACCAGGAACAAAGAGTATTTTCGGCCCTTTCCTCCTCCCTACTTCTTAGCACCGAGCCGGTGGGAAGCTGAGAAGTCTTTGAGGAAACAGGACTTGATCTGTGGCAGTGGTCAGGCCTCTTTAGCTTCCAGTGCCATATGCTGGGTGCAATGTGCAGTTCACACCCTGGCTGCTGCTGGAGTTTTAATCTGTCAGATTTTAAGATACAGAAAGTTTTGGGTTTTGGGGGCTCTTTTCCCCAGTCCATGATTGCCAGTGGGCTGTCCCACAGGCTGGCTGACCTTCGCAGAGGTAAGTCGAAGGACTGTTCCAGAGCCTGGAGAAGGCTATGGGGTGGGTAATGGGTGCAAACAAGGTTTGGTCACCTCCTGTCTGTAAGCAAGTGTCACATGTGTGGAAAAATGGCCTATTTAGGAACCAAAGCAGACCTCAGGAGTGAATTTTGGCTAGTGGAGGATAAGCCACCAGGCATAGCTTCACTTGGGTTGTGAAAAAACTAGCAGCCAGACATAGTTGCCACAGGGTTGTTGTTTGGTTTGGGGTTTGTTTTTTGGCTTGATTGTTTTTAGGGGAGCAGGGTAACAGGCTGAGAAGTTTCTGAGGGGAGTAGCACTGGGCAGGATGTCCAGCAAAATACCAGAAGAGCATCTGCTGCAATTCAGTTCCAGTGGTTCCAGGTCACCTCAAAGGCATGTGACTTCATAGCTGAAGATCTGGAAACATACTCCAGGGGCTCGGGAGCTGCTGGCAGGCTCGGGGCTGACTTACGGCTCCCTGTTTATGTGCGGGGTGATGTCTTGCTCACGAGATGCCAGTGTCATCTTTGCTGTCCTGGATTTAATGCTAATGACTTAGGGACGCATTCATTGCAAACAGGGCAACTCTGCCAGCTCCTGTTCTGGGCATCAGGAAGAAGGAGCAGTAAGGGGGAGCTGGCTCTCTTAGGCAGCGGAGACCAAATTACACTGGCCCCGCATGCATCCCCCTTGGTGTAAGAAAGAGCCTGTTGGTAATGCCCTGGGGGTGCAATCAGCAGGAGGTGCAAGATATGTTGCAAGGGGGTGTAGGGCAGTTGCTCCTCAATACTCAGTCTGGCCTTTTATCTGTGTATGCTTGCCGGGCTGATGCAACCCTGAAAGTGTTGGGAGAGCACGGGTGAAGCATGTGTTTAGGTGGCAAAGTGATCATGGCTACGGGATCATGTTGCACTTGAGGAGGCAGAAGCGCCTGGGCTGCTTTGGGCTGCTGATACGCAGTCATCAGCAAAGGTTGTGGATACCCAATACCTGTCTGGCTGATTTAAAAATAAAACCCACAAAACTTGGTTTGACAGGTTGATTGGATGTGGCGTTACTGAGAGATTGTGGTGTGGGCTCAGCCTGTGGAGGCGCGGTCGCAAGCACTCACGGGGCATGGTGCTAACATGTTTTGCAGCAAAACACTGTACTTTGGCCAAGAATCAGCCTGCAGCATATTATAAGCTGGTGGACACCTGAGGAGAAAAAAACCCTTGGCTCTACATGGATTAAGTTTCTTTCACCATTATCCATCAGAGCACTAACATGCTCTGATTTGGGTATTCCTAGACACGGATGAGGGAAATGGCTGTGTCTGTGCACCAAACCACATTGGCACTCTGTGGTTATAAGCCAAGTTGCAGGCTGACATTTAAATACTACTTCAGCATCTCTGAGCTTTTACCTGTCTGCTCTCATCAGGAATTCCATGGGGTTATGCCTGAGATACGGCAGGAAACATTTCCCCAGAAACAGAAAAAGTACAGGGGGGAAAAAAAAAAAAAAAGTGTCTTAGAGGTGCAAGTATGCAGTTTGTTAGGGGTAGGGAACCAAGAAGGAAAGGAGCAAAGGGCAGCAGTGCAGAAGCCTGGCCAGGCAAAAAAATGCTTTGAGCGAGCGCTCGGCGATCCTCCCGGAGTTCCTACAGAAGCAATACGTGTGTCGGGGGTTGATGATACGCCTGAGAAGCCGTTTCCTCAGCAGCTGCAAAGTAAAAAGCAAAGGTGGGATGAGTTTTCCAGCACCAAACAAAATGAGTTGGCAATTACCACAAGTGCAACTTCAGTTCCTAATTTTCAAAATCAGTGCAAAATGCTGTTTACAGAGCTTGATGGAGCCTTTAGCAGTTACTGCTGTGTTATGAAGAATACTGTGGATAATGCTGTCTGCGGCTTCCTTACCCAGTTACAGGACGGGAGAACATAAGACAGCGCATGAATGAAGTGCTGCTGTGTTTCAATAGGCATCTGATTGCCCCACGCGTGCCAGGGGCTGGCTATTCCAGTGCTGCTTGGGGTTTCTCTATGTTGTAGTTTTGTGTGTCTGGGTGCTGGTGGAGGAGGGGGCTGTAGGGGTGGCTTCTGCAAGAAGCTGCCAGAAGCTCTCTGCAGGCCCAACACAGCAAACACCAGCCGGCTCAAGGCTGGACCCAGCACTGACCAAGGCCAAGCCCATCAGCTATGGTCTCTGGGAATCACATTTAGGAGAAAAAACCCGCAAGCATCTGCTTTTTGCCCCCAGAGAAGGGAGTGAGAAGGTGTAAGAAACTGTGCAGGCACCAAGGCCAGGGAAGGGGGGGAGGAGATGCCCCCGGTGCTGGAGAGAAAGATGCCATTTGCAGCCCATGGAGAAACCCATGGTGGAGTGGGTGTCCCCCCGCAGCCCATGGAAAAGGCCGAGACCCCACCTGCAGCTCATGGAGAGGCCCCACACTGGAGCAGGGGGAGACATACAGGAGATGCTGTGACCTGTGTTGGAGCAAGTCTCTGCCAGCACTTGCAGCCCATGGAGAGAGACAGGGACACACAGATGAGCGAGAGAGAGAGACCCAGGCTGGAGCAGGTTTGCTGGGGGGGAGCTTGTGACCCTGTGGAGGACCAGGCTGGAGCAGTCTGGGCCTGAGAGACTGAGAGACATTCTATGATTTATGACTGCACCCCATAGCAGTGACCCACGCTGGGGCAGCTGGTGAAGAGCTGAAGCCCTGTGGGAAAGGACTTATGTTGGAGAAGTTCATGGAGGACTGTCTCCCGTGGGTGGAACCCCATGCTGGAGCAGTGGAAGGGTGTAAGGGATGTCCTCCCCCACCCCTACCCTTCCCCACTAAGAAGGAAAACATCTCGTGAGGAACTGACCGAAACCCCCATTCCCCCACTCCCTGCCCCTCCCTGTGCCACAATGGGGGCGGGAGAAGGGAGCAAAATCATGACTAAAGAGAAGCCTGCTAAGAAGGGAGGGGTTGGGGGAGGTGCTTTAAGATCTGGCAGCACTTCTCATTACCCAACTCTGGTGTCCCTGGGTGTGCAGTGCAGTGGCATAGAGAGTTTCTTTATTCCGTGTTGGGTCTGTTGTGCCCATGATGATGATTGTGGAATGATCTCTCCCTGTCCTTATCTCAACTCCTGAGCCTCTCAATATCTATTTTCTCCCCTGTCCAGCTGAAAAGGGGAGTGACAGAGTGACTTGGTGGGTATCAGGCCTCCAGCCAGGGCCAAACCACCACACTCCAGCCCTCCAGTCCCACTGGCCACTGCTGGTAAGAGCCTGAGGGCCTGCCAGTGTGACCCATGGCTTCATTCCCTCCAGGCCGTAACTGCAAGATATTTTGGGTGTGATGCTAGACAACGCTAGGCTGTGCATTAAGGTGGAGACTCTCTTAGAAAAATCAATGTGGTTGTCAGCACAAAAACATTCCCAGGCCCTGAGCTCCAGCAAAGGCCAATCCTCTCCCCAGGACCTCTTCTTTCTCAGTAGTTCACCCTGGGGGTGCTGGGGGTAGAGGGAGCAGCCTCAGGGGAAGTGCTGGCTGCTGAAGGGTGGTGCTGGGGCAGATCAGCAGTTTCTCCCCTCACTGCTCACTGCTGGCTGGGTCGATGGGTGCTGCCAGGCGAATGAGGAACGTGGAGACCTGTGAGGGAACACACCAAGTTCTGCTGAGAAAGAAGGGGTTTTGGGAAGGGGCAAGGAGCTTCCCAATGCAGATTTTGGGCACCTGGAGGGAGGACAGGAGGGTGCAGCATCTTGTTTCACCGTTTCCTTTCCTCCCTGTGGTGACTGCCCACAGTTGGTGTTTCTGCCTTTGGAGCAAACCCCCGGGGAGCTCTCTCACTGCAGGGGTGGTGGATGCAGGGCAGCAACAGATGTACCAGTTAAGTGGCATTTTCTGTAGCCAAAGAGAAGGGAAGTGCATTTCTTCTCATTTTCCAAAAGCTGGGTGCTGTGTCTGCCCCAAAAACTTGAAAATACAAGGGGGAGGGGGAAGAATGTTACATGGAGAGGGAGAGCTGCTCACTGCTCTGTGTTTTTTTGGGGTTTTTGGCATCTCACTACTCCTCCAGTTACTTCAGCAAGTTATTGAAGAAACTCTGTTTCTCTTCTGGCAACATTTTTTTTGCTTCTGAAATGTCTTGTATGCTTTAATGTCCTAGTTCTGCAGGTTTTTAGTGGTTCTGCTCATCTCTCCTTCTCAAAATACATATCACCTTCTCTTAACATTTCTCTCCATGCTGCCACTGCCAGACATCCGTAACGAAGCCTTCCTGCACATCAACACCCTCATTGTACTTAATGCTCAAAGGGGATCAAGAATTTGGGTTTGAGGTGGGTTGCCATTAGGAGAAGCTTCTAGAGGATATGATAGAGAGATTAGCTCAATACTGTAGGTAGATCTGTGCCTGTCACTGACAATGGCAAATCCACTGGGATGCAAGAAAAATAGTTCTTTTTAAAATAGGCATTTATTTGTCTTGTTGCAGGGTGACTCATTTGCTTGGGCTGTCTGAGCCAGCATTAAGTGTCTTAAAGTTTTAAAAATCATGAAGGCTTAATGTCCCTGCAACACTCCTCCACCTTAGTCTCCAGTACTGAAGGGCTGTTTTAAATGTCGGTTTAACTCGCATTCCTCTATGAGTCTTTGTTTCTCTTGGGTTTGCCTCTTGCCATGCTAAAAATGCTCTGACGGGAGTCATCGCTTCCTTCCTGCATGGGTCACATCATTCCCTACCCTGCCTCCATCCTTTACACACATACACCCCCCCACACCCCCCCACCCCCTCGTACTGACCTGAAAATCTATACTCTTCATCCTCACTTCCTCAGCTGGAGCTGTATGGCTTTTGAAGATAGATGTGCCCAGTCATATCCCCCCCACTCTGATAAAGCCTGTACATCCCCCATAGAAGGTTGCTACCCAGGCTGGACTTCGTGACCCCTTTGCTCTTCCACCCAGGGCATCCTCTTCACATCAGAGAGTGTCCTCTTACTGATCACCTCTGAGTGCTCCTGACCTGCTTCCCTGAGTCTTGGCCTGGGTTTAGGTGATTTGATCTGGAAATCCTTTGGCTTGGAAACGCCTGAAGGTGTGTTTGTGATGTGCAGCGTCAATCTCATGATATATAATTGATGTGTAATGGTGGACCCTGAGCTCAGCAGGCAGAGGCATCTCCTCTTTCCAGGGGGCTTGGGAAAGGGTCATGGGACAGGAGCTTTGCTGGAGGGGATGTTGTTTTGGTATGACCTTTTCCTCCAAGGTCTGCAGCAGTTATCAGGTCAGCAGGAAGAAAATTGTGATCCAGTCAATAGCAAATGGACTAGAAAGCTTTGCATTTGCTTTTTTTTTTTTTTTTTTTGGCAGTGAAGCCCCTTTCACAGTTTCTGCCTCCTGTAATGTATCCACTTGGAGGGCAAGTTCCCCTGAGGGTTTATCTCAGTGACAACATGGGGCAGCACCAGCAGAAGTACAGCACCTTGTGCCATGAGGTCCTCTGCCCCGCAAGGAGGGAGAGGGGATGGTTAGAAGAAGCAGCAGCCTCAGAGCCACAGATGAAGCTGGTTTTGGGTAAGACATCAAGAGACCATGATCATGGTAGTTAATCTCTCAAGGAGATGCAAGAAGGACACGAGGAGACAACAGGAAGGAGAGGTTCATGAGCTACCAGGTTTCACCTTGAAGGAAAGCAAGTTGTCCAAGCTCAAGGTCTTCAAACCCTAAAAGGCAAACAAGCATCAGATCAACTGTCTTGGACCATTCTGAATCTACCAGAGGGAATGAATTTGTATTTATCCATGTGCAGCCTTCATTTTTGCCTGACAACTTGCTTTTGATTATGACAAAGGTTTGTTCTGAACAAACATTTCCACGCATGCAAAGCGGCTGGGCTGGTAAACAAATGTTCTAATAGATCTGGGATCTCAAAGCTCCCATGTGCCATTACACAGTGCGCTCTCCCTCCCACTCACAACACTGATGTTATGATGGTTTCTCTGGACTGGGATGAAATTAATTTCTTCAAGTTTTGGTTTGTTGGAGTTTCCCCCCCCTCCCACCCCGAAAGGAGGTATCAGTGGAAAATTAGGGTGTTTCCTTGAGAAGAAAGTGAGTCATTAGTAGCTATGTTGCAATACCTTTATTCATAAATGTTTTTAAAATTTTCACATCTTTAATTTTATGGACTAAATTATGGATTAAGAGCATGGGACTCTCAATCCCAGGATCATGGGTTTCAGCCCCACGTTTGGTCAGCTGACCTGGCTGTGCCTCCTCCCAGCTTCTTGGGTGCCCCTCATGCCCCACCATCAACAGGACAGTACAAGAAGCCAGAAAGTCCCTGACTACCCAGCAATAACTAAAACCAGCAGTGTCTCACCAACACTATTCCCACCCCAAATCCAAAACAGAGCACCATACTGGCTGCCAGGAAGAAAATCAACTCTACCCCCACCAAAGCCAGGACAATCACAAAGCTAAAGAATCCTTTTCCACTCAGGAAGATGTTTTCTTGGTCACCAAGACTGGGCACTGAGCCATGAGCTGGGATGTCACCCCAGGAGCCCCAGCCCTCATTCCCAGCTATTGCTGAGACACTTGGGCTCAGCTCATTTGGGCTGACAAATTTGGCCAAATGTCTATTGCTGCATTTGAGGAGGAATGTAAGAAAGAAGACCAAGAGAGATCCTTCTCCTGCTATGTCCTCCCTCTGCCCTGCAGTTCCCGACTCAGGGATTGGGATTTCCTCTGCAGCCGCCTTGCAAAGCCGACCTCCTGCCTGGGAAGATCCTCCCACTCCTGCGCCTGTCTGGTTATCCTGTTTTCCCCTGTGCTGTTCCCTTGGCAGGCTGAGCTCCATGGAGCCCCTGCCCAAACTGCTCCTCTGCTTCTGCTTCTCTTCCCATGATGAGCGTCTGCCTAGACCGGGGTTGCAGCCATGCCACACGACCCCTGCTTTAGCAGTGAGTAACCGAGCGGGGTTCCTCACTCGCACCTGCTGGGTTATATTTTCATCAGACCCGTTAGTTGCCAACTCCCCCGTAGAGCAGCATCAAAGTACTAGTTGACACAAGGTGCCCAGCTCCCCCCTCCCCCATATATAGGTTCCCTACCCTGAGTAATGGGGAGACTGGGATGGCTTTTACCTGGTTTTGCTCTTAACAGATTGACTTAAGCTGTTATTCCTATGTGTCCTCGAAGGCACCAACTGTGAATATCATTGAAAAAATACCGATTTCCTCATTCCTGGGACCTCCTTGGGTTGAGATTGCATGCTGGTCACAGCAACTCTTCTGGCAGGCTTTCTGCTTCTGATGCATTTGAGAAAAGGTCTATTACCTCCACGCTGTTAGCAGGCAGTTTCTTGGATTTCTTTTCTGGGGATGCTTTATTGCAGTTTTGCCTCTAATTTGCCTAATTTTTTGCATTAGTTTCTACTTTCTGAAGGGTGTCTGTTTGCTTTGAATCACTCTGTTGTGCTGCTGTTCAGCCACCTGGGCTATGTGTGTGTGGGGGTTGTTTTGTTTTGTTTTCTTTTTTAAATTTATTGTTAGTAGACATTTACTTTGATCTTCTAATACGGTGCCTTTAAACAAGTCCCACTGTTGCAGGGCTCTTCAAGAAAAACTTGGGCAGACATCACAGCAGGTTGGGCTTTCCTGATGGGCTCCATATATGGCTTTAAAAGTTAAGGCATGAAGAAAACCACAGCTGTCCTTTTAACCTGCAGACCTGGCTTCCACAAGTCTCCCTCTGGATGAGTGCACTTGTCTGCCATGTAGCATCCCTCCATCCTTGCCCAGCAGCAGGAGGTGAGATGACTTAGGGGGCTGGACTTAGGGTCTCTGTCCCCATTTGCTCCAGGAGAAGCCAAACATTGTCTCAGAACAGGAATGAGCATCCTCACAGATCCAGGTCTGCAGCAGGGAAAAGAGAAAATTCATAGTCTGAGATTTTCCAGTAATTCTTAATTTTTGCTTCTGTAGTACTGCAAGTCCTCTGTCAGTCTGTGTTTCTACAAAATTTGTCAACAACCCTTCTCATAAAGCCCCATGAATGCAGATGTCCCTGGGGATGGCAGTCCTTTGAAGACTGTGGTCCAGTTAGAAAAGTTATGGCTGTTCCCATGGTATTTGGCCTCTTCCACTCTCTCCTTGGCATGCCAGTGCAGAGGGGTTAGGCTTTTCTTTAGGTAAATATGTATATATTTGTGTGGAACTTCAAGGTCATATCCATACTCATGTCCTCCATTCAGAAGCTACTCTTTGGTGCCTTCCTGCCCTGGTAACTTTATAGTGCTGTATATACAATCCTTGGGTCATGCAAAAGCTGTATTTTTAGAAAGCTCTGCTTGGCTTCTACCTAGGGGTGTGCAACCCTACAGTTCAGCACGGCTCGGCCAGCCCCCCCCTGCTCTCCCTGCAGCCAGAGCTTCGCTCTCCTTGGGCGAGATACTCGGTCAGTCTGTAAACCCAACACTACTGTTGAAAAATGAAGTCTAACAGACTAACTTAGGAGAGCCTTTCTCAAAGAGCATTGACAAAGCAAGGCAATAGCTGTGTGTTAGATTTTTCTGGTCATTTCGCTGACAAAATTCTACAGAAGTCAAGGCTTTTTTTTTCTTGCACGCCCCCGTAGACAGACAGAAAAAACCCTGTCAGTGCTAGACCCCAGACAACACAGCCATTGGGGGGAAAACTCCTGAGCACTGGGCATCACTTGGTCATCACTTGGTCATCAGGTGGCCACTGTGGTCATGAGGGAGGCTTGATCCTGCTCAGGCTTCACATGTGAAAAACACCTGGCGAAGTTCCCCTCTTCACAGGGGGGGCAGGCAGAGCAAGCAGCACCATGAGTGGAAATGGGAAAGGATGAATAATTAATTTCCTGAAACCTGAACAACTGTTCCCATCCCCTGCCCACCTGCTGAAGGGATTTCCATTTTCAAACACCAGTGGTGACACAGTGACTCCCTGTAGGTGACAGGTGCCCTGACCGGGAAGAGAGAAGTTTAATCCTAGAACGTCCCCCCCAGCATCATTACCCTCCCAGTGCCTTTCTCCTCCCGCCCTTCAGCAGTACCTGAGCTGTACACAAATACCTGCTTTGGCTTTCTAGTAGAAATACTGCAAACAAACATATCAGGGCACTTCATTTTCTCCATCATCTCCAGTGTGAGGTGGTGGGGGAAAAAAAAACAACCCAAAAAGAGTACATGTTTACAGCTGCTGCAGCCAGAGTGAAGTGAAAACCCAAAGGTGAACTTCTCTTTTCCTTTTCCTGTACCAAGAATACAAACAGAAGGGGTTTTCATCCCTGTGAAAGGTCTCTGATTATTCCTAGTGACTTGATTATTTCTTCAGAACAAGGAAAAAAAACAACCCCTATTTTAAGATATCACTAGAGGAATGAAACTGACAGGCCTTTATCCAACTGAATGTTTAAATTCTGAAAGGAAAAAATATCTGGCGTGACTGACAAGGTCCTTTTAAAACACATAATATGCTGAACCTTACATGACACTTCTGTGGGTGTTAGTCTAAAAAGCTATCTTTACATGTGATGTAAGAAATGAACTGTGCAAGGCAAGGGTTGGGGCTCTCTGCATCCTTGCTGAGTAGTACTATAGGATTGTAAAGCCCGATAAACTTCTTCCCTTAAAGCTCCGTGTCCCCAGGGAAGAGGTTGGGGTGTTCTTGTACTTTCAAACACTGCAAAGTTTGCTTTAGAATGACTATTGCCATTTATGTTGGGTGTTGTAAGGGATAGAGATTGATTTTTAAAAAACCTGCAGTTGATCCCTAAAGAAATGAGGAGCTCAGGTTTGGGGAGCTGCTGGAGGGGAAGCTGGTAGAGGCAAAGGAGGTGCGGCTCTAGCTCTCATGGAAGCTCACTGTCCTTCTGTTGAGGAGATGTTTGCCTACTTGTTCTCCTTGAAGGTTAGGAGAGGGCTGTGGGTTGTATAGCCAGCCCCATCCCAGCCTGATGGTAGGTGGGAAGCTCAGTGTTGGGATGGCCCTTAGGGCAGGAATGAGGAGTGCTGGCAGCAGCAGGGGCTACTTTATAGTGCAGGCAGCATCTGTCCAAGTGGAGACCCCTGGAGATATGGGAAACTTCCTCCTGTTGCTCCAGAAGAGCAAAAATGTAAAATTCTGCAAGTCTAACTATGCCAACAACACAGGTTGATTGTTTACCTTTTTAATGAGAAAATTGCCTCACTGCTGCTGCCCTTCCCCTTTGGTGGTCTGTGCACAGACAGGCAACCAAACAGCCATCTCAAACCTCTCTTTCTTTTGGAGGTCTTGTCTCCATGCAAGGGCTTTAATGGCTGGCAGCTCATCACACATGACAGAGATAACTGGGGCCAGGAGGGTCTTAACCCCTCAATGGCCCCCTCAATGGGGAAGGACATCTGGTGGTCCTGGGGCCACGCTCCTGCCTAGTACAGCACCATGTGCAGCCATGATGCTCTTGCTTCAAGTGTCTCAGTAGTGGAAGTCTTGCAGCTCCTATATCCATGTCTGTGCTATTTTTACTGCAGCCTACCTGGCCCACTACCACATCAGCTCACTTTCCTGTACCCCACTGAAATGCAGAATTTCAGGTGTCTCCTCCCTAGATTTCCATCTGTCTTTTCTTGTCTCTTTATTTTTCTGGACCTCTAAGACATTCTCACCCTTCCTTGGGGGTCTCTTGTCAATTGTTCAAATCTTCCTTGAGGAGCCATGCTAAAAACCCAGCAATACCCTCCAGCTGAGACCATCCTCATGCTGAGGACAGCAGATGAGCCTGGCTGCTTTTTCTAATCCATAAGGAATGAAGAAAACTGTTCACCTCTCCCCCAGCCCCCAATGGACATGCAATGAGTGGCTGTCTTAATTTAATTTTCCTTTCCCTGAAATTCATGTTTGTTTGCTTTTAATTTCAGGATGGCTACAAAGCTCCTTTCAGCACTGAATCATAGAAACCTAGGATACAGTGGCAAGCTGGACTCACCGATTTCTCAAATTAATGTGTCTTGGTGAACCAATTCAGAATACTGTAGTGCTGGCTCTCATGATTTCGTAACATCTCATGACATTCAGTATTTTTGTTAAAGCTTCTACTTTCCACATTCATCTGACAATGGGAGAAACTCAGGTTTCCCTTAGGAAGAATCAGCAATAAAGTTACCTAGAGCACCTGGCAGTAAGGAGTAATTGGCAAATGGGATCCAAACTCATCCTAAAGTCCCAGAAAACCAGAAGGCAAATAAAAAGCACCTGCAAACAACTGTTGTTGGCTGAGCTTGCTGGAAAGATGCTTGCAAGAAATGTGCTTGTCTGGCTGCTCCTGTGGACAGGAGCTGTTGGATGCTGATCCCAAGTTCTCCAAAATGCTGTGATGTTTTCTGGATAGTACCTTGTGGGAAGCTGGCGAGGAGGGAGGCACAGAGAAGAGGTGCAAAGTGAGGCAAGAAACTATCACCCACAAAATCTATGGAGTGGCAGACTTGCACCTCCAACTCCCCCAGGATCAGTCCCCACAAAAGTGCCCCCTATGAGAAGGCTTTGGGGTGTTCTGTATGTCACTTTGACCTCAAAAATTTACATGGGTATTACCTGCAACACCCAGCATCCCCAACAAGCATGCTCGCTGGGAGGTGCTAGGAGGTCTCAGAACTGCCCAGACTCAAGGAGCACAGATGTACCAGTGACATTTGGGAGCACGAGGCCACTTCAGAGCCTTGTCTCAGGGCTATTTCCCCAGCTACATCTGAGTGGGAAGGTGGCTGAACGAGGATGAGGGTGCAGAGCAGATAGGCACCGGGTGCGTTGCTTATGGAGGGGAACCAGTTTCTACCAATTTTCCACTTCCTGTTATAAGGACCTGTTGCAGCCAGCACTGCCAGGGTGTTCTTTCTTTGGAGGGAGCTTGAAAAAAATGCAGTTTAATGCATTGGGTGTGGTTCCTTCCCAAGGGGCTGTGTGGGACAGGGGGCAGTGGTGACAGCACCACAGGCACTGTGAAGGCACTGACCGAAGATGGTGTGTAGAGGATCGGTGAACTACACTGGCTGAAACTGTGGTGTTGGCTTGATATGGGCTGCCTACACACAGCCTCTGTTCCCTGAGAAATGACAGTCCTAAAATACGCCACTAGACTAAATATGTCAGAAAACAGAGTTTCACAAACCTCTAGAACATGAAACTTTAACAATATGCAAGATGTGGGGCGGTCAGAGAGACACCTGATAAGCGACTGGACATAAGGGCAGCTGCAACCTACCCACAAACAAAGGAAGCACTCTGAGGCTGACTGCAAGGTGGAGGACTTCTCTTGCCATCCTTGTCCTGCTGTGGAAGTTTTGTTACCAGGAACAGTTTGCAAAGGCTCACACAAAGCCACTGTCAGAAATAACTCGAGCACAGAGAGGAAAAAATTGCTCCAGAGTTCTTTTGGGAAGGATTACGTTCAAAATAATTGCCATTTATAGATTAATTTCACATCCTTTTGGAGCTTGGCCTACTAGCATTTCAAGGCTTGACTGGAGCTGGCAGACAGGGTGAACACTGATTCCAGGGCCTGACTGCCAAGAGAAAGGAAAATATTAAGAGAAAAAAATTGGCAATGGGAAAAAAAAAGTCCAGGGAAATATAGGGAAATGAGATTTAGTTTAAGAAAATTATTCTTCTCTGAGCCATGGACTGATTTTACGGTTGGCATATTAATCATGATCTTACATGAGCCTGGCCTTTGTAATCGATGTCTGAAGAGAAACTGTTGGTAAACACCGCTCCTGATGCTTTAATAATTTTAAAATCTGTTATTCATAATCTTTTTTTTTTTTTAAACTCATATCAAAGTCTATTGAAAGCAGTGGGGAGACTCCTCTCAGCTTCCACAACTTTAAATCAAACTGTGTAAAAATAGATGCCACGTGCCTCAGGGCTTCTGCTGCAGTCTTGTCAGCTGAGTCCAGCAGCAGAGTCAGACCGTGAGTCTTACATTTCCTACACACAGCATTTCAAGGATCATGAGTTACCAGGGCCCAGCCGAAGCCCCTCTGACACTTCTCAGTCCTTTTGCCCAGTGCTCAGTCAGACCTGAGAGCTCTGGGCATGCTCCTGCCATTCTCTGAGGTGCGGAGCACAAGCATCCCCTCCATATTTCCCTGGGCTGGTTTGATGGCAGAGATGGTCTGCTGCCCAGGAGGTATTTTGCACAGAGCTGTACACCAGGTAAGCAGCTCACTGCCAAAAGGAAAATGTGCGTGGTGAAAATTAAAATGCCCAGGACATAGGGGAGAGGAGTGAACCCTGTGTAGAGCCCTGTTTGCAAGAGCTGCTCCTCCTTTCAGTGCAAATCAAGCCATGGCTAAACCATACAGCGCTGAATCAGAGGTTGGCCTGAGTCACGGGGCAGCTGTGAGGACCTCTCCGCAGGCCTGTGGCTTGCGTATCATTGCTGCTGGGGCACGGGCAGACCAGGCCAGTCCTGCATCTTGGCACTTCTTGGGCATTTTGCATTGTGCCTTTTTAGTTGCTGCTGCTGCTTGAAGAAGGCTGCCCTCCAGCCCTCAGAGGATGCTACCAGCGGTGGGCAGCTCCTCACTGCCGACCTGGGGACCTCCAGTGGGAGGGACTTGCTGGAGGGGAAGGGCCCCGGGGCTAACACACGGCTATGAGGTAAAATCACAGACCGGGAGATCAGAGATGCAGAGTGATTCAAGAAAAGCTGTTGAAAGCAGATTGTTAGTCAGCTTTATGGATCTCACTGAAGGACATGTTTTTCTTACTGGAAGAGAGCCACGATGTAGAAATAGATTGAAATCAAGAAGGAGGGCTGCAGCCGTAGCTTGGGCTGTATATTTAAACATTTTTGCTGTCAGACCATCTGGGCTGGGAGCTAAATTTACCTACACATGATTTTTAGTGTTTCTCCTTCTTGAGAGGTGAAAGGTGCACTTGACACTTTATGCCAGGACGAAAGGCAAAATAAATGCCCTGACTCAGATTGTCCCAGCGCCAGACCTGCGTGTGGTTTTGGATGTCTAATCTGTCTGCAGTACCTGATACTAAGCCCAGGCTGGGTGCTCTGCACACACAGGGTCCCTCCTCAGCCAACACTAAATCTGGACTTGTGCTCCTGCTCCCCATGACTCCGTGCAATGATTAGCAATGCAAACGCACCCACATCTTTTCTTCCTGCTTTTATGCTGTTACTGATTTCTTTTTTGAACCATGGCTAAAGGAAGACTGTTCCTGCAATGAAAACACTTAACAGGGAATCCAGAAAGTCTAGTTTCTGACTCAGCTCAGTCAAATTTGCTTGGTGACTCCCGCACACCCAGATCCCAGGAGAAAGCCTCAGACCCGGGTGAGGTCTGGCAGTCCCTTAGACATCAGGGAAGGCTTGGTGTGGGTTCTCCTGCTGCCCCACTGAGAGCACATGGGTTGGGGACTGACAGATGCTGGGTGGGAAAGTTGTGTTTAGCAACCCTGCAACTTTTTCAACCTCCCCGCACAAAATGAGGCACCTGCATTGGTCACTGCTGTGAAAAAAAGAGCCTACCACCCCAAATTTCAGGTGCCTGAGTAATTCCTTTGGGGACTGGCTTACTGATTCTTCCTTTGACAGGCAGAGGGATGAGGATGGATGCACCTTCTGCTCATGAGAACTTAGGCCTCCCCAGCTCTTGGGGGTTGCCCTAAAACCCACTGGAGCACTGAATATTCAGCAAGTCTCATCAGGCTCTGGGTAAACTGATCTCTCATCATCTGCCTTTGTTTTTTCTCCTTGTAAGGTAGTTTTCCCACTTTAATGGCTTTGTGCAAATGGTTCCTTCAGTTTTCTTTAGAGAGAAATGTGTGGAAGTATCCACTGGACAATCACATCCCAGAGGTTTTTGGGTTTTTTTCCCCTTATCTTAAACCAAGAACCTTTATTAGTCTCCAATTACTGGCTGTCAGCTTGGGAAAGACTAAAAGTAATTATATTTGGGGATTAGAGAAATTAAGCCTCAAGAGACACGGGAGCTTTCTGCTTTTTAATGCTGTTGATTGCGTCTTCCTGTTCTGTGTGCCATAAAAGTAATAAAATTTAGGTATTTTATAGAAGTGATCTTTGATGGGTGATGGTATGGAACTGATCCGGTGATTCACTTTTTATCTACGATTTTAAAATCCCCACAGGGAAAATCTTAACTGCTTCCATCCATCCCACATTATGTATTTATCATCTTGATCAGAAAGACTTTCTTGGTAATAAAGCTCCTCCATCTAGCTAGTTGTGAGTGTGCTTCCTTCGGAGGGCTTCTTTTTTAATGGATAGCATGGAAAACTCTTCCAAGGCCAAAATATGGGAATAAGATTTATTAATCCTGTAGCTCCTGTCACTCACCATAATGCTAATAATCCATAAGCCTTACATCATGTCTAACATCCCACATAACAAATGCATCTCTGGGAGATGAATAAACGCCACGTGCACTCTGCTCCCTCCTCCTCTGTCTTGATGAGGAAGCCCCAGATTTGGTGCAGCTCTTTCCAGCTACCCCAGTTGCTTCATCCTTCCCATGCTGGCGGGGGGCTGACACTGCCCCAGTCCTTCCCGGGCTACCCCTCCTCAGAAGCCATCAGTATTTGTCACTGTATTTGCAGTCAGGGTAGCGGTAGGCAAAACGGGAATCGCAGGACCGCAGCGGTTTCAGGAGCTCTGCCAGCTTTGCAACCGCCTCGTTGACGCCCTGGTCATCGGCGAGGCCATTGGCACAGTGCTGCAGGAAGCTGTCTATTTTCTCCTGCACAGGTTGCAGGAATTTTCCCTTCAGGAGCTTAGGCAAAAGCTCCTGACACACCATGATGAGGCTGTGCTTCTCTCCGATGGAGCTGCAGGACACAAATGCAGACTGGCAGTCCACGGTCAAACAGCTAAATATATCTTTATACTCCTGCTGGCCATCAATCAGCTGGCTCCCTATTAGAGACAATTAAAGAAGTTGTTAGGAGCATGGCAACAAACTCTTGGATAATCACATATGTCTGTACCTCTGCATTAACACAGGGCTTGTTACTATCTAAAGGATGCACTTTGTGCTGCAGCTGTATACGGGCCGATTTTCTCACTCTTCAAGTATGTAAGTTTTTCTGAATGACAGAGCTCTGCAGAACCGCCCGAAGGAGGGAGCGGAGTCTGTTGAGTCAAACGGATGCAGAAAAAAAATGAGAACAACTGGAGCACTAACCTAAAATGTAGGGTTCCTACAAAAAGTACCACAAATAGCCAAACCCATAATTTTTCCATGTTACTCAAAATCATTAAATTGCAACAACAGCTCATCTAGCTGGAGTCAAGTCAACAGTAATAGCCATTGGGACAAGGAAAAGAAACCCAGTGGAAAATTTTCTGACAGCTGTTTCTGAATATTTGAGATCTCCTCAGCTGAGCGTGTGAGCAGAGCAGAGGCCTTCTGAAAATCTGAACATTCGGAATGAAATTGTTAAACTACAGGAGCAAAAGTCTTTGACTAGCTCTTCTTCCAGGAGCAGAGCAATGTAACCAGTGAAGAGTGAACCGTGATTTTATGTGAAAGTGACAAAAGGAGGATTTTGTTGTTGTAATAAAGGTGATTATTAGTTAATGTGATATATGCACCTAAAAAGTGTCTGATTTGACCTGACACTTAAAACAGAGGAAGTTATGAAATTTCTACTAGTAAATATTGATATTTGTGTGGCAAAACTTTTTGAAGAAGTGAATTAGGAAGACTTCAAAAGGGAGTGCTCAGCACTGTGCACATTGAACACTGTTGCCACTCTCAGACGGGGCCGGGCAGGACATAAGTGTCCATGGTCGGTCACCAAAACACTGACTGCACAAACAAAACCCCTTGCCTTTCCCCCTCAGAGTCAGGATGTCAGCAAATCTCTCCCTGAACTTTTAATTATTTAACATAGCAAGCAAAGTTTAAAAAAAAAATTAAAATCATCAGCAGAGCTGAGCGTAGCAGGGGAAAGGTTTGTTTCCCCTGCCTCGCTGAGCCCTCCTGCGACAGATGCGCAGCCACGGAGCCTGCTGAGTACCTTCCTCCTTGTCGATGATCCCCAGCATGCTGGCATCCCGGATGAACAGATGCCCATTGCTAAACACGCCGAAGGTGCCAGCGTCCACGTGGGTGAAGTAGAAGAAATAGTTGAGGTCGTTGGTGCCCATGGAGCGGAGGACGGCGAGGAGCTGGAGGGCCAGGTCGGCAGCCACCTCGGGGGCCGCGCCATAGAAGTCGCGCAGGGGCCGGGTGCTGGCGCTGACCACCAGCCGCCCGCAGGAGCCCAGGTACCGTGGGAAGGGCCATCCCTCCACATCTGGGAAGATCTGACAGGGAGAGCAGGAGTGGTGGGATTGCCCCTGCCCTCTGACCACTTCTCTCTCCCTGTGGGCGCACTTCCCTCCCAGAGGACTTTCAAGTGCCCTGGCTGGCTTCAACCAGCAGCACTGATGGTGAGTTTTGCTTTCCAAAGCCGCCCGCCACCCTTCCTCCCCTCAGCCTGCCCCAGCTGGGGTTTTCTCTTTCTTTCTTTCTTTTTTAATTAACAAAGAAGAATCTGATATTTCAAGACTTATTCCATGAGGAAGACTAACTGGAAAGTCCAAGATAATAATAGATTTCAAATTCATGAAAATTTCAGGCACAGAAGAGCTAATTTTAGGTGTCTTTATGGAGCCTTTGATGGGTCTCTCGTGCACAGCATAGCTGAAGTCACGACTTGGAGGTGAGGTGGGGCTAAAGGAATTTTCACTAATTTTTAAGAACTGCCTAGCTCTTTTGTAAGAGACTTTTCAGTCTCATGGCCAGACGTGCTAGTATTTGTTACACTGGGGACACCTGGCTGGGCTCATGCTAGCAACACAGTTGTCCCAGATGGAAACCAAACCACACAACTGCCAGGCTGGGCCAACACAATGCTTTTTGCCACTTAATTTGTAACTTCTCTGTCTCCCCAGTACCCCAGGCTCTGCCGAGGGGCAGGGGGGCTATGAACTTGTACGATTTTGCATTTAAGGTTGTTTCTCCCTTCTGCTGTGTAGCCATTTTGGGCACCCACATAAATTCAACCTATTCACCATATTTTTTCTCACCCCTTCAAGCTGCATTCCAGTCTTTACAGTGCTGAGAGACACAGCCTTGTGCCCCAGCAAGCCATGGTCAGGATGTCTAAATAAACCCAGGAGACTCCCAGAGCACAAGCACCATTCCCCTTCCTGGGCCTGGGCAGAGCCCTGTGCACTGCTGAGGGCAGCACTGGATATAGATGCTGATGCTGATGCTGCTGCCTGTCTTCTTCATGGTGTCTCAGAAGGTTGCAGGAAACAGCGAGGGCTAAAGTGGGGTGGTGATAGGGAAAGCCGAGTACTCCCTTGGAGACACGCATAAGGAAAGATGGGAGCCATGTGCCAGGCCTGCCAGCAGGCAACCAGGGGAGGAGCATGAGTCCTCACAGCTCTCTGCCTTCAAACTCAGAGTTCAGCTGTATTTGGGATTCCACTAAACACCTCTGCAAAGCTACCCTTTCCTACAGAGATACTTAGAGAGTGGCAGGCAAATGGGAAAAACAAGGCTGGCTCATGGAGCCTGTGAAACAGTGCTCAGCAAGTCCATGTTCAACCTCAATGCTGCATCTTGGTCCCCCCATGCTAAAGCACGCTCTTTCTCTTTTATAAACAGGCTGAGATTTTAGGTGATATATTAGCAATGCAAATGTAACACTGTGAAGTATGAGGGATGTGTAAAACCCTGGCTTTCACAGTGTGTCTGGGTTCTGATGTTTTTAAGGAACTGGGCATCTGTATCTCCCCACAATTTCAGGGGCTGATCACCATAGGAGCCTGCCTGGCTTCAGCCATCCAGCCCCATAGAAGAAACTCGCTTTATGAAGGCTCTGGAGCTTGCCAAAGGCCAGGGCTGGGACTCCTCTGCAGCTGGGGGCGGGTGCATGTCTCATGTGAGGGTTTACTTGGAAGGGGCTGCGGGGTGGAGTTTCAATCTTGGGTGAGGTGGTAAGTACCTGTAACAAGATGGGGTGTGAATTCACTGACAGGGTGTACAGGAGGCGCAGTTTGTCCCGGTCGGTGAGGTGGTCCATGTAGATGCTGCCAGCGTCCGGCACCTCAGCGTAGCGCCGCACTATCCTGTCCAGGAGACGCTGGGATGGGCAGCGCAGCATTGGGCTGGACAGGCCCTGGTGAGAGGGGGAAAAAAAACCAACAGAGATGTTTATTTGTTTGTTTTCCAGCCTGAGATTTCACAATGTGCTTGGCCCATGCCAAGGGTGGGGGCACCTCTGCGCCCTGCCCACTGCACCTCTGACCACTCTGGCACAGCTGCCGATGGGTACAGACATGGGGACGAGGGGGGGTACCACCACAGCAAACCTTACTGAAGAAAGAAAAAAACCCCGAGGCATCCAAAAATCACAGAATCACAGAATTGTAGGGATTGGAAGGGACCACCAGAGATTATTGGGTCCAACCCCCCTGCCAAAGCAGGTTGCCTAGGACAGGTCGCACAGGTAGCTGTCCAGATGGGACTTGAATATCTCCAGAGAAGGAGACTCCACAATCCCCCTGGGCAGCTGGTCCCATGGCTTTGTCAACCTCACTGTGAAGAAGTTGTTCTGCATATTGGTGTGGAACTTCCTGGGCTCCAACTTGAGGCCATTGCCCCTTGTCCTGTCTCCACAGACCACTGAAAAGAGGCTGGCCATTTCCCTCTGTCTCCCACACTTGAGATATTTATAAACATTAATCCCCTCTCAGTCTTCTTTTCTCCAGGCCGAACAGCCCCAGTTCACTCAGCCTTTCCTCATAGGGGAGATGCTCCAGGCCCTTAATCATCTTTGTAGCCCTAAATGTCTGTTCACAGCTCATGTTTCCAAAATGGCACCCAGTCTTCACAGCACAGCCGCAGAGGCTGCAAGCCTCACTTCTCCCCAACTGCTCAGCACCACGTTTCTCCATGCCCGTGCACCTCCTCCTTCTGTCTGGGGTTCCTGGCCCTGGCAGCCTGGCCTGCTGGTGGAGGCCTCCCTGTCGTTAAGCCTGTGAGTCACTTCCCTCATTAAATAATGTCTTCGGGTCGCGTCGCTATTTGCTTAGCCTGAGAACAGCCTTCTTGGAAATACTATTTGCTAAGGGCAGTAAACATGCTATAAAAGTGTAAACAAACATTGTATGTAGGTACAAGCACAGGGTATTTTCTCTCTCTAATAAACTTGTGCATTAACTATTAAAGCCACATGTGAACAGCCTGTGCTTGTTTTCTGTAAATACCAGTGACAAATGAAGAGCTGTTGGGCTAATGGAGTCTACCATCACCGTATTTCACCTCTCAGATTTGGAGGTTTGGAGGTTTGTAAAATTACAACAAACAATAATGGGATAAATGGCATAAAATTTTATACCTTCATAGTCAAAAAAAGGTCTTTGCTTTGAAGCCAGTCTTCCCTAATAGCCAAGGAGAGTGGATGTATGGGGAGGTGCCCATCGTGGCATGGCGATGATGCACTGTCACACTGCTGCTGCTGAAGGGAATCAGGTTTTTGCTAAGTCTTTTTCTTCCAAATGATCCAAGTAGTCAAATTTACTCTTTTGGGTTTTCTCTCTAATTTGATGCCTGGAAGACATGCTTCAGAAGAAAGGGCACTGGAGCTCACGTCGCTCCCTGCCATTCTTCATGCTGAGAGCAAAGATTTGACTCAGGATCTCCTCAAGTCAGTTGGTAACTCTGAGGTAGGTCTCTCTCAGCCTTTCCTGTGCGAGCTGTTCATTTGGCATAAAACACTTAATTACCCAGCCACCACAAAGAAATGAAGAAAGGAGGAGTGTGCTGCTCTCCCAGCTGGAGGTGGACTTGGGCGACCTGACGTGTTGCATCCTCTCCTCTGCTTCCCTGCTGGCCTCAGTGAGGTCCCATCCACTCCGTCCTTGGCCATTTGACAGCTGGTCAAAACTCCCTGAAAAACTCAACCCCAACAGGAGTGCTCTTCCACAACAACTGAAGAACTATTATTTTCGCTGTGAGAATGTAACACTGGTCAAAAAGAATTCTCCCTGGTTCTAGTTACAAGTTTTCATACGCTCCTCTCTTCTGCTGTAGCTTTGTCAAGGAAATGGTTTTTTTCAACTAATTATCTAAAAACATAAAAGGAGGAAGGGGGAAGGGGTGGTTTTGGATTTCTCTCTCACAGCACTTGCCGGTACGTTGTAGCTGACTCTTGCTTTCCCTTTGTTCCCTTTGGAGGAGAAGTGAGAAAAGCTAAGCAGAACAGAGCTGTGTCAAAGTAGAGATAAATGGTGGAGAAGGTCTCTTACAGCTTGGCATGTACACAAATATTTGCAGCCGAAGTTAGAAAGCCTTGCTGCCTCCAGGAGATGGCAACACAGAAGCTGAGACCTGAAAGAGTATGCAGCAGGAACAGAAGTCGAGATGGCAGAGAATGGATTAAAGTTGTAATTAGGAATTTTTCCAAGGTCAGAGCTCCTCCTACTAACACAGACAAGGACATGTGCTGCACGTGGTGGTCATGGCTGCTCGCTTCCCAAGGAACTGTTCCAGGCATACCAGTGCAAGAGCAGAGGAGCGGGGCTGGGTGCTGCCACACTTGAATCAACCATCAGTGCAGCTTCCTACGGTTTAATGAAGCCGTACAAGCTGGACAGTGGGACTGGAGCTCTTCAAATGCACCAACGACAGAAGCAGCATCCCTACGGGAGAAAAGGAGCTGGGGTGGCAAACCTGACTGGCAGAACAATGTCAGAGGAAGAAAAACCTGAAGAACACATACTTCAGACACTGAGGATACTGATTTATCCGAGAGTATCTTAAGTCCTTTGCAGTGTGATTTGACAGGCAGCCTGATGACTTCTCCGTGGCTGATACGGAAAGGCTCTTATTTACTCTGATGAATTTCCCACATTTTTAAACCTGGTAACACGTAGTTCCTGCAATGGCTACCTACACCCAACTGAGATTTCTTTCTCCCCTTCTGCCCTGTATGTGATGTGTTTTAAATACCCGTGTGTGCATATGTATGTGGATCTAATGCGGACGCACCCACGTTTCACTCCAATGTGAAGGCGACCTCTGAATGACAACTTTTCCTCACTCTGCTTTCTCTTCAGCCAGCCTGAGGATGGACAGCACAACTCTGTGCCACTGCTACCTCCTGCCCCACTCCAGCTTCACCAAACAATCCCTGGGTGGGATCCAGGAGGAAGCATTTGGATATAGGTGTCAAATTACCTGCAGCTCCTGGCTGTTTGAATCCAAGGGTTATGTTCACCCCCAAGAGGGAAACTGAGGACACCCTGTGAAGCTATGGGACTCATCCCCACTGCAGGCATCACTGCTACCATCCTCCTCCAGGGAGGGATGGGGGGCAGTTGGTTCCAGCAGGTTACTGAAGCAAGGCTCCGATGGGAAGGTGCAGGGTCAAAGAGGCAGCAGGTCTGGGAGGGGGCTCTGGGAGCCCTGTAACTCCATCCTTCCCCAGGACGGACCAGCTGCCAGATCAGCAAGCTGCTGCCTACGCTCTGTGAGCCAAAGTGATGCGTCCTGGCCACATAACTGTGGTGCTAGTCAGTAGTTTCCAACAGTAGAAAGAGGGGCTGAAAATGGCTGTCTCTTCACCTCAGTACTGCTTTTGTCTTTCTGCCTTCAGCATTTCCCAGGCTGTGCTTTGTAGGCAGGGATGTAAATTTGCCCTTGTGGGCGATCTGTGCCAAAACTAACCCACTTCTGCTGTTGTTCTTCCCCTTGGATAGAAACAGCACACAGAAACAGCATGGTTGGAGGTGATGAGCTCCTGGGCAAAGCAGCGGGTGGCCGGGGCGACTGCACAGGCTGAGCCCCAGCTAAATCCTGCTCCTCTCCAAAACGGGATGGATTTTAACAGTGAAGACTTTGCTGCGTCCAATAAAGATTTTCATTATGGAGGATGAAATAATCACTGTGGCAGGCAGCTCAGCTGATAGTTGGGTCAGGCAGGGCAGGCAGCGTAAAGTGAAAAAACATTACTTCACGGTCTGTCATTTTGATTCAAGCACGCTATGGTTTGTCATAATTCTCTGCTCTATAAGACAAAACTACCTGAGTCCATTAGCTTTTTTTTTCCCCTGGCACTGGCTATATAGGAAAAACTGTGGGGAGGGAAGTACAGCCACCTTTAGGAAACTGTGGGCTTATGAAACAGGGAGGGCATCGTGTTGTGCATCAACAGTGGTGTGCTGTTCAACACCTCCAAAAAGGTGAAGGGAAATAAAGGCCGGAAGAGCTGTGCTGTGCTATTTGCAGTGATGTATGGTACCCCCAAACCCCCCCTCCCCCCCACGATGACTCATGCTGGGTTACCAACATGCACAGCAAGCAGTGCAGAGGGGCAGCGCGGTGCTGTGCTGGGGTGTGGTTAGAGGCACTCCTGCATCTTTTGGCTCTGAGGAGGGCACGTGGGGCAGGCAGAGAAGAAGGGGATCCCTGGCTCTGTGGGACTGGGTGGCCTGGGCAGTCACCCTGAATGGCTGGTGGAGGCACACACAAAGGAGCTGGGGGCTGGGAGGGGTCTCACATGCACACTCACACACACTGTATGGCTGAAATGCTGCTAGCACGGGCTGTTTTTCAATTCAGAACACTGAGAGACCAGCAGCCATTTTGCAGAGCATGTGCCCCATCTTAAACAGTGATTGCAGACAGAATTTGGAGGTGGGGCGGGTAGCACCCAGGGCCTCTGAATCACTCTGCTCCTCTGTGTATTCAAGCCTATATGCTGTTAGAAGGGATTTATATCCTGGTTTAAGGTTTCCCTACTTGATTTACAGAACCAAAGAACCATGAAAACACAAGCCGCGCAATCCCGAGGCTGGTGTCCAAAGGTCTGGGACTCCCTGCAGCCTACTGTGCCCTCTCTTTATCTAAAAAACTGCAGGGCTTGCTGAAATGTCCCAGGGAGTTTGTCCCTGGGCACGTCCCTCCAGGCTGGCCCCTGGAACTCGCTGCAGAGGCGCCCTGGAGCCTGGATCAGCTCAGTTTCCCACTGCTGCATGGGGAAATTCAAGCGCCTGGGAGAAACTGGATAGGTGCAAAGCTCAGGTTCCCCAGCCACAGTCTCCACATGGGGCTCTGTGTGCATATCTGTGTGCGTGTACATTTGCATGTGCGTGTGCATTTACATGTGTGTGTGTGTGTGTGTGTGTGTGAACAATCCAGTCAGCTCAGCCAGGGGTTCGGCTTCAGAGAAAGCCATAGAGCACATCAAGAGCCTTTTAAAGAGAAGGATTTGTGCTCAGCTAATGATTTAACTTTACAGCAGATCTGAGATACCAGATAGCTGTATTTCCCTGGTTACTTTTTCACCCAGCTCAGTAAATGGAAGTTTTCTCTTGACTCCTTCCCTTTCACGTAACACTGCTGTGAAGGGGAAGCAGAGTTTTGCATGAACCCCTTGGACACTGCTATGAGGCTGGAGAGCACCTGGCATGCCAGTTTACCTCTCACAGCCCAGGGGAACCTCTGCAGTAACCAGTACTTGCCTTGGAGGAAAAGTGGTGGCTGGCAGGTTCCCATCAAGCTCCTGCCTGCTGCCCTGGTAGTAAGTGTCCCTGGCCCATGGCCCATAAGCTCAGATGAGGAATGGTCTGAACAGAAAGGATACAAATATGCCCCCCCTCCCTAGCCCCTCTCCTGAGGTTGCTAGACACATACAGTGTAGCTTTGCTCCAAATTTTTTTTTCCCTATCCCTGCATGTGTCATCTTGCACCTCACCCCCAGGGAGGGTGCTGGCTTCAGCACAACCTGCTGCGTGCGACTCAGTGATCTGGGTGAGTCTTTCTCAGTGTAGCCCAGGCACTAGCCCTAGAGGTGCTGCTACTGCAGCGTGGGGCCTCCTGCTCTTCCTCCTTGGGCATGTGGCTCCATGTGGTAATAGAATCAGAAAAACTAAAGCAGCATATCTTTAGCACTCAGCAGAACTGAGCGGATGTGGCAGCATGCAGACAGGAGGAAGCAGTTGCCTTTATAGAAAAAAAAAATAGAGGTTCCTAAATTCCTTTTTCACAGTCACTTCTTTCTTGGAAAGAGGGAGAAGTGTTGGAATAATTCTTTGCCTCTCAGGGTCTTGTTTAGAACATATTTGGCCTCCACCCAGGGCCCTAGCCCTTGACAGTGGATATCACAATTCTGCTGTTGTTTGGATGGGGTGGGTGGGGTTGCATGTGCATTTGAGGAGGGGACTTTTGCTCTCAGTTTCAAGCCAGCAGCTATAAAACACACTGGTGTGCTCAGTCTGTCCCTGTCTGCGCTATCAGGCTGTCCCTGTCTGCCCATGGCACCCCTCAGCATGGGCAGTGCTCAGATGCCAGCTCTTCTCTGGAGCCTGTCTCTTCTGCCCCTGTGCCCCTGCCTGCATGTCAGTTTCCTTGTGCCATGGACGCGAGCCTGCCTGGCGGCAGCGACCCGCTTCCCAACACGCCTGTCCTGGCCTTGCCTGTGACACCACAGGACTGCAACAGAAAGGGCAGTGTGCTTCTTAGTGTCTGAGATCATTCACTATAGACAGCAGGCAGATGAGGAATTGAGGCTGTGGTTCTGCTTGCCTGTGCTACTCACCCTGCCAGCCACAAGCAGGGGAGTCCAAGCTGCCCCAGTCCCCAGCCTGGAGTAAAATCACTTCCAAGGCACAGGCTGGCCTTTTGGGTACCATTTTGTGGGGAATTAAAAACCAAAAAAGACACTGAGATGTGATGGTGTAAAACAGGAAGAAACCCGGCAGAAGTACCTGCACCCAAGCTGTTGCCATGTTTGTGTGCATTGGCCCATGTTTTCCCTGCACCAGAAGCCAGCGGGCACTGTGAAGACAGTAGCCAGTGCCCACCTTCCTGGGGCCAAGCCCCAGCCCCAGCATGGCTGTACCATGGCATTACCTACAGCTGGAGGAGGGTTGGCCCCAGGCCTCAGGTGGTCTTCTTCCCCTCAAGGCTTCATTTTGCCTCTCCCTCATAGTAGACGGACTCAGGTGGGGCTGTCCTCTCTCCACCAGCTGGGGCAGGGGGGAGAGGGCTGGCCATTGCCCAAAATCACCCTCTATCTGGAAAGTCGCAGCCATGTCTCCTTCAAACCCATCCCCCTCCACCCCCAAAACCACCTGTCACCCCTCTGGCACTCCTTCTCCCCACAGCACCCTCTTTCCCTCCCCACTGGTGTGGGACACAGGGGGAGATTTGGCACAGACCTGGACCAGGTCGGGGGTGAGGCGCTTGGCCCTCAGCCACTTCTGGAAGCGGTGTGTGCGTCGCAGGGCATGCTCCAGGCTGCAAGTCTTTGTCTTCAGCAGGGAGGTGCAGATGCGCTTGTCAGCCCGGTCGTGCTGGTACTTGGTGGTCAGCCGGGTGATGTCAACCAGCCGCCAGCTCTTGGCATCATCCGTGTAGTTGCCCGAGTAGCTGAGCAGGTAGCTGGGGGGCAGCTTTAAACGAGAAGAAAGCCAGGTGTCAAACCTGCCAAACCAAAACAAGAGCCCCACGGGAGAGCGGGTTAACAAGCCACACGGACACCCACGCAGCACCAGTGCCATCATGGTTGCTGAGCCATGTGCTGGCCTGAGGGGCTTTCTGCCATCACATGACAAAGGTCAAGCAGCCATGGGTGGCAGCCCTGAGCGCTGGGGTGAGGCAGGCCAGCCAAAGCCATTGAACAAGGATGAGAAAACACACTTTGGAAAAACGTCTGTCTCCACTTCCCACTTTACCCATCCGTTGTAATGAACAGTGCTGTGGGGTGGGGTCAAAACTCCCAGACAGAGTCTTGTGAGCCACGTAGAGAGAAAAAGGGAAGGGAGAGACCTGAAGGGTCTAGATTCATGGGGAGCATCTGAAGTTTAACAGTTTCCTTAATCCTGGAGAAAGGGGCCCAAAAACAGAGTACTCAGTACTTTAGGGGACCCTGCAGCACAAACACACTTGACAGTATATTTGGAAATACCAAAATGACCTTGTGTTTTGAGGTGGTGGCCTTACTCGGTACTGGGGTCGATGGGTGCCCCCCCAGTGTCACCAGCTGCATTTTAGCAGCCAGGATGAGTGACCTCTCCAGGCAATGGCAAGGTTTAGGGTGCAATGGGGGGATGGGGCACGCGTGCCCTGGGCGTGTGGCACCACTGTAGCCATGGAGATCTTGCACTAATTTCTCCCCCTACACAGGCACAGGAGGGGAGCATATGGGCTGGGTAATTAGGCTGTGATGATTTTTTTTTTTGTTTCAGCAGCCCCCTCAGCCCTGCCCACACACACGTCACACACGCAGGAGCTGAAGAGTGTGGTGCCTGTTTTGTAAGTGTGTCTGTGGCCTGCTCTTAGAAAGCTGAACTTTGACCTTTGGTTTGCCCAACGTCATGCATTCCATGCCTCTAAAACCCCCTGCCCTAACTAACTTCCTTGCCTGAGTGTGTAAGAAAGCATGTCCTAATTTGATCTCACCATAAATTAAAGCCGGTAGCTCAGAAGTGAAATAGGAGAGGCAAGAGGTTCCCTGCAGGATCAGCTAGCTGGCGTTAGATGAAAAGACATTAAAAAAGAAAGCTGAAGCTGATCTTTTCTCTTGACTTCCAGTTGGGAAATCGGCACAAAGAAATTTGGGGGTGGGATTAATTTCCTCAGATTTCAGGCAAATAACTGAATCAGGATGCTTGCCACCCTCCACTATCAGAGACTGATCATCTTCCTCTCTACAATCACTCTTGAAAGCAGCCGTACCTCACTTTCCTTCCCTACCACAGGACCTGTGCAGCTCAGGTACAGGGCAAACATGGGTACCCAGGGAAGCAAAAGCCCGTGTCCCCACAGTGCTGATTCTTGCCCTGCTTTGGCTTTTGACTCTAGCCACATGCCTCTCAAAGGATTTTCAAGCTGGCCAGAAGCAGAGGAACCGGGACCCTTACACGAGCAGGTTCAGGCATTTCAGTCATTTGGGCGTTTTCCCAATATGAACTTGAAGCTTCCCTATGATTAGGGCATCTGACATGAAAATAATCGCCTTGTTTGTTTTTGGGTTTGGTGGGGGTTTTTTGTTATGGTTTTGAGCTAGAACTAAAGAGCAGAGAGGAGTTGCGCACTGTGATTTGCTGTGTATCACGACCCCTCCCAGTGCCTAATCTGCAAAGCAGGCCCAGTGTGCCAGGCACGTACCAGGAAGAGATGGCTATGGGCTGGGTTTATCTTTCTTTTGCTTTTTTTTAGGTTAAGCACAAAAGTGCCTTGTGATTTGGCTCAAACCTGTGTGTTCAGGGGAGCTCCTGTCAGGCAGATACCAGGAACGCGCTACCTCCCGCATGCAAGCAGCGCATGGATGTATGAAATCCGAGGCTGAGCATTAATTTGAACATGGATGGAGTGATTTCCTCTGCCAAGCTGCTGGGGGCAGTGCCATGCAGGCCTGGGAACCTGACATGGGCCGCAACAATTCTGTATTTGGCATAATTTCTGGGCACCGCAGTACTGGTCTGGAACACTTGCTAGGTACTTTCAAGATTCATCATCAAGTTGTGCTGTAACAATAGTTCGCTCTCATATGAAGCCTTTTAGCTAGGGGTCTGAATGTGCTTTAATTAAGACTTTCAGTATGATCTGTGTGAATAACTGAGTCACAGATTACAGATTTTAGATCAACACAGAACTAAACACTGAAGAAAATTAAACTGTTTTTCTTTTTTCCTGGATGAAATGAGGTATTTTGTTTCAGCAAAAATAATTTCACTTGCATTTGGAGTTTTACATTTTTTCAGAAGGCGAAAATTAGGTAAATCTTAAAAACAAACCCAACAAAATTATATGTGAAATGCCATCAAATTGAAACATTCCAGCTTTTTCAGGCTTATTTCCCATTACTTTTGGCCAAAGATCATCACTAGTGTTGGTACAAGACTGCAAATAGTTTTGGTCAGCTCAGTTTAGCAGTGTTTTGAAAATCTACTATTGTACAAAAATTTCTGCTGCCCTCTGCTCTCAGGGCAGTTGGTAGGCAGGTTTCGGTATTATCGTTTACAGATGGATAAAGTTGGGTAAAGATAAGAGAAGTAAAGAACTTTAGTGCACCAGATGAGTCACCAGTCATTCTGGGAACAAAACCCACATCTTCTTATTCGTTATTCGAGTGTGAATGCATGTCACAGCTCCCGGAAATGATGAAGAATTAATGAAGCATGTTCTAATGAGGATTAACACAGAGAAGCACCAAGTGCCATCCACCTTTGTGAACATGCGAAAATGTACAGGGGGGTGGATCATAGAGCATAAGTGCCACTGAAATTTCCCCTTTTTAACCTTCTACTTGCCAAAAAATTTCTGGCTGTTCAAGGAATCAAGTGGGAGAACAAGTTTAACCCCTGCAAAAAAAATTAAAAATTAAAAAAGCCTAAAGCTGACTGACTGCTCGGGAGAGCGTTTTTATGAGTTACCCTTTCCAAAGTGCTGAGAGCAGAACTGTACCTTGCCACTTGTTGTTGTGCTGTGCTACCTGTGGGAAGCCGACTGCAGGCTTGCAGGAGAGAAAAAAAAGCTCTGATTTAAGAAGCCCCTCTGCCTTCCGTGGGGCAGAGCTTGTAGCTCTGCACTCCTGGATTCCTCTTGGACCCTCTGCGCACCTGCACCCCTTTCCTGCTGTTCCCCAGAGGAACAGCATGGGGCGGGGGCTCCTGTTTTTGCTCACGTAGCACCTCTTTCCCGTGCCACTGTGGAGCATGGGGCTGGCCACCGGCCAGCCAGAGGCAGTTGCTCACTGCAGAAGACTATGGTTATTTTCAGCAGGGCCGAAGGAAGCTGTGTGGCCCCAACCTCCCCAGCAGCGAAGCGGGAGTAACGGAAAGGGCGCACCTGCAACAAGCTGCTCACACGGAAGCTGCTTTGTAGCCAGCGCCAGCAGGTCCCCAAACACCCTGCACAGGTGAGTGGCAAAGGGGCCACAGCAGGTTGGTGCACAGGGGCAGAAGCCAGCTCCCATGCTGTCTTGCTATAGAGAATAAAATGTACAGCAGCCTGTAGCCTGAGCGTGGCCCGTGCAGCCCCACAACAGCCTGTCTTGGCCAGCTGGACAAGCTGATTGCAAATCTGTCCTGCTTTCTGGGACAGGAGCCCAGGATGGACTGGGAGAAACCCAGAACTGCTGGCGTGGCCCTTCGTAGTGCCACTGTGCTGTACTTACTGCACAGCCTGGTGTTGCCCTCCCCCAACCTGCAACAGGCAGAAAACCCAGAGGTCAAAGTGCCGATGGAGGGCTGGCACCCGCCCCCCACGGTGGTGCAGGATGCTCTGGCGTAGCACAGCCACAAGCTGCCTTTTACCAGTGGCAGCAAGAAAGGATAGATGTTTGGTATTACAAGTCCATCCCAGGCAAACCATTATGGTTTTACTATGCTACATTTTATAGGATAGTTTAAGATAAAAATGGTGATTTGTCCAATATTGTACTACTTACATTACAGCATTAAAAATACAATTTTACTATAATAATTTCTTCTCCCCCAGGCTTTTATATCTATAAAAGAAAGTGCATATGGCTCTATAAATCATATCAGACCCAATAAACCCTTCCTCTGCCAAGCACTGCCTTTAACTTTTTCCTCAAATGCACTGGCAACATTTTCCCTGCTGTTGTCAGATACGTTCTGATTTTAAGCCTAAAACTGATTGGATTGATCCAATGACCGCTTGAGTAGCATATGTCTCACTGACTTCGAGGCAGATGTAGTTTCTGCCTCTGTGTTCAGGTTCTCAGAGAAACTTCCCAAAAGTGAACCCATAATTTAGCCCCATCTGGTTTTGAGCACGTAGGTAACCTGATGTGCAGAAGTCCCCACGCCTCGGGCAGGTCTAGACCACTTTTGATCTTAGTTCATACGCACGTGAAATTCCGCCCATTTGCATTGGTGCACCTGGTACCAAATAACAGAGCATATTTATGTTTGCAGTTAATGTAGTCCGTTGGGAGCATACAAAGTTAACCCCCCTTTGCCTTTACTCAGTTGCTCATAATAAAATACTTCCAGTGCATCTAAACAAACTCATTTTTTCCTTCCCTCTTCCCTTCCCCCACCACTGTCTCAAGTTGTTTCTTTTTGGAGCCACTCTCTATGCTGAAAGTTGTGCCTTTTACTCTTGCTTTCAAATTATAATTCAGGGCTGAACTCTGATCGTCTTTGTGTGGCTTTAAGAGAAAAGAGACAAAGCAACAGCTTATAGACATTAATTACATAAATTACTAGGTGCTGCAATGGCAACCGGCTGTTAAGTTAGTCTTTGCATTGTCTCTCATTATAGTATTTGGAAATACTAACAGGCAACTTTCAAGTTACTATGCAGAATGCTGTAAAAATTACTGTGCTGAGTTTCTGACCTTATTTCTTCTTTAAAGAATTTCTTGCAAATAGATGTCCCAATGCAGGCGTTGCATTTATCAAGTCCCAGGAAAGTCCGGCCAAAACTGTAGCTGGGTTTGACGTGGGGCGCCGTCGGAGAAGCTGTTGCTGCTGTGGAAGGGTTACAGCTCAATGCCAAAACCAGGAGCAGCATCAAAGGATCTGCAACTGTGGAGTGAAGGCAACATATCCAGCGCCCCATCTACAGTAGGGAAGAGCTCTGACTTTTGCCAGTTACCCCTCTCCCTTCTCAGTCTCTTTTTGATGACCTCAGCCTGCAGCGGTGAGCCCTGAAGCGTGACAAGACACACTGGGTACAGGAGACCTTGCTGCAGTCCCCATCCTGCCAGCTGGTCACTGGCTCTATCAGCCTGAAATTTGGGTGGGAAAGATATGATGTAGGGTGGGGAGAAGGAAATACATGGAGGATGCAGATAACTTGTGTTGCCATGGTTACCTTTCCTTTACTTGGTGCAGCTGCTTCGGCCCCTGCTGACCCTCCCATCAACCGACTTGGAAAACAACACGAAGAAGTGCTCATCTGCACTTTGTGCAGACAAATGAAGGATATCCTGTCGCTGGAGCAAAGGGCATGTGTGGGACACTCAGTAAAACGGATTGGGAAGAAATAATAGTGTGGCAGAAGCACTCATTTTACCAGAAGCGAGACCCTTAGCGTTACTTTATTCCTGGATTTGCAATGGCCCATTGCTTGACTTCTTGGATGCTGCCTTGGCCCAGTTTCCCCTTCTCACAGAAGCACTGAGAAGACTGTCAGGTGGAATCGTTGCTGTTTTGTTTCTTGAGAATAGCGTTGTTTAAAAGCAATTGCACTGCAGTGTTTCACGCTGTGGCAAGCAGGATGGCGTGAAGCTTTCCAAAACACCCAGCTGACATAACAGCTCAGCCTCTAAGCTGCTCTTAAAAAAATGGGGCTTTTCAGCCAGACTTGCATGCTTTTGAATACCTTCTCCTGACGGTGCTGGCACTGGAAGGAACCCAGAGAAGGGGACAGGGCCTCATGTGGGGGCTTGCCAGAAGTTTCAAATGAACTTAGAAATTACTGTGATCACACCCAAAATGCTTCTCACATTAGGCCAAAGAATTGAAAGTTACGGAAACTGCTGGCTATCCATCCTGCCCTGGAGCTGGGGTGCAGCCATAGGCTCTGGCAGGCTGCTGCAGGCAGCTCCAGGCCAGGAAAGCAGTGCTTGAAGGGGAGTCCCTTGTACCCTGGCCCTGGACAGTACAGCACGTACCATTGCTGCTGTAGTGGCACAAGGCTTTGCTCCTCTCCCGTCCACAGCTGTTGTGTTTTGATTGACATGTGAGGCTCTCCCGGGCCTTTTCTTACCATGGGAGCTGTGAGGAGCAAACTGAGGCTTTAGAGACTCTTCATGTCACCCCAGGTAGACCACTCATTCCATGTGGGCATGCCATTTCTTACCACTTTTTAAAGGAGAAACAGGAGCACTGTAGCCATCCTTTATTAGCTCTTCCAGCATTTAACCACAGCCTGATGGGACTAAGGGATGCGTGAGCTGCAGGGATGCACGCTGAGCTCTGCGATCCCCCCTCACTTTCCAAAAGAGCTGCCAAAGGAGGGCCATCCTAACAGCGCAAGGCAGCTCTTTCAAGCACAGACGCTCATTAGTTGTGGCACTTGGGAGATCTGAGCTGTCTCACTGACTCTGTACCCTTGTGGGAGGTTGCTTCATCTCCCGATGCATCCCTATGCACAAAACCGAGACAGTGACATTTAGGGTTGGTCTTCAGGGCACAGCGCGGGCAGACGAGGATAACAAGCCCTGCTGAGAGGGAAGGGGGATGTAATGAGCCCTGCCAGTGCTGCAAACCAAAGGGGCTCTGGTGGTGCGCCAGTGAGTGTGTTTAGCACACAGCATTGCATTGTGCCATGCTCATCTTTGGGTTTACACTCCAGTATAAAGCTCTTTGAAATACTCTGGTGGAAAGAGCCATACCAGAGCTAAACACCAGTATTAACTGCTTCCCACATCCAGAAGTTTATCCCTGGCATTTCCTATTGCTGGGACATTTTCCTTTTCCCTCTGCAGAAACGAGCCCTTCCCACTGTTTCCTGCCAGTAATTCCACATTACTGGCCCTCTTCACATTGCTCCCTGCCCAGCTATTCCATATGCAGTACCAAAACTAAATGCCAGCAATCTCTCTTTATCTTCACTATGCAATATAAAAAATACATACCCTTCATTTTCTTTCATATTTTAATTTCCTGCTTTCGGTCTTCCCTTTCAAAAGCAGAGACCAGGGCTCCTGGCTGCCTCGACCTGCCCTGCCCCATGGCATCCCATGGAAAGGGGAGGGCTTCAGCCCCTCTGGGGCAGGTAACTGGGCCTTTTCCACAGCAAACCCCGTGCTGTGGCACAACGAACCACTACGTGGATAGTGGAGTTTCTGTTCTATTCATGATGCCTCGATGGCCATGTTGATCTTTCAATTTTGTGTAGTTTAGGCACATGTAAAGCAGTGTTTATCTTTCCCTGGGAACAGCATGTGCAATTGTGTTTTCATGCCTTATACCCACCTTGAGCTTGTTGCTGGCATTTGCACTTATCCCCAGGTCCTGAGCCCCCTCCTTCCCTTGAGCGTGTTTACTCAGGCTGGGCTGTCCCCGAGCATGGATGATGCGTGTAGGAAACACTCAGCCATGCTCACAGGCTCTGCAGATCCCAGGGGCTGTGAGTTTGGAGGGGTATGGCTGCAGTCTGAGATGCTCAGTGAGGTAGAAGAGGACCTGTCCTCCTCTACAGCTAGTTCTGTGGAGATGAGAGAAGGTTGATTTTCCCCAGGGCTGAAATACACCTTTTATTTAACCCACATCCATGTCTCCACCCAATCCATTCATATTCTAGTTGTTCTCCACTGCTCTTCCCACCCTGGTTCATTCTCCACCTCTGCCTGAGCAGCTCTAGCTGCCCCAGGGAATGGTTTTCATGCTGGTAGTCTTGCATCTCTGCCGCCCCCCCCCCCCCCCCCATTTCATTGGTGCTGCTGGCTAGCTCACCCTAATCCAAATGCAATGACAGCTCCATGCTCTGGATCTGACTGGGACACTGGAGATGGCTTTGCAGAGCAGGAGACCTTTATAATTAACTAGTTAATTACTTAATTTTGGCTAACCATGGCTAAATGCTTCAGAAGAGAACAGATGCAGGTACAGTACTGCTGCTCCTCAGCCACTGCTGACGCCACAGTCCTTGCTGCTACTGACCTTCATCTGCTCATAGGGCTCTTGCTGTTTGGGCAACATAAGCAGCAGGTTTCAGGTGTCACATCACCTATCACCTCATTTTCCTCTTCAGCCCAGGTTTACTGCTGCAAAAGAGCCCTCTCAGCAAGTATGGAGTTGCTGAGCAACAGAGTGTTGCCTAGTGGGTTGCGGTAGGGCTGCATCTCGCTGCAGAGCACAGAAAAGAAACAAAATACAGGAAAAATCAAACTTTAGCTGGAAGAGGAAAAGCTACTGCTCTTCCTGAGGTCTTTGGTGGGTTCTGGCTGGGTCTTGTGGCCTGCAGGTCTCAGATAGGACCCTGGCTGTCACACAGAGCAGCTTCGCAGGCCAGGGTGGAAGTCAGCTCAGGGTGTGGTGCAGCATGATCATCCTTAATAGTATTTTTCATTAGTCACATCCAAGATAATAATTAAACTATTGCCAAGTAACCAGTACAAACTTGATATCGAGCTGCTTATCACTTCAATTCCAGTTCAGTCTGGATGTGTGAGTTAATAGCTAGAGCAGCTTGACACATTTTCAGTTCTTTCAAAATGAAAAATATGTCTTTCTGAACACTACAAAACTCGTAACATTTGGGAGGATGTGATCACTTCCTTTTTCTGCATTTTTCTCCTGATTGCATGATTATGAAAGAAACATCTGTTTTGAAGTGATCTGCAACAGAAAATTTTTGTTCCACTTGGGTTTGTAATGGACAGCTTCAGTTGTACACTCTTAGTCTCCCCAGTCCGCATCTTTCCCTTTTTCTTCTGCAGAAAGATGAAAGAGAGATGAGAAGAAACAAGTAAGCAAACAAACCCCAGTGCCCACAGTACAAATACGGACAGGAAAAGGGGCCACTGAGGTGTGGGAGGTGCCAAACACCACAGCTGAGCTGGTACGGCATGTTTACATGTCAGTTTACTTTGAGAAGACTGGATGGGGGTTGTGTGTGTGTATGTGTGTGTGTGTGTATGGATTTTTCTACATTTTGAATCAATGGAAAGACTGAAACGCAAACAAAAATTAGACACTATTTTTGCCTTGCCAGGAAATAATTTCTGCAGTTTGATAAACCTGGAGATAATTAATCAATAATCAGCTCTATTAACAAGAAAGTAAAATAGTTGCTGTTCTCTGTCTGTGGGTTTTTTTTTTATTCTCCCTGACTATTCTTCTGCCACAGAAGAGGAAACCTGCTGTTCAGAAATCTCTGCCTCTGAATACTGGTAGGCAGCTGGAAGACAAAGCCAGCAAGAAGAAAATTCTCAGGCACTGTGGCCAACAGATAAGGCCAGTTCCAGCTTGTGAGAGGCTGAAACGCCAGTACAAAAGGCCACCAAAAGCTATCAGCTACTGTGTTGTTTGTGGTGTACATGGGAGATCGTGCCAAGCAGCAAAAAGTGTGGAAGAGGATCTGGGATTTCAGTGCATCAGTGTCCACAGACAGAAAATGAGATACAGGGATCTTGAGCCTCTGGGAAATTGATAGTGAAAATAAAATTGGCTGCACACCTGGTGGGGATGTGCTGGGCACTCCCTACACAAACCACACAGGGAAGAAATGAGGAAGAGCTGTATGGAAAGGGAACAAAGCTCCTTGCCAAGGAGCACTTACCTTCCGTCAGCGGTGGCCTTGGAAACACAAGTGGCAGTGGCACGTGTGCTCCTGGACCACTCGTTCAGCAAAGCAACTTCTTACCTGGAGTCGAACTCCATGTGACTGCCACTGAAACACTGGTGCACGCGTTGTGATTTTCTCTGGCAGCATTGCAGCAAAGAAACAAAGGATCCCTCCCCAGGCTAAATAAATAAATAAATAAGATCCTCTTTCTATAGAAAATAAGAAATATTTTCACATGGTACAGTTTTCCAGAAAGGAAGGATATCCCTGGGATATTTTTTGTGGATATGTGCTATTGATTCTGTGTCCCAGCAGTTAAAAGGATTAAAAATAATGCAGCCTTTTTGGTGTTGCAACTTCATATTTTCTATCAAATTCCTCTCTGAGGCAGAAGCAGGACAACACAGAGTCATCTACAATAAAAATGGCACGACAGGTAGACAGACACTCTTGGAATGGGCTGGCTAATGGACTGCGGCTGTTAAAATCATAGCCTGCTTTCCAAGATCAAAGTGAAACACTTTTAAAATATGGCTATGAAAAGATTCCTTCAGAACTACTTACCTGGTAAATGAAAAAATCTTTAAAAAAGGATAAAACATGACAGCTGTTGGATCTAGTAGCAGACTACTAACCATGTATTTCTTTCTAGGTACCAGTTGTTTGGTCCCGTTTGATTTCTGTCCCTCAAATTGGAATCTCTGGTTATTTATTTTTTTATTTAGTATGTGAGAGTAAATCAATCCATATTTTTCATTAGCTGTGTTGTTCCATCTGTCTGGATGCAAAGAGAGGTCAGGTAGTTTGTGAGAAAGATGTGAAGGCTGCTTTGACTAACTTGGGAGCAGTCTTGGCCAACACCCAGTTCTAGACCTAGGGAATTCACGTATGAATTTTAATACTACAGGTGCACTTCAGGCAGTGACATTTGTTTCTTCTGTTTACCAAAGGATACAACCCTGTAGTCTTGGAACATTATTGTGTAACTAATGTTTGCAAGTGACAGTAGTGAGGACACTTCTTCCACATGCACCAACTATTTTTGATACAGAATCATAGAATGCTTTGGGTTGGAAGGGACCTCAAAGATCATCTAGTTCCAACCCCCTGCTATGGGCAGGGACATCCTCACTAGACCAGGTTGCCCAATGCCCCATCTAACCTGGCCTTAAATGCCTCCAGGGATGAGGCTTCCATGGCGTCTCTGGGCAGCCTGTTCCAGTGCCACACCACCCTCATAGTAAAGAATGTCTTCCTAACGTCTAATCTACACCTACCCTCTTCCACCTTGAAGCCATTGCCCCTTGCCCTATTGCTGCACTCCCTGGTGAACAATCCCTCTCCCATTTTCCTGTAAGGCCCTTTTAAGTATTGGTAGACTGTAATTTGGTCTCCCCAGAGCCTTCTCTTCTCCAGGCTGAACAAACCCAACTCTCTCAGCCTGTCTTCATAGGAGAGGTGCTCTAGCATCCTAATCACCTTCATGGCCCTCCTCTGGACTCACTCCAACAGCTCCACATCTTTCCTGTACTGGGGACACCAGAGCTGGATGCAGTACTCCAGGTGGGGTCTCACAAGAGCAGAGTAGAGGGGCAGAATCCCCTCCCTTGACCTGCTGGTCATGATGTTCTTGATGCAGCCCAGGACACAGTTGGCCTTCTGAGCTGCGAGCGCACACTGCTGGCTCATGTTGAGCTTGTCATCAATCAGCACCCCCAAGTCCTTCTCCTCAGAGCTGCTCTCAATCCATTCTCTGCCCAGCCTATAGTTGTGCTTGAGATTGTGCTGGCCCACATGCAGGACCTTGCACCTGGCCTTGTTGAACTTCATGTAGCTTGCATGGAATATTCAGGCATTGATTCCTGTTCAGGTGGGATCAGACCTGATACAGACTCAGTGATGTTCAATCAGGTGCAAACACAAACAGGTTCTTAAAATCTGGCCTAATTGAGAAGTGTATTAATTGGAAGAAGAAATTAATCATGACATGTAAGGTATTGATTTTCTTTTCATTTTTTCATCTCTCTTAAAATTCGAGTTCCAATTCTCCTCCATCTATAAATCTGGTATTTTAATGTTTTAGTAACTACATGTGTGACCTAGGCCAACTCCCTTCTCTTTAGCCATTTTCTCCCACCAGCCTTCTTGCATTTTATAAGGAAGAGCAATAGAATGAAGGAGACTCCCACAGACACCCTCCTTCCCCTCCCCCCACCCAGGTCTAAACAGACCATTACAATCTGGACTGCCTTTTCTGCATGTGAGTGTTGATGTCTGGGGTCCAAAAGTGTGGAGCCATTGAGCATATACATAAATTCTATTTATTTGGGTTGGTGGAGGACTCAGGTACATGATTCAGTGTTTAATTACATTGGGGTTTACATGTCTGGATCCAGATTTTCTAGGATAGGCACCAAACTCCCTGTTAATGAAGCAGAGTAAGTGCATCAGTTCCCTAGACGTGACTTGATCTTGGACCAGGTTCAGTCATAAACTCAAACAAACCCCTGAACAGCTCATGATCCATGAGCAGTGGCCAACCTCAGCCTGTACAAACTCTGTAATAGAGTCTGCAACATGCTTTGGCTGCACACTGTATTGCATCTGTTTCCATGCACCTCTGAAAGCTTATGACATGTACTCCAGCACATTGCCAAATTAGGAGTAAAAAAAAAAAAAAGGGTAGAGTTAAAATCTGAATTTCAATGATTTTATAGCCAAAATGGAGACCATACATAGCTTCACAGGAGAAATGCTCTAGAAAATTCCTAGAAAGCAGTGAGCAAGGAAGTGCCATTTCTTTTTGTCAAGTTGCTCTGCGCCATGGCCAGCATATTTCTTCTGTCTTTAACCTCCAGAGGGGGCAATCCTGCGTGTCATCCTCCTGCCTGTCACGCACATCTTCCTTCCCCTGCTGCTTCTGTTGCTACCACCTCTAGTTTCCCCTGCGAAACACCCACATGACACAGCAGTCTCCATAGGAGCAGCAGTGCCCTGGACACCAGCAAGGGGGTCGGAGCAGAGCCTCGTGGAGCCCCTTGCAGGCAGGATACTTTTGTGAGAGGCACGGACAGGCAGCTCCAGGGCTCCGTGCACTCCTCCACCCCAGAAACTTGTGCATGGGAGATTACAAACCCCAGTCAGAAAGGTGTCTTGTCAACATAGGCACATAACTGGCTGCTCTTTCCCCCTCTTCCTTCATTCTCCCGGGTACTAGTTATTTTCTTGTGGTTTTAAGCATCCTTAAAGTAAATCAGTGACTACACTGAAGATCCATGTTAGAAAATGGAAAGCACACACAAGTATGCATGCAAACACGCACAGAACCATGAAGGTATATGAGTTGCTCTTTTGTTTTTCCTCCAGCAACTTTGTATCTGCAGGCACCAAACAGATCTGGAAGTAGAAAATCATGAAAGGGTTAATTAAAAAAAAAAAACGAGCAAACTTTCCTTGTTTGCACTGATCTTACATCAGTTTCCATGGAAATGGAAGTAGAACAAGCCAAGAGCAGTGGTGTAGCCAACTTCAGCTGCTGGCTTCTAGTTCTTACTTCTGTTTCCATGGAAATAGATGCCAAATCAGCAAAAAATAAGGTAACTTGTTTTAAAATACTAGAGTTTTAAAGGCTTGTCCTTATTTAACCTCAGTCAGGAAGATAGCTGGTGAGGAGAGGTAGCCAGTAACTGAGTGAAAACTTCGAGAGGCTCTTTGAACTGCTGACTGCTTGCTGAACTCTGTAGAGAGTGAATTCATTGGGCAGCTACCGATTGGTAGAAACATTTTGTAACTCCTCCATGTTGTAAATAAATTACGTTTTTCTCTTTGCTGGGATAGTCACTGTAATCTGTAGGGAATCAAACCAATAGCTCCTTGCAATGCAACTGTGCAATTGATTCCTTATACCGTCTTCTCCTAGACTTCAGAAAGAGAGGGGATTTTCTCAGAATTACAGGGTGCTAACTACACCCATTCCAAAAGCAATACTTTGTGTTTCAAAAGTTTCCAGAGAGAAGCCAAGGAGGATTAGCAGGGGGAATTCCTGACAGTGTTTAACAACAAACATCCCGCTTTCTTTTTCTTTTTTTCCTAATCAGGGAAAGCAAAATTTCACTGAGATAAAAGAAGTTGACCATAACCTAAAACTATTGCTTATAGCAAAATGTGGATGGCGAAGCAGGGAAATATGAACAGAATAAAAAAACCTCTCCGTAATTTCAAAAACTGACGTTTTGTCCAAAGCTCATTTTATTAAAACCATCTTTAACAGAAAAGTGTTTTTAAGAGTGGAGGTTGGCTTTTGATCCTTAGCTGTTACTGTGGTGGAAGTCTCTGTAGGGAAGAGTGTTTCTCGGTGGGAAGTTGTGTGAGGACATATGTGAGAGTCTTGTCCTCAGTGCCATTGTTCCTTCAGTTACTTATAAATTGAGATTGTTCCAAGATATCCTCCACCTCTCTCTTCCCCAACAACCATTTTGCTCACGTGTTCCTCAGGCATCTCTTTAACAGGCTCCAGACACACCCTATAGTTCTTATCACAGGTCACTTGTGGGCATTTTTTTGTTGGCACTATATATCTTTGGAAGCCAAAAGCGTGGGTATATGTTCAAAAAAGTAATCGTGGCTGGCATTTGTGGGGAAGTAAATGCAATGCTAATGAGACATTTTTCCTTTTAATGACATAAAAACTGCTCTTGCAAGGGCAAAGGCTTTACTTCACACACCAAGTGTATTCCCTTGGGCTGCTGAGAGAAGTAAATAAATGAAGAGAGCAGGCCAATCTGATTTTAAAGAAGTGGATCTGGCCTGGATTGGGGCTGCAGAGCTGTTAATTTTAGGTATTGTAAGAAATGTGCTCATTTTCTGGCTGTTTTCTGTTGATCTTCTTTGAAGACATCCCAAGAAACATCAAGACCTTCAAGAAATTTCCTCAAAAATGTAGAAGCTTTTCATAATGAAACTTTTACGTGTGAGATCCTTTGTTGATTTTTTTTTTTTCTACTGCACACAATGTCTTAAAATTCAAGGAACTTGCTCTGGTTGCTTTATCAGACATTTATTGCTGCTGCTACTGCTGTGAAGTGATTGCTTCGAAGCTAGTTTTGAGCTGTTGGGGTCCTGCTTGAAGAAGGAACCCCAGGGCTGTGTTACCTATAATCCGCCATGGCATTTCACAAATATTTCCTCTGGAAAAGCTTTAGTCTCTGCTGGAATGGAAAAAAAAAAATCAGGAAAACAATGGAAAGTCACTTCATACATTTTTGGGAGGGGTGGTGATGAGGAAGCCCATGCCCCCCAGGTATTTGTAATTAAACTTTCAGTATACCGTTTTGACTCACCATTACACAACAGTTCATCATCTTTCAAGCTTGCACCAGTGTATCCAGGCCTTCAGGTCATTAACCTGCATAAACATCATGTCCTTTGGCTCACAATGGTTAACTCACACAAGGAGTGAAATAGGAGCTATTTGCCAACTCTTCTGCAGACAGCTCATAGCAGCATGGCCTGACTCAAGGGATCATGAGAACAAACTACAAGAATAGCAAGTTATTGAGTCAAAACCAGGGGGAAAAAAAATTCCAAAAAACAAAGAAACACCACCAACAAAAAAGAGCAAGGTTTGACATGAGGTCCTTGAGGCAAAAATTATATGCCTGCACATTTCTGTGAGTTTCATAACATTGGCAGATCAATCTCTGTGCACTAGGCTCTCCTGAGTTTACCAACAGCCCTGTTCTGGACATGCTAGTCCATCATCCACCCCAGCTATGCTGCTGCCTTTGCCCTGGTGCTGTCCCCAGGAAGCTGCAGCAGGTGGGCACAGACCACAGTGTGGCAGGAAAGGTGGAAACATCCAAAGCAAACACAGGCTAGCCTCTGCTCCTCCTGTAAAGGGGCTGTTCCCAGAGTAGAGGTGGCTCCCATCAGTTGGGAGAGTCTTACCAGTAAAGTGCACTGGCAGCAGCTGCCCGGCATTTGCCCTGGGCACAGGGTGCCACCACGCTAGGCATTTCCCCCCCTTGGGCGCTGGCCATAAGTCGTTGTACAGGAAGACCGCTTCCCAGAAGCACCTGATGATGCTGGATGGTGACTGAATTAAGTGCAAAAGCACAATCACACAAAACTCTGCTGGTGCCCCATGTTGGGCAGAGAGAAGCGGACAGGCAGGATGTGGGGCTGCTGTGGGGAAGAGGTGAGCACAAGGGCTGAATGGTGTTTTCCCCCTGCTACCTGCTGGGAGTGGCACCCAAGGGTGTTCCTGGGCTGGTCCCTGTGGTCAAGTAACCAGACTTTCTTGCAGGCTCTGGTCCCAGGTTGTCACCCGTATCAGGTCAAGCTCCTTCCCTTCTGGGACCTTCCTTTCTTGCCTATTTCTTGATGCAAAGTTTTTTTGGGGGCAAGTGATAGTGGATGCGCATGACACCATGCCCCTCTGCAACCAAGGCAAGTATTAACAAGAAGCAAATGTGACCAGAGAAGTAGTGTGATTGCTTTGCTCCAAAGCTCAGCCTCAACTGGGCTTTGACCAGACATCTTGCTGACGGACACTTAGTGCTTGCGAGTTATCTCAGTGCCTGCAAAATTTTTAGATAAATTTAAACTCTAATTTGTTCATGAGCTGAGATCATAGGGACAGTCACAGTGTAAGAGTCAGGTCACCTTTTTTTCCCCCTGTCCTTTATCCATGACTGGGCAAGACTGCCTTGTGTATGGCTTGCATCATGTACCTGTGCAGCTTTTTAATCTTATTGTTTGTACTAATGGTTTATATTCTAGAGGTTTTTGCGTTGGAAATGGAAGGCCTGTAGCTTTCACAGCACAGATGGGAGATAAAAGCATCATAATCACAGAGCAGGGTCAATGAGACTTTTTCCAGGAAGATGCTAAAGGCATTATTTGGCATTAACAAAGAAAGGGATAATTAGAAAATATGCAAAGAAGGCTTTATTCCTGTAATTAATTTCAAAGCTGGAAGTTCCCTAGTGCTTTTGTGTTCAAAAGTGACAGCATATGAGCCATCACAGAGGAGATGTATCTTAATCATAAATCAGAAACAGGGGGAAAATTGAAACTTGTGTTTCCAAAGACTTGAAAAAGAAAAAGCTGTAGTCAGGAGCTGAAGTGTATTCTGACTGCACGTGAAGAAAATACAATTATAAATAAGTATTGACACATACAAGAAAGGCGAGAGAGGGATGTGGCCAGACTTGGTTTCCCAGGAGACTGGGCACTTCTCACCAGAGAAATATAACTCAGGAGTCACTTCGATAGCTTGAGGCTGTGCCTGTATTTGCAGTTGCTTTTTTTTCACTAATTTGCTACAATTACTATCAGCTCCACTGACAACAGCAATGTTGGAAGAAGAGTTCATCATTTTAACATAGCCAAAACTGCTTCTGAGCAAGTCTGAACGTCTCTGCTGTAGGCATACCAGTAGCCACAGGTGCCTTGGTTGCAGCCTTGCTCCTACCTGGGTCTTCAACTTCTTTACAGGTAACCTTAACATCTTGCCATGCAGTAACATCGAATATAAGCAAAGGAAAATGATGTGCACATCTCCCTATAGTTTTGTCCCTTCTGCCTCCTAGTCCCTGGGCGATGCCCCCATCACCATGTCTGCTGCTGCAATATGATTCGGAGCAAAGTGCCCCCCTTGTGAAGGCATCGGCCTCACTACGAGAGGTGTGGCTGGGTAGCTTTAGCTCTCTTGTTTTTACTTAGAAATGCTGGATACCCTCTAGGCAGCTGATGTTGCACACAGAACCATGCATTTAATATTAAATTATTTGGTGGTTTGAAGGTTCTTAAAAATATACCTTTACAGGTTTTTTTAGCTTAATCTGGGTTGATTTTATGTTGTTGGCTTTGTCTTGTGAGTAGTGCTGACTTGGCTGATGACTGGTGCAGGCGAACACAACTCTCATTGTATCTCCTCACACCATGAGGAATTCACATCCTGCACACAACTTGCAAGTTCCAATTTGTGTAGATGCCTTTGAGATTGACTCTAGAGCAATCATTCCTTCAGCTGCAGTGCAGCATATAAATATTTACATGTACTACCATTCACATGGCAAAATTTTCATGTGCTCACACATCCACGTGCTCACTTTGTAATGACTTTCACACTTACTCATGAGGTTGGTGAGGTCTCCTCTCCTACATACAACTCCAGCCTACTCTAGTTCTAGACCTTCAGCTTGTTGTCAGGTGAACTTGGCATCTAGCTTTGCTTGGATAAAAACAAGAAGATAAGAAGAATATCTTTCTTTTAGGTTTAAAGCTTATTGTAGGTCCTACTCTAAGGTTTCTTTTCTTAATGCAAAGAAATATGTGCACAAGCTCACCACGGTTATACACAGCAATTCAGAATATGCAGCTAGCATCGCAGGTGGTGGCACCGATGGTGCGCAGAGGGTGTGTTTCTCAGTGCACGCGTAGGGTGTTTTTAAACAGCAGTTTCCTTTCCTATTGCTATGGTTTCCTATTACTTGCTAATTCCCAAATTCTGTTCTCACTGCATGAGCCTCAACACTTTGGTCTCAAGCAAGTGATGCTATTTAAATTCTTGCGACATGAAGGAATTAAAAAATTATTTCTGTGCCCCTTGCAGATATATCTAATGGAAATGCTAATGGGTTTCTTACCTCACAGCTGTATTCTGGGAATGTTCCTGTGTTTACCATTCCAAGTCACTTACAGTGCTTAACGCAGGACAGATGAGCCTCTCTCCTCCTTCCAAAACAGTGATTTTCTCCTGACATATGTGGTTCTGTCTCATTCTTGAACATAAGTTGGGAAAGCCACCCTGCTCACTGTTGTAAATTAGTCTTTGGCCAGCAGTTGGTTGCTGCACACATTGCTGTGGGTGCATGGCTTTGTTGGCTAGTTTTGGATTTCCCTCCAGTACATAACTCTTGAAGCTCCACTCTAAACTCCTCCGAGTGCTTTTTGTCCTTGCCAGTATTTTGTGAAGTACCTCTGTTTTTGTTATTTTGAAGATAGTTGTAATGCATGCTTTTCTCTCTTTTATTAATGTATCTATTCACCAAAAAAAAAGTTTATTAAGCGTGGTAGAACAACATTTTACATTTTAAGTGTATGATTTATTTTATAAGTAGCACCAATTATTTTTGAGTTATAATAATTAATCAAGTTTGCAGAAAGACATAAATATGAATGGCAAGTACTTGGGGCATCTACAAATTCAGAATAAGACAAAAGAACAAGAGGTCTGGTAGGACAAATATCAGTAGCAATTATAAGGCTCCAAAATTTACAAATTTCAAGCGTATTTAGGTTTTATATTAACACAGGCAAAAATCTTTTTAGAATACAACATAAAGACATAAAAGGAGACAATGTTATTCTTTTACAGCCCATGTAAGATATGTCATGTTACATCATAGTAACTCAAACAAAAAACATCAAGGACAACTTATTAATACAATGATTAATGTAAATTTTATCACACATTCCAAAAGATATTAGCAAATTAGGTCAAATTACAGAATGTAATTTTTTTGAAGATGCACACAAATTTAATTCCTCTCTAGCAATTGGAAATGTAACACTTGGCTAAATATTTTTTGACACTTCCACATTCAAAACCTTTCAGCAGTTGATCAGACTGTAGAATCAATGTCTGCACAAATCTTCTTAAACCTTTTGGTTGACTTTTCAATTATCATTAGGAATTGATTAAGACAATTACAGTAGGAAGTTTAAAATGATCTGAATGCCCCTAGAGCAAAGAGGTGCCTGAATTTTAATTTATTTTAAACTATTGCAGTATTCCTGCTCTTTGCCCTTCCAGAAGACAGGGCAACATTTTGGCCTGTCCTAGAAAGGAGTCTGGCTTGACTGCAGGCATCTCCTGCCTATGGAGCGACCCAAAATAGAGGCCTGGCTCATACCCAAGCAATAGTTTCCAAGTGAACCAACGCACGGCTCAGTCTCAGTGACCTCTCACTCACGCAGAGACAGACTCTGCCACCTTGTTCATGCTCAGTAGCACATTACTCCTCAAGAAATAGAGAAATAGCACAGCCTACTTCCAGAATAGCATGCTGTTTTCTGTGAGCAGGCTTGATACGGTGTAGATCTTCAGAACGGACTTTCTTTGAAACAATAGACCTCATTTGCCCTGTTCCCTCGATGGTGGCTGTCCTATCCAGCCTCCATTGGACCACTGTAAACACCTTTCTTTTGACTGGAGCGATCCCGATGCTGCCGTGGTCAGAGGGCAGAAGGCAGGCCTGTGCGCGAAGCCCAGTGTGTAAGCCATCGTGGGCCGCTCCCATCCTGTTCAGAAGAGCTGACATGCCACCACAATTTACCGGCAAGGTATTTTGGACTTCAAAGCAAGAAAAATAATTCCAATTCATGGTTTTCTGTGCTGTGAAAGGGAAATTAGTTTCTTACCCACTCCTCCTTCCAGACCGGGATATGACTCAGCCCCTGATAGTTTAAGGATGATCAGAGCCGATACTGGATTTCTTTCGTGAGACGTGTCATTGCTGTACTAGTATACTTAGGATAAAAATACCTTCTGCTGCAGTCTGTTACTGCACTGGAAAGCAAGCAGAACTTCGTCCTTTAGATTGACTGTTACATAGCTGGAGGTAGATTGGTTTTCATCTGGACTTCAATCCAACTTACAGTTTTAGGACTTCCCATCTATACAGTTTAAAGTTCTTGTAAAAAGAGTGAAACACAGGTGTGTGATTTTGGGCAGTGGTGATAAGCAGGGAATATGCCTGCAACGGCTTCAGAAAGGTTTGCTTTATTGTTCGGCTTCAAAATGTAAAATATCACAAGGAAGCATGGATTATTTGCAGTGCTAACAATGCATATTTGTGAGGGTCTCTGGTTTCCTGTGGCGCCTCATCCTTAATGCACTTTATTGTGAACGTGTTGGCACACATCCTTTTCCCAAGCCAAAAGCCACCTGGCAGTTCCAGCAGGAAGAATGAAAAGCAACATCCCACTCTTAATAGTAAATTCTCAACCTATGCATGATTTGTTGTCCTCTATTTTAACACATGGGAATATCTAAAGCAATATACTCCCTGTGTAGATTTTAAATAATTTTCTAAAGCCATTTTACCTGTGATATTATCTCTAACTTAAGAATGCTTGCAAATTTGCCTCTTACAGAGAAAAAAATATCATAATTAGTCATTTTCGGTGCCTTTGAAAGGTCATTGATTTCCAGATAGCTAGAACTGAGCAAAGTCTGAACACCAGGTATCTCCTAAGGCATTTTGAGTAGAATCTTCCAAAGCAGAGCACTCACTATTATTATTTGCTTTTGAAAATCTTGATTGGGAGTGTCATTTTTGTTAGCTGGATCACTTCACTCCAGGCGATACACAGCAGAGACGAACCGCCCCTCTGTAGATGTATTCGTGCCTTTTTAAAATGATACTTTAAATGCTAGGTGCTTGGGCTCACTAATAATTCCCTGAATGGCAGTAGTTCCACCAACACGCGACTGCTAGTCCTTAAATATAGTCAACCTCAAGATGGCACTCTTGAACTACAGAGTTTTTCAGGGAAGCTGATTATGAATTTCTTGCAAGGAATTTGGGGGGAAAAAAAAGAAAAAAAAAAGGAATTTAATGGTGAGTGTGAACCTGTGCAGGAATAACCAAAGCAAATATCAAGTAGAACAGCAATATCAGGCTAGGACATCAGAACTTACTGGAGTTCACATGGCAAAATTTACTTAAAAGCATTGACTGCAATAAAAAAGGATTGTTGATAAAAAATTTTTGTGAACAAATTGTGGTTTCTTGAAGCTTCTCCCATTTTTTTCCTTGTTCACTGTCACTACTGAATGACACTTGTTCACTACTTCCTTTTCTGACCCAGAGGAATTTTTTTGTTTGTTTCCTCATGAGTATGCTGGGGTTTGCTTAAGTATTTCTAGGGTTTGGTTCAAACATGAGGTAGAAGGCATTTGGGTTCAATATTTATGCCGATGCCAATGGTCTACAAAGGCTGTGCCTCTCGGTTCCTCCTTCCACAGGTGACTCATCAACCCCCTGCCTGCAACGGAGGGGCTGTGCTGGTATCTGTAACAACAGACTTCCCCCAGGGGCTTCTCCTGCTTTCTCCTCATGCATGGGGACAGATGGAGGGACACCCTGCTGTCCCCTCATTTGGGTGCTGTAGATGAGCCTGCTCCTTGCCAGTGCCACATGAGCTGCTTGCTTTTTTTCTTCTTACTTTTCATATATTGTAGCACTGTTGCCTCCATCTCCACCAGGCTCCAAGGTGGAAATCCTGCACATAGCTGGAGATGGGCCACCCCAACACTGCCGGGGTTTTGGACATGGCTGCTGTGCTGTGCTCTCGTGCACCTATGGAGCAACTGGCTTCAACCCAGGCACTGTGGTTGTTGAGGACATGCTGGCACAGGCAGGCAGTCACCCCTGTTTCATGGGGTAATGGGGGCCCCCTCTCCAAACCAGGCTTATGTGAAAGTGGAGCCATGAAAGGGGGGGGGGGGGAAGCCACTCCCAGGCCTCCCAGCACTTTTCTTCCTCTCTTCCTCCTCCTCCCCCTCAAGAGGAAGTTTTGTGGAGATGCAACAGAGAGCAGCCATGGGAGGGAGACCTTGGGGGTCTTACCATGGCTTACAAAGGCTTTTGAGGGTTTTTGTCTCATGACATTTGCTCTTTTCACAAGAGGCTTCCCTCCCTCAGAAGTTTTCTTCAGCTGTTGCTTCTCTCCATGTTACCTTTGGAGACTCGCAGCCTTGGCTGTATCTTACATGAAGTTAGGGTCACATCTGGCACCAACACAGCCCACCAACCAGCCTGCCTTCCTCGCCACCCTTGTAGCCACCACGTCGGAGCCAGCCACCAACCACTCTTACGAAATCATCTGCTGACTCACCTTTCCCTTGCTTTCCTAAGTGAAATCACGCCTGCCTTTAAAAATCACATTGCAGCATTACATGACATATTTATCCACTTCTTTCACTGTCATGAACTGCTTCAGATAAGCAGCCGTGAGGTTTCTGGAAAAGATAGTAGGGCTTTTCTTCTTTGCTCTAGGGCCATTGAAAAAGGCAGGGCATGCGTTCCTGCTCTGCTTGCTGGTAGAAATCTGAATCTGTTGAATCATTGAGGTTGTTCCTTGAAATGCTGGAAACTGCCTTCTCCAGAGCTGATACAGGTGGGCCACAGGGTGGGCAGCTATGTTTTTTTAATGGTGTCTGAGTCCCTCACATGCTCTTTCTCTCTGGTATGTAGTGCAAGCCCAGTGGTGTAGGCACTTAGGGCAGCAAATTGATGCCTCTGAGGATGTCACATCATGTCAGCGTTCTGTCCTATGATCAGCCTGCATTGCAACGTAAACTCACAGAGACAGATCTCTCTGGGCCAAGTTTGGGTTTGGTACCAGTAAGGTTTTTCAGTCACTATGCCTAAATTGGATACCTTGTTTACTTACACTCTGTTTTGTAGAGCTGCTCTGGCATGCATCAAATCTTTGTCCAAGACAGGCTCTGGCACAACAGGGAGGTTAGACACTTAAGGCAAGAGCTTGGTGAGTGATGAATTTTGGAGATGGACAGACAGAAAAAAAAAAGAATGGGATTCTGCTTAAATTGAGCCAAAACACAAACCAGGTTTTTTTGGACTACTGAATAAGTCATTACACCACATTTTGAACAATCCAAGTATCGCTTTTGATTCTGATTTGGTTCCTTTTTTATTCAGTGTTGGTTCTGATTCTGATTCATCTGACAGTTGTAAAACATTTTTTTTTGCTTTATAAAATGATAGGTTAATTTTTAATGGGGAAAAACCTAAAAGTTTAAAGTTATGATGTTTCCAAAATTTAATAAAAAGCAGGTTGCTTTTTCAGAAGTAAAGCATTTCAATCTGACTTTAAGAAAAATACCACCTCGTTATTTTCCTTTGAGGAAAACTATTCACCAATTATGACAAATCTCATTTATTTCATTTTGTGATGATTATTAAAACAGTAATGAAAGCATGCTTTAGTATGTAATATAGTACACCTTTTTTTTTCCATGCTACACAGCTGAGTAGAGCAGAGACATAGATGCTTTTGACTCTTTGCAGACTGTCCATCTCAAAACCTTTTAAGCACAACAGTCAAGAGGACACTTTCTGTCCCAGAAGTCAATGTTCTACTACTAGAGAACTCACATGGGCAGTTTTATGATGTGGCTGGCAATCTAACAGCTAGCTGTTTCCAGAAAGACTTGTGCTGACAGCTTCTGCCTTACCCAGGTCAGTTCTACAGTCCCACCATCATTCCCCCTGTGCCAGCACCAACACTTGCCCAAGGCCGCGATAAGGAGGTTTGGAGATAGAAGCTATCAAAAATAGTTCTTTCAGAAATAAAGTGTAAACTTCCACCAGTTTAGTCCCCAAAGTCTGCTGTTCATGGGATCCCTGCCAGCTACCAATGCCAGTAAGGGAAAAGGACCATGAGCAAGACGACCCTGAGCAGGCTGGACGAACAGGCCAGCTTGTCTCCAGCAAGGCCCCATACCCCAGGAACTGTGGAGCAAAAGGACAATTTCAGACTTGGCGATGCATCTCTCCTTTTGCTTTTGCTGTGCTGCATCTCCCATTATCCTGTTGCTTTCATCTGTCCTTTGAGTTGTTTTGTACACTTGGTCCTGTGAGACCTGTGTGTCTCTACAATGTTTTCTAGAGCTTAAATAGAGCCTCAAAAACATGTAAAAGCTGTGGAGTACCCATGCAAAGGTGCAGTTCATCAGTTCAGGTTGTGGACTTTTGGAGGAGGCTCAAGATTCCTTCTTTCCTTTTAGAAAGTTATAAATAAAGACATTTAACTGTCTTCCAAGTGAAAAGCATCATTTTTCTATCACTCCTGTTGCACTGGTCATTTTCAAATCCCAGTTATTGACATATCCCCACATTTCTATCTGACGGGAATAAATTCCAGAGTAATTTTTTTCCCTGTTTTTTCCATTTTTGGGTTGTTGGTATCCCCCCTGCCCCCCGATGTATAACACCTCCAAAAATTGGAAACATTCTTTGAACTTTAATGCTAGAAATTTTTACTTTCACCAGCTGTGAGATGAAAATTAATGCTCCCCTCTGCCTTAGATTTGAATACTGATCTGCAGAATTTTGCACTGGAGGATATGGTAGGTATTTTTAAATCATGCTTCCTCTTTAATGTGGAGATCCATCTCTGGGAAAAGTTTGCAAGTTCAGGCCCACGGTCATCTTTTAGTCAAACTCCACAATTCTTAGGCCTTTTAATCTTTTCTCATAAATCAATCCTTCAATCCCCTTAATCATATTTGTTGCTCGTCTCTGAATTCCTTCCAATTTTGCAATTTACATTATAATTAGGGCTTAGCAAAACTGATGAGAAAGTGATTTTTGGGGCCAATTTTTACGTTGCTTGTAAATATTCAAAATCTGGCTTTCCACAGGATCATGAGGGCCCCTGAACGGCGTGACAATGGCAGGGACCTGAGGAACTCCCTCTCCTGGGGCAAGGACAGATGTTCTCCCAAATTCTCCCACTGTGACTTGCCACTAATTAGTATTCATTATCCCACTGATTTCCCTGGGACTACAACTGCCTGTGGCACAATTCACAGTGAATAAGGACAGGAGAATCTGCCCCAGCCTGCACCAGGTATCACTAAATCACTGCCTGATTTCATATGAGGTGCGTAGCATTAGGCAGCAGGCAGGGCACTGGGTTGTAGCTGGGTTGTTTGGGGGAACACAAGGCAGCAGGAAGAGATGTTTGCTGGACGAATGTCTGTGCTGGTGGACATTGTTGGGCACACCATCTTCCCGGGCGTTTTTGGCTGCAGTGGCACACTCTGCAGGCAGCTGGGACAGATGGTGAAGTTAGAGCCTGCACCCTGCTATTGCTGCCCTGCACCCCTCCTTGCTGTCAGGGAACTGCTCACCCCCATTCCCTGCAACCACCATCTGGAAGAGCATTTACGCGAATCGGGTAGGACTGAAGGTGATTTGCAGATGGGAGGCCTGAAGAAGTTGTGTAGCTGGCAGATGAGTGAATGTTGCCACCTCAGTCACCTCCGCTGATGCTGGTCACTTGCTGTGGGGCTATCTGCCCATGGCCAAAGCCTGCCCCCGCACTGCACAGGGAGCAGATGAGGGAGCATGTGTGATCCCTCATGCTGGGGAGAGAAGTTGGCTGTCATGAAGACCTGATGGATTGAAACTTTCTTAGCCAGCACAGCTGACTGGGGTGGATGCTTGTCGATAGGTGAAGGAGGTGGCTCAGGGTAAGGCCATCTGTGAACCTTTGTAGAAGAAGCCCATGCAGAGGATCCTTGCTGTACCTCTCAGATCAGTTGCCATTTATGCCTCTCAAGGACCCAGAACTGGTTTCTGATTCTGTTTTTCTACCTTAATTTTTTTTCTTTTCTTATGTGATGGCTGCAAAGAATTGGAAATCTGCCCCACTGGCAACAGACTGAAAACTCCTGTGAGTCTTAGCTCTAATGCAAGCTACAGAACATCCATTAGAAAATAAATAGCTGAATTCATGCCTGCCTATTTTATGCCCCCATAGCAGCCATGTTGCCATTTTGGTTCTGCTTCCTCTGAGTGCACATATGAGAAGCTACTAGCGTATGTTTCTACTCTCAGTCACACAGGTCAATGAAAGTGAAGATTTCCCTGTGCTGTGTGCTCACTTCATATATTTTTAAGATACTTATGGGGAAATACCTCATGTTGCTGTTACAGTATTGCTTTATAATCATAACTCTGTTACATTAAAATACCCTATGCCTTTTAGTAGGGATGCTAGAACCCAAAGCAGAATCAACGTTCCCGTGTAAGCAGCAGGTAGGATATAGTGCAGTCTCCAATAAACAGAAAACACCAGTTGGAAAGAACAGCATCATTACCTCGTTCCTGCAACAGGGATGTAGTGAGATGCAACACATCCAACTGATGTTGAATGGTAACTGGGCATGGGGTTGCTTTGGAACTGAATCAGTCCCACCTCCTTAACTGCAATCCAGGCATCTGTTTCATAGATACTTTCTGGTGCATCATGTGCAGTCCAGCCCTCTTGTCCTTCTTAAGCAACAGAGTCACAAAAAATCACTGAATGATGCCCCGAATAAGGACTGTGTGGTTCTCTCTGTGTGCCACGCTGCTGGGAAGAGAGACCAACAAGTATACTCGCTGTCCAAATGTATCACCATAGCAACTGAAAATTATAGTCAAGAATACTGTTGTTCCTTGGTTTTATTGTGGCCTTCAGGTTCTACTTAGTGATAAACATGGTCAAATGTTTTAGTATTCAAGTATGGTTAATAAACTAATGGTAAGAGCACACTGAATATGCAAAGCCAAAGAGCTTTATTAATTTATCTTTCTTAAGTCAGCAACAGAAGATAAACAAGAAAAAAAAACAACAACAGAAACCCAACACACTCTAAATGCACTGGAAAACAAATATTCTGCAACTCTGGAAAAAAGAGGATTTTGTCTGAGATTTTTAAATGCAACTATTAATTTTATATGACTCAGTTTTCCTGTCCAAATTGAGACCTTTCAATAATTTTTCTGAAAACCAGGTTTTTCAACCTGCCTCACATTGGATTCCCAGGAATCTAATGTCAGAAATCATGAATAGTTTTGAAAACTGAAAACTCTTCGTTGCTGTGCTGTGACTAGAGCACGGTGAATGGGAATTAGGAAATTTGGAGTTAGTCCTAGCTATGCCACAGATCTGTGGTGTGGTGTTAAGCAAGTCAGTCAGTATGTCTGAGATTCAGTTTGTAGTCTGAGAAAAAACAAAGGTAAAATTTCCATTTTTGTCATCCCCATTATTCATACTCACACTGTAATTGCTCAGTGTGGATGGCTGTCTCTTCCTACAATGTCTATCACATCAGCCTCTTGATTCTGCAAGATCAATCACAATTAGCAAACAGCAACACAGCTCGCACCCAATTAAAACAATTAGAGAGCTACTTTGGTGGGTTTGGCAGACCTCCCCAAGCTTTGCCCTGTGATGGCTGCAGTGTTGTCTGTATGAAAGTTACCTAGATAGTGCTGGTTAAAGTATATGTAGAACTGGTGCAGTCCCATTTTAAGACTTTGATATAGAAAACAGTAAGTACTCAAGATGAGGAGCACAGATTTTTTTCTCCATCAGTCAGATTAGCAGGAAGAAGACTATGAGAGACACAGAAAAAGCAGAAGAGGCTATGGCACACACTGCTATTTTGCTGAGCCTACAGAAGGCTGTTTGCATGTATCCACGTAGCCCAGTAACCCCATCACTGATGGGACCTTGAGGAGTGTGTACATATGCTGCTGTGTCCCAATAAAAGCCTTTGACAATTTGAGGTCCATTTCCTTTCTGAGGTGGATGGGCAGGCAGAAGAATCTCAGTACGCACTAGCTCCTGGTAATTAATTTTTCATGAATGTGTTCTGTCACTTTCTGGATCCATTTTGCTGTTTCTGCTCTTTCAGCCCTATCTAGAGAGGATGTGGAAAGGAGTTTGGGAAAGACCGCCTGTGGAAAAGGCCAGGAACATAATGCACCTTCTTATAAGTCCTTCCTAGAAAGACTTGCTTTCAGCAATCCCATGTTTCTGAGACCAGCAGTAAAGATTTACCCTTGATGGAGCTAGGGACATTTAGGCATGCTAGGCATATGTAAGACTATGGGACTTGGTGGAATTCTTCCACAAGTGCTAAGGGAGCTGGTCCATGACCTTGTGAGTCCACTCTCAATTACCCTTGAAAGGTCATGGTCATAGTGGAATGCCTTAAAGAAAAAAAAGTCATTCCTGTCTTCAAGAAAAAGAAGGAGAATCCAAGGAGCTGCACCAGTCAACATCACCTCCATCCCTGGGGAAGTGAGGGAGCAAATAATCTTGGAAAACATTCCCAGACAAGCAAAAAATAAAAGGTGGCTAAAAATGGCCAGTGTGGATTTATGAAGAAGTCATTTTTTACCAACCTAGGAACCATTTGTGATGAGATGACTGGTTTGGTGGATGAGATGAGAGCTGTGGATATTTCCTGTCTTGGCTTTAGTAAGGCTCTCCACACTGTCTCCCTTAATGCCTTTATTGACAAACTGATGAAGTACAGGCTAAATAAATGGCCAGTGTGGTAGACTGAAAACAGCTGCTGAGCACTGCTCAGCTGAAAGAGCTGTGATCAGCATCATAAAGTCCAGCTGGATGCCAGTCACTCACAGTGTACCCAAGGGCTCAATACTGGCACTGCTACAATTTAGCATTTTCATTAAAGACCTGGAGGTCAGAGGCAGTGTGCATCTTCTTCAAGCTTGCAGATAACACAAAAGTGGGAAGTGTGTTCGACATTCCACATGGTTGTGCTGCCATCCAGGGGGAGTTCCAAAGGCTGGAGAAATGGGCTGACAGGAACCTCATGAAGTTCAACAAAGGAAAAAGACAAGTGCTGCACCTGGGAAAGAACAACTCCAGGCACCAGTACATGCTGGAAAGCAGCTTGGCAGAACAAGACCTTGAAGTTTTATTGAACACCAACCTGGACATGAGTCAGCAAAGTACACTTGTGATAAGAAGACCTCCTGGGCTGCACTAGACAGATTGTCACTGGAAGGTTAATGGAGGTGATCCTTCCCCTCTACTCAGCACTGGTGAGGCCACACCTGGTGTGCTGTTCTGGGTTCCCCAGTACAGGAGAGACGTGGAGATACTGGAGAGAGTTCAGCAAAGTGGCGTGAAAACGATTAAAGGTCTTGGAGCACCTCTACTATGATGAAAGATACAGGAGCTGGGACTCTTCAGTGTGGAAAAGAGAAGGCTCAGGGGATCTTATCATTACCTAGAAATACTTGATGAGATGCTGCAAAGAAGACAGATCTAGGCTCTTCTCAGTGGTGCCCAGTGACAGGACCAGAAGTAATGGGCACAGACTGAAATATAGGAGATTACATATAAACATAAAAGAAAAACTTTCTTACTGGAATTGTGATTGAGCACTGAAACAGCTTATCCAGGCAATTAGTGGAGTCTCCGTCCTTGGAGATACTGAAAACCTAACTGGAACAGCCCTGAGCAACCTGCTGTAGTTGATCCCATTTTAAGCAAGGGTTGGACTAAATGATCTCCAAAGGTTCCTTCTGCCTCAAAAGTCCTGTGATTCTATTACAGGAAAGGAGAGTGGTCTTACAAAATTGCCAGTGCTCCTTCCACATAGTGTCCTGTATTCCACAAGTCTACTGTTTTAGCTGGGATATGTGTTTTGCTTTGTTAATGTATTACTATTATTAAATTAAATTAATTATTATCACCATTTATTGTTGATATCAGAATTAGGCTTGGAAGACAACAGTTGTAAAGGATTCCCCAGGTTTCAGTGGGTTTAGTTGTTTTGGTATAATGCCCATAATACTCTAGAAAAGAAGATCATATGAGAACCTAGGCTGCTGGGGTTGTGATGGAACACTTTTTCAAACTTGTTCATCACTGTTAGGTGTGTCTTGAGGCTGATGCCTTCCCTTCATGGTGACAGAGTCCAACCTGATACAGAGCAAGCAAACAGCTCTGAATCCAGAGGTAACTCCTCATGGGTAATCTGCAGATGCTTTTCACTATCCTCTCTGCCAACAGAGCTGTTTCTCTCACCTGCTTCTGGCAAAACAAGCTGCAGTTGTAAAAGCTAACAGCTTCAGCATTTCCAGGTTGTTATGACTGAGGAGGGTTACGGATGACTCCACCAGCTCTGTTGGGAGGTCAGGGGGGTTGGAGCCTTTTGCTAGAAGTGGTGATAATTGGGTAAGGAATGGTGGTTTCCTCCAGCACCCCTACATGGAGGATATTCAGACTCTCAGGGCAAATTTCTCCTGTATGTGTCTTCATAACCTGTTCCACCAAAACCAAGTTTAATTTCTTCTCTACACAACATGCAGAAGCTTACAAAGAGTCTCCCTCAACAGGGTAGGCATATGGAAAGTGCCAGTCAAAATAATGACTGCAATGTTAAAATGTCAGTATTTTAAGTCCTATATCAATTTCTTCTGACCTTCAGTAGAAAAGATTGAATGCAGAAAGCTGCTTGCTAGTGTTCTGATGGTTTTAAGCAGGTGATTTAGGATGAAGAAAATATGAACTGGCAAATTGCTGAGCTCTTTTGTTATTTTTTTTCCCAAGGACTAGCATTAGTACTTGTACTTCCTGAACTGAACTGAGGTGCTGTGTTAACAGCTGCAAAATTACTGGAAGCAACTTTGGAAATAGCCTATATGTGCCAATTTGCTACATAACTGTGGCTTTCTCCTGAGCTACTATCTTAATCTCTGGAAACTCTGTTTTCATTTAACAACACAGACAGGGTTCCAGGTGTTGTGACTAGGAAGGAAAACCTCAAACAAGAAATGAAGGTAAGCAAGGCAGATATGAATCCACAGACAGCTTGGGACCATAACTCTGTGACATGCAAAGTGACCTATTCATGTCACTGACTTATTCATTTAGCATGTCCTTGGGGATGATCCTGAAAACTCAGTGTTGATCATTGTGATGTTCCTGTAACAAAGGAAGAGTATAATGCCAGATATCCTCATTTCAATACCAGGCACATCTTTTTTTGGTGTCATGAGTCAGTAACATTTAGGAGGTGACATGATGTATTACCCTGCTCTGCCTCTTTCAGAGCCAAGAAGAGACAGAGCCCCAAGAAGCCTGAGGTGCTCTTTGACATTCAAGAAGAGTAGGTCTATTGGTCAGAACTGGGTCTTTCATAGGATGTTATGGCTGAATAAGTCTGAGTCTCCACCTCTCCAGGCAGAACTTTCCTTCTCAGATCAACTAGTCAATAGATTTTTAACAGATTAGCTGTCTACTGCAAATGTCACATTGGCACCCCCAGCTGGAAGGCAGTGGAAGGAATAATATGCAATGTTTGAACATCCCAAATACCGAAGTCTTTGAAATTCTGATGGTCTTGAGAAGCGTCTGGCCAGCAGCTCAAATCACAGAATGACAAAATGGTTGAGATTGGAAGGGATCTGTGGAGGTCTAATGGTCCAACCCCTCTTGCTCAAGCAGGGCCATCTAGAGTCAGTTGCTAGAACCATGTGCAGATGGCTTTTGAGTATCCTCAAGGATGGAAACTCCACAACCTCCCTGGGCAACCTGTGCCAGTGCTCAGTTACTCTCACAGTGAAAAAGCATTTCCTGATGTTCAGGCAGAACCTCATGTGTTAGTTTGTGCCCATTCCCTCTGGTCCTGTCGCTTGGCATCAGTGATAGCATTAGGTGCCTTTGCTGTAAGGATACACTGATTTTTCATGTTCAACTTAGTGTCCACTAACACCCCTGTTTTTTTCTGCAAAGATGCTTTCCTTCTGGTCAGCCCCAGCATGTACTGGTGCATTGGGTTGTTCCTCCCCAGGTGCAGAACTTTACACTTCTCCTTGTTGAACTTCATGAGGTTCCTGTCAGCCCATTTCTCAAGCCTGTCAAGATCCCTCCAGATGGCAGTAAGAACCTCTGGTGATTCAGCTGCACCTCCCAGTTTTGTGTCATCAGCACATTTGATGAGGCTACACTCTGCCTCATCATCCAGATCATTAATTTAGAAGTTGAAGAGGAATGACTGGACCCAGTCCTCTTCACTGAATTGGTCAGAGCTGTGTCTTTCATTGGATGTTACGGGTGAATATGTCTGAGTCTCGACCACTCCAGGAGGTGGAGAGGACTGGACCCATCCCTGGGGTACATGTTAGTTACTGGTCTCCACCTAGATTTCATGTCACTGATCGCCACCCTCCAGGACAGGCTGTTCAGATAGATTTCAATCCACTTCAGTGTCTGCTGATCCAGCCCATACTTTATCAGCTGGTCTATGAGGATCTTATGTGAGAGAGTGTGAAATGCCTTACTGAAGTCTAGACAGATAATGCCAGTCCAGTCATCTCATCATAGACGTTCCTCAAGTTAGTCAGCCATGCCTTGCTCTTGGTGAAAACATGCTGACTGCTCTTGATGACTTTCTTGTCCTTCCCAAGGGTGGACCTCCCTGTGACCTCCTTCTTGCACAGGAAAATAGTTGTTCAGATTTGTAGATACTCAATTTAGGCTTACAAAAGCCTCAAGTGCCAGTGTTTTTAACTCTGTTCACCGAGAACAGAAATTAGACTAAGCCATGGCCACCAACCAGTTCCATGGAGTGCCTCTAGAATCTCCCCAGCACTTAAGAGTGCTAGCAGGTACATACATTTAGCATCTCACTAGCAGGTGGAGCTTGCAGTGCAAACACAGAACATGGGGAGTGGAGCAGAGGCACATAATGGTGAAATGGTTTTCACAAGGTCATGTTAGAGGGTCAGTGGAAAATTTGTAGGGGGAACTCAGGAACAGAGCTGAAAACAAAACCTGTTTTGTCACTGAGCAAGGACTGTATCGCTGTATTTTTTTTGCCCTGTTTGGTACAAAGACACTAGTGCTGAAAGAGTTGGCTAAAACCCAGCTTTTCAGCTGTGGGAGGCTGGTCCTCTGACTGTGCTTGTAGTGCTGTTGGAAGGTACTGTGCTGTGCCCGGCATCTCTTGCCTAAATATCTGTTTGCCCAAATTAAAAGAATGGGAGAGAGCTTGAGTTACACGGAGGATTTTTTTTGTCTTATTGTGGACATAGGAAATTGAAGGGAAAGGAAGAGAAACTTCCTTGGACAGACAGATTTGACATCAGGAGGACTTTCATACTCCATGAACCATCAAAGGTCTGTCCAGAGGATGCCCAGTTACATCAACTTCAATTTGGGGAGTAAGCTACCACAGCTGGAACATCCCTGGCCTTTTTCTGACCAGATCCTACAAGCTAGGGTAACAGCTTGTAGGCGACTTGAGGCAACTTGACTGGTAACAGCATTAAGAGTGGAGGGCCCAACGGGTCCAAAATTTCTTGCAAAGTTTTGCATTCGAATATAAAAGTAGAAGAGAACTCTTGCTCTACCAACCCTTTCCCCTCCAAACTGAGTTATTCCCAGCTATTTCACCACTTCTTTTTCACATTTCTCTCTCTAACAGAGCTCTTTCTGATGGCAGATTGGTCCCTTCTGCCCTTCAAACTGAGATTTTATCACAGATGTGCTTACCACGTCTCCTGGAGTCTTTCCACCCAAGATGTGCTTGTTACAAACACCGTCTTTTCTGAAAGAAAGTTCATAATTTTTTTTTATACACCACTCTTTGTAGGTAGGTTCTTTCCTCCACGTGCTGCATAACTTTGTTATTAGTTCAGATCTCACGTGTTTCAAGGCTGGTGCTGGTTTCTGGCACTGTCCAGTCTCTTCCCTTTCAGAGGACTGTGGGAGCTTGTCCTCTCCACCCCAGGCTATAGTGCAATTAGGCAATTATGCAGTTCCAAGAAGACCAGGGGATCTGTGTCTCTGATGAGCATGGTGGAGAAGGAAGTGTTATTGAAATATCAGATAAAAAGCAAGAGGAGGACTTTCTTCTCTCTCATGCTGTCTTGTTTTCTTTTAGTTCAAGCTTTGCTGTGCAGCTAATCAAGAGAGATCATCTGAACAAACAGAGCCCAGTATTTGATTTGGTGTTGCCAGTAAAAATGCCTTATCTTGCTTCAGTGGCCAAGTGACCAACCCCTACTGCCCAGCCTTCTGTGCACTACAAACAGGCTGTCCTGCTCCAAGTCACTGAGAAGGTCTCAGCCTCGCAGCTGCCTTTGAGCAGAGCTCCAGCAGCGGGCAGGATGAGTCTGTATTGCCCACGGATGAGGGGTGGAGCCTGGAAGGAGCACTCCTGCAGCAAACGGGGCAGTTTTCTGTTTCTTGTCGCCAGCTTCCAAAGCGCTGATCTGCTCTCTCCTCTCTCTCTCTCCCATCCTGGTAGTTGGCTTCTTCCTTCTTTCCTCAGCTGCTTACAATTTCCCCCTGACTTTGGTGGAGAAGAGCTCCTAGCCTGGGGCTCAGCACCATCCTGAGCCGAAAGGGAAGATGCTCAGGTGGCTAGGGTGCATTGGACCTGTCACCCTTGCTGCCACACGCCCTGCTGCAGGGCTCCTTGGCTTCAGTGGAAATATCAGCACTTCCTTGGGCGTTTAAATCCATTTCATGCAGCTGCCATCTGATCAGCTGCTCACAGGTGCAGGAGCTGCTTGGGGGCACCAGCAGAGCTCAGCTCAGGAGGTCAATAGATGTGCTCAGGGCAGCAAAGGCTGAAAGAGACGTTCAACCCCAGGAGTCTGTCAAATGAGAGCGCCGGTCTGAGCTGCCATTAAAAGGGAGGAAACACTGTCCACATTTCAAATGTGTTCAACCCATTGCAGAGATTTAGAATGTTCTGAATGATCCTGACAGTTAGGTGGAGCTTTTTTTTCTTGGGTGGCTTTTTTTTTTTCTTTAGAGTATGAGCTACCATAAGGTAGTGTAAGATACAGGGTGTGTGCACTCTCTGACATTATAAAGGATCATGTACAGCCTTAGAGAATGAATTTATCTTGCATTAGTAAATTAGGTAGTATTCCTCCCTTTCATATATGTTTTCTTAACCCCTAGCCCCGTCACATGAAGGCACTAAGTTTAACTATTTCAAAACAGATATGCGTATACATACATGCATAGATATAGGCACATGCTGTCTCCTCTTGCTCTTGTCATTTAGTGATGTTATAGTTACTCTGAATGAAAATCCTTTAGATGTTCCAAGAGAAATAAAGATGTTTCAATCAAACAAAAAAGCAAATTCAAATGACATTTTGAGCAAAGTTGTCCAGTAGAAACAGTGATTTGTCTCCCTGTGTGTATTGTGGGAAAACTGTTCTATGCTGCTCTCCACTCAGTGATGTGATATCAGTATTTCGAAGTTATGTATTGTTAGGAGGGTTTTTTTCCTTAGTTTTATGGAGAAGATGTATTCCTCACAGGAAATTTTCAGAGGAGCAATCAATATACAGAATGAATTGTCTGTTGTTAGATCTGAACTGCATATCTGTAGACAGCACACTTCTGTACTCTGGGGTGCTCTAACAAGCCCCATGGCTGACTCATAATAAACATTTGATTCTCCTATTGAAAACACATTTACACACGCAAACAAATTTCAGTCTACCTCACTGTCTTTGACATCATAAAATTTAAATACCTGAAGCAGCTTAGAAAGTGGTTATAATACAAAATCCATATCCAGACCACTAGAATTGAAATATCTAAGCCTTTAAGAAATGGAGAACAGCCAGGCAGTACGTAGTTGCATAAATGCTCCATTATCTGCGCTTTCCTTGTGTTCAGAAAGAATTCATAAAAAAAATCCCCTGCCACCTGCTATATCCCCACATATAAGGCATGCCTGCAAATTCTTTCAATGTTCACATCATTACTAGGGATTAAATTTTCATATATGCATACCAATCTCTTCTCCCTTCCTTGTTCCTGCTTAGATAACAGGTCTGGCCCAGTTGATGGAGGACTACTTCTCTCGTGCTTTTTCTTGTGAGGATTGCTATGGAAAAATTGGGAGAGTGCTGTCTCCATTCACACCCAGACAAGGCTGGTGGAAATGAAGGTAGGCTGCAATTACCTGCCTGCTCAGAGCAAGTGGGGATGATGGGGGACCCCAGCAGGTTCCTGCTGCTCCCTTAGCAAAAGCTTGTGGTTACACTCCTACTCCCTCTCCCTATAATGATAACTAAATAAGTACACTAACTAAGAAACAGTTGGCATTGAACCCTACTGAATAGTTTTCTGATGATATACAAGCAAAAAGACTTCTGTTGTGATGGAAAGTGCAGTTCTTTAAACCAGCCTCAATTGCACCAGCCTGTGGGCTCTAGTGCAAAACCCACTCCTCCTTCCCGTTAGGTTTTGACATGGGAACCTCCTCATTGTAATCTTGTTAACAAAGATTTTTACTTACTGGGTTCAGAGGTGCAGAATGGGATGGCCTGTGATCCATAAGGGTACAAATACTTGCTCAATTCTGAATCTTATGGAGGCATAAGTTTTTTGCTTAAATGTATCTGAAATTTGACATTTCAAAGCACAGTCTTTTGTAAACTAGAGGGAACTGAATCTGTTAGACTTGCAATCTGGAAGCTGTTAGATCTATGGGGAATGTATTTCTCCTGTTTGCATTCCCAGATTTACCGACAGTCCTCAAAAAGAGAACTGGATTGAACCAGAGATTGATGCTGGCAGCACCTAGAGATCCCCATGGTGAAAAGCTCTGTACCAACACATGGTAGTGGAAAGCCCTTAGAGATACAGTTTAAGCAGACAAGAGCAGAGAAAGAGAGACATAGAGAAATTAAGTACTATCCCCAAGATGACAGCAAAACTCAGTGGAAGAGCCAGGCTTTAATCCCAGGTTTGGTGATTTCTAGTGTAGCATCCTCGGATGTGTCACACTGTCCGCTAACAGTCGTGGAGCACATTTCTTGCTGTATCTGCCTATCTCCCTCTGTCTATGTGGACACATAGGTAGATGTAGACGCATCTAGCTATAACATGCAGAGTTCTCTATATACATAGATAATTCTCTATGTATTTACTAATTTATCATATATACTGCATTTCAAACAATGTCAATATTTTAAATACTCCGTTCAAAACGCTGTTTATTTTTTTCCTTAAGAAACATCCAGAATGTCGCATACTTTTCTTTCCCATTTTGGAAAGGAATCCTCTCTTGCCTGCAGAGAAAGAGGCAGCAATATTGAAATTTCCACAAAGAGAGTTTGTCCCTTGAGTGTTCTTACAGGCATTTGTGCTGAAGAGATGTTAACACAAGCAGCATTTTACATGAAATATATTCCCGTTGCTAAGGGCTCTGGTGCTTGATGCTCGCGATGCTGCAGCTCCCCACGTTTTCCTAGCCCTCTGAGGAATCCTGCAGCAGAAATAAGGAAGCTGGGACTTAATATTTGGATTTAATAAATAAATAAATAAATAGCTGATGAAATAACACTTCGAGGTTTTTCTTTTATGTGCAGCACAGGAGGAGGAAACGGTAAAGATCTGCTTTGAGAATCAACTTTTTCAGGCCTGTGTGACTAGAGCCATCTTTGCCTGTGGTGAAGACCCAGGTAGGCACGTGGTGACCCCTGTCACTGTGTTATTCTCAGTGCAAGCGCACTCAGCCCCTCACTGTGAGGCGAGTCATCATCCCAAAAGGGGCAGGGACCCTTTCTCACCATGCCTTGGCAGCGAGCTGCTCCCCTTCCAGGGACAGGGGCAACCCCTGACCTGAGGTCGGGATGGGCTGTGCTCAAGCCAGCAGAGTGCTTCCAAGGTGAACCAGCGGTGTTATGTAAACGCCGATTTTTATTGCTGCGGGTATGGGTAGAGATTAACCACCCCAGCTGGCAGGGGAACTAAAGGGTAACACCCTTCCCCACTTCTGATCTCACGTCAAAAGCCTCAACCCTGCCTGCCACACCCTGCTCCTGCAAGGAGCTGTGCTGGGAGGGCGATGCCCGGAGCGCCCAGATGGCACAGCCACCCCAGCAGCCCCGGCTCTCGTGGGGCAGCCCAGGTCTGCCGCTGGCTCTTGTGAACACCTGCTGTGGGGCTCGGTGCTGTGGGAGGGCAGAGAGAAGGAGGAGGACGCGCCGGTGAGGAGGTGGGAAAGGGAGGGAAGGAGGACAGAAAATGCCATACCAGGGCGTGCTTTGCACAGATGTTGAAAACCAGGAGCATCTCTACTAATTGCAGCAAACTTGGCAGAAATTAAGCCTAATAGGCCTCCTTCGTATGATTGTGTGACTAAACACCAGATGCCCTAAAGGCACAAACTGACAAGGCTGTGCAAATCTTCAATAAAGTGTGATCCTTCTGACAGAGAGAGGATGTTGCAGGGCAGCCCCCCGAGGAGTCGTCCTCCTGGGAGGCAGAAGGTGGTGGGGTAGTGGTGGAGGTGTTGGAGCTGCATGTTAAAAAAAAACAACCCCAAAATAAATTTTTATCACAAAAATGCTCGTAAGAGTGCATTTTATAAAAACTTAATTTTTCTGGAGAAGTGGCAAGGCTCCAAATACCTTCTTCCTCTTTTGCTACCCTAACACAGCACTTCTGAAGAGAGCTGGATACTTAATGAATGCTCTTGTTGCATCATGGGAGGAGAGGGTTGCTTTGGATTTATTCAGAAGTGTTGCAAACCACATGGGCCTTCTCTCTCCAGCCTTATCTTTGAAATGTCTCAAGAGACGTCTTACTTTTATGACTGCTTGAGGACTGCAAGCCTGAGGAGTGGCTTTTGGGAGTGCATATGATCCCTGTCACATCAAATGACAGCATCATAATGTCAGCACTGTCTGTGGAACATAAAGTAGCTGCTGGGTCTCAGCTCTCCTTAGTTCCCCCAAATCCAGGATTTTGAATCTGAAATTTCTATCTCAGTATTTTCAATAACTTTAAACTGTTTATTGAAAGGGCTAATGCATGATATTTTACCTCCATGTGTTCTGCGGTCAGCAAAACATATAGAGATTGCTCTTGAGAAATTTTTATCTGCCGTTGTGGTTAATGTGGATGATTCCCTTAGGGAATGTTACGGTACCGTGCCAATGAGTCTTCTCATTCCAAAGCACAGTAAAACTTTACAATTTTAAATCATTGGCACAGTACCTTTTTAGTTTATGTCAGAAATACCAGGTATCAGTTTCAATAAAGTTGCAGCATTGTGTTTTGATGTTTAAATTTATTACTAGCATGAGAACAGTAATCTGCAGTATACCCGCAGGTCAAAACAAAGAAATTAACATTGTTGAATTGAAACTTTTAGGGGTTTTCTCCCTGCTTTAAAATGCCACATAATAAAGGTTTGAGTTTTTTAAAGGCACAATTTTCAGATGGAAAAATTCCATGGAAAGATGTGTAACTAACATTAATTATCAAGACAAATCTGGGAAATTTGACGGTGGTCAGAATAAGAAATCAGGCCTGTGCTGGCAATACTTAGACACATTTGAGTGAAAGTTTGAGAACTTGTGATAGCAACTTTTATGGAAGATAAAAATCAGAAGGTTTCGTGAAGCCAACTTCTGACTCAGCCTCCTTGACCTCCTAGTGGGCCTGAATCTGACGGAGCACATTGCTAAACCATCAGAGGAGGAAATTAATACTTTTAGTAAAGCCATATTCCTATTTAGTGATGGTCACTGTCAGGCTTCTGAATTTTTTCTGGCCCTCTGTGATAAAGAAATGGCTAACAAAAATCCTACTGCAATGTCAGAAGACAACTGGTTGATGTAATCTTCCAGACTACCTCACCTACTTCTCACTGTGAGCTTTGCTACAAATTTTAGACATTTAATTCTGCTTCATACAGACCTATGTTATGCTGCCACATGTCACTGGCAGCCTTGAAGCCAGGAATGGCTACTCTTGTATCCGTGAGTTTAAATGCTAGAGGTTAATTGAATATGTCCTAATAATTTCTTTTCTTATGCTGCTATTCAGAGTTTTGGTCCTAAGTTGAAAGGGGGAACCTAGGAAAAGAGAGCAGCCTGGGATGGATGACTTCACAGGAATACTTATTTTCTGGAATATGAAAACAGTTTGGTGATGTAGGGGAAGCGGTAGCCTGGGTGACTGGGTTTTGTGTACTGATGACTAAGTGTGTATCACACCGAAGGTCATTCATTTCATGCACCCCACAAATATGCAAGCCTAAGTCTGCCTGATGGTGACTAGTGGCAAAACATATTGCTTTGTCTGCATCATCTGGGCTTGTGACCGTAGTGGGGAGGCCTCAGTTCTACCATTTTGTTCCTGCTGATGTAATTATTGCATGGCTAATAGCTGTGTCTCCCCAGAGGCTGAAGGAACTGCGGTGGATGGCTGAAATGGCTTCAACAACAGCCAGCTCTGTAACCTGACTACTCTGCCTCTTCTGCCGACAGGCAACAATTTGGGTGGGCACATCCCTTTGGTGAATGAGGAGGAGGATGCTTTATTGGGATTCACACAGAAGCTTATATGTTTAAGGTAAGAAAGCAGAAGGTGAGTCCATTCACTGAAATCGTAGTTTCTAAAATGAATCTCATAGACACTGAGTGCCTCCAGCCAGAACACAGCCTGGAAATGATTTACAAACCTACTGTCCATGCCCGAGGAACCTGAACAAGGGTTTTAAAAACAAGTGTTAACAAGTTATGTTTCCTTCTAACTGGCAAATCATCAGACGCATATTTGAACCTATCTATAGCGTAAGGAAAAACTTGGGCCACAGTGCAAGAATGACTGTTTCATCCTGTGACATATAACCCGCCTGGCAGGTGCTCTCCACCTATCCCAAGGTGATGTGTAAGAAGGTCATCACAACACGAGTGGATGTTGCAGTAAAACAGCAGGTGTCACAGGCATAGCAAACAGCAGTGTTGCCGCCTTTGATCAGCTGCAGACGCGGAGGCAGCGAGGCAAGTGTGCCCTCACTTCATGCAAAGGCCATGACGCGTTGCAGATTGCACTTACTGTATCACTGTGTACCAAATCATGTCATAGGCCAACTTCCAAAGCTGGAATGAACACAAACATGATTAAAAAATAACATGAACAAGGGAATTATAAAGTTATCACTGCCATGGTCACCAGGAAGGAAGAGCTATATTACCCAAATCTGAAGAGGCATCCTCTCAGACCATCCTTGGAAGCACCATTTCTTTGCTAACAGTGCTGACTCAGCTAAACATCAGCTTTTTGCTTTGCTTTCTAGTGGAGGGTGACTCTCTTAATGGTGTACAGAATCACTGTAGCCTCTACCAAAGAGAATTTGAGGGGTTTTTTTAGAGAAAGTGTTGTCGTCTTAGACTTCTGGTATTTCAGACCCTTTCTGACACATCAGAAGTAAAATTTCTAACAGTCTCATCTATGTTACAGTCTGAACCTGACTCTGAGCATTGATGAGTTAAAGGATTGATGATTGAAAGGAAATGCTTTTCCCTCATCTCCCTTCTCTGACCAGATATTTCTGACTCTTGCTGTGGAGCTATAGCTACGCAAGTTTAAAGATGTGCCTTATTCTTTTAAGTCTGGGAAGAGAAGTTGTCCTGTAGTTCGGCACTTGCCACTGAAATAACTGTATGGACAATAGGGGATCTGAGAGAACCACACAGGATTTAAAAATAAATAATGCTCCTTGCTAAAATATCCATTACTTCAATAATTGAATAAAACCAGGCTTTAATCAAAGCGTAAATTCTTTTCCTTGGTTGTTCAGAAAAGGTTTGCTTTCCATTTGAATCCTATGCTGCTATATATTTCATTTCTCTTTTTATTAAAAATTTCTTTATTGAAAGTATTTCTATAAGGCTCAGGAGACTTGGCAATCATTTTTATTGGATTGATCAGTTCCACTTGCATACAAATTGCTTTGTTTGGACTGACTGCTGCAACACATTTTTTTTATATAAACTGTTCTATTGATTCTGACATAAATAACTTAGAGTGCTACAAATCATAAAAACATCAGTTTTGGGAATTCTTACCAGAATCTACTATGTAGCAGACAACAACAAGCAAACAAACAAAGTACAACCATAAGTATCTATGAAACCATTAGTTTTTAAGAAGTTTTCTCCTGGCTTTGGCAGCTGCCATTTCTCTGTCTATTATATCCTTAATTCACTTGTTTGCACAGGCTTTTGCATACACGAAACATGATCTAATGTGGCTGATGAGAGTAAAAGGAATAAGAAAATGGAGGAAAATACATTTAGCTACTTTATTTTTGTTTTGAACTTTTATTCTGGGAGGGGTTTCTCTTGCTTTATTGGTATGATTGCCATTCTTGAGTGGAGTGAAGGCTACGTGCGACCAAGAAACATCTGTTCTACTGCAAACACACTTACCGTTCTGAGGACAGCCTGGCTAAACTGCGGTCTGTTTGGAAATTGGATGTCCCAGCTGTGGTGCTTGAATTCAGCAGTGTGGGTTGTTCTTCCAGAGAACATTTCAGGAACCCACATCTCCTCAATCTGAGCTCCCATTCCTTCATTTCTGACTCATCATCAGTGATGGACTTAAGGTTGGTCTCTATTTTGCTCTTTCCATTGAGACATTCCTTACATGTATGACAAGCCTCACATTTGCACACTAATCGCTATCTGGGTTTTGGGGTTACTTTTAGTTCTCTGAGGCCCTGCAGTTAGGCAACACACTCTAATTTCCTCAGGGCTCACTAACAGAAGCCTGGAAGCAACGTTGAGCTGAGATTTGGTGAAACAAAGGTAGATTGATGCAATGAGCTTCAGTTTGTTATAGACGTTATTGAAACTGAGGTGAAAGTGAAAGATGAAAGTGTCTTCCAAGGGAGCATGCATCCAGTCCGTCTGTGTTGGAAGAGATACAGCTGTTCATGTGTCTGGGTTTTGTTGATCTTGTCTCATTTTCTGTCTGGAAATACCACTCCTTCTGGACTGCTGAACATCTAGAAACTCAGGCCAAATAGACATGTATTTTTTAGATCCTGTCTGGACAGAGTTTCTAAGCAGAGAAAGAAGACACAGCTGGTAAATCTGAATCCTAGGAGATGTTCTGCCCAAGCATCACAAGTCCAACACCCTGAAGATGGGTAAAAGCCTCTGAACATGCAGTACCCTGCATAGGCACATGCATTTCTGCCTTGGTTTCCTATCCAGATTTTACACTAAAACCGGGGGCACACTATATATCCCTGCACTATGACTGTGGTGGTCTCTTGTTTGCTGTTGGGCAGCAGCAGCCATGGAGCACAGCTTTGATGTGCCTGTTACGTGACTGCATTTCTTGCACAAATTGGAAGAAAGCCTAATGCCACATTGTTGCATTTTACTTAAGAGGACACAGTAGGTTTGGCTTGGTAGGGGTTTTTTTTGTTTGATTGGTTGGGTTATTTTAGTTTGAAAAATGGTACTTAAACGAACAGGGGGTTGCCCATATTTCCTTAGACTGCAGAGGCATGGATGAATGGGTGGTATTTGTCTCTTCATAAGAGTTTCTCGTTTTTTTAAAATAAAGAACAGAAAAGGAGAAGAATAAAACAAATGTTCTCACTCATCTGTCAGCAGTCCATTAGCAAATAAGTCCTCCCCAGTATGGGAAGGAAGAGTGTTTACCATGCTCTAAGGTGGGGCAGAAACGATACTGGTTGGCTTCTGGCAGCAGCAGTATGTCATGCCATGATGGATCTATTCCTTCAGCAACAGCCAGATCGATGCTTCTTTTTCCTCCCGCCCCTCTGCTGACTGAAATTTCCCTTTGCATACAATGCAGTGTCACGGGATGGGTGAGATTCCACATCCCCTGCCAATGCTGGGTTTATCTGGTTGTGTCTCAAAGAAAAAGCTGCTTTCCAAGAAAACTTCTCCATGCAAGCTTGAATTTTTTTGCAGAACTTGCCTCATTGATACTTTACTTTTCTTACCAGAAGTCCATTACTACCTGCTTGCTTCCTCATGCTTTGACCAGACTCAGAAGAAGACAGAAAGCAATGGGGCTGCCTTCTCCAAGCAGCACTGGCCAGCTTGTCTCCATTCCCTCAGCTGGTGTATTTTAATAGCAGTTTACATGCCCATCGTGGAAAAGTTCTGTGGAAAATGGAGAAGTGTGATCATCTTAAATTACGGACTACAGTGAAAGCATGGGGAAAATGAAGCTGGTTTTCTATTTGCATTGTGCTCCATGGAGACAGCAAAGCTTTGCTAGGGCTTGGTTGAATAATGAGCCGCTAAACAGAGCACCCTGCATATCACTTTACAAACAGTTCCTCACAGAGTTCGTATTAATTATCCCGTTCCTTCTGATTAGATTCATCTGATTTCTCACTCACTTTCACATGACTTTGTGCAAGGCTCTATGATGCCATGTGAGAACAGCAGTGACACATAGGTGCTGATACAGCCAATAGATAGACTGAGAACTCACGCTTCCCTATGTGGTCATTTGCTTGCAAACAGACACTGTGAAGGTCTTTGTTCCTGTAAAAATTACTGCAAATCTACAATGCAGATTGTCAGGAGCGAATGTCCAGGGGGTCAAGTCTGCTTTTCAAAGATGTGGATAATCTTCCAAAGTACAGTTATGAAGATTTATCCTCACTAAAGAATTGGCAACGAGCACATTAGCAGTTACAATGTTTTCAGGTTTTATTTTTCACCCTTTGTTTGCTGTTGACCTGTCTAGTGGGCAGGTGATGGATTCCATGTGGCTGAATGGTTGTAAACCTGCGTCAAGTAGGAAGGAGAGAGGAGGAAAGCACTTCCCTGGGAACTCAGAGATGGTAATGAGGAAGCATCCTGATTCAGGCTGCAGAAGATAAAAATAGCTTGAATAAGAAGAAAACAGAAAGAGAAATGTTCAACTGCATCATGTTGGATTGGTACCATCTTTACCTGTTTGCCCAGTTGCTATGGTGTTTGTGTGGCTTATGTTTATAATTTTCCTCCTAAGTGGTTACAAAATGGCCAGACTGAGAAAGGGAAGGGAAGGGAAGGGAAGGGAAGGGAAGGCAAGGCAAGGCAAGGCAAGGCAAGGCAAGGCAAGGATGCATGCTCTTCATGTGGCAGCAATTTGCTGACCCATGTTCTTGAGGTGTGCAGAATACCCTTGCTGCCCAGAGACAATGAGCACACAAGAGGCACTGATTGCTCAGAGCTTGTGCAGAGGTGCTGGAAGTCCTGCTGTCTCTGTCTCTGCACTATTGAAGTATTATTGGTGAAAATCTAACAGCTTGAGTTTGAAGCCTTGCCTATGTGGGGCGAAGCTGTTATCCCTATTGAGCAAGGTGGTGGGTTATCTAACTTGCACCAGTGCTAGTTCAGAACCCACTGAATCCCACTGCATTGCAAAGTAAGGATATTTCTGAAGTTTTTTGTTTCCCTTAACAATTAAGGTTTCACTGGATACCTCTCCTAAACTTTTCCTGGTGGGACCCCACTCTTGTTGCTGTTAAAGAGGAACAGGAGTCCCAGGTTTGGCTGTGAACTCAAGGAGGAGGACTGCAGCCTGCCAGAGCTCTTCAACTCCCTTATTCTCCGAGGGAGTGCTGGTGCTTCATTTAGAGATCTTCCAGACTTGGGGATGAGTACCACACTATACTGTTTGTATTTCTGTTTTCAAATAGTTTAGTTTGACATAGCTGAGGGAAAAAAAAAAAAAAGGAAAAAAGGTAACATTTTACTTTGGTAGCTTTTAATAGCAATTCTTTTATGCTATCAAACAAATACTGATTTTATCCTCTGCCTACGTATTGACATTTGTCTCTGAAACACTTTAACTACAGCACAAGAAATGGAGTTTCTACATTAACCAAGGCCAACAAGTGCAGTTGCTTCACAGTACTGCTTAAAACACAAACATTTGTGGTACATACTTACTTTGTTTATAATCTCATCACTGTATATATGGATTTCATTGCATACTGTGTGATAAATCATTTTGCCTCTTACACTGTAGAAATAATGTATAAAAATCAGATTGAGTCTTTTATTTGCAGTTGTCAAGAACCAGATGACAGAAAACATCCTCTGCTTGAAGAATGATTACTGCTAGTGTTTCCTGGGAACCCCTTTCATCTAGCAGTGGGAATGTTTCTTGTCCTTAGTATCACATCTGCAATATTAGAGACAAGAAAATGTCAATAACTTCACTTTTATGAATCCCTGCTTTCAAGGATTAATAATTTCACACACACTCACACATGGGAAAAAGCATTAGAAACTGAAATCTGGCATAAACATTTGTAATCCAAGAGCAAACCTTACTTCTGCAAAAGGGTCTCTGCAGTTTTGAATCTGGGAGGACTCTCAAGGTGCTTGCAATATTTTTTTGTTTTGTTTTGGTTTTGAGTCAGTTGTTTGGAAGTGATACAATCTCACTTGCTATCTGGCAAGAACACAATTGTATGTCTAAAGCTCTCAGTGGGGAAAGAAATTGTGGTTTACTTTCTTGCTTTTCAAATGGAGCTTTCTCTAGATGCCAAGGCAAGGGCATGAAGGTGAAGTTCAATTGGTACAGCAGAAACCCTCCCTCACATCTAAATTTGCCCAGTAAGTTTTCCAGCCTCCTGTTGTTTAAAGCCCCTTTATATGTAGCTGAGTAGTATGTGTAAGGAATATTATGCAGGAAAATTTCATTGCATAAAGAAACCAAACCCCCAGGTAACTCCCCAAGCGCTGGGATAAAGGAAACCTAGTTTATTTTAGCTTTTGTTTTAAGTTTGACCAACTTGATTTTTACAGATACAAACTGTAACTGTGACCATATTTATAGTCTCCTTCATTCTTTCTGTCCCTCTTCTGCTTCCTTTTTTCCCCATGTAGATTTTAATTAGCTCTTTCTCTACCTGTTTTAATGAATTTGGCTGAAATTTGTATCCTTGACATCTCTTCCCCTCTTCCCATTAGATTTTTTTATCTTAAATTGGTGAAGACATTCAAAAAGTATTGCCAGGTACCCATATTTGCACATAATTAAAAATACACATACAGTGGGAATACACAAGCCTCATTAGCCTAGAAAAACAGATTTAAAAATGTGCTCTGGCTCGCTCAGCTTTCATGTAGCAGTATCTCAGTTGTCCAAGAACCCCTAATCATCTAAGAACCTGCAGTAATAGTGTGAATTTCTCATCATTCATTGCCCAATGATCTTTGGGCACCTACGAGGAATGTAAATAAACCTAAGTGCCAAGCATAAGGCAGTATGCCCGGTTTCATTTTATTATGGATCTGGCAAGTTGTTACAGAAGTGTTGGTGAAGATGAATTTGAAAAGATTCTTTTTGTAGGGCCTAAAACTTTGTGTCAAAATCCAGGACTCATTAGAACACCCACACTGTTGTTGATGAAGTAGGAGTACAGTCCAGTTCAGCTTCTTCCAGAGACCTGACATCTCTTCTTTGCATTTCTGAACTGTTGGCTTAAATAACTCTCTCACTCCATACCCATGCACTTGGTTTCTACCGCATTCACTTATGCAGAGTATGAACAAATTTCCTGAATTTTTTCAGCTTCATATTTCAGCATGTAAAACAAGCTGGGGGGCTTGTGCACAAGCTGCCTTGGCCACTGCTCCCACTGTTAAGTCATGGCATGACAGTGCCCAGAACCCAAAATGCAAGTGAAGGAAGCAGCAGGTATTTGATACACCCATCCATGCATGTACTGCTGCAACAATGATCAGTCGTGCTGAATGCTAAACATCACAGATTAGGCAGCGTGAGTAGGAAGCATACGTGTTATTCTCCTGTTAAGCCAATAAAACTGAGTCAGAAACAACTGAAGCTCATCATTAAGGTTTTTTTTTGTTTTGTCATTAACTCTGACAAAACAGTCACCCTTTTTCAGTTAAGGGGCTAAATGAACAATCTGTGCATAGACCATACCTCTACTTTGAGTTGAAATGGTACTGGCTTTGAATTACAAATGTTTCTAAGGCCATCATTTTTATTTGGATTGACCTTTGGATTTAAAAACGTGCTGCAAGAGCATTTGTAATATGAAATGTGGGCCAGACAAGCCCAAAGGTCCCTGTCTCCCTGAGGACTGGCCACACTAAAAAAGAATCCACAAGCCTACAAAGAGAAGCTGAATGCTTGGAGAAGAATGTCAATCTTGGTAATATTTGCCTGGCACAGACCTGCATGCCATGCCAGGTCAGTTCTTTAATAATATGGAGAAATGAGAAAGCCACATCACAGGTGATCTTCAGATAACCTCAGTGGAAAGATCTTGAAACAAAAACACCCTGACTGAACAAAGTTCCTAAGTACTTTGGCTTGAGTTAGGGTACTCAAATACTTAAACAAGCTGGAGACTCCAGCTAAGTGGTGACTTTAAAAAGGGAAGACAGCATGTGATATTCAAGTGCTAGGTAGGGTTGAAAATTTACAGTAGGTGTCCTGTATGGTCTTCTGCCTTCCCAGGGAATGCTTTAGGAACTAATCTGCTGTTAACTGAAACTCTTCATAGGACTCATACTTTTGGTCATGAAGTTTCCTCATTATTATCAGGTTGGGGGAATCTGCCCTGTAAAAATAGTTTCTGATGCAAGACTGACTCAACACCTTAAGTCTGATCAAGCCAGACGACTCCAGACCTAGAGAACTGTGAGAAAGTGGAAAAGTCCATACAGTTATTTAATGGCTGGTAAGTAAGTTGTGTGTATGTCAATGGCAGATAACAGTGCTCACCTTCTCCGCCAGTTTTGTAGCGCAATGTGTCACCTGTTCTTGTCTGCAGAAATCACCCCCAAGCTTGCATGAGATATTCTGCTTGTACATTTTTTTTCCTGCTTGAATTATGCTGGTATAAAACTGGTGGAGTAGAGAGGAGCATCAGGGCGTCTGTCATCAGTGTCCATGCCAATATAATAAGCATTAAAAAGCGCCAGTTCCTCAGTAGTGCAGGGAACGAGCGCCGCAGTGGATTGTATTTCTGGTACTATTATTACAGAGACACTTGTAAGAAGCATACATGCTGTGGATGAAATGGGTATGGAATCACAGAGGCTAATGATAGAAAAAGGCCACTTATGTCAACTGCTACATTTCCCTGCTGGTATAGGATTGTTCCCAATGAGATAAGGTGTATTTTTAGTGCTTTGTCCGGTCTGGTTTTATATGTAAATAATAAAGATTGTCAGTCATAAAGGAGCCTGAAATAGTTTTGTTCTAGTTCTATCTTCCTCTTCCCTCCCTCCTCCCCTCCCTAATTTCTTATTCTGGCTAAATGAGAACAGGAAAGACATCCATTCTTTTTTTCTTTCTTCTTTTTTTTTTTCCCTTTTTCCTTTCTGTTCTCTCCTTTCTACTGTTTGACCCTCTTCATAGATAGGGTTTCTCTGACCTGATTTTTAAAAAATTGTATTTGGACAGTTCAGCATTACATGCTGCTCTATCAAAGGTCTAATTTAGGAGGCTCTTCAAGCTGTGGAGGCTCAGATTGACAGGAAACAACCTACTTGCAAATCAACCTGGAAAATAAGAAATAAACAAAGTGTGAACTGAAAGGAAGTTTTTGAATATGCTTTTCTTGTGTACTATGTCTTACATGACCTCATGACTTGCTGAAGGTCTACTCACTGTCTGTCCACTATGCATGAACTTACAGAATGGTGAGCTAGTACATGGTTTAGCTTAAAATCAAGTGTAAACCATACCACACAAGAGTAAGCAATTTAATAACAAGATAAAGTGGCCTTTTTGGTATAGAAAGAGACCTGCTTAAGTACTTCAGCATTTTTGTATAAATGCCCTTTCATGTTTGGGAGCATTGTTTCCCTTTTTTGACTTTGCACCCTTAGAAAGTTGTCTCTAAAATGGGTATAAAGTGGTATGACACAGCTTTCAGAAAACGACGTTTTTGGCTTGGAACTCATATGTATTAGGAAACAAACGTGCCCTCAGCAGTTTGCCATTGCACGTGCCAGCAAGTCAAGTGGAGAGGCTGAGGAAATTACAGCTGAGGTGTTATTATCTCGATGAATCAATGCCCCTCAATATCTTGTCTTTGATCCATATTCAGTCACATCTCTGCTTTGAATCTGGTGAGCATAACACCTTTTATTCAGTGAAACAGTGGACAAATTAACGCCCTCTTTGTTCCAGATGGGAGAAACCCATCTAAATGGTAGCCCAAATGAGAACACAGAGAACAAAAAGACCTAAGGACTGAATTAATAGCAGCCGAGCGTGTGTCCCCTATCAGCAGTGAAAGAAATAGAGAGATGGAAAATAAGGACACACCAAAAAATTACTTGTCATCTGCTGTAAAGATAAAGCTGGGAGGGGAGAGAGAGAGACCAAGGGGAAAAAGGACCTGTGTTCTCTGAAAAGAGTCTTGAAATAAAAACTGCATCCTATTATTCGTCCATGCTGAGTTCAGGGAAATAGGGTTCCTGACACCCTCTTTCAATAATCACACAAAACACCCACATCCAGCACCAGCTTCTTTTCCCAATAGAAACAACCTCCAAGGTACCCAATATTGGCTAACTGTTGCTTTTTCTCAGAAGAAAAAATAAGGTGAAGCAGAACCTAAACCCCGTTATCCTTCAGGGCCAGATTGCAGTGTCCTGTGATGTTGGGAAGCCATCCCAGAAGCTGCTGAGAGCTAAAGAGGTCTTGGCCATTACTTACTCCAACTTATTCCTGATTTACTCCAGAGAGAGAAGAAAAAACATACAAGAGGATGAAGATAATCTGTCCAAAGAAGAAAAATATTCAAGGGAAAGCAGAAATGTGCTGGAAACTGAGCACTGTTAGAGACAAGCTGCCATCAGCATCCTTTGGAAGTTTGGCGATGCTGAAGAGAAATGAGACTGTACAGCTTCATAATTTATAGGCCAAAAAACTCTAGGCATTTAGGGTAATGAACTGGTGGTGATTCATCTCTTTCTGAGAACTACTACTTCTAGTTTCCTTCCTCTCACTGTGTTGGCAGCACCCTGCTTCACCAGGCCACAGCTCAGCAGCATTCCCTCAGCTGTTAGTGGACTTACCCTAGCGATATTTCTGCAAGATATAGAAATACTGATATCTAAGGAATAGAAGCAGAGGGACTAAGTGCATGATTCATCCTGTGTGACTTTGTATGTCTCATCTGGACTCAAGGTTCAGCAGAGCCACGACTTGAGGGCAAAACTTGTCTAACCTTCTTCAGTCTCAGATATTCCACAGTGCCTGTCTCCCTGTCAAAGGCAAAAGGAATCCAAATCATTTTCTCATACATCAATGCTTGCACTGTAGAAGGCTGAATTCACATAAGTCTTTCCCAACCAAAACATCTGCTTAAAGGCACTTGGGAATAGAAGTTGAATCAAGAGCTGGAACCTTGGTACCCCAGAAAACAAAACAGTGATTCTGAATGTATAGCTGTCCTTCTCTGTATGTAGTCCCTCATGTTTGTGACATTGATTTCTTTATCCACACTGAAATAGTTTATGCATCTATTTCTAATAGAATACCCACTGATAACCAGGTCCAGCCAATCAGGAAAATCACATCTGTGTCTTAGCAACAGAAAACACTGGAAGAAAAACGGACACTAGCAACCTTGCACCATTGTCCTTCCACTGTGACAGGAGTGGAACATTTTTCAAATCAGTTCAGATTTGTGAAATGGCATTTATTTTTTTAATCTAAGAACTTCTGACCCAACTGTTTGGGTAGCATAATCTTTATTTTTCATCATCGTCCATTTTGCCATGCTACGCCACAACCTTTCTCCTGGACTTGCTGTTGCATGCCCAGCTTCCGGAGTGTGGTCTTTGAGGTTTGCCAGTCTCTTTCCCAAGAAATGTGTCTTTTGCTGCCTTCCTCCCATTGTGATTACAGGACGTATTTTACAAACTGAATCCTTGGGTCTTTATATGGTCTAGCTGTAAAAAAGTCACTCAGATTTCCTCAACTGTCTTTGTTGGGTTTTTTATTTTTTATTATTATTTTTAACAACTGACTTCAGAGCCCTCATGTCCCATTTTGTCTTCTATCACACAGCAATGAACATTTTGATTTCTTCAGTGTATTTGTGTTTCCATGGTGAAGAGAATATCATCAACTCTTCTTGTGGCTTACCAGCTCTGAATGGTATAAATTACAGATTTACTTTTTAATCTTCTGGCATATTTTTCTACTCTGAATCCTTGGTATCCAAGCTAAATACATTTTATAACCAGGTGATCAGCACTTCAAGGTTAAATAAACCAGTCATCTCGCGTCCAGAAAATTTCACCCACCTACCCTTAACCTGGGTTCAACATCTTGTATTTGCCTACAGCATATCTTTCAGAAAGGCACCTGGGCTTGAGATAAAGGATTCACCTCTTCATGTGGTAGTTTATGCACATAATTAATCATTATCTTAAAACATTATTCCTTATTTCTCATTTGAATTTTTCCAGATTTAACTCCCAGATATTGATTCATGTTTGGCTTCTGCTCCATTAAAGTACATAAGGTACTTATAATAAAACAGTGTTCAATCTTCTCTTTGACAGGCTAAACATATGGAGCTCTTCAAATCCCTTGCTTGATGCTCTTCCTGAACTGAATCAGGGAAACAAATGACGTTGCACCCGGTGTGCTACTGGGGAAACAATGGGAGTGGGTTTTGTACAGAAACTTTGTGTTTCATCAGGGTTTGGGAGGGGAGGGAACAGAGAAGGGGAGACAAGGCAGGACCAGAGACCAGCAGTTCCTCAGGCAACCTGCAAAGAAAATCATCTGGGGGTGAAACCAGGACTGTGCTGTTGCCACAGCTCTGTAGTTACCTACTGCTCCAGAAAAGTGCCATGAGGCAGTGACTGCCCACAGCTTAACCAGTCTCCAGCACTTTGCATCTGCTGGGGTTTGAGCCTAGCAGGTCCAGAAACCTACCTGGCAGGGACAGGATCCAGACTTCTCTGCAAGCTTGGCCAAGTTATCAAAGGCATTTACTCATCATCGTGATGTGCTGTAGCTAGAACTAAATGCTCGTGATAGAAAGAAAAGTGAAATGGTTTTTATTTCATTCCCTCAAAACAAATGTTTTTCAGTTACATATCAAACAGCATAAAACCTACCTGGAAGAATATTAAACCTCTACCTGTACTTTCATGCCAACACAGTTAGATTTTAAAAAATAGTAAACTGAAAACATTATCTCATTTCTATGTATGCTGGCATTTTTCATCGGCTTGGGTATTTTGCTGAAGATTTGGTTTTGTTTATTTTTTAAAATATATTTGGGTTTACATTGTGCTTAAGCAGGTAGAATTACTACTTATTTTTAGCTTTTAAAAAATCATACAGCAAACAAGATTAAGGACAAGATTCATGCACAGCATGTATGCAGTTCCCAAAGATGATTATAATAAAGACTGCTCCAAGGAAAGTATATTGGGGTGAGCAGGCCCAAGCTACAAGTTTAAGATTACAATATTAAACTTTTAAACACTACATTGCCTCATCTGAAATAGCTACTATGTGGTTAGTTCTGTATCCTTGTAGAATTTTAAAGCAACACCAAAAATGAGGTTGGTGAGCTTAGACAAATAGCTTGAAATTTATGAGATTTTTCCAAGCTTGGTCAACTTGCGGGTTGCGTAGCAAGTCAGCTGCACCACACGGAATGTGTAAATGTATGGGAAATTACAAATATTGATAAGACTGCTTAATGTGATAGTCCATCAGTCCATCCCTCTTGACTGCTATGAACACTTCCTATGCTTCTTGCATTTTCTTGAGGTGGAGTTTGATATAGTTTTGTAAACCCTGTGATTTGGAGCTCTCTTGTAGAGAGCTCTTCGCTCCTATTCGTAGGTAAAAAGGGAAAGAACAAGTAAAGGACTGCTTTTTGTCTCACCATAAGCAAAAGATGCTTCGGAGAGGAAAGATCTCACACAGTGGTAAACAGGGGAGGGTGTGCAGCTCCCATTTCCATAGAGCTACTAGGCAGGGTTTCTCCTCCTGCATAGCACAGTGTGTACTCAACGTGTGTTCACCTACAGCAGGTGAATCAGTATTACAGTTTGCCAACTCCAAGACCACCACCTTGTATCCTTCTCCCTCCTTCTCTACTCCTGCTATACCCCATCCCCACTGTTGCCCGCATGGTCCTGCCCCTTCCTCTGAGCTCTTCATCCACTACCATGAGTTAACTTGGCTTCTTTGGCCAGAAAATAACTAAACTTTTATTTCTTTTCTAAAGCTTTTTTTTTTCTGCCTGGCCAGGGAAGTGCACAGTGAGTCCAATGACCACTGGAGCTGTCGCATGCCTTTCTATGAGACTGGGGTCCTGGACCCCTGTCCCATAGTGAGCAGCCTTCCCTCACTGCAGCACAAAAATTCCCCAAATAACAGAGCAATGCCTGCTGGACCTGCAGTGTGATGTGGCAACAGTTGCTTGAGGATTTTAGAAAAGCACTGTACGTTCTCCTGTGAGGGCTGTCTAAGGTAGGAAGGTTATGCAGAGAGGACAAGGAGAATTTCACAGTGTCGGAGAAGGGAGACTTCGACCACCATATGGTTCATCAGCAAGTCCCAATTTTTATTCAAGCAAGCCTTGGTTAAATACACTGCTTAATTAGCTCATGCATATTGCAGAACTCAAGCTCAGTATTGGTCAAGCAGATAAATGCCGGCCCGTCCCCTCTTTGTTCTGTTTTCACATTCCTGAAGTTTAAACATCCTTTTATCACATTCTGCAGGTGTCCGAGCATCAGCAATATCCAGTTACAGCTAGCTACTGGGTCAAGCCGACCTAGAGCTAACACTTACCCTGCTTACACCATCTCGAGCAAATCCAGGCTGCTGTGTCCCTTCTCTGATAGCTAGCACTGAACCAGGCTCTCCACATCACAGCTACACTGAGGGCTCCCTGTGTCTTGTATCAAGTAGGATGCATCAGGGCAGGCTTGAACTTGGGGACTCAGATGACAGTACACTACCTTAGATGTCAAAGGACCTGGCTGCCAAATGTGGAAGAAGTCCCAGACAGATCTCCGACTGTTTGGAAGTCTTGGGGCCCAAGAAGAAAGGTGTCCTTTGTTCTTTTTGTTAGTGAATGAAGGGAAAGCTCGAACAGACTGTCTTCACACAGGCAAGAGGCAGGCCAGTTGAGAAATCATCACAGCTAGAAGTGAAATCTCAACAGACTACAGCAGGGTCCAAAAATCTTTTGGGATGGAAGAATTCCTTTCTAAGGAAAAGAGAGCCCCGGCAAGTTTACTACACATTCTGAGCACCAGGAGAACTGACCACTGGGAGGGTGGACATGAGTGGCAAAGGGCCTGCTGGGCATTGATATGTGGAACATGGGAAGATGTAGGTGGATGATGTGTAGAGTTTGCATTCACCTGTTGGGCACCCATACATGTACAGTGTGAATTTAGGAGACTGCTGCTGATGGTAGCCCAAGGAGGCCTGTCACACGTGCATACAGACAGTGGCTGTGCTTTCCCAGCCTGATGCTGTGTTCCCTTTCCTCCCCTTTCTTAAAAGCTTTGTCCCCTCACTTTGTGCTCAGGCCTGTGAGAGCAGCGGCGCTGCCTGTTCAGGACACAGTACGAGAAGTATCTTCTACCTGCCAGGCTCAGCTGCAAGTATGAATTGTACTCAGGAAGACCCTCATGTCTTACTCAGTCAGGGGCTGACTCACAATTTGCTGCACACTTGTGTGCTCTGAGGCCTGTGGGACCTTACAGACGCTCTACACATTTATGACCTTACTTTGCATTACCGTGCACTGAGTTTAGCAAGACCATAAAAGATTCTTTTTTGCTGGGAATTTTTGATACCAGATCAGACAGATGTCTGTTGAGACTAGAGAGCCATGCCCTCAGGAAAATAAAAGACCAATGATTCCTGAGGAACCATACAGCCTTCTTTTCTGCCTTTCCTTGCCGACTTCTTCAGAGAGCAAAATCTGGAGGAAAATTATAGTAATATTAAATTCTGCCCAGTAAAGTTTTGATACAGTTTTGTAAACACTGCATGGCATTTCAGGACTGCTAGATAGTCTACTGCTGCTATCAGAGGACATTTAGGATTGCTCTATTACTTTGGTCTACTTTTATGTAATACCTCATGTATTATGTTGAAATAAAACTGAATCTGTATATACTAACGATCAGAAATCAGACTACTGGCACTGACCTGGGCAGTTCTCAGTACAAACTGAGAAAGCTTATGATTTCTTGTCTTCACATTACCCCAGATGACATGGGGTTCAGTGTCTCCCCTGGATCGTTACAAAAATGCAAAATACCTTCTATTTAATTCTCATTTTGTCCTTTTTCTCTCTCCTTACCAATGTGGCCCCTTAAAAAGTACTGAAACCTACTGAAAGCTGAAAAAAAAATCAAAATTTAAACTGTTGATACCAATTCCTTTACAAATGTTTTGTGTATGTAAAGGCACCTATAATTTGCAGCCTTCTGATTAGTGTTCATTAGTAACTCCAAAGACAGGCTCTGCTTTCTTTGGCCTGGACTAGAAAAGATGTGCTCTGGGCAGAAATTTCCTACATTAAATGTGATTTTGGAACTAAATGGGACATCTTGAGTCCCTTATGTCTCTTATTGTTGAAGCCTTGGATGGCACAAGGGCTTTGTTTCCTCTGCAATCAGGATGACAGAGTGCTGTCTTCCACATAAGGCAAGAAGTCCTCCTCAAAATACCTGTTATGGGGTGTCAAAAGACCAGGTGATAAATTCATGCCCACCAACATGACAATTAATGCAAAACGTGTAATGCTCCTTTGGCTGTGACATATGCGTAGTCACTAAATTCAACAGCTCAAACACCTTCTCCCAGCGCTAGCTCTGCTCTGTTCCAGTTGGCTCCTTCAGTACGGTTTTGCGATACGCCAGATATTTCATTTACAGCACAGAGGTGTACGTATGCCTGAACATATTTGCAGGCCAGGAGGGGATTTTGGCTGGAGAATTTTTTTTTTGGGAGGGGGGAGGGGAGCTAGAAAAACGGTGCGTGAAGTTGGCAGAGGTGACTTGGTATGGGTTAAGGTGCCAGTTCAGCTGTGCTCAGCCCCTGATGGGTGGCAGGCAAGTGCTTTGCTGAGCAGGTTCCTGGGTCACCTCTGAAGTGTGGTCTGATTGTAACAGGTATATGCATGCAGGCTGGGAAACAAAAACCAAAGCAGTCTATAATTAGTCTATAATAGTCTATAATTATCTGAAGCAGGGGATGCAGGGGGAATCAGACAGCCCCTTTTCAGTGGTCTGTGGGGATAGGACAAGGGGCAATGGCTGCAATTTGGAGCACAGGAAGTTCTGCACCAACATGCGGAGGAACTTTTTCACAGTGAGGGTGACATAGCCCTGGGACAGGCTGCCCAGGGGGGCGTGGAGTCTCCTTCTCTGGAGATATTCAAGACCCATCTGGACCCCTATCTGAGTGATATGTCCTAGGGAGCTGCTTTGGCAGGGAGGTTGGACCCGATGATCTCTCGAGGTCCCTTCCAACCTTTACAATTCTATGATTCTATGATTCTATGATCTGATGCAAGTAGAAGTGTCAGCACAGGGAAGGGCTGTGTTTGTCAGAAACTATTTTTCTAGCTGTCCTGGAAACTCTTTGGGGTGTTTTTGGTCTTTTTCCTTAAGCAGTATAGGAAGTGAGAGAAGAGAACGTCTTTTTTACCGATGTTAAGTTCAGCCTATGGATGAAAAGCTGGCCCAGGTTTCAGCTTTCACAGAAGGTTTGAGAAGTCTGTATCCCATGCTATTAAAAGTGACTGAATCTTGGAAGTTTATCTCAGTTTCACATAAATTTGAATAACCCAGAAACTTAACTCAAGTTACAACGAAAATTTAAAGAGATTTTGGATTCATGGTTAGTTCTGTTTATAGAGTATCTTCCAGGCAGATTCCACATGCATTCAAGAAACAGTTTAAGTTGTTCAGCTGTCATTTTGTAAGTATTTTGTAAGAGATTGTCCTCCACGTGTTTCCTGGATAATAATTGCCTTTTCAGTGGAGAGAAAAACCAGATGAGGATAGGTAGACCCAAAAGTAAAGCAGTAGCATTTGAGGGCATTAAGATCCTGATTTTCCTCCTGGCTTCTATACAGAACCGATACCTGGATTCAGATCTCAAGCAATCCAGAATTCCTGAGGTGCCCATATTCATGGTTTGGATTTGGGCTGAAGTTTTACAGAAGCAATAAGGGAACTGAAGTATGGAAGTGAATCACTACCAAAATCAACTTAGTGTAAGCCATTATTAACTTCTAAATACAGAAAAAAAAATATCATTAAACTACCACTACTTTCCCCCTACTTTCCACCATCACATCCCAGTATTATTCTCTTATAATTTCTCTAAACTTACAGATGACTCAAAAAATAATGTTTGGTAAGCACAGCCATGCCATTTTCATCAATATTTTATTTCAAAACATGGTGAAGAGTTGTGTTGCATGATGAAAAATGCTTCTCTCTAAACATCATTTTCTAATGGACTTTTTTATGTCCCATAAAATGTGCTAATTTTTACTTGTCCTCTGCTGTCAATGAAACAAACTATTATTTCTTTCTGCAGAACCAAACTCCAAACAAGAATGTCTGGAGTATCAAGAGTAATGACATACAAAGTCCCTTCTGGCCCCAGCTTCTATTGAAAAATAATTGGATGAATTGGTGATGCTTACATTTCATCTAGCCTGCCACTGTGAGTAATTTCATGGTGCCTTCTTGGCCAAAGCTCAGCCATTTAAGCACTCGGTGAAAATCTATTTGGATGGACTCAGTGTGGGAATATGTCAGCAGCAGAGTAAGAATGAAAGCGCTTTGGAATAGCATTGCATATGTTGTCCCAGCATCTAACGCTCTGCAAATGGCATCCCGATTGTGACTTCAAGTTTCTGCTGCAGTGTAAATAATAAACAATGAGGATGCTAGCCATAAAAGTATAGATGGCCTGGATACACACTGTAATGTGATGGGCAAGGGAATTCAGATGCTGGAATAGGTCCTGGTGTGGTGTAAATTATCATGATACCGAGTGATGTCAGTGGAGCTACAGTTTTCCCAAAGAACTGCTTCTTTGCCTTGCCAAGAACTCATGATATGGGCTGTCACCTCTCAGAATGGATTAATGAACCAGAACAAACCAGATGCCAGCTTGCCAGTGCTCTTATTGGGGTCACACTTTGCCACAAATTTTAATGGGAAACACTTAATACAAAAATATTTTTCCCCATTCCAAATCTCTCAGTGATTCTAAAATATGCATGGGATTATTTTTTTTTCTTTTTGATCTTTTGGTTCATTTGGTTTCCAGCGACTTTTCCTTCTCTTCCCTTTTCCCACCTTATAGTTGATGGGTTTTGAAAAGGTTTTTCAGATGTTCGCAGACTTTTAGATCTTCACTGGAGAAAGAGACTTGGGAGCAGACTGCGAGACAGATGCATGATAGGAGGAGCTGGGGTGAGATGAGACCAGGGAGTGGGGACAGCTGGTGCTGCAAGGTGAGGCTCTGGTGGGGTCTCTGGCAGGGTCCCTGGTGGGGTCACTGCCCTGAGTCACTTTGCACAGTCAGCTCTTGTGCGGATTCTTCTTTAGTCTTGGGAGTGCAACCTAAGAGGGAGAGAGGGAATCATAAACAAGGAGAGAGAAAAGGTGGGGATTTCACTGAAGCCAGCACTTGAGCAGCAGTTCCCCAGACCTCCACAATGTGTAATGAAGAGAGAGGATGAACTTTAGAAGGAGGAGGTGGCCTCTCCCTCTTACTGTTTTGGAGGTGAAAGTGAAGAACAATGTGTTAAGCAGAACCAGCTCGCTCCTTTCTCTCTTGAGCAGGTACTTATTTCCCTGTGAATAGCTGCATTTGAGCAGATCTTTTTTCTTTTTTTTTTTTTCTTCTTCATAGCTTGAGGTCTATTTATTTTTTAACAGACCCTCCTGTAATGAAGTATCACATGGTGACACATACGTCTGTCAGCCAGAGAACTCGCTCGTGAAGGGCTATGAGGCATGAAGCTTTACCTGTTCATGCCTAAGGTGTGCATGCATAGGCTGACAGACAGAGACTGTGGTATGTACTGTTGCTTACTCAGGGCGGTCTGGAAAGGTGGTGTCCTGATTCCCTTCTGGCAGCAGGGTAACTGCTGAGAGGGAAGGGGGAGGATCGGAAAGGTTAAGTGTTGTCTAGAGTGAAGCATTCTCAGACAGCCCCATGACTTCACATGAACTTGTCACACGCCGAGTCATTACTTTGGACAGAAACGGAGCCAAGACGAAGTTGTGGTCTGAGTTCTAGACACCACTCCAACCCGTGCAAACAGATAGATGATCTTTCCTCTCTATCCAAACAAATGAATGCATACAAACACAACACACACACACACAAATTGCAAACCCCGAAGACCTAGACAGGCTAGTGCAGGAACTAGAAGGATCTCAGGTCAATTTATGGTGCTCCTCATCACACACATGAATTCCAACAATCTTCCTGTTCTGATAATGAGGAATTTACTTCTAATATAGAAGAGCCCCGTACTCCATGTGACTTCAAGTACAACTACAGTACTTCTTGGGTCCTGTCTGTCAGTAATATACTGGATGCTGACTGCCTGAGGATCTGCCCTCTCTTTATAAAGCATCTCTTATTTCCTTCATTTAGTAGTAAAAATGCTTCCTGGAAAAGAGCTGATTTCCTGCAAGTGGTCTAGGAACACCTTCTAGGTACTAATCTAGGAAGTAGCATGGGAGCAGCATAGATCTCCCTGAGATCTCATGATTAGATGGTTTCTTCAGTGGTCTGAGGGTCTGGGGATGGCCTTTTCATGAGGGGGGCACAAGACATTTATGAAAACGGGGCCGCTGCCATGGGCAAAGGAGGTGTCCTTCCAGAGGAGACAACAGTCCCACTGTTAGAAGACGGGGTGTATAAGGATGTGTAAAAGTAGCATAGTAGTAGTTCAGGTGGCTGAAGTTGTTTACTCTTCGTGAGAGCTGTAAAGAAATAGGGTAGTAGTGTCTTTTGGCATGGAGTGAATAAGGAAGTTGAAGATGTAATTTTGGGGTGGGGAAAGAGCTCACAACAATGACGTTGTAAAAACACCCCCCCTAAAATGTATCATGGTGAAGTTCAGTGCTGCTTTTTGTAAAGCTAGAGAGAGCTGATCTTACAAAAACAAGTGCTTGTTGAGGTTGCTGTTGTATGGAACTGGCGTGTGATGTTTTTCTAGCAGCCTCTCTTCACTGTCATCAGAGTGCAATTTCTCCAGAGTCGCTGTGGGATGCAACAGATTTCTTGGAAAAGAAGGCTGTGTTGACACCCACAGGCTAGTAATGTTTTCACAAGAAGGAACATGACTTTACATTTGACTCTCTTGAAAAGAGATTAGCAACACTGTGATTTATAAGAATTGCCAGGGTTTGAGGTTGTTTTTTCACCCTCTCTCTGAATTTAAGCTCCAGCAGGTAGGTGTTAAGTGAGTGAAGCATTTCTGGCAAGATTTATGTGCCCATACAGTAGAATGGGAGTGAAATTTGACAGTCTAAAGGAGGGGGAGCAACTGACAAATAGAGAGGGTGGAAAAGGCAGATTTGCTTGGATTTTTTCTTTCCTGTTCCTTTGCAGTCAAAACCCTTTGAGCCTCCTCACTCTTGGACTGAAAATTTCATCTGCACAGACGTTTCTCTTCCCTGTCCTTTTGCTCTAGCAGCAAACACAAGTCCACAGCATGTATGTGGAAAGCACACAGGGCCAAGGCTAAACCTTCTTAAAAGAATGTATTTTAAAGAAATAGATGGCAAGCACTTTCCCTAGAAATGAGATCTCCTCAATGATGAAGGTATGTCAGAAGAAAGAACCCCTTCTCACTATGGAATCTCACATTAAGCAAATATACTTGAAGAAAATGTGTCCTCATATAGTAGGGTATTCCAGCCTAAACAGCAACCAAAGCCTTAGCTTTACAGAAAGATGAATGCTGTCTGGTTTGGTTGTTTTGAACAAATGGGTGCTTGCAGCCAATCTGGACATCACAGACCTGCTCTTGTAGCACTGTGGTGGTTAGCAGTTCCAAGGCTTAATCACAGAATGGTTTTGTCTGTAAGGGACCTTTAAAGGTCATCTACTTCCAACCCCCTGCCATGGGCAGAGTCACCCTTCACTAGCCCAGGTTGTCCAAAGTCCCATCCAACCTGGCCTTGAACACAGCTGGAAGGGGGCAGCTACAACTTCTCTTGACAACATGTGCCTGTGTTTCACCATGCTCATAGCAAAGAATTTCTTCTTTATATCTAATCTAAACCTATCTTACTTCAGCTGAAAGCCATTACTCCTTGCCCATCACTACATGGTCTTGTAAAACCGAACTCTCTGAACCAGTCTTTACAGGAGAGGTTCTTCAGCTTCCTGATTATCTTTGTGACCCTCCTCTACACTCACTTCACAGCTCCATGTCCTTCTCATGTCGGGAGTCCCAGACCAAAATGCAGTACTCCAGGTGGAGTCTCAGGAGAACAGAGTAGAGGGCCAGAATCCCCTCCCTCAACCTGCTGGTCACGCTGCTCTTGATGCAGCCCAGGACACGGTTGGGTTTCTGTGCTGCAAGTGCACATTTCTGAGTCATGTTGAGCTTCTTGTCCACCAACACCCACAAGTCCTTCTCCTCACAGCTGCTCTAAATCCACCCTCCATCCAGCCTGTACTTTGCTTTGGATTGTGCTGACATATGTGCAGAACCTTGCACTTGCCCTTACTGAACTTCATGAGGTTCACATAGGCTCACCACTCAAGCTTGTCGAGTCCCTCTGGATGGCGTCCCTTCCCTCCAGAGTGTCAACCATCCACACAGCTTGGTGTTGTAGCAAACTTTCTGAGGGTGCACTTGATCCCAATGTCCATGTTTCTAACAAAGATGTTTAACAGTGTGGGTACCAATACTGACCCCTGAGGAAAATCCCTTGTCCTGGTCTCCACTTGGACATTGAGCCATTGACTGCAACTCTTTGAATGTGACCATCTAGCCAATTTCTTATCCACCGATTGGTCCATCCATCAAATCCATGTCTCTCCAAATTTAGAGACAAGCATGTTGTGCAAGACAGTGTCAAATGCTTTGCACAAGCCCAGGTAGGCAACATCAGTTGTTCTTCCTTCATCTACCAACACTGTAACCCTGTCATCAAAGGCCACCAGATTTGTCAGGCATGATTTGCCCTTGTTGGCCATTGTCAATCACCTCCTTATTTTCCATGTGCCTGAGCATAGTTTCCAGAGGGATCTGCTCCATGATCTTTCCAGGCACAGAGGTGAGACTGACCAGCCTGCAGTTCTCTGGATGTTCTTTCTTTCCCTTTTTGAAAATGGAGGTCAACTTCTTGGCTGTTAGATGGGAAGTAAACCATAGTTTGTAAGATGGCTGGTATAAGCAGAGGAACAAAAACTCAACACATGAATAACAGATTACAAAACCAAAATGAGTGGGAATATTTACATTCATCCCATTATTCCTAGTAAGCAGTGTTAGAAAATAGGGATATAGGTCAGATGATAATGGCATTCCTCTTACTGAATAAAGACAGATGCAGAGTAAACTACTGAATATATATCTACATATTAGAAGTTGTTATTAAATAAATATCTCAAGTCACTTCTGAAAGACATTCAGCCTGAGTCATAGGTGGAAAAAATAGAAAAAAACCCCAAAACATCAATTACCAATTGAGTCTTGCTTCTTTAGCCCATGAAAAAAAAACATAGACAGATGGGTAACAAACCATGTTTTATCTGTAGCAAAATCCAAATGTACAAGTGCCTATGTTCTAACAAATTTGGAGTGTCCATCAGCCCCAGAAACCCATCACCTCACTCATCAGAAATTTAATAAATATGAGCCACTTCAGAGGAAGCACTTTGACTGCTGTGGTCTCTTTTCTGATGGAGGTACATCACAAGAAAGTTTCTCAAAGAAAAAAAACGTTTTCCTAAAAAAAACACTTCAAGTTGTCTAAAGCCTGTGTGTTTCTAAGGCAAATGGAGTGGTGTGTTGCTTGGGACTACTGTTGGTAAATACAGTAAGTACAACTGATCTGGAATTTTTTTTTTTTTTAATTCTCCTGCTCTGTGAAAACTTTCAAGATTTTAGAAACATCCATCTTCACAGTGGGAACAACCTGAGACCTTTTGAAGTTTCTCAGGAAAATAGGATCGGTGGGTTTCCTGAACTGAACTTCATCCCAGTTGCCTAGAGATTAAGCACTGGTGTGAAATGGCAAAGCTATCAGGACCAAGTCCTTGTGCCACTGACTGGCACTTAAAAAACCAGCATCAGTGAGAGGCCATGCACTTGAGGCTGTCCTCAGAGATGATGGTTGTTATGGCATCTTGGTCCAGGGGAGGGTGATAGTGGGGTGGAACTAGATGATCTCTAAGGTCCCTTTGAAATGAAACCATTCTGTGATTCTATGATAGGGAAAACAGATTCAGGTCCCTGTTGTGCCAAAAAGCCCAAAACATTTTTGCCAAAAAGTTTTGCTATGTCAGTGACCTAACCACTCATGTCTTGGCTAAGCTGAGCTTTTCTCTTCCTTTGGATGCAAGCAATTTTTCTGACGAAAGCCTAAGCAAAACTGGTGTGTTTCTAAAAAAGATTTATGTTTTAACAAATCAATGTCTTCCCCTCCTTCCCCTCCCCCCCCCCCCCAAATGGTTGTATCACTGGAAAATTCACAGCTATCTCTACAAATGAGTAGAGTTTTGCTTTACAGATGGAGTTAATAATAGTTTATACGCTAAAGTGAAAAGGATTTTGGGTGAGCTTCCTAAAGAGGAAGTGAGTCAGTGTCTCGTCAGGAATGTGTTCCAGATAGGCAGGGTTGGAAAAGTTACAAAACAACCCCCAACTGAGTGGAGTCACAGGGAGTGGACAAGGGATTATTGCATCCCAGATTGAAGAAAGCCAGTAATTGGCAGGGGGTCTTGCATACCCCTCAGCCAATGTGTTTAAGGCATGGTCTTCTCCCATCTCACAAGCTCAGAGCAGCTACGCTGAGTCATCCCAGGGAAGGCGTAATAGCTATGGAAGAAGCAGGTGTTGCAGATGGGTGGGTGATTCAGTGGATGGTGTTATTCCTACTGAGTCAATGCTGAAGCAGTTTGTAAGCAGGAAGTTATGGACACTGTGTAGCTGGAAGATCTGCTTTCTAAATCCAGTGACATTCAAGGAGTCTGCGGTTCCCTCAGTATGCTTTCCACTGGGTAGGCTGCCTTCAGTTGTTCTTGGGCACAGCATTTTCAAAAGCAAAATCTACAGAGGCATTTTTAAAGGTGACTTTCAGTGGCATTTAAAATTCTGAAAATCCAGGTAGATTTTGGTCATGGACTGGTTTTTCAACATTAGGAAGGCATTTTTGGAAAACAGAAGTCCTGTATTGTTGTGACTGACTTCACTGGTTCTGGGGGGACTGAGTTGAGACTTAGCATTTAATTCATTTTAGCAAGAGCTATTTATTTTCTGTATTCTGCAGAGCACCAGGAATGGTGATGGCACTCATCAGGTGTACCTAATGGCCATGAAAAGCAAATACTCCATGGCCCTCCTCTCCTTTGAGGTGCCAGTCCTGTTTGCAGAAAAAGGATGGAGCTGCTACTTGTCCTCTGACTTGCTTATTTGGTTGCAAAAGTAGAAGCAAATTTTAGAGAACTTGTCCTTTAATATCAACTACCAATTATGTGATTACAAGGCACATATTATTTGCCTTCTGCTGTTATAAAGATCTCTAGTAATTTAACTTTTCAAAGCAGAGATGATATTTTGCTTCCTCTCTGTATGTGTGTATACGCACCATACACAGGTCAAAAATGCATACATCAGAGAGCATAGAGGAAGAGGTTTAGACCTTAGAAGTCACTGCTGTTTCCCATGTGCTTTTTGCATTTGGGTGGCTCTTTCCTTTCACTGGAAGCATTGCAGGTTTGGAAAAGCGATTATTTTTCCTTCTGTTCTTCAGTAATTCGGCACTCAGAGCCTCTTCCTTTTCCTTTTATTCCATTATTTTTCCACTTGGTCCTTTAAAATTCCATATAATCTTTCCCTTCAATAAAGAAATAATTACCTCTGAATTTCTGAGTCCTGTGAGAAGAGCGACAAGCTCTGGTCCATACGATGCCTGGGAGGATGGCAGATACTTCTGTGCATCTCTGCAACATGATGAAATGGTCCACAGATTTGGTTTGGCAGAGAGGGCCTCCCAATCTCTGATGCAGGGAGTAATTTCTGGAGACACCACACTTTTTTGAGGAGTCTTTTTTGAGGACTCAAACTTAACTTTGAATGGGAAACCAATCATTCCCTCCAGACTGAGAAAAATGAATGGGGTGGCTTTGCTTAGCTCATGCTTGACATTTGCACTTACTATTTTCCACACATTTTATTGAGCACTGCTCTTGGGTTTCATTGGCCAAGCTTTTAATCCATTTGTTCTCTGCCATCTCTTCTTCTCCCTTCACTAAGGTCTGTGTGGCCAGACACAGTGGAGCACAATTCAGAGAGCAGATTTTTTTTTTGGGGGGGAGGGAAACTCTCTTCACAAGAGCAGAAATAACAGCAGCTAGAGGTGAGAGGCCATCAGAATCCAAAGTCTTCTCACTATGGGCTCTACCTCTTGCTTCATCATTTTTATTATAACCTTTCTTTCTTAAACAAGGATTGACCATATTTTTATTTCTAGAGAGGAACTGAAACAAAATCCACCATATTAAGTAGGAATTAAGTTCTGTTACATCTTCCTTATCTCTCTCTGAGGTACAACTCAAACCTTAGATAGGATGCCTTCTCCTTCACTCCCTGACCTCTTTCTAAACACATTCAGAGTTGGATGGCACGGCTTGAATTCACCTTGGTTATTATTCAGTGAATAAAGAGAAGAGTAACAGCCTGTATCAATTTTTCCTCATCCACATCCCTGCACTGTTTTTCCACAGTGAGACCAATGAATACAACCTCTGCTTTCACTAAGCAGCTCTATCGTACAGGCATTCCACAACTGCTTCCTATGGAGGTTAGCCCCAGTTTCTTTACTGAACGCCTTTACTAGCCAGGCATAGTGAACAGAAATGTCACTGACAACTGGACAGGAAAGTAAACTCTAATGAAGTTCTAAATAATTATTTATAATACCTGTAGAAAGATCCTGATCCTCCCTGTTTTGCTTATGATATCAATACTTGTAGACATCTCTTTAATATAGGTCAGGAATTAAAAGATTCAGGAAAAAAAAGAAAAGAAAGAGTTTTTACAATTATTTTTTACTATATACAAATCTGCTAGACTTGACAACCGGCTTTCTGATGTCCTGGCTTACAAGCCCTTTGAACCACTGGAAACACCCGTGGAGGGTCAGAAGAAAGCAAATAAGGCACTGATTAAGAAAATACAGAAGAAATAGGTTGGTCATTACTGTAATTTTTACTTTGAACCACAGTACAACAAACAGTAAATAACTCCCCCTATGAGTACTCTGAGTATGTGGCAAAAAAATTATAGGAATTGTTATTCACAGAGCAGGGAGCAGCTTTAGGTTTTGTATCTGTAATGTCCAGCACAGTGGGGCTCTGACCCTGATCTGCAGCTCCTTAATACTGTGACAATGCACATACAAAAACCTATCTTCTAAACAGGTAACTGTGTCAGGACTGGTGAGAAAGAAATGACCTCAAAATCAGGCTCTCTCCCTTGTTCCCCAGAGCTTTGGTCTGTAACCTTTGCCTTTTACCTGGATTCCTCAGGGAGGTTCAAAGGAATGTTTCACGTTTGCCAGCTCGTGATGGGCAGCACACAGAAGTTGCGTTACAGATTTCCTGGGAAGACATTTGGCCCTTGGAATAGCCTTGGCAATAGATACCTGTATTTTGGATAAATGGATGGGGCCAGACTACAAAACCTTTTCCAGAGTGCTGTGTCTGCTCAGGCACCTTCTTTAAAACAAATGTGACCAACCAGAGAGAGTTCAAAGAGAGTGTGCAAAAAGTCTTGGATATGTGGAAAAAATACGCTTTACAGAGATGAAGTTGAAGCTCCATTTGTTTACCTTACTGATGAAGTCAGCAGATGGCTTGCTCAAAGTTTATCTCTTATGTAAAGAGAAGGTATTTGATATTGAAAGATGATGTAAGCAAGGCTGGACTTTTTTCCTTTTAAATTTTTTTCTCTTGGATTATTTTTACTTTAAACAGAAGTTACTTGGCTCAGGAGAGTTCATTCACATAAGAAGGAACCATAATTCCCTTAGGGGTATTAAGGAACTGAGTGGATAAAATACTGCAGATATTACGCAGGAGATTAGAGTAGCTGACCATTATGGTAACTTCTGGCCTTGAAAGTTGACTGTTTCATAAAACTTCTGGGTGGAGGGATCATAACAGAATGTAGGACAGGATTTCAAAGATGCTTGTAAAATCCTACCTCAGCATTCACTGAATGTGCCTGGAACAAGTACTGTGCTGTCCCACGCATTCAGATTTGGCTAAAAAATGTTAAACTGAGCATAAAGCTAAATGACAATGTAGCAGGGAATAGGAGGGATGGCTGGTGATGTGGCATGGGTGTTTAAGATCGTTACAAGCGATTCTGAACAGAAGATAAACAACAGACTTCTTAATCACAGTGTGCCACACTCAGAGAGAAGGCAAATGTCATTGCAGAATAACATGCCATCTGACAGCAGAAAATAACCCTCTTGTTGCTGCTTTCAAAGGTTGCTTTAAAGCTTGCAGTCAAAAAGTTGTCAGGACCTTGGGTTTCAATATTTGTGTTAGGCCATGTTGTTCAAAAAGCATCTATAAGGGCAGAGTTTGAGCAGGTTTTTGAAGATCCTCATAGGATGTGGTTGCCTGTGCTATGAGGGGTAAAGGAATGGTGATTCACGAGAGCTTTTTCCATTCTGTACCTCTAAACCATAATAATTTCATAAAAAAGAAGGATTCGTAGAATCACAGAATGGTCTGGGTTGGACGAGACCCCACGGATCATACAGTTCCAACCCCCTGACACAGGCAGGGCCAACAACCTCCAGGCCTGGATCTACACAAGGTTGCCCAGGGTCCCATCCAACCTGGCCTAGAATAACACCTCCACAGATAGGGCATCCACCACCTCCCTGGGCAGCCTGTTCCAGCACCTCACCGCTCTCTCTGTAAAAAAACTAATCATCTTCATGGCCCTCCTCTGAACCCTCTCCAACAGTTCCACATCTTTCTTGTACTGGAGGTCCCAGATCTGGACACAGGGGCCTCAGGAGGGCAGAGTGGAGAGGGACAATCACCTCCCTGTCCCTGCTGGCAGGATTGTTATGCAAGGGGGCAGGAATCAGATACAAAAATGTGCCAAAATCCAAGCTTTTAAAGGACTCGTAGCTTATCTGAGTTCCTGTCTTCACCTCAGGGCAAATTTGAGTCACAACTGGTGCGCTGAGCAGCACTGTGATTTCACAGTGCCCCCTAGTTGAAAGGAGCTCAGGAAGGACCCTCAGCAGAGCAATGTCTGTTCACCCCCTTGTGTCACCAAACGTTATAGTGATCACAGGTTCACTGTAAGAGGCTCGCACTGAAATACCACAGAGCAGTTCGGGTTGGAAGAGACCCTGTTCCTGAGGGATTGCTCGTGGTTCACAGCCATGTCACCGGCCAGGCCTTTATTCAAGCAAGCAAAAAAATTAAAGCTCATGCACTAAAATATAACAGCATTTTAAATTAAGTCTCGTAATGCCACACTTTTTTCTACAACTGAGAGAGTTTGTGGGAAATCTGAAAGCCTTTTTGCTTGAAATGTAAATGGTTTCAAATGATGAAATTCTCTTTGGTTTTCGGCCAGCTCAACAGGGCAGCAGCACCAGCTTGGAGAAAGGGGGAGGCATGTCACCTTGAGAATTGAGGCTGACCTTACATTACTGTCTCTCACTGGCATTTTTCTTATCTCAACCTGAGAATTTTTGCAAGTGAAGGAGAGACAGGTCTTCACTGCAATGTCCCAGTTCCCCAGTTCTGTACAGTAAGTACATGTGCTGTCCGGTGGCTGCGTGCAGTATTTCCCCCATCCCAGCAGAAGAGACAACATTCAGGAACTTGCCAGTTTGTTTCCAGGAGGATGCTGGTTAGAAGCTGATACTCAGAGACAAATATTTATTTGGGACAATCCTGTTTATGTATCCTGTGTTGTTTTTCTTCCTGGACCAGTGGGAACAAACAACAAGTTCACATCCTTTTTGGGAAATGATGGTTGGACTTTTCACTAAGTTCTCTGTCCAAAGGAAGCATTTTTTCATATGATTGCTTTCTCCTTACTTTCACTCTCTGATTTTTAATCAAGCTGCAGCCAAGCAGCACTCCAATGCCTTGATCTGCAACTTATCTCCAAGGAAATCCCTAGGGGAACATCTCAAGATGTGGTCAGTGACTTGGGGATGGTTTTCTGTCAGCCATCATTAAATGGGAGGGATCCTGAGCAATGCAAAGAAAGAAAATTTATTGAAGGTAAGGTGCTTAGTCCACCATCAGCTTTTACCAAGTCTATGATTTATACCAGTTACTATCAGCCTCTCTTGGCACATAATGTTTACATATTGCCTAACCTTTGCCTAACTTCCATGTACTTGTCAGTTACAAAGTTGGTCAAAGCGGTGAAATGTACTCTTATCATAAAACATCAGACACTTTACACTAGCAAGTTGTGATGCTTTTCAGTTTAGACAGAGGCACACATGTCTGCACAGGCAAAGGGAAGGACTAACATTTTGGGTTTTTTTACTGTAAAGCCTGTATTATTCAAGAACAGAAGAGAAAAAAGTCCAGCAATATAAAAGTTGCTCTCTAAACAGAGTTGACAGAGGGAAGGAAAAAAAAAAAAAAGCCACCTTGAGAAAAAGCATGGTGTTTACACAGCACATTCTGGAAAAGTTCTGCGCCACTTCCCGGTAGCTTTAGTTGCAAGAGGACACCTGGTTGTTAAACCGTCTGACTGGAAGATGCTTGCAAGGTAGAGAGATCACAGATTATGGCTTTGGCTGCCATTCAGCATACGAAATCACGGAGAGGAGGGACTGAACAAGTGCAAGAGTGCTGTCAAAGCTGTCACCGAGCAGTGGTGTTGCACTAGCACTGGGAGAACCAGCTGCCTCGCTGCAGCTACAGCGCTTGGCTTTGCTACATGTGTAGTCCCAGCAGCGGTCCCCCTGTGGAAGTAGACGCGACTGTTCATGCTTGGCCTGTCCAGAGCCCGCCAGCACGGCGGCAGTGGGAACAGCCACTGGAAGAAATGCCGTGTCTGTAGGTGACAAGGGTATTACAAACACTCAAATGATTTTTGATTTAAGGGACGCGCTGCCTCAGCGCTTTAGGGAGTGGATCTCACTTCAGGCAGAGAGAAAAAGCGGCCAAAGAAGAGCTGAGAAAGTGGAAAACAGAATTTTTCAAAAACACTGCTTTATCCCGCCTTTGTTAAAAATTCAAACAAAAACCCACCGGCTGAAAAAGTATATTGAATAATTGGACTTCAGATACTGTGCCAACAAAACACACATGGGCAGTGGTGATAAAAAGGTTTTCTCCCAGTGGAACAAATCACTTATCAGGCTATGATACAAAGTAAGGAAACATTTCAGTACAAGTGAACTTTGGCTTCACAATAGCTGCAATAAGGGAATGCTGACTTTCAGCTGCCTTATTTGGAGGAGAACTATCCAGACCTACCCACAGTCTTTACTTATCTGCTATTGTGTAATTTTTAATGTCATATTTGCTTATATGTGCCCCATAACAGCTATTTTCCACTAGAGACATGTACAGCTACTATTTTGCAGCCTCACATGTTTCCTTCAAAATTTCTTCTCCCTCTTTTCTCAGCCACTTTGTCTCTCGCTTTCTTTTCATATCTTGGCCATTTCCTGTCTTTCATTCATTTTCATATTATTTCTTCCCTCTCTTTTGTCTCTTTCTTTCCTTTCTCATCTTTCATATTCCAAGTCTGACACAAAGCCTATATAGACTGTCATTTTCTCTTTTAGCCCCTATTTCCTCCTTGATAATGTTTTCATCAAACACTTGAGAAGAGATAGAAAAAATCAGAAGAGCTTTTTCATTTATCCTGTGATATTTATTTTTCTTTATGTCCTTTCTCCACCCGAGGAGACTAGTAGCTTGTCCAGGAGAGGTTATTAGAGCTGCATCTGTACTGTGATTTGGGGTACCAGCGACTGGAAAAGAGACACAGGGTTGCAATGTAGAGTAGTGGTTAACAGTGGCACATACATTTTTCTTTATCCTACTATGAAAAGAAAGTTGAGATTCCCCTAAGAATCACAGTTAAACTGATGATTTATGGAAAAATATTTAAAAAAAAAAAAAAGAGCAGCTTGTAACAGTGTCAGGGAGGGAAAGAGCAGCACAGAGAAGTGCTGTATCGAACTCCTGTGCCACTGTTGGTGGAGCTGGACTCTGACTCAGGACTCGGTGGCCTGACCATCACTGGTGCAGGGGTGTCCCAGCCACCAGAGACCCTATGGGCCAGGCAGGCTGGGCAGGAGTGCACAAGCCAAGCCTGCCCTGAAGGCACCTCTTTGCGGGTACCAGCTGACCTGCTCCATCGCTTATTCTCCTTTCTGCCTTGCTGTGAGGTTGAGGCACTTCCTTGCAGCGCATTATTCCAGGAACTGTTTCTAGCAGCTCTTTCTGCCTATTGCTGGCGGTGTGTTTTTCTTTCTCCAGCACAGAGAGTCTTAAAATACGTTTTTTTAAGTCTCACCAAAGTGAAAAAATTTAAAAGAAAACCAAAACGCTCCCCTGAGCACAGCAGGTGATACCGCGTGGGCATTATTTAGAGCCTTTCCTCACTTTTAATCTGGGTTTGTTTGTTTGTTTTTACAAATACTGGAGAAGTTAAGGGAATCTCCAAATTCCACCTGAGGAGGACATAGTTTTGATCTTCAACACATTTTTGGAAGACATCCATAACTTAAAAGGAGGTGAAGCCATCCCAAAACCACCATCCTGCACTTGTTACTGAAGAGACTAGGGGACGCTACCTAGCCTACTACAAAACTGCTTCAGTTTTCTTCTTTCCTCTCCTTAGCAAAGAAAAGAGGCAGTGAGGTAGCAGGCTACTCCTCCTTGGTGGAGGCGGCAAGTAATGCCACGTATGACCTTTTGTTACTTTGACAAGCTTCCTTAGAAGCTGGTAGGTTTAAGAAACGCGAGGCAGAAAAAATTTAATCTCCTAGAGCATGATGTAAAGTCATTTAATTATTTTTAAGACATTCTTTGAGAATGACTGGCTTGGTGCTTAAGGTGGGGTGTGTGCGTGTGAGTAAAGGTTTGCACTTAACCAAAAAAGGCCTCCCGGGTGTCCCAGAGCTGTTAAAGCAGGCTGTTTCCTGGGCTGGCCTGTAAACTCTGGGCACTCAGAGATCCTGGATGCTTTCCAGCCAGGCTGCCAATTTTCAGATGAGCTTGGGTAATTCTCAGGCTCACCTACTCCTACCCACGAGCTGAAGTTTCTATTCTCCTGACAGCACAGTGCTTTGCTTTGGCGACGCTCCCACCCAGCACCCACAGTGCAGCTCCAGCCCTGCCATTGCAGGCAATACAGTCTCTTGGGTATTAGGGATGGGTGAGAGATGGATTTTTTTTCTTTTTTTCTTTTGTCTACAGGGTAAGCAATGGGTTTGAAAAATACTTCTTTCTCAGAATGGAACAAAGGAACTCCATTTTTCTGACAAATTTCCTATGAGACCAAACCAAGTGCCCCCAAAAACACTTGTAAAAAAACCTTTTCAAACTGCTGTCAATGTTTCCTTTTGATAAAAAAAGCAATGTCTCATTCTTACTCCGCCTTGAATAATGTTTGGTTTTTCACATACCATAAAATAAAAGTTAAACCCTGGTAAGCTGCCCTTTTAAACTGAAACATTATTTCCCAGAAAATTCAGGTGAGACTTTCTTGGAAGACTTTCTCTAAAAATTTGCTTTAAAAAATTAATTCTCTTTGAATTCTCCCACTTCAATAAACCCCTTTGTTTTTAACAAAGTAGCATCCTTTGCTGGTGGGAAAGATGTTACCATGGAAGATTTCTGTGCAGCTCTGTAGTGGGCTGACCCATGAGGATACTATGGGTGATTTACGAATCAGTCATAGAAAAAAGAAAAAAGTTTGGACCAGAACTTGAACTAGGGTCTCCCTCAGCTTTCTCCTCTCCTGATAATGTACCTGCATCTGCTCCCCATCTCTAAGACAAGCCTGCCCTACCACTCCCTTGACTTAGGCACAACTGGAGATTAGAGAATAAGGGCTTCAACGGTTGAAAGAAGACGAAATGCTATGCTAATCAAGTATATAGACCTCCACAGCAATGTAGTAAGATTATAATCTGCTCTACAGTGGCTATGAGATGCAGTGTTATTAAATTTTGCTCTAGAAGTAGTATTGCCTCCAAGGACTGGATCCAAAGATCGTTGGAGCCAACTGAGAAAATCCCTTAGGCTGAATTTTCCTGTAATTTTGAAAATCTTGACATTTATCTCTCTCTTTTTTTCTTTTTTCTTTTTTTTTAGTTTCGAAAGAAGAAAAACTACTAGCTTGTTTATCCTCTTTTCTTTACCAGTGCCAGTTGTGGTACTGCTGGATTATGAACTGAGCTCTAAATCGAAATTACAGCAGCAGAGCTGTAAAAAAAAACCCGCTGTTCTAATTCTGGGAATGCAAACATACAGTTGTCTCTCAAAGACTCAGCTAGAAGAAAATGCCCAACCTGCTCATCTTTTAAAACCAACTCCTCTGCTCTTCTTATCAACACCTCCTCCAAACTCTCGTCCTAAGAGTATGCTTCGTTGCTTTCCTCCTTACACAAAACCTTGCCTAAAAGAGAAACAAAGCAGGGGTCCTTTCTCCTCCTGCGCTGGGTGGAAGAGCACATAGTGCTGCTTTGTTAGTGAGAGAAAGGTTTTCCATCCATTCTCAGCCAAGGCACTGCATTCACATTTCAGCTGACCAGACAGGGCTATATGGCTCTCAAAGAGTTTCTGTGGCGATGGATGAAAATATTTGTATCTGGATTTGTCTTCTGCTCTATTTGTCAACACCAGTAAAGGTCAATGTTTTTCCTTGGTCAGGGAAAGATGTTGTCTAGCTTTACAGCAGCATGAAAGCTGAAAGAAGCAAAGCAAGCAGAAGTTTTGGCAAGTGGTAGATCCTTCAGGATCCAGGAACCATTAACCTATTAAAATGAAATTGTTTCTTTTTCTGTCCCCAGGACACTTCAGTCATTCCCATAAGCACAGATCCTTCCAAGCAACTTGGAGAAAGCTGAGTCTTGCTGTCAAAGGAGTGAGTTAGCAAAGCTCCCCGAAACTGCGTCGTTCATCTCTTTGGAGGGAAAGCAATAGCCTAATCAACCCATAATATGGAGAAATAAGAGATGAACTACGATAATATTATTTTCCTCTTGCTAGCCCCAGAATTTTAATTTCTGGCTTTTAAACTCAGCTAAAGTCTAAACATGGCAACATGACATTTCTAAGTCTTAGGGAATCTCTAGTCTTGCGTTCAAAGTCTAAAGGAAATGTAATGCCTAGTCTGCATATCTTCAAAATAAATCAACAACCGAGCACAATTCCTATCCTAGTGTTGTTGGAATGAGAAACTAGGTTCATGAAATGTTACGCTATGGAAATCTGGAGTAAGAGTGCATTAAATTTGAGTCTTGCTCGGTACATGGATATTTTCCTGTCAGATCCCAGTCTCCACAAACTCTTTTTTACAGCATTTTGTTCAAATGTAGCTCCCCTACATGTTTTAACTAGAAAATGAATACATGCAAGACCCAGGCTGCTGGATTCTGGCAGCATGAAGCAGCAGACATTTAAAAATGTATTTATCACTTCAAGGAAGCCATTCCAGGTTGCTTTTTCAGAGTGTGATTGAAAGTAATTTTGAAAATGTAGAACACTAAAACCAGAGGAAGACAGAGACGTGACTCCCTGCAGGCTCTCAGATTTGTTTGAGGAGATCGGGATACTTGACTATGTAAGAGTGGTTTATACTCAGAATAGTTTCAAATAAAAATTTTTGGTTTTCCTCAACTGATGGAGAAAAAAGTTGTCAACTGCCACATTTTAGGGTTAACAAAGCAATGGCTGTTACTCATGCCCGCTATTGCATATAAGTGAATACAGAAATAACTCGGCGATGGTTTGAATTGGCATTGGATTTTTCAATCTGGTGGTTCTGATTTTAATTTAACATATCCTGTGGTGCAGTGTGTGAAATATGTACTTAACCCAGATTGTTGTGAGATGAAAGCACACTCGTGTTTATTTTATATTATTTGCTGTAGTTTGTTGAAAGCCAACATTCCTGGGCAGTGAATGCAGTGGGGATGAATCATTTGAACTAGGTGAGGGGTTAGCAGCTGCAAGAAAATGAAAGTTAAATAACTACATTAAATTTCAGCAACATGGGTTAAAAAATGTAACACTTCGGTATCCAATATCTTCATCCTGAGACAAGGTACCAGGGCATTTGTTTCTGTGGGTTATCTACCACTACTTTTAATGCCAATAATGATTAGAAGTAACTAACATCACACATTTCCTACCTTCAGAAGTAAGGTGCTGGAACAAAGTTAAATACGAATTACTGTCAGGAGCTGTAGCAAATGCCTGGTGTGACAGTGTAGCACCAGGGAGTTGGTCGATCTTAATGATTTACTATTCATATCACCAGAGTTTGTAGGAATCTTAATCAAGGACCAGGACATCACTTGACTGAGTGTCAAATGGTTAAGGAATAAGGATGGGCTGTGTCTTAGAGAGCTTACCATGGAAGCAGAGGTGATGGGAAATGACAAAGTAGGCGAAGAGAAGGGAAAGCAAAAGGAAATAATGGAGCAGCAGTGTTTGGCAGGTCAGAAATTAGCTCAGCACAGGGGCAGTCCACAGTAAAGGTTTTTCTGAGAGCATCCCAGAGGCTTTTAATGATGATTTTGACAGAAACAAGGGAGCAGCTATGCAGGTGTTTGTGGTCTGCCTGTCTTGGGCCTGAGGAGCAGTAGCAGTGAATGAGCAAAGGAAGGTACTTGCCTGAAAATCTACTAAATCGGCAAGCGAGGCTCATATTAAGGACTGGCTGAGCCCAGAAATTTTGTCTGGTTGGTGAGTGATGCCCTGGGGGACCTTGAGAACAGAGGGAAGTGGCTTCTGCTGCATGTAGCAGAGCAGAGGAAGTGGGGCAGAGGCACCAGCAGCAGAGCCAAAGCCACCCATGAGAAAAGGATGCTCACAGCAGTGTTTGAGCTGCGTGCAAGTTGTATGAGACAGTGTTTGTCGAGGCCAGGAAGAAAAAATAGGTGGGAGTAGCTGAGATTTGAAATGCCAGAAGCCTGCACTGGAATTTTAGCTGAAAGGAGATGAAAGACCATAGCATAAAGATAGTATCCAGAAAAAAATAAAATCACTGAGGATGTGAGAATAAGTCTGAGCCAAATATGTCTCCTAGGGGTGTCCGTGGGACAGGCAGCATGCTCCTGAGGCCATGTGGTACATCCCAGAGCTGTCAGTTGACCAGCTCTGCTCCCATGGTGCTGGGCTTCAGCTGGAGGGACGTGTCTTTTGGGTGCCATCAGAGGGACAGGCATTCACTGTGATAAATGGAGCAGGGAAACAGATCTGTAAATCACGAGGGTCAAGGAAAGGGAATTTGGATTTGTCCATGTAGGTAGGGTTGCAGATAGTATGGAGACAGAGAGGAGCAGGAGAGATAAGCAGATGCAGAAGTCCCTGGAAAGTGAGTTGGGTGAAGAGGACCATCTGCAGAAGGAATATTCGAGCAAGGAGAAGCTAGCAGGCCACCAAGTGAGGATGATGAGATGGCTTCATGGGTGCCAGGCCAGGGAAAGACTCTGGTGCTTTCCCCAGGGCTGTGCATCGCTTCTTGCAATTTCACAAGCTGGTCTGCAGAGGTCTCTTGCTGGTCTCTGACTTTCTTCCTATACATGTTTAGCTGCTCTGCCCTCCTCTCTCAGGTGTGGACAAAGACCAAGGAGACTGAGGACAGACTGGGACGTCTTGCATCATCTTCCAACATTTGGAAGATCAGCATTGCTGAAACCCAGAAATTCTGCTGAAGCAGAGGTGCTGAAAGCTGTCAAAGTCAGGAAATCAGTTAGGCAGATGCACTGTGGAGTACAAAGAACGGGGACAGAGGAGGGAGAATAGTGACAGAGGGTTTTCTTGGAATGTGAATTGCACAGCCACAGAGTTCATCATCATCTCACTCCCTCAATTTCAGTTTTCAGACAGAGCCCGATTAGTCCTTCATCATCCTGTCTGTCTGGTCCAGATGGCAGGGGCTCAGAGCAAAGCAGTTATTCACCATGAGACCTATTGGAAAAGGACAGTCCCTCTCTAAGAGCAGTAAAGTTGCACTCAGTGGAGATGGAACCGTGACTGAAAGCAGCAAGGGCTGGGCCTATGCAAGACGAAGATGGCCCTATGATGTCTGTATACGGTGCACAGCTTCCATAGTTGTAATTACTGCACGGTTCGTTTGCCATAGGTAAACATGGGGATACCTTGTCAGGATGATGCCCTGGCTAAGCCAAGTAAGTGTTTTCTGGTCGCTCTTTGTGTTACCTCTCTTGGTCTTCTGACTGAGGGACGGTGAGATACGTCAGCCTGAACTGCTTAGACGCCCCTGGAGACGCGCTGAAATACAACGCACGGGCACCAACCCAAGTTCTGGCCTGACCTGCTTGAGCTGCAGAGGCTGCCGATGCAGGTGCTGGTACCGAAACCCTTCCTCCGTGCTGCCCAGCTGCCTCAGCCCTGGCACTGCAGGGGGCCCTAACTCCCGCCTTACGCCGCGCGGGGCCCTGCCGGTGAACGGGCTCGGCCGCGCAAGGCCAGCGCGGCTTGGGCGGCCGCGCTGCCCGCCCCGAGCAAAGGCGGGCGGGGCGGGGGACGGCACACACGCAGAGGTTTCCCGTTTCTAACAGCGGCGTGCCGGTGCCCGGGGCTACCGGCCTCGGCGTGGGGTCCAGGCGCTCCTGGGGGCAGCGAGGGGCAGGCGGGAGCCGGCAGCGGTCGGGGCTGCACCGCGGAGCGGCGGCCGCCCGGGGGAGCGCAGGCACCGCCGCCGCCCGGCCGAGCGCGTCCCACCCCGCCTCGCCGCCCCTCGCCGCCCGCACCCGCCGCCGCGGCCCCGCGGAAGGCAGGCGCCGCGCGTCGCGGGCGGGAGCTTACAGGAGCTGGCACCAACTTGGGAGCGGGCGCCTTCGAGCCCCATTCAGAATAAAGCCTTCCCCCCCCCTCCCCGCACCCCCCCTCCGCCGCGCGTTACATAAATTTAAAGTTTTCCATTATGGAAGCTCTGAAATATTCCGAGCGAGGGGTTACAAAATGTGTTTACTTACAAATTTGGAAGTAGCGACAAGACGCAATGCAGTGGATTTGTCATCTGCTCATGACTAGCAGATGGCCCTCCTTCTTTGCAAGCAAACCGCGTGAGTCACGCCTCGCCTGGTTCGGGGAATCGGAACCCTGGAGCTCTCCGGCGCCGCGGTGGCCGGTGTGGCCCGTTGCTGGCCGTGCCACCTGCCGAATGGGCCCTCTCACACCGGGCAGGTTTCACTGTGCCTTTTGCAAAGGCTGCCCATGCCTCCCTCGTCCACGTCAGGTTAGTTTGGGCGCCGCTCCCGCCCGTGGAGGCTGCTGCTTCACGCGGCTCTTTGCGGCGCAAAGGGATCTTTAAACGGGAACGCGTTAGCATTAACATTTCGCAGGCGATCTGGGAGAGATAACTGTGAGTTATGCTTAAACAGAGACATTTTTTAGCGCCGGATGAAGCCAGCTTGGGAAATGCAAAAGAGCCTTTTGGGACTCCTTTGCCTAGCCCCAGCCCAGTTCCCTGCACCATAGCAAGTTGAGGGATGCTCTAAATTGCACTGTTAGTCAATAACAAACAGAAAGAGTAAAGCACCGGTTCAAGGGGTCTGTGCACAGCTTGCAGGATCAGGGTTGCTCATCCTGGTAAACAGATGAGGGTCAATTCTATTGCAGGTATGTTAGAGAGTAGCTTTACAAGCATAAAGTCATCTAATGTCCTCTCCTGCTTTCCTTCTCTGGTTCTTGAAACAATTATTTGGCCAGCTATATTCAGGTTGATTTCTCTTGTCAGTTTTTTCCTCAGTTGTGACATATGTGCAGCTTTCCTCTGTAGCTCTGTGCGTGTGTGCATGTATTCTTCACAACCGAACAAGAAGGAGCAAGTTGGAATGATGCAAAAATGAGATGCTAAGAGTGATGGGGAACATTGAGGGAAGATATCAACCTGAAAATGTTTTGAAATGCTTTATTTTTATTTTTTTTTTTTTTTTTTGCAGAGTGGTTAGGTTTCAAGTTGACAGGCTCTTTTAAAATGAATTCATTTCCATAGCTGTCACTTACTTATATGGCATAATACTTGTTGCTCTTTGCTGGATGCAAGAGTCCCACTCGCTCACACCAGCGACGTGTAAGTTATGCGCTTCTGCCAGATGCTCGCATGCTTGCACAAAGTGCGACACTTCAAACTCAGCTCGACTGTCTTTAGGTAGCAGAGTGCATGTGAATAATGCAAGGAAACAGTCCTGGTTTCCCTCGCTTTTCCTTTTCTTCTGAAATGTTTTCTTGCCCAGCTTTCACTGATAACCACTCCAGATCAAGGCACTTTTCTTCTTTCCATAGGTACTGAGCAGACAAACAACCCTCTTGTTTCTGAAAAGTTCTGCTAAAATCCATGGAGGGCAGTGAGGAAACTCTCACTGATTTAATAATAAATCATATCCTGACACCAGGAGCTGTGATTTGGAACGTTACAAGCTGGAACTAACCTGTGAGCACTGCCATTACCTGCTGGCTTCCCATGGTGCTTTAGACTCTTGCCGCAGCAGAAGGAAGGTGCTACAGATGAACGCTAAGATTTGCTTCTGTGCTGCGGGATGGGAGAGCTTGGAGGTGTGTCTCATGAAGTCAGCTGAGCCACAAGCTCGCCCTGAGTCTGCTGTTCTGCTCCAGCAAAATACCCCACTAACTTTCTACTGGCCACAGAGGAAAACATTGTCAACTCCAGCTCATGGTTTTGCAGTGAGCTTTATGGAGATCAGAGGAGTCCTAGAAATGAAGCCAGGAGGCCCTTTTTTGGGCTTCCCACCCCTGGCAGGTGGGACTTGTGTGTCTTGGTGTGTCTTGGTTCCAGGCAGGGCACAGCTGCAGCCCATTCCTGCCTCAGAGGTCAGATGCTGCCCCTGGGAAATCACCTCCCTGGCAAGGGGATAGAGTTTGGACTTGTTGCTCTGCCTGATCTCATCATCAATGACCATGAGGGTGCTACAGCAGCTGAATTACCATTCAGTGTGTGGGCATGAGAAAGGGAGGAAAACTCAGGGCAGGGTTGTACTGGAAGCATGAGGGGGTTGCTTGCAGAGGTGTATCATCTTCAGGTTTGAGAAGGGTAACCATGAGAGCCTGTGGGAACACCAGTGTATCTAACTACCATCAGGAGAGTCCTCCAAAGTGCTATGAATAGGCTTGTCCTCTAGGTTCCTGACAAGAGCCTCCTCTCTCCTCACATTGCTGCCAATAAATCCAGGATTAGGAAGCTGACAGCTGCCTACACACTCTGGAAGAGTACAGTGACCACATGCAAAATTTATAGCCTACAATATTGCTGTAGGTGGGGATATAAAATACTTCCGTGAGGTTTTTAGGCTTGGGATTCCCCATGGATGCTGTCAGTGACATACATATCCTGATACATTATCCCCTCTGCAGCCAGGCATGCTGATGGGGAGGGCTGGCAGGCCACCATGCTCCATGACACTGCAGAGTCTGAGGGGTGGACACTTTCCTGGGCTAAGTCCCAGGTGCTCTGGCAAGGTGCAAGCTACCTATGCATGAAACATCCTGAGCCTGGCTTTTGCTCCACAGTCAGATCCATTTGCCTCAGGTCAGTGCTGTGCTTCTTTTGCTCTGTCAAAACCCTAAAGACCTGGCTGGTTGTCTTTTGAACAAGCTCATTCACCATCTAGGACCTTCCATTAGGGATTCAGCAGCTTACTATCTAGATGGCCCTGCACAGACAGGCTTGGCTAAGCTTTTTCCAGAGAGCCCTGTTTGCTTGCTGGACCCTATGCGATGCCCATGAGACCAAGAGGAACAAGATGCCAACAGTGAGATACCGGGATGACCATGTAGCTGCAGTTGTATCTCTGCCCCCTCTGCAGTAACCTCACTTGCCCACAAAACCTGGAGTCCAGAGGAGAGCCCTGCCAGGCTCACTCTGAGTATTGCAGGTGCTACCAGGGACTCCACTTGCAGGCATGGACATGAGTTGAAAACACTCTTTTCTTTCTGTGCTTCTATTTATTGATGCAACTCCAAGCTTTGCAGCTTTTGGGAACTCTACCCTGTGTATAAATCTAATGGGTCTTGTGGCTACTCTCCTCCTTCCCGCCCCCCTCTCCCCCACCCCAGGATGTGCTGAAAAATTAAGCCCTCAGAGAAACTGAAAGTGCCAGAATCCAACAGGTGTGAAATGGCAGGGATCTGCAAAGGAGGTGCAGACAGGGAGCGGGACATGGGCTTTCTAAAACATGGCCACCACAGTTGCCTGCTGGTTGCTGTCAATGTTAGCCTGGTGGCTTGTGACCTCCTGACAACATGCACTGCTTACCACTGATCATTGCTGCTTCATGAGGTTTGGTGACCCTGTGCTCACAGAGGGGAAGGAGGCAAGAGGGAGCCCTGGAAAGGTCCATGGGAGGCCCAGGAAAGCTAGAATAAAGTCTGGATGGAGAAAACCAATTCAACAGAAGTTGTGGATAGAAGTGTCATAATGAACTCACATAGCCTTGGCATTTTTCTACAGTGTTTTGACAGTGTCTAGTATCCAGGTCTCAAAATCTTAAGTATAATCATAACTTGGAAGGATGAAGTGTTAAAGTCATGCCTGTCTCACCTGTGTCTTCATTGCTGCTGTTGGAAACAATTACACTTGAGAAATTTAGATGTTGGGAAGGACTGCCAGCCAGCCAGCTGTGGGGTTTCACCTCCCAGCTGAAACTCTCTTGTAGTGGAAAAGTTTCTGGTTGCTTTGAGTTCCCTTTTGAGTCTACTGGGATGAACGCAAAATATGATTAATTCCTGAAAGAAGAACTACTCCATCTCTGCTGGAGATGCTATGGGTGAATAAGGGACAGCTGAGTTATGTAATCTGCCACTCACAGTGAGACTTTAAACGATATACCTGGGAAACTGCAAAATCAGCAACCACTGGAAAACCCATCATCTCAGTGACATACTTCAGAAAGGGGAGAAACCTTGCTTCAAAACTGACACAGCTACCTTGCTCCTCAGGTACTTAGTTTAAAGCTAGTGCAGTGAGAGCCACACAAGCTGCTCACCGAAACCAGATAAGCCTATGGACGAAATACTAAAGAACAACTCGCCCTTAGATAACTATAATGAAAAATACAGATCTCCTGATTCTATTAATGTATGGCAGTAGTTAGTCCATATAGCTTCCCCATGCCTCAGCTTCCAGCATAAAAAGATGAGTGTTATTCGCCTATCTCAAAAAGACTCCGCCAAGATCAGCTATTTCATGTTTAATGAGTGCTTGTATATCTCAGGTGAAGAAAACTCAATAGAAAGGCAAATCTTATCAGAAACCAAATTGTATTTCTTGATTTCCAGACCTGTCTGAGCCTCAAGCAAGGGAGAAGCTCGCACAGCATAGTTAATATGATTAATCACGGCTGAAGCCTCATGTTTCCTAGACTGGAAGAACTGCAAAGTTTCCAAATTTTGCCCAGTCATGTCACTGAAAGTGATACCATACACCTGAAGAAGATTGCTACACCCAAATGTTTATTTTTCTGACGAAACTACTTGACCTACTTTTACCTACCAAGGGAGGTGCAGGCTGCTCCTATCCAAATGTCCTGAGTCCATCTCAGATGCTTGAGCTCTCCTTTTTTTCACACCTGTTTGAGGCTATGTTCTGGGTCCAGCCTGGCACAGAGCTGAACTCCACACCTCATGCTCCACTTTCCAGTGGCACTTGTGTGCCTGGCTGAGGTGCTGGAGCAAGGAGACTTCTCCCAACAAATAATCCAAGCATTTGACTTTCTCTGGGAAGAAGATGTGGAAGAACACAGATGTCATCCAAGGCACGTAAAGGAGAGCCACTGCTCCCACTCTGTAACAGCCCTGCTGTGGAGAAGTCCAGTGATAGGAAGGAGTGCGAGTTTGTGGGGCCAGGGTTCTGGATGAGCTCAGGATTCACCTCTGCACTCCACCTGCTAAACAGCTACTTGCAGCTGCATCCAGCTCTTCTCAGGATCTGTGAAAGATAACCAAAGTTTTGCTACAGAAAACCAAGCCTCTGGTCTCAGAGGATATAAGATACACTTTTATTTTTAATTTGTATATTTACCTTGCTGCAGTTGTCATCTAAAGCTGCATGGGAGGAATGTAGCTGGAGGCTTTTTCCAAAATATTATTTGGGGTAGACGGAATCTGAAATAAACCTGAAACCTGGGAGGGGTGGGAGGATGGGGAGATGAGGGATGTGCTTGAGCTCTAAACCCAGGAGTGTGCTTCCCAGCTGCTTGGGCTCTGGCTGCGCGCCCCAGCAGATGTACCCTGGACTCCCCAGATTGTCTCATAGACCAGCATTGTGTAATTAGCTCTATGACACAGGGATACAGACTGATGGGGTTTGTAGCCTCTTCCTTATCTTTCTGACTACTGAGGTTTTCTAACAAGAAATCCAAACTGTGACAGGGCAAATGGGCAAAGAAAGGCCTTGTGAAAGAGAAGCAAAATGGGAGCCGATTCAAGCATCTGTAATTAGCTAATGGCTGTGAACATTTATGAAATCTCCCAGCAGTGGCAGTGAAGTGCTGATTCTAGGGAAGCGGACACCCTCTTCCTTGAAGTCTTTAATCCTTGCAGTCCCAGCTGCCCTGGCTGAGCGTTGGAAGACTCCACCCTCCTTCTGGCCTCTGATCAAAATCAATATTTCCGAGAGAGAAATGCAGAAGAGCAAAGGAGTTAAACAAAAGTTCAGATAAGCATAGCAAATACTGGAAAGATGAGATTCTCCAAGCACAGTGCTCTAGAAAGTACTCATGTTAATCTGGGCAAGGCTCTCATCAATTGCTGTGTGCAGAAAGAGCTATTCTTGGACTCATAAGGAGGTAAGGGATTTATTTCCTCAGCTGCATGGAGTCATCCTATGAGATATCATTAAGTAAGAATAATTAGGATTTGAGCTTTCAACACACAGGATTTGTGTATTTCCCTATTTTTCCAGTCCTTTCCAAGTGGCAGTCAGGATTTCTGTATCATTTTCTATATAATCCTTTCAAGTAATCTCTTTATGTCTATGTGATAAGTGGCTGTGTTGCTTGCCATTTGAGCATCTCTAGACAAGCTTGGTAATTAATACTTTTGTGCAATAATAATATATTGAAGTGCATTTTAATTTGAACAATTCAGCAGTGATCCACCAGCTTGGATTTAATTTACCTGGCAGTACCATGACTCCAGTAAAGACAAATCACAGGAAAAATGATGGTAAAATCCAAGGTCACTTCAGCATCTTTGGTTTCATGGTTGCAGTGGCAATCTGAGGAGCTTGCACTAGCATACTGAACTCAGTATTCAGTGTGTGGGAAGCAAGTGTGCAAAGGGTCTGATGATTAACTTCCTGGCACCGGTTGCTTTCCTGCGACACCACAATCATTACTTCAGGCAAAAACAAATTGCTCCGTGACGTTTTGTTGCTCCATCAGCAGAAAAAAACCTGTTCAGCTCTATTTTCTGCCAAGCCTGTTCCTTCTCTTCCTTTCTGTGCGTATGGAGGGTCCCCAGGAGGCACACGTAGGGTCTACGGCAGCGTTGTGTAAGAGATGTGAATGAAGATGGGAGGAGTGCAAAGAGATCCCTAGTGCCCAGTTGAGGTTATTGGGATGGAGGGGAACCCAGGGACAGCCCATTTTATTGAAGCACTTAAGATCTACTAAGGTGATTATTTTTTGCAGGGCAAGAAGTAAGTTTTTTTGTTTGTTTTCAGAGCCCCAGGCTTGATGTCTTGTAAAACTGAGTGTTATTCAGATCTGGACCACAGCCTATCACCATTAATTCTAACACAGAATTTGACTTTCCCTCCAGAGGGAAGGGTTTAAACTCAGTGTTCCTCCATAAAGAGAACACAGATGCTTTATTGAGTGACCCTTTGTCAGAGGTCTGAGGAAATTTAAATGCATAAAATTATAAATTAGGTGCAGGACCTAAGGAGACTGGCTGACTCCTTGTAGGTAAAGCCAAGTTAGAACATGGACACTACCACAATGACAGCGGGACCAAACTTTATTGGGATCCTACAGCTTTTAGTTCTTCTCACCCACCTTTTTTACCCAATAATGACTGAACTGACACTTATTTAGGGCTGTAGTTGATACTACTGCTACAAAACCTGTTACCCTGTTAACACAACAACTATCTTGCACTTCATGTCGAGTTTCCAAATCAGGAGGACATAATCGTTAGTGGGAATGATTTAGACAAAGCTGCTTATTGATGAACTAGGAGAGCAGAGACCTTTTTTCCTGAAGATCAGCATCAAACAGATCAAGTCAGAAAGGGGAAATAATGTCACTGCTGTGAGATAACTGTTTTTAAGCTTGGTTGCCTTACTACTTTTCCTGGGGAAGGTAACTCGTGCCGATGTCATCCCATTAAATTCTAATTCCCTGCTGCAGTTTGGAGAGTTTTGCTGTTGACTATAATGGGGCAGGAGTTAAGATTGTACTGCTAATGAGCTGAATGCTTACACACACTCGAGTGCAGTAACTCATGTTCAGGCCAGGATGTGCTCTGCCAAGCGGTCTTGCTGGCCGTGCTCACCACCTCTACCTCACCCAGCACAGAAGAAGCTTTTTGGGATTTTTTGTCTTATTTGAGATCATGGGTCACCCTGCTGATGTTCTCCGTGGCACCTGGCAGGGTAAGCCAACCTCTCCCATGTGTAAACAGACTGACATTGGGCTTGGGAGCGTGGGGCAGGGAGGACAGGGGGTATTGCCTGGAAAAAGAGCAAAGTCCTAGCATGGCCCAGGGAGTGGGGGGCAGAAGAAAGGACTCCTGTGGGAAGAGAGACGTGGCAGAGTGTGACAGGCAAGGTGGTGCAGAGCAGTCCTGGAGGTCCAGGGAGCCACAGAAAAAGGAAACTGCAAGAGGAAAAGGGAAGGACAAACAATGGCTTAAAGTGGAAGAAGGTGCTGAAGCAGATGTCCCTTTACCTGAGTCACTTCATGCCCAGGCACTGCCCTAGCTGTGCATCTTGGGGTGTGCAACATAAACATAACTGCACATTTTTCCCATAGGTACTGTCCATTACAGTTATTGCAATGGTCCAAGATAATTAATTGCAGCTATTATAAAAATAATATGATTCTGTAACACATCTGTATCTCTGAAATTCAGGCCATACCAAATTCTTGCTGTTTTCATCAGTCACATGCTCAGAAACATTTTCAACGCACTAAGGAGAATGATAAAAACTATAAATTAGGTGTTTAAATCCCCACAACCATGCTAGCTTGAAACAAATTCAACATCCCAGGCAGACCGCCAGATTTTGTTATTACAAAAAATAAGGTTCTTCTGCATGTACGAACGGATTAGATGTTCCTGATGTTCTAGGCAAGTGCACTGTAGGTTTTACAATGGTGATAAAACGTAAATTTCACCCATAAGTCTTCCTGTTAAAGTGGAGGATAACAACATACTCGTATCTTTGTTGTGTTTAAAAATATTGTTTGGAACTGCTGGGGAATAAAATGTAGAATAGTATAACTTGTCCAAATTTTGGGGGGCAGGGGGATAAATATACTGAATTTTATTAAAAATATATGTAATTTTAAGTTACATGCAGTATGGACATGTAGCCTGTAGCTCGTCAAGGTATAGTGAGCGTGTCAACATACTGAGCATTAGATGAAGAAGTAAATTTTTCAGGATCACAAAAAGAGGCGTGACACAAAATTAAGAGTGAAAGTCCAGTAACAGGAAAGGCTGACCATCTGTAATGGTGGTGATTGATTTTCCATTGCCCTACATCTTTGGTAGCAGTTACATCAGAGGTTGTATGGAGATGGCTACAAAATGCTGTTAAAAGCAAGAGCAAAGTGGAACCGGCACTTTGCACTGACACAGCTAAGCCTGCTTCTGGCTTTTGTTGCTTGTGGTGGACTGAGCTCTGGAGTCAGAGATGGATGAAGTGGCAATGTGCAACCGAGAGCGTCCAGGTTTTACTGAATCAAGGTAAGAAAACTGACTTTTAGAAGACAATATTCCAAAAATATCCCAGCTCTAGGACACATGAAGTGCAGAACTGCCTTGACATGAAACAGTCTGCACCTGAGCCACCTGTCACAGGACACAGTGCTGGTTTTTCAGCAGGGGTTTCATTGTTGCTGAGAAACACTTTTTTGAAAACCTCAGCTCTGAATATTCTGAAAGGTGTCATGCGAAAGAATTCAAACTGCTTCTGGCAGACTTGCTTCTCTGCCCTCACCTGTGGCTTTATCAAAAATCTAACCAGAGGGTTAAAAAAAGATATTGTGAACTTCTGTGGGAGAAACCAGGTGAATACAAGAGCTCCCAGAGCACTCCACCCATCCACCTGCAACCAGAGTGAAGCTCCATATGGCAAACCCCACCTGTATATGGATGGGCAAGACCCTATTTGCCCCTATGAAATGGGGTCCACTTGCTTTAGATTGAGATTTAGACAGCTTTTAATGAGAGGGTCCCTGCCGTGATGCTGGCTGGGGGGAAATCCGAAACAGAAGTGTTTCTCATAGATAGATTCTTCACTTTATGCAAAATGTGTTGTGACACGTTATCTCTTCAACATGTAGCAAAGTGTACTTTGCAGTGATTGAAGAAATTCAGTTAAATCTAGCCTGTACTTGTGTTCTGGTTCGTTATTTATAGCAAGTGTGGGAGTGTGTTGGCCTCTTCTGACAGCATATCATGGCCATCTTAAATTCTGAAAGCACTTTTTGGTTGCCACAGTAAATGTTTAAGAAGTTTAATCTTAAAATTGAGAGTGCTTTGGAGACCAGTCTGTTCATGGCACATTAACAGAACTAGAGCAGGAAGTGTGTGTGAAACAAACTCCTGTGCTTTTACAATGAACAGGGTTGTTAGGAGCGTGTGACCCCGTGTGCGTGCTGCTAAGGCATGACCTTGACAGTCCACGGTGATGCCATGCAGATGTGTTTGTTTGCCTGTGGCATTTCAAGAAAAATAATAAATGTTTTCTGAACAGCCTAAGTGATTAAGGAAACCAAATATAAAGCTGTTGTGGAGAGCACTTCGTATGGCATGAACTGGAGTTTCGACAGCGAGCGGAGTCAGAGGCAAAAGAGTTAATTTTGCTTCAATAAGAAGACATGGAAATAATTTTTTCCCCTCACTAATTAAATATGAAACTGACTAACTGTATGCGAGTGTAATTTTCTTATCTTATTAGCCATGTTCATTTCTGAAGTGAATAACTACCAGCACTGGTACAGTATATGGGCAGAATAATAGTCGTACTGATTTTTACTTTAATCTCTGAATACAATTAGCATAATTTAAACCATTATAAGCTACAGCAGATAGAAATCACATTACAGAGACTGTAGGTGGAGAAGTGGGTGGTCACATGCAGAGGGAAAACTGGAAGAGCACTTAAAATACAACCGAATAATAAGCATGCAGGGGAATGTAAAGCTACATGGAATTGAAAGGCACATTATTTCTAGCGATGGGGATGGGGTGGGGAGCGGATAATCAAGAGCAAAGTTCAAGGACTTCTACTACTACAGGGCCTGATCCCAAGAAATGCTGTGTGCCCCACTGCATGGGCACTGTGCTCACTCTGGTCCTGTTTACATGAACAGGGCTTTCAGGCAGGTGCCACGCACCCTTCAGGCAGCACAGACTGTGGGAGCTGATTGAGGCAGCAGTGAGTGGCTAGCCATGGAGCAACCACGGGACCTGGTTAAGGGAAGAAGCGGAGAATGCAGAGATGTCAATTACACATAGGCTGAAGGAAAGATTGCCTTACTTATGAGCATTTCTAGTTATTTGTCTTTGGGGAATAACTGGGGTTTCTTTTTTAAGGCATTCTGTGATGTGAGTGGTTTTGGTACAGGGGCAGCACCGCCTCTCTTTCCATTGCTAGAAAACCATAGGTGCAATACTTAATAGGACTATTTTGTGGGGCATAACTCCCAAATTTCATTTTCTATCAGAGGAGAGAAATACTCCCATGGAGTTGTACAAATCACACCCTGTCTGAACAGGTGAAGAAGTGAAGAAGACAAGATATGATGGGGGAAGGAAAGAGGCAGGTCATGTGAGGAAACAGAGAGATGGACCTGGGACCATGTGTGTGTTTGAGTTGTGTGTGAAACGGGGAATGGCAAAAGGAAAAAAAAAAAGACAAAATATGGGCTGGATGAGGAGACTGGGGATAGAAATACTAAGTTACAGGCTAGGCTGGACTGAATAGGCAAAGGCAACAAGTGTGGGAAGGAAGTGTCAAGAATGAGGAGAAGAGATGTAGAAAAGTCACTGCAGAGAAGGAAAAACCTGAGGGGAGGGGTGGGAAGAAGGTGCTCCTGCCACAGCCTACAGCCAAGCCTGGGACACTCATATTGTCCTACCCTCTGCTGTCACATAAGCCATTATGTACCACCTGCTGCTTTCTTCCAGGAAAAGAAGAGCTTACAATTAAAAGCCTAGGAAAAGAACACCCTGAGCCTTTTTTCCTTTTTAAGACCGACCTGTGTTTTTCATTTACATCCCATACTAGTACCGGCATTATTTTCTGAGTAACAAAATTGAGCCCAGGAATCTATCCTGTTTAACCAGTAATAATCTAAAGTTGAAGAGAATAGCATTTATTTCTGTGCCCCCTTTTTAATAGTTGCAAGGAATTCTACATGATTTAGTCCTTAGCGCAGACCTATCTGAAATGTTACCAAAGGCAACAGCTGAAAAGCTGCGCTGAGCTGGTATAGCATATATTAATCATTAGGTAAATCTAATTTGTAGCCTGACAATTTAGCCAGAGCATGTTATTTGAAATGAACTAGAAATGTTCTTCATCATGTCATAACTGTGAGTATACTGTGGTCAGGTTTTACTGCTGAATACCACAACACGACTTTGACTTATTTTCCACATCAAATTTATTGGTTTCCTATCATAAAGACATTTCTGACATACAGTGCTTGGACCTCACTCATAAGTGCCTGTTCTGTCATTGCAGTGCTCTCTGCTCTTTGAAACTTCTTCTCACAAAAAAAAAAATCAACCAAAAAAACCCCTTCCAGACTAAAATCTCTGCTACATAATAGACTGTGCTGTCACCAAATGGCACTTGCAAAAGCAGCCTTCCAGCTGGGTAGATGTCAAACAGCGAGTCCAGAGATTTGGACAGTGGACCCAGGTTGCTCATACAGAGCTTTCATATAGAGATGAAAATATTCTGCTTTTTTGGATAAGCCCTACTTGCATTTTCATGATGAATTAAGCAAAGCTGCACTGAGATATGGAGTGTACTCTGTCTGTGTGTGTGGGGTGGAGATTGGCCAGAAGATCTGTAGAATCATGATTCAAATCAATGCATATCACCTCCAGAAATATGTGCACTGTGCAGTGCTTGTAGATGAGCTGTGAGTATAAAGATGCATACTGTGCAGTTGTACTTTTGGCAAAAAATGACAGATGATGATATTCCATGAGAATATCTTCAACGTTCCATTTTTTTTTAATCATTCAATTAATATTAGCTGTATTTAATGCACCAATAAGAAGACATGCAATTGGGCTGAAGTACTGTTGCAAAAATTTCAGCAAAGCCAGTTCAGTAATTAATGAGTAGACATTTTTCCAGTTTTTCCTGTAAGTTTTGTGCTTTATAGACTTTTTAATGAGTTTAACCTCTTTAATGCAAGTGGCTATAAAAGGGGTGGTGGCATCTTTCCGGAAAAGAGACCCAGAAATACAGAATGATTGTTTTTCTGATGGTGAAAACAAAGGCAGAAAGTAAATCACATTAACGTGTGTTTAACATTCTTTAGATCCCCTATTGGATTAATAAAAAAAAATATGAAAGAACATGAAATGATAACAAGGACACCCCTCGCCCAGCCCAAACTCTTAAGAAATAGCAGCGGTCCTGCAGCATTGCATTTGTCTCTCGGTGCCAGGACTCTATATTTAACAAGCTTTCCCCTGCTCCCACACCCAGATGAATTCATTGGAATGCAGAAGGAAAGCAAGAGCTCATCTGACTCATTAAGAGGCTGACACACAATTACCATCAGTTAAAAATGCCTTCTAGAGCCACCGTGTGAATTTGGGTGTGCTGAAATAAATGAAACCATCAGGATCTCTGTAAGCAGGACTTAATCTTAGCATTGCACCCAGGACAATCTGAAAAAATAAGTTGTTGATGTGCTGACTGACATGTGACAGGACCCTTACAGAAGCAATGCCGCTGTACCGCCTGTGACTTGCAAGCAATAACCCAAAGGGAAGCATCTTCATATTAAGAAAGAAGTGACAAAGCACCTGTTGTCACAAAATATTTCATTGATGCCAAATGATTTTCCATCTTTCCCTTCACCAGCATCTGGTGATGAAAAAAGTTAAGAGGCCCAAGTGGGATGGCGATTCACAGGTGGATTCAAGTTTCACTCTATCCCAATTAAGATGGGTTGGAAACACTTTCCTTTCTTATCCCAAGATCCTTTTCAGAATCTCTTCAGTTTAGGCTTAACCTGTTAGGTTTATAATTAGCTATTCAGAAGACCCTGAGTGGCTTTTGAGCCAACCCAACAGAATTAAGGTGCATTTGTCATTAATGTTCTTTGAAAAGTATCATCTTTTCCCATTCATCTAACATTTTAACATGCACGTTTGTATGTTTAAGTACTCTTGATTAAGCTTTTTCTTGCACCTTTTGAAAAAACACAATAAATTAAATGTACACTCATTTAAAAAGTATATACAGCATGTGCCTACACTATACTTACTTGTATTCACTAGTCATAAGAAGCAGCTGATTCTACCTTTGTTTGTAAAAATGATAATACCTAGTTATCTAGGGTCACTATATTATTTCTTCTTAAAAAACACCCAAAAAACAACTTTAACTGTGCACACTTTAGAACTGGAACTGCCATTTTAGTGACTATTTATAGTATTGTGATGCTAAGAGGTTCCTTATGCTTAGGCCTTGATAAGTGTATAATGAAACAGAATTGGTCCCATGGGTGGAAAGCACCCTGACCTCCACCAAAGCTTCTAGGAGCTGCCACTGCACAAATAATAAAAAACTCTATAATGCAAACATGGATCTCGGTGTAAAGTTTGACAGACTCTCTTATTTCTTGCATGAGTGTATTTTAGGGCAGCTGAGAGTTCAGACAAATGCAAAATGGTTCAGAAAGATAGATCTGAGTTTGCATGTTGGGTCTATTTCTCATTGGAACATTGTGGAGGAAGTGTAATGGCAAGGGAAAAAAAATCTGCATATATATTCATTTTAGAAATATAATACATTTTTTCTCTTGTCAGCAGCAAGCAGTTATTCTATGGGGGTAAGTGTGGTCAGGACTCTCAGAAAACCCAAATGTTTTGTGTTGATATTTTAGATATACATATATACTGAGTGAACTGAGGCCAAACAATTAATAAACATGGTGAATGTCTCAAGGGAAACATTTGAAGTTAGCATCATATAGAAGCATTCTTATATGATCAAGGAATAGGTACTTTCAGTTGAGGAACACATCAGGTCCCATGTAACTCAATTCTACCTGTACATGTTGACCTTTTTCAGCATCTAGGTTTTTGCTCAATGGGTTATCTACAAATAAACAAATACTGATTTTGCTTTCATATGGAAATCCCTCCAGATAACGGGTGCAATCTAACTGAAAACCAGAAGTCAAAAACCTTGTTTCACTTACATAAACTAAATGCAGACAGATTTTTTTCCTTGTGCTTCCTTTTTTTATCGTTTCTCAAGGAAAGGAGTGCTATGCAAGGAAATGTAAGTGTTGGTGAAGTATAGACATGGTTTCATTAACAGTATGGATGCTGCTTTTTTGAAAATATATCTAGATGATTTACTGCCTAGTATCTCCCCTGAAGTTGTATGAATCACAGAAGAAGGTGGAGCCAAGGGGTGGAACAGGAGCTATTTATCAAGAACATTTGAGAACAGCTACCAGGCTGAAAGAAATAGAAGACAAAAGATCCATTTATTTAATCATCTTTGATCATTTGCAGGCTTTGTTTGAAAAACTGAAGAGTGTGCAAACTCGGTGCCAGGCAAAAGGGCTCTCTCCTCCCAGATCAATTTGATTGTATTCATAAGAAAGGGGAGGGGGGAAAGTGTTGAAGCCAAACACAGTGTGACACTGTTGATGTTCCAGTGGAAACCGAAGTTTGTCCTGCTATATTCGTCAAGTGAATGTCTTGGGTCACAAAGCCAACAAATCAGACAGTTGCAGGCACTATAGAAAAGAGCTTTGGAGCATCATAAGAAAAGGTAATTTCCACAAGGGTGTCCAGTACCACCTGGAAGAACCAGATAGCAAATAATATCATTGCCATCAGTGCTTCAATGGGGAGTTTAGGAAGGGAGAAGCCCCTAGGAACTTGATTATTTCCTAGAAAACTCTACAGGCTTCTAAGTAGTTTTGTATGAAGTTCTTGGTTTAAATTATGCTAATCTTCTTCACAGGGCAGTGGTAAGCAACTTTCTGATTAAGAGAACAAAATAAGAAAATGATGGGACAAAGTCTCCATGGACATGTGTCGGTGCAATACCCTTGAAGCCAACACACAACAGACAATTTCATTTGCTGCCCAACGTATTCTAAAACAGGGAAAGAATGTTAAAATTCTTCTTTTTGTGCCGAGATTAAATACTGCAAATTTGCCATGGAAACCATTTCTTTCTAGGTTTTTTTTTTCCGCCTCCCTTCCTTTTTGCAGTTGAATTCTAGGTTTTTTTTTCAGAAACAGGAGGTACGAGTATTATGTTTGGAGGTGGGGGTTTTGGGGAGGTGGGTTGAAGAGAGAAATGGGGAGCTGTGGAGGGGGAGAGGGAGGAATACATTCATCCTCAAAAATGAGTTCATGTCCCTGATCACCCGGTGTCAAGAGCTAGAAAAGGGCAGATGCTTCTAACAGTTGGAGAATTAAAGTATGGAGGAGGCAGCCATTTCCAGAAGCCAAGAAGCCACCCTGCAAGGCAGTGAGGCCCGAGATGACCCACTTCAGCAAGTGCCTGTGTGGGTGTGGGTGGGAGGGGGAGTGGGGCCTGCATGAGATGGAGCTCCCCATGCCGTGTGAGCTGACTCACCAGCCCGGTTTGATCACACTCTTGCAACAGCGACGCAGAAAGCAACGCTGTGATGGAAGACCTGGGTGTAAATGTTGCATGATGGAGAGGGAGGGCTGGCACCAGGAGCACGCCAAGGCACCCAGTGCTCCCACCACCCAGGCCCAGTTGCACCAGTTGCAGTACCTGTCCCACTGGGACCCTCTCACCTGCCCAGGCTTGGCCACACCACTAGGATGCTCAGGCAGCCTGTGAGTTCCTCACAGGCATGGGTAGGCTCTGCCCGTGCTTTTGTTTTGGAGGAAAAAACCTGACTTTTGCAGCATGCCTGGGTTGTTCTTCCAAGAGCATGCATTGGTTCTTTTCCCCACATTTAAGTTCTCCTCTTGCAGAGTATTTAAATGGTAACTCAAAGGATATCTCAAACTTCTTATTTTAAAAGGAAGTTAAAGGAAAGGTAGGCAAGGTGGACTTGGTTCCCCATTGCTTCACCCAATAAGTAATTTTGCTTCTGTTTCATCTGCAAATTTGGGCTCCATTTTGCATTGGATGCAAAATTTTAATCTATCCCTCCCTGTTTTAATTCAGTCAGGACTTTTTTTATCTGGCTGACAGGCTTGCCGGAATCAAAGCAGGTCTGCTCTGTACCAGCCTGCTGAAAGGACCTTTGGGTCCATCTGCCTCACTTCCCCATTTCTGAGTGGTTCCAGTTTTTCAACTGTTGCTCTCAGATGGACTTTCCATGTCCTTTTTTTACTAATGGAGCATTTCATCACCCTTCTGTTGTGATAATCTCATGTCTGTTTGCTTATACTTACCAGGAGAATTTTTTTATGGTGCCTCATCAACCACATTGAATTTTTAGAATGATTTGTTCCTCCCTACTTCTTTTCCTCACTCATACAGTAGACTTGTTCATGACAGAAATGAGACATTTCAAGGATGATTAGATGCTATAGCAGCCTAGCACAAAATTGCATCTTTCTGCCTTGCTGTGTTGTTAATGTGGTACCTCACTGACTTCCACAGCCCTCAACTGTTCACCCTTTTTACCTGACTTCGTCCACGAAACAGAAAGTTAGAGCAAATTCACACTCAGGCACAACCTCAGCAAGATTTCAAGGACTGAATGGTCTAATCAGGGTCTACAAGGTTTACAAAATTCAGGTTTTGCATGTTAGTCTGTGTTTATTTTTCACTTATTTATTCGTAACCCTTCGGTGTCCTGGAGTCTGAGTCACAGGTCTGGAGCTTGCCATAGATTGCCTCTGTTCACAGACTTATTGATACCTCAGAGATCATCTAGTTTCATCTAGGTTCAGAGCACAACATTTCTGTGTAGCACTGTGCTTCTCTCTCCATATAGGTGCTTCTAGACCACATGCTGGGCACTGCATAATGCCTTGACACAAAAGATCAGATGTTTAGATTTTGTCATCTTTTTCATATATTTACTGTGTCAAAGCACTCAACTCTTCTGGTGAACTGCATTTAACTCTTTTTGTGTAATTTTTTTTTTTTTTCATTTCCCATTCTTGCACAAGTGACTGTAAAACACATAAACAAACACATTACTTTTCTGTAGTGAAATCCAAAACAAACCAAAGCCTTTATACAAATCTCCCAGGAAAAAAAAAAAAACCAACCAACAAAACAAAACCAGCTCTGAAGTTTTGGGCAGTTTTTCTACTTGCAAATGGATGATCAGCATTCTTCCAACGAAGCTTTCAGGTTCATCAAACTGTTTGTTCCAGACCTGCATCGCTCTGATTGCTACTCATGTGCTTTGCACTGGTGTTAAATTTTGTGTATCTACTTCTGTGAGTCTGCACAGCATTGAAATGACTGCTGATTCAGAAGGTAATGGGGATTTTTTTTTTCCAGGTCAGTAAATATAAGCTTAGGATTCAGCATGCAGACTGGTGATGTTGAAAGACCAGCTTTACAGTTTCAACCCTAAATAGGAAAACTGGTCTGTTATCCAAGAGGGACAGAAAACAGGAAACAGGGAGGTAAAGCAGTGGTCAGGTTCAGTAAACTTTTGAAGGATTCATTTGCATTTGGAGTCTCATAATTGACATTTGGGGGACTCAAGATTTCTGCTTTCTCAAGGTTTTTGCTATGTTGAAGCTTGGATGAAAATGATTGTTGTTTTCCATAAAGAAAAATGTGCTTGAATTGTTTTCTTCTTCTGAAACTGTAAAGATTCTTGCACCCAGGCAGCTGCTGACTGTCAAGCTTTATAGGAGGATGCAATTTATTTTCATAGCTCAATTGATAAAATTGTATGCATATAGATATGCATATTTGTATACACACACATATATATAAGGATGTATTACAGAAATGCAAGCTTTCCTTCACATCTATGAATGGTTTAGAATCTGGCTTCATGACCATAGATATGAAGTTTGGAAGATTTATTGCATTCGTGCTGTCTTGGAGCTGGAGACCCAGGACCATAGGATCCTTGCTTACACCCACAGAAGACAAATAATGTGGGGATGTAAAGCCTGGTAGTACAGGCTCCAGAACTATTCAAAAGGCATGTCTTTTTCGAACCCATGCTCTCCAGGTTCTTTAAAGTTTTTCAAGCCCAAATGCTCATATGCAATGCTTGGAAACCACTAAATTAGTTGAACTCTGGAAGAATTTTGTGTCATGGAATGATTTAGTAGAATCAGAATCATTCAGGTTGGAAAAGACCATTAAGATCATGAAGTCCAACTGCTAACCTAGCACTGCCAAATCCAATACTAAACCATGTCCCTGTGCACCACATCTACACATCTTTTAAATGCTTCCAGGGTTGGTGACTCAGCCACTTCCCGGGGCAGCCTGTTCCAATGCTTGACAATCCTTTCGGTGAGGAAAGTTTTCCTAATATTCAATCTAAGACTCCCCTGGTGCAACTTGAGGCCATTTCCTCTTATCCTATTTCTTGTTACTTGGGAGAATAGACCAACACCCACCTGGTCACAACCTCCTTTGTACTTGTAGAGAGCCATAAGGTCTCCCCTCAGCTTGCTTTTCCCCAGGCTAAACAACCCCAGTTCCCTCAGCTGCTCCTTATAAGATGTGCTGTACACCCTTCACCAGCTTTGTTCCTCTTCTTTAGACATATTCCAGCACCTCAATATCTTTCTTCTAGTGAGGGTCCCAAAACTGAACACAGTACTCAACATGAGGACTGAGTACTGAGTACAGGGGGAAGATTACTTTCCTAGTCCTGCTGGCCACACTGTGTCTAATACAAGCCAGGATGCTCTTGGCTTTCTTGTCCACCTGGGCACACTGTCAATTCATATTCAGCCACTGCTGATCAACACCCCCAGGTCCTCTTCCACTGTGCAGCTTTCCAATCACTGTTCCCCAAGCCTGTAGCATTACATGGGGGTGTTGTGACCCAGGTGCAGGACCTGTCACTTGGCCTTGTTGAACTTCATAGATTTGGCATCAGCCCATTGATCCAGACTTTCCAGTTCCTTCTGTAGAGCTAACGTTAGCTAACCTCCAGTCAACTGGGACCTCCCCAGCTAGCCAGGACTGCTCATAAATGATGAAAATTGGCTTGGTGAGCATTTCTGCCAGTTCCTTCAGTACCCTTGAGTGGATCCCATCCTGTCCCATAGACTTGTGTGTATCTAAGTGATATAGCTGTTTGCTAACCATTTCCACCTACATCCAATTAAGGATGCAGATTCTCCTTAGCACTCCTTTTGTTGCTGATGTATTTATAGAAACATTTTTTGTTGTCTTTTACAGCAATAGCCAGGTTAAGTTCTAGTTGGGCTTTGGCCATTCTAATTTTCTCCCTGCATAACATCACAACATCTCTGTAGTCCTTGCGAGTTCCCTGCCCCTTCTTCCACAGGCCATAATCTCACCTTTTTCCCTGAGTTCCAGCCAAAGGTCTCTGTTCAGCCAGGCTGGTCAAGCTGCTGTTCCAAGCTTGCAGTCCTGTTTCTCCACAGCATGCCGTGTGACAGAATAGCACCTCCCAGTCCGTCAAGGCATGTTGTATTCTGAGAACCAGGGTGCAGTATGAAAAGCCTTTTACATTTCCCTTACGTATGGGGGCTAAGGTATGATCATGCTGCACTACCCCATCCACATGACATACCTGGGGCAAAACAGTTGTACATGCTCATCTCCAAAGGCCTAAACTGCATCCCTAACTACAGGAGCATCCATCTTCTGCATAAATAAAGGGATCCTGTCAGAATAAAACTTCATGAGAAATGCAGATTTATAAGAAACTGCCTGATTTGTGTGCTGCTGAGGCTTTCTGTGCGGTAGCACCAGATGCCAAAAAAGAAGTAAGAAGGAAGTGTGAACCCAAACCCGCTTCTCAACAGCAAAGAAAGAGAACGAGCCCATTCCTGCCACTGTCTTGTGTGAAGGGGTATCTTCGGTCCCAGGGACAGTAACGAGGGAATAGATGCATGACTGTGTGGGGGACACCCTCATTTTCTGTCACGCTCTCTAAATCTTCACAGAAATTGTGAGAACCCACTCACAAATAAGAAGCAGGGAAAAAAGGGTATCCCAAACCACTTTGGTTAATATGGAAAGAAAAAGCACCTTCCTCATTCCCCTTTTGCTGTGTAGGATGCCAGGAAAGACACAGACTGAGGAAAGCAAGCTGGAGGTCTCCAGGCCGATCTATCTTTTAGGCAGCTCTTGCTGCTGCTCTTCTGAGTGGCCATTTCTGAGCTATTAGCTTCCTAATTTGGCCATTCATTTTGCTGACAGTGTGTCTGCCGGTGTGCTTAGGCACAAGGTGCTGTAACCTGGAAGGAGCAGCACTTGGTAGGAAACAGGCACAAGAAACCACGCAGGGTCTGAACAGGGGGAGGCCTGTAACAGCGCGGTGTGCTCTCAGATGATAACATCCACAACAAGTGGAATGGCAACTTGCAAGCACTGAAGGTGGAGAATAGTAGTTCGGGCAGGAGAGGACCAGATAATCTCTAATATTCTGGCAGTGCTATTGGAAAACAGCATTTGGTCCATTTATGCAATAAAGATTTCATATTATCCATGTATCAGTACAAAAGGAAACCTTTTTTTTTTTTTTTTCTAGTCTATGTCTATTATCACAGAATCACAGAGTTGTAGGGGTTGGAAGGGACCTCGAGATCATCAGGTCCAACCCCCTGCCAAAGCAGGTTCCATAGGACAGGTTGTACAGGGGGGAGTCCAGATGGGTGTTGAATATCTCCAGAGATGGAGACTCCACAACCCCCCTGGGCAGCCTGTTCCAGAGCTCTGTCACCCTCACTGTGAAGTTCTTCCACATGTTGGTGCAGAACTTCCTGTGCTCCGAGTGGCCACCATTGCCCCTTGTCCTGTCTCCATAGACCACTGTAAAGAAGCTAGCCATTTCCCTCTGTCTCCCACACTTGAGGTATTTATAAACACTAATAAGATCCCCTCTCAGTCTTCTTTTCTCAAGGCTGAACAGCCCCAGTTCATTCATCGTTATCATTGATAATTGGCCACAATGTGAAATTTAAAAGCAGAGAAGGTAGAAAAGTGAGGTTTTGGTGTGCTTGAGAACACTCATTTTCAAATAGTTTGTTTCAGAACATGTAAGAGTGTTTGGAAATCAGGTTTTCATTTTTCTGGGGGTGGTCTTTTTGTGTGTTTTAACTGGACACTCTAATAAAATATATGTGGACAGTGTTGGTGCATAGTATTTCCCACCCAAGATTTAGTGGGATTTAAAACCAGTAGCTTCAGGGCCAAAAGATAAGTACCTTCCACTTGAAACAAAGGAATACATAATGGTATTAGCCACGTAATAAAACATTCATGTTGGCCACTTCCTTGAACGTGATAAAGATCGATACAGAGCTAAGTAGGTTACATTAGGATAGCAGATATTTTTCTGATTGCTGTGTGCTGTATGGTACCTGGCACGAGGCTGGCATCCATCTAAAATAAGATGCTTAAGATAATTAATTAATTATTAGTCATAATTATTTAATTATTATTATAGTCATTCTATAACAGTCATTTAGTATGAATTAATGCTGCCTCGGGGAGCACACACTAGGAGGAACTCTACTGGGCTCCTCAATCTAACAGAAACAGACTTTACTGCAATAAATGAAGCTGCTTGATTACCTGAACTGCAGGCTTCACCCTCTGTTATGGCATAGACATGGCACCCAAAATTTAAGTCAGGACTGATAAGAAGATATAAAACCTGCTGGTTCCCCATCCCTTGTGTAACGTTTTTCTCTAACTGTGGTTCAAAATCACTTTGCTAGCTGCGGATTTTTTTTGGTGTCTGATATGTGTAAAGGAAAATTTTTCCATTAACCTGTCCTTTTGTGTGCTAGCAGCCTTGCAGCTCAAGGCTGACACAGTGTTGTGTCCTCAGCTTCCATGCACTAACATCATGCGTGTAAGCAGGTAATGCTTTTGCTTAGTCTGTCATACTAAAAGTAGGTGATGTGCTGTAGTTGTTTAAACATTCTTCAGCTCTCATCGAGTTGTGCTTCATGCAGTGTTAGTTTGGTAGGGAATGCAGAATTGCCCCGACTTGCATGAGAGGCTGGGAATGGCTCCCAGATAGCTGAGATGGGGAGGACCTCGTCAACTATGCAACTTTGCATAGATGACCTGTTTTGATTTGAACCAACTTCAGATTACAGAGTCTTTGCTATTTAAAGTGTAAAGGAAAGGGTAGATCAAAGAACACGAGATGCAGATCTGAAAATGGATGTCCATTCATTCTATGGAAAAAAAAGACTTATGTTTCCCTTACATGCTCCTTCTTTCCAGCCTGTGTGGAACACTTCCTGATACAGAGAATTTCTGAGTTTTAAGAGAGTTCATAATTCAGGAATGTTAACATTGAAACCCACCTAAAATTGTTGGCAACTTGCATATGTTAATGTTAGCTGGTTTTTATCTGGGGGTTAGAATTTAGGGATGCAGACCACCTCAAGAAGTGTACCTCATGAGGTTCAACAAGGCCAACTGCAAAGTCCTGCACTTGGATCGGTGCAATGCCTGGTACCAATACTGGCTGGGTGATGAGTGGATTGAGAGAAGTCCTGAGGAGAAGGATTTGGGGCTGTTGGTGGATGAGGAGCTCAACATGACCCAGCAATGTGCGCCTCCAGTCCAGAAAGCCAACGCTCTCCTGGGCTGCATCAAAAACAACATGGTCAGCAGGTTGAGGAAGGGGATTCGGCCCCTCTACTCTTCTCTTCCGAGCCCCCACAAGAAGTACTGTGTCCAGCTCTGGGGCCCCCAATGTAAGAAGGACATGCAGATGTTGGAGCTAGTCCAGAGGATGGCCACAAAAATGATCAGGGGGCTGGAGCGCCTCTCCTATGAAGACAGGCTGCAAGAGTTGGGTTTGTTTCAACCCGGAGAAGAGAAAGCTCCAGAGAGATCTTATTGCAGCTTTCCAGTATCTAAAGAGGGCTTATAAAAAAGATGGAGAAGAACCTTTTTGTAGGGCCTGTAGCAATAGGATAAGGGATAATGGTTTCCATGAAAAAAGGGTAGATTTAGATTAGATATAAGGAAGACATTTTTTATAATGAGGGTGGTGAAACACTGGAACAGGTTGCCAGAGAGGTGGCAGATGCCTCATCCTGGAAATATTCAAGGTCAGGCTGGAGCTCTGAGCAACCCGACCTAGTTGAAGATGCCCCAGTTCATTGCAGGGGGCTTGGACTAGATGACCTTTAAAGGTCATTTCCAACCCAAAGTACTCCGTGAATCTATGAGTCAAAAAAAAAGGAGGGGGGGGAGTGTGTTACTGAGCATAGAGAGTAGGGGTAAGAAAAACAAATAAAGTATTAATTTTGTGAAGTAAAACACTTACTGTTACAGAACTTGATTTTACTCCCAAAAATATAGGATTTAAAATTTCATTTTGAATTGTGGAATTTTAAAAAAAATTAATATCAAATGCATTTTTTTGAAACTTATTCCATAACAAAATGCTATGTTACAACAATGTATATGATAAAGTACTTTGTGATAAATTATCATGCATATACCAAGCATCTGACATTTTACTTATTTTAAAAATAATTGTGTTTATACTTTCTCAGTCACATAGAGAAAAAACGTGCTAATTGAACACTCTTTTTTTCTAAGAGCTGTACAAATATTTTTTATTCTTCATACTGAATAGGCTACATGAGATAATTTTGGTGATTTACATCAAAAGGAAAGCTGACCCTTAAAGATGTGTTGTCATCTTATGTAATCATTTAAATGGTATCGAAAATTGTTAGACTGGAACAAAGCCTCTTAAAAAGTATGCATCTTGGAAGAGATAAATGATTTAACTAAACCATAGAACTATATAAATTGTCTTTCTATTTTATTATGTAACGATGTTAAAAGCAAAGATTTCCTATCAATCTAGGAAACACTTATTCCTCCCTATCAGCCAGGTATTACTGCCTTGAAGGAGATAGATAGAAACAAAACTGTAATTCCAACAGGTTATTAATGTATTTGCAATGCTTTAAAAAGATAGAAGAATAATTCTGCATTTTTATTGACAGGTTAAAGAATATTTTACATTTTTATGTTTTCTCGGTATTTCATTGTAGGTCTTTCACCATTTTACAAGTTACTAAGAAATCAAGGAATATATCTGAAGTCATAATTTCTTGAAGTTACATTCTACAGTATTTGAAATCTTGTGATAAGGAGATTCAGGATAACTGAACTTCTGTTTTATCAAGGTTCTGACAAAAATACTGTAATATCAAGACTTTCAGATAAAATTCTAAAAATAACTTTACCTCTTGCAGTATTTTCTCTTATTGGCCAGAAGAAAGTGTTACATCTTACAAAGAACAGCATGCTTGAAAACTATTCTGCAGTTGGAGCTCAAATGTCTTTTCCTTACAGGTTACCAATTCATCCTTTTTCAGAAATATATTAAGTTCCAATTCTGCAAACACTTAAGCCAGTACTGCAAACAATTTCCAACTCAGGGCTCTAAATACTTCTGAAAAGGAATTGATGGTTGTGTCTGACCTGCAAGCATAAATGTGAGGGTACAAAGTCCAGGATCAAATATTTCATTCTTTCATGATTGCAAATTGAATTCAGGTTCTATAGAGTTGACTAAAATGAAGGTTTCAGATAATTTTTTTGGTTCAATTAGTGCTATTGAAAAACAGCCTTAGGAGAAAGATGGAGGGTATGTCAATTCCGCATTTTCAATTTTTAACAAGGCTGTATGTAAGAAAAAATACTGCAAAGGAGTAGGCAAAATCACTTCTTAAAAATCCATCCTCTAATGGAAATTCTACAAATCTCTTCTCCACAGGGTTTGTTGTATGGTCTTTTGTTGTGCTTTTGATTTTTATTTATTTTTTTAAAATACATTTTGTTATGCTCTTTTATTCCTCTGGTCTTCTTTAGATTTTTGGTTTGGGGTTTTTTTGATTTAATTTTGTGACTGGTTTTTTTTTTTTTTAAAGTTTCTGACAGTTCTGAGGCCTTGGGTCTTGTGAGCATTTTTCATAGTCAGAGAAAGCATATGAGCAGACCTGGAGTATTTCCTCACTTGTTCTTGAACCCTCAATGATGCTCTACCACTTTCAACACTACTAAAAATCCCCTTTTTACAGTGCTTTCAGCCCAGGTCTCAGACCTCTTCCCCAAGGCTGTGACACTCCCCATTTCCCATCACAGGCTGGAGCTAGGAGCAGGGCTGTAGAGCCACCCGGGAAGCCCGGCTCGCATGCAGCCCCACGCAGCCATCTGCCATAGGCTTCATTTCTCTGTAGATTTTTATTTAATGGTCGTGCATTTGCATTCTCAGCCTGGTGCAAATAAAGTATTAGCCTAAGCTGCGCTTCTGCTTCACTTCAGAATGTGACTCCAATGACTTTTTTCTTTTTCTTTTTTTTTTTCCTTTTTAATTGGAAAATGGCTAAAAGTTATTCCTGACCTTTTTATCTTTCTGGCAATGCCACTGCCTTTCTATTAATAACAGGCTTTGGGGAGTGTTTTGTCTGCACTGGAAGCAGAACTGCTATTTCTTACTCAGTTTGGTATCTGCAATTACAGTACTTTTCTGAAGTGCAAGAGACATCTATAAAAATCAAACCCATTTCCCTGCTTAACATCAGACACAGTACGGCAGCTCACTGCTGCTTCCAGCTTACATCACGTTTTCCATCTTTTTGTTGATCCTCTCTCTGCGGTGATTGTTGGCCAACATTTCCTATCAGTGAAGGTGAAGGACCCTCACTGAAGTGGCAGGAATAGCGTACTTCATCAAAGAGCATGTTAAGTTTGCTTGGCTTGGATGTTTACTGATGTCTTGGTTAAGACCTTCAGCTCTTAACAATGCCCTACGTGGCCCAGGTGCCTGTGTAGGGGGCCATTGTCCTTGAAGGCAATGCTAAGCAGGGGAATGGAGAAGGGGAGAGCTGGTTTTCATTTCCTAGGAAGCCTTAATTTCTTCATTTTGGATGGGCCATGCCAGTGAGGCTGCTTTTGTGTACCTACTCTCCATGTGCTCTGCAAGGCTTTGGAGATGTTACTTGAAATCCTTGACTCTCTCAGACAGAAATAAGTATTAGTGGAGTGTCTTATAAAGGGAAAAGCTGGTATCAGTGCATCAGGGAAGATCAGAGCATCTGAAATTTCAGGGCACTCCCTGGGCAGGTCGGTGACATTGTCACTGTCCTCCATTCAGGTTTAGAAAACTGCTGCTGGCTACAATGGCCAATTTTCTCATTAGGCCCAGCAGTGACTGTAGCAGTTTCACAAGTAGAGTTTCAGGCTATCAATAAATTACAAGCCCGTTTCACTCTTTTGTCCAGTGCCTTTCTCTTTCCAGGGAGTGTCCCTCTCCCATGCCAAATCATGCATGGGGAACCCGTCTTGTTATCCATATACAAAACTTAGACCTTGTTGTGCTATTATGGGTTATTTTGTATGTATACGTCCACAATGGTTCTCACAGGAGCACAGAGGTCCTGACCAACCCTCCAGAGGCAGGCCATTTTGATTTGACTTCATCCCAGTCCCTTGGGGAGGAGCAGGGGTACATTAGTAGATCCTCAACTATCCCTGCTCCTTCCTGGCCCAGCACTTCACCCAGGGGACACCACCCACCCCTGGGTTTCCCCACCAGCCTCACTGTAATCACCTCTCCCCAAGTCACACATCCAGTGGACCTTTAGTCAAATCCCAAAGCTAGTCACAGCTCCATCCCTTTCCTTTAACCTCATTTGGGAGAGGTTGATGTCTCCTGAGGGACACAAGCAATGAGGTGAGTGTCAGACAAGCCGTCCCACCTGCCCAGTGCCGGTAGATGGGTCAAATCCCCCACGAGTGGAGAGCTGCAGGTACAGTTGCTGCAATAGGCAGTGAACTGACTGTGACTCTGCTGTTCTCCTCAGAGCGGTCTGCCTGGTGATAATCTGCACAGATAGCTTGGCTTTTCTTCTTTTTTTTTTTTTTTACCACCAGCCTCTTGTTTTCTTCCATGAATTCTACATTGCCTCTTCTGTTTTACCTTTCCTGGCAAAACTACTTCTCATGACACGTAACTCTCCCCCAGGGCCAGTTATGTAAGGCATTGCTGCTCGGTGTTTGTACAGCCCTACATCTTGATCCCCTGTAGAGAGCACATTGTGTATCCTACTGGCAGCAAACAAAAGCAGCTTCCTATACAAAATACACAAGTTCTGCTTCTGTGCTTGCATGTTTAGGCAAACACCCTCCTGCGTTTAGGGACGCAAAGGAAGAACGCTATCAGTACCTACTTTCCCGGTGACGCGTGGCTCTGAACGGCAAAATACAAATAATCCTCCTAATAAGGAGAAAAGAGTCTGCTTCGCTTGTCTGTGTTGTGTATGCATCCTTCACACTTCATGCAGAATCACCGTTTGAAATGCGAGCAGCTCTTCCAGCCAGAAGCGTCACAGTTGTTCCAAACACGTTTGTTTTGTCTTTAAATGAATGTGTTCGTGCTGGGTGGCAGCAGAGGGGCTGCCCCTTTCTCAAGAGGCTCCTTAAGTTTCAGCTGATGAGAGGGAGCAACACTTTTCTTTAAAAGAAAGAAAAGAATGAAAAAAACCCTACACAAACCCAGACAGAAATGCCACCTCCCCAAAACCCCAGGTTCTAGCTGATAGGAGTGTTTGGCACTCCTGTTGTGGGTAAGGTGTAGGTGTTCTTGCAGGGGAAAAAATTATGAATACCTACTTTCCTCATTATCTCTTCCTCTCTGTGCCTGGATGATTTGTGTCTTCCCCTCTCCTGCCTCCAGCCTTCCCCTACACACAAGCTATATTTTATGTAGCTACACTGCAGTTTGTTCATTACAGGGGATGGGACCAAGTTCCAGCAATTTAACCAGAACTGCAGCTATCCAGACTCTGGTCTTGGGGTGGGCTGGGTTGAGAGGGGGACATTATCCTGCAAGCTGTGGTGTGCTCAGCACCAGAGGACTACCAGCACAGTAGCCCATGGGGTCATGCTGCTTGGCTGCATCCCATTCAGTAAGGGCATCCCCACAAGCCATTGGGTTGCCCAGACACAGAGTGCAGAGTCTTCTGGTTAGATCAGGCTGACCTGATAAAGATGGTAGGGTTTCCTGCTGTTTGCTTCAATTTTCCAGAGCCAGTGTGGGAAATAAAGGGGAGGTTTGAGTCCAGGTGCAAGAGATAAAGCAGATGTGAGGCTTTCTATGTGACGTGGTAGTACATGCTTGGTGTCAAGGTCAAGAGAGGGTCTGGGTCCAAGGTTGGGATGGTGGTTTACCCAGGGGGAGGGAAGAAGAAATGTTCCCAGCTGGTTGGATAGAGATTTGTTTGCTCTCATATGGGGGATTTCTAAGTGTGCTGAAGCTGGGTTGTACAGAGGTGAAAGAGCTTGGGAAAGCTCTGAGCATGAGAGGAACACCGGGGTTGGCAAGGATGAGTGTAAAGGAAACAATTAATCCTTAACAAACCTGTGAGTGGGAGGCATAAGGGGATGGCTAAGGAGGGATGGAGCAATACCAGAGAGGGAGAGGTTGGGAATTGATTGGAAGAGCACAAGAGTTGCACAGAGTAAAAAGCAAAACAAACCCAAACAAAACCAAACAAAACAAAACTTTCCCTTGCCATTACTGCAGATTGCTCCATTTTTTCCTATCCTGTCAAACTAAAACACTCCCTGTAACAGCCTCCAGCTCCTCGCCTACCTTCCAGTTTCTATCCTACAGCAATGTTTCCCAAACAGCAAGGTGCACCCTCTCCCAAGGAGGAAGGGGGAGCCAAGCCCAAAGAGAAAACAAGAGATGCAAGAAGCATGTGAGTGCTTGGCTGGCTTCTGCAACCCCATTTAGGCTCCCTGTCTCTGAAATCAGGTCCCTCACTGGAAAAATAAATCCCAAATGTTCATTTTTATTCCCTTGCTAGAACTGAACGCATAACAAACCACATACATGGTTTTAATACAGGCAGTTAAGAGACCCTTATGGCCAGCCCAGTCACTACACCTACTAACAGCCTGTGCTGTGTTGGGGACCATCTGATGCGGAGCTGTGAGTGCCTTTGAGTCACACAGCCATGGTGGTGTTGCGGCTCCTCGAGCACAGAGCTGTCAGCAGAGTACTGTCCCTTCCCATCTGCAGTCCCTGGCAGCTCTGCTGCTGGACACCCCCTCCCAAAGGTGATATTGGTTCTCCTGGCCACCCCCAGTTTTTTGGGTTTTTTTCCCATCTGCTTAAATCACAGTCTCCCCTCTCCAGCCCACGTTACAAGATTAGTCATTAGATCAGCAACCTCTTCTCCTTCAATTTTGTCCCTTCAATTAGTCATTAGATCAGCAACTTCTTCTCCTTCAATTTGGTACTTTCAATGTTACAAATGAGTTACAGACATCTTACATGCTTCATTGTGATGGGAGTACAGGATTGCTACATTTCTGCTATCCTGCTCTGCCTGAGAAAACTGGAAGCTGTTAAACACATCAAAGGTATCAGGTCCAGTTAATGTCAGAAGCAAGATCTGTGTCCTCTTTTGATAGCACTCATTACTTATAGACACGGAGTGAAGTATGGTTTACATTTCTTCCAGTTGTCTCCCATATTTGTAGAGTGTCAGGTCTGATAGACCTTTTAGTCACTCTGCTTTTCCACTTCCAATTTTCCTCTTCTTTAAATTCTGTGTAATCCCAGTACTGTGATACGTCTGGTGGGTTTTGTGGGACCACAGCACTTCAGAAACACCCTCTCTATTCAGTGCTTGCTTCCAGCTGCCTCAGCTTGAAAGAAAAGGGGCTTCCTTAGTCCCTCCAAATGAGCCCACTTCCAGCACTAAAGCCACGTGAAGGGGTGGCACATCTTACTGTGGCTGCTTTCACACTTCACCCCCTCCACTGCCACCGTGCTCAGGGAGGGGGGAGCAGTGACCTCCAGACTATCAGCTCGTAGCGGTCACCTGCTGCTGTTTCCCAGCGTGTTCCAGGCGAAGTTGTGCTGCTTCACACAACCAAAAGGAGGTTAAAAAAAAAACCATTAAACCACAATTTTGCCAAAGTAGTATGGGCAAAAACCCCAGATTGGGAAATCAATTCACTCTGTTCCATTGCTGTTTTTTTTTTTTTTTAATATATATATACATTTTCCACAGAAGCGTGTGTGATCTCCCACCTGCTAATTGCAGATTTCCTATGTGGGTGGGATGCAGATTTCAGTTATACCAGCATTAATCTGGAGCAACTGTATTGATGAGCTTACAGGGAAGGTTCATTTGGGTTTTGTTTTTCACCATGGATCTTAAATGTCATTTTAAATAGACAATTTCTTTGTTGATTCAGGACTTCTAAATAATTTTAAGAGAATGCTGACTTTTTATCCCCTCTTCCACTCAAGTTCTATTGGCTTCACTCATGGCTGGTAATAATCTGTCAATGAATTAATTCCCTAAAAGACAATTTTGTCTTTTTGTTGTGGGTTTTTTTTTTCCCCAGAAGTGAGACAGAGGTAAAGTTTTGGTCTAGAACAGCAGTTGTAGCTGATCCTGCGTCCACTCACATTCAAACCCCATGACTAAGTGGGAAACAAGTCTCCCCCTTGGATGAAGATCCGGTCTCTAGATCCACCTATAACAAAGCTTACCTATTTTGGTGGCCTAAAACACTGCCCCTGGCAGGGAACACAGAAGTGGGACTTCACAGCACAGGGTCCCTCATCCACTCACCTTTTAGCACCAGTCACCACCACCAGCTGGACACCTCCCACTTATATTCAGGGTACCTGAGACACCCTCCTTCCACACATCTCGCTTTCGGCCCACTTGTGCCTGTCTCTTAGTACAGGCAAAGGCAGCTTCATGGACCTGGAGTAAGGGCAGTGGATGTGTGAAACCTGAGTATCAGTTTTCCTCTGCCAGAAGTGGTAGATGGGAAGCTGCAGGCCCAGTGATGAACTATGGGAGCATCTAATTGATGTTCTGGGAGAAAAACCACTTTCCTAAGTTATGGTCTCATTTTTCATCTTTTTTGTTTTCTTTTTTCTTTCTTGTGTGCAATAAAAAATAGCCAATGGAGGGAAATCCAGAACTGAAGGTACATGGTATTTTCTTACAGTCTTGAGAATATCTTAGACAATTGGTCTGACTGTAGCAAGCCACAGGGGCCATGGGCTCCCTGTTTTTAAAATGGGCATTATAATACTTAACCAGGTCAAGACATTGTGAGAAGCTTGGGTCAAAAGCGCTCTAAGGCATGCACAATGGACAGCTGTTATGTTTGCCTGAGGCAGAGCCCATATGTTGTCCTCTCTGTCTCCACACTGTGCAGCTCTGGCCTTGGAAAAACATTACAAGTGAAGATCCTGTTTCTGATTTTGATTGATGTAGGATTACTCCCAGTGTTTTGAAAGACCCTACGGGTAGTTCCAGTTTGACTGACTCTATAAGCAAGGGATGCTCTGAGATTGAGACTTCAGAAGCATTAGTAATACAAAACCAAAGTGGAATAAAATAAATATAAAATACATTGCCAGTGGAAATCCCTCTTTCTCACCCACCTGCAGAGATGTTATTGCCTCTGCTGCCACATGTGCATGAGAAGTGAGGGCTGAAGATGCTCTGTGCCAAGGCATGGTGTGGGTGAGCTGCCTAAAACTGGAGGAGCAAAAGTGATTTGGGCTGGCTAGGGGGTGGGGGGATGCTGGCACTGCTCAGCCTGCCCAGTCTCCCATGGGGAGGGCAGGGAGAAGAAGGTTAAGTTCCCATCCCACTATCCTGGATATTTGAACTGGCTAGATAATGTGGCTTCCTTATAGGTTCTTCAGCAAAAATATATGGCAAGTCTAATTCACTTATCAGCTGCAGAAATACAAATTTGAATTTCTGGGCTCGACTGTGGGCAGTACTGCAAACCTCAGGCATCTCAGTGTCCACAGATGAACTCAGAATCACCAAAAAGTATATTAATCCTTCTGATTTCTGACTTTAAAAATTATAAATAGCATGTATTTCCTTGGTTTTCTTGTGTGATAGATAAATACTCAACAGTTTCAAAAGGGAGGCGTGGGGAAAGATATTCTTCTATCTCCAGGGCCGGAGCTGTGAGACTTCCCCAGCAGTTGTAAGGCTGGTGTTAAACCTGAGAGGTGGCAGGAACATCTCTTTGATGTGACATCCAGATGGAAGGGAAAGCGGTTGCCAGGGTGACACTGAAAATAGAGCTTGGCCTACTCTGTTCCCATTGCAAGAGATGTCCTCCGGGATAGCTTCTATGGGAGAGGAATGGTGCATGCAGTGGGAATTACTGTGCTGCAGTTGCAAGCACGCACATCGGTGCCATCGTACATGGGAGACCCCAAACACATAAGGGAATGTTTTTTGGGTTTTGATCCTAAGTGCAGAATCCTGAATTTTGGAAGTAAATGAAAGGGAAGGTTTGGCCCTCCCCGCGCCCACTCGCATCCCATACACCTACGTGGTCTCAGAGCAACTGAAACGTCTGGGTTCAAATGTAAAAATGAGTTTCAAACTTCAAGTCTGCAGAAGTATTTAGTTAATCACGTGCTGTCTCAAGCAATTGAGTTATCTTAAATATACCCCATAAAGATTTTCTTTGGAGTCTTTCTCTTGGGCAGTCATATTACCTTTTTACACTAAGAATTAAATAAAAATAAAGGCTTTTGCCTTGCTATTTTCTCTCCCCCTTTTTTTTTTGATATATATATATACATATACATATAAAGTGATAAATCTTGAGGTATATTTTCCTTTGAAAAGTTATTTCTCTGCTCTTTGGCTTTTAGCTCAGCATTTTGTTGAAATTCCTTAGAAAAGGGGCTGCCCTGACTCTGAGGTGATTTACACTGAGAAGAATGTTAAAGAATTACAGATGACTGCTGGTAACATACCTGCATAACATTAAAATCAGGTTAATTGCTTACATTTCACTGGAAGTTATGGATTGCTGCAGAGCTTAGTACTTCAGCAGATACTGATACAGCAGGGGGGTTTTATTGATAGTTAAATAGCAGTAGAAGTTGTCTGTGTTCAGAAGGGACCTCTTTGAGGGAGGACAGAACATTTCTCAAAGCTTCATATTTTCCCAAAGGGATTTTTCTAGCAGAACATGCCTGCTGTTCAAAGGAAATATTCCCTGTATGAGCAAATGAATGAAAAAGTTAGCTTTACAATAGACACCCTATTAAACTTTAAGGGGGTTGAAGTGAAGGAGCCCAGCTCCATGTGTTTTCAGAGAGCTAATAAAAACCAGAAAATTATCTGTGGTGCTCTGCAAGGCAGCATGCATACGGGAGGTTGTTGCAAAACCTGCAGAAGGAAGCAGGACAGAGGCGTTGAAAGAACATAACTAGGGAGTGATACAGCAAAAACCCAATGTAGTGAATCCTTGCAGATTTAATTGACAAATTTAAATGTCAGTTTGTAATACTGTCTCTCTCTCTCACTCATTTTCTTTTCAAGGTTCGAGTGAGGTTTCAAGTGGCAAATAGGGCGTCCGCCCCCTCCCATTAGCAAACCAGGGGACGTGGGGACTATGTACGTGCTCGGAGAGGATGTTGCTGTTATCGACAGCTCTTTGTGCCAGTGCTGAATGGGGGCAGGGGGCTCAGACACGGGTGGCAAGCCCCTTGCTTACAAAACCATGTGTCTCCTGCCTTGCAGTGGGTGCTCGGTGAAAGCAAAAGGGAGCATGCTTTCAGCTGGAGCTTGGGGGTGCTATTTTGGTGCGTCCTCTTAGCCCTCATGTCTGCTCACATGTGCGTGTGCGTGTGCGTGTGTGGAGAAGGGTGGCTTTCTTGGCCTGATCTGTCAGCACCATAGATATTTCTATAATAAAGACTCATGCTAATTACACAAGACGTGTTGACTGGTTTATTGTACCGTAATTGCTGCCCTTGCAGGACATCCACCCACTCGACTGCAAGCAGAGGTGCCCAGCTTTTCTCAAAGCATCTCAATTTGTAGGAAGTTTTAGAATCTGTTTTATACAATATTTGTGACTGCAGACTAAGAAGAAGAATTTCAGATTTTCCTTCTCTGCCCCAAATTCAGCCAGAATTTTTTTTAGGACCTGCAGAAAACAGTAAGGGAACCCATGAATACAAAATTGAGCATTGGAATCAGAAAGAGGGGCCAGCTCTCCTAATGAGGCTTTATTTAACCAATGACAATGTGCTGAGAAAACCAGAGGAAATAGGTCAGCTAAAAACCCCATTACTAGAATGCCTGCTGTAATTTCCCCCTACTAAAATGGACGTCCTTCTGAAAAGGCTGCTTCAGGAACTGCCCCTTGAAATCCTGCAGGTAATTTTCAAGTCATGGGTGAAAAGACAGGAGCACTTGGGCTCAGGACAGGTTGTGTGACAGATCCACACTAAGAAGGATTCACACAACAATTTAATGAGGAACCACCTGAGCTGGTTCAGAAATTAGTAGGATAGGTACCCTGCCTGTTTCACCACTCACAAGCTGGTTAACCCTTAATATTCACAATTTCACAACTTCCTTCAACTAGGAATTAGCCAGAGCTCCTGTCAGAAGTGATGTTTTCCAGTCCATACTGCAAGTTTTTTGCCTAGTGCCATCTCCTTCCTTAAGCACAAGCATTTGTGCCATGAACTGGAGCAGGGCCACCGGGCAGGTTTAAAATGAAGCGTCTGTACGAGTTAGTTTTGGCTTTGTCACTTCCTCAAACTGCTTTGGTGCAAAGGTTTGTGCCAGCTCATGCAAAGGAGAGTGAGGGGGAAGGAAGAGGCACTGGGAGGTGGTGGGACCCCTTCATTAGTGGCAGTTCTGTCTGTGTAGTCTGAAACCATCTGTGAAATCATGACCTGAGGAAGGGCTTCTTATCTCTGTCCCAACACTGCACAAGGACAGCGATGTATAGACATGGCTGTGGACCTTCCAAGACCTGATCCTGGCATCTCCATGCAGAGGTGTATTAAAACCCTCCCAGTGAAAGGTCTGTGGACCAGGTTACTTCAGCCCTGTTACTGCCTCAAAATTGTTAGTTACTCTTGTCTTGGTCTCAGGCAAAGCTGAGATATAAGCTTACACCCATGGTTCTCTATACAGATGCATAAAGTAGGGTTGTTGATGTACATGTTCTTATACAACTTACAGATTGCATTAAAGGAATGCTTTGCTTCAAGTTCCGATACTGCTTTTCAAGTACAGAGAGCATCTGCATCATCACAGAGTGTAGCCAAGGATGACATACCACACCAATTATTTAATATTTGAGCCAATAAAAACTGCATCAGGCCATCCCCAAGAAATATTTGTGTTGTTTAAATAGAGAGAGCAAACAGGAGGAAGACCTAAACATCCCTGATTAAAGATAAAGGAAATCTAAACAAAAGAAAAATCTCAATATACATCCAAAGAGAGATCTCAATTGCATAGGGAAAATAGAGCTCCCAAGACCTAGACTTCCTGTGGTGCAGCTAGGATGAAAGCCTGACAATTGAATAAGAGGTCTTCGGCTAGAAAGAGCAGGAAAGTCTTTAAAACTGACACCAGACGCAAAATTGTGTGTGTGCATTGACAGTGGCTTTGCATGGTGCGTCTGTCCGAGCTTCAATGCTTTCCTTTAGCACTTCACAAATACCTCATCTGTCGGGGAAGACAGCAGGCCTGCTAGTGGCCTAGCGCTCTTCTCTCAAGATTTAGGCCCTGACAATATTCTTCTGTTCCCATGAGACAGGAAAAGTTACTCATGCTGAGAGGATCATAATAATCACATTCTCAAAACACAGCGGCCTTACTGGTAGGTGTACAGGCTGCCCTAAACCAAGAAGCAGTTATGGAAAGGAATTTGGGAGTAACGCAACATGTTAGGAACCAACCATAACAAGAGGTTCAAAATAGCAGGTGTGTGGATGCTTTTAGGTATTAAAGGTAAACTAAGGATGTTTAGCTATAAGATAGGTTTATCAGAACTCGTTATAGTTACTAACCAATTGATATGGTGTGAACAGTGTGTGTAACCAATTAGCAGTTTTTTAACTTGCCACTTTTGCAGTAAGAAAGGTATATAATCTGTGTGATTTCACCTAATAAAATGGCTGGCTTCATGGCTTCATGGCTTCACCTAAAATTAATATTGAATTGCGTGTTGCTCCCTGCTGGACGCCACACTCATCAACATTGCATTGCTCCAACATGTCCAAAGATAGTGAAGTCTGTGTCCCTTTAAGTAGAATGACCTTCCTCTGAGGAAGAAGCGTCTTCTCGTGACCACTCTCTTCCAGGAAACCTGTCCAGCACATAGCTAAAGAAGTGGGCAGGACCTTGGGATCCACAAGTCCTGAAGAAGCCAGTGAGATCAAATAGAACAGCCTGGCTCTGTGTATAGCTGAGGATCTTGTTTGTGGTCTCCATCATGCACTGTGGTCATGTTCTGAGCAGCTGTGTGCCCGGGCCTGTGGAGGAGGCACTAGCTGAGCTGCTGAATCACAGCACAAGAGATGGTTTTACCAAGACAAGAAGCTTAGCAACTGGGAATTGGTGAAAAGACAAACTAACAAACAATGTCTTTGAAAAGTGAACCTGGCCCAACTCTCTCCACATTATGCATGGCCAGGCTCAAGGACTTTCTATTTATTTATTTCAGTTTATTCTCTTCAGCACACCATGGACTAAAGTTGCTGCAGCAGCAACAGATGCTTAGGTACCATGGTGATGGGATGCTATAGAAAACCTTGCATAGCTATGGAAACCACAGTTGCATTTATCCATCAGAACTGAATATCTGGCAGCCCATGTCTATCCTTCATGTTCTGGAAGTTCATGAAAAAAATACTTGTACATGGCATTATATTTCATAGCTTTCTTTTTACTTGGCAACGCACACTTATCTCTATTTGATAATAATAATGGCACATGTATTTTTAGACTAACATTATGTGACGGTAATTCTACTGTTATCCAGTGTAATACAAGCTGAGAAAAAAAGCCTTTACAGAGAAGAATTGAGGAAATCAAATCAGATTTAACCTTGTGGTGGATAGACAGGATTTATCGCAGAGTTTAAATAAACACTTTTTTCATTAAAAAATAAAGAAAACAGCAGAAAGTACACGTTTGTATTATTCAGTCTTCAGTTTTCATCTTCAAAGAGCCTTTCTAATTGTCTGATTTTGCTATGCAGAGTGTAAGAACAGAACATGTACTGTATCTGTCACGTCTGTAACCCAGAGGAATGAGAACAGACTGAGAGCAAGGCATTTCAGAGCCCCCCTCATGGGTCTGACAATGGCTGTATCATCGGGGACAAGTGACATTCCTTCTCTGTTCTTCTTTCTTATCTCCAAAATTAAGGCAAGAACACAAAGCTGTAGGTATCTGCATTAGGGGGGAAAAAAAGTCAAATGGAGGTGCTAAAGTCACTTTCACTAGCAGTAATTGGCTGCCTTCAAAGCTAAAAGTGAAATAAGTTGTGTTAGCATCATAGTACCTTTTGCTGTTTTGCCTGTCCTACTTTTATAAGGGCAAGCAGCTCAGCCTACCTTCCCATGCCCGCCATGACTGAGCTTGCCGCAGCATATTGCTGACTTGGCCACTGATGCTGGGCAAGTGTACTCCAAAAGCACTCAGTCCACAAGCCAGAAAGGAATTTGACAGACCAGGGGTAAAATCCTGGCCCTGAGTGAAATCTGTGGCAAACTTTCTGTAGATAGAGGCATATTCCTTATCACCCTGCAGTCTTTCTGGTTTAGCATGAGGCCACCAGGAAATACTTCTTTCCCTCTTGTTAACTGCACTGTCATCTCTGAAGCTCTCCTGGGAAGACAGGCATCCAAAGTGGAGACCTTGGGTACTGCAGAGAAACTAGCAGAGGTGCCGAGTATTTGCATGGGTGGTCCAGATACACAGTGAGAAGCATTTCTATGTAAAGTGCCTTTGTTAGCTAATTATCTGGAGATTGATCTTAAGATGAGTAAAGATTTTTATTGCTTTTTAAATGAGGGATAGATAAGAAGAATTGCAAAGATTTATAAAGCCATGGGTAACAGACAAATGAAAGCAAATTGAAGTTAGCTTTCTTTCAAGGAGTTCAAAGCCACAGGACCTTCTCGGTAAAACATGCTAACCTTTACACTGTGCTCCATTGGTACCTTCTACAGCTTTTTTCAAATTGAAATCTTCTTACCCACTCCCCAAAAGCTGTTGATCTCTAACTTCATTTAAGAGGCAGTTTTAACACTCCTTTCCACAGCATATTGATAGCCCTCTTCTCTCACAAAATGGTTGTGTTTCTTCAGTTAAATAGGTGCGCTCTGATGAACCAGGCTAGAAAATTAGTGAATCACTGATGTAGCGAGGAATAAAGCTTCTCCTTTCTCCATCTCTTCTACTTTTGACACATAGCAAATTTCAGTATGAAGCTGTTCAGTATTTAAACTTCGTTACTCCATGAAAATGGATAGCAGCTCCTGCTGCAGTCATACAAGAGAAATTTATAGATACAGCTAGCTACTGGCCCCGGGTTGTGACCCAACACAGCAATAAGGGGTTTGAGGCCACTGGACCTCAACTCCTAGTTTCAAGGGGTGCTGTGACAATGTGAATGGCGGAGAAAGAGCCAGAATTTGAATTAATTGTAATTTTCTCTAAAGGAGATCAGTTTCTGAGGGTAAGGAGTAATACATTACTTTTGATAAATCCCATCTGAGGTTACTCCTTCCAAATGCAGGCCCTAATAATGATTTATCTCAAAATCTACCATGACTTTTGGCAGATGTAGAAAACAAAAATTAAAATAAAATTGTGCAGCTACCTATTCATCTTTGCTGGGGAAAATCCTCAGTTACAGGCTTGAGCAGTGGAGATCATGTGTCTTTCACAGCTTGAAATCCTGGCAAAAAGGAACTTGAGGAATTTCAGCTATTCCACATGACACCGGGCTTGCCTTGCTACTTCCTTGAGTAACCTGCTCCCCAAAAGGAAAATCTGAAGCAGCATGGCATGTGTACAGATGTGACTTTTTGCACCCAAGAGCTGCTCCCTGTTTACAGTACAATGCTGGATTTCCCAGCCATAGCTCCAGTCGAGCAGGACAGTGCGCAGCCTGCAGCAGAAAAAACATTACCTCGCATTATAGTTTTCCCTGGGAAAACAGCATGACCAGGATATATGCTACTTTCCTTCTCTCCGCAGATATATCTGCCTCCACAAAAGTGGCCATTCTGGTCCAAATCCAAGAGGTTTGGCCCGCAGAGTGAACAGAGAATGTCTCACAGCTTGAAGCATTTCACTTGGCTGCTCCCCTCCACTACCACCACCAGAGACTGAATGGGAACTGAGTGCAGCCAGAGGTGAGGGAGGTGCCTGGCATGGTGCCAGTGGCCCTTTACTCCCAAAAAGTTCAGAAATCCACCTGCCTTGATTTGGTGGTACAAAGTAGCAGGAGAGAAAGAAATCATCAAGGAGAGGCCAGACACTGGACCAAATGGCTGGAGGCCAAGCCAGAGTGAGGACAAATGTGTGGAAAAGAAATCTGAACAACGCACAGTATCACCCCCTGCCTGTGTGATAGGCCTCCCCCTAAAAAGGGGCAGGTGACAGCTCTCTCTGGAACTATTTCCCCCCAGCAGATATATCTTCAAGCGATTTAAAACAGAACTGTTTTCAGCCAGGTTCCCCTTAAGCCAGAAACGTCTGTTCAGGAAACTACCCACCGCCGGATCCCCTCTGCCCGGCAGGGCTCGGCGCTCGCCATGGGATGGAGCCAACTTTTTTTGAAGGCTCGCGTCTGTCTCCACGCTATGTTGCCAGGTGCTGTCTCAAAGCCACTGAACCAGACAAATCCGCACTTGTTCCTCGCTCCTCGACATTTCCTCCACAGGGCCGGTGGAGGCGAAAGGGATCGGCCATGGCAGCTCCCAGTATGGACCCCCCTGCATTTCAGAACAGGGCTGCATGAACATTTCTGATCCTCTCGATCCTGTCACCAGCAAGCCAGGCCTGGAGACAAAGCAGCATATCGAGTATTTGGCATTCTTGAGTTGAATCTGCAAAAGGTGTTATTTCTAGCCCTTCAAGAGTCATGCATGGACCTTGGGTATAACTAACTGCCCCGCTCTGCCCCAGGGATGCATTCAGGCGATGGTACTGTGGACAGCCGGGGGCAGGCCAGCCTTGCCAGCATGACCGCACACCCACACTTCTTCACTTCAGACACTCTGCCCTGGCCTCCTCTTTGGGGTTCTCAGCAGCCCACTGAAAGGAGAAGCCTCAGGGAAGCTTGCTCTTGCAGGGTGATGTCTGGCAAGCATGGGCATTTCTGCTGCCATCGGATTATCTGACTCTGAAGCACCTCACCTTTCCCGTCGGTTGCTGGGCACTCACACTGTCGTCTCTCGTACTGGCTTTCAAAATAGAGAAGAGGAATATTTTGGCTGAAAAATGTCCTTTCTCCTTTTTCCTGAGGGTTTTCTTCATCTTTATGGAAAGATTTTCTATTACCAGTCTCACATCTGGGGTGAATGGATACACTTACTTTGTCAAGGTGTAAACTAGAGAGTACCAAGAGACACTGAGGTTTTATTGTGCTCTTTACCTAGAACTAAACAGTTTGTCTTAGATGTGGCTGCTGCCAGGCCTGAGCTGTTTCCTGTGTCTGGAAGGTGCCTGGCTAAATGTAACGCAGCATAAAAATGAGGTCTTCAGAAGAAAGAGATACTTGACCCCACTGCAGGACTGGTTCAAGGATCCTGATGCTGATAAAGCTGCATCCTCCATCTTTTCCTTTGCCTTTTCCCCCCTCTAAAGACCCAGAAGCATTTTTCAGCCTTCTGTTTTTCAAATGGAAGACACGTGTCCAAAAGCATGTGTCCAAATGTAACCTGAGTGAAGCTTTGCATGGAGATGCCTTCAATAGACATTTGAGGCAGATGAACAGCTTAACTTCTGGTGTCTAGGTTCTCTCCATAAGCAGAAGAGGTTCCTCTGGAGGGTGAAGGAGAACCCAACCAACCAGGCTGCTCTGGGGCTCAGACACTGGGGAACCAGGACATGTGGGAGTGAATTTGAGTTATTCTGTGATTCTCATCAGCACCAAGCAAAAAGCTTTCTTCCTCTTTCTTCCCACCAGTTCCTCTGTTATATATAAACCAAATGGATTCCTGTATGGTTTGAACTTATTTTGAAAACACCATTCTTACTACTTTTAATGATGCTCCTTCAGTCGTAGGAGGTTCTTTCTGTGTCCAGAAGTGTCATCCACCCTTGTCCTGCTACGTCCACCTGTTGCTACCTAGAATATTGTATTAAGGAATTTTGTTCCTTCTGTTTGGTAATAGGAACAAAAAGCTCTATTCTGTGAATGTTGTGAAAACAGGGTCCATAACTAGGACTAGATTTTAGGGGTAACTAGGCTCCACTTCACTCTCTGTTTCAGAGACTGTCATCTAAGCACTCTTTCCAAGAGTGGTATCAATCTGAAGGAGGAATCTCAAGGAAAAACAGTTCATCAAAACTTGTGGTTACCTATCTCTAGTCCTGCCAAAGTCCTGCTGAAGTAAGTGGTGTTCCTCACGTGCATGAAATGAAGTCCTTCGCTGACCCCATGTCAGGGCAGAACTGCTGTTCTCATACCATCAGTCAAAGTGAGCACTGCCTGATTATCTCAAGTAATGATTGCATGAAACAGCCTTTCAGCCTGCTGAAAGAAAGGCAACAATTTAGCAGTAAAAATATTCCCTCTTTCAGAAAGGTCAAATGCACAAACAATACATTTTTGAAGGAATGCCGGATGACCCCCAGAGCCTCTCACAGGCAATTTTCCTGCCCCTGCACTGTTTGGAGTTTTAATTGACTCTTTGGGGAGGTGCTAGTAGCTGCCTGGAAGTGCAGTCACAATTCAGCAATTTGGCACACATGACTCCCCCAAATATGGGAGCAATTAACAAAATGCGATATGGTGAATGGTAGTGTAAGCACCAGATTCTGAGCAGCATTCAGGGGAGAAATCTAAACCAGAAGTGAGTGGAGCAGACGGAAATCCAAACAAGCTTTCACAGAATTAAAATGTATCAGCTATACTTAGATAATGAGGGTCTAACATTAGAAGATTGAATTCCGACTCACCATCGCACTCCTAAACCTCGCTGACTGAATTGGTTGCAGAAGGCAGTGCAAGTTCACAAAAGCAGTTTGTGAGAAACAAAAAATAAATATCCAAAATGCTTAGTAGAAGTAGCTTTGAAGACTTTTGGGAGAATTAAGGAAGCCCAGGTTGGAGAAGGATAACACCAGTTCTCAGTGGGGAGGAAAAAAATGTGTGTTCTAGGTCTTAAGTATTTATTTAAGGTTGTAAAGACTTAGTTGTACCCATAAGATCTAATTTCTTAGATAATTTTGGTTGGATTGAGCATTAGCATTGTTTTCATCAACCTGTGGGATGCCACAATATGTTAGCAGTAGATTTCAGTCATCAGCCAGTAAGCAGTTTCTGTCTTAGGGACAGTAAGTCATTACATCCTTCCTATTTCAGACAACTGCAAGCTGCATTTGCTCTGACTCGTGTCTCCCCAGCCCAGATGCACTTGCCTTAATGCCTGGAAGTGAACTATTTGTAACCAGGACAGTACTGTCTCCTGGGATTGTTGCACTTCAAATAGCTTTTGCCGTGTCAGCGAGGTCCTCGCTCTCTCCAATACCCGAATGCAGCACCCGGCCACGTCCCCTGGGTCTGGAGGTGGCTGTGGTGCCCTGATGGAGGCTGGGCTGTCCCACTGCTGAGGCAGCAGAGAAAGGAAGAAAAAGAGGGATGGAAACTGGGAAGATACAGAAAACAGAAGATAGATCTGCGTAGAAGGTAAACATGGATAGAAAAGCAAGACAAGGCGCAAGCAGCTGATCAATGAATTAGCAAGGGATAATTAATTAGTGAGCAAATCCAGAGGGCAATGAAATTAAATAGTTAATTATGCAATGGAGCAAACAAACAGCAAATTAATTAAATGTATGTGGATCTACCAGATGCTCTGATTATTTAAGGCAAAACATAGTTAGTGAAACTATTTATTCTCTGATATTTCAATTATTCATTGTATCTCTGGCTATGGAGATTACAGCTTGTTTAAATGCAAGATCCAACCATGTGCATCTATGAAGCATTTATCTTGATAGTGAGAGTGAGATGAGCAGGGCACTGATGGAAAGTGGCAGGGACCACAGCTGTTCTGAATGCAATGCCTTAAAAGAAGATGCTGTAACAATTTAATATATAATACGTTGCTGTCTTTTTTCTTTTATTTTTTAATTTTATTTTTTGAATAATCAGATTCAATCATCACAGCTGAGAGCGGAAGTTGGAAACATGAGGCTTTTGCTGCCCTTCACAAAGGAAGCTCTACCAGGTCTGAAGCAAAATCATTCAAATAGATACAACTGCTTATTCTTTGATTAACTTTAAACTTCTGGAGGAAGCCAAGATTTTTAAAAAATGAATGATTAACAGAACTCCAATAATGTCTAATGCTAAAAAAAAAAAAGCCTTTTCCGCTTACCTATAGATTAAAATCTTGATAAACTGAGGATACCTTTTCTACTGTCTGAAATTATTCTGGGTTACTTTGTAACTCCACTTTTCAAGTATGGCGATGTCATCCAAAAGTTGGATCTGCCTGCATTGCCTGCCTTTATTCTTTTCTTTCCTTTTTTCCCAGTAGGGTCTTCCTATTTATTTTTGGAATTTTTGTTCTGTAAATATTTTCCAATTTACTCTCTGTTAAACTGATCTTGACCTCAGGTGTGACGGCAGTAAATTAAAATAATTGCTTTTCTCTCATTAAATGTTCCTGATGAACACAAACATCCCATGTGATCATTCTTGGGAATATTTATATATGGTATGAGCATTTTACTTGCATGAGTAGCCAGAGCACACACTCTGAATACTTTGAGGACTCAGCCAGGCACTCCTCACTGAATTTAACAGCAGCTTGTGAGTTGGGAGGTCATGAGCAGCAGTTGTCTGTATTTGGAAAGTAATAGCAAATGTAGCACTGTGAGTATCCTTCATTTATTCCCATCACCTGCACATAAATGTCTCCCTCACCTAATACTTCACAGGACACATTTATTGTCTTGAATGTGAGAGCTGTAGCAGAATAAGGGCTTAAATAAACCACAGGTGTGAAAAATTCCAACTGGCAACTTCAAACTAAACACCATGAAGCATAAAAAGACACTTGTCAGAGCTGGAAGGAGCAGTTTGATTAAATCATTGCTTCAGCCCAGACATGTTGGGCCTAATGCTCCTCTCCCACCAGATGACTCATGTAAAGCGTGGGCAATTGCACTGCTGTAAGACTAGTGTGGTGGCACTTGGACTCTGGAGCTCTAATTATGCCTGTCTGACACCACAGAGCTAAAATGTGCAGCTGAACAGATTTATGATGCTATGCTTGTCTGAGGTGAGGGACTGCTCCTACTCATGGCCTGGGATCACTACACTAAAGCAGAGAGAATTTTAGTAGCCAACATTGCCCCTGTGTTGAAAGCAACAAAACCTGCCCGAACTGCTGGTGAGGCAGGCGACAAGAGATGGATCTTTTTTTAACTGCGTTTTTCTTGGTGCCAGTTGCTGGGGAGGAGCCAGCATGGCATGTATGTGAGGTATACTGCAGTTGAAGGCTCTGCTGCCATCAAATTTTATGGCTGCAGCCTCTGCTCACTGCCACTTCTGGCCTCTGTACCCACCTAGAATCACCACCAGCCTCCCCCCAGCACTAGTCACTCATCGCTCACAGCAGGGCAGGGCAAGGAGGTTCTCAGAGAGAGAGCCTCCTGCCTGCATCTCCCTCTCTTGTTTTGGCCCCCTGAGGGAAGAGAAGGCATGGTGGCTGCATTAGGCAGTATGCGCTTCCAGTGAGGAGTAGGCTGGAGAGCTGCTTCCTCCTCAGAGCCATCTTTGAAAGACCATGGCAAAGGAAGACAACCAGCACACCAGCCTGTTCCAGCCCCAGCCCCCGCGCACGGCAGTGGCCAGCTGGAGGATGCCAACGCTGCACTGCTGCCTATGTCAACGGAACGCCCAGGCACCGTAGGAAACGAGGGGAGGGGTTATAAAGTGTGAAACACACCAGGGCAGGGCGATACCATGAGCTTCTCTGAAACACATCTGCCTGAGTGGTTAGCGCTGGGTGGCTTTGAGCGCTCCCAAGGATACAGTGTCAGCCATCGAGCCGATCTGTGTTAGAGTGGGAGCCACGCGGCCCACTTTGTGCCTCTGTTGATACTATTGCCGTAACGAGAGACAATCTGCAAATGCCTGGCTGCTTCATAAAAGCCAGGGGACTTGGATTCGCAGCAGGTCCTAATTCTTTGTGCATCTGCTGAGCTGTGCACAGCATCAACCTGTTTTTAATTACACCTGAATGTCAGGTTCGAAACGTGTCTGTGAACAGGAAAGATGAAAGGTAGGCAGGACAGGATGTCATGTATTTCCCATCACCTTTCACTGGCTGGCTGCCCGCAGAAGTAAGAGGAAATTCCCTTCTTCCATAGTGAAAATGTAAAGATTTACTAAGCTTTGCCCTGCCAACAACAAGGTGTAATCACCACTTCCTTAAGGAAACATGCCTGTGTTAGCAGGGGTGAGCAGGGGAGCTCCAAAAAGCTTTCCACACCTTCCCTACCTCTGGTCTGTAAAGGGCCACAAGTCTGTCCCTGCTTTGTTATTCTTTACTTGTATCAAAATGTTTAAGTTGGTTGCTTTAATAGCCCAATTTCTCTGTAAAATAAAACACACAAAAGCAAGGGTGACCAGGGGATTTTTAATGCCTGGAAAAACAAAGAAAAAGTTAAATAACACTTCTGTTATTTCACCCATGTATTGGGGGGGGGGGGGGGGGGGAAGCTTATACACAGTTACAGAAATCAAACAATTCAAACTACAGCTAGAGATGACCAAGACACTTGAAACACTGGACAGAGAAGATTTTTTTTTTTCTTGAAGTACTGCCCTCTGAATGAAAAATACTAAGCCATTTATGGTTGTACCTTCAAGCCATTCCTTTAATTTCTTCCTGTCATTTGAAATTGTTTCTTTTTCTAATTGCATTAAAAATTGTACACTGTAAAACCTGTGGTGTGTGCCAAGAATGTGTATGCACAGCCAGTATATAAAACACAAGAACAGAGCAAGAACAGAGCAAGAATAATCGCTTTTGTCATGCTGGAATCCAGTCTGACTTCATGTGCTACCTCAGCCACTTTGCACTGAAAAACAGCACTTAGAAATCAGGAATGATATACACAAATTTAAAAGATAAAGATGTAAGGCTCTGTCCCCATCTATTTTAGCATAAGTGAAAGTTGCTGAAAGGTTTTGATCCTATTGCTCATTCATACAATATTTCTTGGGTCTTCGAGGTCCATCAGTAGAACCTGCACGAACCAAGTGGTAAAAAGTACCCACAAAATCAGCCTACTTGGCAGCCTGGGGCTTGAATTTGTTTGCAGGTAACCCCAAACCCCTGGCTTTGGTAGCCTGGTCTGTGCTCTGCATAGTCCAGGTTGATGCAGGAAAGCATCCCTGCCTTGTTCCCGGGATGGTTGCCCCTGTGACAGCCCCAGGGGCTGAGGCAGGGCGAGGGGCACTCCCTGATGCCTGCTGGAGTTAGGGGAGGAGAGAGGATCGGTGCCAATGCATCTCGCTGCTTAATATTTGTGTCTGAGTTTAGTCAGAGACTTTGGAAACCAAAGTCCCGAATTCCTGCTTTCCGCAGTCAGGCACTGATCTAGCAGAAGTTGTGGCTGTAGCCACCCTGGCACCATCTTTGCTCTCCTGGAGCACAGTAGGAAAAAAGCCCCACAGCTCTTACAGTAGAGGTAAGGGCCTTTCAGTATAGTTCAACCTCCACATGGGAGAAAACAGACCAGAAATGAGGTTGAGATCCAAAGACTCCTGAATGCCTCTGTGCCCAAGGTGTCCCTCTTTTGTAGCCCTATGATCCAAACCTTCCCTGGATTTTTCACATGCCTTTTCAATTTCTGCCACCAGCTTTAATTCCAGTTTCACAGCAATCAGGTAAAATGTCACCACTTTCAGCAGTTCCCTGCCAGGTACTACTCTTTATGAGCCCTGAAGTTTACAGAAGTGGCACCTTCACCTCTGTCTGTTGTTGTTGAGCGGATGTATTTGCTTCTAAATGTTAAAAAAGTATTGCTGTTTTTAAAATGTTATCCTATTAACTAACTCCATTTGTCAATGGATGTAAGTCACATAACTTTTTCTTTTTTTTTTTTAAGTTAAATTGCGATTGTCATACTGCACTTTCTTTGTTACCTGAATATATTTTTGGTGCCCTTTTGCTCAGCTGCAGGAATCCAGACAAGCAAGTGTTAATTTCCCATGATGTTTTCCAGCTGACAGGCCTAATTGATTTGATTTCCCTTGTTTTCACAAGTGACCACCCCCCTCCCCACTCAACCCATCATCACCACTTTTTGATACCTGAGCTTTACTTTCTACTCTCACATTCCACTTCAACAAGTAATAAAAAGCTTATCAGGAAGTTAGACTCTCATTATTTGTTTACTAAACTGTACTCCATGCAGCAGATTCTGTGGGTTACAGCCCTGTATTATTAATCAATACAAAACATTTGCTTCTGTTAGGTTACCAGCATCTTTTATCATCAGACTGAAGTTAGGAACCTGTTTCTTTGTGTTCTGCTACCCACGCTCCAGCTAGGCTAGACAGAGATAAAAGACAGCTGAGTAATATTTTCCTGAGATCCCTGATGATGCACACAGATGGCCTGTAACAAATGAAATATGCTAGGTGACGGCTGGAGTTCTCATGCCGAGTTCAACTTCTACGGCTTAGAGAGTGTATTTCAGTCCTTACATCACAGCTTCATGATAGAGAGAGATTTGTTTTCTTCTCTCTAATAGGATTTGTAAATCTTTGCCTACCGTGGCCATTAATGGTTGCAACTAGAAGTAGCTTAGTACTCTCACTGTACTTCTTCCTTCCTTCATTAAAAAGCAGTTGAGGGAAAAAGTGTATTAAAAAGAGCGAGAAGGCCACGTTGGGCTTGAGAAATCTAAAAAGAAACGCTGGAGAAGTTTGTTATCTGCATGACATGAATTACAAGACTAAATAATCCCATTAAAGGGTTTAGCATATGCAAAAGCAAGCAAACAAACAAACAAAGTCCAACACTTATTAAGTCAAGTGAGAGATTACATGTTGGTAGCACAGGGGGGTGGGGAAAAAAAGCCCTTTGGAACAAAGTAAACACAGATCTGTTTACAGCGCCTGGAAGAAACAAATACATTTGTTCTAGCCTATTACTGTGTCTTCTCTGAGACAGCCTTATCAGATCACAGTCCAGCTGGTGACTGTGTCCATCAAATTCACTCTTGCTAATGTATTAAATAATCTGGCCATAATGCCTGTCTGAGGATCATAGTCTGATGAGCAGGAATTCATCCAAGTTGAACATGGGTTTAAACATGTAACTCCTAGCCTTCCTAACCCCTGGTCTCTGAGCCTGGTGGCAAATCATCTTAAACTAATCCAAAGATCTTGTGTAAGAAGCTAGAGTCAAAAAATGACTTGGCTCTGTTAAACTGCAGAACAGTTTGGTAAAGCAGAGGTTCTTCAAATGCTTGCACGGTCTGGACTCCAGCAAGCCCAGAGCACCTCACCACCATGCCAGCGTACATGTCCTCAGGAAACTGCAGGTGCAGAGAGAGAAAGATAGGGGAGAAAAAAGGGCGGGGAGGGGGAAAGGGGGAAGGGGGCAAAAAAAAACAGCTAAAGAAAAACCAACCAACCGAAACCCCAACAAAACCCAAGCTGCTGCCTGGGAACTGTCAGCCTCCCATGAAAGTGATTTTGTGTGTCGCTCCACCTGGAAAAGAGTGGCCACAGACATTATGTGACCTTGGAGACTGCTCTGCTGTGGAGATACTCCACTACTGAGAAATGCAGGGCACCTTCTCCAGATTCGAGGGCAGTGGGCAGCCCCAGCCAAAAGAGGGGCTAGGGGAATGGGACTGGAGAACCCCACAGCCTATTGGGTTGAGAACCCAGTGCCCTGTTTGTTGCAGTGCCAGTAAGAACAAAGAACCGGTACCCTGTTAGGAGTGGTGGGATGAAACAAGAAGATACACCTTTGAGGAGATACTGTGGGAGCCAAGTGGGACCATCAGTTATGACTGAGGTGCTGAGTAGAGCAGATTTGGTATCCCTGAGTGACTGCTGAACAGTACATGACCCCTCACATCAGGCATGTCACATCTTCAGAGTCTGATGGGAAGGTATGTCTCTTAAAGTCTCCATATTTGTCTTTTCTGGGCTGTGCTAAAGTATTTACATAGGTGTATATCAAATCTGAAGCTTCAACCAATTATACAGCGATAGCTTTAAAATAAATCAATACGTTATTTATGCACATAAAATATACTGTATTTCTATATATAAACCAAAGCCATTTCCTGTCTGTGTGGAAAGTTTGAGTATTGTCTGCTGTGCAAAAACAGAAAAAAGGGATACGCTCCACTTTTTCCATTTATTGTCCAGAACATAACCCTCATATCAAATGTTTTCTGATTGAAAACAGCCTCTTAATGCATCACAAGAAAAAATAACCCATTATTGTGTAATATATGATATACCCTTTCCTCTTTCAGGCAAAGCAGTGCTTGCAAAGATGTCTAGACAGCATGATGGAAAAGCACAATTTGGCCTCTAACCATTGCTGTCCACTTATCAGACAAACCTGGAATAACAGTTAAGATACTACAGCCTCACTCTTTGCATGGCATCTATAGGAGGAGTTTCTCTCTAAGACACAAAGGCTTGGTTGCTTCCTGCAAAGCAGAAATATCAAAAACTTTATTCACAAGAGCATGACTAGCATACCTTCGTAGCCTGATGAGAATCGTCAAGTGACTGAAGTATGCCACGGTTTCCTGTAAGCCGGGGTATGTCCTATGTATGGACAGTGTTAAAAAGTCTTCTTTCCATCCTGCAGATGGATTAGTCACCTGCTGACACTCCAGAGATGATCAGAACTCAGAATCTATTTGCCACATTTTGGAGGAATGCTTTTAAATCCCAACTTCATCCTTCTGCTGTTCACCTGACCTTTATTTTTTTTTAAAAAGTTTTTTATAAATTTCTGTGTTTGTGTCTGGTAACAAAGTTGTCTTTGACAAGGTTCTCTTTGTAAAAAGATCATTTTCCTCCTCTGGCATACCTCCTTGCTACCTTTTTGTGGCAGGAAAGCAACTCCATTTACATTGTGCTGAGGAGTCTCAGGATGCAGTGTACATCTTGGATAACAGCATTTTTGCTTTGTTATTACTCTCTTCTTCTCCTCACCTTTAGACTGTAATGACAGGGTAAAAATGGTAATGGAAAGAAAGAGCAGCAGAAGGACAAGAGAAATCAGTTGTTCAACCATGAGATTTTATCTGATGCCATTTATTTCCCACTTGCAAAATACTTTTATTTATTATTCAGAAAGTGTTAGTCTTCCCTGTGATGAAAAGAGAACTGGTGAATCAACAAAGAAGTGGGTGATTTTCGTATAAAGGGAGTGCTGAGTGATGTTTATACAGTTTGCAAGCACTTGCATGTTTTCATCTGTGTTCGTACAAGCTGTCGGTGTGCAGGAGAAGTGACTGACCCCTGTCCCAGCGAAGTTGCAGGAGCCCTGACATGTTTTCATGCCTGCATGCTCAGACAGCACGGTGGTGAAAGGTGGCATGGGTGGGATGTAGAAGCCCTGTGCAGGAGCGGGGTACTGCAACAACATACCGCCACCTGCTTTAGACCCTTCACTTCAGCGTTCCAGCTTCCCCTTCTACACAAGATTTATCCCTAGGTGAGTTGGTGGACAGGTAGCAACATCAGACTATGTTTTAGTCTAAACACCTACCGACGAATGAGTCAAACCGTTGGGAAGCTGGATTTGTTTGGGTGAAAGGAGAACCTAATAACTTTGCAGTCATCTGGAGGCTATGAGTCAGCACAGACTGAACTCCCATTCACCACTGGAGGAAAGTCGTTCCTGTACACATATATGCGCACACACCCCCGACACACGTGCACGCGTACACATGCACAGCTAAGAGGTAACCTAATCGGGGCCTTTCTTCCTTTTGTTTTGTTTTGGAAAGCCAGTATAAAGTTTCTTTGAGTCAGGAAACAAGGAAAATGGCACATACACACAAAACTGCTGTCTCTCCCCACACAACCAAATCACTGACGGACTTTGCAAACACCACAGAGGTTTAACACAGATGCCCCTGTAAATCGAGCCAAGAAGCTGTTCCCTGAGCACCAGAAATGCTCTCGAGTTTGAGCTCCAAATTCACCCATTTGTGTAAGTGAGGTTGCAGCTGTGGCTTTGCTGCTGGGATGGGCAGAAAATCCACCCGGGGAATCATCTGCAAGGCAATGGTCAGGAGGAGGGACTTTCCACTTGACTTTTGAAGTTACATGCTGCCTGCCAATGTACTTTGGATTTGCTCTGCTATTTTTAAAACTATAAGAAACGTCCAAGCCTCTGCCCACCCCTCCCGCTTCTGTTTGGTGCACTTAGCGTGGTTGGCCTCCTGTCTGAGGCAGGAGATCAGTCAGGAAGTTAACCAGGGGTCCAGATGCTGCTCTTGGAAATGCTCATGCCAGAGCCAGGCTTCCATGTGTTTCAGCTGCCAAATTCCCTCCACACAAATGTCCACGGTTTCTGGCTCTCACACCAGGGTAGTTAGAGGAAAAGCCTGAAGATGAACATTTTCTACTCTACAATTAACAGGGAGGAGTAGTGCCAAGGGAATAATACTGCTGACATACGCTGGCATGCTTTGCCTAACAAGTTACTGCTTTCCAGCCAGAGAAAGTTCTTGTTTGATGATGAAGATCTGTGCACTTGGTAGGACAGGCAGTACGCTTGGCAAGCTGTGCCTTGAGGAAGGGAATTTGGTTAGGCTGCTTTCCACTTACAGGTAACCCCGAGATGTAGATGACTACACACTTTTGTATGTTAGACAAACACCGCAATCCCCACCTGCCCCCTCTTAGCAAAGACACTAACCTTACAATAGCTGCTTATGAGATACACTATGGTTGCTACAAATCTAGTAATTTATTTTCCTTCAAGTTCCTGAAATCCTGTCCCACGGAAAACTAGGACTACGTTTCAGGCTCTGTATGATGATCAGAAAACTTCATGTTCTGGGAATGATTCTTTTTTTAACAAGTGAGGCCTGATTTTGCATAGACCTGGCTGTGAGGTCTCTGATGGCTCTGCAGTGTGGGGGATGCCTGTCCTTTGATGAACGTACAGCTTTGCAGATACTGAAAGGGATTTCTTCAAAGTGCTTGAAGGCTAGGTCTGCTTTTTGTGAGCATAGACTACACTGCCTACTCGTAGCAGTAAAAACACAACTGAAAGGCCAAACTGGAGCAGGTATAGCTTCCCCATCATGATTTCCAGCCATATTTCATCATCCTGCTTCAAATAATTTGTCCCCTGAATCCCCTGACATGAAGGTATCTGAGGATGCAGGATCTATTTACGCTGTCAGAATGGGGCATCATTTCTTTGGACCAAACCTAAGCCTCACCAGAGCACACACATGCACGTTCCCCACTGAGACAAGAAAGTGTGAGATTTCAAATCCACAGTCACATCAGCACTTTCTAGGACATTAATGCTTTTAACATTCTGAACTATGGAGATTTTTCCTTCCAATTTTCGGTAACTTACTGAGATCTCTATTGCAGCTGTGGACCTTGAGACCATAAAAGGTGACATGGGTAGTGGACCCTTAGAGATCTGGTTGTTGTCTGAGGCCTGATTTTGTTTCACAGGTTTCTCTCAGTTCCCTCTGAGACATCTAGTTTGTTAGTTCTGAGCTATACCAGGGCTGCATTTCAAATTACAGCTAACAGATATCCAAATAATTTAAAAAGAAAAAGGTTATCCATTCTAACATGGGTTCTTTTACCACAGAAGTGGTAACAGCAAACGTGACAATTATAATCACAAAAGGAACTGCTGCCAAAATTTTGAACTGCTGAAAATGTAGAGAACAAGGTAAGATTTAAGGCAAATAGCTGCAAGTTCAACTTCCGATTTAACAATAAGTATCTAGACTTACTGTCATAAAAATCCTCTAACCAAAAGTAAGAGCTAAAAGCCCCAGTGCATACAGCAAATACTGCACTACTTTAACTGGTCTGTTTAGGGTCGTTTCACTTGGAGTGCCCGTTGGCAAGACATGGTGGCAAGACTCACTTTTTGCTCATATTTCTGTATGAGGAGGTGGCTCTTCTCACAAATGCCAGTAAAAGCTAGGGCATTTCATCCAAGATTTTATCTTTTGTTTAGTGGCATTTTGGCTTTAGTTTCACTACCCTGCTGACAAAGACGTTTGAGTGTTTTTGTTGATTCCAAAATCTGAGCATTAAGACTCATCTTTATAGTTCACCAAAAAGTAAATGTTTCAAAATGTAAAAACTCCTCATACAGCTTTTAAACTTTATAGGCTGAACACCGAGCACTGTAAAATGATTTTTTCAGTAATGGAAGCTCTATATTATAGAAAACAGTAACCATTAATTCTGCTTGCTAAGAGCAAATGACCAAAATCAGATACGCTCTATGAAAAGGGAAGATTTGGTCACCATAATAAAACGACAAATTTTTCACATCCTCTGTTTTCACAAGACCAACTCTGTCCTAACTCATGTGTTAGGAAATAGTAAGAAAAAATATATGTTAAGAGAGGAAAGATTGTTTACATTTTAATGCAGTCAGAATGAAAAGTGATGAGATGGAAACAGGAATGAATGAGGGACAAACTGGAAAATAGGTTGGTCCTCTTCTTCACCCTAGTACTTGCCTACTACCTGGAAGGAACTCAGTACGTTATCCATGGTAGCATCAGCTACATCCTTGCCCTTCCTGGCTGTGCTTTTCCAACACTTTAAGGAATCCAAAATTTCTCCAGGCAATCCACTATTGGACTTCATAATCCTACTATCACAAAGTTTGGGGTTTTTTTCCTTTGGTGTCCGATAAGAATCTTCCCTATTCCAGCTTAAGCCTCTCCCTACATCTCCAGCTCACCACAGGCTAACACAGACTTATTCTTCTGCTATTTGCAGTAACCCTTTAGCTACTGAAAGACATTCTCCATATGTTCTCCCACCTCCTTTTCTCTCTGGTAAGCAAATACAGTTTCTCCAGTCTTCCCCCCACAGGTAGTGCCATAGCTGTGGTAATTGCTACAATGCCCTCCGCGGATTATCTGTGCCTTTTTTATCTGCTGTGACCAAAAATGGGAACAGGTCTATAGATGGTTAAAATATCAGTGTCACTTAGAGCCTTCTGACACTTGGATTTCTTTTCTAACACTGGTCCTGGGTACTGGGTACAGCCCTCAGACTGTATGACCTGGGTATAGCACCTGCATGTCCCCAGGCATGCTCCAGCAGTATTTGGCAAGTACATGGCACCCCTTCAAAGGGAACTGTAAGCCTCTTGCCTCCATCTTTTATAGTGAGGGTGTTTCAGTGAGAACTTGGCTCCAAATTAATCTTGCTTCCCCTTTTTCCTACCCCCTCCCTCTCACAGCCACACAGTACAAGGTGATGCACCTTGGCACTCATTGAGCAATCCTTGTCCGCAGGGAGCAAAATCGTTCACAGGACAAAACTGCATGTGAGAAGGATTGAGAATTCATCAAGTTTTCCTCACATAAATCATCTAACTTCCCTCACAGTGTCCTTATGCTGCTTGAGAGCTTATTACCCCCACGTCCCTATTGCATGCTAAATCTGGCTTTCTTGACAAACTTGTCTATACTGAACATCTATGGAGCAGCTACTTGGTCATCTGTTCCTTTCTTTCCAAAGGATTGCAGCCTAACCACTGTCTCTAGGCTTGATGGAGTCTTTGGGAAACTTGGTTTTGATAGTGGCTTTTTGTAACAGGCTTGGGTCCTATCACCAAGGAGAACATCTTCAAAACTGCACGGGGGGGATCAGGCATGTGCAGTCACTAGCGGAAGGGAAGACAGTTGAGTACTATCCCCTAATGACTGCTTTTTGCATGTACCTGTCTGACAATCAGCATCCTCTTTCCCTGGTTCCTCTCTGGAATCGGATATGAAGGGCTGGGAGGGGGTTTGTGGAAGCAGCTCAGTAAGTTGTCCTGTTCTAGATGGATGAAGATAAAGAAAGCTCAGGGTCCAGGACTTCAGGTGTGAGTGGGCTAGGCACACATAGAACTTCTCAGAGGGCAAGGTATAGGAAAAGGTAAATAACTGTCTTTGGACCATCTAGGAATGGTTGTACTGGTGTGGACTTAGAGTGGAGGCAGAGTAGGCAAGCTCTGAGGCTGCTCAGTCACAGGATGCTCCTGAGTGCCTCCACCTCTACACAGTACATGCTACTGACTGCTGAACGGCCTGGATTTGGGACAATCAGGCTGTGCCTCAGCATGGACATGGCACCTTTCATTGGTTCAGACATCCTTAAATTTTGCTCAGTCCTGAAGGCTAAAGCAGCAGAGAGCAGCCCATGGTGTGCTGACCACTCAAGTAGACATAGGCAAGTGAACCAGAGAGCCATAGCAGCACAAACCTGTCATGGGATGGGTTGCCAAAATACTTACCCAATATGCTGGCAGGATTTTTAGCCCCTGCTAGTGTTACTGATGCTCACGCAGATGAATTTAATGCCAGTTTAGAAACTGTGTCCTGAGCAGTACTCACACCCTTGAAGTATGGACGTATTTTGGAAGGGAGTATGATACTCTGAGAGGTACCTCCCTTTTTTTCCCTCAGGCTATGCTAGCAGCCTTCCAGATCACCCCAGTCCACACCCAGAGGGGAATCCTCATTCCTGCCAAGCAACCCCCCCTCAAAACCCCAACTCTGCCATAGGAAGGGAAGTTAAAGACAGTATTTCTCTCACAGGGTAGTAGGGAGGAAAAAAACCCACTTCACCCTACATTTAAACTCCCCATAATATGGGCTAAATAAGCTGGAAAATGACTGCCCATGTCCACGTGGGAGTGGGGAACTGGCAGGGGAAAGTATGACTGACACAAGAGCGCACCTCCCTTCCTTGTCTGACCTGGCCAGTCACTCCCGAGGATCGCCCCGTACCCCATTCCCCGGCGGGATGCCATTCTCCTGTGAAGGAGTGATCACATTACCCAGGCCCCTTGTGTAACTCTGGTTCCCAGCAATTGTTTTCTGGTGACCTTTTATTGTTAACAATTAGCGCTGGAGCTGGAGCACAACTGGTGTAAGCATATTTTACATCCTCCTCAAGCAAACAGAAAAGCTGGGTGGGCACGGGCTTGTTTCCTGGTTCACACCCATGACTCCTTTGTGTCTCAGATCTCCTCCCACCGCATGTCATAGTCAGCAAACCCACTCCCTTACCTTTTGGCTCCCAGATACAGTGACGTCTCCGCGGGATGCGTAGGCATTCCCCGTGTATCCCATTCTCCTCTCACATCCTATAGGAACTCCGCCTCTCCCTGACACTCAGTCTTTCCTTATCCATGAGGCCAGAAATTTAAATCCCTGTGCAGCAGAGCCCAAAAGAGTGATGGTGAAGGATGTTTCTATTTGTTTAAATGTACAGGCCGCAAGCACCGCCCTCCAGCGCTACGCTTTGGGTGCTTGTGCATACTCCTGTACGGGCAAGTATCTTAATACTCTGTTCCCTCATCTCGACCCCAGCGGTACAAGCACGCCCCTGGAGACACAAACAAATCAGGAGCCTGCTAATCATCACATGTAATAGCCTGGATTTTCTTCTTCTCCCCGTCCCTCCCCAACTTTATTAAACTACGCCTAGGGAGAAAAGGCATTGTTGGCCACCTGCTTCAAAGCCAAAGAGGACAGCGCGTCTGACCTGTGGTAGACCAAGAATATGTCGAGTTCCTGAACAGAGGACCCTTCCCAGATGTATAGCACTTTGCTAATAAGTCTTTGTTTTTCCTGTGGGGGAGAGAGGAAGGTGGGGAGGCAGAAGAGCCAGGGAAGACACTCCAGTCTAATCTTGTTTCCTGCAATATGGCATGTGTGTATGAGGGTGTGTGTGCGGGGGACGAAGGAGTGGGGAACACTACATTAATCAAATTGTGATCCTTTTAGGGTACAACAGGCGATTAAAAACAACAACTCGAATTTATCCTGCAGCCTGTTGGCAGCTAGCACATAACTCATTCTTTCTGTGGAGAGCTTTAGTTAGCAGGTCCATGCCATGACTAATGAAGCCACCTCTCTGCTAGCGCGCTAATTCCAGACCTTTTGGGAAGGAGCCCGGCTGCAGCTCGCTGCATGGCCCTCCCCTTGCAGGCTCCTTATGGCCACCCTGTGGGTCCCTCCCACTGCCTGCACTGTACTCGGGAAAAGTGTGAGAAAATATTTCTCCCTTAAATCTGCTTTAGGAGGGCCCTGTTTTGCAATGACGTTTAAGGACAGATTTTCTGGGGCAGTTCTGATTTTATCCAAAACATTTTAAAGCCCCTTCCTTGGCAATTTTCTTGCCTGCCTCTTGGTGGTATGTAACCCGACCTTGCAGTACCTGCTGGCTGTGGGGGAAGGCACACATTTCACCAGCAAAGACATGGTTAAACTAAACATTAAACTGTCCAAGAACTGACTTCCTCGACAGCTCTGATTCAGGCTCCCAAAAATGCTCTGCACAGTGAATCATGCTTCCTTCTGGAAATGACAGAACTTCCTCATCATGGTGTTCTAACTTGCCCTCTCCTCGTCTCCGGTGCTATCAGGAAAGGATTGAATTGCATGCCACATTTTTTCCGTGGTCAGCAGGGAGATGCATCCTTTTAGAAGAGGAAGATTTTCTATGAGTCAAAGGATGACAAACTGGAAATTAGTACCAGCCACAGAAATAAATGACAAACAACAACATAAAGCCCCATAGAGGTGGCCAGTGGGTGTATGTTGGATATTTGCCTTTCTGGTAATTTGAGTAGTTGCCTAACTATTGCAAGGAGAACTTGCTTTTCCCCACTGAAAGTAGTAACAAAGTTGAAAATTCTAGTGTTAGTACTAGCTGTGTGTGTTCCTTCCTTCTGCCTGGTTTGATGCTTCTATTCTGCTTGCAAATCAGGTAAGGCGATGGATACTGCACATGTAAGGTCCCAGTGTCCTGCCTGGCTTCGAAGGACGATCAATCCACACAGCAAGAGTGTGGGGAGGGAAGGAAAAAGGGCAGTGCTTCTGGTGGCTTGCTCCTATCAGACTCACACGGCAGACTAGTTCACAGCCATTGTGATGACAGCAATTTACAGAGACAGTTTGCTGTACAGAACTTTAAAATCTAAACAACACCCCCTTTCCCCCTCCACCTCCCTGCAAACCCCTATGATTTACTGAACAACATGTAGTTGGGATAAATACCTTACCATATGGTAAATGATGACTTGCACTGAAAATCAATTTTTAAGCAGCTCTTTTTTGTTTCTTTGTATACAAATTTTTAACTCGCTCAGAGCCTGGGTAGGTGAAAATCCCAAATACACAGGCTGTCTTATCATCCTTAACTGCCTATCTTGGGCATTCCTGGGATGAAATCCTGTTCCAACCCAAATCAGGAGCAAAAACCCCATGGCAATAGAGTTTCAACCTCATTTAGCCATAATATAATGGGAGGGGTTGGACATCAAAAATTGGAGAGTGGTTGAACGGAAATATAGGGGTAATTACCATGACTTCCTTAGAGCAAACTTACCTTCCTCACCTAGCTGTACTCCATAGCCAGCACATCAGCATGTACTTGGCTTATCTAGATGAAATGCACTTTTTCAAGACTAATATATGAACACTCATTGCTGTAGAGACTTAATTTTGAATTCCTGCTCTTTGCATTGTCCCTGAGAAACAACGCTTCTGTAGTGACATTTCATTTTTTTTACCTGGTTCACACTCAGCAGATGAAGAACACTAGAGGCGAGCATGAAGAAAAGAAGGAAAATAAATGTTCAGTCCATCTCAGCCCATTTTGGGTTCCCTGCTGCACAAAGTGGGCTTAAAGCACATCTATAGTGGGAGTCAGGGAACACAGAAGTGGAAGGAAACTCCTGCAGCATCGAGTCCAGCCACAGGCGGCACAAACATAGAGTCATTTTCACAAATGGGTCAGGTTCTATCATGAAAAGAAGATGATTTTTCTGCTTCTTGAAAGGCTACCCCAAGTCTTATTCCTCTAAGTTATCTTTTTTTCTGGTTTCCTCCAAAACTTCCTTGTGTCCAGGACAATCTTTGTGTTGTCTGTTTTAACTCAAAACCCACTAGTAACATCAAGCCACTATGTAAATTTAATGCTTCTGGGCAGCAGCTGATTCCATCACAGGAGTAATAAATATTCTTAATGATGACTAACAGTCCTTGAAATGCATCCATGGGCCACGCAAAAGGCCCTGCGCTGAGGTAGTGTACACAACAAAAGTTACCTGCTCATTCATAGCCCTGAAACCATGAATGTTTAGCAGACTCATCTGGAATAGGTATTGAATCGCAAGGACTGATAATGCTCAGCAGTTTTGCAATCGGACAGGACCTTGCCAACATGCTGACTCATTTCCTTCCATCCCTCCAATGTAAAAACAAGAGGTCTAATCCCACTGCCACTGTACTGGGTATGCCCAATCGATGGTGTCCAAACCAAAGTAATCTGAATCTGATGGGAAAATTCACACATCAAAAGTATGTACACTCATGGAAACATAATTGAAACAACACTCAGAAAGAACATTTGGGGTTTTAAAAAAATTTGTTGATTTGAAAACTGTAGGCTTAATGCAGGAAAGCTTATTTTAAACCACAAAGAGCAATGTCTGCTACATTTTTTATTCATCTGTCTTTCAGATGAGGGCTTAAGTCCAGTTTTTGTACAGCTGTTGGCAAATCTCTCCTTGACTGCAGTGGAAAAGACAGTCTTCTGTTCATCTTCAGAATATATTTCAGCTTACTTCTGTCACACAATTAAGCACATGCAAAAAGGACAAGTTTGAGTCAGACAGGCTGCAACACAAGACCAAGGACTTGTTCCCAGGAAAGGGAAGACCCAGTTTAGGAAGGTGTAAAGTTTGCATGGACAGGAGAGACACAGCAGGGTGAAAAGGGCACTTTGAACTGGCAACAGACCAGTACCAGCTCTTGTCACAGTGGTTGCAACCCAAGATGAGGACCTGCAGGCAGCAGTGGTGGCCAGAGGGAGCTTTGGAGCCTGGAAAGTGCTGGCTGGAGTAAGGAGTGGAGGACATACTCCCGGCACCAAAATGTCTCCTTATAGCTCTGATGGGTCATATAAAAATGCTCTGTGTTTGGGTAATGTTTGGTTGGTTACATAACATACAGTACTTATCAATGGTGACATTCATTAATGTGACTACATACAGTGATTATGGATTTAGAGGGCCTGCTCGCTCCCACCTCCCTTAACATCTGTGAATACCACAGCGAGTAGAAAAATACCATAAAAATTCACAAAAAGGCTTTTCTCAAAGTGCTACCCTGGAAAAGAAATAATTCAGCTACTCTGTGAGCTGCTCAAGCAGCAGTGAGCTATCTTCAGAGAAAACATTGAAATCGCAGAACTTTCCTGTCACTCGTAGTGAACAAGCTGGTCTCTTTCTGCTCCTACAGATCCACATGTGTCTGAAGACACAACCATGGTTATGAGCTTCTTTTTTTCCCAAACAGCTCCTCCTCATACTCAGCCCCCTCTCCTCCCACCCTCCTCACATGCATGCATTCAGGCTCTTTGCTCTTCTGCTCACAGACAGGCAGGCTCTGCCCTTGCACACACAGAGAAGTAAAATGAAGTGCAACCCCAGGGCCACCGAGGCTGCTCAGCGCCCAGCCAGCTGCCACCACTGAAGGAAGCTCAGGGATGAAGCTCCCCCTAAACCACAACTCCTCCTAGCCATCCCTGTGCTGCTGACTCCTTGACTGTGGACTCCCCCACTGCAGTCCCTTGGGACCCCACAAGCTACGAAGGGCCAGAGCAGGTCAGTGCATGGCTAAGATGCCTTCAGAGGGTCGTGGCATGTACTCCTGGTGACTTACTAGGAGTTTCACTAAACGAACCAGGTCCCAAGCACTGAGAAACTTCTGATCATGTGCAAATCAAAGAAAAGGGTACACAGAAAATTTTGTCATTGCTTTTTTCTTCATGGTGATTAATGCTGAGTCTAAACAAGGGCTGCAGGATTAGAGAGGGGAAGATCTTAGAGAAATTGAATTAAAAAAGGATAAAGCCAACTGGGGGGCAGAGCTGGAGCCTGCAAGACACCATGTTCTTCTCTACTGTAGAAAGATAGTTTAGAAAAAAATTAGAGGAGGGAGTGACACGTGATTGGTGATAGTCTTCACTGCAAGAGTAAGGATGTCTGAACAGCAGTGCAGAGACACATAAAGAAAAGAGAATGGAGTTGTACAGGGAGATAAGAGCTGGTTCCAGAGGAACCAAGCAGCATAAGAGTACTACCAGCACCTACCTTGCTGGAACGCAGGGACCTAATTCAGGAGCTGTGTCTCAGAAGTCCATCTGTTTTGGTGTTCTCCTTGGCCACATATTAACCGTTTTACCCTGTTCTATGCCATGGGAAGAGTAGCTGGGGTGGTGATTCGCAGAGCAGGTTATGATCTGGGTTTTTTTCCACCCTGGCCTTTCACTAACATTGGGCAGGACCGGTCAAATCTGCTCTCCATAAGGAATGACTCTGGAGTGAGTAGGTTGATTTCCGCTGACCTTCAGTGAACTGTTTGCAGTTGTTTGGACTGACACGGTGCTGGTGGAGACCAGAAAAGCCCAAGGTGTCAACCACCAGGGTGTTGCCCATGTTAAGCAGAGGTAAAGGCTCAGAAAGACTGCAGGCTTTGGTGAACCTGTAGACCTTTGCCCACATAATGTTGCTGGGTTTCACATGTTAGAATCCAGGAAAAATAAATCTAGTAAAGCATGTTAGCACTTCCAAGAGTGCCTGCTAACTGCGTTACTGGAGAAGTGAGCAGTGGTTGCAGAAGTGCCAGAAAGTTGCAGGTGATGTAGTTTTTCACATAGGCTGCAGGAGATACTTGTATGATACAGAACATCCAGTAGTTCTAATAATATACTGAATATGTGCCCAGAAGTTAGTTTTTTGAGATGTTCACATTTTGGACAAGAATCTTTTCAAAATAATTCCTTAGACAATCAGCAACTTCACACAGAAGGGTATATCTTGGTTAATCCTGGCTGTTTCAAAAGGAAAAAGATTGTGGGGATCAGATCCTTAGCTGTTGTAAACTGGCACTGCTTCACCAACCTGTATAAACTTCTGAATTCATAGACCTGCTAGAGAGAGTCCAGCCCTTTTCTTCAGCTGCTTAATCCCACAGATTTTCCCTATATAGGCAAGAACCAATTTGGTTCGAATGAAGAAACATTAGATATTTAGAAATACTAGATGTTTTTCAGCTCTATCTCATTGTCAAGTTGCTAGCACCAATGCTTAAGTCCAAGCAATATCTGTGATCCTCTGTAATGATTGGCATTTGACATCGAAGTACTAGAATGAATTTGCCAAGCAGATAGCTGAGGCTGATGCAGAAGTGTTAATTTTTGTGTCTAAAGAAGCCAATCATAAATATCTATTAAATAAATGTACAGCTTCTGGGCAAGAGCTGGTGGGGAGGGATAAGTTCTGCTTGGCGCTATGTATCTTATCTCTATATATTATTTTCTGCACATTTTTCAGATCCATTAATAAAGTGGAAATGATGTAAGATCTTTGTTGCCAAATGTGTTGCCTAGACCATGTTTCCTCTAGTTTCCAAGGAAAGGAAAAGTGGGATAAAGAGCTGCTAGTAAAACAATTTCCAGGATCGCCAATTTTTCTCGCTTGTAAAAGGGTTCACTTCAATTTAAGTTTTGTTACTAATGAATGCTCGGTGGAGGGGACTAGTGCCTTGATTTATGCTTCCTTGTGATGTATTTTTGGCAATTTTCCAAGCTGCTTTTTTCCTTAGTGTGCCATTGATTAGTGCAAGGATGCAAATTGGTAAACCTTAGTATCCAGAAGCCAGAAATGCTGGGTTTGGTGTCTGCAGTTTGTATATGTAAATTTGTATTCCTGAAATGCATCATCCTTTTGAAAGGCAGCCTGGCTAAGTCTGTATTTATGAATGTTAATTATTATGGAGGCAAAGCTCGTGACTTAATAGCCTGATGTGAATTTGGTGCTTACAACTGGAATTAAGCCATTTAATTATTTTTGAAGCAAATAAAGCACCCTTCCAAAATTTACAGTATTTACTTGTAATGTGTAGAATGAATTTTCTGCAAATTGACAAAGCATGAGTTAGTGTGATTTAGAAAAAAAATATTAAAGACATGCTTTAAGATTTTTTCCACCTTTACCAGCCTATAAAATCCTGGCATATAATTCAGCTTAGAATTACCATGTGGCTATAACTCTCTAAAAAGTCGTTCATTCTTTTATGTGAAGGTTTCTCTTCCCCAAGAGTTAAATAATACTATATTCCAGAGATTGCCACAAATAACTTTCCTCTTTGCAAATAGCTGTTGCTGCTATTATTACCAATGCCAGAACATTGTAGGAAAAAATACCCTCTGTCACAATGATCCCTACTCCCAGCCCAGTGGGAACGAAACCAAGACTACCCTGGGATGGCACCACTGTTAGGGACCACAGTCTTGAAAAACCAAAAATGATGTGCTCTTTGGGAGTTATTCAAAATTAAGAAGTTGCAGACACGTTCTGTACAGCCCCACATATGTGTGTACATGCAGTTGAGGGACCAGCTGGCTAGGGAGATGCCTGCTTAGGCTGGAAACAAATTCTGAAATTAATGTTACCAAAAAAAGGACAGGCCATCCGGGGCAATGCTAAAGTTGCAAGGCACTGTTGTGTGATGATTTCCTTGGCAATGAGGACTAGGCACAGAGGACTTTCTGCTTGTGGATGTAGAAGTAGGGTATGTACTCATAGATGCCTTGACTCCTCACGATTTTGTTTTTGTTTTCAGTTTTTATGCTAACTGTGGCACATATAGAATTATTTTAACATACAACATAAGAATTTTTATTTGTCTGAATTATAATACGCCATATGTGAATGCATCTGTTCTTCACTGTGTTACATTTATTTGCACCATCGTGGGGCCTCAAGTTTCCACCTCAGATCAGGGTTCCAACTTGCTAGGCAATGCACAAACACATAATGGGAAACACTCCCTGCCTAGAGAAAAACATGCTGTAAATCGGCAAAAACAACTCAGGGCGCAAAGGAAAACAGAGCTAAAGTACCGCTCCATGGTACCTTAACCTCACCTAAACAGAAGATGCCACGGTCCCACACCTTCCATCCAGACCTCCAATTGCCTGTTCAGTGGTTTAAACTGGCTCACAGCTTGAGTAACTGCATCATGTCAAGGAGAACAGTAGGAGCCATTTGAAAATAATCACCTCTTTTTGATAAGCTTAGTTTAGCAGCAGTAGCTCCCTGAAGTGGTTCCCAGTGTGGCAATATGAGCACCAATGCTAGCAGGAGGGAAGGGCCATGGAGGGACAGTGGAGGAGAAACAGCCCTGCCCTGGGTTGGCATAAGCTGCCATGGAAGCTCACACATGGGGAGCTTGCCTCTGTGTCCCGTCTCTGTGAGCTGAGCGCTAAGTAGGACAAAGCAAAGTGCAGTGTCATGGCTCCATGCCCCCACATGGCTCTCTGCACCATGTCCCTTGCTCTGGGCTGCTGCAAACTTCACCTATCCTAACCGCCTGGTATGGCAAAGCACCCTAGGAAGGATCCCGCCGCCAGGACTGGCGGCCCTTGACTACAATACCCACGGCTGGACAGGTCAGGCATGCGCTAGCAAGCAGAGCTTTGCCCAGGAAACCAGTTTGTCCCACTCCTTCTCCCTGAAGTATGCATGTGTACATGCACACCTCCCCACGCCCCACACATGCTCACACGATGGTACAATGGCTGGAGAGTGGCATGGGATGGGTAGCATTTCTGGATCATCAGACTGGAAATTCAAGGCTTTTGGGCTTATGCTGAGTATGCCAGGCCATGGTCAGTAGATACCATTTATGGACCCTTTGGTGTAAAGTGCTGTGTTAGTAACAAATGGTGTTCACATTCATACCACAAAACCCAATGAGAATGGTTTCCATCCTCAGATCGCTGTACATTTTCTGGTCCTTTCATTTTCAGTATGTGCTCTTGTCTTTAAAAGTCCACTGGGGTTTGCTCCATCTCACCATTTGGTTTCTTTCTTTGCCCACCTCCTGCAATCTGTTACCTCTTGTTATCTAGCATTATTCTTTTCTTTATTCCTGTATGGGATCTTGCATGGTTTCTGCTGCCACTAGGAAAAAGCTGCCTGTGTCTGAGGACATATCTTTTTTTATTATTTTTGTAGAATTCTCATCTTAAACCACATGTTTTTCCTGTATTTATGATGCAAAATTGTTCTGTCCTTCTCTGCTATGGGCCATGAAGAATTCTTGCTTTAATTTTCCCTACATGCTGTGCTGTTACATTCTTCTTGTCTGTAATTTATGCCACATACTGTGAGCTCCCTTGTACTATACAACATAAAGTTGCCAGATGGGTGAGTGCAATGCATGCTTTAAAATGAAGGCTTTAAGGCAACTGCTTAATCCAAAGCTGCAGAACAAGCCAACATCAAAAAGGAGCATTTGAAAATACACCCAAATGGGTCAATAGTTATTATGTGGGGCTACCACTCTGAGGAACACTTGCTATTTAGCACATCTTGCTATTAACTCTTCCTTGAGATTCTTTTTTTCCTGCTTCCTTTTCATGGTATATGATGGCAAAAGATAGAGCCAACAACAGAGCATTAATGGGAAAATAGAATATTCAGTCCTGAACAAGGAGCAGTCAGTCCCTTTACAGAATGAACCAGTGCCCAGCGCTTGGAGATCTGTTTGGCTGTGGTCAGCAGTTTAGTTTCGCACTGCACTTTGCCAGGCTGCGGGGGAATCTGTAGAAGACACTTAGCATGCAGGGGTTTTGTAGTTCTTGCTCTTTTCCTTTCCCAGAAAAGGCCATATTCTAGGTCATAGAATTGAAGAATGCGTTAGGTTGGAAGGGAACTTTAAAGGTCATCTAGTCCAACCCCCCTGCAGTAAGCAGGGACACCTTTAATTAGATCAGGTTACTCAGAGCTTCATCAAGCCTGACCGTGAATGCTTCCAGGGATGGGGCCTCCAGTACCTCCCTCTGCAACCTGTGCCAGTGTCTCACCACCCTCATAGCAAAGAAATTCTTAAAGTCTAATCTAAACCCACCCTGCTCTAGTTTAAAACCACAGCCCCATGTCCTATCACTCCATGCCCTTACAAACAGTCCTTCCCCAGATTTCCTGTAGCCCCCCAGCTCCCCTTTTGGTACTGGAAGGCTGCAATAAGGTCTCCCCTGAGCCTTCTCCAGGCTGAACAAGCCCAACTCTCTCAGCCTGTCTTCGTAGGAGAGGTGCTCCAGCCTTTATCTGAGGTCCCTAGGGCTTATTTGATGCTGTGTGGGCTGAATTAGAGAGGAGTGATAGCTCTCTATTAGCACTACTCCATGCATTGCATGTTTCCTGGGGTACATGTTGTCATAGCAGCTGCAAAGCCCTCATCTCCCAGCCTCATGCCCCATCCCATTAATGAGAGGGTCACATCCATTTGCTGCTCTGTAAAATTTGCTGTTGCTGCCCTAGACCATGCTACACAGGGCTTGGCTGCATCACTGCAGTGCATGTAGTCTGTCTTGGGCCTGGAGAAAGATGGTGTGGCCACAGAGGGGTCCTGTGCTGACCAGTCCTGTCACCCACCTTGGGATTACATGTGTGGTAACACAATACTTTGTGGGGGAAGCAGGGATATCCTGGGTGAAAACTTGAGTCTGTAGAAGCAGACAGAAACTGTGCAAGTGCTGGCTGTGAAACAAGACTGATGTGCTCGGGGTGGGGCTGTGGCTGCTGCCACCAGCAAGAAGCAAGGTGGCTTGCTCAGCTAGTGCTCCAGCAGAAGGAAAGGCTGGGGGTAACCATGCATTTCAGGTGGGCTATTGGAAACCAGGCTGGGTTTGCTCAGCAGATGGTGTTACACTGTTTCAGCACCACCATTCCCTGCGATTAAAGTTTTCAAAGTAAAATGTAAGGATGGGGAAAAAATATGTTAGAATGCGACAAAATCCTCCTGCATTATGGAAGGGCCAGTGGGAGGAAGGGAGATGTGGAAAGAATCTATCTACATAGTAAAGTGAAGGGATAACACATCTATGCTAGTAGCTAGCACTGGTAACAGCAGCAAGGCAGATGTACTTGCATAGGCTTTTGACATGCTGTTCACGATAAAAACGTGAGTTCTTATCATGATACTCCACTGTAACCTGTGCTAATGCCTGCATGGCCCCATCTTGATGATCCTGCAATTTGGGGTGTCTAGCTTGAGCTAAGATGGCCATGCTAGCACACGCTGCTGTTAACACCTTAGCAGGCAAGGTGCCGGATGGAGCAAGAACAAGAAATTGCCAAGAGGAGATGGATCTCTAAATGTAGGCAAAGATTCATCTGTGAACTCGTAGTTGAGAAGATGCAGAACCATGATTTGCCTTTTGCCTTATCTGTCCCGGTTGGTAACGAGGCTGAAGCTGATAAATGGACCTATTGCATCACCCACAGCTAGACTACGTGTTTCAGACGGTCCCTGCTGTCCTACCTGGTGTAGCCTTAATTCCTTTAACTGAAATTGGTACCAGAAAGGCAAGGAATGAAAAACAACCGCATTGCTCATGTTAAGAGAGCAAGTCTAGCAGAACGGGGTAAGGTTCGTGCTGGTGAACACCTTTTGTGCTCTTCTACACCGAGGGGCACTTATGCAGTATCTTCTAAGGACGCAGAGGTGCTTGGAGATATTTCAAGGCGGTGTCATTACCATTTACATTCAGATGTTTTAATTGTATGTCACAGACCAGAGCTTGCCAACATAGGCATTTGGTATTTTAAGTTTCCTTCTCAATTTTTTAAAACTTTCTTCACCGCTCTCAATGGTGTTGGGTTACGCTTTTGCAAATGATTATTTAAAAAAACCCATGAAGATCTTGTCTCCAATACAATGAATGTCCTATCGATACTAAACTGGCAGTGAAATGAAACTGATAAACACATTTCACACTTAGTTTAACATGCCGTTAAACAATCAGCTGAAAGGACTGAGAGTAAGAAGAACATCTAAAATAGCTGCTGATATTTTTCCCTTACTTGCTATAAGCCTTGACTTTTTAATAATCAACCCATTTCTCCCATATACTTGAGTAAGTTGGACGCAATCCAGGCATTGATTGACTGTGCTTTGCAGCACTTGCTAAGTTTCTTTTTCTTCTACAGGAAAAAGAAACTCAAGAAAGAGAAACTTTGTGCGATAGTGCCTGAAAAAGAGAGTATTACATCACAAGCCTGAAAATAACTAATTTGTGCCCATTTGTCATGGGTACGTTTCCCCTTTCTGTATGACAGCCATTAGATGGGACATCTCGGAGCAGCCAGTACAGTAGCTGCTTCTCTAAGGATATATATGTATATGTGTATGCATATATTTAACGTCTATTCAGGGCTTAGTCTCCATCAGTACCTAACCTTTGGCTGCAACTCAATCCTGTTATTTGGGACTTGGGTGCCACTGGACCAAGGATTCATTAGCGAATCTCTGATGCACAGCATTTCAAGAGTAAGAAATCAGAGTCAGTGTTTGCCAAATCCCAAATTTAAAATCTTGATTCCTGAGCTTCTTCAGACTCATTTCTTTACTGCCTATACCAGTAAAAAAATCTGTGCTGGGTCAGATGCCCCTGAATGGGTACTTCTCAGGGGAAAGCTTGCTGGAAGATCCTGGATACTCAAGGAGCAGAGAGGACAGAGCTTTCTCTTTGGAGCTCTTGAGTCCCTTCACAAGGCCTGCTCTGGCATTGCATGCAATGTTTTGCTTCTCTGTTGTAGTGGTCTGAGAATAATATAACTCCTTCAAGCTTTTCATTCTTTTGGTTTGGGTGTTCGCAGTGTCATGGAGAAGGATTGAGGCCAATACGCTAATTTTCATACCACTAGGATATGGTTTTCAAGAGAGAAATCTGACATATGGTAAGAGAAGGAAGGACACATGCTGGCTTACTCAAGATGAAAAACCTCTGTTTATGTGACTAAGACTGAGTCACCTACCTGGGACAGGGTTCTGCATTGGCCTTAAAACCGGTGTGGAGGGAACATCCTCAGTTTTGGCTGGGGTGGGAGTTCAGAGCATTTTTCAGGGATGAAACTCAGAACAGAGAAGGTCAGTTTAACCTTGTGGTTGTGGTTACGAATGAGCAAGGAAGTTTAAATTACACTGGAGGACAGCTCCTTTAGTCACAGGAGCCCTTAGTGCACTCTAGGTCCTTTATAAATAAATATGAGCACTTTGTGTTTTTACAGCAATAAGCAAACTGCTAAGACACAATGACTAGGTTGTTCTTATTTAGCCTTGCTGATGGTAAAGTTCCTAATGGGTTGCTCAAGATTACAGCCACGGAGCAGCCCATAAACAGAACTACCACGCGTTTTTCACAAGTGTAAGACGATGGCTTTCAGCAGAGCTCTCTCCTGCTTCCTCAGCATTTAGAATGGTAAGCGTCAGGCAAAAGAGAAAGAGCTAATTCATTTGTGTTTAATCAGCCCGACGGCTCGTTCTCAGTCTGAGGGGTTGCTTCACACATCTGGTGGAATATTCACCAAAAAACTGGTTCTCTACATAAGCAGCTCATACATCACACGCGGGATCGCTTGTACAACGATCTCTGCAAGTTTTCCTGAGACCTTTCCCACTTCAGACAGGGGAATGCCGACGGATGAGGCTCCTCACTGCACTGCTCCTGCTTCACCTTGGGATCTGCTGCGCTTTTGATTGTTCCGGCTCCTTTCAGAACCCACCTCTTGTGCCACAGTTGGCCCTGGAGCCTTGTCTCACAAAGTGCCTGCTCGCATAAAATCTCCAGAAGCGGTTTAGAGTTCCCCCTCCCTGCCAGTCATGTGCCCCAGCATTTTGCTGGCCGATACAGGCTGACTGTACATGCTTGCTCAGCGACACTGTGTCCACCCAAACCTCCCTGGGCTCCTCAATCCACTTGTTCTGAATTGTTCCAGGCCTTTGACAGACTCACCCTATTAACTGAATGATGGGGAAATTCCCACTGCTTTACCTGGCACCTGCTTCCACGAAGTGAAGTTTCCATCAGTATTATCATCAGAAGTAACTAAAAGCCTGAAGTCTCCTACCGATTTATGTCACCAGTCGAAAGGAGGAACTGAATCAGACCTTTAATCTTTATTAGCCAGGTGATTAGTTGCAAAATTGTTTTCCGGGAGCGAGAGCTGATGCCCACAATACATTTACTAAAACTAAGGTAGAAAATGCACCCGCGTTTCAAACGGCACCACCTATCAGGTGGCATTTACAAAGACATGCAGCTGCACAAGGCTGGAAGGATGGGACAGCCCTTCAGTAAATCACGTTCAAAAAAGGCCCTTTGCGAAGCGAAGCTGCGCTTCGGCCATGTTCTTGTTATTACTTAAACCTAGAGCCAACCGAAAGGGAAAACTCTCGCTGCCAACTGTGACAGGCTGCAGCACTGCACTAACAGGAAGACTATTTTGGTTCTGAATCGGGAACTGGATTACTTATTCAAACAGAGGTTTTCAAAACTGCGCAGCGATGCTCTCCTTCCCTTTGCAGCATGTTCCTGGCTGTATCCTTTTCACCACACGGTTCCAAACGACTGTGCCTTTGCTATACATACACAAACAGCCCCTTGGTCTCTGATTTCTGTCTGCACAGTCGCGACACATCTCGCGTACACCTATTTCCATAACACCCCAGCAGCTGACAGCAGGCAGCTGGGACCCGGCTGCACATCAGAGCAGCTGCCGGGAGGAGAACATTTCTGAGCTACAGATGGGTATGCCTGCCTCTGGTGCTACAGTTTAGGTTCATGCTACCGTGCTACGGATACCTGCGGGGATCTGCACGCGCTTTGGGTCTCATTCCTGGGTGAGCTGAAGTCAGTGCAAGTTGCACCACCAGCTTCCAAATGAGTGCAGCCCTTTAGCTGCCAGTACAGATATCCCCCCTGCTGTGGAGAAGGGAAGTGTTCTGCTGCTGAGGAACATATTTTGCCAAAGGAAATAAACAAGTTTGCAATAGCACACAAGACAATCAATAAAGAAGTAATTTATATGATGCTTTGAAAGGCAAACATTAAAGGCCCTTTTGCCATCTGAAATGGAAAGCCTCCTGAGGTATCTCAGGATGGGTGTGAGGGCAGAGAGACTCAGTCTTCTCTAAACCTCCAAGATGAGAAGGGCAGACAGCCAGCTCTTTGCAACTGGCAGACAGCTATAGGTGCTTTCTCTCCATAGGGACAATGTCTTCTCCCACATCAGGAGAAATATGATCGTGCCCTTGAAGAGCAAGAGAAAAAAAATTCCACCCACATTTCCTGACACCCTTCAGTGCACGCTACCATCATGTGAATTTCAGTAACTCTAGGACAAGCAGTGCCAAGCCTGGACAGCCTTGGCATCATGGAAATTGTCTGCTTGAAGGAGTCCACAGACGCTGATCCAAAGCCTGTGTTAGCCTCCCACTGCCCTGCCTTGTGAACACAATCCTTGAGGGAAAGTTCTGCCGCACTTAAATGAAACTTGACTTGCACATTACTTGTTCAGACAAGCTATGAGTACATATGACTCATCATTTCCCTACTTTGTTTTGCCTGTTAAGCAGCCATCATGCATTGACATCACAATTGATCATAAAAGAGTAAAAAACGATGTAGCAGTTCCAGCCTCACCCCTTGTGAGTTACTACAGGAAATTTGCAGTCCTCCCCCAAACTCTCCACCTTAATGTCCCCACTTTGAATATTCAAGGGAGAAAATATTCTGAGCGCTCTGCATTTCTTGCCTGTGGCTTTTTCTCCACTCAATGAAGTCCCTTGGCTTCCCAGAACTTACTCTCCTTAGTGAGTACAGACTGCCATCACTCTCCTCTCTTCTAGGGGAAAAAGGTTTTGCCGGCAACCACAACCCAAGCAATTTGGATGCAGGCACATTTTGAAATGACAGGAGGTAGGGTACAAGGGGCTGATTCGCAGCCTCAGCCTCAAGGAGACCTGTACCTGCCCCATGCTGTGCCACACACATGGTCTGACTGCAGCCCTTCAACACCACAGCAAACTTTCAAAACAATTCTTGTCTCCTGTCTTTGCTTCCCCATGCTTCTCAATGTATTTCCAAAGAGGTGGTTGTAAGAGGTAGTTGTAACTTGAAGGGGGTGTGCGCGTGTGTGTGTGTGCATGTTTCGTGTTTTGCAAAGAGAGCCTTGCTCACGCTGAACCAACCCAAGGGCTCACAGCGTCTTTTTCTTTCAAAGTTTCACTTGAGAGAAGATCAGAAGGTAAGAGCACTACAGGTGCTGGGAGCTTAAGGCACATACTATACAGGACATGAGCGCTACACCTTTCCCGGGCAGATGCTCCTCAGCTTCATTCTGCCACACAGCACACGTGTATCGGTGATCGCCAGATGGATAAATATGTGCCCACCCACACATTTGGAGCACTGCACTTGATTTTTCTGAAAGCGCTCAATTTGTCAAGGAACCCAGGAGCAGCAGCAGATAGAAAGTGCCAGCATCTCACTATAAACAGCAGCTGGGGAGGGAAAGAGAAATTCCACTCATGAATGAGAAACCCCAGCAGCAGCTTCACTTTCTGTCTGATGACAATAATTAAGTGCCTTAAGATCATCCCCGTGCAGGGAAGGCACAACAGAAAGATTAGACAGGGCAGAAAGTGTCAGTCCTGAAAGCAGAGAAACAGATGCCATGGAAACTGGAGATGTCTAGAAAGCATGTGGATTATTAATGATGTTAATTAAAGCCAGGTCTGAAGCAGGGTTCAGGTGGACTACAAGTCCCTGTCATGTTGTGGATTGCGTTGTTGTCCATGCCAACATTTAAACTGTGACTCAGCAAACCTTGCTTGATGGTTACCTGTTGTGGGAAGCATCTGTCTCGGCAGGCTCCTGTGGTTCTGGGACTGTCCATGACCACTTCCCTTCTGCCTTCCACTCCAGCCAAGGGCCTCTCTCTCAGAGCAGGGGGCTGGGCACATATCCCCTAAGTGTATGCACTAGCATCTCTCTCCAGGCGACTAGAAAACTTCAGGGGGCTACTGAGCAAAACAGAACTATTAGGAGCCTGTCCTCAACAGCTGTGACTAAGAGAGGTAGAATCCTATAACACTACTGGGGAGAACGCATTTCTGCTGATGTGCTACTGTAATTTTTCCTAATTAAACAAAACCTGTTAATTAAACACGCAGAAGAGGCAATTCACTCATCTTTCATCATAAATGATTGCAGGCTGTACTGAATATCTTTTGGATAAAAGCCACCAAAAAAAAAAAAAAAAAGCACTGCCCACACTTTTTTTTTATTCCACCCCTGGTTTTGCTTCCTTTTTTTTCCTTTTTCCCTCTGAACAGCAAAAAATTAGCATTTTCTTTTCCTTTAAATAATCATTCTTGCTGTTGGGACAACTCCCTTTTAAGGCCAGTTTTTTTTTGCTCAGAGGGAATGTTGACCGCACTTATAAACACCCACTTCCTAGGGTTTATAATAGTAACAGCAACACAACCCGAACTATAGCTTCAGCTGCATGCGGCAAATGCGTTCAGGCTGAGGACGGGCCTACCAGCATCCTCGGAAACCCTCTGGTGGGGCTGGCAACGCCACCCTGATTTTGTTTTCTATCCTCACAAAGTCACACCTCTGAAAACCTCCCTCCTTCCTCCTTTTGAGGCAGAACGCTGTCCTTCTCCAGCTCCAAAGGGCACAGGGGGACTATTTGGATGGGGCCGTAAACACTGAAGCAGGAAAATGCCTCCCTCTTTATAACTCCGGCATTTTCGGTGGGTGCAAACTGTGATCATGGAGAGAAGTTTCCAAGAACTACAGCAAGGACCAGATTTCACCATATGAGTTATTCCACTCAAAATATCCACTTTAACTCCAAGGAAGATTCCAAAAAAAGCCTGGTGCCTTTTCAGCTGTTAGGGATGGCAGGCTAGCATAACTTAACTGTGATTCGGTTAATTAGCTTGGTATTTGGGAAAAAGATCTGGTGTATATAGGGTAAAAATAATCTCCACTTGAAACGTGTGCCCTACAATTAAAAAAAAAAAAAAAGAAGAAAAAAAGCAACCCCCAAAAGGTTAGACACATGACCTGCCACCTCCAGAAGTACCCCGACTTCCAAATATGCCCTGTACTAGCACACCATCAGCACTGAGCCAGGGAATGATACCACTGTCTGATCTTTACTGGCCTCACTAGTGACTACAGATTCTGTCATCCTTTCTGGTCACAGAGGTTTGGAATTTCTCTCTTGTATTTAAGCTGTTGCCCTCGTGCTTGTGCCACCTCTCAATATTTTGCACCACCACACACACGCACCCTTTCTCCCCACCCCCCTTCACTCATAGCACAATGTGTAACTTCAGAGCAGTACCAAAGGGGCTGATGTTGAATTTGGTTCATAAATTAGGAGCAACTCCACTGTTGGAGATGGTGGTGATGATGCCAAAACACACAAGCCTGGGCTTGGGTTCTTCATACCTATTGCATGGTTCCTAAGCAGATGGCCAGGGGGCCAAATGTAAAATGATCCACCCTCACCCTCCTGAAAAAAAAAAACTCAACAGAACACCACGACAAAAAAAAAAACAACCAAACTTCAACACATGGAAACACATCAAAAAAGTGTAGGGATCAGGGAAAGGGAGAATCCTTACTGAAAACAAAACAATCTTGTGCCAAATGAGTTGTCATGGCTTTACTATAACATTCCCACAAAGAGGAACAGAATTTTCTTTATTGTGAAATCTTCGTTGTGAGCATTGTTGCTCCTGGGAAAAGTCATATGTCAGAATAGAACAGTGTTTCCAAATATGACTAGTCTGAGCAGATAAACAATGAATGTCAACACAGCATTCAAGGAAGTCTCTATCTGCAGCTGAGAACCTTTCTGAGGGAGTTTATATTCCTGCTCGGGTAGTACTACACATCATGAATACCTACATAGGTGCTTGCCTTTGTACAACACACCCCATTAAACTCCAGTGAGAGTTCCCGTGGTCCCTGTTTCGGGCAGTGAAAGCATCAGCTGTGTCTGAGAAAATCCTGCAGCGTTATCTGCCAAGTTCAGAACTTTATATTACATTTTCTCAAGAGTCTGTGGTACATCAGAAACTGCCAGAGTTACTGTTCTTGTTCACGTAGGCTTTTTAACCAACTAAAAACCTGATTAATTTTAATGTTAAATTCTTCATGCCTCCCAAATTTCTTTGGGGTGTCATGCTCCCATATAGATTGGTTTTGGGCAAGGAGCAGCAAAGTTCAGAGGACCACAAGGAAGCAGAAAGAAAGATTCCAGCCCTGGGCCCCTTCTCATGACAAACACAAGCTCACTTTGTCCTTCAGCAGAGATGAAAACAAAACATACTGTTAGGAAGAGGTCCTTGAGAAGCAAAACACCATTGCAACAACCCTGTTCCTAGTGCTGCTGCTTCCAATAGCTTTTTAATGCAGCATGCCTAGCACCTAGGGGAGCAGGTTTTCTGCCTCAAGCCACCCTCTCTTTCAGTCAAGTAGGCTTTGACCACCCACCAAATCAGAGTTGTGTTTCTACCCATTAAGATGTATCAACGTCCATTGCAATGTTACTTTATTAAAGGAACGTAACTCAGAACAATCTGCAAGTAATAAATTTGGGTGTCCCACTTCCTTGGGTTATATTGTAATTCATATGGGCTGTGGCAGTAAAGGCAGTAACTCTCATCTGATTGGCATCCAAAGCCACCTAAAACTCAGATCTTCACCTCTGCTTTCTAACTTCAATTAAAGTGAGTTTTTTGCCAAAAATTTCAGTTCTCCGCAGGTTTTGTCACAGCATCTGCCTTCCCTTGGGACTGAGAAGCCACACAAGAAACAGAGCATTTTGGAGACTTCCATTCAAACCTGATTTTCAACTGGGGACGGGGGATAGAAGAAAGGGCTTCAACTCCCCAAACACAAAATGGGGACATTTCAGGGCAGATGAAGATCACACACACCCTTACAACACGCATTCTGGAAAACAACTTTCTTTTTGTGGTCCTGCAACCCAGCAGAAGCTTGGATCCAAGAGAGCACATTAAATCACGCTGTCCTTGTTGTTAGGGGAGAACTGAAGGGAGCTTGGCCACTGGAAGGGTTTTGTTTTTCATAACGCTATTAAACACAAAGAAACCCAGAAGCTTGGCAGCTGATTTCACCATGTAAATCCATGTCTTTCAAAATTACCAGAAAGTTCACTTGAGGTGAAAGTCCTCTATGAAAATTTGGTTTCCAAAATACTTCCTAACCAGTACCTCACATACTTTTTTCCATCATTATTCACCACAGGTGAAGAAAAAAAAAATGGGGTACCACTAGCCTTTGAGAATGGAATATGAGTTTTAGGGGACCAATAACAAGTCTAATGGGATAGACACTGCATGATTAACACCCTTTATTGCTTGGGAAGCTCCAGTAACTTCTGTGTTGCTGCCACACAGGGCAACCATTCCAGGACTTCAGCTGTATCTCTTACTGCATCACCACAGACTGTTAACCAAGCCTGATTAAGTGCCTATGCTAGTTTAGTTTAACAACTTTATGTGCTTTAGCCTAAAAGCTGATAGCCCCGTTTAGTAGGCAAGCAAACTCTGCACAAAATGGCACCCAAAACACATGGAACAGCACACGGGCCTAAGCTGTACCCATAGCTGAGAGCAGCTAAACATCTTTCAGCAGCAGCTGCCACCGCTCTTCTTGGGAAGGTGTCAGACCCAGGGCTAGCTGCATGGCAGAAACAATCAAGAACTTTGTTAAGCACGCAGGTCATTCAACAACAGGCAGGACTTCACCAGCTTTATCCAGCTGAGCTACCTATAACTAAGACGACACAAGGAAGGGGTGCCTCCAGCTTGTGAGTCAGTGCTGCAGTAACCACGACAAACACTAACACCACCACCACACTCTGCAGCAGTTGCCTAGGCTTACAGAGGTAGACAAAAGGCGGCGGCAGGTTTACTTTTACTTTCATTCATTTTTTGCTTATTGGAAAGGCTGCAGCTACAAGGTTGAGGTACTATGATCCTTTTCCAACAGAGGAAGACCCACAGTTAAACAGATGAAATGAGGTTCTTTACTCAGAGGGTGGTTGGGTACTGGAACAGGCTCCCCAGGGAAGGGGTCACAGTGCTGAGTTTGGCTGAGCTCACAAAGCATCTGGACGATGCCCTCAGTCACAGGGTCTGACTTGGCTGGCCCTGTGTGGGGCCAGGAGCTGGACCCAATGATCCGTATGGGTCCCTTCCAACCCAGGATATTCTGTGATTCTAAGATTTCTGGCTGTGCTGCTGCAATCAATGCCTTTTACATGGAAGTTTTACAAGGACTGCAATTATACCCACTTATCCTGGTGCACCATGTAAGTCTACATGGCAGATTTTTCTGCCTATGTGACACCCAAATGAACTTCATGAAATGGAGAAGATACACTGGAGGAAAGTAATGACAGCTCCTAGTCTTGGTATTCAGACCACTCTGGTTGGCTGCCAATAGCCTTACAACAGGCCCATCTTACCTTCCTAGGCTGTGCAACCAACCAAGGAACAAGCACAGGCAAACAGAAGGATACCCACATTGTCTACTGTAGCACATGCATCTAGGAACAGTATACAGAATTTCTAGAGGTGGGTGAAGGGAAGTTAGAGATCCTTCCAAGAGATAAAATGAGTTTTTAGAAAAAGAAAAGTTTCCTGTGCTCTTCATCAACCCTTCTGCTCACATCTTTCCACTGCTTACCCCTCCCTAAGATCCTCAGCACCTGCCCATCAGGTATTGGTTGGCTATGCCTTGGACTGCAGGAAAGCTGCCTACTTCATGATTCAGCCCAGGTGCCTTCAGAACTCCACAATTTAAATAAAGGTTTTACTAAAGGAGATTATCGTCACCATAATGAACACATTGGTAAGTGTGCCCCATGAAATTTACTTCTTTCTGGAATTAGAGTGCATTTCAGAAGACAGTGTTTTCTTGTAACTGAAGAGACTCAGAGATTCACCGTGTTAGTGATTCTGCAAGTGCCTCTAGCTGGGAGAATTAACACCTACAGCATGTAACATGATTGACTTGAATCACAGCACCACTACCTCTCAGGAGCTTGACAGCCTAATTTTGGAAAGGTGTTTTGCATGGAAAACTGGCATTCAGGGCACATGGAAGATCAAGTATGTGCGGGTGTCTCTTAGCAACCTACAGAACAAAACTTTGAGATTCGCTAGAAAAGCCACCAACTTGCAGGGATAAAGTTTGTTAATGTGTAGGAGCTGCAACTGTTCTTCATAGCCTTCAAGCTAAACTTGCTACTCTATACCTAGACAGCCACTACCATGTTAGCTAAGCAGTGGTGTGCCACTTCCTTAAGAGCGGTCCTCTTGTCTCCTAAAATAATTCAGCATCCTCTTTGAGCTATCACTAGAAGCTGTAAGCCACACAAGCAAGAGAAAGATACCAGTATTAAACTGGACCTCAAGGCTTGTTAAAGTTTTTGTGAAGTGCTTTTACGAGCAGCCACTAGCCACAGACAGGACAGATTCAAAAGCTGCAGGGCTTTCCAACACCAAGGACCTCTTAAGCTCAAAACGTCCTTAGAGAAGTTGCATTTTGCACGCACCCACAGCCAAGGTGTAGTTTTCCAGGTTACTGTAAAACCCAACAGGCCACAGCACAAACAGCTCCAGGCTCCACAAATGCTGTAGTGCTGAGTACAAGTCCTGTAGTGCAGAAGTGCTTACGTTATCACGCTATGTGGAAGTCAGAGAGATGCAGAATACAGAGGTGCCCATCTCACCTGAAATGCTACTTCAGGAGATCAGTTTTCACTGTTAACTCAGAGGTATTAATAGTATGAAAATGCACAAACACACCAACATTGTTCAAGTCAGGCACCAAAGTACACTGTTAAATATTTCTGGTGAGGAGCCATAGGAGTCTTCATGCCTTTGGAAAACTGCTTGCTCTTGCTGAGAGAAGGAAAAGGTACCCCCCAGAAAGTTTCCAGAAGACTGCTCCAAAGCTTGCAATACCTCCCTTCTGCCCTGCCCTTCCATGGGTAGCTCTGGAGAATGTTCCTTGTGCTGAACAGAGCTGAAGACAGCCACAGCCTGGTCAGGCCCCCCAACTGAAAGCAGTTGTGCACAAGACACAGCATCTACCCACTTACTCAGGACAGCAACAGAGACCCAAGTCACAGACGGTTTCCATAGTTTAATTAGCAAGCCAGCAGTTCAACGGATGGAGATCTCTTTAGGAATGACTTCACAGTTTTGGGCAATGAGGGCAACCATTTTCTATTATGTTCTATTTAATCTAAGGGTTAGTTTTTTGGTGTGTCATGTCATCTGTTCCTCATCCCTCTCCTCCCCTCCCATTTTAAATTAGCTATTAGTGTTTTAGAAACTAAACCACAAAAACATGAAGACATTAGGAGACTTACAAAATATTTTGTCACTACCACACACATAGTGTAAGTGCATCAAGGTCAGACTGGATGGATCCTTTACATTCTTTGTCCCTTGTTTTGCATGGAAAGAATAAGCATAGCCAAGAAAATGCAGCTTAGAGTCAACAGAAGTAATCACAGAATAGAGAAGGAGTAGGCAGTGAGGCTTTTCTAGATCTGCACCCATAAAAACACTGTTATTCCTGGTATTAAGACTTAGATATTCAAGTAATTTTAAAATAGAGTCAGAAGAAACATCCATTACATGAACTGAGACACAACAGAATACACAGAATTATGAAAGTGCTGGATCTGTTTAGACTAGTAGCTTGGAGATCACATCTACCACTTATCTTAGTTCCCTTTATTGGCTTAGTGAATTATGCAGGACAGAAAAAAAAAAATAATCAAGTCTACATGCCAAACTCCAATCTCTGCCTTTTGGAACAGGGACACAGCAGTTGTGTTCTCACCATTTACTGCCTTGATCTGACTTCAGAGATGCTGTGATGGAGAGGCACTGGTCAGGCATGAACCTTGGTCTCACTTTCCCTTCTGAGAAACAGCACACCCCCAGTCAGTCCTCACACATGAGCATCACAGCACAAAAGCATCATAAATATATGGCCAAGGTGACTGTTGGGAGTGAAAACTCAAAGAAAAAGGAAACTAAGAACCCTACTAAGGTTGAACAAATGGAAAATAGTACATCACAGGATCCAGTTTCTTACACTGAAGCTGAAGGACTTCAGGCTGCTGCGAGCAGCCGTTTACTCGGAGTAATGGTACCCTCAACAGGAGAGAAGGGATAGGCATTTATTTATGGCAGAAAGCCACATAAAAGGAACAAAGAACTAAACTATCACAGTAGGAAGAGTAACAAGTAACTACTTTTACAGCTTCCATTAGCTCTGCCAGAATTCAGCAAGAACCTCAGAATAAGGTAACAGAGGAGGGTGTGTACTTCTTTTTTAAAAGGTGTCTGTATACAAAAGCAAGTAGCATGACAGAAAAAAAAATAAGAGGAACCAGAAGTACCTGCCCACAAAGGGGATTTCAACATCGTAAGTTTAACTGAAACACACAGTGGGGAAGTGAAACTGAATAGGAGAGGGGCTTGATGCTAAACATTAGGTTGATCTGCGTTTGAATTGCTTTATGGTGCTTGCCATATGAACAGTTGGGGCAGACATACCTCATTCTGACATGAATCCTTAAGAGCAGAGTTGAACAGCTGCAAACACAGGAACAAAGCAATGCTATAAAAACAGCTGATATCTTAATACTATTGAAGCTAAATAAGCCAGTGAAACCTTGCAGAGTAATGTGCTGCCATTTTTATGCCTATTGTGCATATGCTGGTCAAGACTCAGAAGGCTATATAGAATGAAACAGTGGTAACAGCACTGACAGTACCAATTAAATTAAGAAAAACTCAGCTACATCTGAGTCTTTACCAGTTTTGCAAATCAGAGACCTAGGCACCAATAGACTGGCCCTGAGGAAAACAGAGCAAAGTACTCACACTTGTACAATCTCAAGGAGCAGCTTTCAATGCAATCAAGGCAACTCAGTCATTTCAATGGGGAATGCTTTGCACCAACTACAGGCAGTTGCCTGTACATTTTTACTTAATGTAGAAACACCTAAGTGAATATGTATTTCTTCAGCACAGTCAGGCTGCTGCAAGCATTGAGGGTCTGTCCACAGACATTGTCTTTAACAGCTTTATATACCCTAGGTCCTAGGAGACAAGCACAAACCTAGCTCAATACAATAAACAGGGAAAGACACCATTCTTTGTACAAGAAGTTTTATTTGTTGTAACAAAAGCAGTTTAACAGCAGCACTCTCTTAGGAACCCTTCTGCATCCTGAGGTATCGCCCTTCAAGAGGAAGGGTTCCAGCTGCCTGCTGATCTGAAGCCACCCATGGGCCCAAGAGACAGGCAGGCTTTGCCAAATCACACATTCTTCCACTTTTTGAGCATCTATCCCAACTTTCCCTGACTGCCATGGTGAAAGTGCAGATGGTATGGAGCTTGCCAGTGAAGGGTTAGCAGTACAGAAACACACCATACAAGTTTCCCCGTTATTGGACTGTAAGTCCAGAGGTCTGAAAGGACAACAGTCCCCTGCTATTCCAGGCTGAATCTCAAATTGGAACCTCCACTTATCACTGCACAGCCAGATATGGTGCACAAATGAAGCACAGCAGTTTTGGTGCTGCTCAAGAAGCAAGAGGTCCAGCTGGCATCAGCACTCCAGGCATTATCTTATTCCTCCTGAATTACTTCGAGGTGTTTTCTGTGCCCAAGTCATGCTAGAGGAGGCACATGTTTTCAAGTCAGATCTATAAATAGGTCCTCACTACTCCCTTCTCCAAAAGGAATTCCTTAAGTGAACAACACACACATATAGCTCTCCATCCAAAGTAAAAAAGTGAAGCAGCAATACCAAGGCAAGCTAATGGTTATGCAGGCAGGAGGCATTAGGTTCTGCCCAACAGCTGCTCATGCTCAGGTGTCTGAACACTTCAATCCCTTAGGCTTTTTCTGTAACTAGTTTCAGATCTATCCTGGCTCCAAGCCTTAGTTGACACCAGCTGGATCCCTTGTGTGAGAAGAGAGGGGCAGGCAGCAATTGGATAGCAATTGCATTGTCTTCCTCAGAGATGTTAGGAAAGTAAGTTGACAAAAAGTGTTGACAACCCTCCACTTCGCATTTCCAGGCAGCTGGAAACCCAGCAGACAATGTAGCTGTTGATTAACAAACACAGAAATCTACATTGTATGCCAGGTTCATGCCCCAAACCTGGACAGTCTTCCCATACTACCGATAAAGCCAGCAGTGCACATCACAGTATGTTTCTTCTCCTAGGATGTAGCAGGCATGTGATCAGCCAAGGTGCCTGTTTTCAGTACCTATCCTGTGCAGGAGAGGTTAAAGTTTCTTCACTGAATAGAATGAAGTTCAGCTATCTTCTTAGCTCAAATTGACAAAATATTCTCATCAGTTTTGACTACTACAAGGCCCAAGACTAGGCTACACAAGACTGTTGTCTTCCAATATACAATATCCAGGTATTTAATCTGATTTGCACCATGAAGTAGATCCAAGAGATATCCAATCCTTTATTTGGGGCCACACCTCAGCCATTAACTTGTTAGCACTGTGAACTTGCTCTGCACCCCGGAGAGAAGATAAAAATCCAAAAAAAAGTCTAGATAGAAGGTATGAGATGTCATCAGAGACCCAGTAGCCAGATGTAGCTGCTGATTGTAAACACAGAATCTACACTGACTACTGAGCGATTGATGGGCAACTACAGGTTCTGAGTTGACTGATCCACAGCATTAGTCCCACACGACCTGCAGAAACAATTAGAAAAAAAAAATCAATCAGTATATGAAACAGCTCTGTAGATAAGCCTTCTTAAAGGAAAAAAAAGACTCTGCAGTTGGTATTACACAGACTTCTTGTAGATAGTAAACAGAAAAGTACGTTGCCAGAACAGAGTCACCTCAGGTAATGCAGTCATTAGCTTTTATAATTAACAAGTACACAGTGTTCTTATATCTTTATTTTCAAATAACCTATTTCATCCTACTAAAGACCTGTTCCCAAAAGCAAATAAGAAGTGTTCACAAGTATGAAGCAGAGTAGTAGCAGAATCAAAGTCACCTTAAGTTTCTCCTTATTCATACAAAAAAAAAATTGTACAAGCAGCTCTGAATTATTCAAAACTAGGCTGTTCATACCCTGCCAGAAAGAGCATTTAGTACATAAAACTAAACTTAAAAGGCACAGAAGTAATCCTGAAATGAGGAAATGTATCCTGTGTTACAGTGAGAAGAGGTAGGATTCCTTCTCTCTGCTAAGTGATGTAGGAGGGAAGCTGCTTAGAGCTGACTGGTATTAGAAATCAGTGCAGCATCTCAAGTCTTTGCATAAGAACTCTTTCATGGCCATTAGAGATCCTTCTATCTCTGGTATCAAATTAAGAAATCCTAGCTCCTCTCTAACAGCTCAGGAACCGCTATAGCATAGCTTAGCGCATCTGAGGAACCCCAGGGGATACATGCCTAGCTCAGCCTTCCAGTGGTAACCAAAATATACTCTAAGTCACTCCTTGAAGTCTTTGGGTAAGCATTAAGATCTAACATTACAAGAAACAAGTCAGCATTGCTAAAGACAAATCAAAAATGACCATTAAATTAGAACTGCTCACTAAGCATATCAAGGATGTGTTTAAATAAAGCATTTGTGAACTGGCAAGACTTTCAACTTTAATGACAAGAGTATTTTAACACTGTCACTGGCCTGACAAGTGTTTTTTTTTTAAACTCAGAACCACAACTGACTGCAAGAGCATTTTTACATATTTTTAATAACTTCATTTTTTAGAGCAGTTGTACCACTAGTGTTTGACTACATTATAGCAATAACAGCAGTGATTAAAGGCTGGCATATTGGAAGGAAGTAACTGGAACAGCTTGCTATTAAATACTTGTGGAAAAGAGTGGTTGCTGTTACACCCCCATTGAAAGAGAAGCACAAGATGCACATACTGCCCTGCTGAACTTCTCCACAATAAAGTTTCACAAATAGCACTTATCAAGCATGAAACAGCATTATATTTAATCCCAATACAGCAGCCACACTAACCTCTGGAGCTCACACAACAGACAGAAGTAGTTTGCTGGGAATAAGCACGGGATGCTGAAGCGTAAGAGCCACAGCACAGAAGCTGGCAACTCTCTGCTGGAGACCTCACCTCAGTGACTCGCATAACTCATTTACTGCAGCCCTTCCACTTCTCCCTCCTTTTGTATGCATCACTTCCACACATCCCTGGCTTTCAAGCTCTCCTCAAGACAAGCCAACATGGCCCACTGACACCATGCCCCAGCCTCATAGGAAGCAGAATTCCCAGCTTCCCTCCGTGCCAGGGCCTAGCAGGGTGCAGGAGGCAAGGGCCATCCTACCTTATCCTGTACAGGATGGGGATTACCCGCTACAGGCATGTCTGGCTTGTGGCCACTCAGGGAAGTCAGAGGCAGTATCTCCCCTTTAAGCCTCCATCAAGGAGGCTCTGAAATATAACTGGAGAAAAAGCATCACTCATGTCTTCGTGGGGAAGCCAAGAGGCTCAGACAATGAGACTACTGGTGTTACAAATATCTTTAAATTAGAAATGATGAAAACACTTGATTTATTACCTTATGAACTACTCAGTCATTTTTGAGTTTTGACCAGGCCCCCTGCAATGACAAGAGCAGGAAGTGAAGCAAGGGGAGGAGCAGCACCACCTCCAGTGTGGACCATGCTGAGGTGCCACCACCAATCACTGTCTCTTCACCACCCTAGACCACACCTTTGGCAGGGTGCGCCTGCTACAGGGAAGGGTCACCCCCTCTTCACCCCAGAAGAAAAAGGGTTCATCACTTCAAAAGTGATTTCTGAACACCTCAGATGCGGGCGTTCACATGTACACAATGTTAAGTCTCAAGCTGTTCCAGAAGCTTAGGCGCTCATGGATCCTCTGATCCAGTTTAGCAGTGCCTTGGTTTGATATTTGTGCAGTCATGAGTCTTACCACCTCATGAAAGTAAGAAACAGCAAGTTAACAAGGAAAAAAATCCACCATCTGCCATCTACAGAACCAACAAGTGAAGCTTTTTGATACTGGTGAACTGTACTAACACAAAGATTTATTGCCAAAAATGCAGGAGTCCATCCCCACATCATGTAAGAATTAGGGAAAACCTACTGGATGTGTTTGTTGTACAACAAATACAAGAGGCAGGTGATTAAAATGCTTGTGAATCACCTCCTAAAAGGCTTCTACCTTTACTCACTGAATCAAGATACATTTAATATGACTGAATGATCTTTAGATAGATCAGTTAAGGCAAGAAAGGTAATCAATACATAGGCCACTATACTTTTTCCTTTTGAATAAAGCCAATAACTTGGTTTTTAAATCAAAATCCTAGCTGTAGGATCAACAAGAGGAGAACAGACAGATGCTCATCAAATTTTGCTGTGGGAGTCACATTGGGGCACATATAGCACAATATGCTATAAGGATAGGGATGGGACTGACAATCAGCATTAAAGTCTGATGAAAAGGGGGAAAAGCTGTTCAGTATAAAGACCAAGGAAAGCAGACAGGGAAATACCACTTCCTTTGGGCTTGAACAGTAGTTCTTCCCATGAAGTTACCAGATCTGGTAGAAATTTTTCTTCCAGACAGTGCTGCCACAGGTATCAAGTGAACTGAACACAAAGAAATAGGTGCCATTTTACTAGGTCACTTATATCACAATACTAAGTGGGGCAGGGGGATGCTTTCAATAAAGGAATCATTACATGGATGTTGGCTTCAGTAGCTTCCCAAACTGAAAGCAAGCCAGTGCCTCCACAAGTTTTAAGAGCTGACAGTTTCACCAAGACTTAATAAAGCCATCACCAAGGACAGCCAAAACACTTATATTTCAGTACACTGGCACTGAAGTTGAAGAAATATTTCTCCATGCTTAATGCACAATACAATGGAATTTCAGTATTTAGCAAGCATGCCAAGAACTTCTAATTACCTAATATGAACTTAGGCAAAGAGCCATCATGTCTTAAGTTCTGAATTCAGTGAAACACATCAGTGCATTGTTTCAACTGAGTAGGCATACACTTTATAAAGGAAATGCATAATCGCAGAGTCCAACTAATGCCTTAGCAGTACACACTACTTAATGAAAAGGCAAAGTTAAGCAAGGCAGTGACTTTTTTTAAAGCCCACAATAATGACACAGAAGGTGAAGCCAACATTAAATACAGGTGTCTTAATTAAAACACATTCTTACACACATGAATTCCTCCTCAGTTACATAATCACGCCAGAGCCAGGATCTCTCTGCAGCAAAGCATGTTTTCAGTGATCCTGCATACCTCAGACCCTGTGACTGTAGTGGTCAAACCCATTCAGACCAGCTGATGGTCACTTGACTCTCTGCACTATTTATATATTGCTCCATTAAGTGAAGCTTCTGATTGGGCTGAATGGATTTATGGAACTCCTGCCCAAGACATTTTTTAAATTGCTTTCACAGAGAACTCTAGTATGAGCAAGCCTGGGGAGGTATAGAGCTGGCACAGCTTTCTAAAACGACTTTCTAAAGGCAAACCTACTTTCATTCTCAGAAGTCAACTAACTAGCTTGTTTTAAAAACTTAATTGCTGATAAATGCAAACACAGTTACCTTTAACCAGAACATATTTTTGAGTTGACTTCACAGGCATAAGTCTTTGAAGGGTTTGATACAAACAGATAAGAAGCTTGCTTATTTGTAAAAACCCAAAGGATGCCTTAAATATTTATTCTAGCATGAAAAAAGCCCCTACAGATCAACTTAAAGAGTTACATAAGCATAAACAAAACAGGATTGATACGCAGTTAAGTAAACTATTCACTGAAAGCAATAATGAGTAACTGAGCCTACAGCTTTGAAGAGCAGCACAAAGCCAGCATGGAAGGGTATAAGCATGAGCTCAGGTTCCTAAGCTGGAGGCTTCTGTACCCTGAAAAGTAACAAACTTCCTTTCTGCGACGCCTACATAAGGAACACGCTGTTCCGCAAGTGAGTAGCGTTCAGCTGTCAGCTATCGCTAGTAAGTGCTCATTCCCCAGTGAGCTGAGACTGTCCACTGGATGGTAATACAAGGTGAGGAACTCAATTAACTTATTCAGCAAGTCACAATTGTGTGAGCAGAAGGTAATTTTATATGGCGACAGCAAACAGTGCCAATGACATTTCTGTTTGAGTCTGTGGTGTTAAACACCTCACCAATGGATTCCAGCTCAGTTCTTTACAAGACATATGGAGGTTACAGGTTTCAGCACAGAAACGCCTGCAGGTAGATCTGCTTATCCGGACACAAACCCAGTGTTTCTGAGCATAAGGCAGGGCTACGGTACAGGATAACGCCAAAGCAGAAGAGAGGTGGGAAGGGAAAGTGGAAAAAACCCACCACAAAACCCCACAAATGCACACCCCACACCCCCCAATCTACATGCCCCAGGTTCCTCTAACCCAGACCTACACAGGAGGAGTAACAGACTCTCTGCAGCATCACGTCCATGCAGTAGGCTTGCTGGATTTACTGCACACAGGTAATATGGGCATGCATCAGGGTATAGCGTGCGTCTAGAAGAGGCCACCCAGCCTTGTAAGAGGCAAGGGGTGCTCACAGAGTATCAACACTGTTGTAGTAGAGATGCTAAGCAAGATTCAACAAGTGTCAGAATTACTTTATCAGATCTTTAGCTAGCTTTTCTTTTTCTACGCAGCACGCAAGCAGCTTGCAACAACATACCCCCAGTATGAACTGAAACAAGTAGAACTGAACAGGTTAAGAACAACATACCATATTTTTAGTGCAGATATGATTCAGCTGAGATTAGGACAAAATACTATTAAATTCTGGCTGAAGTTAACTCACACAAGCCTTTCAATACCCCTACAGCAGATAATCTTTGATGGTTGGGCTCTGAAAGCCCTACTATGCAATTCCATTCAAGCTATGATGTAGCTCAAGCTCTAGTAGTACCCAATCTGTGTGGGGAACAGGGGACCTCATCTTTAGTAACACTGTCATTTATCCATGCTGGATACATGCTTCCTTCCCTTGATATTCTCTGCACATCAATGTGAAACAGCAGCCTAGTGAGTAAGTGAAAGCATGCCAGGGATGAGACAAGTTTGATCCAGAAGACAGATAAGCTGCATGGCAACAATTCCTAAGACTAATTCACAGCAGTGACAGTGTGATCCTTCTGTATACTCCTCAAGGACCTGCTTTAAAGATAATTACTCTTCCAAGTGCAGATAGTGCTTACTTCAGAGGAGAACCACATTCATGTGTTACTTGAACTTTGCAATATAAGGCACTTGATTATTCAATTATGGAGATGATGCTACACAGACACCTGGTCCTGCATCACACCCTAATATGCAATAGCAGGGTGGTGAATATAAATTTGTTTTGTCATCCTGTTTACCACCCTCTCCTCCTAACTGTTTTCCTGTGAAGTGAATCCAACCAGGGGAAGTAAACACCACCCCACTTCCAACCAAGTGCAATACAAAGTTTAAGTTCACAGCACAAGACCTTACCACTCTAAGGAAAATAGCTCTGTTCCCCAAGACCACCTGGCTAAGCTGGGGAAAGAAGATACAGTGACCACCTAGACAAGACTTCCAAACCTATTAACTGTAAGCCTGTAGGATAGGGAATCTGGACTACAGGTATGATTTGGTCACTGTTTTGCCTCATTACTCAGAAGGACTCTTTCACCAAGATATACTGTAAGGTGACAGCCACCTTCCTTCCACTGAGAGATGCAAAACCATCCCAACAAAAAGGGGAACAAGTTCACCCAAGGTGTCACACCTGTTATCTTCTACAGCAGCAAACTTTACTCTGGAAACACAAGGAATAGGTTACATCTGTTAGCACAGTCTGAGTGTTACATTATCCACAAACAGATTAAGACAGTGCAGAGTCTACAACTTCAACAAAAAAAAATACACCTTAAGTAGTGTTAAGGTAGACATCTTTAAAAAGCCATTAGGAAATATTAAGGCCTTCACAAGCCTGGAAATCTGAACATAAGCCCCAAATGTCAGTACAGGTACAGTTGAGGTCTTGAGAAAACTGGAACTGGTACTCCAGATAACATTCTAAATTTGGAAGCTACATAAGCACCTCAGAACAACAATTAAAAAATGAGGATCACAATTCTTTAAGTGTTAAGAAATCATTACAAGAGAAATCTGAAAGCCAGAGACATTTTGAAGATTATCACATGACAACAGCATGCTACTATGCCACAGAGACTTAAGCGTCTATGTTTATACCACAGCTCACATGATTGCTTCCTTCAGACTATAAATGAAAGGAAATATACCCAGAAAAGCAACAGGTACAGTGTACTAGGAAGCTTCCCAAAATAGGTATCTGTTCTACAGAACCAGGGCTAATAATTAGCTGTATTAAAGCTGCATGAAATAATACACACCAGCAAGTCACAAGCAGGTTACAAACACCAATTCACACAGCTCTAGACAGACATTATTCCATATTTAACCTAAAGGGGAGCATAGGGATGTGTAAAGGACACAGTGGCATCAATGCTGATAAACACTTTCAGATAGTAAATTCCTTACTGCAAATTGGTACTCCCTGGCATATTGTGGAAGAATTCCCACAGATGCAGCTTTACAAGTTAACCAGCAGAGAAATTCTAAAGTACACAGAGTACCAAGGGTCCACAGTGAAACAAGCAGGTTGCGTCTTTGTGACAAGTGTTTAAATGAAGATCCCTGCCCCATTCCCATCTGTACAGACACATACAAACATGTGCACTGGAGTGATGAGGTTAGCTAAACATGGACAACCAAGTGCATGGGCAGGGGAGAGACACAGCTGTCAGTGCTTTACCTTCCTTAAGCATTTAAGCAGAAAGGCTATTCAGATCTGGGACTGTACTACATGTACCAACATGAGTTGTTTATTAAGGCTATTAACATTCTAATGACACACGCAAGTAAAAGCCAGACCACCCTCTCACTTTACACCATACAGAAAGCAAGTGGTTGCGTCCATCAGTGCAAGAGTACTGCGTACATACTGACCACTCATCAGGAAGCTCCTAGAAAAACGTCACAGTAAGTAAGGTGAAGAGTCAGGTAAGTCTCAAGTGCACAAGATACACTGACAGTACTGCTGCTCCTAGTGACAAGTTAAATTAGGCTACTTGTAACATAGAAAGATGACCTCAGCATAGTTTTAGCAACCTTAATACTAGAAGGGGGAGATAAATGGGATACTGAAGAAAAGCCATAAAGCCACAAACTTACTAAGTCAAAAAGTGTGTGTTGGGACATTACAGTATAAGGATTTAACTGTTACTTTATCTCTTTCTCAAAAAGGGACATTTGGAACCTGTAAGAGAAGGCTGAACTTGTAGAAATAGTTTGTACAAGCAACTTGACTACCATGAAACAGAATAGAGGACGCATTAGCTGGAGAAGGACCTTCTTCCACAGTCTGCAGGCTGTGTACCCACTGACAACCTTGCTGATACCATCTTCTAGGTTTTTTTCCTTAATACAAGTTGGTTTTAGACCATCTCCAACAAAAAATAGCCAAGAACTAACATGCGTAACATGTAACTGCAAAGAACCAAAGAGTACCTTCCAGTTCATTGGAATGAGATACCTCAAGAATCTCATGACTATTCAGATGTATATAGGACAGTGATCTTAAAACTAAGGCAGATTTATTCAGGGCAGAGTCTTAAGGTGTCAGGAATTCACAATACTCAGAAAATAATAAGGACTAGTATCCCAGTCAGTTTGAAAAAGGACTCTTAAAGGGAAATCCTGAATAGTACAAGATAAGTGATATTTAGCTGGTACGGATTTTCAATGGGTTCAGATTCTGACAGAACAGTAGGACTACACCAGTCACAAGGTGGTTGCAGTTTTGACCTGTGTATTGAGCAGTCTCTGTTACCAAAACTTTTGAGATTAACACTTTTACTATTTAAGTGTGTAGTGGTGGACAGTGATTAAACTCACCCAGCAATTTGTAAAGGTGATCTTAGACAGTTATGAACACTGCATTACAACAGATGATCTTAACTGGAGCCTCTTATGAGGACTCCCAACCTTGTCTAAATAAGCACTACTTCAAGGGCATGTGAAGCACCCATGATATACACAGGAAGAATTTCAGTCTCAAAGTGGAGAACTCAGCTGAGAAGCCATTATTCCTGGTCCCTAATACATACTTGAAGATCCTCAAACCAGACTGTGACTACAGGCTACACTATAGAAACATCAGCTATGCCTGACAATTCATCCAGTTTGATTTACTGCAATGCCTACTCATTACTCATCATTAAATTCAGCTGCTTCATAGGACATCTTATCTTAAACACTCATCTAGTCCTGCTTCTAAGAATACCACTGCAGAGCACGACCAAGTGCTAGGTATTCCTCTGGGAAGTTTTGAGCTCTGTAGGATTGTTTGCTTTTTTTATCCCAAGTATTTTTAATGTACTTAAGTACTGCATTATCCACAGTATAAATCAGGACTATTCAAGCTCCATAGCTTTCTACCTAACATGTTCATTTTGTTATCAAAGTTAGAGCATGAAGTAGTGATGGCAGCACATACTCTAAAGGTTGAGTTTCAAATACCAAGCACCCAAGCAGGATGGCAAGGACAACCAAACAAAAAACCTTACTGTACATCTGAACACTGTAAATGTTTCAAAAGCACACAACTCAAAACCAACTGAAGAGCAAGTATGAATTAACAAGCAGAGGATACAGACCAACTTGCTTCACAAGTGCATCAGTATTGTGAATGAAGATGTCACTTCAGAACAGAAATGGCTTACTAAGTGAGGCTGTCCCCACCTCTCTACAGCTGCAAGACATGCTGACATAAACATGTCAGCACACAGTGTTTTAAAATAAAATAATCATTAGCAGTCTCTGTAGTAAGTGCAGAAGACAAGTGGCAGAAAGCTCTATGTTCACATACAGTAGTTTAGCCAAAAGCAAGGTTACCTGAAGAAGGAAAGTTACATTCACCACAAAATAAACTGCACCAGTCAGGAACGTGTCAGAGCCATTACTGCAATTAAATTTAATCTTTGAAGCAAAGCCTCTAGAACTAGATTCCTATTACAGGTCAAGATGACATTAAGGAAATGTAAAGGTGGTCATATTAAATTCATATCTCACACTGTTTATTTAAATTCTTGGTATCATATGAAGAGAAGAAAAAGGATAGGCATCTTCACGGTATAAGAGCAGTTTAAAGCTCTATTAAAGCATATTTTAAACACACCAGGTATATCTGTGCCGATAAGCTATTTAAAAAGTCTAGACAGCCCTGATATTTTACAGTGCACAGCAGTAACACAGGAACCATTATCAAACAGCCAGTCTCATTAATCCTCACCCTTTTCTTTGGGCTTCTAAGGGTGGGAGCCTGAACAAAAACATGCACGTCAACACTTCTGATAGGCAGCAAGGACAACAGGCACTCCTAACTTTCCCATTCTATGTCTGCTAAAGGCATGATCAGCTTCAGACTAAACCTTCCTTCTTTTTATCTCTCTGCCCATTAGGGATTCACATGTTTGCAGCAATAGTTGTGAAGTAAGGCACTAAACTCCTCCTTCCTGTCAAAATCTAAGGAAGGCTGAACACCCTACTAGGAAAACAGAGTCACTTATTTACAGCCTCTAGAGTTATGGCTAAAACAGCTTTTCCACTCCAATTGCTTTCTACCTATATGTACAGTGCAAATTGTGCCGTAAACACACAGGCTTCCAAGTAAGAGACCTGAGAGTTATATTTTCCAACACACATTCAAAACATCCCCCTGCCTCCCCCTTCCCCCCCATCATCTGTGAAGTGGCATTTTCTTCTAAATGAAGCGTATGTTACCATTTGGAGACTTGCTTTGCCATCCCACTGTAGTAGCCTTCTATAGGCTCCCAGGGGAAACATCTCCCTTTTGTTGGCAGAATGCCTTGTGCAGCATTACTGGCTAACCGATGGGGAAATCCAGAGCACTATACAAATACAAACATCAGCACAAGATAACAATTAGATGGCAGAGTTGCACATATCAATAAACTAGAGGAAGTGTATTAAAACAGTCATTTTGGAGATAACAGCATTCAGAGCCTAGATCCTGGTGTATTCACAGCTTGCGTAATGTATACATAACCACAAGTAGTACATGCACACAAGAAAAATCCACTGCGCAAGTCAGGAACTCTATGATAAAGCTGTTCAAAAATAAGCTGCTCTAAACAAGCAAAGATTGAGAGCACAGGACCAACGTTTCCAGTGAAAGTCTGGCCTCTCAAAAAGCAGCCCCCTTTTAGTAATTGATGCCTTCAAAAGAACTTCGCTAAAGCTATGTATTAAGTCCCAGGAGGTGCAGTAGAAGCATTCTGTACCACATCTTGCCGTAATAACTGGGAAATAACACTACAGGTTCTAGTGGGTTTAGCTGCTTTCAGTATTACTTGTGCTGAACAATTAAGTGTGGCCTAAAATTTGTCAGAAGCTGTTTGTAAATAAGCATCTAGCTGACATACCACTCATGGGGTGGGTGAATCAGCCGTACACACACACATCATTGGAAATTCTCCTGAAAAATAACCAAGTGCTTAATCTCAAGGGCAAGAAGTGCAAACTGTGAGGGAAGATGTAGACCAGAGCAAACAAGCAATCCCATCCAGCACTGCTCAAGTTCTGTTAGTGGCAGGACAGATCAGTTCAAAGTTCACTTTCACAGTTGATGTGGGTTTCCTTTGAGATGCCTGGAAAATGACTGTGTTGACCACATCCACATTCTGAAATATTTTTTTGAGAACTCCTAACAAAGCTTCGGCCAAAGGAACAGGAACTGACTCATTCAAACAGTACCCATCCACTGCACAGTCACTCTCAGATGTGTGCCCAAGATGCACATGGGCAGGGATAAAGCAGTCAAAACCCACACTGTATTTAAGATTTCAGTTTGGGATTTTGTATGGACATACCGGTGCTCTGCATGGAGGTGTGCTCACAATGCATCTTTTTCACTACAGCTTGCCACTCACTGTCTGTGTCAACTCTATTTCTAGCATGAATTTACGCACAGAACTGAAACCTGTGAGCTGAGCTAAAGGCCATTAGCTCTCCAAGGTGTATTTTACTATCTGCAGCTCAAAGTAGCCATGAACAAAGAGATAAATGAGTTGGCATGCTATTACCACCTGAATGGAGGGTGGAAAAAACACAGCCCCACCAAGCGTACTATTTCAAACTGACTTGGCAGCACACACTGTGTGTGAACGGGCTCATTCCTAATCATGTCTCACAGCAAGGTAAGACAGTTCTGAAAGTGAAACTTGAAGGATCATTCCAGTGTTTCCAATTTGCTTGGCAACCTTCAGTGCATGGGAAGATAGGATGCAATGTAAGAGGTTCTGTACAGGACATGTATACTCCCAAGTATATATCTTGCAGCTGTTAGCTATGTATAGACTTGAGGAAAGCAGGCATCCCATTTAAAAGTCAGCTTTCTACAAAATAGGTGTGCCACTAAGCCATTGTTTAAACCCACCGAAACTGCATTGAATCATTTCCCTGAATAGCATCACAATGAAGTGGGTGTGTTGTTTTTAAAATCAAGGTATCTGCTAAGCAAGTTTTTTTAACAATTTCTTATTATCAACAGATCCCAAAAGCCTAAGATGTATCTCCTAAATTCCATTAAAATCACAAAATTAGGGAGGGTAAATGCAGGATTCCAAGAATAAAACACCTTTGGTCTGACTACAAAGCTACACTGCTCAAGATACAGCAGGGAGGGTGCTAAAGGGTATCTAACTCCGCTTCTGAACACAATTCATTTAAAAAGAGGTTAACCTGACATACCGAAAACAGTTTCCCCCAAAGGTTTTGGCACTCTGGACCATCATGAAGAAGCAGCTTTATCTATAACATACAAGAGTTCTGTCATGTGTCTCCCCTCACCCCCCCCCCCCCCCCCCCAGGAATATTTGACTAAGCTCCCTGCCCATATCTAGGCACTTTTTAATTGATGTATACTTACGTGGTATTGAATTGCTTACTGCTCCTCCACCGCAGAATTACATGCTCTTAACCTCAGCCAAGAAGTTACAAAGTTCCAGTAGGCCAATTTATCAAGCAACAAAAGTTTATTGAAAGTACCCAAACCAAATCAGTCATAATTACTGAAGTTACACATTATCGAGGGGCATTCTGGCTACAAGAGGGAACTCTTCAGGCAGAAACTCCTGGAAAAAACTGAGCTTTTTTTCCTCCCCCCCTCCCGCCCTACCACATCAGATAATCTAGCAGATGTGCTCTTAGTCAGACAGGAGAGCAAGACATGCCATGCTACTTCACAGTTAAGAGGCAATTAGAGGACTCTTATTCAATTGTAATGCCACCTTATGTACTCATTTTCTACTACATGATCCACATATCTTTTGCAGAGGAATTTTTGCTCTATAACAGCACTACTGAAATACATCATTTCTAAGAAAGAGACATCTAGATAGGGTAACAGTCATAAGAGGTTTCTTTTGTGGCATAAGAAACAAGCAGTACATTTCAGGTTTTATTACATAAAGGTATCGCCTACAGTAGCCTTACTGTTATTACTAACATAACTACTAGAAGACAAGACAGCACCTTTCAGCATTCAGAAGCGACCTATTCCTCCCCATCACTCTGCCTTCCGAAAATGGCTGAACAAAGCCAGGAGCAGTTGCAACTTTGAACATCCTCCTGACATCAGTGTCCTTTCTCACTAAGATTACACATGGATTTCAGGGACCCAGAAGCGCATCCTTCCCACAGCCAGAAACCAGTTGTGAGAAAGCACTTTGGTTTTCTGAACATGAAGTGAGATTATTTTTTTGCCATCTCCAGCTACTGCACTACAGGTCTTAATCAGACCTGTTCCATATTTCTCAACTAGCAGTTTCTAAGTAGTTCTGGAGAGGTAGGTGATTGCCCAGCTGAAGCAGCGCTGCTATTAACAGTCTCCCTCCTGTTGCATGTACTTGACCAAAAGGTAGCATTTTTATGCCCTGTATGTGAAGATGGGAGAGTTTTGGTGCCAGTCATTTCAAGTCCTCCAACCATGACAAATCAGAGCTAGACTCTTGGAGCTGACAAGTGGGGGAGACAGAACAACCCTAGCATTTGAGCTAGCAACTCCCTTAAAAAGGGTTTAAAAAACAAAAATCACAACTTCCACCAAAAGATTGCCTACACGTGGCAGACAGAGTGGAAACAAGCTAGTCACTTGACTTCCAGTTCCTCACCCCAACCACAGGGCACATCCTCTTGTCTACTAACAGTTACTCCGAGTGTTAAGGACACGGCATGGCAGCATGGTTTAGCTGGCACCTACTTAGCAAAGGTCAAAAACCTTTTAAGGATGCTCAGAAGCCAGAAGAAAAACCTCCTCAAGCGAGGATCAGGACAGTGCCTGAGTAAAGCCTACTTTCATAGCCCATGCTGTACTTTTTTCCTCTCCAGGAGAGTCAGAGTTTCTGACACCTCACTCTCCTCACACCCTATCGCAAACACCATTACGCATCTTACACGAGCACTACATTTCCTATAGCTTCCGGAAGAAAGAATAAGCATTGGATTTCACTCTTATTCCACAGCTGCCTGTGGGGAGGGAGGCCTCCTGTCCACTTTCCTCCCCTGAAGGATCTCGGTGCAGGGGCAGAGCTCTCCCGGCCAGGGCTCCAGCTCTGACACCACAGCACGCCTACTTCAGCTGTGGCCTGCCAAACCCCACCAGGAGCATCAGGCACTCCGCTCGCATGTCACTCCATAGGACGAAAAGCCTGCCTGTTCAGGGAGCTGGCATCGCTACTGTCAGAGGTAAGCTGGAAGCGCCAATTATCGATATTATCTTATTTCCATTCACGAGGGACTATGTCAAGTGCAGATTAAATTTTTGAGGCTCATTAGTAACTGCAGTGCAAATTGATTAATGCTAGCACACATATTCAAGGCACCAACTGTATCCAGCAGAACACTATTACTCTAATTTACTTGTTGAGAAGTCAGTGCTTTATCAAGCACCTAGAGAAACACCCTCAAGCTTTTGAAGAGACATATTCAACTGATTTAGAAAGAATTATGCACTGATAAGTGATTAGTGGTACTACAAACTAGTCATTAGTGATGTGCATTTGCATGTTACACCTCTCATACCAATTCATTCAGAAGCTTAAAGGAAGGTCATAAGTTAGAAGAGTTAAGCATTTGTTGACACTACATGTGGCTCCCCCCCATGCAAAGGCTGTCATCTTCCTGAGTAGCAAACTTGGCAAGAATGATTTCCAACTTGCAAGACTTGCCTGAAAGTTTAAGCTTCGCAGTGCTAACTAATTTAAGGGAACAGCTCAATTTTTAAAATCTCTTTAGATGCCTCCCAAAATAATCAAGATGGCCAAGTATTCCATCTCATCATATTCTTGACTTTTTCCCCACCCCTCATTCCCCCCTCCCCCAAAATTACAAGCGCACCAGCCTCCCCTTTGTGCTTGCAGATGGATAACTGGCAAATAGCTCCTTTTTTATACAAAGCCAGGAATGTGATCATATGTTCATATCCACATGATCATCTCCCATTCAAAACATTTGAATCCCCTTCTGTAACGCACATTTCCAAATGATGAACCTATCTTATCACAACATTGTAAGTTTTAACTAAGCCTGAAGTTTCAAGTGAGATTGCATCCAAACATTATGAAAGTATGCCTGTTGTTTTAAAATATTTTCAGTGGTGTTATTCAGGGTTTTGTTTAACTTCTCCCCCCCCCCAACTCCACCCCATACAAATTAAAAAGACAAAGCAAAATAGGCCCCTCAAAACCACAACTACACAAAGTATTTTCAGTGAAGATACAGGCCACATCTGCTAATAGAAAACATTTCATGTTTATTGCCCAACCACACACTTGTTAAGCAAGGGCAGCAAAAGATTAGTAAAATACAAATATTTAATTATTCACAAGTCATGCAGACCTGTGATGTTTTCCTTAAGGTGTGAACAGCTGGCTGCAAAATTTAGACCAGATGTTGCTCTTAAAATGAGCACTGATTTATAAACATGCAGTTTCACCATGACCAAGACAGCTACAAAACTGCACAGCATTATGCACCTATTTATAGTAGATATTTCTGATGGTGAAAAGTGAAACATCTGGTTCAAGATGATTATGAAACAGATAAATCTCAACACATCACAGCCATAGAGCGTAATTCTTTCAATAGCACAAGCCAACGGGCAAGAAGGAACCCAGAAGTCTGCAGAAAGATGATCACACATGCATCAGCATAGTTACTGTGAAGATAAGAGTTTAGAACAAGCACTGGAAGGCCAACATAATTATTTTCAAGCTGCTGACTAACTTCATATTACGTAGAGAGTGACTCTGATACACAAATTTACCAGGAGAAGTGCATCATTGCCTGATATGAAAAGCAAGCGCGTATTATTGTAACAAGTAACACATTCAGAACTAGGAACTGAGTTTGATTTGGGTTTTTCCCCCCCTCATCTACAAAGATCTTCAGAGACATCAAGGAATTACCAACACAGATGCATGCACTAATAAGTTTGGCATAACTGATTTTAATGCACATGTGAGTGCATTCAGAGCACAACTAGCGAGATAACAAAAACCTGCAACATAACTACTCCAGCCTAGAAAATTCATTTTATTTCTTGAGGAAACATTAGAGCAGCTCAGCCACGATGCACTCTAACAGAGAACTAGAGCACATTTTAGGAGTAAGAATCTGAATAGGGGTATATGAAGAATAGGAGAGTATTTCCACTTCAGAAAAAATACTGCCTGTATAGTGTTTCTAAGCAATAATTCTGTCAGATCATCAGTTGCCCTGATTCAACATCCCATCTTATAATACACAGTATGAGCTGTGCCAATGAAGTATACTTTTTAAAGGAACAGCTACAGCTTCATCCCTAAATTTAGATGACTCTTATCCAGCTGTTGCATACTATAGCCAAAAATGAAAATTTTCCATCTTTAAAAAGAAATCAGACTCCCTAGAAACAGGGTACTCTCTAGGAGGCTACAGGCAGTACTCTCCCATGGACCATACCCAGTCCCACCTTTCTCAAGTTCTATTAAAGATCCAGTGTTCAAGGCAACAAATTATGAATCCAATTCTTTGAGACAGTGCAGAGATCTCACAGTGCACAAACATATCATCTTGAAAAGGAGGTATAAACTGATCTTCTAGTGCAAATAGTTGCAGTTCAAGCTTATCACTAGGTGTAGGCAGGTTTGGCGGTATCTTTATTGTTTGGAAGGCGAGCTTTCCTGCATGGAAGTGCACAATGTGGCCATCTGTGTCAGGTATCTAAGAAAAGGTCAGAAATACAGCCACTGGGATTTGCTTAAAACCACTCAGCCTAACCCTCTGTGGGCAGGATGATGGTCCAGAGAACCTCTTACGTGCCATGTAGTTCTTTCATTTTCAAGCCTTCTATTTGTAGGTCATCGCACCCATGATCAGCTTCAAAGCCACACAGCAACTCTGTAAGGCTTCTTGAGTCGATTCATTCTTAAACTTTGCTTCATCTATCTGAGCCATAAAAGCTGATTTTCTGTCCTGTGACCGCTGAACTTCTAAGATACTGCTATTTGTGCCAGTAAATCACTTGATTTAAATCTCTACTGCTCATCAGCCTTTATGAGCAATACAAGATTTTCACAGAAATGAGCTGATGATGAAGCTTTGGCATTATGAACTGAAGCCCCCAGAATTGCATTTATCATGTGTGAGGGAGACAGGAGTATTTAAATACATACTCCACCTCAGCCTGCCCATCCAGTAGTTTAGTTTAACTCCTTTGGTACTGAGAAATTTCAGGGAAATATTTAAAGCAATATTACCAGCCCATCACAAGCTTGTTATACACATGGCACATCTTAGACATGTATTTTGAGAAGTGTTTCCTCTTTCTCACAAATCCCAGGGAAACAAGTAACAGCAGTTCAACTTTTCGGCTCCTGCTGCGATAAGTAATTTGTAAGAACAAATCAAAACAGACATCATACCCTGATCACCCCCCAGGAAAACAGCTTCAGTCATATTACACTACATTTCTAACAGGTATAGATAGATACAGCTGAACTATCTGCAGTGGTAAAGTTACAGATGGGTGAACACAATGTTTCTGCATTTATAGAGATAGACTGGCTTCCGTGTAAAGATTCCAGTTTGCAAACCTCAGCACGGGAAGAATATCTGGGGGTGGGGAGGTCTTACTGTTCAAAGAACTGCAGTCAAAACAAGTAAACTAAGGGGAAACTCCTTCCCTTTTATTATATAGGAAGATATCTTCAGAGATGGGAAGCGAATATCCTTGGCTATTAAACGCTTCCCATAAGTTAAGGCTACCCAGGGGTACAACAGCTAACTCAAAAAGCCCCCAAAATTCAAGGGAAGAGGAGGGGGGTAGGAACTAGTTTTCTAAGATGCAGTGAACCACAGTACTACCAAAAGCTTGGGGGTGTAGTCTATTCAGATATTGAAGAGACCTACGTAATCTAACCAGTCCAAGTTGCCACGCAGTGGAGGAGGCACACACCATGCATTCGTAGTTTCCATAGGTCACTGTCCCTATTACAGTGATTTCTGATTTCCCTCACTCAAGCACCAATCTGGTCAGAAAGAGCTCTCTGTATCCAGGAGGTGGGTGTGCACAGATGTGTAAAAAACAGGAGAGAAATGTGTCACACACCAGCATATTATCTAAGAATACCAAAATTAACATTAAATTCTGGACTCCTTATCTGACAACTTTGGGTAACACTACTCAGTTGTTGTATTGCACAGGCAAGCATCTCCACACATATGTGCTGTCTTGACATCCACACAACCAAAATATTTTACAGAATCCATCCATCACTGAAGTGCTACTGAATAAACCTGGGACAGAAGTGAGCCAGCCACACAACCCTTTCGGCATCTAAGATGCCAGCTGACATACTACATGTGTCACCATAAAAAAGCGCTGGTTTTATGCATTTCTCATGTCTACCCTTCCCTACATCAGTCATCTAAGCACCCCCACTTACAATAATTAATAAAAACAGTCATTATGATACATAGCAAGACCTACTTGTGGCAGTTTTGATTTCAGATTTTTTCCCCCTCCCAGAATTTTGTAATTCCAATTGTTTTCTTTTAAAAAGAGACATTTTCATCACATATGCTCACCAAAAAAAGTCAGACAGCAGGAACTTACTAACAGAACAAGCGTAAAGTGTGGCTTTGCGTGAGATCATATACTACAAAATGTAAGGGGTTTTTTATTCATGAACAAACTGGAACAGTCAACAGTATGACACAAACCAAAACACAAGTAACAGACATGATCTAAACAGAATTAGACTGGAACATGTTTATTTAATTCCCAAATTCAGTCAGCCCTCACCTAATACAAGTATTTCACAACAGGTGAGTGAAACCCAGTAGGAGATTGCCAATCATTTAATTAATAGACAAGTCAACTATACTTACTTTCTTCTCATTTCCCCCCCACCCCTCCAAGCTTGGACTACTTAAGCAGAGTAGTACATGCTTTTTATTTTTGTGAGAGGCAGGGGGGAAGGGAGCTGGGGGACCTCAAGCAAGAATGCTAACCTTATGAATTCTTCCTCTGGAATTTTAATTGGTAAATCTATAAGTTAAAACGTACCCAGCTGCAGGGAGCTGCTCCCCAGCCCCACCACAGACACAGAACCTCGGGCCCATTGGCTCAAGCCTGTGAGCAGAGCACTTTCCTCAGGTGGTGGCCAACCACACACCTGAACTAAGGAGATGACGCTGGGTTACCCTCTTCCCGATTTGCAGAGGCATAGCGCTTCTAGAAGACATGCTTATCTCAAAACCTATCCTTTTTATTGCTTCTCTTATTAGCCATTTCCTACTCATTTTCACAATAAATTTAGCTACACAACAACCTTGAGCTCTATTTTTATATACAGCATTGTTCAAAGAGCTTCCGAAAATTGTATTAGGAAAGAGAGAAAGGCCTTTGAACAGCTAAGACAAGCTCCATAACAGAAATCATCTTAATATCAGCTGGTTTCTTTTTCTCTCCTTTTTGGGAAAACCTTTGTATGGGGGGACAGATGAAAGCAAGTGACTTCAAAATAAGAAAGCCAGTGTGTTATGCATCAGAACCAACCCAGAAGACCATACTCTGCGTGGCACCTTTTAACACGTAACCAAGCTTCTTCCTAAGTGCATCTTGAAGGAGTTACAGCTCAAAAAGAAAGTAAAAATAGAGCTCACAGAACCAAGAGCAGACTTGAAACATAAGTTCCAACGACTGCCACATAGTATATCCACTCTTTATCGACTAATACCCATATGACAGGCACTACTGTTTCTCATCTGACTTCCATGCAGCTTTCGCAGCAACAATTAACATGCCATACTCAAACAGAGCTGAAAGAAGCTCTTTTTACACATGCCCACACGGTAATTCAGCTTTCTTAAGAGCTCCTAGGAAGACGCTATGTTTAGGAACACAGCGGAGAGCAGCATCCCGGACATCACCGTACTTTTACCTTGCGCTCCTGAGCTATATCGCTTTCCCCCCCCCCACCCCCCCCCCCCTTCTTCTAAATACTTAAGAGGAAGTTAAGCAACAGGCACGTGGGAAGCTGTATCGGGTTTTAACATGCAGAAAGCGAGCGATTTCGCCCCGGAGGTGCCTCAGCAAGCGACTTCAACTCGCGCTTCACTTTCCCCGTGTACATATTAAACATAAAGGAAAACCCAAGCCAGCCCAAAACCCCCAACCACGAAAACTTACCGAATGCCCAGCCCTGACCCCACCAGCCCAGCCCAGCCCGCGGCCCCAGCGCTCCGTCCCGGGACACACCTGGGGGGCGCCGCCGCCGCCCGCACTTTCTAGGGAAGGAGAAAGCCGCGCTTCACCGCCACGAGGAAGCGGCGGCCGCACGTGCTGCTGGAGGCGCCTCGACCCAGGCGGGCTTCCGAGAAACCCCTGTGACGCTTCCCCCCCTCCGCCAAAAGGGGAAGGAGCTGGGGCGGGGGGACGAGAACCGAGAGACACCACCACCCACCCACTCCCCCCCGACACGCTCCTACCCCCCCTCCCCCAGGTGCTCTCGCTTCCCCATCAGCGCGGTTAACCGGGAGCTCACGGCCGCAGTGCGGAGCCCAGCCACGCCGCCCGGCCACGCCGCCCGCCCGCTGCCCTCAGCCCCCCGAGCGCGGGCTAGGCGATTTCCCCCCCCCTCCCCGCTTCTCCTCCTCCTCCTCCCGGGCGGGCGAAGCCGCCGCTTCTCACTCACCCGCGGCCGAGCGGAGCTTCCTGATGACAGGCGGCTCCCGGGGCCGGCCCGCGCCGAGCGCCCCGCCGAGACACGGGCCGGGTCGCCCGCCAGTACCGCCCGAGCGGAGCCCCGCGGCCGATCCCGCCTCCCGGCCCGGCGACGGTAGGAGCGGGCCAGAGCAGGGGCTGCGCGCCCGCTGCCGCCGCTCTCTCCGGTCTTATAGCGACCCGCCAATTAACTGCGGCCAATCGGCGGGCGGCAGCCACGTGACGGGGCAGTTCCAATTACCGCGGAGAATTTTCTGAATTAGCGGGGTTACACAAAGGACACTCATTGAGGGGGAAGGAAAAAAGGGCAGCGGGCGGGAACGCCCAGCCGGAGCCTGCTGGTGATTTAAAGCAGGAAACTCCCTCGCCTCACACAGACACGGCCGCATTCAGCACCGGCCAGCAGCTCCGCGGGAGGAATGTCTGGCGCACATTACGCTAATCCTCGCCCCCGAGGTTGGGTTTACACAGCCATCGCGGCCATCGCCTCGCTCTCTTCCCCCTGCCAAGGCGCTGGACGCGGGGAGGGGGGGTGGGGGGGTGGGTGTGTGGCGTAGGGGGGGGGGGGTAAGGCAAAAGCCGGCAGCTCCTGCCTCGCCGCCGAAAGAAGCCCCGTTTTGTTACGCAGACGCCTGTAAATTTTCCGACTGGCAGTTGGAAGCGGCTTGCAGAGCAAAGGCTGGTGGCGGCCCGAGCGCCGGCACGGCTCTGAACAACTTCGGCGTGCGGCAGATTGCACGAGCTGATGGAAGAAAAGGGGACCGCCAGAAGGCAGCGGGTGGTTAGCGACTGCTGGCCCTCTGGGCCCAAAGGGACTCCCGCAAGAAAGTAACTGCTCCCGTGCTAGCTAGCGCGCTGCACATCCCCGTGACTCTGAGGAACTGCGGCGAGAAGCTATGAATGGCCTATAGGAAACGGACTCTGACAGAAAAACAACAATGAAAGTCTCACCTGTCCGCAAGCCCTCGAGGAACACAGGCCAACACCTCCTCCAAGTGCCTTCCGCGCCTGCCTGAGCCGCGCCGCGCTCCACCTCCCTTTGCCTACCCTAAGGAAGCGTGTGTGGCCATGGGCATCGTGCGGGGCACGGCCAACGCCGTCTGAGGCACAACTGGGACAAGGGCAAGGCTGCCTGCCACCGACTGGTCTTGCCAATCCCAATTTATGGGCAGGAAAAGTATGCCAGGACAAACCAGTCGAGATGACTCAACTCGCCTCTCTTCCCCCACCCTCCTCTTCCAGGGAACAACAGGCCTCTTTAGCAACCGGGAGTAGGACCTCTCGGAGGAGTGACTCAAAGCTGCTCTTGGGGGCAAGGGGGAAAAAGAAAAAACCCAACAGAAAACACCCAGTCCTCCCCTCTTTCCTCTTCTCACGTTATATTAATTAAACACACAACAACTGTCCCGATGTAATAAATGCAATAAAGACAAAGAAATCTAGTTTTACCGCAAGATAAGTTTACTGAGGTCAAACCCAAGGGAAAACTAATCTAACCACATTTGGAATATTCCATAGCCCAATGAAGCCATGAAACGACAAAAACATCCTATCCTAGAATAGCACGAGGATAACAAAAAAAAAAAAAAGCTACATTTAATTAAAGGCAGATGACCTAATAAAAATTTCACACTCGCACTGTGTCCATATAAAACTCAGGATCATTTTTTTTCATCTATTACTAATTTTATTTTTTAAGAAAATGATTGTCTGTTTTCACATTTAGGTGGTACTTTATAATCGTTGATTACAGTCATTTCATTAGAATAATGACATTCAGAATACTTCAAATTTTAGTCCTTGTCCTGTCATAGGCTTTAAGCCAGTAAGTGATGTTAAGTAACAGACAGTCAGATGAGTGTATGGAGAATAGCATCTTCCATCTTCTCGAGGGACAGTGAATTTATCTCTCTCAGAATGGCTAGGGGTTTTCTATTAACACAAAAAAAGGGCAGATGAACTGCCCACTCTTACTGGAAGTTTAATGACAGATAACAGAATTGAAGAAGAGACTGAGGACAACAGGTATAGCTGAAGAAACTGGGGACTGGAAAGCAAAACCAGCCAATGCCTGCCTCCCTGATACTTTTTTTGAATGCGACCGCATTTCCATCTTGAAAAAAGCTGCAGCTTCCCCTCAGCTCCTGCAATCGGAAGGTTATTCCAGAAGGCTTGTGACTTCCCCCTCCCCCCCCAATATGTCCAACCTAAACTAATTCAAGGCCAGCTGTTGGCACATCAAATGATCAACATTGTCCTCTCTTCGCTAGAACTGTTCTTCTCCTTTCCCTGTGCCATACCGCAAATGCCCTCAAGTCTCCCATTCTGCAGCCTGTTGGTCGGAAGCAGTCAGATCTGCCCCCGGCTCTGACGATATTTAAGCCTAATGATTTTATCATGCTTCGCTTCTGAGTTCTTCCCAAAACATCTATTATGGGGTACTTCATGAAATAATTTAGATTAAAACAATCCAATTATTTTACTGTTCTCTTTTAATGGAAACCGTGATTCAGAAGAGCCAAACACAAAATATTCCACCAAAGTGTTCTATGTATAGCATTCATGTAAAATCGTGTGGCTGGAGTCAGCCAAATAACATAAGTACTCCATAATGGAAAAGCTGATTAACCATTATAAATACCTCAGACGTCCACTTTAAGGTAAATCCTCATAGTATCCCTGGGAGTCTCTTTTAGAAAATGAGAAAACAGAGGCCAGGAATACTTAAATGACTTGACCAACATCACAGAAGTTTCCACCAGGAACTTCATTGCACCTAAGGAACTCTTGGCTCCCTGTCCCACACCGCATCTCCTGGAGCACACCGCGCACCTCATTCCAGCTGGTGCTGTGCTGGATGATCTGCAGTCACCTTCTCCATGGCTAAAACAACATTCAAAAATTATGGCAGCTGGTGCCTAATGGGATGAGATGTGCTTGCATTGTTGAACTCGTTGTTGAGAAAAAACTTTTTTTGGTGAAGTCAGGATATCTTACAGTGACAGAATTTTAGCTTTCATTAGAGGGGTTAGGGTCAGAGGGCTGAGACTTTCATCATGCTGCAGAGAAGGAAAGCCAAAAGGCACATCACTGAACTGCTGACAGCGATGGTCTAATTCCAGCAGCTTGGCTACGCAAGCACAACTGACGTTCAGGTACATCCTGACTGTTGTACCTTCTGGGAGAGGGGTACTTCATTTTAACACAGAAACCCAAGTGGACCAGGAAGGGGGAGAACACAGACTGAGAGGGAAGGCACTGTTCTCAACCAACTCCGTGAACCCTTGCAGACAAAAGCACCCACCTATAAAGACACGTTTTTCTCTGCTGACTATTTCCTCAGCAGATCTGTTTTTCTTTATTATTCCAGCAGAACCTGTTTCCTGCTGCACTCTGCAATTCTCCTCTCCCAGCATGGAAGTTTCCTTACTCTCCCCTTTGCCTTTCTCACCTTTCTGTCTTGGCTCAGACGTGAGGAGTAAATTGCCTGATTCCTTTCAAGATGCTTGTCATTAGTATCACCCAGCTGATGACACAAGCAAGATCCAGTCGAGGTTTCAGCACCCCACAACGCTGCCACAGGCTACCACCTATCACACCTTAGGAACTCTTGCTGTTCCCCATAGACAGCCCAAGCTAGACAGTTCCCATCTAGTATAAAGCAACAATGTGGGAGAGGAAGAGGAAAAGGCCAGAAAGAGAACACATGGGCGGACCACTTTTCCCTCTCCAGGTCAAGTTTATTTATGACAGGATTTTGTGACTAGGACTCAAAATATGGAAGTCACCTTAGGACTGGGGAAAAGAGCTGACACTCCATCCTTGGTGCTTCCCTGAGGAAGGGAGTGAGCTCCTCAGCAAGCTGACACCACCAGTAACACTAATTGCACTGCAGGCACACCTCTGCCAGAGGGGAAAAGCCCATCCCACGGGGAAGCACTTAGCATCACTGGGACATGAGAACTAGGCATACAGTCGCAGACTATGCCATGTGTGCATATATTCGTAGTTTCCTTATAGTACCTATACAGAAGCAGAGGGTGTTGGGACAGGAGGAGGAAAAGAATGTTCCTCTTCTTTCTCCTATACATTGCCTTTCTTTTTCTTGGGATAACTCTTGCCTTTAGTGGAAAAGCAAAGCTTGTAAGCACAGAGCTAGTGAAACATACATCACTTAGCTAGTAACTTAATCTTTTCCAGGTGAAGAAGTGATCTAGAGTCTGAGAATCTTTTTTTTTTTTTTTAAATCCTCTTTGATACCCTTAAGGTACCACTTACTTCCTTTAGTAAGAGCAGAAGGGCTGTGTTAGTAGCGTGCTTGGTTTAAAATATACTTTCCCACAACCTTTAGGCAAGTTGTGTACCTACTGTGACTGATTCATAGCACTGGTGTGCATGAAGTCCTCTGTGCTCTGTGCTATATACATAAACACACGTGTCAACTTTCAGGGGCACTGAGCTGCTTCTAATTTCCACTGGGATTGTTGGACTGCATCACCTCTACATACCAGATCTCCGTAAACATGTCTTTTTCATGTATAAAAGATCTCCTTTGAATGCTTCTAGTGTCTGATCTCAGAAGTTGAGCTGTGTTCAGCCTTCGGCTCTTAGGAACCATGGCTTGTCAGATACAATGGCGAGCTGAACCCTAACGTTGGTGCTTCCAGCAGTAGGTGAGGACAGAAGATTGCCATCACCCACACAAAGAGCTATCTGACACAAGCTGTAGGAAACAGGACACGCTGCTATAAATTTGTGTAATGAAAGCAGTGCAGCTTTTATCTCTTCTTGGGGAAAAGCTTGTCAAAGTCTGAAAATAAGATCATTAAGACTAATTAAGTAAAGGACAAAAATAAGACTAAAGTAAACTCTTCAGGTACTCTGTGTCAACAACTCCCTACATATGGTCTCCTCAAAAATCTTTTTTTTTTAATTTCTTTCTTTTGAAAGGCAGGCTCATAGGTACAAGAACTTGAGCAATTTTAGCACTGTTTGCTGTAGCTCTGCTAAACTGCTAAAAGCAAGCACCCCTCAAGACCGATGCAGTGCTGCTGCCTGTTAAAGGAACACGAAAAACAGAGCACTGCTGCTGCCTCCATGCCACTTGTGAAAAGGAAGTCTTATTAGGCTCGTATCAACAGAAGCAATACAGCAGCTCGACGAAGGATTTCGTTCGCCCCGTTTTTAAAGAGCTACTCAACTTTTTCAGACTCCAGTGACATAAATACAGTGGGTGAGGGTGGGGGTGGTTTGGGTGGGAGAAGGGGAGGATGGAGGAGGACAGGGTTTTATGCCAAGAGCTGAATCATAACCATGTGAGTAATTTTGCTTTTTTTTTTTTTTTAGGGTATGAATCAAATTAAATTTGTTTTGCTGTGGGTGAAGGAAGAGAGAATATAATAGCATGAATCAGAGCTATCATCAAATATGTGGCACAGACTAAAAATTAATTACAATTACTGCCTTCTTGTAAAAAGTTTCTGCTATAAGATGCAGCAATTCTGTTAATCAATACAATCCATTAAAAAAATTCTCAGGAATTAAAACCTTTCAGTTACTTTCCTCTTGCTTTTATTTTTTTCTCTTATTGTAAGAGGAAAAGATTAGCACCTTTAAACAAAATGTAGCTTAATCTGGTAGATGCCCTTTTGCTCCACTGGCAGAAGAATGGCTGCTAATAATGAAAGGTAGATATTAGACCACATGTAATTTCATCAATCAGAGCTAACTTGAGGATGAAACTCCAAGGAGTACATGTTTTACCACTTTAGCATAGACAATTCATTAGGCATTTTAACAAAGAAAACTTATTTAATGAAAAATGCCAACAGAAAACCACTCAATATCTCTTTAACTTTTCCTGTCAGAGTGAGATAAAGTTGTGGAAAAGTGAGAAGAAGTTGTGGAAAAGCGTGTGTGAGACAGTGGAATTTTTTTCAGTTTGGAATAGCCATGAAAGTATGAGATACTGAGAAAACTGTAAGGGGCTCAGAACATTAAAAACTCTTTAGAAAGAGGCCAACATAGATACTTGGAAACTTGGGATAGATAACCAAGGATAGATGATTTTTCTGTACTAGGTAAAAACTCACCAATGTTGATATCTATCAAGGTAGAGTCTTTTGCCTCCAAGATCCTAGTACAGAGCGAATGGTATTTAATTTATTGTCTGAAAAACAGCGAGACATCATTTGGAATCAATTCCTCCCCCTAAACAACTCCAGATCTTTCCCATAGTAATTCTCTTGCACGTGCCCAGCAAAAATCTCTGTAGAAAGGACGGGTATACAGCGTGTTCGGGAAGTCAGCTGAACCACGAGCCTTAAAGACGCGATTCCCAGACAGACAGAAAACTTCTGTGGAGACCTCCACAGCTGCTGTGACTTTCCAGTGGCATATGTGGGGGAAGGAAGAAAATGGAAGATCTCTTCGGTAACCTGAGCCAAGCCCCAAGAGGAATAATGTCTGCGTGCGTGCGTTTTACAATCCCCATTCAAACTGGCCTGTGAACAGGAAGCCAACACCCGCTCTGGAGCGAGGTCTTACCCTCACCTTGCTCTTACACCATCGGAAGGTCACAAGCCCTGGCAGAAAGGGTGGCTGGGGTTCCTGCCCGCCACCAGCTGACACCACCCTGTCGCGCAAGCCGGCCTCCTTCCTGGTGATGTCACCCAGTGGTCTCTAATAGCAGTCAATCTACTGCTTAAAAATCTAAATGGGTGCTTTAGAGACCGGGCAGAGAGATGGTCTGCCCATGTATAGTCAAAAAGTTTCACACCAACTGCACATGAGGATTCCCTTGACTCTTGCTTTGACCATAACAAACATCACATCTGCTGGCTGGACAACCTCCCTGCTACCTTGCCAAAGTTGTCCCTCCCTTTTTTCAGTACCAGCAGCACCCAGCAACCAGATTCATTTCAACGAAAATAAGTTCCAAGTAGTAATAAAATGCAAACTGTCAGAAGTTAGCCAGAGAAGATGCTGAATGCCTTATTCAAGGAGAAGCCAGCATTTTCAACCCTATTTGTGCTGCGTCAGCGGTCATTGTTATTTGTAACACAACACTATGGATTACCACAGGTGGGTGTCTTTTACATTTCTGGTTAAATTCTTTCTCAGCTACTCAGCTATTTCTTAACCAAATTCTTCAAATGCTCCCACTCCTGATTTTGGCACGTGATGGCAGAACTTGCCAGGACTTTCCTCCAGAAGACATATGCCACTTGGTAAAGATAATTCCCAGCTATCCATAGCAAATACCTGCCATTTCTTGCAGGTGTTAGATAGCTTTAGAAAGGAAAAGAACTCTTCTTTGGAAAAAAAAAAAAAATCAATAGAGCTCAGAGCAGCAACATTCCCAGTCACTAAGCAGAAAGCTCTCACAGCCCGGTCCCAGATACGAATCATATTTTCAATATTATTACTATATATAATATTATTTTGTATATCTTAACTATAAGGCTTTAAACAAGTTGCTACAGAGTATCTTTGCTACCTGCTCTTCTCAACTGTCCCAGTGCCAAATTCAAAAGGGAGCCTGCTATCTAGCCCCTTTGGCTACAAAAATAAATTAAGGGCACAGAGTAATTTTTATCCAAATACAGAAGAAAACCCCTAACATTATGCGTTTGGCAAAATCATCAGGGATTTGTCTAAACACCGCAGATTTTGGTAGAAAAACCTCCTGTAAACTCAATGGCTCGAAATTAGTACTTGTATTACTAATAGTTATTTACTTAAATGGCTTCAGAGATATTTCTGAAAGTAGTTATTGAAAACTGAAATTCTGTTTTGCTTTCAGAAAAAGTCCCACATCCTGTATGTTTCTAGAATTGCTGAAACAGTTCAAGAAAAACTGATGGGAAATTCCATTTGAAAATGCCAACACTTGCAGATACAATTCGAAGCATGAGATGGGGAATATGATCAAAACCAAAGCCCAAACAGTTCTCCATGATTATATATTTTGTTTCTCCAAGCCTATGAAGGAAAACTATAGGGGACAGGGAGGGGAGGGGAGAGGAGGAATGTGTGAACAACTGAAGAAACTGCAGATGTACTCAAGAACAAAATACCCAGCTAAACTCATGATAAAATATAGAGCCTTTCTCCTTGAAAGCTCATAGGCACAGCGCAGCTTTGGGCACATGCTACTGTTTGCCCTCCACTGCAATTATTTTCTCCTGCCCTCCTAACTTTAAAAGGCAGTCCAGGACCACATTGTTCTGGTGACTTAGGAAGGGTGTGCGTGCAAATATTTAAATTAGCCCGTGATTCCTGAACCCTGTCCTTTGGGAATCGTTTTAAGGCGTGTTTCAGGAGAGATCTTGAAACAGACAGGGCGCAATTCCCGATCTTGCACCTGATGCACAAGGTAACAGGAGGCGCTTGACACGCACAGAGGAGTGAAGCTGGCTGCTGGCTAATTGCCATGCGTGCAATGGTTTCTCTACCTCAGAATTACATCCAGAAGCAGGTTCCAATACTAATAAACACAGAATTAACTTCACATCTCCTAAATTACAAGGGAAATCTTATCAGTGTTAGACTGGAAGTTTCTTGGGGCTGAGACGGTCTTGTCTGTCTCTCCTGTAGAGCATTAATCATGTTGTGGGTGCTTACAGCTAATAAGATGCATGTAAATCTATTCTGATGTGGTTTCTTTGCCACTTCAGACTGGAGAAGAGTCACACACAGAGGCATACTCTTGCTTCTCTACCTAATGATACACTAATGTGCCTAATTGGAAGAAAAAAAAAAGAAAAAAAAAGAAAGAAAGAAAAAAAAAAGAGCCCTGATAGGAACAGAAAGACTTTGTTTTTGTTTATGCCACCCAGACAGAGTCTGCGGCTATACATTGCGAATAGTTGGCAAAACCCAAACCGCAAGTATGCAGCAGCACTGTGAGTAATAAAGATAATGTTTGTATTTTGTTTATGAAGAGCCCTAACCAACACACTAAAGCAAGCGTACTGAAACCAAACAATACTCAGATCTTTAGGAAAACTTCAGAGGATCCAAATAATGAAATTTAATCACTTTGTTCTTTAACAGTCTAAACATCACTCAAAATTTACAAGCAGCAGCTCCACGTCAGTTCTCTAAGATGAAAAATGGGGTGCAGCCAGTTGCCCTTCTCTATCCCAACTATTAAAGTTCAAACAAATTAAGGTCTGTTATTAAGGCAAAAATAATAGAAAAACAAATAAACAAACAAAACCCAACAAACTTTAAAAATTTCCTTGACCCAAAAGTTGGGAAATGTTATATTGCTTGGCCAACATGGAATTCCTCCTTATCTGGAGTCATGTAAAACGTGTAAGTATTTCACAGTTACATCACTGTGATTTGGACAACACACCAGTACTTTTGCATGAAGTGCATGGATAAGAAATGTACTTTGTACTTCTCACAAAAACTGGAATTCAAAAGATTTTCACATTGCAAAAAAAGATTATTAAGAATGGGAGAGCTGCTGAGGTAAGGCTTCTTCCTAAATGATACATTTTTCATTTGGCTCAACTCTGGATCCTAGTTCAAAACATAGCTATTGACAAGTGTGCTGGTTTTATTTAGGACTATTTAAATAGATTTTATTTCCAGATTTACACAGTGTTCTCACTTGCCAAAAGCTGGTGAGAAAGCTTCACGTCACATGAAAAATAACAGCAGGTCTCCCATCTTTCTCTTCATCCATCCTTCTACCTACTCCTGCAGGTAATTCTGGAGCCCCTTTGAGAGTCGGGGCATGTTCAAGCCTCAGGGACAAGTGCTCTACCTACCAGGGACTTCAAAGGGAATCCCTTTTCCTGCATGCTGCATTTGCAGGGATAGGAGGTGGGGTTACAGGTCCCCCAAAGTAATTAATCAGTTCCCTCACCCAACAGCGTATTTTGGACTGTTAGCAGACTGCATCAGAGAGTAACTGCAGGGTGGCAGAGCGCTGTTTGCTGTGACCAGTTAACCAACAGCAGTCACGTCCTGCTAATCATGGCTGCATTTTCACTACACTGTTAACATGCTCCCAGCAACTCCATCAAGGCTGAATTCCTTGGCCATACACAACCAGAGACACTTTGAGAATGTCCCAGCTAGAAGACAGATGGAAAGTCAAGCATCCAACTGGTTCCTCCCCACTGGGCTCACCGGAGGCAGCCTGGACAGCTGTGCATCACAGGCTGTCCCTGAAAAATGCTGTCTGAAACTGCCAGCACATACCTTGCAAGGCAGTGGTGCAGAGCCTGGTCTATAGTATCACTCTCTCCAATGGCTGTGTGTCACAGAAGTGTTAAAAAAACCAAAACAATCATGAACATCCCTTCAAGAAGTTGCCCAACAAAATATGGGGAGCCTGGCTTGGAGAGCTCCCAACCAGATCACCTAGAAGAGAGATGTACAACTTTAATCCAAGTCCACAGCCAGCTTCCTCCAGCATAGAGCCGAGATGCTTAGTTTCCCAATTCATGGTCCTTAGCTTCCACAAGGAGCCCAGAGCCCTCTGTAGATGCTGCCAAACAAGAATCAAAACCAGAGCTGCCAAGTGCCCCAGAACTGTCTGGCAATCAGATACTTCACCAGGGATAGCAACTGCCCCAACAGCCAGCTCTGGGTACATCTCACCATTTTATACCTAAATTGTTATGACACATGAGTATGGCTAAAAATCTGCTGCAGTAGATCCTCTTTGCTAGAAAAAAAATGACCACAAAGGGCATCTTTAAGAGCTACTCTGCACATATAGGGAAAAGTCCAACAGAACTCTTCAGTTCCAAACAAAAAGATCTCCAGCAATACTAAATCTTCTGCTCTAAGCCAGCTGTCTTATCCTAAGGAAAATCTTCTGGAGAGCTGGCTAGGAAGGGCTTGGAGAAAGAGCAGTTAGCCTTAACCTCATGCTATCTTCTCTGCATTCACCACTGTGTGGGAGGTTGGAATGGCCAGGTTTTTGCTTACTGGTTTTCTCATGGACAGCCTTGGCAAATGTGGCATTGGAAGATGACATGCCTTGTCTGATTATCACCCTGACTCACGTGTGGGGACAACTGTGAAACACTTCTATGGAAATCCTATCAACCTGTAGCTGGAGAGGAAGGACCAGCATGGGATGCGTGTGTGTGTGTGTGTAGGACAGACCATGAACAGCAGAGCAGCAACTAAAGACAAAAAAACCAACCAAACAAGAAAGCTACAGGAATAACAAACAGGTTTCAAGGATGACTTCCCTGCTTCCATACCTATAATTTCTCCTTTCTTTTATGCATTCTCCCCTTTTTTAAGGAGGCCATGCCACAACTGTTACTGCAATTAAATTGACAAACCCGAATCATTCCTTAAGCCACTGGGAACTGTGTACAATTTTTGAAGGCTTTGTCTGTCTGGTACTCCCCAAAGTGCCTCCTTGGTAACTTCTCATCAAAGCTCCTTAAGCTCCCTGTTTGCTCAACTGCCTAAAGATCTCATTCACAGACCTCCACTGGGAGAACGCGTGCAGTTACTAAACCCTTCAAAAGCAGGCTAAGAGCAGCCAGCGTCTCGTCTTTCCCTCGTGTTAAGGACATCATCGGTTCTGTTATTGAATGTCCCTTGCCCCCAACACTCCAATCACTCCCTTCCACAGGGGAAATCCTTCAGTTAAATCCTTCCCAAAGCCAATGCCAGGTGTATCAACACTTGGTCCTCACCCATGCCGGTGGCCACAAAGGGCACACTGGCTATGGGTTCAAAACTTACACATGAAGAAATGCTGCAAATTTAGTTAGACCAAAAGCTCTGCTTCCACAGTCCTGCCCCACAACTGCACTCACTCTCTCCACCCCCAACCCCACCCCAAGTGGCACCGATGCAGCAAAGTTTGGCAAGAGTATATCCCACACCCAGGAATCTTTTGATTCCCTGCAAGCTCTGACTGTCCTGCATTTAAGCCCAGGACAGCTAACCACTGAGACGCCTCCACAAAGAAATGTTCTCGGAAGCAGGTTAGATTAAAAATACACCATAACAAACTTATTTTAAAATATGTCTGCTCTGTCAAGGCTGAAAGACAAGTGGTTTTGGTAAAGTATTCCAGTTCGCACCATAGATTAAAAATACCTGATGTATTGCTATTTTCTGCTATTTTGTCTAGAGCTGATGCCTATCACTCTTACCTCTCAGACACTGAATGGACTGCACAATACTGTTCTCAGAGAAATACTACTTCAATTTTAGCTTTTTTTTTTTTTAAAAGTCTTATTCAAAGTATGAACAATTAGGTTATTTTCGCTCTTAATAAATGATGTAAAACCTCCGGACATATGGTAGCATTTGTATACTTGCAGGCAAGCAGTGATAACTTTCAAATGTTACTTCCCCTCCTCCTCCACTACATGAAACAAATATACTGGAGCTCATTTAAATCTTAGTGACAAACACATTTAAGAGAAACTAATTCCACTTAAAGTTTCCAAATGTCAGATGTACGTGTTAAATAATTATATTAAAAAAATAAAGAGCAGATGAATTCTCCTTCTCATCTTTGGTTGATAAAGCACCTATATTGTTCCAACAAGGATTAAACAATTTTACGAGACAATGTTTCTGCTTAAATTAGCAAGAGATAAACAAATGTCAGCTCATACTTACAGGGACATATGACAAGTATCATTCATACTAACTCAACAGTTACAAGATTAAAGGACTGCTGCTGTCTCGTTCAGTTCTGTAAGTATCAATCCACAACTGCTTCATTTTTCTCTTTCTGGATTAAGATCCATAGCAGGGCTCAACTTTTGAATAAGGTTGTGGTACAAAGTGGCTGAAGACTAAGGGTAAGATTTTTCAGAAGCAGAAAGACAGTGAATTTCAAAGTGAAGGCATGGCATCACACATATCAAGGCTCTTAATTAGGACAAGAAGCCATCTCTGAAGACTTTGCCTGTTGTTTTCCTTGAGAAAACAAAGCTGTGTTCCTCCAGCAGCTTTCTGCATTTACCAGATTCTCTCCTATTTTTGGGAAATGTGTATGTCATCCCCAAAAGTAGATAGCAGAGTCGGACTGGAATGGTTCAGGCGTTCTCTCTGATTGAAGGTTATACTGTCATCCATTATTACTCAAGGCTGGTCATACTGTGTATTAACATTTATAGAGTTGGAATCTATCCAGCCTGTCCACCCAGTAGCTGACTAACTGGACATTATTAATTGAAGAAAAAGCCTAATAAAAATGGAAAGCAAAATGGACTTGAGTACTGTAACCCACTCTATGCCTGCATTTTCTCAAACCCAAACCATGCATTAAGTTGATAAGTATTTCATCTCTAACAGCTCCTAAGCTTTTTACAGAACAAAAAGAGTGACAAGTAGGAAGCTAATATTATTTTTCACTTTCATAACAGAAAGGAGAACTTTAAATAGGCAAACGTTTGCTACTTGTTAGAGGCAAACTCTTCTTATTCCTTTAAATGAAAAAAATGCTATGTGCTTCGGGGAGAAACAGGCACCAGCAACAACAAGCTGTTCACCTCCTCTGAGCCAAATGCTAGCACAAATAGCCAATGCAGACCGCACTCGGAGCTAAGCAAACCGAAGGGGAGAGAGACGCATCTTTCTCCACCTCGTCCGAGCCTGAGAACGACTCTGACCCCAAGATGTCACAGGGCTCTACTTCCAGAAAGTACTTTTACAGGAATTTGCATTGAGTTAATGGGAAATCAAAAGCATCTGACCAAAGAAATGCTCCAGTCCTGCACGGGAGCGGGGGGAGGACAGGGATGGCGGGGGGGGGGGGGGGGGGGGGAGGTGTTTAATGAGGAAGAACCTTTAGATTTCACCCAGAATCGCTCCTATTTTTACAGCGAGGCACGCTATAAATTCCGAGCTCGACTGCGGGATGACTCGAGCAGCGCTTGGCACGAACCCCTGAGGAGCGTCGTGGGCTGTATCTTTAAAAGGTGTCGGAGGAAGAGCGGATGAAATGCTGCGATCTCCACCCACCGCCGTGTCAGAGCCGCCGCTGCCCACGCACCCCCCACACCCGGCATCCTGACACCCGCCCTGCCGGGCCAGCCCGCCGCGTCAGGCGGTGGAAACCGGGGCTGCTCGTCGGGCCCCAGCGCCGTTCTCCCCGGCTTCCCGTGAAGGGGCCGCCCCGCCCGGGCAACGCTTCCCCGTCCGGCCCCGATCCTGACCCGCGGGTACCGCCGGGACTGCCTCCCCTCCCGGCAACAGACCCACGGGGGCAGAGTGGAAGTTCCCTCCCCCGGGCTCGGGGCATGGCGAGGGCCCGCGGTAACAGACCAAAACCAAACAAAGCCCCAGACACACCGCAGCCGCCGCCCCCCACCAGTACATTCTCAGGTTAGCTCGCTGGGCTCGGCCCCTTTTCCCGCCCGGTAGGGTTTTGGGTTAGTTTTGGGGGTTTTTTTTTTGCTTTTGGATTGTTTTGGGGTTTTTTTTTTTTGGAGGGGAGGGGGGATTTCCCCCTCCATTCTCAGGAAACCTTTACACCAGTGTCTGCAAAGTATTTTTTGGAGAGTGACGAGAAGTTCTGTAAAGAACTTGGACTTCAGTTGAGGAGAAGGTTCATCTTGAGCACCTAACATACATCCCGGATGGAACAAGTCTGCATGGCCACTATGCCCAGGGCAATATGAAAAAGCTCTAATCTGAGGGCTCCCTTCAAATGAGGAGGGATTCAGGTTGGGCTGGGGGGAAGGCTCTTTCAATTACACCTTCTGAGATGTCTCGGCAGCACTCAGTAAAGAATCCATCCCCTAGGAGACCTTTTAAATTTAGTGTTCCATTGAAATGGGTTCCTTCAATAATCTTTGGAAAAATACACAGTCCTATAAATTTTTCATCCGAAGTGGTCAAGAGGAGGTCCTGCATAGCTGTTGCTCAGAACCAACGGTGCCGTTTGAGCACACAGAGATTAAAATACAGTTAAACGCATGATTGCCTATTTGCAGGATTTATTGCAACACTTCAGACCTGGCGTCGCCCCACAAGCAAACTTCCCATAGATTGAGAGAGAACAATACTGTAAACCCTGCTCCATAGAGAAATGATTCCTACAAAGTAGCTCCTAAGCTTTGTTCAGAACAGATGAAATTGGGAGGCTAAAGGATTGCGACTTTTCTGTCATGCACTGCACACACAGATACTTAATAATTAGATAAATAAGGATAAAACATTGGGAAAAGTGGGTCTTGGGCTTCTGACTGAAGAGAAGATGCACAATAAAAATGGGCCTCTTTCTAAGGAAAAGCAAAGCAACATCCTGAGCAGTGGCACCTCACAGTACAAACTATATTAACTTGTCACAATACATTGTTCTGAATTTTGATTACTAAGTTAAGAATGAGCTTCATTCAGAATATAAAGTAATTCTAAACAGCTTGGAACACAGCCCTTGGGAAAGCACCCCTAACATGGAGCTTCTGGTTCCTTGTCAGGATGTAAACGGTTGCCAGCCGCATGGTGGTTGCAGGTCACCGTTTTGGGGCTTACCCATATTCTCCCTCTTGTAAGTGACAATACCGCTGTTTTTAGATAAGCACACAGGCATACACACACAATCACATTACTCAGAAAAGGTGATTCACTGCAAAGCTAGCTACGATCTGAATGAATAGGACAAAAAACCCCAAGATCCAGTTTGCTTTATATAAATGGCAGCTTGGGTGTTGGGTTTTTTTTTTTCCTTTCATTTCAGTCTTACTTTGCTTTCCATAAGCGACCCCTGATTTTGCTGAAGGCTTTTGCGCATCATTAGCATCCTTTTTTTCATACTTCCTCATCTTTAGTCATGTTATAATATAGGACATTTATGATGCTTGTTATGGCACCTTCTGTGTTAAGGCTCAGAAAAATCCTTCTCATCAGCTTCCACAGAGCACAATCTGCTATCCCTGGTCAAAGTGGTGCGCGTGGTGGGAGGGGGAATGGCAAGCTGCCAGCAACAAGCCCCATGCAAACCGTTCCCCACATCTCCATTTTATGGAGTATCCACTTTATTCTTAGGATGCTCCAAAAGTACAGAGCCATTTTAATATAAAATACAGTTTCTTATTTACTCCTCTCCCATGGTGAACCAACTGCGTATTCAGTCCATGTAACCAAGGTTCAGAGCGTGTCCTGCAAGGACAGCTTTGAATCAAAATGTGTGTTGCAGCAAGATTTTGACTTCTGAATAATCATTTGTCTTACAGTGATTAAACATCAGAGCTCATGACTACTTGAAAAGCTTAACAGTTATATCAGTGTCTATAGCTGTAAGAGTTTGGGGGTGTGGGTTCTGTGGGCTTTTGCTTTGTTTTGGTTTTTTTTCCCCCTCAACTGCTAATAGGGAAAGCAAAATTGATTTGGGAATAGCTCACGTACACTGATGTTAAATACTACCCTGAACCACTTGACTTGGGAAGCTTTAGGTATTTCTAACATTTTGTTATAGTCCAATGGATCCTGAGTAGTTTACCAACAGCATTTCCAAGTTATCCAGCCATATCAAAATTCATTCTGCTGATATACTTTTGCATCAAGACTAACTTTGGTGTGCTAATGACCACGTGACATTTCAGTAAATACAGACACTTAAAGAGCCTTCCCTCATTGTTCTGGGAAAACCTAAGTTTTCATTGAGGTGGAATTTTATTATTGTTTTCTTTTAGTATGACTTTGTGTGCAGTTAATCACCACTTGCAGCTCATTGTATCATCCAACCTGCGCTAACGTGGAAAGCACCCATAAAATATTGGGGGGAGGGGGGTTTTTAAGAAATTAGAGGAAAGATGATTTTGCTCGAGCTGCCTCTAACGTTTTCACTGCGGGTGGGGTGGGAGGGGGCTGGTAAAGGCATGAAGCCCACCATATGACTCTCCAGTTGTAAAGCCATCAACTGAGGAAAGCTGCCGGCTGGAGGTTGAAGGGGGGGCGGGGTATGTGAGTGGGAGGCGGGGTGCGATGCCGAGCCCGGGGGGGTGCAGTACTGCCGGCCCTCCGCCGGGTGGCGACCCCTCCCCCGGCTCCGCGGCGAGCCCGGGGGTCCGGCGTGTGCTGCGGGAGCCCCCCGGGCAATCATTAGGGAAAGCCTGTAATTGCGCTGCTCAGCCTGCAGTAATAAGGACGACTTAAAGCAGTAAGCCTTCGGACTGCTTTAAAATTAAAGCAGCGCAATAAACTATCAAATAATACGTCTAAGAGGATCTTAAAGACACAAGAAGGATTTTGCCCGGCAGTAGTAAAATTTCACGAGGTTATTTGAGTTTTAGTATGCAACTGAAGTCTTAAGAGATTCATGTGAATAATACCAAAAAGGTCTATAAGCCTCTTAGATCCTCAGCAGTGGAAAATCCAATTCCAGGTTTCTGATGTGCATGCTTGTAAGTCTGCTCATAACTAGGGGAGAGGGGGAAGAAGAGTTTTGGTTTTAAACACCCAGGACACGGACTGAAAAACAAGCGGGATACAGCACTGAAGTATCGACTGTTTTGGTGTCAAATTAAGCCCTGAAATACTCAGAGAGCTCTTACTAAAATGAGTAACAGCAGAATCTGCCCTTTATCTAGTAATAAAAAACAAAACCAAAACAATCTGTGCGCTTCGCTCTCCAAAGTTAATAAAAAAACTATGAGAAAAACGTATAGTAAAACACTTCATTGTAATAAATATTTCATTAGAATAACGGGTTTCAGCTATTCTTTCTTTCTATTTTTAAACCAGTTTTATTTATGAAAGTAAGCGTCTCTATTTTAAGGTGTTAAGAGTTCATGTTCTTGCAAGTTTAGTCAGTACAGCTGTTGAACTCTTAATTCTTCTTCCACTACTCTAAAGGAAAATTAAATGCTGCAGATGTTATCCTTTATAACGCCATATACACAGAATCAGTTCCTCATTTGCAGGCAAGTTAGTTCATTTTTTTCCTACTAGGCTGCAAGACAATCATGATCATTAGGCAATGCCAGGGTTAAATAAACGTGACCGAAAGTGATCACCAGTCAGAAGTCATTTGAAACAGATATTTTCCCATCTAAGTGGAAATCTAGGAACTGCATTTGAAAATATTTCAACCCCATCTCCTCCTCAAACGTATTAAAACAGAAATGAAAAGATAGAAATGTACCGGAGGATTAAAATATTTCCTGTCTTTGAGACATAGTTGAATTAGACAGGCTGCCTTACTAGAAGCTCAAAGATAATCAATAAATTAAACACATAGGTTAAAAAAGTAAGAAAGAAAAACGGTCTACAAAGATAACCCAGCTTTAACCAGATTAAAAAAATAAGGAAAAGAAATCAGTACTTTCTAAAATAGTTTTATATTTACTCATTCCAGTTTGACACATCCTGTCCCCTCTCGTGCCACAGCAGTGCCCATATGCAAGAATATGAACTGCCTCGCTCATACGCTGGCACCAACCACACATCTCTGCGGCGCGCAGCCCAGACAAGCCCACCTGCCAGGAATTCCCCTAAGGACAACTGCACCAAACATAAGGAGACTTGCATCCATTCATAAAAGAACCTTTTGCTTAAGGTGAAACCAATGTGGAACAGCTTACAGGAACTTGGGGTACTTTCAGACTTGTTACCTAATTTCTTCAGAGCCCCAAGCCTAGGCAATTCCCAATTCTCAGACAGAGGCGTGCACTGAAGAGCAAGTGTCTTATCCTTGGCCCTCTGGTGTCTTTGGGGTGCTCTCAGCCAACCAGTCATTACTGCCTGACATTGTTTCACTTCACTAATCTTTCCTCACCTCATGAAACCTCTCCTCCTCCCATCCCATAAAAAAGGAAAAATACGTCTCCAAATCCTTTAGTAGAGATCTATTGCCAAGGACTATCTTGAAACCTAAGAATGTTCTCTGAGCAGTGATCTAGTACAAAAGCCAACTTGACAGTTCTTATCCCTTTCTGTAAATACAGTTATCACTATTGACCTCTTTGATGCTTCCTATGCCTCTTGCAATTGTCCTCCCAATCCATCACTCAAAGCCGGGTGTTTCCTCAGGCTTCCACGTGATGAAAGTCCACTGAGGTCAACAGAAACAGTCCTCCACCTGCCACCACCCCATTCCCCAGACTGAACCTTAGTTCCTCTAAGCATTGACTGTTGTTAGAAGACAGTACCAACATCCCACAACCAGCTTGCCATGACTAGAGATGGTTTTAACAATGAGAACAGAGAAACATCACAATTAATTGTAAAGTCATGCATCTTTTTACCTCTTGTATGCAGCACCAACATCTTATGAAACACCGCATATGCTGCTAAGAAAAAGTATGTCTCAAATAGTTTTTATTTAAATACTGCAAAATAGTGGACAGGAATAAGGTTGGCAGTAAAATATGGAAATTTGCATGACAGCTTTTCAAAGTAAAGTCTTCTTCAACCCTAGATCACGTGGAGTTTTTCAGAGCTTCAGCTGGGAGCTGGGAACAGTCACCTGCCTTTTTGATCTTAAAAACTCTTGAACACATCTTTCAGGATGAGTCATTCAAAATTTTGGAGCATCTGAGACCTTTTCAGTAAGGAGAAGTCATGGTAAGGCAGAATACATTACATAGGTACGTTTAAAGAGAAGGGAGCATGGCACAGTAGCCAGGCATACAACCATCTGAAAAATGCTTTTATTCATCACGCTCAGAACATATTTTTATTTTGTAATTTTTCCACTTACAGTAAGTGTACTCAATACTGGTTTTGTTTTCTAAGACATTATCCAAAAGGAATTAGGGAGTCAGAGCCCTTTGAAGCACCCTCAGCACGTGAGAAACCTCTTTCACCATGTTCTTAGATACAAACAATGAAAGAAAAGATGCATGGAACTGAGAGCGCTGGAACAATCCTCCTCCCCAGTCATCTGTTTAGCCTCCGCTCTGTATGTTTTGGGTTCAGGTCAGTGGAGCTGTAACTGCTTCAGCTGCTGCACATCTCTGGGTTTTTAAAGATACGTTTAGCTACCAACGCATGCAAAAGCAGCTACCCAAGGCTGAACTGAGTTTTTATCCTGAACTGTTGTACTGGTCCTTTAACTTTTTATGACTCATAGGTTAAGTATTTGGGAATTCCCCACTAAATACGAATTTGACACACTTGCATTACGGAAAGTTATTTTATTGAAAAAGTAACAGAATGCAACATTCATGCAATACCCAGGACTATATTTAGCAACACACAATTGATCTTTTTTCCAATAAAGCTTCTAATTAAAGACAGAGGTTTTTTGTGTTGGTTTTCTTTTCTTTTTAAAAGCAAGAACAAGACTGAATAGCAAAAGTAGCAGCGTTGAAAGAGACAATCACAGTGTTACACACTCAAGCAAGTCAGGAGGAATTTTTTTTTAAACTATGCAAACAATGTTAGGGCTGTTTACCCCACCCCATCCCCTGGACCCCCCAGTTGCATGCAAGAATATACAGCTTTTTCCTTACCTGTTTGCTGAAGCCCCTTCTTGGTGGGCTGACTAGTCATCAGCGATCACCTGACTAAAGCCTAGAAAAAAAATAAAAATAAAATAAATAAAATAAAATCAGCTGACCACCCTCACTGGCTTTCAGCTTAAATACTCCTCTCCGCAGCACTTTGTCATGTGAGGCAGGACAGAACCAGCTGTCATTGCTTCAGAAAAAAAAAAGGGAAACGGGCCCCTCCGTTTCCACCTCCTTCCTTCCTCCTCTCTCTCACTCTTTCCTATCTGTCCCTGCCTCCGACCTCCTCCCTCTCATTCTTCCACTTTGCTCATTCACAGCCCGCCCGGCCGGCTGGGGTCTCCCAGGGGAAGCCACATTCCACAACGTACAAGCATTTCCCCTGCATCTTGAGGTTTCTCAACAAGCTGCCTACACACTTCTTCTGGGGAAGGGGGGAGAGGAGAAAGAAAGGAAGGGAAGGAAAGAAAAAAAAAAAACCAGTTGTTTTTTTTTTTAAAAAGAGAGAGAGAAACAGAGAAAAGGCACCACATTCCACAACCCTCAGTCAGCCCTGGCAGGCTACGAGGCATTTTCAGTCACACAGCACAAAACGCATTAGTCAGAGCTGAAAGACCACACACTTTGTACCACTACCACACTAACAGAGAATGGTCTGAGCAGAGCTACAGGAAAAAGGAAAGGAGGGGTTCCTATCAGCGCTTCCATTTTACGTGGGGCAGCTACCTAAATACATGAAAAATTCGCAGGAAAAGGCCCAGAGTCGACGTTCCCGTCAGAAACAATGAGAACGTGGGCAGCGGGGAAAGCTGTCTGCTCACGGAGCGCGACCTTTGCCGAGAGGACTCCCCCTCCAGCAGAATGTGTTATTCCAAAGACTGCAAGACATTATCTAAATCAGAACTTCTATCTCCCCGATGGTTTGTTCGTAGGAAATAGAAGCCTAGAAAAAGCGAAAGTAATACTGCATGATTCAGATTCCCCGAAACCACATATACTTTCAGTTCAAACTTTTGTCTTCTTCAAGGCTCCCGACAGTCCTGCTAGCTATAGCCATCTATGGAGTTTTCTTTCCTCCACTTGTGCAGTTTCAGCCCTCCGCGTATGCGGAGGATCCGCTCGGCGAGGAACGACAAGAGGGTTCAGTATAAAAACCCCTCCGTCCTAATCCAAATGACCTAATCGCTCATTTATCTGCTCTCTGCTTCCGTCCCCCGCCCCGCGCGCACTTGTATCTATCGCTCGAAGGCATTTTAGGAGTACGTATATACACAGCTTCAGAGAGAACACCCCTTTTTAAATCACCCCGGAGAGGGTGAGTGCACAGTACTGGAGAAGCACATGCTTCTGCCCACCCAGACCAGTACCACAGAGTCTCCAGCCCCGAATTCCCCGCTCTGTGCGGGGACCGTCCCCAAAGCACCCCGCTAGGCTCAGGGGACCGTCCCTAATGCACCCTGCTTGGCTCAGAGGCTTAAGTCATCATCAGACAAGTGGAGGGAGGCGGGGGGGAGGAGGGGGGAGAACCCTTAACCGTCTGCACTGGAATTTCTCTTCAGGAAAGTCCATGCTTTAATGAAAGACTGATATAGATACCACAAAGAAACTTTTATTTCTGTATGCACATGACTCAGATACATTTTCTGTGTGGGTTATGTGGTTATGTTTGTTTGAAACAGGGTTTTTTTTTTAAGATGAAAGAGACCTTTAAACAGTCATTTTCAGAAAAGGTTGATGTGTTTATGTACAACCAGTGTTTTTAAACTGCCTTTTATTGCACAATGCTATACAGAGCAGACACTAATGTCTGTTTTCATTATAGATATAATTTGCATCTAATATCAAACACATTAATCTGTAAAAATATTTATTTTAAATGATTTCCCTAAATAGTTCCCAGAAAAGTAAACAAACCGAATCCTTCAGCAAAACAGACCCTCTTAGTTATAATATTGTTATTCTTCCCCCTTTCTCATTTTCTTGATCGTAAAAATACATTTACTTAATGTTATTGACTTAGATGCATTAGTTTATAAAACAAATGGTAGCTGCTGCTGTGTGGTATTTCGGCAGAGGAAGCCTATCCAGAACTGCCTCAGAGCCCGAACACTGTCGCCATTATAACAAAAGCATTAAAATGAATAATTCATGAGCAGAGGGAGTACCCTACCATTAAAAGGCACCGACTCGTTCATGAATTGTCCAAAAGCTACCCCTTTTACTGCCCAGTTCCTCTAACTACTTAATTAATCTTCATTTTTTTCCTAAAATGGCATAGAATTAGCAATTAGCAGAAACACATGGACCAGTTTTAAATTTTCCTGAGGAGTAAGAAATTAAAGCTGAGAGGTGAGGTGGGGGGATGGGGAGGAGGGAGGAAGAACTGTTTATATTTGATGGTGGATATATTAAGGAAACAGGACTTCAAGAGGCTTTTCCAAACTGCGCGTTGCTACCTTGAAAAGGAAGAACAGAGCAATCTGTCTTTTGCCTCTCTCTGACACCTTCCTTTTCAGGATCCCAAAACATCATGACCATTATCAGGAATTAAAAGGCCTCATTAGAGAGTAGAGCAGAACTCTTCTCACCTAAAGTCTCAAGAAGACTGAATGGTTTTCTCCAGGTCATACAGAAAGGCTTGGAGACTGAGGCATGAGAAGAGCTTCACACCCTGATTACCAGACCAAAAAAGTTGCCCAATTAAAGAGACAACCTTGCTTTACACTAATCAGCATCACAAAGTTCAATAGTTCTGCAAGTTTTAACTTCATAAAGTGAGCTGTGATGCACAGGTATTTTCTGCAGGGATAGGGAAACAACATGATCCACTAACCCAACTTCACACAAGAATAATTTACAAACTTGGATTTTGAATAACATTTTTAAAGTAACTTGGGTTAGAGCAGCAAAGTACATCTGTTTGTGTTTCACTGCTGTGGGAAAAGCATGGTGCCTGGGAAGAGATTTATTTATAACATACATTTTCAAACTTTTCAAGACATTAAAATTGGGTGCACTAAAATCAATAGAGTTCTCAGATTTCATCTGAAGCAACATCTAGTTCTTAAAACAAGGACATTCAAGAAATGGTGTCTCCAAGTCATTTTGCCAAAGGCACAGCATTCTATAAGATTGGGCAAAAGCCATCTTAAATGTATTTATGTGTGTGGGACCCATTTAAGTGTCCTACTGTCTTACATTATTGGGTTGATTTCAAACACAATTCTTATTCCAAGGTTCTCATTGCAGCAAGCTCACCTATTGGTAGCAAGCCAATTCATACTGAGATACAAAACCAGGTCCCCAAGGTAGAACATTATGTATAGAAGTATAGCATCAGGTGTAATTTTGCAAGACCAGACACTATTACTGGTCAGCTTAGTGCTGCTCCTGGGCTTTTTGTTTTAAACCAGTCTGCTTTTTTGCAGACCCCTGGCAATCTCTTTTTTTGATTGTGACCTTCCAACTTCTACATCTCAAAAGGACTTTTTTTTTTTTTTTTTATGATTCCAATAGCATCTGAGAAGGATGCTGTCCTGATCTGGTATTAGATGGAAAGCTTTTGATCTTCCAAAGAATTGCCCTTCAGTCAACTCAGTGCTGCTCCCACAGCAAGTCCTTACAGGAATAAGGAAATACTCTTTAGCAACTAGAACAATCTGTACAGTTAAACGTATTTTTAGTTTGAAATCCCCAAGGAACTGTGAAGAGAACTGAGCTATAAAACAAATATAAAAAACCCCACGCTTGGCTGTTAGGTATAATTAATGTAGCCTAGCTCACAGCAAGCAGGTTTACTGTAACTAGTAGATTATTTCAGAACAAATGACCAGTAGCGGTTTGATAACTTGTAGCAAGAAGAAAGAGCAAAAAAACATTAAATACTTATGAAAACTTTTCCAAAGATGGCATGAGAGCTCACTCTTTAAAAAAAGAATATTGTGCCCAAAAAAAGCAGGAAAAGGAAGAAGAAACATTATGAACATTTTGAAGTTGATCTTCTTTTAAATAGCTGTCTTGAATCAACATGCAGGAAACAGTCTCTGTTGAGGTAAACTAGCACGAGTATGCCTACCACACCAGCAAGGTATCCAGACTAGTGAGTCACTACCTAAGCACAGGTGTTGTTCTGGAGAAGAAACAGTAAGTACAAGCAGGTCAATTTGCCTTTTGCTACTTAGACCAGCAAGGGAAGCTGGGAAGGAAGAGAGAGGAGAAGTAATACACCAAACCACTCTTTGGCACAGTAATAGGGGTCACACTGGTACACTGTTCAGTGTGCATGACTGTCAAAACTACATTATGGCCCTATGCAAGAACAAGTGGAATTTATATATAAACACACAGCAAAGTAACAGTCAGGTAACAGTCAAACACCAAAATAAATAAAAAAAAAATTAAAAAATCAGAGGGAAAATAAGTGTTCAACTACCCAAGAATAATCCATCTGATCACTGAATGCCTAAAAGTCTGGTCAGACAACATGTGGAAATTCATATCTAGGAGCTTAGATATGCTTAGAAAGTTTGGTAATTGTTTTGCCTCCAAACATAGCTGGTTTCAGAGAGTCTATAAACTGAGTAGACATGTTCTACAGGGCAATGGCCTTCTCCCATACTAGCTGTTGTTTATTTGCATCAGCAAGGATGAAAAGGATGTAGATAGCACAAATACGGGAACTATTCAGAGCCCTTTTCGTACTACAGAGGAACAGTAGAAGTATTAACTATGTATTTTAAAAGAAATAATACCTTTTAAACATTAAAGTAAATTGGTGTTATAAATTGCCAATAACTTTTTGAAGATATTTTGAGGACTAAATAAGCAGAGGCAGATGGAAGGGTACTGAAAGGGAGCAGAATTTTATTTCTACCTTCCTCATTATAAGAGATATGGTAGAGGATGTGTTCCACCACAACTACAAGGTCACAGAACAGTCAAGGCTGGAAGGGACCTCTGGAGGTCATCTGGTCCAACCCTCCTGTTCAAACAGGGCCACCTAGAGCTGGTTACCCAGGACCACATTAAGGTGGCCTCAAGGATGAAGACTCCACAACCTCCCTGGGCAACCTGTGTCAGTGCTGTCACTCTCACAGTCATCAGTGAACATCAGTGTTTCCTGATGTTCAAACAGAACCACCTATGTTTAAGTTTGTACCCATTGCCTGTGGTCCTATCACTGGGCACCACTGAGAAGAGCCTGGCTGTTTTCTTTGCACTCTCCCTCGTGATATTTATATGAATTGATAGGAACACACATTCCCACCCTCTCCTGAACTTTCTGTTCTCTGACTGGCACTCCCAGTTCTCTCTGACTTTGCTAACAGGAGAGATGCTCCAGGCCTTTCAAGAAATTACTCAAAGTACGCAATTTTTTTTATAAGGTGGACACTGATGCTTTCATTAGCAGCATTATTTCTTACTTTCAACTACAGGCTGGACTTCATGAAAGTGGTTTTATATTCCTTCTCTCCTGACAAGGAATCACTCAGGTTCATTACTCTCTCTCAAAAGCTAGAGTTATTCCCTGGTGTAGAAGAGAGAATATTTTTGTGACAGTTCATTTTTACAACCTTGACAATGTCTCACTCCTACAGTTTTTCAGCATTTTGGGAGAGTGGACTACAAATAGAGAACTTACAGAAAATAATATGTAAAACATTTATATAATTAAAAATAATAAAGTTGTTCAGTTACATGTTTGTAGGATGTTATCATGGTGCTTTTAAACAGAACAGAATCAGCAAGAGCGCTCTCTGAGTTTGACTGATAAACTAGTAGCATCCCACTGCAGTCTCTGAAGCTAAGGAGAGTAGAAAATGTTCTTTGGGGCCTCATTATCATACAACCTACTTCCAAATGGGCTGGCTTGTACCAACAAATTCTCTTCAGATTTTACAGGTGTGATGCTGTTCCTCCAGTCCTGCAGGCACCTGAATCCCACCCTAAGGACACCACATGACAATGTGACTTTTATTTGTGCACATAGTTAACTAAGTTAGGTGAGACGTGTGTGTAGAGTGACACTTAGACTTCTGTGCTGCTAATCAACAACGAACCAGTCCACAGAAGACAGACATTGAGTGTGATAGGGAAGAAGAATTAGTTGACTCAAGCTTTGTGCTCCAATTTGCAACCAACTTCTTCCTTTCCTCCTCACTGCAGTAAGCTTTCCCTTCCTTAAAGGCAATAAAATCTCTATATTCTCACAAGCATATATGTTGTCCCAAAGCAAGAAGCAATTACCTTCATCGACAAACTAGAAACTATAATTCAGCAAGGAACAAGGGCAAATCTAGGCCATCCTACTGCTACATAAAAAGGGAAACTAACCAGGAGACCAAGTGTCATTTCTTAGAACACGAAGTTAACTAAAAACCCTTCAGATACTGGCAGCACAAAAAAAAAAATCCAAAACATAACAGGGTCCTGCACTTGTGCCTCATACCAGCAATGAAATTTCATAGAATCTGTCACAAAAATAATTACATTACCAGTGCTTGGATTTTCCTCCCATCTTTTCCAATGTCCTCCACATTTTCCATTCCTGTTTCATACCCTGAAATATTTACAGACCCATGACATTTTCCATTTAAAAGAAAAGGGGAAGGTACCTTCAACTATTTCTCTTTTACCATCAGTACACAAATGAAAAATACAAAAAGACAACACAAACCCAATGAAAAGCAGCTCTAGACCAATGCATCTAAGGAAAAGACAAACTAGATCGTAGTTCACAGAGGTATGGGGATATCAGAGCTCTGAGCAGACTCTTCAGGCACTAGCAGCAGTGCAAGCCTATTGGCACGTATTCTGCTTCCTCAGAAAGGCCAATCAAGGCACACAGTAACAATGGTTACTCTAATTTCTGCAGCGTTATGGCACACTGTAGTTTCAGGCTTGTGGTATTGCGGTGATCTTTGGTTTCATATACAGGTCAAATTTAGCTGTCATGGCTATCTTTAAAGCCTCCTTTTGGGGCTCAGCAGCGATTATGTGACGTGCCTGTGAATCATCTTGACGTGCTGTATGCAAGCACACAAGTATAAAAGTCTGTCTCTCATACCTGGACAGTCCCTATGCAAGTCAGCATTTGTCCCACGTATGCCAAGCCAGAAAGAATGCCTTGTGTCCACCTGTAGGAACATTTATTCGGTATTTTTCAGCATACTGGTATCTTCTTGAGAAGATACTGGTAGCTTCTTGAGAGTAGCCCTGCTGAGAAGGACCTGGGTGCCGTAGTGGATGAGAAACTTAACATGAGCCAGCAGTGTGCTTTTGCAGCTCGCAAGGCCAATGGGATCCTGGGCTCCATCAGAAGAGGGGTGGCCAGCAGGGACAGGGAGGTGATTGTCCCTCTCTACTCTGCCCTCTCTACTCTGCCCAGGTGAGGCCCCACCTGGAGTCCTGTGTCCAGATCTGGGGCCCCCAATACAAGAAGGATGTAGAACTGTTGGAGAGGGTTCAGAGGAGGGCCACAAAGATGATTAGAGAGCTGGAGCACCTGCCCTACAAAGAGAGGTTGAGGGAGCTGGGCTTGCTCAGCCTGGAGAAGAGAAGGCTGCGGGGGTTCCTCATTGCAGCCTGCCAGTACCTGAAGGGAGCATACAAACAGGAGTGGAATCAACTTTTTAAAAGGGCAGATAATGGCAGGACAAGGGGGAATGGTTTAAAGCTAAAGGAGGGAAGGTTTAGATTGGATATTAGGGGGAAGTTTTTTACAGAAAGAGTGGTGAGGTCCTGGAACAGGCTGCCCAGAGAAGCAGTGGCTGCCCCGTCCCTGGAAGTGTTCAAGGCCAGGTTGGATGGGGCCCTGGGCAACCTTGTGTAGATCCAGGCCTGGAGGTTGGTGGCCCTGGCTGTGGCAGGGGGGTTGGAGCTCTATGATCCTTGGGATCCCTTCCAACCCATGCCATTCTATGATTCTACGATCTTATGAAATCTTAAGCAATTATTATACTCAAAATGAAAAAGTTCTGCAGTGATTCCCAGTGGAAGAGAAGGTGGAAGATTTCAGGGGCTCCCTAACTATTGAACTTGTTCAGTGTTATCTCACCAGGATTATTTGGGGCATCAAAAAACCCCCCAAAAATCAGCATAAATGATGACCAGCAATCAAGTGCTCTAATTTCTGAACTTGTTAGACTAAGGTGTCTTATAGCTATTCAATGCTATAATTAATGTGCAGAAAGCCACTACCTAAGAATTAAATTTGTGTTTACTGGTGCTGTACCACAAAATAAAGTGTGACAAATAATATTAAAAAGGTCTTAAAAAAAAAAGAAAAAAAAGAAATGCGAGTTGGAGTTCTCTGGTCTTTGAGAAACTGCCTGTTTTTTCTCCCCTCCAAGACATTTTGACAGCTTATTTGAAAAAATCATTATCTACAAGTGTGATGTATTAAGTAAAACTCAAATAACTTGTTCACAGTTTTCATGGCTAGAAGCCTAACTTTTTCCATAGAACGGCACTAGTTAAATTAAGTCCCATTCAACTTGAGAACCACAGGAAAACCAAAGAAAGAGGGGACCTTAGCCAATTGAATGAAAGCTGTCAAGCAAGGGTGTAGAGGAAAAATGGGACAGATAGGACTGAAAACTTGTCTTCCTTCCATCAAATGTAAAGTTTGCTTATTCTGGTCTTCCACTGCACCTAATTATAGGACTGAGATCCCATGACTTTTACAGAGATTACCTCAATAACTTTGTAAATCAGTCTTTCAGGTTGATAGCCAGATGGAGGTACACGTGGACTGACCCAGTGACCAGCTTTTAAGAACTCTTTTTAACAGGTTATAACAGGTAAGCTTTATCACTGAGTAAGTATTCCCAGTTACCTAATGTTTTTATGGAATCATTAACAAGGTAAAAAGGCATACAGGTCTGTAAAATACTAGTACTTCTAAAAATGTATGTCTGTTATCTCAAATAGCATGAAGGTGTGCACTCAAAAGGCAGATGGTGCCAGACTGAAGGACACTTGTGCAACCTTAAGTCCATCCTCCTTTATGTGTGCACACACCATAATAATAGCTTTCAGTTACTGTTCAAAACATCGAGTTATTTTTTCTTGTTCATTAGTTGTTTGTTCAATGAGCAAAACTGCATTTTTGATTTACTCCGGCCACCACATGACCGCAGACTTTCCTCTTGTGTCCTGTTCAACTCCAGCTTTGAGGAGTGTGCAAATTTCTTCATGGGCTTATCACCACCGTATGTGTACCGTGAAAATGACTTCCCTAATATTGATAAGCACCATCTCCCTATGAAAAACAAAACAAGAATTGTCTTCATTTCACACCTGGGGAATTGAGGGGTAAAGAGAATAAGGCTTAAAGTACCACCGACTGTTGTCATCCAATTTAAGCCATAGCAAAGAAAATGAGAAACGCTGCCAGGTGACCAGGCTGAGCTGTAAACCTCAATGGTTCAGTGGCTACTTCAAAACAACCTCAGCCATCCTCACAGCAAGACACTCTGATAGCATTTGGCTAGGGGGCAATCATCTCTGAGTAAGTCTCCAGCCAGGAGCCAGAAACCTTCAAAACCCAGCTACCACCAATCTTGCTGAAGGAAAAGACTGCTCAGCACCACCCACAATCAGACCCAGCCAGTCTGAAAATGACTAGTGGGGAAACCAGCTTTTCAACAGCAGCAAAGGACTTGATGGAGAATGTGTTTCAGAGCTCCATGTTAGATGCAGGAAGAGTCCCAGAGCAGTACTTAGTTGCCCATCCTTTAAGTCATTCTTTCTTTGCAAACCTCCCTCATGCACCACACATCTTTCAGGGTCTGTAGCTACCAAATTTGATGCACCCCCATGGAAATCTGCCTGAGGCAGTGAGTGGAGGAGACAGTCCCTTGGAATAAGTATTATGTTAATGTGTGATTAGATCCTCTGTCATGACCATGTAATCATGAGTGAGCTAAGACAGCCTTGCTAATGCTAATTCTAACTTCTGGTTTTTTAGCACCTGATGTTACTATCTTATTATTCAATGTATTTTCATGCAATATATTTTTAAAACCCCAGGAAAAAAATGTAGAACAAAGTTTTCATAGGAAAGTGGCCGCACCACAGCATGAAATGGTTGGATGCACACTGTAGGCCTCTATCATTTCTACTAATGGAGGCAGTGACCACAACAGTAAGATGCTTTCTTCCACATAAGCTGTTATTTTGATAGTGGGTCAGCTACAATTGGCCGCTGACAAATATGAAGAGATGTTAGGCCGTGCTTAGAAATCTCTAGCTCTTCATAGCAGAGGGCAGCATACTTGAGTTGCACACAACTTTTGACCCATTCCCTCAGCCTTGATGTCTTCTGCTTTCATGCCCTTTGGTTTTTCCTTACAAGAGTGGCTCTTCATTCACTCTTAAGATTCCAAGCACTGTTCCTCATCATTATGTTCTTCTGTGTCCAATTCCTCATTTCATCCCAGTCTCATCAGAAACCCAAATCCCAGATCCCATTTCCCTCTTGGGGCTTCTGCTTAAATTTCCTATTTTCCTGCCCAAGTGGCCAGCCCCATCTCCCCAGGCAATCTCAGTTCCCTTCCTTCTCCTCAATCTCAGGTTTTGTCCTGGATTTGTCTCCTCAAGGCCCTTGTCTCAGCATTCTTGCACATATGAACTCCAGCCTTTCAGTATACTCAGTCCCTGCCAGGACCATTCTTTCCCAAATTTGTACTTCACAGTCCATTTTACTTGTCCACTACATAAATCAGGATTTCTCTAGCAAAGCTATAGGATTATGTTAAAGAGGTTCTTTGATCTCAGTTGAAATAGCTAGGGTCTGCATTACTAGGTAGAGCAGGTTATTTTCATGGTTAGGTGTACTTGTCAAGAGGAAAGTAAAAGAGTAATGCTCAAGTTTCAAATGCCCCTCTCACAATGCAGGCAAAACATCAGTAAAACTATATAAAATAGATTTAACCTGATTACTTGATTCCTTCCCCTACTTACCTTCAACAAAACGTGCCCAAGGCAGAGATATGACATGGAGGATGTGAAATGGGCAAATTATGTGGTGTAGTGGAGTCATGCTCCTGTGAGTAGAGATACTGTTTGCCCCAGCCTCTTTTCATCCTGTACCCTTCAGCATGATCAATTCTGCTCTATGCCCTCTAGCACAGACAAGGAACAAAATGAGCATTTTAGCCAGGGTCGGGTATAAACCCTCTCCATACATTTAAGCAGCTTGAGAGTTTTGTCTTGTACATCTAGTTCCAGCCAGAAGACTCAACTGATCCACAGAGATGGGTCTCAAGGAGCAGTCAAGCCATACAGCTTCTCAGGGGCATGGCCATTTGAGAGTGACAGGTAAATGAAATACAATAGCCATTAAAAAAAAACCCAACCCAGCAACAACAAAAATCTTCTTAGCAGTTTCCCTTATCCTGGTCTTAGAGCACAGATCTGCCCCATCCCTGACCTGGGACTGCTTGGTCCCCAGCCCCACCTTTCCCAGCGGAGTGTTTCTGAACAGCTGGCAGGACATGGCAAGCTGGGGACAGTCCAGCCCACCTAGTCTGCATGCTGCATACAGCCCCCCTTGATAAACATGGTGGGGGAGAGAAGAGGATCTTCCCAAATATCAAAATGGAAACTCTGAGCTCATACAGTGGTCTTCTACCTCCTGATCTGGAGGATCAAACCAACAGAGGTGTTTGCAACTAAATCCTAGAGGATGTCTGTAAGTGAAAAGGATATTTCCTAGATTAATTTTATAGTTGGGCTTCACAGCACCACTTAAAGCAGACTTTCATTATTTATTGCAATTTATATTGTATTTAGTAATCATTTTGTATTATGTGTATTTGTGGAAAATGCGGCTATTTTACAGTTTTTAATATACTGAAAAGCTGACTTGAAAGTTTACAGGAATTAAATTATTTGGGTATAATTACACTTTTATTCTTTTTAAAAGAACTCTTAATCCACTTGACAAAAAAAAAAGTCTTTGTTTTAAAAAACAAAGAGACTGAGCCAAAATATGCAAGATATTGTACTGGCATTCCACTTTAAAAAAAAATAAAAGCTCAGTATATTTTTTCTAACAAAGCTTTCACAAACTATTCCTACTTTAATTAAATCTCTCTTTGCTGGAAACTAACAAAATGCCATTAAGAGCACAAGACAGTCATTATCCTTAAGTCTTTTAGCTTTTTGCATAATACAGTATTACCTAAGTTTCAGCAATTCTTGCTGCGTTATCCACCTCTCCTTTAAAGAAAATACTCCGTAACCATAGCAATACTTTCCCACCCTGGTATTATTTCCCACTGGCTTGTTCTAGGCTTTTGCACATAGCAACCACAGCAATCCTTGGTCCAAACTATCAACAACTTCTTGGCAACTCTTAACAAAATTAGATTATCTGTAAACTACCAAGTATGCAGCTTTACATTTTCAAAACAAGATTACTATGTACTGAATAGACTGAGTGTTTAAAGTCATAACAGCACTGTATGTGATACTCTAGGATCATAAATTAGTAGATATTGATATTCTAGATGCTATCTTCTGGTTTCATCATTTTCTACAGAGTAATACATTAATCTCTCCTTAGATAAAAAGCAAGAAGCCACTTTGTAACATCTCATTATTATGTGCTGAACTCACAAGAGAACATTAGGTTCAGGCTTCAAACCTACCCCATTTTTAAGTGAAGTCAGGTAGAAGAACAGCAGCTATACCTTCTACATTTGACCAGCCGGACTTCAGGTTCACAAACACAGCACCAATTCCTCATGCTTCAGTTCAGCTGACATCTGAGTGCTTCCATAGCTCATAGGAGTTGGAGTAAACACCAAAGGAGTGGGTGAGGCTACAGAGGGCTGATCTTAGTCATGTGTGTAACTTGTTAGCACAACACATGTAAGCAGTCACACTAGGGTGACTTACACCTTTAGTTATTTGTAGAAGGACATGCATCAGAAGTACAGCAAGTCCAAGTCAAACAGCCCCAGATTCCTTACATTATTTCACTACTCTTCATCATGTAATGACATGAAGCTTCTCAAGTCTGAGTTCACTATCAGTGCTCTTCTTGATTGCTACTTTACTGTAGAATCTATACTTGAAAATATTTTGTATTCCAAAAAAGGAAAAGCACATGACAGATCAAGACCCTAAAAACAAAATCAAAAAACCCACTTAAAGCTAACAGAGGTTAATTTTTTGGGAACACTTTAACAAGTTAAAAGAACAAGTTAAACGAGCAAGTCTTTTAACTTTTTGCATAATATGCTCAACAAAAGTCCCAGTATACTCGGAGATTTATATGAACTTTCTTACTAATTTAATTGCTTTCCATAAGCTGAACAGTAGGGTAACAAGTGAATCATGGTGAAGCAGCACAAAGTACATTTGGGGCAACAAGTGATTTAAAATGATCATGTATTACTCTGGATCCTCTCACCACACATTCACATCACACTAGAGTCAATAGGACTTTTGCCATTGACTTCTGTATTATAATTTTCTCCCCATATTCACTCATATGAATCACACAGCAGTTTTCCCTTAGTATGTTCTCTATGGGGGTAGTTCCACAAGAGGAATTAGATACAGAGTCTGCTACACTGACAAATCACCTACTAAGAGAGACATTACCATTAAAGAAAAAACATTTTGTGTCAGTCATGATGACAGAAACAACTAGAGGAAGTTGGATAGGTATCTCACAGATGTATACATATCTACACACACTCCTCCATAATTTTTTTAAATATACATAAACATATAAGATATATAATAAACCAAATATTCAAATGGCACAATACATTTGGGAGAGCTGGCAAAAAAGAAAAATTAAAAAGAAAGGTTATTCACTAAGTAAATATTAGCTACCTAGGGGGTGTGTGTGTGTGGGAGGGGGGTGGGGTGGTGTTATAAGTCTGAAATGCTAAAAATTAATAGGGAAAAATAATTTTATGGAAAAATTATTCTAAGAAGAAAAGGGAAGACTAGAGAATATCTTTCATGTCTACTGTTTTAAATGTTGCAGGGTTAAAGCATATTCCAATTTATGGATGCATGACCTACCCATGCACATGTGAGTCTTTTACAACTAAGAGTCAGTTGGGGTTACACATAAAGGAACACATTCTAGCCAGGTGGGCCAACATACAATCACATTCCTGATTAAAAAAAATATTAAAAAAATATTATAGCATTGTGGTCCATTTGTTTTTGCTGTTTGGGGTTTTTTTTAGAGGAGTTAGGTCTTTATGCATACAGAAAATAAAATAAGAATCTAGATTTTGAAAGAGAAAGGAAAAAAAATATAATTACTTGTACTTGTCTACCAAAAAACCCAAAATGGAGTTATGGTTTATTATTTTGGTACTTTGTCTAGCAAAGACATATATTTATGAATAATCTTCATAAAATTTACTTAGGCTTTCTTTTTAAAGGTGAAATTTTTAAATCAGTGTTTCCGATGATTTAACTATGATGACTAAAAGATTAGCAGGAACACAGAAAAGAAATGGTAATTTTGTCCCCAGAGAATCTCCAAATGAAGACTTTTCTAACCAGCAGAGTATAAAAGAGCCCTATCACTGTACAGTAAAATACTACTTTGTACTTTATCTGCTGTTATGCTCAATTTGTGGGAGCATTTCCACACAGAATCCTCTAACTGAGAATCACAAGTAAAAAAGGAGACAACTTAATTTTCTTTTTCCATAAACAAAGGTAATAGATCTATTAAATTCTAATTAACATCATGGGGGTTTTAATATGTTGATCAAATGCATCATGAAAAACAAACATTACTTGATTTGGTTAGTTTTAAGAGGATACAGTGGAAATGTCATTCTAACCCATCAAAGATTTTCTGTATAAATTGTCTTAATTGGTCTATTAACAAATGCAATTACATTTTATTCTAAAATAATCAAATATAGTCATATTCTTCCCTTGTAAAAGCCATTTTGTTTTGAAGGTACACATTTTGGTTAAGTTCTCATATCCTAAGGACCCTGCTTTCTAGATGTCACCATCCTTATTCTGAACAGTGTCAACTTTTGTTGACTCTTCATTTGCTTTACAGAGAGACTTCAGGGGAATGGAGCCACTGAGATTAATTTAATTTTAAATTTTGAAATTATAACTCATAAGGCTTTTCTCTCTGGAGAAAAGAAAACTGAGGGGAGACCTCATCACTCTCTACAACTACCTAAAAGCTGGTTATAGTGAGGTCAGGGTTGGTCTCTTCTCCCTTGTAGCTAATGACAGGACAAGGGGAAACAACCTGAAGCTGTGTTGGGGGAAGTTTAGATTGGATATTAGGAAAAATTTCTTTACTGAAAGGGTTGTTCGATATTGGAACAGGCTGCCCAGGGAGGTGGTTGAGTGACCATCCCTGGAGGTGGTTAAAAGAAGATATTGTACTTGGTGACATGGTCTAGTGTTGGACCTAGCAGGGCTGGATAGACCGTTGGACTTGATCTGGAAGGTCTTTTCCAATGAAAACCATTCCATGATTCTAAGAAAAAATATCTTTTTTTCCTATATGCTTATGAAGCATTTACTATATTTTTAAATAATAACATTTGGTCAAGATGCTCTTCCCCAAGGCACAAGAAATAAGTTTGACAACTTCTGCAGGAATTAAAAAGTGAAATTAAAAGTAAATTATGTCACTACTTTTCCACTGGGAAGTCATATGAAAACAATGTATCTTTTCATTTGGTTTGTTTATAATGGTTCAGGTTGAGATGAGTTTAGCAAAACTTCAAAAGTTTTGTTACTATTTTAGGTACATCTTGTGCCTTTCTTGTTCTTAATTTGTATGTTTTAGAGCCTCCAATATTCATCCCTTCATAGGAGAAAATAACTGCCCAGAGGTCTATCTTTTGGAAGGGTTTGAAAATCTAATCTTTTCATGTTTTTTAAAACTAGTAAATAGTCTCTTGCTTTTAATTGCAGAGGCCTCATTACAGTGACCTTTCAGACACAATTCAAATGCGTCCCCATAAATTAAGTATTAGTCTGCTTAAAGGATTTTTTTCCCCTTAGTCTTCTGAAGTCTCATAACTCTCAGAAAAATCAGCTGTAACTGGATCTCATACAGGGACAACAAAGGATCCAATAACCACTAGAAAAAACTAAGTGCTACAGAAATCTAAAAGAAAGTTAGCTCTGTGACAAACAGCAGGCATTTGGGGCAATCAGAATATTCTTTGCTTATAAATCCATTACTTCCAAAAACTTGTTTGCATCCCATTCTTACTGGGAACAAACCCAACAAACCAGCTTTGAAACTTGCACCTGAATCTCAGAAGGAAGATACAGCCTTCTTTGGGACATACACATAAACCACTGTGGACACAGTGATCCCATTAGGATGTATTATCACACAGCATCCAAGTTTATCAATCCTGGCCTTAATTAAAAAATGCAGTTAGATGCTTTAGTAAGTGCATCTCTAAACTGAGCCTTTAATGCTACTTAAACCAAACTTAGTATAGGAGAAAGCTATAGATTAACTGGCACATCTATTGCCTTTTTGGTTTCCATCAATTCTGTTTAAGCACATCGCTCTCTGGGGAACATAAAAATTGGTGGGGGTATGTGTGCATGAAGTCCCAGCAAGCTGTGTTTGACTCAAAACTGCAGTTTCAAACACTAGACCATTCCAGACCTCAGGATGTCTTATTCTTCCAGCCTCACATAATATATTCAATATTTAAGTCTCACTACCTATTACTCCTTAATAGTGGTTGTGCCTTTCATTGAATTCCTCATAGCAAATCAACTGAAACAGGCTTTGAATGACCACGTGGCTCCTGCAGTCGATTTGGAAACCCTGAAAACAAGACACACACACCGACATTAGAGCAGTTGGCCACCAAGTGACAACTTCATGCAGGAATCCTGTGGTACAGGCAGCAGTGCCAGAACTCAACACGCTCTCATACCATATGATGTCTTCGCCATGACACCCCTCTCTGTCCTTGTCCAATGCCCTACGTCATTCACACTTTCCCACTCTAGTGACAAGAAGTAGTTTAGAGATGAGGCGTCCCCACAGTACAGCACACCCACCATTAGTGGGATGCTGCCGACTTCTAAAATGATAAATGAAGGTGCCCCAGGCAGCCCAGTGCCTCCTTTGAAGCACACAGCAAGTTTTTATGAAGCTGAGAACTGCTGCCACACTGCTGGCTCACTGCAAGGGTACCAGAATAAATTAAAGGTGAGCCCCCCCCACCTCTAGAAATTTTCTAAGCGTGGGTACACTAAACATATATAAGCCCAAGCCAATGTTGTTGGCATGAGTGCTGTCACCCAGAAGTGGGGAGATACTGACTGAGGCAGCTGGCAGGAACCCCTGGGAGGAGGAGTTTGCCTAGGGCAGCCAAGGGTCTGCTACAGCTTGGTGCAAGTAAACCATCTCAAGAATATGTGTTGTCATCTCATTTCCCTACATGTTCCCAATTCATCCCATAAATACCATTGTTCTATCAAAGGTGTGTTTCTTCTGGAAAAAAAAAAACAACACAAAACACTTGCCATTTATTAGATTTTGCACCAACACATACATCCAAGGAAGCATAATTAAAGTAACACATACAACCTTGATTTCAGCGTTTGCCAGTTCTGGCTGCCTGGCATTGCCCCCTTAAGATGTCTTTTAAAGTACATTCTGCATGTGCAGAGTTTCTTCAACTTCAGAAGAAAAAATAAAAAATGAAAAATAAAACCAGACAGTCAAAATCCTTTTGGTGGCAACCTATTGACAATTGTACACCCAAGAGACCGAGTTAGAGCCTTAACACTCAGTTTTGTTGCTTGAGTAAATCAAAAAACAAAGCCAGCTGCATGTGTCATCTTTTGTAGTGCCCCAGACTAGGAACCAGGAACCCAGGAATCTTGTGTTCCAGTCAGCATGCTGGACACCAGCAGCAGACAACAGCAAATGACCTCCTCATGGCTGTCCCTCACCTACTGCCATCCTGTTCTCTTTACCACACTGTCTTAGTGTTTATTTTTCTTGTGTTCACAGAAAGTCCGGCCCTATTTCTTGCCTGTTCTTGACAGAGCTGCAGCCAACCCTCACTCATTCAATCTTCCTCTGCTGCATGGTGCTTTGGAGCCTACCAGTGGCATCCACAGCCATGAAAGGGTCTACCTTACCTGTGTATCCCATCCTCTAGCTGAAATCAACAGGACATGCTGGTGCATTTAAGATTAGATGTCCTAATATACACTAGTGCTTAAAATACACTCACACACCCGGCTTTTCTTCAACCTCATGTTTTCTACGTGTAAAAAGTCCTGGCTTCCTTTATTTTTACCCAATTTTCTGCCCCTCTCTGTCAATCAGAAGGCACTTCCGTAATCAAAATCACTCCATATTGCCCAATATACAGATTGGGGTTGTTTTATTTCTTTGAAGCAGAGCAAAAGAAATAATTTCTTCCAAGGTGATGCACAGTGCAGTTCTGGAGTCAGGGCAATTAGGTCTACAGCTGACAAAGGAAAATGAGTTCACATCCCAACTGAAGAGAGCACATGGAACAAAGTGTAATGCAAGAATGACACAGCTTAAAACAAAACAATGACATGCCATTTTTTGTAACAATGCAGATGTTAAAATACTGAAAATATTTTTAGCATGTACTAGGGAACACAGAAAAGAAAAAACCTATTGGGAATAGCAGTCCAGATCTACATTGTTTCCTATTTTTTGTGATGGATACAACAGCGTGATTTCCCCCCCTCTGTGAATTTAAACACCCATCTCTGAAACAAATTTTTCACTTCTCCAGAAAGATATCAAGATGTTCACTACTTTTAAATCTAGAAGTATACAGAATTTTTCCTGAAGCAATCCATTTACTCTTTAACTGCTTTTCTGCTCTCAGAGGTCCGAGTAGTCTGTGGATGTACCTCACCGCCCTGATAGCACTGCCCAAGCTTTCACACTCCAACTCCATTTTTAGTTTCAAGCTCTAGTATGATGCACTTGAAACACTCAAAAATCCAGACTAACATAACTCAGTAACACTGCAGGAGTTGATCATGTACACTCGCACCATAATTCATTATCACCTTTTCCCACTGCCCTCTCCTCTAGAAATTGAGTTTATCTCTAGCAGGGCTATGTAAGCTTGCTTCATTCATGCTTCAGTTGTTGAGAAGGGTAACTGCTCCTTTTCTTTTACATGTGACCCAGCCTTCTGTGTACACACCAATACGCTGTACAGTAGAGGACAATCCACTACACCATGACTGCATGTTGCAGTCCAAGCTTTATCTGATTGTAAGACCTTTTTCCTTCTTTAACATCACCCTGGAGCATCTCACCTGAACCACCCATACATGATGGAAACGTGCTGATCATTTGTCTTGGTCCCCTCCCAACGACAAGATTGTTTTCTTGCTTTGCAATTCTGCCCCCTTTTCTCAATGGGGAAAAACAAACCCCACTGAAAAACCACAAATGTAGCATGTGTCAAGTTTCTGAATCCCACCGACTCACCCCCCCCAAAAAAAAAAATATTTGCTAAGGTAAGTAACCTGATATGGATGTCAAGAGGGTGGGCCAGAGTTTCTTCAGTGGTTCCCAGTGACAGGACAAGGGGGCAATGGACACAAACTGGGACACAGGAAGTTCCATCTCAACGTTAGGGACAAAGATTTTTCACTGGGAAGATGACAGAGCACTGGTGGTACAGGCTGCCCAGAGAGGCTGTGGAGCTTGCTTCTCTAGGGATACTCAAAACTTGCCTTGATGCAATCTTGTGCAGGCTTGTGATCCTGCTTTACAGGAAGGGGGCTGGACTAGATGATCTCCAGAAGTCCTTTCCAATCCCTACCATTCCGTGATTCTGAATATCCCAGGGGGACAAATAAAGGAGTCCCAGAATTCCCACTGAAACTTGTTTGTCCAGCTTCCAACATTCCCACAAGAACTGATGTTCATGGCCACCTGACAAACTGGACTAGCTGAGGAGAAGAGGTAGTGGCCCCAGCCTCTCAAAACTCCATTCCAAGATCAAAGAAATGTAACAACATGGCAGCACCAAACACCAGGGTGCAATGCGTCTTACCCCAGCATTGCATGCATCTTGTGAGACCCCAAGAACCTCATCCTTCATTTGTCCATGGGGGCTCCAAGCATCTTAGCAACACAAACTCACATGAGCACAACAGATTCTGTGTAAGTCCTAGATGTTCCCTTGAAGCATCAGGCTTCCTGAACACACATTAGATACCACAGTCTGTATCCCCATCTACTCTCTGGGATGGGAAGACAACTGCCAGGAACAGGCAATTACTGCTAAGATAATTCACACTGCTTTTAAGCAGCCTCAGTTATCCCCAGCAACAATGCATGTATAGATAAGGAAGGGACCTACACAAACTGAATTATGGTAGTGCTGCCAACCCATATGCAGGCATAGAGTTTCTTGAAGAACAATACGTAGAGTGACAACAGCCGGGAAAACAGTGGCAGTAACAGGCTGCTATCTCCAAATTCACAGTCTGCAGTACATAAGCCTTTAGGGAAGAGGATTACATGAACAGTCTTGTCAAGCCACGTATAGATTTCAGCAACTGACAGCCCTAGTCTGGTTTATATTGGAGAAGAATACAGAATGCAATTTTGTATTAAAAAACTCTTTAGGATGAAGCTCTACAGTCCTGTTTCTAGAAGCATAACTTGTTATGGGGAACCACCACATACCATGAATACTTAGTGGCTGCCAAAGCTGATTATTATTCCAAAACATAGGAAGTTGAAAAAAATGGTTTTACATGGACAGAAAGTCAACACGCAGGGGGAGCTGAACAGCCCTGGGATGATCCTGACCTGTCAGTTGTCCAAAACTGATCAACAGTTCCAAATCTCTTAATACAAAAGGCAGCATTTCCTTCCCTTTCCTTCCATACCCTTCACATTACAAGAATGCTGTTTGCACCTCCTCGCACATTTGTCAGGCAGCTCTGCTAGGATTTCTAAGACACTGCACAGTTAGGTAAATAAGTATCAGAGACTCTTATCATTGTCATTATGCAGGACACAGAGACAGAGGGACATACTAAACCACTTATACAAGAGAAGGAGCTTTGGAAGGCCTGATTTAGTCTGGCTGGGTTTAGTTACAGACTACCAACCACAAGCAGAAAGATCTGCCAAGATCAACCAGGACGTAAAGGACCTGTGGAAGAGATGAATGCCTGCTTTAATTTAAGATGACTTTACATTTATAAAGACATTTCAATAAACTAGAACATTAGCAGAAAGTTATTCAACTTGTAAGCAGCTCTGTGCAGGTTTTGAAAGGCTCCAGAAAGGGATTCTATAAATACAGAGTAACCTTGGTTTAGTACAAGCAATTGTACACCATGGACTTAGCTCGTAAGACAACATCCCAAAACATAGCTTACATATCAAATATGAACAGAAGGCATGAAATGTCAAACAGGCATTTTAATCCTCCCCAACCCAGACCCAGGAGACCAGTGACTACAAGCCATAAGACAAAATGGGGCCTGAACACCCCGCACTGCAGCACTCAACCCTTCACAGCCTCCAAATAAACCTGCTTCTGCAGTCAAGCAGACAGGCAGGCACTCATTCTCTAACAAGGGCACCCAGATACATGACCGTAGGTGGTCAAGGTGACGGAAGAAAATGACAGTAGCCTGTATGGGTGTCCTCTAGCTTAGGAGGGGAAAAAAAAAAGAAAAAAGGAAAAAGAAAGATACCAAAACAACTTAAGGGAAAGACAGAAACAGAATGCAAAGAGGCAAGCTGGGGAGAGGGGAGTTGCCAAGAACTCCTAGAGTCTGTAGAGGAAAAATAAATATTTTCTGGTTTTGCCTATGTAAGAGGAAAGTACAGTCTGACTTAACTTCAAGGCATGATGTTAGGTGTGAGTAAGCATCCATGTAGATGACTTGTTTTTAAATAATCACAAAACAAAAGGAGTTAGACCCCAGCTGCTTATGCAAATAACACACAGTGTCAGCAAACTGCAATGCAAATGCAAGGTCATACTCCTCCAAAAACACAGAAGGCTGGTGCATGTCTGACACCTGGGACCATAACCTAGACAGCAGCCACTTTCATGGAGGTGTTAGATCACTGAAGAAATCACTTAAGGTGTGATTGCAGACAGTGTTATGGAAAAAAAAAAGAAAGATAAAAAGATTAGGGCAATCCCTAGACACCTAACAAATAAGCTTGTCTATCTAGTTTGTTCTATGTGTGGTGAGATCAATACTAGAATAGACAGACATCAGAGCTATATGCAGAAGGTGCTTTTAAAAAATGGAGTAGAAAAAACACCAACTGATTTAAGGAATAAAAATGAAGTGTCTTCAATTGGGACTTAAAGATTTAAGTCTGCATAAATTATCAGTGAGGATAATTTTCTTGAACAGAGTACCAGGCCAAGTGATGGATTCTCTGTCATGCCCTTAAGTTTTTGCAAGATACTGAGCACAGTAGAAGCATTGCTGAGCACACTGCTGTGTCCTTTGGCATGCAGGAGATTTTAAAAGACAGCATGAGGATCTTTCTGGCCTTGAAAACAAGATTCAAAGGGCTCTGCAAAAGCTGAAAGCAAATCTAAAGAAAATACCGAACATTTTAAACATTTCCTACTTAAAGAAAACCACTTTTAAAGACCAAGTATTAAGAGTTGGAAAGCACAAGCATTTCCAAATGACAGGTAAGCATGACAGAAGTTTTAAGAAATGATTTCTATGAAATATTTTGTGCTCATTCTGTGATTGGGGAAAATTCATGTGAATGTCAGTCTCACCTCCTACCAATTATGACCAAAACATTGCCTTTTACTTCCCATCAGTGACATATGAGTACTGGCATTTTTATTTCAAAATCTGTACATGAGGACAAAGTGAACCTATTAGTAAAAGGTTGTGGTTAGTTAGGTAAACTCCCCATGGTAAATTCAGTTATTTTCTGATCTCACAACTTAGTAAGACAGGAAAATCTTCTGCTAGTGTCTACCTTCTCTACGTATGGCAACTCATTTCAAACCAGGAGATACAAAAAGCTCCACTTCTGCAATTAAGTAATTAATCACTGTGTTTTAACATTTTTTCCTACTCTTGTGTCACTTTTTAAAGGAATTCCCCATGTTCTTCTTCTTCCAAACTTACATGTTAGGTATAGTATTACGCATATTATTAATATCAATTGAATGATTTAATTCTATGCTTCACAAGGCCATGCTTCTCTCCACATTTTCACATACCTCTGCCACCCCCGATCCCCTCCCAGCATATGTAGAAAAACTAACATAGCAAAAAAATATAAAAAAAGAAAATGAAAATACATGTAGAAATGGGGGGTTGGGGGACAGGTGGGGTGTTAATCTATAAAGAAAAAGACTAGCCAGGTCAAACAGCTTAAATATCAAACACACTCACATTAAAAATTGAGAAATGCAATGAGTTCATCAGCCTATCATTCAGGTTTCAACAATGGGTTTCTACAGGAACTACATGAGATACAACACAAATGTTACAAATGTGTTTGGAATTTGCCTTTAAAATACACAAGTATATACATTTGAAGTAAACTTGGAGTGAGATTTAACAGGCTAATAGCTGGCATGATAGGAAAGAAAAAAACCCGCAGATTAGGAGAAACCAAAGGTACACAGCAAAGGCTTCATATATTGTCAAGTGGCTGTCTTATTCTTCAAAAAGCTATTTTAGAGCAGAGACACCACTTTCATCTAAAAGTCCCAAAAACCTATGCCTTGTGAAGTATACGTATACCCTTAATAACAAGCAATAATTGATTTAATAATAGCCTGGAAGCAGACATTATGAAACCACACACAAAGGGATAAGGAAGAAGGTCTCTTGAGGTCTCAAAGGTAGCCTTGTCCCCATAGAACTCTCAGCTTTTTACAGAGCAAAAATTGAGATGGAGACATACCACAAGAACTGAATTTCTTAAGTTAAAATTAATTCAGTGACAAGCTTGCAACAGCACCACATAATATTTTAGGCCTGTACCAGCTTCAAAAAGTCTGTTCAGTTAAGGGAGAAATACAGTTTCCTACATGGCAAGACAGGAAAGATTTTTTTAGAGCTATGATAAAAAGTAATTACCAAATTATGAAGCCAATGACCCCAGTAACTGAGTGTTTGCAGTCCAATCGTATGCAAGGCACCCTGGAAAAATCCCAGCTACGCTGTCTGGATTCCCTAATTCCCAACAGTCACTACAAATGGAAACACAACTCGAGCACTACAACGCTTGCAGGGTGTATTTTGTATCAAGCCAGGATGAACACCCAGGCCCTGTAACTTAACAAAACAGCACGGTTCTTAACCATTTTTCTTATTTCTCCTCTCCCGATAAGTGCAGGTACCACAGGGCAGGGAGATTTGGTACTTGAGCAGTGGCCACCCAAGGCAGCTGTGCTGCAACTCCAGGAGTCAGAAAGGGGCCTACAGGGCTGCAGAAGGGATCCTTCAGCTGGCATCATCTGTGGCTTTCTCTAGAGGGCAATTCAGGGAAGGGAAAAAAAAGAAGCCTAACTCTCAGAATTGCCCTAGAAACCCCGATAGTTTTCCATTAGCCAGGGAGGAAACACAGGCAGTATTTCCCACTAGACCAAGGCTAGCCTGTGTGAATACCCCAAAGTCATCAAAGCTAACGTCCTTCAACTAATAGTCCAGCAGAAAATAACGCTGCCTAAAAAAGGGAAAAAGTCTAGCCTGACAAAGGGGAAGCATAAATCACAGAATCGTAGGGGTTGGAAGGGACCTCAAGAGATCATCAGGTCCAACCCCCCTGCCAAAGCAGGCTCCCTATCTCATAAAGTGGATATATCAACAGGGGGAAGAAAAGGATGATAATAATCAACACTTCAGGAAAACCATCTTGAGAGAGATTAACATTCAGTATCCAAAGAAAAAAGAAAATTACACTAAAGTGACCGGCTTTAAAGGGAAGTAAAGTGCTAGATTTTCTAGGCATCACACATCTTTATCAGTGAACCTGGAGGAAAAACTAAATGACTAAATAGTAACTGAAACCAGCTTCTTAATATAAGAGAAGGTTCCTCATATGGGTTTTGGAGGCTGGTGATGGAAAATGCAAAAGAACATCTGAGAACTCAAGCAGACAACAAAAACATCTATGATATCTATTAACAAGACAGCGGCATTTCTTTCATTACACAACCAAAAAATCCCACGCAAACACCACTCAAGGAATGTCCTGTGGCATTAAGAAACACTTGGACTAGGAGATAAGACTTTAGCAGTTCCAATATACTTCTGTATAAAATAACAAATCTGAGGATTGAAGATCAATAGCACTTTCTGAATAAAATATTCCCCAGCTCAAATGTGTCAAAATATGTCCATCTAGTTGTCCAGAGTATGAACACTGCATAATAATAGGAAAAAACCTCAGCAAACAGGCAGCAATCAAGATTCAGATGAAAGAAGGAATCATGTTTAACAAGACTCATTTGACAAAATGACTGTTAAATGGACCTTTTTATTATTATCTGTTTGGGTATTTAATCATCATGTCTTTTGCCTGGGCTACCTTTTCCCTTTGAGAAGTAAAACAAACAGAAGGTTTTGTGGCACATAACTTTCTCCTAACCTAATCAGTAAAATGAAATCAAACTTAAAGTAATTATTGAACCACTCGCAGTTCATGAACAACTCAATCAAGTATTTAAGCAAGTAAGTAGTTCATTTGGCTTCAGATCTTTATGTGCTTTCTAAGCTTTGCTGAATCAAAGGACCTATACCAGTCTTCTTGGAATGACTACCACCTTTTGAGGTTTCAAAACTCATTATGAGCACTACTACCACTCTCACCCATGCCCCAGCCTCACAAATGCAAAGCAATCCCTGTTTTTAGGTTGAAATTTTCCATGTTTGTCTATTAAAAAAATTAAAATATATGGTTCAAATAAATTAAAAAAGAAGTGTTTGTGAAAGAAAAGATTCAGAAGATCTTTTCGCAATAAATTCTGGCAATTGTTTTTTGTCTGTGATGGGCAATGCTGGAGCTCAGACTTTAAAGGTACTATTTTAAATAGAAGATTCTCTCAGTAAGAGCTGTGTGTTTCATCCAAAGGAAAACAGTCCAATGTTAATCATTTTAAGAGCACTGGGAAGACAAAAATTAAAAAAAAAAATATACACAGAGCAAATGCCATAGAACTCTTCACAGAAATCAACAAGCCCTGGGGAGTTATTTAGTTATTTATCTCTACCATATTCATAGTGTACCACTTCAGGTGAACGCTCCATGGCTCTATGCTGGAATGGGCCAACTTTTGCATGTTGGATTCTTAATGTACAGCTAAAAAGTGACATTTGGCAGAGTTGTGAAACATCTCTGATTTTACCAAATACTCCCCCCTCAACTGTCCAGTATTTAAAACAAAATAAATTAATTAAATTCACACATACACAAAACCGTAATAAAAACCTACACACCCAATGTGTCATTTTTCCTTTCGTAACATTCACATATAGACCAGGTTCAAATAGAAAGGGAGGTTACAGTTCCATTCTATGTCTTCCCACTCTCATCACCATCTACAAGTGTTAACCTGTAGTGATGAAGTTTAAACAACTGCAGTGGAAGCAGCAATAGACAGAGATTTATGCAAGATAATTTGAACAATGTTAGCAGATCTCAGGTTTTAGCTGGACACAGCACAGCTGTGGATCACTAGCAGTCTCTGAGAGTTAAAAAGATAAGAAACATAAGGCTGATGAAAAGGATGAGAAAGCACATTGCCTCAAAACAGCTACTGTCTCTGGATGCTCCTCGAAATCCCACCTTGACAACACGGGTCCCAATGCTAGATGAAATAAAATGCTCTGATACAAGCCACACACTGGTGTTCCTGGTCCCCTGACAGCAGACTGGTCCACAAAGCAGAAGCCAGAGCTCTGCAGTAGATAGACAGGCTCCTTACCCCAGCAGTGGGAAGAACTAGGTCTCAAAGGACAATACAAGTAGTCCACCAAAGTTGGAAACAAGCCAGGCAGCTAACCTAGTGTAGAGACTGATCTTAAATCATAACTTTACCTGGACCCAGGGCTGCAGGTGGGGGCCTTACTTCCACCCACCATCAGAAGCATCTCCCAGGGTGAGGTACTGTGCTCATTCTGTCAGCAGATGATCAGAACTCTTTCCAAATGATCTGAAGGGAAACATATTAAGTAGCTCAGGTACTTCCCCAAGAGGACAGCCTTGTGACTATAGCACAATGACAGTCCAGTCCCACATCACTATAGTCACTCACCCAACCCTCAGGCTAGTGGCTCTGCTGGGCATGCAACCTCACCTTTCGCTCACTACAGAAACTGCCCCAAAGAAGTGGACCAGGGAAAGTGAGAGCAAGTGGAGCCATGACTGGGCTAACATGGAGAAATTAAGACTTGAGTTCTTTGTTTTTTTCCTGTAACCACATTCCCTGGAACATTCTAGATTAAACCAAGTATACAACCAATATTATGAGCTACCTACAGCACAGTCTTAGAGAACAGAAACCATTCAACAAAAACCACTCCCCCTCACCCACCATTCAAAAGCATCCTCACCATACTCAACAGAAGTTCACACCCTTTCAGGTTCCTAACTCAGCATGCAAACACCCACGTTGGCAGCATTCACAATAAGGTGGTTTAAGAAGTTGTCAGTACTGACTTGGTCTCTGTAATTGATCATATACATGTTTATCTGATGAGGTAAAACATGTTAAACTGAATAATCCTCACAAGGAATTTTTCATCAGAAAACCAATGAAGCACCCTATCACTTGTTCTGACTGAACAAGCAAAATAAAGTCCTCTTTAAACTGCACAAAATGACCAGATTTGGGCCAACAGAGATACTGCTGTTATGTCTGTATCTTTAAAAATTCATTCCAATTAAAAAGTATTTGTGCCTGAAGAAAAGAGGGAGATGATGTTTACATGTTTCAGGAAAGACTGAGATAGGTCAAAATAAGTTAAAAAAACCCAAACAACTGTAACATTTGTACAGCTGAGTGATGATTAAAGGTAACACCACAGTGAAAGGGAAAAAAAAGCAAAGAAACAACAGAAAAGAAGGCGTATCTAAAAGGAGGTGAAGCAATCTGCCACAGTTTTGGTCTCTTAAATTAGAGGACTTGCAACTTCTTTACATTCTCAGGAATCAGCAGGATGCAAGGCTGTAGGTGGTGATGTCAGAAGAACATCTGTCCCTGGCCAGAGGGCTCAGCAGACACAACCAGCAGGTTTTTGTTTTGGGCTTTGGCTTCCATTTTATCAAATGTTTCATAAGTTTACAACTTTGTCTGTGAGCAACACAGATTTCATAACTGAAATGGAAGTCAAGGACAGCATGTGACTTTCATTTTGTCTTCAGAATTATTATTTTTATTATAGAGTGCACAACCACAATTCTCAGGAAAGCTAAGAATCATCCAGATAAAAACTAACAAGTGCAATCAACTATTCCTAAGACCTCAGAGAGTAACTACAGAACCTGCCACACTCCCCAAAACAAAAAGTTTAAATAAACCAAGTCTCAATGATATTTAAAAAAAAAAAGATAGGTATGTAGAAGTTTCATAATGCTGAAACACAAAGCCTGTCTTCTCAGAGGATTTTGCATTAGAAAAGCATAACTGAGATAGTTTTTAAAGAACTGATATCGCCCAGTGAAATAAAATACACAGCAGTGTCCACTTCCTTAGATAACACCAGAATAAATATTGCTGGGGAAGCACAATTGGCTGATGCATTTTCTTACCTATCTAGGACCATGCATTATGGTTTGAAGTATGGTTTTAAACAGATGTGAAAACCTAGCCCCTTGAGGACACTATTAGTGAAGCTCTGTTCAGTGGTGTCTCGTACCACATTACTTTTAGAATAAAATTAAAACTTACTGTCACCTGTAATGACCAAAATCTCCTGTAATGTGACACTGCCAGTGGTTCAGCTTTGTTGCCTAATTACATTAAATACCAATTAAAAAGTAAAGTGAGGGGTTTTTTTTCTTATGCTTCTTTTTCCCTCAGTTACCACATTCCATTATAAAAAAATTACAATAATAAAAAATACTCAGAATTATATTCTGCTTTTGTTGAACAAACAGGAAAGCTCCATGGAGCATTCCAGATCACCACAACTGAGCTAACAGAGACTGAATTTCCCCTCATTCCTGAGAAGGAAGAGTGTGTTCAAGGAGTTTGGTGGGATATGAAATTAACCCCTTCTTTCAAACAGGCCCTATTGTTTAACTTTTGTATCATTTTTTGTACAATGTATCTTTATTTAAGAAAAATATTTGATTTTTTAAGCAGAAATGTAATTTAGTCTCATTTCTAATACAGGTCTTAGCCTTGTCATGCAAATACAGAAAACTTTGTGGGATCATCTGAACTTTAAGAAGTTTGAAATAGGCACTTCTTCACGAAACCTTTAAAAATGGGTTTAGCTAGTATTGTCTTGCTATGTATTTTTATCCTAGCACCACTGGAAAAAAGTGACCTACTAAAACATCTAGAAAAATCAGGTCTGACGTTAACATATAGAATAGGTACATTCAAAGGCTAACTTTAACTTCAGGAGGCCAGTCGTCTTTGTCTCCCTCGTCAATGTGTGGCCAGAGCAGACAGAGAAAGCCTCCTTTAGAGAGTAGCTCGGAACAGAAGACAGCTTGGGATGCTCTGTATTACCCACTGGAGAAGCTGAACTACTGTTACAACCACAGGAACCCAAGAAGATTGATTTTCTTGTGTGGGTTAACCTCTGCAAATACCCCAGTACCCAGCCCAGTAACTCTTCACAGGGTGTAGTGCTGTGTTTGCACTGATTCTGTACCTCACAGCTGGTTGTATTCGCAGAAGCTCATCAGCCCTACCACTGGGAGACTCATTTCATTTGGTACCTGGTTTGGATGACTACATAATTCTCATTCCCTAACTTCTACATCCTTTTCATATTGAAATGAAGTTTTCACATCTAACTAACAGGTCATACTTTATTCTTAACCTATTTTCTCCAAGTCATTATTCAGTCCAAGTCTAACACAGCTTTAGCCCTTGTGCATTTGGATAAGGAAAGAACCTAGGTGTAATATCACTGCGTTTGTAGAAAAAGAAAGATTTTATCTTCCATGTTCATGACTCAAAACCTTAATTTCTCACTTTATTATGTAGGTAAGCATTTCATTATATGGGTAAGCCTGTCCCCAATTTTTCCAGTTCATTTTTGCATTGAGGTTTTTAATTCTGAAGCTAAAAAATTACCCAACTTCGTTGAAGCAAGCACAGAATTAATACTGAATACTAACACCTCAGAACAAAGTCCCTGTGTAGGCACTAAGCTTTGTGTATGAATGTGGTGTAAGGACTAGTAAGGTCTTCAAAGAAAACATGGGGGGTTTTCTTCAGAAAGTCATTAGGACCAAGAAAAAATTTGTCCTTCTCAAAATATTTTATTCACCAATAATTCTGTTATACATCTGGAGTGGCATATGGTCAGCATTTTCTTTAGGGGACTGCAATTTGTCTTCATTTTACATACTACTAGCCATATTTAGTCAGACCAAAGATGGATGCATCCCCTGTATTGTGTCTTTAGCAAAAGCTAAGAACAGAGGTCTAGGGAATAACACTGGTACAGGGAAGGTGACAGGGTTGGATACACCTTCAGGATACCTCCTCAGCCTTCAGGGACTGGGCTTTGCCTTCTTCTAAGCAAGTGTTGATGCTTTTCCACTGAAAGCCCAGGGATAAACTTCAGGATGTGTAGTAGCTCACAGCAAAACTATGCACTATGAAAAAAAAACCCAAAAATGAGCCTCTTACTTGCTCTGAATCTTTCACTTGATAATTTTTTTTTTTTAAATCCCCTCTGGGTCTTGTACTACAAGAGAAAGTTAATGAGCATCCCCTGCTCATTTTTTCCATTACATTCCTATATAGCTAAAGATGAAAATGATAAAAATCTATTTCTTTGCCAGGGTGAAGATTCTTAATCTACTTAATTGCTCTATCATCACTGCCACCCATTTCTAGATCTATTATCTCTCCTTTTTTTTTCCACCCCTCACCCTTCCTTTAAGGATAGGGATGAGAACTGCACCTGGAGGTCAAGACAAGAGCATAAGCTGGCATAGCAGACTTCTATTGGCCATTCATCCCCAACAAATTTTTTTTTGGGCCAGTCCTGACCATTTAACCAATGCTTGGATTTACCGTGGTGAGCTCTCTACAACACCTCCTCCTCTGGTGCTAATAGTTTACAGTCTCAGTAACAGCAGGACTACTCTGCCCTGCATGCATTACTTCATAGTGTCAGCAGCAAACTTCATTCCCAGTTACTGAGCATCACAAAAAATCCCTCTGTGGCACTTCATAATTAGCTTTCATCTTTTGCTACCCCCATTAACTTAAAAATCACTCTGCACTCACTCTTCCAGACCACCAATGCACACGCTGACTAGTTGTAAACCTAACACAGCTCCGCATGCAACCCTACCAGTCACCTCTGTACCCTCTGAGGCAACAGGCGATTTATTCCTTCTCCCATCTTTTAACCAACTGCCAATCTAGGAGAGGCACTTCCTCTTACGTCAGAGCAGTTTCATTTTGCTCATAACCTTTAGTGGGTAGTTTTCAAAAGACTTCCTGAAACCCTGGCACGCTGCATGACGCAAATTACACTCACAACCTCAACAGTGTCTTCAAAGATCTCTATCATACCATTCTAACTTTTTTTTCCCCCCTGATATATTAAATTTGCCTGTGAATCAATTAGCTTCCTTCTCCACTGCATTCACCAGAAAACTGGGTGCTACGAATGCCAAATCTTACTTGTCCTATTCTTTCCTATAGGCTTTCTGCAAGCATTGTGCTGTTAAGCACCACCATTACCAACCAGTTCAGCAATTTTATATGATGAGACCTTCTAGACATCTTAAGTGTAACCAGAGATGGCAATCTGCTGTACCTCATTTTATAATTTTGTTCTAAAGAACATTATCCCAGCAGCACTTCTACTTCAAACGGGTGCCTCAATAGGACCTCATGCTTTTCTCCCCTTGGAGAGGGGATTTAGTTTGGGAACCTGAGTTCCTGTGCAGTGACCGTGAATCTCTCATATTCTTCCAGCAACAGTGCAATCTTCTTTGAGCTCTTTTAGATCTTAGTTATCTATTGGCCCCATGACCTTCTTCTTGCTGATGTTTCTGAAAAAATATGACAAGCTTCTCTGCCTTTTACAAATCACATATCAGGCTGTAACTTGTTTTACTGTACATTTTGTTTAACTTGCCTGATTTTCACCTTTCTGGACATAAGATTTTGAAGGATATCTTTCCATTCCTTGCAGCCTGCTCAACCATGCTCATTGTTTTTTGGGGGTTTTTTTACAATCTTTTTGAAGGGTCAGAGAAGCTGCTCTACAGGATATGCATTAGTTCTGAGTCTCTCCTCACTGGCTGCAAGCATTTTACTCTCCTGACTGTTCTTACCAGGCTTTCCACAGAAACCCTGACGAGTTTCCTGTTAGCTGCTTTCTCCATGTTAGACCTAAACTGTGAATAACTTACTTTAGGAATAGGCATTCAGTCCCTCCATCTTATCTTCTAGTCTTCTAGCATCTGCATAGAAACACTTCTATTTCGGTCTGACTGCCTGTTCTTCTGCTCTCCTGTCTAAATTGGACCTAATTTATTCAGATAGCTTCTCACTGTTTTCTACATGACTTTCACTGACTTTATCCTATATACAGCAATGTTAAAGACTTCAAGTCCAGAGGCTGTGTCATCCTGACCTGCATACCCTTTCTGCTTGTCCTTATGCAGGGTATTGGGATTACAGTGCAGACTGATGCTGCAGTGATCTTTATTCATAGAACGATAGAATGGCCTGGGATGGAAGGAACACCAAGCATCATAGAGTTCCAACCCCACTGCCACAGGTAGGGCCATCAACCTCCAGGCCTGGATCTACAGAAGGGCCCCATCCAACCTGGCCTTGAACACCTCCAGGGATGGGGCATCCACCACCTCTCTGGGCAGCCTGTTCCAGGACCTCACCACTCTTTCTGTAAAAACCTCCCCCCGATATCTAATCTAAATTTTCCCTCCTTTAGCTTTAGTCCATTCCCCCTTGTTCTACCATTGTCTACCCTCTTAAAAGTTGATTCCCCTCCTGTTTCTCTGCTACCTTCAGGTACTGGCAGGCTGCAATGAGGTACCCCCACAGCCTTCTCTTCTCCAGGCTGAACAAGCCCAGCTCCCTCAGCCTCTCTTTGTAGGGCAGGTGCCCCAGCCCTCTAATCATCTTTGTGGCCCTCCTCTGAACCCTCTCCAACAGTTCTACATCTTTCTTGTATTGGGGGCCCTAGATGTGGACACAGTACTCCAGGTGGGGCCTCACGAGGCCAGAGTAGAGAGGGACAATCACCTCCCTGTCCCTGCTGGCCACCCATCTTCTGATGGAGCCCAGGATACCAGTGGCTTTCCGAGCTGTAAGAGCACACTGCTGGCTCATGTTAAGTTTCTCATCCACCATGACACCCAGGTCCTTTTCAGCAGGGGTATTCTCCAGGAGATCTTCTCCCAGTCTGTATCTATGTCTGGGATTCTTCTGGCCCAAGCGCAACACCTTACACTTCGCAGTGTTGAACTTCATTAGGTTCACCTTTCCAGCTTGAAAAGATCCCTCTGGATGCCTTCTTTTCCTTCTGTTGTATCAACCACACCACTCAGCTTGGTATCATCCACAATTCCATCATCAATTTCACTGATAAAGATGTTAAAGAGTACTGGTCCCAAGACAGACCCCTGGGGGACACCGCTTGTCACCAGCCTCCACTTGGACATAGACCCACTGACCGCCACCCTTTGACTGCACTCTTTCAACTAGTTTCTTATCCATTGGATGGTACACCCATCAAACTCACATCTCCAATTCAGAGATAAGGTTAATTTCCCAGAATTTGTGGCGTGTTGCTCAAAGTGCCATAAGCCTGGAATAAATTCAGTGGTTTTCATGCTCCCTATCTGGATTTATGATGCTGGAAGTCACGCTCCACTTAGTTAAGCAGAGTGCAACTCCACCATAGCAGGAGATATCCTTCTACCACCTAGACTCAACACCATGCAATGGCACTCTTAGAGCAAAAGGATACTTGGTCATCACCCAATAGCAAGGTCTCATCTCCAGGATATAATTTCAGGATCATTTCTCCTTTACAGGTTTGATGTCCTCCTACATTAGGACTAACTCCACAGTAGCCCTGTGGCAACCTGTGCAGGGGTAACAGTGGCACTACATGCCTGGGGGTTTACTTTACACAACTGCTAATAAAGGATATTTTCCTTACCCACAGACATAGCATGTTGCGACTTTCACAAGTTTCTCCTTCAGTTACAGTAATCTACAGTGGGCATCTTGCAGTGTTGTGATTATCCTTTTGGTTTAACAGCTGTAGTAATACCGTTGAGATTAAGAAAATACTACGCTCTAACTGGAGATCTGGTATTAGTGCCTAATGTGAGAAGCCAAAGTGTTCAAGTTAAATGGCCTCAGGCACACTTCTTGTGTTTCAGGCTTACTCTCAGGGCATTCCACCTGAAGATTTCAAATTTGCTCTTCCTGCTCCAGAGACATTGATTCAGACCATCCTCATCCTCCCAATGTACAATCTACTGGTTTTCTAAACATTTGCCTTCAATACTGATGTTGTGAATGATACCAAAAACCAAACCCCATACAATAACTTCTGTCTCCCATTCAGCATCATTAATCCATAGGCCTAATGCACTCTCCAGTGCATTGAACCATTTTCAAAACAAACCTACAACAAGTACTACGGAGTGGGAAGTTTTACTTTTTCCTTGCTTAAAACCCTGGTATCACTAACAGACATTTCTGATAGCTGCCAGGCAATCATGCTTTATAATCTAACAGATTACAGTCATCTCTGAGATGCTGTGAAATGCCTGGTTGTGCAGGCCCTTAAACATGGTTTCCCTTAGACAGCAGAACACGTAACCAGCCACAGCTTTAAGTTCCAAGCAGAAGCACAAGGGAGTTTTCTAAGATGCAGCCTCTGTTGTGCTGTTAACGGGAGCTATATGTACAAACACATCCTGCATCAAACCAAACGTGTCCCATATAAGCAAGATTTGCTGATTCAAAAATGGGGCCTTACACATTCAGACTCCAAATTCAGATTTCTTACTAGGAATTCTACTTTCTGTTACGGCAAGGCTGACATATTTTCAGTAGTCATAACGTACACAGCTCTCAAGACAGAAGAAGTCTTGAGGGCTTACACACACACACGTCACTGCTGTATTTATAGGCAAGATGATTAAGCTTTTGTATTTTATTGTGAAGAATAAATTACGCTATAGAGTAACAACAAATTCAATACTGACCCATTCGTGAAACAGACCTGATTTTTCAGTTGATAGAAAATGGTTCTCCTTCCCTTTGCACCATCAAATCTAATTTAAAGTAACCCAGTGTAGTGCAAATACATTAGATACTCAGTAATCCCCAGTAATGGCAGGGAAACTCATCACAAATTGCTGCATGTTATGAATCATCTTGTGAACGCATAACTGCCATACACTGCAAAAGGCACTTTAACAAGTAGTTTCATTCATTTATGTCAATACTTCATAATTAGCACAGAGAAGTGTCTGCAAATTGAACTCTTGAACATCATGCTCCTTAGTTACCAGTTTTCTTTTATTTAATATTTTGAACACTTGATGTAATGGAAGACCCCATTAAAATTTTGTACCAGTGACAAATGACATTTTCATTTCCTGTTCTAAATGTGTTAGCGTGAACTAATGAACTCAATGCTCAACAAATCCATAAGTACACACTGACCTGTATTACTTAAACAGTCTAATTTACTTTATATGGGCTATTAAAGTTTTTAAAGTATACTTAACTGTTTTGCTGAATAAAAGACAATAATAATAATAATAAAAAAGCTACAGGGCACTACATAAATTCATGCTGATTTTTTTTTCTCCCCAGCTACACCTGAGGGGGTCCCCTCTCAGAAGTAACAGGTGAAAAGCAATAACACAATGGACAGGCAAAGAAGAAAAAGAAGAGCTCTCCCCTGCAGAACAGCCCTGAAGATCCAGATATTTTTTCTTTTTTTTTTTTAATTGAAGTTATGAACTGTGATAGCTCTTCAGGGTATTCTATCCAAAGCACACCGTATTTTGAAAGCATTATGATGGTACCCACTCAGAGACTGAGGTCTTACTATTCACCAACAGAGATACAGGCTGTCTACAGAGAACTTACAGCTGCAGGGCTTGGGTGCCCAAAGATACACCTGATGTATTGTTTTAACTATTGGGTAGAAAAAATAATTTTGATTTGGATCCCAGAATCCCAAGATGCCAGGCTACTGTAATTTAACAGTTTACTGGCAACAGCTGGTTGGTTATACCTAGCAGGATATATGCTCTTAGCCCGTTCTGGAGGCAAAATAAATCCTTCTGCTTGCAACTTACTTGGCAACTGGGGATAACTAAAACTGTGCCCAAGGCCAGTTGCTGCAGGGTCGCCAACACAAGTTATCTGTGGACATTTGTGGCATAACTACATTACCTCAGAAGCAATTTAAAGGTTTAGACAAAATGTTTTCTTAGACTAAGAACAGCCAAATGCAAACATATAAATACATAAACAAACACAGAGATAGTTCCACTTTGGCATTTCTTACCAGGATAACTTCCCACTCCTCATTGCTAAAAAATCCTCAAGCTCCAGCTCTGAGTTTGTCCCATCCTCCACGGTTTCCCAGGAATCCTGGAATGCAGACCCATGGACTCATTTCTACACGCTGTGCACACTGATGTAAACATACAAGAAAAGTTTTGCCTCCCTCTAACACTGCTAATTAATGAGAAAAATTAATTACTAAGGTAATCAGTATTTCCCTTCACTTTGAAATATGAGCTAATCACAAGGTCTTATTATGTACTGCTTATTTTTACTTTCTTTTAAAATAGAAAACAGTGTTGTAAAACTTTAATTTTACAAGATTTAACCCTTTAAAACACACATGCATCACCACTGGACAGTTACTTGAAGTTACACATTCTTAATTACATCTTCTGTAATTCTCCTTGTGCTTTCCGTTCTTCAGCACTCATAAAATCATCCTGACATGCAAGTCTTTCTATTGTGTCAAAAGTTTCTCCATTTCAAGTATATTAAGGCCTATAACTACTGCTAGGCTTATCAATATGAAATCTATTTATCTAATGGGAAAAAAAAATATATATCTTACTGTTATACCTTAGTGCTCTGATTCTTTATAGTTAAACCATTAAGAAAAAGTGGGGAAATTCCCACCTCTCCTTCCATACTGCCTTTTAGTAATCAAATATAGATTTTTCCATGACATTTTGATTAGGCTCTCACTGTGAATACATTAAGTGATAATTGGACCAAAAATACCTATTGAGCCAGGTACATCAGAATACAGTAAATACTGGGCGCACCGTAGGCAGTTGTATGAATCACTTCACATACCTGTGGTTTTCCAGGTTCCTGTGCTTAGTCATGAGCACACTCTTCATTTTCTTGTACACAGAATATAATTTCTGCCAATTTTTGTTCTCGGTTTCTACACTGCCACCTGTAGTCATACAAGAGAAATTAGCCATATTTTATGCTGTGAATCCTATTGCCACCACGTTTCAGCTCGCTTGTTTTTCTACACGACCATCTAAAGCGCTCCCCCTTCGCAAAGGTGCGTTCGGATCCTCAAATGGAGTTACCTGTGGTTTTCTCTGATGAATTCCAGGGAGAAAAAAAACCCAAGTCAATCTAACCTGAAAGAACATTTAAAAGCTCTCAAAACACTGATACGTGCTTTGCACACTTCTACGTTATCCTCGGTGTTTAGTGGGCACATCACAACCTTGACAGAGCAAGGTGACATCTCAAGTGGGAGCACAAAAAAACCCATCTGCACTTAATTACTCGGTAAATACAAAACCTAATTTCATTTGTTCTTCCATCTGAAAAGTGAACCTGGTTTCATAGAAACATAATTTCCATGCCCAGCTTAGTTCCCCTTACATAGGTTATAGAGAAATGCATACCGAAAAAAAAACAACCCCAAACCAACCCAAGTAGTATTCAGAAGAACACCTCACAGAACTAGAAGTGATCTTGAACTTTCTTTTTTTTTTTTTTTAAATGCCATGAAAACCACTGAATTTATTCCAGGCTTATGGCACTTTGAGCAACACGCCACAAATTCTGGGAAATTAACCACCTATATCAAACTAAGACCCAAATACACAATACCCGGAGCCCTCACACAAATCCTTTCCTGAAAAAAAATATGATAAAAATAGAAAAATTCAAGCCTTCCTGGAAAAAGGGCAATGCTTTCTGCTGTGCCGAACAGGGGTTTCACCAAATAACGAAGTTTCGGAGAACAAGCCCTTGGGGGAAGCCTGGCTTTTGCGTGCGTATGCAGCTCCCCCTCTTTCCAGTTAAGGGCTGCTCATAACATCCCTGGAAGCTGGCACCGGAGTGCCCCCCGCTGCACTTCTCTCTCTATCTGGGAAAAACGCTCCCAAGTCATCAAGGGACAGAAAGTAACTCATTTCCCCACGCCGCTGCGAGCGCACGGATGGCTACGGCTGCCCGGGTACCTGCACCCCTGCGCTGCCTTACAGCAGCAGTAATCACTGCCTCGGCCAGAAATGTCAAACCGGAACAGAACCCGAAATTAAACGCGATTTTCCAAGGGGGAGGGGGGAAAAAAAAGAATTAAAGATTAGAAATATCAATAACAAATCAATGAAACCCCAGGCGCCGGCGAGGCTGCCTGCGCCACGGAGCACACGTCCAGGTAACCCCCGCCGCCCCGCCAAGGCGTCGCCGCCCCCGAACGAGAAGGAACCCGCGGCCGAGGGGACCCTCCGGGGATCCCCGCCACCCTGCCGGCCCAGCTGTGGCCGCTCAGGTGCGCACCGGGCGCCGCCCCATTAGCGGCATCCGCGGGCACCCGCCGCCGCCCCCCGCAGCCTCCGCGGCAGCCCCCCGGTCCGAACACGCCCGCACCCCCCGACATCACCGCGCCGTTGCCCACACCCACCAAGCCCCTCACAGCCCCACATCCTCAACTCAGCCGTCCCTAAGCCCCACGAAGCCACTCACCGCGACGCCTCCCCCCAGCCCAAGCCACCCCGCGGAGCCACCGGGCGAGACGCGTCCCGCCGGGACACGCCGGAGGCAGGGGGTCACCGCCAAACCCGGAGGGTCGAGGGTCCCGCGCCGCCGCCGCGGGGAGCGGGTGCTGCCCACCCACCTGCGCTCGCCGGGCTCCTCACGCCGCCGGCCGGTGCCGCAGGATGAGGAGGCGGCGGCTCCTCCTCACCAGCGCGGGTCGCTCCCTCCCTCCCGCCGCCGTGCAGCCAGGGGGAGCCGCGCGTCCCGGGAGCCGCCGCGCCACCGGCCCGGGATTCCTGCGGGAGGGCGGGCGAGCGGGCGGGAGGCGGCTCGTCGCTCGGCACAGCCTCCCGCTCCTTCTCCGCCTGGCTGGCTCGCTACCTCCCTCCCTGTCAGGCACGTTTCTGCCGGCGCCGCCGCACAGCGCCCCGGCGGACCCACAGCGCGCACCACCCGCCTCCCGGCCGCGTTCCCTTTTTATCGCGGGGACGGAGCTGCCGGGGCTGCTGCCGCCGCTACCGCCGCACGGAGGGCAGCGCCGCTCGGCAGCCGCGCTGCTGCCTACCCACGGCCGGCCCGCCCCCGCCGCCGCGCTCGCACACACACGCTCGCTCGCACCGCCCGCCTCCCCGCCAGCCCACCTGTCCGCGCCCCGCCGCCGCGGCCCACGCAACCGCCCGCCCACGCACCGCCCACCCGCCCGCCGGCAGGTCCCCGTCCCCCGTTCCTCCCCTCACCGCAGCGGGGCCGGGCGGAGGGGAGTCGTGCGGCCTCCGGTAGCGCAGGACGGTGGGGGAAGGGAAGCGGCAGCCGCCCGCCCCGCCGCGGGGTGAGAGCGGCGTGTGGCCTCGCGGTGGCCGGCGTGGGCCGCGCTGCGAAGCCGGGGCCGTGTCTCACCTGTGTTTCTCACCCCCGAGCGTCGGAGGCGCCCGGCTCCCCGGTGGCAGGGAGGCGCTCCGGGGGCTCCCGGTGGCTCCGTGCTCTGACCCCAAAGCACACGCGTGGCCCTGGCCCGTTACAGGCAGCTCACGTGTTCAGGAATATGCTGGAAGCCTCCGTGCGCGATGGCTCTCTGACAGCCCATGGGGAGACGTGACCAAGCTGGAAGTGGTCGGCTCTTAAAAATCTGGATCGCCATGCGCACCGCTTTTGCAAAAGCAGAAGGTAAAACGTCAAAGTAAGCGCTGGGGAGAGCGCCCGTGCTGTGACCGGGGCCGCAGCCCCCGAGCTCTAAGGCACTACTGGCAGAGCAGCCCGCCCCTTACCAGTGGTTCTCTCGTTCCCCAGCTCTTGCCTGGCGCATTTGCCTTTCGGAAACAAACGGTGTACTTAAATTACTGGGTTTGTGTCGTCTTTGTGCAAATGGGGTTCAACATGCTCCCACGATCCAGTAGCCCAACCAGGTGAGGTGTCGACTGCGTGGTGGCTGGTAACTGACTTCAAATTTGTGTGATAGAAAAGTAGTCCGTTCATTCGTTTCATGAATTTCACTTTGGCTAAGACAGTCTTTACCTTTCCCAAACATTTTATTCTGATCCTGTATTTCAGCACCCAGCCTTTTCATGGTGAGCCAGAAATCCACACAGTCATGATATCACACTGTAGTCTAGTGATATTAAGCAGTAAGCTACGAAAATAAAATCACTTGCCTTTGTCTAGTCTGCAGAATTAAGGCTCTTTTTCAGTTCCTCTTCTTACATCTCATAAGCAAGACACCAGACTACCTGAATATTTAATGAGTAGCAAACCAGAAGTCTGTGTGTAATAAAAGTAGCAAGTATAACAGACACTTTTTAATAGCAACATAGAAGAGTACTTACCCCCAAAAAAGTTTAAACAATATAATTTCCCCAAATTGATAAACATTAATTATATATAAGCACATCTCCAAGCTATTCGTAGTGTAAAAATATCAAAATCAAACAAAGCTTTCTCCAAAAAAAAAAGTATAAATAAGCCTGTAGAGATGAGGATGAAAACTGATACAGGCATTTTGACTCTACTCCAACCAAGAAATCCATTCTGGTCTTTCGCTCCGAAGCCTAGCAGCATGCTGGTGTGGTAGCTCAGAAGATGAAGTGAACATTGAAAATCTGGGTGCCATAACTCTGCCTTTTTTTAAAAAAAAGGCCATTGTTAAACATGTAACACAAGCTCTTACATCTAGTAAGCAATAAAGAATATTTTATCTCTCGATTGAATATTTTATGTTTATCCTCTTTCTCTGAGAGCTTATAATATATGAGACATGTTTAAAAATATATGGGTTTTCCAGGCTTGCATCCTCAACTAAATTTTGATTAAATGTAAGCAGCAGATACCAAGAGTTACTGACCAGTAAATAGTACTCTGAAATTCCATAGTTTACCTACGGTAACGTCTGCCAGTGGCTTCAAGGACTGGCTTATCCAACTGTGTCTCCTCAAACAGTCTATGGTCAATAGAGACTGTACCAACATGCCTCCAGTCTAGAAGAATTTAGTCATTTTCCACTAAATCCTCCATAAAGGTAGGGGTTTGTCTGCAGGTGTCTTTCCTGTAACTGTTACAAATCTGTTAAACTCTAGCAGATAAAGTCCTTGCTCTTTTCACTGAAGCATGTCCACTGGTAGAGGTTGCTCTCTTCACCAAAAACCGTCACCACTCCTTTCATGTCGTTCACAAAGCAGCTCTTAAATCTAGCCCATGACAGGAGAAATGCTCTTTCTGATTCTGATTTTCAAACCAGGGAAACAAGCATTTGGTCACCTCACAATGAATATTAATCGAATGCTATCATATTTGCCCCGAGTTTGCGAGATGCAGCAAACTAGATCAGTCATGCACAGGCTTTCTTTCTTCCCCACTCTCTCCTCTTTCCCACCCACCTCCCAAACAGTTCTGCCTTTTTTTTTTTTTCTTCAGCAATTCAAGTTTGGAAGAATAAAATCCATTGTTACAATGATTCACAGACAAACTGAAAGCTAAGTGAAATACTGTTCTCCCAAATCTGACAGGACAACTTGCAGGATGGAAACACCCAGAAGATAAAACCCACTTCTTTTATAATATGCACCAAAAAGCATTGCTTGCCACTTTCCCCTTGCTCCCAGAATATACGCAGCAACTGCTGGGTTGCTGTAGTACTGAAAATTTCCAGTTTTCCAGATGATGAGCTGTGACTCAGTACTCCTACTGGTATACCTCAGTGCACCATCCATTTACTTTACGTGGTGGTAAATCATCTCTCGCTTTTCTTCCAGCAGAACTTACCAAAAACCATCATCCATCGGAGGGTCGAATCCAGCACACCATGTTCTTACCTTGTCTGCCTGAGACCAGATCAAGTAAAAGCTTTTCTGCTCTAGCTTTTTTCTAGACCAGCTCCTTATTTCAGTTGCTCCCCAAGTGTGCTTGCACCTCCGAGAACATGGGATGTACAGATCATTGCCTTAAATACTGTCCCTCCTGGACTGTACTTCTGTTTTTTTGGCTAAACAAGTCTGAATGATTGGCACAAAGCCCTTTCACTTTGTGTCAAGTTAATTTCTAGAAACTTCTTCTGGGAAAAGCATGGGGTTTTTTCTCTACATACAAAAACCCTCCAAAGAGTGAGGTGATGAAGCAAATTTTAATCCATTTATAATCAAAAGAATTACTTCAGTCTATGCTACGGAAACCAGAATTTGGCATAATAAAGCCAACAGCTGGTTGAGGAAGAATAGCAATGTGGGCTCTTTGATGTTTGCAGATGAACACGTACAATTAAAGACAAAGTTAGGATAGCATATCGTGGTTCTGGGTATCAGTAAGGAGTTAAAACACTTTTGTAAGTACATTTACCAAGAAAATATTGTCTTATAGAAAAGCCATTTTATTTATTGCCCATAGTAGCTGCAAAAAATGTCATATAAAACATTTAACATGCAAGAATATTATGCTAATGAAAAATCTGTGTTACATAGCCCTTATGAACTATTCCTTGCAAAATGTATTGCAAGCATCTGGAAAGTGATCCTAATTTCAGGCACGCCTCTTGCTTCAATTTGCTGTGTACACTGAAAATCGACACAGTGCAATGAAGGTACTTTAACAACTTGAACCTCTGTGAAAGCTCTGCAATCCTAGAATACGTTAGGTTGGAAGGGACCTTTAAAGGCCATCTAGTCCAATCCTCCTGCAGTAAACAGGGACACCTTTAACTAAATCAGGTCACTCAGAGCTTTTCATCCAGCCTGGCCTTAAACGCTTTCAGGGATGGGGCCTCCACCACCTCTCTGGGCAACCTGTTCTAGTGTCTCACCATCCTCATAGTGAAGAACTTCTTCCTGACGTCTAATCTAAACCTACCCTGCCCTAGTTTAAAGCCATTCCCCCTCATCCTATTACTCCATGCCCTTGCAAGCAGTCCCTCCCCAGCTCTCCTGTAGGCCCCTTTAGGTACTGGAACTCTGCAATGTCTCTCCTGAGCCTTCTCTTCTGCAGGCTGAACAAGCCCAACTGTCTCAGCCTGTCTTCATAGGAGACATGCTCCAGCCCCCTGATCACCTTCATTGCCCTCCTCTGGACCTGCTCCAAGAGGCCTTCTTATGTTGAGGGCTCCGGACTTGGATGCAGTACTCCAGGTGGGGTTTCACCAGAGCAGAGGGGGAGAAATGTTCCTAATGTTCCCAAATGGACATCAGAGACAAAAGAAAAACAGGCAGAGCTATTGCAGTCAGGAGTGAAAATGCTGTTCTAATTAAAACTATTAATTTAGCGTTAATGTCTCCTTAGAGACATTCATTTGTTGGTAAGCACTGAAATTCACCCCAGAGAACTGCAGAAGTGCAGAAGAGGTTGAGTTCCTTGACATGGAATTCAGAAGACCCAAAGAAATGAGCTAGCAGTGGGAAGGACAGTTGCTCATGGTGGTAGTGGTAGAAGTGTGGTCAGACCTCTGCAAGGGTAAGAAGACATAATCGGCATAAGGCGCTGCAAAGTCTGTTTCTCCAGCCTGGACTAGACTAGAAAACCCAGAAGGCAGCAGCAGATCAGCTCCTCTAGAACAAGTTCTCCCTCAAGGAATCTGCTTTATCTGAAGTCACAGAGAGTAACAGTTGCCTATAACAACAGCAGATATCCTCACATTACATCTTTCCTCCCAGGTTAAATTGCCATCCTTCTATTAATAGGCCCCTCAAAAGCTTTTTTTCTCCTTTGGAAAGGTGTATCTGAGAGTTATGCTCAGTCATAAAATGGTAAAAAAATTTGGACAACATTTTAAGAGACTCAGCTTTAATGAAATTGGCTGTTTCAGTTTGATGTTGTCACACTCTCTCCAAACTCATTGTTTCAGAGATGCAAACTCGCCAGTTATTGGTTTGAGAAAAAGACAGAGATTTTCCTTCATATCACTTTCTTCATTACTATTTCTGGTATTTTCACAATGAATATGATCATGCTAGCAACCATCCATCTCTAATGAAATAAGGCTAGAGTGTCAATTCCATGGAAACACAATCATTTAGTAGAACTTCTCCATTTCATCTGCTTTCCTTTAAAGTGTATCCTTTGCAGTCTGTGTAACAGGTTCGTGATCAGTGCAGCTTGTAACTTAAACACATGGAGGATAATCAATAGGATTTCGAATGGTCTTCACCATAGGTCTGCTCAAGCCCTTGCCATGCTCTTCTCCCAGTGGATTTCAGTAGATCTTCAGTCTTTTTAAAGTTGTTTGGGTTTGGTTTTATTTTTTTCCCCCAGAGAAAAATACACGGATTTTGCTGGAACCACCTCTGAGAGGAAGCCAAAAAAGGATACCGTTTACATATAGATTCCAATACAGGTTTGTTTTTTTTTTTTAAAGTATTTTTAATCTAAAATAGAAAAATTCAGTTCCAGCAAGCCAGGAAATCATTATCATCAATTCATCATGTCATTTTATCTACTTAGCAACTGATCATAGCTAACTATGGATTTACAAATTAGATAGCCATGACTACATATTTCCCTTGGAAATATATCCATTTCTGTCCACATCAACAGTGGAAGTCATACTTATCTCTACATTTATTAATCTGTTTTCTAATTCAACCATTTCCCTGGACCAGACCTAGCTAGAGGCACCTTTGCTTATTAAAAGCAATGGCAATAAGACTAGTATGTATTTCTAAAAACTACTGTGTGAATCAATATAATTTCTTAATTGGTTAACCAAATAGCTGCTATGCTTATGAGTCACTGCAGATTCTCCATAAGCATCTGGTTTTGCCCAGTTACTCTTCTTTAGCAACTCACTGGCCAGATGGAAGCAAAGCTACAGGGCGCCTCTTGCTCTACACAGTCATTTCAGCTCATATCACTGCAGCTCACAGTCTGCTTGTTTTCCAGCAGTTTGGATGTTTTTATAAGTCTTCAGAATATTTTCTTAAAATTTATTTCTAATGACTCCGCTTCTAACTTCCCATGCAATATATACATTTATAAAGTGAGTATTTTATAATAGCAGTGAATAGGATAATCATGTGGTTAGCTGCCTGGGGAAGAGCTATGGCACTTGTTGGAGCGAAAGTACAAGAGGAAGTCCCAAACTTTATATAAGTGAGTGCTGAAATTAGTTATGGGGGACTTCAATATAAATAAATTACCCCAGCTCTTTCTGTGATAATGCTCTGAACTCACAGGTTGTGAAACTGGAGTTAACTCCAGTGCAGTGATGTCACTTGTTGTGTGAGTACCAAACACTTATCACCATTCAGTAGACATCTTCCAGGACATGAGTATCTGATGCTCCTATATGATAAGGATAAATATCAAACACTGAGCCAAGGCAATCTAATAGAACTCTTACAGCTGGGGTGGCATCTCAAATGATAAAATACAGCCTCCTCACTGGAAATTGTTTTGGTTAGTGGAAACAGTTTTGTCAACTATATGGTGCTTTCATAAAAAAAGAAAAGGCACAGATAGAGGGTTTTTTTTTTTATGTTTCATACTGGATAATTTGCCACCGTTTGAGGCAACAAAGTATATCTCTGAATGAATCTTTTTCTCTGACAATTCAATCTCATTTGCTGGGTTTTAGATTTTAATTTAGCCCGTTCAAGAGGGAAGCATCGGCCACAATGTTCAGATTGTGACTTGGGTCACAACTTCCCTGGAGTCTTCTGAATGTCTGTATCTGTGCTTTTGGTTTAGGTTCCTCTTTAAACTTCTTCTTTCCTATTTGCAGTCAGAATGGAGCAAAAGAGAGAGGTTGTATCTCCTATCAGCCTTAAGAAAAGAAGACTAAGGGGGGGGCCTTATTAATGTTTATAAATATCTTAAGTATGGGATGTAGGGGGAATTGGCCAGCCTCTTTTCAGGGGCCTGTGGAGACAGGACAAGGGGCAATGGCTGCAAGTTGGAGTATAGGAAGTTCTGCACCAACTTGCAGAAGAACTTTTTCACAGTGAGGGTGCCAGAACCCTGGGACAGGCTGACCAAGGGGGTGTGGAGTCTCTTTATCTGGAGATATTCAAGACTCGTCTGGATGGTTACCTGTGTGACCTGTCCTAGGGAGCCTGCTTTGGCAGGGGGTTGGACCCAATGATCTCTTGAGATCCCTTCCAACCCCTACAGTTCTGTGATTCTGTGATTTTGCTCCTGGTCATGTCCGTGTTGCATTCCATTCCCTTGCTTGTGAGGGCTCCATCCATGATGAAAGCCAGCAGAGATAATGAAAAAATATGTACTGTTGCTGCCTAAACAGAAGTTGGTCTTCAGACTTAAGAGCGTCTCTTTCCTAATCATGGATCTTTTTTCTTTATCTCTCCATGCTGAAAGGTTGTATCTTAAATATGTTAATATAGAGAGTATTCCTCATGGAAGTGAATAATTTCATCACTAGGTCTAATACAGGGTTGAAATAATTTTACCACCTATGTTTAATCATGGACTCATATACCCCCATTACTTCACAGGTGCAAAAAAAAATCAGGATTAATAAAATTCCCTTCATGTGGTTCAACATCCTTTCCCAACACTTCTGCTGAGTTTTCATTTGTTGTTAGAAATGACTGATTTTTAAACAAGCTACAATAGGAGATTGAACATTTTATTGCCAATTATAAGATGAATGAATGACTCCTGAAAACAGGTTGGCCAAGTTACAAGGCACTAGCTGATAACCACTTTATCAAATAAGAAAATCAATCGGGGGGGTGGGGGAGAAAGAAGAAAAAAAAATCACAGGAAGAGCAACAAATTGCAATTTCTCTTGGAAACTGCCAGTCTTAAAAGTAAAATCTTCAGGCTCTGTTCCTCTCCTGAGATTAATTTTCATAAAGGTTAAATCAATACCATCAAGGGCAAAAAAATGAAAGCTGGACAAAGAATACCATCACCATTTCTGTTCCTTAGAATTGCTATGGATCATCTATTTATTGTTTCAACCAGCGTAGGAAAAATAAGATTGTAAATGCCATAGAAATGTCTAGAGGTCTGTTCTGTTCCCTTGACACAACAGGACGCCAGTCCCCAATGGCCCTGAGATATTACTGCAATGAACTTTATTAATAACAAGTAATAATGCACAAAGATGACCTGTCAAGCTATATACATAGGAACGTAATGTCATATGTCAGAATACAGGACTGCAACCATTCCTTTTTAAGTTTTAAACTCAATGGAATAGCTTAGGATCTGATTCTAGGAGTCAGTCACCATGCAGGTCTTTTGTCTGACTAGAATAGGTTGGAAATTGGGCATTTATTTGTAAGGATTTCCTGAGGATCCCAGAGAAATAAACTTTTCTGTAGTCAAAGCTTTCAATTTTCCCACAGCCATGGAATGGTTGAGGTTGGAAGGGACCTCAGGAGATCATCTTGTCCAACTCCCCTGCTCAAGCAACCTACAGAATGTTGCCCAGGACCATCTCCAGACAGTCTTTGAATATCTCCAAGATTGGAGACTCTGTAACCTCCCTGGGCAACCTCTGCCAATGCTCAGTCACCCTCACAGTGAAAAAATGTTTCCTGGTCTTCTGATAGAGCCTCCTGTGTTTCAGTTTGTGCCCATGGGCTCTGATCCTGTCATTGGGCACCACCAGAAAGAGCCTGGCTCTGTCTTCTTCCCTTCATCTATTTACATACAGTTATGAGATCCCCTGGAGTCTTTTCATCTCCAGGCTGAGCATTTCCTCTCTGTCTTTGCTCATAGGAGAGATGCTCCATTCTTTTAAAGATCTTTGTGGCCCTTTGATGGACTCTGTCCAGTATACCCATGTCTCTCCTTCTGGGGAGCCCAGAACTGTCCCCAGAAGTCCAGGCGTGGTTTCACTAATGCTGAGTAGAGGGGAAAGATCACCTACCTCCATCTGCTGGCTCTTGGCAAACAGTGATTTTGCATCAACATTTTCTGTTCCAAGTGTTAAAATTAATTTGGAGAGGTCTTGGTATCTTCTACTCCTGGGGAAATGTGCAAAAGTGAGCTATCAGCAACGAACAGGAGTGGTGAGCAGTATCAGGGCAGGAGACATCGGAGACCTGACTTTCTAGAACCTGTGAAAGAAGTAAGGAGGCATATTGGTGCCGACAGCTCCGTCATAGACATCCAGGCATTGTTGACTGCAGACCCTATCAGTCTGCCTCACACTCTGTGTATGATTATACTGAAGTTCTGAAACAAGCCTTACAGTCTTCATTTAGGACCTCTATATTTGCTTCCAAAATGGTTTAGATTCGTTTCTTTTTTTAATATTGCCTTTTTTTTTTTAATTTATCAGGAAAGTCCAGGTAAAAACAGCATTATTGCTTAAATGTCTCCTTCCTATGGTGACTTTTAAAAAAATCCTTGGACATGAGGGAAAATGTTTATATATTTATTTAAGATATAAGAAGATTATAAAAAGCACTAACAACTTCAGCATAGGGAATTTTCAGGGAAATTAATGGCTAGCTGAGGTTAATGGCCCTCAGCTTCACATTGGCCTATCAACTCTCCCAGTCAGTCATTAATTCCCAGGAAATGCCTTGCGCCTTGATTGTTATTGCTTTAATACATTAAATTCAAGTTAAAGGCTTGACTTAATGTTTAGCCACTATAAAGTAAAACACAAGGAAGTGTTCCCACTGGACATATTCACTGTCAAATATATTTTTATTTACCTTATTTTCTATAGGTATTTAAATAGAGGAACTGAATACTCATTTCCCAATCTGCTTTGTTTTTACTGCTCATATGAGTACACAAAAATCCTCTGTACATCTTTGTCATTTACTTAATATTTTACAAGATATATTGTCTGAGTTCAAATATGACTGAAAGCACAAAATATAGATGTGGCTGCATTTAATGATAAAATTAATAAATTAAGAATTGATCAAAGCTAGTTCTATAAAATTAGTATCATACCAGTTTTATCATTACAGAAAAAAGATACTATGATTAGTGTCACAACATTCTTGTCTCTAAATTGGAGAGACGTGGATTTGACAGATGGACTCCTCAGGGGATAAAGACTCATCTGGAAGGTCACATTCAGAGAGCTGCAGTCAACAGCTCAATGTCCAAGTGGACACCAGTGATGAGTGGCATTCCACATACTGGGACCAGCACAGTTTAACATCTTTGTCAATGACATGGATAGTGGGACCAAATGCACCCTCAGCAAGTTTTTCAACACCAAGCTGTGTGGTGTAGTCAACACACTGGAGGGAAGGAATGTTGTCCAGAGGGACCTTGACAGGCTTGAGGGGTGGGCCTGTGTGAACCTCATGACAAGTACAAGATTCTGAAGACAGGTGGGGACAAAACTACAGTCTGGGCAAGAGAATGGGTTGAAGCAATCCTGAGGAGAAGGACTTGAGGGTGTTGGTAGACAAAGAAACGCAACATGACCAGCAGTTGCAGCCCAGAAAGCCATCCATGTCCTGGGCTGTATCAAAAGCAGCCTGACCAGCAGGTTGAGGGAGGTGAATCTGCCTCTCTACTCCATTCTGAGACCCCACCTGGAGTTCTACATCCAGCTCTGGGGATTCTGACATAAGAAGGACATGGACCTGTTGGAGTGAGTGCAGAGGAGAGTCACAAGAATCATCAGAGGTTTGGCCTGGAGAAGTGAAGGCCTTGGGGAGACCTTAGGGCAGCCTTCCAGTACCTAAAGGGGACTACAGAAAAGCTGGACTCTTTATCAGGAGGTGAAATGGGTTTAAACTAAAAAGAGGTTTATCTTCAATATTTGAAAGAAATTCTTCCCTGTGAAGATGATGAGGCGCTGGCACAGGCTGCACAGAGTAGCTGTGGCTGCCCCCTGCGTGGCACTGTTCAGGGCCAGGTTGAATGGGGCTTTAAGCAACCTGATCTAGTGGAGGGTGTTTGAACTAGATGGTCTTTGAGGTCCTTTCCAACCCAAACCACTCTGTGATTCTATGATTTACAAGCTCCAGCAGAAAGTAAAAAAAATCAATGACTGTTTTGGCCCCAAAACAACTAAAGAGTAGAAATCTGAAGATGGCAGTCGTTCTTGCAAAATTTCTGCCATCATGACCTCCCTCATGGAAAAAAATCTTATGGATAGGATTTTTTTTTTTCTGCCACATTGTGATAAACCAGAGTTGGGTTAAAAATCCCAAAACAAAACCAACAAACCAACAACAAAAACAACAAACAACCAAAACAACCCCACATGGATTTGGAGTGAATTCTGATATAAAGCATGGCTTCCAGCAATGCTGAAAATATCCTAGGTCTTTTTCTTGAGTCATTTTTTATGTTACTTAATAACTCTTCAGGTGTGCTTGCCCACAGTTTTAAGCACAGCCAGTTCACTTCAAGAGATAGAGAGAAAAGCTGAAGAAAAGCCTTATTTTCTTCAATATTATACTCAAAATGTTAGTGTTTCTGTTTCATTCATGACCAAATAATGTACTCTTTCCACTGTGGAAAATAGTTGCCCATGAGCTGCAAAGCATGTTTCTGAAAGTTACTTTAATGTTTCATAGACAAACGTAGTTTCTGGTACCGCTTCATTAAAACCACCAGAGTTATGATGGGGATAAATCTGACTTACTGTAATGGGATGGTACACTAAAATCAGTTTTGATTTGATGTGTACATAAAAGCACATCAGAATCACTGCTAGATTTCTGCATTAAGTTTTCAGGTGCCTGGTAAATGTCACACAGCCACTGTCATGCATTGTTGCAGACAGCGTACAGTCAAAAGTCGTTGGGATGTGAGATGATGCTAAGTCAGGCCAAAATATTAGAGAACAGCTGCTTATAAAGGAATTCAGAGAACTTAGTCTATATTTTGACTGATAATCTCCTGATGACTGACTTTGTCTAAGTCACCTGGACTATCTCTGCATCAGTCTTGCCGGACTGTAAAATTAGAAAACTGCTCTCAAAATAAAGAGGGAAAGAAAAAAAAAAAAAGAAAAAAAAGAAAAAAAAGAAAAAAAAGAAAAAAGTTACTGTCATTCTGAATTTGATACTCAAGGCTGGCAGTCCTCCCAACACAACATTTGTAGTGTGCAACTCTGCGATATAATCAATTCTCCATTCCCTAAGATCAGAGGCTGGGACAAGTTGCGCACTGGGGTCATGCAGGTGTTGGAAGCACAATGCAGAGACACCCACACTGTTCATGCATAGTTGGCTTTGGGTTGGAGCCAAGGAAGCTAGCTCAAACCCAAGTGGACTAGTGCAGAGACAGTGGTCATCTCTTCACCCAGCTATAGATGATCTGTGTTACTCACCTCACACAATAGATAGCTGGCTTCGGTAGTGATGTGGTAAAAAACTCACAAATAGCCCAGTCTAGCACTGTTTAACCACACACAAAATATAGTCAGCCTATGATCTTCCCACCCCTGCAGGAGAAGAACCAGGACAAAAAAGCCACAGAGAAGAGGAGGAAAAGAGACAGGTGCCCTGAATGAAGATGGTTTGTAACCACACTGAGACCCTGCACGGGTCTACTTGCAGTCTTGAGCAGATTTCAATCCAGAGGTCCATGATCTAGGTTTTGTGTGGATGACATGTTCATGGCTGGGAAGAACACTTGAACTTTGTGTGAGCCAAATGGTAGCTTCAGCTATGATGCATAAATATGAAGTACTAGTTGTTGAAAACAACATTTCTTGCCTTTTCCTGATGAAATCTTTGAGATGTACCAGGTAATCCATCTAGACATCTACATTACTGGTGTCAGCTGTACCTCTTTACAAAGCTGCCAAGTCTCTTTGGATGTGCCCCCTTTCTCTTTAGTGTCACCCTTATCACTGTGCCTTTTCTCAGCTAGGGGACATGATCATGGACATGCATCACACCATAGAATCATAGACTATCCTGAGTTGGAAGGGACCCATAAGGATCACTGAAACTAACTCCCAGTTCCACACAGCACCAGCCAAGTCAGAACATGTGTCTGAGGGCATCATCCAGATACTTCTTGAATGCAGTCAAGCTCGGTGCTGTGACTACTTCCCTGGGGAGCCTGTTCCAGTTCCCAACCACCTTCTCAGTAAAGAAACTCTTCCTAATATTGAACCTAACCACCACCACCTTCCACTGCAGCTTCATACCATTCCCTCAGGTTCTATTATTTGTCACCAGCCCCTTCACTCCCCCTCATCAGGAAGCCATAGACCCCAATGAGGTCTCCCCTCAGTCTTCCCCTCTCCAGGCTCAACAAACCAAGGGACTTCAGCCTTCCCTTGTAAGACTTCCACTCCAGACCCTTCACCATCCTTGCTGCCCTCCTCTTGCATGGACCAGGGTTGAGACAATGGCTTTGAGCCACATTGTGAGCCGTAGACTGTCCTGCAGGACCCAGGTAAGCACCCCACATAGGATACACATGTTTGTCACTCAGCAGATGCAGTAGGTCCTGTATCAGAGCCAGCTGCTGGCCCTTGCGTGGGGGTTTGAAGCAGGACAGGGCCCTGGTATTGACAATGTGCAAGAAGACATGGAAACCAAGAAGGTTTGGGGGTAGAGCATAGATTTTCTAGTGAGTAGGGAAGAAGTGGACAACAAAGGGATGTGGGTCTCATTGAAGAAATACAATGAATGAAATCAGTTATCACAGCTCTCAGGACCTGAAATTTTTTTAATAGTTTTGCAGTGAGAAAAAGCGGGACTGTACTGGGAACTAAACCATCATTTCCATCCTATGTCAGACTCTGCCTTTTGTGGCAATGGAAGCAATCTTCCAGATATTAACTGAACAGGAGCCCGGCTCAGGGCATCATGCCCAGCTCTTCAGACAGCCTGGAGCGAGGGCTCTCTGTGGTTGTAAGCTGATCCCATTCATCTCAGTAGGGTGTTCAGGATGAAGGCTAATGAGGATAATTGAAATGTCGGCATTAGCTATTTAATTGTGCAGCAGACAAATATCATTCCTCTGTATAGCTTTTTTAATGTTTCTATAAAGGAAGTGTATCATCTACTGTGGTAGGTAGATGCAGTGTCACCCAACTGCTAGAACTGCTACAGATCTTCACCTCGAAACTGTGTCTGAGTCAAGGTATTATGTATTGAAAGTCCTCAATTTTCCTATATATATACCACAAATGTAAACATTTAATAGCTTCTAAAATTGCTTTCTATCCCCCTGCCAGCTGCAAAAGTATTCACATTTAATATTTTTCAACAAATGGTTATTATTTATTAAAATATTATATAAGACATTTTAATAATTTATCCTATAATAATTTACTTTATAATAATTTTTGCAATATATGGAACTTTTCCTCAGTACAAATAATGGTGTCAAAACAGAAATTGAAAAACAGGGGGCACTCTGAGGTAGGTTGCATCGAATCTCATAAAAGCTAATAACAATAATAAACAAACAGCACAGCTATTCTCTGAAGGCACTGGGTTGCATAAGGAGAAATGAAAAAAGAAGCCGTACGCAAGAGCCCTTCTCATAATTCTCTGGTTTCTTTTTAACATCAGCCATGGCCAACGTGTTGCAGGGCTTTTCAAACAATACTACTGTGTCTAATTAAAGCACAGTCCTAGCTGATCCAGAGCAGGGAGGTTATTTCTCCAGAGCCACAGGGCAGCGTGGCCATCTGATCTTCTTGCTTTGAGAGAGCAAGCCCTGGGCCGTAGGGGTGAAATGGTGTCAGAGCTAGTAGTGTGCTGAAGGGCCACGCACCAGCAGCACATCCCGCCCATCGCCCACAGGTCCTTTTCAGCGTGGGGAGGTCCATGCACTTTAGGAGATGCATGTTGCAAGCGTGGCTGTGGCACAGCAAGATGCTACACCTCACTGCCTGTTTTGAAGCCAGGCTGCTGTGATGCCTCTAAGAGTCCCATCTTCAGCATCATCTCATCTGGGACTGCAACGCTGTATCCCACTGACCATGAAACCCATGATGGGAGCTGAGGGGCTGCAGGTGGAACAGTTTCTCCTTCTTCCTTTCAGCTCAGGAAGGAGATCACTGACGTGTGAGTCATGCCTGCAGCCATTTTATTAATACAATTTAAAAACAACTACCACAACCCACTCACTGCCCCCCCCCCCAATTCAGTAACGCACCATTAGACACCTTTCACACCCTCCCTCTCATTTCATCCATTCTAAATGTTTCCAAAAGATCAAAAGCTGGTAACACTGCAGTGCACTCATATTTTCCTCTTGTTGACTAGTACTATTTACTTAGTAGACATACAGGATTATATCTGCTCTTCTTTTTTTTGTTTGTTTCAAATGAAACTTTGCTAAATGCAGCCTGAAATTGCAAATAACTTTCTGTGAAGCTGTAGTAAGCAGTTCAAAAGAGCATTCTAGCAGTAAAATTATTTTTAGCCAATTACATTCTCTATCTCTCTTATCATTGCCACCGCTCTTTAAGCAAGCTGCTTGTTAACATTTCAGAAGTAGCTCACAGAGGCCTTGATGTGGTTTAATGTGCTCTTTGCCTTCTAAGGACTCTACCTGCAATTTCTGTTTGCATACATGTCCCACTAGGTCATGCAACACCAGGGTACTGTACAGCTCCCACAGTAGCCTAATATAAATTGTTATGTAGTTTCAAATCGTGGCTTTTAGCCCATGTCCTGCAGCCAATTAACGAGTGCCCACCTTTTCTAATACTAACCATCAACCAACATCTGGTCAAGGCCTTTCTGAGGATGCCAGCACAGCATGGTTAAAATTTACTTTGATTTGTCCTGAACAGAGAATCTGTCTTCAAGACTCCATTAAATGGGGGTTGGAGGGGGGAGGAAAGAGCTCTTTCTAGGTGTCTAATACTCTCTTAATTTATTTGGCCTCTTCAGTTTCTTCTCTGTACTACAGCTCTACCCAAAACTTCCTCATACAGTGTTGTGCTTTGGCAAAATCCCTGTCTGACCAGGAAGCTTGGCCCATGGTGCCTGCTTGTGGGGAATCCACTTCCCTGGTGAAATTCAGTTCCATCCACAAGCTCTTTTCATCCATTTACACGTCCACAAAAGTAGCCTTCATGCTCCCCACTCCATTTGATCTTCCATGTTGTCCCTCCACACAGTTTAGCTCCTTTTTATTCAAACCCTCCAGAGATGCACTTCCATTGTGCATTGCAGATGCAGTCCTTGACACATGAAACTGTCTCTCACAACGGTAGAAATTATTGTGGAATTGATGGTTCTGTTTAAAATGTCAGCATTAACTGTTACCTGGCTGGGCATCTGAGCAGGAGGAACTACCTAATGGGTCACCTGCCTGGTGTGTGGGAGACATGAGAGATTTCTGCAGGGCAGCCAAGTACCACCATGGCTTGGTGGATTGAGAAGGAAAACTCTGGTAGTTCCCTTTCCTGATTAAATACCACCTCAGCCCTACAAATATACAAATGAAAAAATATGGACTTGAGACTAATTACATTTTTCCATTAGAAGTTACGCCCCAAAAGTACAAAAAAGTGCTTTAGTGCCTGAAATAATTTAACCAAAAAAAAAAAAAAAAGACTGAGACTTCCTAGCTTCAGGATCTGTGCTTTTTTAAAACAAATATTCCCATTTCACAATACTTGCAACACAACCTGTTCAATGCTAGCACGCAGCCTCATCTCTGGGTCACTGGTGCAGAGACTGCCCACACCGGAAGTTTTGATCCAGTTATACTCAAAGCACATAAAACGTGTAGAGAAACAGAATTTGGAACCACACATTTTTGAAACTTGGGAAGCACAGATTACTGGTTTGGATTCATACTCCAGAAAGGATATACTACTTTGAAATTGATTGACTAATGCTGTTAAAGACTTTATGGGCTCTTGATGCAATTTAGTTCAACAAATCTTAAAAAGATTCATCCGCTGACAATCATACTACTGAATTTCCTCTCCTAGAAAAGAGACCATGGTTTTGAGACATTTCTCTCAATTAGTTTGCTTGCCAGCTCAGACACTTTTCCCTGTTTAGGATAATTACGTATCAATTAAAAAGATACTTTCAGGAAAAAGTCCATTGTTCAAAATCAGTTGAAATTATTAGCCATAGTTATAGCATGTCAGACTGATAGTATCCGCAGACAATATCAATTTATCATTTGTTGATATTGATATTCCCAAGAATTTACAATCCAACATTGAGAGTATAAAATTGTAATATTACAACAGAACTGGAAAGGAGCACTAGAACTGGACCCCCTGAAGTTATTCCTGGGAAAAATATCAGCCAGAAATCATAGTTGGGAGACCTAGAAGATGTGGTTTGGTATCACTTATTTTAGGTAACACAAAGACTAGCTTGATATAAATGTGGGAGAGTGTTAAGGTCAAGAAGCCTCTTGTACTTCCCAGAGGAAATATTTATGACCCTTTGGGAAGAGCTGAACCCTGTTATAGTGATGGGCGCCAAGGTGCTTGCTGTTTACTGGGAGCAATTTTATATTTTACAGGGCCATGACAGCTTTTGTTGATAGTTTGTCTCTATCCAGGAATAAAAATGTTAGACTAAAAATATAAACTAAAAGCTGAAATGGAAATATTCACAGTCCATTATCATTACTAAAATGGAAATATAATTTCTCTCTCTGTGCATCCCTAAATAGGTTTCTGTTCTAATTGGCCTGAGAAGTGAAACACAGTTGCTTGTTAGAATATCTATTTTCACACATGCATTAATCTCATGGGAATTCCATTTAATCTTTCCCTATTTTTAAGACTTGCCCACAGCTTGCATACAAATTATAACTTTTAAGTAAGTACTCCTTTCAGTGTCTTGTCAGTGTCCTGCTAACTGTGAACTAAGATGTGTCATGATGATGCGGAGGGTGCAGCAATTCCCATGACTGTATGCAGTATCTGAAGAGCACAGGGTGTCTTGCGTTTTAGGGTACTGACTTGTATGGCTTCTAAAACCAAATCTTTTCCAAGTATTTGTTCCTTTTAAAATGTTTTGCTTTCAAATGTAGCTTTCCAAGTTTGCTCTTGGAGGTCTTTTAGTTTTATTCTGGTTTTGTTTTGTTGCTGTTTTTCTGTTTGTTTTGTTTTAATGAGAGCAGAAGTTGTTAGATTCATTCGTTCAGTCTCAGGTGTGGGAAAACTCTGGTAGGCTTTGCCAGCAAAATATGTATGTTACCACTGATCCTAATTTTCTACCTCTCTGGAACACGGGGAAATCAGTGAAACAGCTACTGATTTTTGTTCTATCATTTCCTTTCCTGCTTCATCCTGTGATCTTCCAGGCCACAAGCAGGTCCCTGCTCCCAAAAAACCACAAAACTCCTGCAATTCTGTACCCATGTAATAATTCTGGCTCCTAGCTTCTCTTCTGGAAAAAGAGGATTTAATTCTGGATCCACTGCAGCCAGTTGCAAAACACCTGCCAATTTCAGTGGGGCCAGAATTTCACCTGGAAGTTTCACTCTGTGCTACCTGCAAAGCTTCTGCACAGGGGCACGTAGCATATACACAGCTGGACCCCTGACTGCTGCGCTGCCAGAGCTCTGCAGGTCCCTGGCAGGATGACTCCCAGGAGAAGGAGGGTAGGGCATGCCCTCAAGTCATTGTAGTTTTCTAACCGGTAAATGGATGTAATTCAGGGAGGTTGCTACAGCAATTCCTCCTGCAACTTTTCCCTTCTTGCCTTTACTTTAACAAGCTGGACCTCAGTATGGATTTTTTTTTTTTTTTAGTTGAAAAAGTATCTTCTATCTACTTTTCCAAGTATAAAAATAAGGTCCCAATACTTGCATATTCCCCGAGATTTAATCTGTCATGAGCTTGGACTTTTTACTCTTCTTTAAGGAAAAAATAAAGAAGAGGGACTTGTTTGTGGGGCTTGGTGATGGCTTGGTTTTGGGGGGTTTTTTACTATATGAAAATACAATTAAAATATATCTGTATCAAATAATACCATATTGTTTTTTGTGTATATATATACATATGTTTGTGTGTATGCATACATATATATATATATATTATGTGTTTACTTATATAAGTACATCCACATGTGACTTGAGTTTGCATGGCCAAGCATTAAATTGCAGGCTCTCTCTCTTGAGATAAAGCTATTTTTTGCCCTTTTTTAGCTCAGGATGATACAGCCTTCACACGGCTGTTGAACTGAAGGAATGTAGCAGCAGTGTCAAGTCCGTGTCATGCATACATCATGGGACTCAGAGTGTCATTCAGTCCACAAGAATAGCTCCCACTATGTGCTCCACACAGAACAAAAAATAAAATCTAAATGTGACTGTACTGAAGCAGTGATTTTAAAAATCTTTGTGTGTCCATAGTTCAGTTCTTTTGATGTCAGTCCAGCCAAGTATAGTGTCATGGTCATATGCTTCTCACAGTCAACTTCCTCTTTGATAGAGTCATGAAACCCAGCTGAAAATGAGATACTCTGTGGTCTAAGAACCCGATCAAAATTTAGGCTGCGCATGGACGGAGCCATGTTTTAAATAAAGGATTTTTGAATTCCAAGAAAGCGTTGGTTCCTGTGTGTCTCCAGTTATGCTTTCTCCAGGGAGAGCATGGTCTCTTCAGGGGCATGGCTGAAGTTCAGCAAGAGCCAGGCAGTTGGGTGGTGTGAGAGCAGCACCTGGATGAAGATGTGCTGAGCCAGACTAGCCATGCCCCTGTACCATGATCCTCCTTCCCTCAGTCCAGCAAGGCTGTGAGCGAGACGTATTTACAAACAGAATTAGCTGTACCATGCGATTAGTTAAACTCTTTTTTAAAAACATGTGGGCTGGCCCCCTCTCCACCACAAGTGTTATAAATATCTTGCTTCCTGGCTGTCGTGTTGACAAACTGAACTCCTTCCACCACCTCCGCCACCCCCACTTTCTCCCTTCACAAACACATGCTACTTCTCCCAGGACTTCAAAGTTTATTTCTCAAACACTTTTTTGGGGGGGAGGCGGGAGGGAGGAAAGAGGAATAAGTGTGTCAAAACCATCAATTAAAACCAAATCCTTTCTTGTTGTGTGCTGGAACATGCAGGAAATACGTCCCGACCTGTTTTGAAAGTAACATGAAATAGCAGCGTAGAGATGCAAAGATTAGAAATCTCGAACTTCAGAAATCCTAGAGTGCTTGTTAGGTGACTGGACTGAAATCCACCCAGGGCTTGCACAGAGGTAGTCACTTCCAGCCTGCGTCTTACTTGTCTGTCTCAGTGATGCTCATTTAAACTCCTAGTCCAAGGCTTTACACTCTTACTCAAAGGCCAGCTCATAGCTGACCTAGTGAAAATTCCTCTTCAGTGCCAGTGATTTGACCAGCAGCATAGTAGAAAGCAAAATATTCCTCAATTGAAATGCAAACCCCTTACTTTATACTGCATACACAAACATAAAATGCCTTCTAGCAAGTGCTTCGCTTCCAGTGCCTCTATGCACGGGGCTGAAGGGTTCTCTTCCCTCGTCAAAGTCATAAAGATCCAGAAATTACTAACAAGAAGTTTCAGGTGACCTGCCGTAAGCATGCAGCAGGTTAAGTGAACAAACTTAGTGACAAGGGGCTCTCTCTGTCCCTTGTTTGGGAGTCTCCCAAATGCTGACTTGTTTTTTACCCCTATGAAGCATCTGATGTCACTTTTCTGTGTGGGTGGAAAATGCTGTACAAAGGTTAAACAAGTTCTTTCATCCTTGCTCATGAAAGTAAGCTCGTATTGCATTTCCAGTAACTAAGTGCATTACTATAACAGGTTGGGGATTTACTTTATGCATATGTGTGTACCTCTGGTGACTAACTGGCCGTGTGCTGTCACCCTTCCCCTTAATCTCACTCAAATTACTGCTTAATCTGAATGCCTTTTTGGCCAGAGTTTATAAGGATAGCACAGCCAACATTTCCAGCTTGCAGTGAGTAGGCATCGTGTCACAGGACCGCAGAGCCATAACCTGCTCCGCATGCTACGGGAAGCAGCTTTTTAGAAATTAAAGTGCACCGGTTTACATCCCATAAAATAGCCTGTTTCTTCAGCCAAGTGCTTGAACAGAAAGCCGTCGCTGAGTACAGCAGAGGAGCGTGCATTTGCATTTCAGCACAGGCAAAATACTAAGCTACTGCTTATGAGTTTTGTCAGGTGGAGGCCTATAAAAAGCGGGAGTCGGTGGAGTTGTCTCAGTGGACGCAACGCACCAGAACTATCCGAAAGCCCTTGATAACGTTTGTTTTGGTTTGCTTTTTTTTCCCCCCAGAAAGGGTGTTTAACAAGGGTGGCAGACCAGGATGCCAGAGAACCCTTCCTGGTGGCTAGGATATGAAGGCCGTGAAGAAGCTGCGCTCACAAGTGCGGCAGAAGGCTGAGGAGCTTTATGCAAACCAGTTGTTGCTAGCGCAGTTCCCGCACTGCAGGAGGGTAGGTGTATCAGCACGGAGATCATCACAGCTACCGAACGGAGGCTGTGCAAACCAGGAGGGCTCGCAGCCTCCCACACTGCCTACCGCTGCCAGCTTCACCTGAGCTAACAAGTTCAAAGGCAGCTCAGATGTGCCTGCGTGAGCTCCGGTAACAGCTCTGCGCTAACAACTGGGGCACGGTGTAGAAGCGTGAAATGAAGAGTAAGAACAAACAACCTTAGATGGCCTGGCAGAAACCAAGGCAGAGTGCCTCCTGTCTTCTAGCAGGGCTGTTGATGGGAATTAACCCCATAAAAGGCTGTATGCTTATGTGAGAGCATCTGCAGAACGTGCACACACAGCCATATATATCTATATAGGTAAAGTATTGGCCAAAATTGATGAAATACAAGTGAGGACACTAACAAGGCCAGGTGAACGGTAACCCAGTACATGCTGATATATAAAAAGCAACGACCACTGGTAGAAGCAATTGGAAAACCAATCACAGACACTTTATTGACTTATAAACTGTAACACTCTGGAAAAGGGTAGGATCACTCCTGACAACAGCTCTGTAGGAAAGCTTCTGTAGAGTATGTCATCTGTGAAAAAAAACCAAAAAAAGGCAGATGATGTATTATGAGGCGTAAGAAACAGAGTGGAAAATACATTATAAACAGCATAATGTGATAGGTAAATGAATAATACGCTGCCAACTGGGATGCTGTGTTCAGTTTTGGTCAGTGCTTTTGTAAGAGATAATACAGTAACAGAGGGGATTCAGATAAAAATCATTAAAATAAGTAGAGGAATGAAGACTTCTATATGAAAAGATAAAAAGGATTAGGTCCATTTAATTTAAAGACAAAATAAGAAAGAATATTTTAGAGGTTGCAATATGATGATTCTAATACAAATGAAATATCCTGTGCTCCTATTCAACTTTTCACTCGTTCAAAAATGGGGAACCATTACATGATAAAAATCCATGAGGAGTGATAAAAGGCTGCATTTTTTCCATACAACAAAAATACGAACTTGCTCCTCGGAACCCTTTGTTCTACCAATATTAAAATGGACTGAACACTTATAAAGAAAATTAGAATATGTAAATTCATTAAGTTAAAGAAATATTTTCTAAGAAGTTATATATACCATCTTTAGAGTAAACAGAACCTGGTGTGATATCATATGCTAATTCCAGCATACATTCAAGAGAGGATAAGGGAAGTACAGGAGGGAGGGTGCCACAAAAATAGGTTTTCTATAGCTAACAGCATTAGTACATCAGATATGATATCACATCTTCTGTTGATATTAGATGCAAGAATTGCATATTGTTCAGGAAGGGAAGATTCACCCTTTTCCAATGGCAAAGCTTCTGCCCCTGTCCTTGCATTGCTGTAAGCTAGTGAACTTTAAACTCTGCATGTTTGCATGCGGAAAACTCACTGCTGATGCAGAACCGAGCCCTCCCAGCCCTATGCCTTAGGCCAGAATAACACCGTGGAGAAAATCCACTTCTGGCGTGGAGAGGAGAAAATATTTTCCTGACAACTGATCTAAAAGAAAATAATAATACTGAGAGCTATTTGTAACTGTTTGGAAAAAAACTGAACAAGTCCCAGTAGAGACAGACTGGCAGGCAGAGAGTGGAGGAAACACTGCAGAGCTAATTAATTTATTACATAAATCCATGGCTTATCAAGTGATTATCACTCCATATAAATGCCATGAGCAAACAAGGAACATTAGAGCTTTGAGGAGCATCGACCGGCATCATTTTGAGAGGGTTCGACTGGTGTAGTATTGAGCCTCCGGGAACAAGTGACTCATGACATGCTGCACTTATTGGCCAGATTTTTCCCAAACCAGAAGCTCTTCCTTCCCCCTACCTTAAAAAGAGAAGAAAGCAAAACAAACCCCCCAAAATCCCCAAGCCCACAAACAGTACAAAGAGAAAGTGGGGAAAAAAAAAGGAAAAAAAATTAAACCCCCTGGTCTTCATAACCCAGTTCCTCCTACATGCATTTCCCACAAACTGTCAACATCCCACAGGAATCTACCCACGTTACACATCACAGCACAATGCTCCCGACAAAGGCATCTCAACCCATGATGTTTCAGGCAGCCTTTCAAACCGCCTTCAGTGTATCTAGGTTCACCAGCTCTGTAATTAGGTGTTAAGTTTAAGCAATCCAGGAATTTATGCGGGGAGATACTTCTTTGCCTGTTCAGCATGATTTATGCCTGCATGGTCTAGCTGGAATGAACAAAGGTTCATCCCGTGAAGAAAATGAGACTTGCCATATCTCCAGTAGGCTCCAGCTCAGTGAAGCACTTAAACGTATGCTCAGGTTCATCCCTATTTAGAATAGCATTTAACCAAGCATGGGTAGCTCAGTGGTCCCTTCAGTTCCATGGGACTAAAGCATGCATGTAACTGCTCTCCTAAACAAGCTTTCATTTATAAACAACATCAATAATAATGTTAATCATCATCATCATAACAACATCTGCTCTGCTTGGCTTTACACACCACACTAGACTTCAGAAGTGAACTATGATAAATTACAAGCGTAGGTTCTTGCCATAAACAAAGCAGGAAAGATAACATTGTGAATAACGTCAATCCTTGCCAATATGGCTTTCTTTGGTACATGTCAGAGTGTTGCAGGGTTAAAATGACCATTCAAAATGCCTCTTTGATGTGTGATTAACTCTCAGCAAGTGCATATTCCTACTGACCCAGAGAACTGAAGGCTCCATCATATATTTCATTTTAGTCTCCAACATCAAAGGTTACGACAAAAAAAGGTGGGAAAATGTCGTTCTAGGAGACCAGGAGGCAAAAGACAAAATATGACAAAAGTAAGACAAAATTAAGACAAAATTATTGGGTCACGTCAGCAGCCAGTTCTACAAAGGGCTGCATAGCATGTTTTCAGATGCTTTGCTAATCATTACACTGGTATGTGTTGAGAGAAGTGTTGTTAATGACTCTTCTCATATTCCCAAATATTTGCCCAGAATGTGAATAACAAAAAAATTTGGCAATCAGTTCTTGAAGTTTCAGCACCTATCATACCTAGTGTAACTCGCTAATCTAAACATGCATCTGCCTCTGTTTTCACCACACACACACACCTTAATTGCCACAAAACCTAATTTATGTTGCTAGCTCTTAGGTGAATTTGATGACTTCCTGCAGCCCCTTCCAACTTTCAGATGAACTTCAGATACACTATAAGCCAGACAATGCATCGTAGTAGCTCTCTGTTTTACAACGCACTATTAGGGTTGGTACGCCGATATTCCCTTTATTTTATTTAATTTACCTTCCTACATATTTCAGTTAACAGTTTTGAGAGGAGTATATATCCATTAGCATGCAGACCTCAGTAGCGTTCAAGGACACCAGCCACGCTGCCGTAGCTGTAAGTGACTATCCAACCATGCCACAATAAAGAACAATAGTTAGTGCTCACTCTAGTGGCATGTTTTTCCAGGTGAATTTTTGTTTTTCTAAATCTAACCTTTATTCATGCTTTCTTGTCTTTCAAAGAAAAATGACAACGTTTTGTTGCTGGGCAATGTTCAGAGGTAACTCAAATTTTCAGTTGCATCTGAAACAAACAAAATCTCTTCATTTACTGTATATATATGTGGGTATGTATCTAAATACAGATATATGCACAATAAAATAGGTAGAGCTATCTTGATTGTGTTCTTCTGCCAGGGAATACTCAAAATGACAAAAGAACAAAATCAGTGGTCCAAAGACTCACATATCTCAACTGGTGCATACTGAAGTTTTTCCATTTGATCTTTACTCAGACCTTACGCAAACCACAACATTTCAGGAAATGTTCTGATCTTTCTAGTCAGTGATTGTGAAACAACATTTAAAAAGAGGGTTTTCAGGCATGTTACTAGTTTCTTATTCCATGGAAATGCAGGGGAGGAGAAAAAGCACTCTTATCTTAGTGATTCAACACTGGTATTAATGATATGTTCATGTATCTAATAACTTTCTGGGTTATATTTGTTCATATCAATGTAAAACAAATTGAAAGAAAAATCACACAAGTGAGAATTTTTTAATGTCTGAGTCATCATTGAAAGGACAGAGTGACAACATATGGACTGTCCCAAGCCTCTAAGGCTTAAGGTCTGCCTGAGTGCAGCACCAGACCTCAAGGTTCATGATAAGTGATCAAAACATGAAACATCTGGGTTTTTATATAATTTCCTCTAGAAATCAAGCTTGTGACACCACCCCCCCACCCCCACCCCCCCCAGCATAAACATTTTTTTGTGAAAAAAACCAAAACAACCTGTCAAAATTTTTAAGTTGCTTAAAGTACTTTTTCAGTGTGTCTTGAAATGCGAGAGATTGCAATGGACCCTTGCCCAGCAGACATACTTGGGAGGAGGATTTCATAGAATCATAGAATATACTGAGTTGGAAGGGATCCATAAGGATCATCGAGTCCAACTCCTGGACTCGGGGCCAAACACCTCTGCGCTGACGTCTTGTAGCTCTGTGACACACTTCGTGTTGTGGGTTCCTAGGTACTGGGTCCTCTGGCTTTGCCAGCTCAGTTTTGACACTCTTAAGAACTGCGGAGCAGGGACACAGGGCTCCTCTCCCCCTCAAATCAGGGGTGTGCAGGCAGCCAGGCTTGCAGTGCCTGGTGGCAACAGACAGCAGCACTTTTACAGGACAGAAGAAGGTAGAAGGCAGGAGGAAAAAGTGGACAGAGCTCACTTCCCTTTCTTCTCTGTGGAAGTCAGCCCAGCTTGTGTGCACCTTTCAAGCTTGCTTTGTAATGACTATTTAAAACCTGCGTTCATCTTCTTTGCAGGTTTCTCTCCTTCTATGAGGCAGAGAGGAATAAGACCAAAGAGGTCAGCCCCACTTGAAGGAGACGTATCACTTCATTTCCATATACGTGCAGTATTCTTCTTGTATTAGGATGCTGCTTGAAGATGTGGCACAGAGGGAGGAGGGTGTAAGGTGAATGAGTTCCTGTGTAGTTCGTGCCCACATTACGCTTATGCAGCAGCATCTGTAATAGATAGATGCACTCAGCACACAACTTTCCCAGTGTGGCCCCAGCTAGCAGAAACCATCAGGGGAGGGGATGGAGCTGGCAAAAAATAAGTATGGGGTCGTCAACCTGTTTTTGTTTGTTTGTGTTTTGTAAAACTCATGGTGACATAAAAAGCCACCATAAATTACAATTACTCATCATATCTGCAATTATTAGGAAGAGCTGTTCCTAGTTTCAGTCCTAATTATCCTGCTAGTAATTTCAGATTCTTTTCTAACACGGTATGAGGGACTGCACAAAATCTGCTCATGACAACAAGCAATGACCATAAAGGTGTAAAATGAGATAATTACAGTCTGAAACAAAAGAAAAAATGTTAGCACTCAATTCCCTCAATGATAATTAAAACTTACATTTGATGGCCATAACTTAAGCATCTACTTGGGAACAGAAGCAATTTTTTTCCTTGTTAGCCCTAATTTACATTCCTACAACAGTGCTGGAATAAAAAGACAGACCAGCGATGAAATGGAACAGTCTGAGTAGTCTTTAAGCAAAACATGCTTAGGATTTAAATTCCATTTGCTGCAATACCAGTTTTGTTAGGACCAATGGGCTCTTTCCTTCCATTTGAAACAGGTGCAGAGGTAACCAAGTTCAGGTTCAAGAATCTCTTGAGAGGTTCTTCAAGCCCATGTGTCTTTGTCTCTGTGTTGTGAGAACGATGGACTCTTCAAGCTCTCCTGTGCTGTTGCAGCTCACCTGAGATAGAAAAAGCCCAGTGAGAAAGACGAGTAGCCAAGCTGTTTCTGTTTTTCAGGTGGAAAAAAGACTATTGTCAACAAAGTCCTCCACAGAAAGCAAGGGGAGGAAGATCATTGCCAGGGCAGTGCTGTAGGTTGACAAAGCCTGTGCCCGCAGCAGGTATGGTGTCTCTCTTCGGTTAGCCACAACAGCAAACCCCAGGCATTCTTTTTTTTTTTGCCTTGTCTTGAGACAGACGGTGTGTTTGGAGGCTTTTCCAGTAAGGCTGCAGCCCTCTGAGTGCATCAAGGTGGGACCAGCCCATGACTGCTGCGGGTGAGCCAGCAGCCACCCCCAAGTTTCTATGCACTCTGCTTTCACAAAAGGAAGACAGGTGGGGCTGCACAACAGGCCAGAATAAGGCAAAAAAAGAGGGGAAAGAACAATTATGAGAAAGAGTTTCCAAATGATCACATCTTGATGTATTTACACTTCTTTTCATGGTATAGAAAAGACAGGGACCTTCTGGAGAGAGTCCAGAGAAGGGCGACAAAGATGATTAGGGGTCTGGAACATCTCCCCTATGAGGAAAGGCTGAGTGAGCTGGGTGTGTTCAGCTTGGAAAAAAGAAGACTTAGGGGGGACCTAATTAGTGTTTACAAATATCTTAGACATGGGTGGCAGGGGGAATTGGCCAGCCCCTTTTCAGTGGTCAGTGGGGACAGGACTAGGGGCAATGGCTGTAAGCTGGAGCACAGGAAGTTCCACACCAACATGCGGAAGAACTTTTTCACAGTGAGGGTGACAGAGCAGTGGAATAAGCTGCCCAGGGAGGTGGTGGAGTCTCCTTCTCTGGAGATATTCAAGTCTCGTCTGGACGCCTATCTATGTAATATGAGATAGGGAGCCTGCTTTGGCAGGGGGGTTGGACCCGAAGATCTCTTGAGGTCCCTTCCAACCCCTAAGATTCTGTGATTCTGTGATTCTGTGAATTCCACAGGCCATGTTCCTAATCCCAAAGATTCTGAAATATGCAGCAGAACAGTTATTTTCCCTGGACTGGGATACATTCATGGGCCACATGTCATTTCACGGAAACCCCTTCACAATTAAGCCTTTATTAAAACTTTTCGGGATAAAAAGTAGAGAAATTTACATCAGGTTCCCTCCAGGTTTTGCCATTAGAAATGCAAGTGTTGTGTGTCCTGAGGAACAAGTGATTTGTTGCCAATAATTTAACAGAGGGCTTCCCACGAAAATATTCTCCCTTAGTCTGTAATAAGCTCCATGTCCCAGGTGTCTGTGTTTGTGCACACTACTAAAGTGGGCAGGTGAGAGAATGGGCAATCTGTTTGTTTGGTTTGGTTTCCTCCCCACCCTTTAAACAAAAAGACTTTTAAAAAATGAATTCATGCTAAAAAGAAGGCAATGCCTTCTCCTTTAATACCATTAAGTCTGCAGGAAAACAAACGGCTCCACAGAACATTAGGAGCAATCAAAGGGCAAACAATCTATACTCAATCAAAATAAACGTACCAGATGACACAAATCTGCTTTCACTTACAGTAAATGAGCATATATAGATATCTACATGGGTAAATAGGCTTCTCAGAAGTTTCTTCTGGAGAAAACTCATAAAACTTGGAAATGCCAAATAGATATCTTTATGTCCCACTGTGCAGTTGCTCATAAACTTCATGTACATTTACTGTAAAAGACACATTGCCACTGACTATTACCGACTGAATGTAAGCCAAATATTTCTTTGAAACAATCACATAAGGAATACATTTGTGACATTTTAAATAGTCGAAAGTAACCGATCATAGACGTAATTAAGTGAAGCCATTCGTTACCACATTATTCAAATGTCCTGCTGCCACGCAAGGTGTACTTTTCTCACAATACCCTAATCCCAGCCGTGCTGGCCTCCGCTCTGCGAGCTCTTTTCCTGCATTGTTCCAGCCTAGCAGTCACCCTGCGTATTGACGTTTCTGTTCAAATAAACGCGCTTAGAAATGAGGCTCCTTGGCATTTCCAGAACTTCAGAAGGTTTTCAAGTGCACTTCCCTATGCCTTTTGCGCTTGAGAAAGCCATGTCTGTAATTTTAAAGAAGAAATGTAAATTCTTAGGGCATGAAACACAAATCTGCTTTGCTGAAGAATATAAATTTTGCGGCGTGTGGCATAATATCCAGTTTGGAATGAGCTGCAGTTACAGAGAGGACCACACGCCTGTTTCTCTTGAATATATTATTCTGGAAATCACTGAACCAAAGGGTCTCCTAAACCAATGAAATACTTTACAGCCAGCTCCAAAATAACAGGGCAGGCTTCTAAGAGCTGCGAGCATTAAATAACACAGTAAGACAGAGATGGTCAAATACGTACTGGGTAGATTTAACTCTAGGGTTTTTAAGAAACTTTTAGCTTGGTTCAACTACTTATCCAAGACATTTTAATGCTGCTTTGCAAGAGGTCTTTATCTTACTGAAAATCAGCCTTGCAATGAATTTCTCTTACCCTTTATGTTGGATCATCGTAGTAGAACTGCATTCAGCAAGGAGTATAATGATTGTATTTCCCTGCGCCTGACATTTCTATAATTTCATTTTTAGTAGGTTTTTTTCTTTGATTTGCTCAACTGTTAGCTATTTTTATGCCCGTGAAAGTGTATGACAGAACTGAAGGGACACATGCTTAGTGATATTCAATACAGCCCTATCATCCTGATTTTAGACTACGATAAAATTGGTGCAACAGAGTGGTAAATCAGGCCCCTGGCAGCTAGTCCTTCAAACCTCAAGAAGGTATAGTTTCTCTTTGGATTTTTAGAGGTGCTCTTGGTTACAGTCATAGGTGGTCTCATACTGCTTTTTGCTTCACAATTAAACTTAGTGTTCTTTTTCCTGGTCCATTACATCTTTTGAAAGGCTGTGCAATAACCAGCATACAGAAGCCTGAATTTGCTTAGTTTTGAGAATATTCATCAGACTGGGGGATTTATTTGGTTTTGCAGATTCCCTGTCACGGTGGTATCTCACAGCTGTGGCTTACTAAACCCAAATGCTCGTATTTGTTCATCATACAGAAGGAAACAAAACCGAATTGATATATGTAGCATGAAGAGTAAGTTTTTTACAAGCCAGATGCAGAAAGACAGCTCTGACTTCTGGGATGCCTGTGTGTACGTACAGAAAAGATACCTCCCACCATGTCAGGGTTTGACTGCTGCTGCTGCAGCGCATCTGACTTTTTCAGCACTGTTTCGACATCTAGACTGCCATCCCCGTTGAAGCTGCAGTTTTGTGATAGCTGTCACGTACATTTTGTTTTCAGCTGGCTTTGTGTGTTTTTAAATCAATCCACAGCTCTTGCCATAGGAAGAATTTTGTTTCGAGGAGAATGCTGTGGGGAGACACTGTGAACACTTCTAGGGGTGGTGCTCTCAAGGATGTGATCCCACAGTTAGAGCTTGTGATTTTCTCTGGACATCTCAGAGCCACTTCCAAAGCAGCTCAAGCCCATGTGCAACCTATCCAGCCACTGTGGTCCCATGCTCCTGCCCCACCCACTCTATTCCATTGGGGCGGGTGGGCTCTTGCCTGCATATGCAGCAAGTAGGGAAATGCATTTCTGCCAATGCAGCTGAAAACAAGGACTGCAAGGAAGCATTGAGCTTTCTGCCACGTCAGCTCCTGCAGCCGGCTCTCTGCCCACGCAGCTGAGCCCTGGAGCTGGTGCAAGGACAGGACAGGAACGCATGATGGGACTGGGCAGGACATCAAGCTGCCATTGAACTTCGTCTTCTGGTTACGGTTTCATATCTGGCTGAGTCCTGACAGGGAAGAGGGAGAAGGTCCTGCTCCTCACCCTGTCTCCTCCCCCAGACACAGGGTCCTGATCATTCCCCTTGGGATGGCTCTAGCAATCAGATAGCCCAGAGGCAAATCGATTCAGAGAATTGACCCAGTGGAAATCTAACACTGCACATAAATAAATATGCAAATGAAAGAACAGTTTACTGCCAGATATGTCAACCTGTCAACTGAGCCGATTTGCCTTAAGGCCACACAATTGCCAAAACCAATATGAGGAGGGAGGAGGGTACCTGCAGCTTAGGAGAGGGGGCAGACAAGAAGGGAGCAGGACCTTCCTTTTTCAGTGGAAGGTGCATGCTGGCTTAGCAGAGCTGCTTGGAAAGTGAAGGTACCACTTCTGTTTCTGTGATGCCTGTGGTTTGGAGGGAAGGGGACTTAAGAAGAGACAAAATTCATAGAGGCAAATCTTAGCTCCTGAAGATTCACCTACCAGGGTTGATCATCTGTGCCTCAGTGTGGAGGCAGATGGACTTCTCTGGGTGAGTGATTGAGGGTGACCTTATCTCAGCTGTGATCATGGAGGGAGCCCAAAGACATTGCTTCCTCTAGGGACAAGGCAGCCTTTGTCAACACTGTAATAATAATGATTATCAGCTTGTCTCATCACTGATCCCTACAGATTTTCAGCGGAGAGCTGAAGCCTGGTAGGATGAGCTTTCCCAGGAGCTTGCCCCTGCAGAAACCATCCGTGAGCTCAGGAGTCTGCAGGCCACAGGCAGAAACCCCCAACCCCCACCGAATTACACATTCATTTCCCTCCGCACAGGCAAGGCAGCAGAAATGAGGAAGTAGCAAAGGTTCTGAACTATGGCAGAATATTTTATTGAAAAATAAAGAATATCTACATTTGAATAAAATGATCCAGGGGTGGGGGGTTTTTGCTACACACTCATGGTGGCTGCCTTGCACTTTCCCCGTGATAATTTGTATGATTTATTATGACAAACCACAAGCCCTAGTAACGGCAGACACAGATCCTTGGCAGGAAAACATGCTACATATTTTAAAGCTGTTTTATACTAAATATATATATTTTCAGTACAATACAAGGTAGAGAGAAAGCCCCCAGTGTTTTTCTAGATGGATAGAGTCTTGTTGAGGAAAAAAAAATAATCTAACTTCTGGACCTTACCTACGTAAAATAAAATGTAAAAGCCTTTAAAAAACAAAACCCAAAAAAATCCACAAAAAACTTCCCTAAATACACTCTAAAGACATTGTTACATTTTGCTATCACAGAATTTCACCAGCACCCGCTGAGTTCTGTTCAGTTCTAGGTTTTGGTATAACCAGTCTTGTGTCCTCTAGTTTGTACTGAGCTGTGTTTGCAGGATCAGCTACTACCTTTTCCTGTTCTGAATTCAGAAAGATTCCTCTTTAGGCAATCTTTCCTGTTATAAACATACTCTGAAATAATTTAACCGGCTATTAATTAAACTAAAGATTTAAGGATTGCTTCGCATGTGCAGTGAGTCATAGGTTCAATCTTCTATACTTAATGAAATGCTGAAAAAATGGTATATATGTGTGCATAGGAGCAAATGAACAATGGGTCCAAAATTGGTAATATTTGGAGGGTAAAAAAGTGTGGTATGTTTGTTTCTGCTTTATGAAATTATTAGGCATCAGCAGTCCTCTCTCAGATGCATGTGGCCTGTCAGTATAGTATAGTATTGATAAATAATTTATGTGGAAATTAGTTACCATTAATGTATGACACTGCTAGATTAATCAGTTCCCATTATATGGAAGGATTTTACGTAATTAAAATCATTTATCTGTAAAAAGAGTGAGTGTTCGAAGCTGCCCATCATATGCCTCACATAATGTCATAAACAATGATAAACAAAAGCCACACTGGCAAAAAGTGTGCTCACACAAAAACGAAAGGATACATTTCCCTTCACAGGACAGGTAATGGAACTTGGGAGCTTTTGAAAATTCTTAAATGCTAGACCCTCAAACAAAATATTTTATTTAGTCAAGATTTGTTATCCAACATTGGTATGAAGAAAGACCAAGAATGTTATGTGAGCAACTCAGTGAAACTTGCAGGACTCCGCACCATCTTATTTATTTTGTTTTAAATGTTGGTTCAATGTCATGAACGCACAAGACCTGTGCTTTATTTCAAGTTTTTCTGGATAATTCAGGACAAGAAATTTCATGTCCTTGCATCTTTATTTTCTCCTGGCAATAATACACTGGTCTCTGTGTTAAAGGATACTGGGATGTAATATTGAAACTACTAAGTGTTTGATTATCCCTTTTTGAGCATCACTGCTCTTGCCTCAGGGCAGCACAGAAGAGAAATAACAAATAACACTGTTGTTCAGCTTCCTGTGACCCTGCATAGGGAAAAAAAGGTTTTGTTAGTTAAAAGGTGTTGCTTACTGAAACACCAAATGCTTGAAGTGAAATTCTAGTTTTGCCATCATCCTTAATGGAGCTAGATTTCTTTGGTTAGATTCTGCACATTTCCTCATTTCAAACTACAATGTATTTCACTAAAATATCAACTTGTAAGGGAAAAAAAAAAAGAATAGAAGAATCTATGAGGAGCAGCCCTTTTATCCAAAAAGCTGAAAGATGGCAGTCTGTCTTAAAATTTACAACAGAAGTAAAATAACAACCTAAATTGTAGATGTTATTATGACTCTAAAATAGGCACCTTTGTTGTATACCTGGGTTTCCATTGAGGTATCAAATTTTCAAAATGCTGCCCAAGAAGCACAGGCTGTTCATTGCCATTCCTGCTTCTGTTTTTCCCAAGCGGCAACAATCAAATGAACAAGAAAAGTCATTTGTACAAGGTGGAGTAGGTATCTGTTAACATGTGTGCTGCTTTTATGGTGAGGTGGAAGGAACATAGCTTTAACCGCTCACCGAAGAACACTCTTAAACTTGCATTTATTTACATAGCATCTATGGCATTTAGCTGACTGAAGAGAATTGATTAGCAGGAAGGCTGTTAAACAGCAGTCCTATAGCAGGCACTGCACTGAGGATTAGAGGTTTATTTCACTAATTGGTGCCCTCCTGTAGTCTTTATGAGCCTTATGAGTTGATTCTAAAAAATAAAGGAGCACGCTGAACTGGGTTTAGAATAAAAACTGAGTGATGCTTTTCAATCCATAGAAATCCCATAGCTGAGCTCTTTTGGAAAAAGAGTAGGATTTTCCAGACAAATCATTCCTCTTGTTTGAATGTATGTCTTCTTGTATCCTTACTGTGCTGATCGGCAAACCCCAGATAGCATGGCATGCTGGAAACCAGACCTGTACCAGCCACGGCAGGCAAGGTGTTGCCTTAATTGTCCACCGCGGCTGCCTGAGATGTAGAGAGCAGAGCTCCTTGCACCACCTTGGCTCAGGCCAGCAGTAGCACCACACACAAGGCAGGCAGGCACGGCTTCTATCGCACAGAGACATCAGTGCAAAGCCTCATTATAATAATATCTCTGTTAATGTACAGCCTGTGAACCTACAGGTTTGAATGACACCATGGGAGCCGTGGTGGCGGTGGCAAGATGGGAGCTGGGGAGCTCCAGGACACCCATGGAGGAGCCGGCATGTCTCGCAGATAAGCTAAGCTTGTACAGGGATGACTGAAGAGGAAAAGAGGTTTCAGCAAGCTCCTCCTTACCTTCTGAAGGATGTTTTATCATGGATAGGCAGAAATAACATCCCCATCTCTCTGTTTTCATAGTAATCTGAAACAAGCAGATGCACACACTGAACCCTGAAGAGCAGTGCTGGTACTGGGCAAAAGGGCCACCAGGCTCCGGCTGGCTCCTGAAGGCTTCCAGGGTGTGGAGAACACAGGTAGAGGGCTCACAATGTATCCAAAGAGTTACTATTACATGTGGTGTGTGAAATATGTTGTATGTACAATGTATTTCAGAACTGAACTGGCAAAAGTGTGCCTCTGCTTTAAAATCAGCTTCACACATTCTCACACACTCATTTCTGGATGAGGACACCACCACCCCCTGACCTCTCCTGTGTAAACAGGCCGCCCATGTGAAATAATTTTGGCCTGACCATGTTGCTCGTTACCCAGGAGTCATTAACCAGAGGCAGTCATTCAGCAAAACAATGACAGCCATTCCAGAGGAGTGAATGAGTTCAGTGCATCAGGTACAGCAATATCAGAGTATCATACAGGTCAGAAAGAAAGGAAACACAACCATCTTTCCCTTCTTTCTCCATAGAAACCAACCCCCCAAAAAGCTTTAGTAAAGCTAACTGGAAAGAGGACAGATACTATCCTAATATTTGTACCTTCCACAATTAGAGGATTCATATAAATTCCAGCACAACAGGCTGTCAGGCATATGAAGCATTTTGATACATTGCTCATGAGGCGAGGAAGGTTGGCCATCCCTACAATAAGATATGAAAGCTATTTGTGGCAACTAGTAAATAATGGTAAATACCCTTAAAACATGCTTTCACTTAACAATCAAGCTTTACCTTTGTCAGTGGGGGAGAACGCAAAACTAGTACAGCGGGTTTTCTTTTCCCCCTTCCTACCGCTCATTAGCCCTGAGGACTTTGTTACAACATTTGGTGTTGAGAGTAGAAATGTTCTAATATATAGCCCCAAACTAAAAAATGCAAAGGCAATAAGCACAGGAGTATTTCAACGCTAACTAAAATGAATTTCCTTCTTTTTTTCCCGACTCTTTCTTTTCCCTTTCCTCTCTGAAAGAGGCTGCCAAGGGAATTATTATGATTACTCTGCATGTTTCGCAGATGGTTGGCTGCTGCACGGGGTTCTCGAGAGAGGTCAACATCCTATAGCATCCAGCTTGGATGCTGCCCTTCACACCAGCTGAGCTATGGAAATCCTTAGTCAGCAAAGCGTTTGCTGACATGCTTAATTGAAGTCTCTAGGACAAGTCACTTCCTTGAAGCTTGGGTTGAACTGCTTTTCTGAACTGGGACTTAATTCTACTCTCTGACAGAAGTATTTTTCTCCCAATGGAAATATTCCACTTTCCAGGAATGGGAGTTGAAGTGGACTTTTTAAAAAATTTAAATATATATTAATATATACATAAACACAAACACACACACATAAAAGCTGAAACTTTGAAGTGTTCAGAAGCCACATTCAAGGACGTTGTCAGGCATTTCAGCCAAACCTCGTAAGTTTTTTTCTCAGGGATACTATAGGCATGGATATTGGTTGCATCATGCCAACAGTGTGAAGACAGGAAGCTTTCCTGCCTTTAGACTTCGCTATCTGTCACACAGACAAGCAGTTTGGAGAGCTTGTAGTCACAACTTGGTGAGGGCAAGACAGGTGTATCCATATATGCCAGCAATGTGGACAGACTGCATCTGGCCCCTCTCCAGGACTGGACTGATTAAGGATCAAAATAGGAAAAGCAACTGCTCTAGAGGCATCTTTTGCTCAGAGCTTAGGACACTTCAGTATCAACCTTCAGGACAGGACCATGTTTCTGAGATGCATCTGTTTCACAAGGACAAATGAATGGCAATGACTATGCTGAATAAACAGGCTGAGATTTGCAAAGCCACCTTGAGTAAAAACTGGATTTTCACATCCTTCAGGTACTCAGAATCTCTGCCCTCACTATGTGAACTGCACCCACACAGAGAGTCCCTGCAAATGCAGCTTTTTACAAGTTGGGGTTTCAGATTTATTGTTTAAAATGATTTTGAAACCGATGACTTATAACATGGGCATATAGACATATATATGCATGCTCGTCTATGTCAACAAGTCATAGTTCTTATAATCTGGTTTTGCAGGAATTTCAGACTTCTAAAATGCAAATTACATATTTATGCTAGAAATTGAGGGATGTACTTCAGCTTATTTTGAGGTGGGCTTTTTCATTTTGAACATTTTTCACAAAGACGCATACCACTATTTAAATATGATGAGGTTAGCATAAACCAACAAAAGCAGAGGAATTGTAAGCTAAGATTGATGATACATTCCTAACTCATGCTGTTGTGTCTAATTATTGCAGGACTGCCAACCAGCTCATGATAATTACACACTGCAAACAGAGCTGGGGGGGGGGGGGCGGGAAATCATTGTTTTGGGTTCATATTACTTTCACTGAACTTTACTGGCATGTTTGATTCATATCTCCTTTTTATGTTTTGAGCTCATGGAGCCTGCAAACTCAAATGCAAACCTCCTGGTGAATCAGGAAGAACAAGGCTAGTTTCCCTCCAGACTCTTGTCTAAAGCACGACGACTATCTCGTTCCATTTATTACCAGGAAAACATGCTGTCCTTGCCTCTCTTCATGATCCACTCTTGGTTAGCCTCGTTACCTCCAGAAGAGACATCATCCAATCTTGTTTCTGCTTGTAGGCAGCATATGAGAAAAGGAGGGGGCTTTGAATAGCAAGGGGGAAGAGCTGTGTTATGCACAGTGACCGCAGGTTTCTGTCGATCTCTTTTGCTGTTTCCTAGAGTTCAAAAGCAGATGCTTCTTTCCATTCTCTTACTGGATATGAGTATAGTTTCAATCCCAGAACGGCAGTATCTAGAGAGCAGTTTAATCATTTTTACTCACTCATTTTACACTCATATGTCCTTAACCCAATTTAGATGGTGAAAGCACTCTGGGACAGTGATTTTTACTCACTCAATATGTGCACAGTCCCTAGCACTTCAGGGTCCAACCCCAATGGAAACTATTAAGTGTTTCTCTGATATAAATGCTAAATAATTGATCACAAATCCCTAAATCATACAATGCAATGTAAGTTCTTCTCCCTGATTTTGTTACACTATTATTTATATCAGCATACAGTATTGATATAAGAAATTTGTAATGAAGTCACAGAAACGCTTTGATTTAATGTGGTTACAGGGACAATCATTGCAAGTGGCAACAAATAGCTCTAATGGATTTTCTAGTACCTTGTTTTCATCACCCATAATAGACTCTCATCTGTGCTGGTCGGAACTGTAGGACGCCCAAGTCTTCTGCACCCAGACTTAAACAGATCTATATTTTATGGCCCTACAGTAAAAGTAATTGCAGGTTTTATAATGTCTGTGTACTGCTCCGACTGAAAGCAATCCATTTAGAGACTTCCGGAAAGTTGAGGTGTTTTGGTTACAAATGCATGATCCGAGACAGACTCCGGTTGCACAGCCAGGCAGTTACTAGCCTCCCTTTAATGAGGGCACATACCAGAGATCTAACTTTCCTTTCCTTTGTGGTAATACCAAAATAGAAGAAATTTTGGAACACCGGGGGTTTAAGCTGAAAGGATGCTGACCCTGAGTTTCATTGGCTCAGAGGAAGCGCAGAAACTTGGAGGCAGGTCCAGAAGATGCTGACAGCTTGAACCACCAGCAAGGGCAGCACACCAGCGTGGCCACTCGCCCTCTTCCCAAATCAAGCCCTTCAGCTGCCGCTCACAGTGGACAAAAATCAAGAATTGATTTTGACTGACGGTCTGACCTCAAATTAGCTTTCAACAGCCATGCAACAGATCTTGACAATCTCACTGCAGGAGAGCAGGAACTAAGGCAATCAGAGAAAAACAAAATCACTTCTTTCTTTTGTGTGTTGAATGATGGAGTAATTATACCGTCTACCTAAAATTCTGCCAAACATTCATACCTACACAACCCTTCACAGGCCTGCTTCCTGCCCCCATGGTAACAGCCAGCCCTGCAGCAAGAATTCGGCCCAAGGAGCTGGAGGAGGTAACAGAGGAATGGGGTTTTTTCAAAGGCAAAAATGCCCTCTAAATGCCGGGTCTGCCATTTGTGCCTCTCTGGACCAAAAACAACTGGGTCCAAATGTTAACACTGTCTTTTTCCTGTATGTGATGAATAGATTAATCCTGCTATTATCAGAACAATTAATCTTGCTTTACACTCCAGGCAAAAAAATTCCAACATGCTGTATTCCACGGGCATGGCAGTGTTTTGTAATGTTTTGTTATCTTTTCAATGTATAATTAATAAGAAGAATAAGGAATCTAGGAGAATCTGCCAGCACTAAAATAAGCAGAAAGTTAAGAATGAGGAGCTGAGTTTCTGCTATGATGGTGGTATCAGTTGAATAGTAAGTCTCAATCTGGGAGACAGACAAGATCTAGTTGCAACTGGCAATGACACAGATGCCACTTGCTAAATTATCTGAAACTATTTTTTGCCACAACATATGCTCTTAGCAATAAGTTTAATTGTAAAACGTCATTGTTTTCACAATATAGCCCTAGACTGGACTACTCCAGGTGCATGAACTGGAGAGGGGACAGCCAGCTTAGACCCTTGGCATTGTCAGGCTCCTGGAAGTGCTCATTCAGCATGAAAACCTCTGCATAGCAAAGCAGGAAAAAAGTATGTTTAAGTCTCATGGGTAGGCAGTTAGAGAATCCTTGTATTAATCATGTAATTTTTAACTTTCAGAATAGCACCCCAAAATTACAGACTTCCCTTGACCCAAACAATAAGCATTCTTCCTCTAACTCTAGAAAACCACATGTATAAACACATTTATTTCCAAACACTGTACTTTTTAGTTGAAAAATAATTACCTCTCCTCCCAACACACACAAATTATCTTCTTGCATTCTTTTTTCCCCAGGTTAAATACTCATTCTGAGGCTGCACAGCTGACCTTACAAAAATGGTTGCATGCTTTGTTCATCTCTCTGCTTGGGAAAGAAAGCAGTAATATTTTGCTTGGAGCTCCTGCATGGACCAGTGGGGGCTGCCTTTCTGCTTCAACCTTCACTTGGCCTGGAAACCATTGACCTGCTGTGGCTCAGGAGCTGTCTCTTCAGCAGGACAGGAACCAATCCACACTTTGCTGAGTACCAGTAAAACTCTTATTCCTATTTTATTCCAATTTTGAAAAAAAGAACTGTGTCACTGCTAAATCACAGCTTCATTTTGCAACATCCCCAGCTGAATGTACCACAGAGCCGTTCTGTGTCACTTCAAATTGCTCATGAGAAACTGGTGTGCTGGTACATAGACCTGATATGGGACTTTGGGGGATTAAGTCCTACATATCACTGAATCAGTGCCTGAGCAAACAAGTGTACGTGTTCTGATGAGGAGGAATATTCTTTTTCTACAGTTTTTGCAGCTGGAACACAGAGGAAAAAACCCAAAATACAGCTCCAGAAAGTAAGCTGACAATATGTGTACTTGTGAGCACCAGGTTAAGCTCAGCCTTCTGAAGCATACAGTCAAGACTGGGAAAACTGTGATGCCTTGGATAATCAGGCCTCACTCATTAAGTTGTCCCATAGGTAGTAAAAGAAATGTGACGGAAGTGGCACAAACCAATGTGGTGGCTAGAGGTGGGGAAGGAGACCGTGGGACAATAGGGTCAGATGTTCCTGAGTGTGTGTGCCCCTGGACAAGCTCCAGGGCTGTGGGCACGTGGCAGCAAAGCTTATCCATCCACATTTAGCCCTGCTTCCAGGCTGTGCAGATCCCAGCACTAGAGGAGCAAGAAATGTGTTTGGCATTTTATTGGAGTACAAAAGATAAAAAAAAAAAAAAAAAGGATTTTCATGCTTATCTAAAGGACTTGCAAGTTTGGTTTGTCACCTTCTAACAATCTGTCTAAAAGCATTATCATTATTGCAAAGCAGGATGATTTCTTTCTGCTGGGGCCTACCAGTGTAGTAGCTGTCTACGAGACACTGAAGTAGGACAGTCCTGGCCAAGTTTCTGCTTGCCTGGCTTGCACACATAGATAGGTCTCTTAGCTTCCCAGACACTACAGAAGGGACTATGGGGAGAAGAATTTGTCCAGGTCGTTAATCAGAGAAAAAAAAAATATCCATGGGACAGATACTCAGTTGTGGTCATTTGGCACAGCCACAGAGACTTCAGCTGCACAGTTTTATGCAGCAGCAGTAGAGTCTGGTCCCTTGAAGACCTTAAAGGAGGTAGGAGGAGGGCTCCAAAAGAGAAAGCCATAATCACAGGAAAATAATTGTTTACTGGGAAGCAATATGTGTTTTCAGATCAATGTGAAAGGGTGTTATTCTATACATTCTATACGAATGTAAACATTGCACACTCAAGCACCTTCTCTTGTGTATTAACCAAAACCCAAATACATAACTTTGTTTCTCATGACTGGCTGATGCCAGTACACCACCTTTTATCCAGTTTCAGATGCCACTGACATTAGCAGCTCCTACAATTGTCTCACACAGAACCCCCAACCCAAATGTTAGCAGTAAGAAATGTGCCAAATTTACTTCTACAGAAAGCAGACTTTGTTAGGAGGTTTTCATAAGCTCATGGATGTTCTTAGGTGCACATCTTGCAACCAATCAAGCCAATCTCCAGTGTCATTTTGTTTTCTCTATTCCCTCCACCCCAGTTCTTTTCATAATGTCCATTTCATGTCCCCTTCTCTTTCTGAGCTCTACTCAGATTGTATGATTTGGATTGAACACATTCAAATTCCAAGCTGTTGCCCAGCAGCCATTTAATGATAAAACAAGCCTTACAGCTTGAAAAAGGCACTCCTCCTTCCCCCCTTCCCAAGTATGATAGCTGCAGTTTTTGTTGTGCTGGCTTTTGAGCATTGTGTGGCCCCTGGGAAAGATAGCTCAGCTCAGCACCCTGTCAGGAAATTAAATCAATAGAAGCAGGCAGGTAGAGAAGAGGGTAATGGTCACTGATGCCCAGAGAGGGAGCCAGGTTCCAGGAGTGGGTGAGGGCCTTGGCCTGCCACTCTGATGCCATACTCTCAGTCCTCAGCTGCTAAACCTCCCCTTGCCTGTAACCCACAAGACTAACTTAAACTGGAAAAGGACTAGTAACAAGAGTTGATTTAGGGTTCCTCATGGACTCTGCTATGTTCCCTCCCATGGCTCAGCTCCACCTGCTGTGAGCAACCTCTTTCACTCAGAGGTTTTCAATTTGTATATTACTGCAGTGGCTTTACCATTCCCCTTGGACCACCTTTTATATGTTGGTTATACCTTTATTTGCTAATTTCTTATTGTGAACTCTTTTATCTAAATGCCACTTCAATGCTTGCTTTGCTGAAGCACATGTTTCCTGTTCATGTCCAACCGTTCCAACAGGGGTTTGGCGAGAGGCCAGATTCAGGAGATGAGTGGAGTTGCTACTTCACTTTGCTTTTTCCACTATCTCTGTTCCTTTTCTGTTCCTTGGCTCTAAGAAAGGATATGGTGGATGCCCCATCCCTGGAGGTGTTCAAGGCCAAGTTGGAGGGAGCCCTGCACAACCTTGTCTAGATCATGCCTGGAGGTTGGTGGCCCTACCTGTGGCGGGGGGGGTTGGAATTCTATGATCCTTGGGGTCCCTTCCAACCCAAACCATTCTATGATTCTATACAAAATATCTTGGTCCCACTGAAATACCATCTTCAACCTATGTATTTTCTGTTCTACATGATACTTATTTGTGAAGCCTGTTTCCTATATATCTCAGTCTGAAGATTTGAAAATCATTATGCTTTCTTTTCCAAATTCCACATCTCCATTTCCAGTGATCTCACAATGTAAATACTACTAGCTACAAAAAATAAAATTAGAGAAAGTCAGTACACTTACATCAGGTACAGCTTTTGCAGTAGGGCAGAAATGTGGGGGTTTTTTTATAATTTAAACTTTTTTTTCCTCAGTGCTGACCTGGATATTAAAACCTATTTTAATAGGGAAAGGAAACCAGTAACAAGAGGGACAATACTATCACTTCTGGACATCTATCACCTTCTTGCAGAGCAATAACCAAACATTTAAAATATGAGAGGCATAAAAGAAATGGAAACCTGTCAACTGGTATTAATACTCAGAGCCATAGTTACTTCCTTCTGAGCTAAGATGAAAAAACCCAACAAACTCCACAAGCTATATAGCAGGTCATAGAGCGATAGGTGAATAGCATGGTCTTGAAAAAGGTTCTCAAATTCTCTGTGGCACCCAGCTCTTGATTCTCACATCAACCCATCTTCTCAACCCAACAATGAAATTTTCCCTCAGCCACCATGCCTCTCTCATCAAAAGTCTTAAAGGACCTCTCGTGAAAATACGCAAAGCAGGATCTCTGCTGCCTTTTCAAAGCTTCCCAGAAATAAAGTGCATCTAGCCATAAGGTCTCTCAGACACCTGGCAGGGATTAGGCACTTATATGTTATGATTAGAGATCATCAGAGTTTTCCTAGAGGAACTTTGTCACCAGGGAGATATACAAGTGTATACTCAGTGAACATTTGGAGACTGAAGTCACAGTTTGCATAGACTCTACCTGTACTTTTGGCACATCTTCAGGGACTCCTGTGCTCACAGGATTCAAGGTACATTTCTAATGGTTTCAAGATGTGCTGCTTGGAGATAGTCATCCATGAAGCTGAACCAAAGGTCCTGGAGCTCTTGATCTAACTGAGCTCAAGCTCTGCAGCAGAGAGCTGGGAAATTTCTGAAACTTTTATTTTAATGGGGTCTCAGGCAGGGTGGGAGATGTGTTTTCCCTTGGGAGCAGGGCTGGACTCTGGCAGTCCTCTTTAGAGCAGAGGACATGTTGGCTGAGCCAGCTCGTCTGAGGCTCAGCACACTCTCAAACCCACCATGAAGTAGTCTTCAGAAGTGTGCTGTCAGGGAAGGACAGGACCATGAGGACCACCACTGGCCACAGAAACAGACCCGTTCTTCAGCAGCAAGGATCATGAGATGAAAACCCAGGTTTGTTAGTACCTTATTTCAATCATTCTGGAACCATTTTTTCAATTGGTTCACAACTTCAATTCAGCCTGGAGAAAAGGAGGCTGAGGGGAGACCTTTTCATTGCCTACAATTACCTGAAATGAGGTTGTAGAGAGGTGGGTATAGGTCTCTTCACCCAAGCAACAGGTGATAGGACAATGGGGAATGGCCTCAAGCTGTGACAGGGCAGGTTCAAAATAGACATTAGGAAAATGTTTTTCACCAAAAGGGTTATCAGGCACTGGAACAGGTTGTCCAGGGAGGTGGTTGAGTCACCAACCCTGGATGTATTTAAAAGATGGATAGACGAGGTGCTCAGGAATATGGTTTAGTAGCAGACAGGTACAATTAGACTCGATGATCTCAAAGGTCTTTTCCAACCTAGTGATCCTGTGATTCTATGATTCAAAGCTTTTGTTACTGTTTGATTCATAAGTATGCTGTAAAGTTTATGTTGGTTGGTATTTTAAAGAGATTTTTGCAATCTGTGGCAGCTGCAGACTAACCTAACCACTGATGGCTACAATATTGTCTTGTTTTTCTCCACTTATTTCATTGTTTCTAGCTGGTATTTCTCATTGTACTATTCGATTTGTAACAGGACTAACCCTTCAGCTTATTTTTGTACAGGGCTAGTCACAATAGGACCCTGTTTCATAATTGTGTTGAGGTAATGCCCAAGGCTCTCAGCAAGAAATAATAATAAATAACATGACACAACTGTGCTGAGTCACACCTTTTTAAAACCCAGTTCTTTTTGAGGGACACAAGAGCATAGATAAAAACAGCCATGAGCAGCAAAGAGCCCCTTCTGAAAACAGCTCCTGGTAACTCATTCAAGTCAGTGGTCATAAAGAACAATAGCACAGCTGTTAGATAAATGGGATGCTTACAACTGCACACAGAAAACCTAAAAATTTCAACAACAAACCCATTAGCCTTTACTACATGAGTGGTACTGGACCTGCTGTTTCAGTAATGCTCTGCTGGGTCACATAAAACCTGTAGAGAAAATGCAGAGAGGTCTGGCATCCATCCATTCCGCCATCTGTCTGAGGGCAGCTAGGAAACTGCCCCACTCAGAGCCCTCAGACTCAGAGATGCTCTAAAACGGTGCAGCCAGTACCAGCGTATGAGAACTGTTATATGACCAATGCGTTCACAACCCTCAGTTTGCAGTGAATGTCTTATATCATCTCTCAGTAATAATTAAAAATAAAAGCTCTATTTTTTTCAGCTTTTTCAATCAGGGCTATGTGTTCCCAAAATAGCAAAATCATGGATTATCAGCACCATTTCTGGATCATCTCATCAGGCTCTGACCATATTCAGCATAGTCCTTTTTACCAGGAACTTTAAAACTGTTTTCTACCACATTCCAGAGGCATCAGTAACCCATGACTCCATGCAAGACAGTAGAGAGTATGTTCTGATAAAATATATGGCTTATATTGCAATCACGTTGCTAGGGACACATCAGAACATAAAGCAAAGACATTGTGAGCTTGGAACTACTGGGGCTTTTTCTAGTATTTTGTTAAGGGTAAGAGTTTTTCTAGTTTGGGTTTTTTTTATTTTGCTTTGTTTTTTCCCTGCGCTAGACAGTCCTAATTTGTTATGACTTTTTGAAAAAACAGCCTAGGAATGAAGGAATTAGATTAAGTCCTTCTACTTAGTTAATTTCCATGATCTAATATTCCACTCATGTTCCAACACAGCTCTGTTATCTGCTGACGATGTCAGGGCTGAGGACCTCTCTTAGAAGAGAGTTTCAATTCAAGGGCAAGGCAGGCAGACCAGACCACTTAGTTCCTCAGATAAAGTATACTCAGTTTAGTGCGCTTGTAGGTGAGCCAGCAACTGTAACAACACTTAGGAAACCAAGTTACCTTGGTTATAGATGATCAATAATGCTCTTGACAAAGTTGAAAACAGTTCAGAACATGGTGTCTCACCAGCTTGTACTGTAATGTTTTAGTGTAGTTACCGTGGATCTCATTTCTGACAATAACTTGAAACAGCAATCAATATTTGCCCAGGGTATGCTTTCCCAGCCACTTATTTTGTTATCCTACCAGTGGCAACAACAATCATTTAAAATCAGCTGACCACTGATATGTTGCTAATAATGAGTAGCTCTACTGATGGGTAACAAGGATCAAGACCTTCCATGCTGGATGCTGCAGGAAAAAAAGATGCCCAGCTACCCATCACTGTAGCATCTGAGGAAATTTTGCATAAAATGAGTAGCAACAGGAAAGTAACCATCAATTTGTTAAATGGGATGAGCTTTTATGGAGGATAGAAGAGAGGCAAATATTTTAATAAAATGGGGATGCAGATTTTGTAGCTGCAAGGTAAAAAATGGTTGACTCCTAGAATGCGCTCCTGTCCTGGTTCTGGCCAGACCAGAGTCAACCTCCCCAAGCAGCCAGTACAGGTGAGCTGAGTTAGCTCAATCTATTTTCCCCATCACCTGACATCACCCCAGCATAAGAGGGGCTAGTTGGGGGGTGGGGGAGGTGTTACTGGGTGCCTCCAGGGCAGCCTGAGTATGGCTGGGTCAGTCCTGGCATTGTTCTGTTATGGTCAGGTTGGTAAGGTACTCTGTGTTATCACCGGGTGTGAGTGTAATTTGTTGTGGGCTGTTATTGTTCTAATTTCACTGTGCTTTGGTCAGCAAGCTGTCCTTGTCCCAGCCCATGGAGGCCCTGTCTGTTCCTCCTCTGGGAGTGAGTGAGTGGTGTGTGATGCTCAGCCACTGCTTGCGGCTGAACCACCATAGCTCCCATTGGTTCTGTGCTTGTCTATATTTGATGTCCCAGTCATAATGTAAGATTTTGTTTTCTGTCTGTACTTTGAAGGAAGTAAAGCAAACCAATCCAACAGTCAAGTAGCTGATGTTTAAACTCCTTTCTGCCATAGACTTGCACTGATTCTCCTGCACTTCCAAGAAACCATAAACTGTCTCATTCCCAGGAAATGCAACAAACCTTAAATTGCAGAAACAAAAATGTTTTAGCATTTGGGAAATGTTCTGAACAACACTGCCCGTCTTCTGCAGCAAAGCATTGCAGCAGAGACAAATGCAGTCCTAGTGGACATGACTGGAAGAGTGATATTGCAAAATACATGCAGTAGAACCCAATGTGACTGTTGTACTGATGGGGGCAGCTGGACCAGGAATACACTGAGAAAAGCACTACAACATGCTGGATGTTCTGGTGTTTCTGAATACTGGGTAGTTATAAGAACAGGACACACACTCAGCAAGAGGAAAATGAATGGATCATCTGAAATAATAATGCCAAGTTAAATATATGTTCACTGCTTTTGGGTAACTGCTAGACATTAATAAAGAGCAACACTATCCTTATGCCTAAAGCCAGTCCAAGTTTTTGTTCTTCAGATCCTTCTTCACTTAAAACTTCAAAAGAAAAACATCTGTATGGTGGGTGATGGAAGATGTTGGATGGAGCAGAGCCACTTTGCTCAGTAGCTGAGGACAAGGAAAGGACTCAGACAGATGGACTATCATCTCTTAAATTGGAATTAGCCAGGACAGGGCAATAATGATCAGCCAGTAGCTGGATCGGTATACCCTTTTAAGAGGGTAACTTATTACACCATGATTCATCTAGGTAGCAAACTTGTAAACAAATTCTAGACCTTGCCTACACTTGATTTCTTCACCACACATTTCCCATCTCAGTGGTTTGGCCTCTCCAGCAGTAGCAGCACTGGCAGAGCTAACATGGATAAGGCCCCAAGGGTGGTGGTGACACCTTCACCAAGTGACTGCTTCCACCTGCCAGGAGCAAGACAAGGTACCCTGCAAGCTGAGTGGTGCTGCATGGGGTGCTGCAGCCACGTTAAAAAGGAGCTCTGAGAAACATCCCTGATGCCCTGCTTTCTTTCTTGCTCTTATATGAGCGAAGAAGGGAGGATCGAGCAGGACGGTGGTTCAGGTTACCTCCCCTGCCACCCAGCCTAGGGAGCAGCAGCTGGAGGGCAGCAGGGAATGAAGAGGATTTCTCCTTCAGAGTGACTGCCAGGTGCAGAGCTCTCCCTTCCCTCCCCTTGCACTCCCTTAGGCACCTTGCCAGGAGCCTGGTTTGCAAAGCCCATACACAAGTTCTTTCCATCCTCTTAGTCTGCAAAGCAGAGTGGTGTCAGACTTGCCATGAAAAAGGGTGCAGTTTCTCTTGCCTGGGCTCCTCAGGGACACGTGCAGCATGTGCCCCCAGCAGAAGATGAACCTGAGCTCTGCAGCAAGGCAGTCTGAGCAGCGTGAATTTTGTCTGTGTGATTTCCTCCAGCTTATCGTCTGATCTCTAGCCCACAGTCAAACTGAATCTCAAGGGTTACAGGTGAGGGAACGAAAAGTGCTTTTGTTCTCCCTTTGTATCCCTCCTCCTTCCCACCTCCCAGCCTCCTCCCTCACCTGAATCAATCTGAAGTTACAGAAGTAGAATTGCAAGTTAAAGAACAAAAAAATGGGGAATATGGAAAAAGCCTGTCATAAAATGAGGTTACTCATACCATCATGAGGAAGCAGGGTGATTATACACACTTTACACAGAACGATAGAAACAATAGGATTACTCACACAATCTCAAACTCTAATGAGGCGCATCAGTTACACTCCCACAGCAACCTGGAGAAAGGAGGAGAGTAAAATCTGCTGGTTTAGCCTAATAAGGACTTTGTGAGAGAGTCACAGTTAACGTGCCCTACTTACTTACTTACGGTATGCTACAAGCCTGCTAGGGACTGCAGTCCAGGGTTTCTGTATGTGCCCACCAGCCCAATAGAGGTGGGATGGGAGCACAGACATGGCGATTCTAACCACATGCAACTCCAGCATTGTCCCAAACAAAAGAGGAAGTTCACTGGTAGTTATATTGAAACTTTGAAGAATACACCTTGTATTTAATTTTAAATAATTGGTGACACACTAAAAGCCATTCACATAAAGGCAGGGGAACAGGATAGATCTCCTTAAATGTGCTTTTACAGCTAGACTTCTTGAAAAGAGTAAGTGCTGGATTGACTTCACAGGTTTGTCACTGCAAAGCCTCTATTTGTAAATGGTACCGTTGAAAGGAAACATGCCCTCTGAAATTATAATATCTGTACAATTTTCTAAGACCTGTTTTTGTAGATTATATATTGCCTGGAAGATTTTTCCTCTGGATGGTTTCTTTTTGGGTGAAATTTATCAAACAGCTGGGAACCTCCTGGGCACAGTTCATCTCATTCTCTTATGCAGTTTACAGCCAGGTGAACAGTCCTATTCTTGTCCAGCAGATGTGCTAGAACCCCAAGCAGCTGCACTGCCAGTGCTCATTGCAGCTTCAGATGGATTCATCCCACTTTTCTCAAGTGCTGAGCTTTCTTCACAACTCCTTTCACTCACCTGTTTGAGCCCTCAGATAACCACAGCACTTCAGCATGTGCTCAAACCCTCCCTCTCCTGGACAAGGAATTAAGTGTGTCTTTAAAAGCTTTCCAGCATAAAGAATATTTCCCACCTGAGTCCCATCTCATGGGAAAGTCCAAGGCTTCAAAATCTGTAATCATTGATTTTGTGTGAGATTGAAATAATTTAAAATCAGTGGTTTGCTTCAGACTTAAAAAAATGCTTCACTGCAGCTTCATATGATTTTCACATTTCTATTCTAATGTTAAAAAAAGATAAATCTAGAATGTAAACATAAAAATGAAGCATAAAGTGAACATAATGCATTTTCATAGTGTTGAAATAAAATGTTTATTGAAGATGTTAGTGAAATTTATCAATTTGTGTTGAATCAGCACTTTGTAAGGTTTCATCCAGTTAAAGAATTTGTATGCTCTTTACATCTATTTCTTTCCAACAGAAAAACTTTCCCAATGCTTTTGATGGAACCATGATATCTTCTTCATAACTTCTCTATTTAAAATTTCCTTTACTTACATTGAAAAAAATAATCTTGTATAATTTTTTTTTCCCCTCCTTGCTATTAGATCACTATTGTCTTCATAAGAAAGCTGCGTTCAACTCTTCAGTATGAATAATCTCAAGGAAAACGATGCTGAAGAGTCCTCGGTTCGCATTTCCCCTCCCTTGAGTACTTGAGCTCTCCAAACACATAACTGGGACACAGACATCAACCCAAAGTTTTTGTAACAACCCGTTGGTGTTTCTGGTTATTATCATGCCTGATGTTACAATACATACTCTTCTCAGAAAAGAAGTGTCTGATTGACCAAACAAGAAAAACAAATGCTTCCCCAAGGCAAAAATTCCATGAACTGTTTGGATGTTTTCTATGAAGTTAACAAGCCCTTCTGTCAGTATTTGGAAGTCTTAGGCTGTTTTTTGAATAGACTGAAGTAACGAAGATGCTAATTTAACAGGATTTTACAGTTTCAACATGCTTAAGGACATTCTAAGCTAAATGTTACTTGGCTTATAATATTGCTAATACATATATGAAGTTTTTATTATAGACTTTATACTGAAATTAAAGTAAATCTTAAGTTATATCAGTACAGTTGGAATGACAGAAGAAGGTTATAGTCATCTTCTAAACTTACAGGCAAGAGTGACAGGCTGTGCTCTTCAAGCTTTCTTTTTAATATATTTTTTAATGTGGCCCTGCAATCAGACTACATGTGGAAACACCAAGTGCAGCTTTATGGACTTTTGGAGGCTCAGTGCAGCTGCAGGATATAATATACAAGTGATCTAAATACATGAAAGGAAAAAGACTCATTTTTTTAATTCCAACAGGATTTACTAACTTCCTGCTGAGATAGTGTAGGTGAACATAAGACTATTGAAAGGAGGACTGATTCTTGTTCTTCCCAACCAAATGAAAGGCATTAAACCAGCATTTCCCCTGCCAGAATAAAAAGAAAAAAAAAACCCCCCACAACCAAAACCCAAACCACCTCTGCAACTTTCCATGGTTTGGGGATAGCAAACAATGTCAGCCTGGAGCTCACATTCCAAAGCCATGGAATTCTTGAGGATGTCTCAGTAGTGACCTTAGGATCAATGAATCAAAGACATAGTGCTGTCTCACAGCAAGCTCCCTGTTCTTTTCCTTGGAGTTCCCCCTAAGGGAGAGCATTCCAGAAAGGATGTTCTTTACACAGAAACATGATACAGCGGGTCGAAGGAAGAGAGACCTGACTGGGACAGGTTTCGGTTACCCAAGAGTTGTTTTTTTCCCATTGTATCTGAGATGATCTATAAGCGTTCTGATGTGCATGATTATCTGAAAACTGAATGCTTTATACACCCAGCCAAAATATGAGGTGTGTAGGTGTGATTTTAATTTGATAGAAAGCAGAGAATATAGTTCCTAACTCAGAACCTTACTGTAGAAATTCAGATCATATCCACATCATATTTGGAAAATAAATATGGAATATTAATCCACGTTGCCCAATCTATACAGTGCCAGGCAGAGTTATTCCTAATGAATTGAGTTATTTTGAATCCTGATTTCCCTAGCACGTTTCAATTATTTCAGTTTTACTATTACATTTAAGGTCCAAAATTTTAAAATGCCAAATTCTACCTAGAAGTAGTGATGACATGACTTTTGTTACATAAACTCCTTGATACTTGGGATATGTGCAATGCAACCAGCTGCAATAACATTTTTTAATAACAGTTTTTAATAACATGGGAACTGCTGTAACTTGGGCCTGTTGTGAACAACCCCGAGGTGGCCATCTCCAGTTCAACCAAAGCACAAACCCTTCAACTCTTCCCTACTGCCAATAAGTCCTATTTACCTATATTGAAGGCTGAGAAAAGAACTTTACTTCTTGATCTGTAGGTAGATATCTACTGGAAAATCTGATAAGCCAGCTGAATCCTCATTTTGGAGAAGCTGCTAGGGATATTCCTTCGATCAGTTTAATCAACATTCCTTTAAATTCTCTGGATTTAAACCTACAGACCTTAAAACTACGTTATCTTCCTTGACTGCACCGTGAACTTCTCAAACGCACCCGAGTAACTTAGATTTCACAATACTGCTCATTTTTGACAGAGAGCTAGAAAACCCAGTGTTCTCATCTGGGGTTTGGTTTTGAACAAAATCAAAACTTGAGGTCAAGTTTTGCCCTCAGCCTTATTCGCATGCAATCGAGTCCATGCTTCTGTGTGAATTCACCTTGGAGGAGCAAATGGTCTTCAGAAATATGAACAGAATTCAGGGGGTAAAAGACTACTCACATTAAACCCAAGAAAATACTGCTGCAAAACTTTTAAGCAGCAAACTCATAATATACATCCTTAATATAGAAAAAACAAGCTTGAATAATTAGGGTTTCTAGCTATTGAGAAATTAGCAGCACTATCAAAATGCCATTTGGTTTTCCATGAAAGGTTGGTATATTTGGGAAAAAAAATGTTTCTGTTTAATTTGGAATAAGACTATTAAATGGTTTGTGTTATTTCCTACCCCAACTATTCAAACGTGCCAAGTGTTTTTTTAACTATTCACAGAACTCCTAGAATGTTAAAAATTTTAGTTCTAAGGATCGAGTATCAGAAAATTCAAAGCCAAAAGGATTTTGCTCATAATTTTCTGGTTTATAAGCATCCAGCAAATGAAGTACTGTAATCCTATGACCAATTGTATAACTCAAGCTGGCACAGGTATGCAAACATATGAAGAACAGAAAGCAAAAGATAATATTTTGAACTAAATTTAATTAATTATTGAATAATTAACTGTGATACCAACAATACTCATACCAAGAGACACTTCTGCTCTCTTTGTAATATATTGCAGATTCTATTGGTGACAGGTTTGTCCCACATAATTTGGAGTGTTCTCAAGGTGAGCATGTTTGGCCTCAGAGTTTTATGATACGAAAACAAGAAACCTTTGCAAAATTTGCAATCTGATCCCATCTTGAGTTCAGATCGTATCTTCAAGAGGCTGTATGCATTCAGACCTACAGATCAAGTTTTCAGCTGTGATTTATGTCCAATTAGAAAAGAAGTAAGTGAAAAAATGTTCCGTAAACCAGCTGCATAAAGTCTCCCAACACAGTTTGCAGGCTTTTAAGGGCAAATCCACTTCATCAATACAGCAAATATTTTCAAAAGCATTGTCAAAGGATAAGAAAAAACAGAGTGTTGCTGTGTCATGGGCAGGATGTTGAACAAAGATGTTTTAGTGGTGATAGTGGTATACATCTCTCACCATATCTATTAAGTAGTTATGCTTAGGTAGCAATAAAAATGAAGGATGGATGATTATTGATTATGGGACGAAGCCCAGACTGGTGTCTGAACTGTTAGTAATCTGAACTATGTAGACTGCTGGACGCTCATGTGTGGTACAGAGTACAAACTAAGAGTTTAATGGAGGAGTTATTATAAATAACATCTCTTCTGCTTTATCTCAGGCTGAATAAGGGCAGCCACCACAGTAAACCAGAATTACATCCCAAGTGAAAACATTGCTAAGACTACACCTAGGTAAATATTGTGACCTGAGGTACCTTTTCAGGAATTCCTTGTTCATGAAGTTCTAGCCTATTTGGCATCAACAATAAAATTTGACACACACACACACAAAATAATTATCATTTATTCTTATATCTCATTTTAGTAGAATATAATTGCCACCGAATCTGCATTCCCTTCTTTCTCAAGTGCACCCTGCATTGCTTTCCACTGCATCAGGAAGATTCAAAAATACACACTACACACGTTGAGAAGTACCTTGCTTAGTTTTGCTATTTCATCTATTACACAAATCAGTACCAAGGCATTTCTTTTACTCAGTTAAAAAGTGTGCGTATCACTATCAGAGGATTTCTTAGGTCTATGAGCAAATTCTACCTGGGACACCTCTACACTTCTGCAGTTTCATGAACACCATGAGAGATGCAGGAAGGAAAAACAGATACTTCTCCAGGTATGTATGACACTAACTGTGTCTTTTAAATAATATTGGGGGGGAGGGGGTGTTAACAGAATTTAAACTGTACATTGGTCAAAGTGTATCCTGCTGAAAATCGTTATGAATTTAAGAAAAAAGTTGTGATGTCCCTTCTGCACGCTGAAATGTTTGGGAAAACCTCTCTTCATGTCTCCCCTTTTTTACCTGAGCCTTGAGTATATAGAGGAGCTTTCAAAGGCTCAACAAAGGCCTTCTTTATTAATAATACAGACTTCTTAGGTTTATGAAGAAAGTTACAGGCATTTACTTAATGGCAGCATTATGTATAAGCACTCAGAAGATTAAAGTGTAAGTGCAGTCTCCATATAATGGTGCTACTGGCTTAAGACCTGATATTCACCTGAGGCATTTTACTTGCCAAGGGCCAGAATCATGCCTACAGACACACTTCAATCTCATCCAACAACAACACACAAATAAAGGAGACTCACAAATGAGTCATATAAAGTGAAGCTGAACACCATAACGGGCTGCATATTCCTTCCCCCACTCCTGTTTTAATTGTGCAATCAATAGTAAAATGTTCAAATCAATAATTTTGAAGTTGTGAGCTCAAAGCCGACACCAGCGGAGGAGGTTCTGCAGGCTGTGCAGTGCCAGAGATGCATTTTCGTAATAGTTGTGTCTTGTCTTGAGAGCATCAATTATAGATCAGCACATCTGAAGAGAAAATCCACAGGATTTTCCCATGAAACTGTACCTTTTTCCTGCTCCTTTGGATTCAATCTGCTTTTCTGTCTCGACTAATTCCTTTTACAGGGGATGAACTCTCTCAAGGTAAAAAACTTCAAGCCTCACAAAGGTACTTCAATCTAGAAATCATCCAGTCAGTGCTCTCAGTGCTTCTCCAGCACAGCGCTCTTGCCTTTCCCTACGTTTCCAAGCACGAAACATTGAAATGGCTTGTAAATAAATGCCAATGTGAGAGAAAGAAGCAGAGTCAGTATATACCGAGTTAGGTGGTGGTGGTGTGAAGCAAAGAGCTGAGAGGTCAGTCCCTGCCTCAGCAGCATCACCTGCCTGGCTGCAGACCCAGGCTGTGCTCTGCAGGTCTGTGAGAGGGGAGAGGCTGCGGCCTCCATACAGCCATCACATCAACCCTGATTGGAGCAGGCAGCTCTTTTGTCGAGTACCAAGTGAGTCAGAACCGCTGCTGAAGGAAATCGTTTTGTTTACAGCAATGGGAAGGGAATTGCTAGAGCAATTAAAATAATTTCTTGTTTCATAATACACGCCATACCAAGAATGGCTGTTAGTAGCATTTCGGTTGCAGGTACTCAAAAACAAACAAACAATCACTCAGAAAAAGTAGGTTCTAATTTCACAGAGGATTGTTAGTAAAAAGCAGGCTTTATTTAATGCCCTCAAATCATAGGTGCTGCTGTGCCTGGCAGTCACCCAGCCCACAGTCTTGTTCCTGAGGAGTGGTCCCTTCCTGGCTAGCTGGGGGACAGTCTGTTGAACAGGGTATCTACAGGGGTTGCTGTTCTACACCACCTACCTGAGGCTCTACCTGTTGCTGAAGGCTGTGAAGCCTCAAGGCGTGCACGTATGCATGGAGGCTAAGAGGAGAGGTGAAACATGAACCTGTCATCCACTTCTTACCACAGCAGTTGTTGGCAGGGTGTTCTCAGACCTCTGGTGGGACACACGGAGACAAGGTGCAGGTGCCTGGGGCCAGCAAGACTCCAGTAAGGTGCATCCATTTCATGGTTTGTCCAGGGGTTTCTTGTATTGTTTTCTTGTATTTACTGATTTGTAATAACTATGTCTCAGTTAAAGCTTGAATGGGCCGGGAAGGGAAGATTTGGATTGTTTGTGTCAGGTTTAGAACTGACTGTGTATATGCATGGCAGAGCCAAAGTCCAAATACTTTCCACCTGCTGATAGGACGTGTCAAGTCTAGAAATAATACCAAGACACTGGTATTTCTCAAGACTCAAATGTTTACAGGGAACTTTCCAAGCATTTAATTGGGAAGGAACACTAATACTAATACTAATAATATAGTCTCTTTTTCTCACACATCCTCACAAATATACAGTACCATGGAGTAATCCTGAAGACCCACATTAAATAATGTATGAGCTGCTCATGGACATTTCACAACAGGAAAATAATGAAGTGCTATGTATTTTACCATGAGCTGTTTTTCCTTCCTATTGCTTGGTTAGAGAAGCAAAGGAGTCTCCCCAAGGACCCTTTGGTGCATCTGGGGTTAAATAATGAGAAATATAATATCCTTTGGAATGGAGTGGCATAGCATGAAGGTACCTTCATCCTTGCAGATTACTAAAATTCTGAGTACTGCAATTCTAAGTAAAAATACAGGTTGCTTTTATTGTGGTTGTTTTAAAGTAACTGATAATGGTAGATAGAAGTGCTGATAGTTAACATTTATCAGTTGCAGAGAATTGTGATGGATTCTCCACCACTGGAAATACTTGTCACAATTGGATAATTTTTTTTTCCCATACTAATTGTAATTCAAACAAGAATCAATGGAAAGAAGTCTTGAGACCTTGTGTTATTACAGGAAACCTAAACAAATGATCACAAAGGGATTTTGCTATGATTATTTTTATCATCGACACTTCACGATGCAAGACCACCATACTGTGGGCACAATGTCAGAAGCAAAAGAGGGTTTTTCAGTGTGAGACTGAGCAAACTGAACTGCACAACAATACCAAGGCATAATTCTGCATCTGTAAATGTGTTTAAGATGTCGCAATCCTCTGAAGGCTCAACAAATGTCAGATATTCTGTAAATACAATATATCAATATCAACTTTTCTAATGTGTTTTTTCTGGGAAATAATAAAAAAATGCTAACTGAGACAATGCAAAACTACTAAATGGTAGTGGTGGCATTGCACTAGCTAGAGCAGGGAGAGGCATAATACTGCAGACCAGTTTCTTAAGGAACCCATATTGTTCGTGATCTCTTTCTAAGATGACTTTAGCCAGGGTGAAGAATTTCTAATGACCACCGTGCCTGCATTTGTCATACCCTGTCAGGTTAGTAATAATAATAAAGCCCACAAATAAAATGTTCCTAGGAATCTGCAGAATACACCTTATATCCATCCTAGAGAAGATGAAATTAAAATAGATATTAGCTTATGTTCTCAGATGTAGATTATATAGCAGGATTTCAGTTTAACTACCAAAATATTAGATATAACTGATCTTTAAAAAAATAAAATAGTTTAAATGAAGCATATCCTCCAGTATTATTTTTTATTTATAAATCATTATGCAACTATGAATCCCAGAAACTAGTTTTAATTGATAAATATTGCATAAGACCTGTATTAAATCTCTCTTCTACAGAAGATCTGCATTTTAAAATGGGCTATAACTTCATAATGCAGGCTTATTTACAATAAATATTTAAGCAAATGTATATCTGCAGGAATTAAGTATCATTAATGGCAATGGAAAAGACACAGCTCATGAAATTTATTTGGAATTCTCTTTTCTATATGTTAAGAATATCAGACACAAGAAAGATAGCGATGCCACCCAGCCTAAAACATTGCCGCCTGCCTTACCAGCATTTTAAGGATTTAGAGGCCAGCAGAACAGTGCTGCACCAGTTACCCTGAAACCAGAGCAAATCCAGGAATGATGAAGAGTTTTCCCAGACCGAGCACCCAGCTCCCCACCTGTGAAAAGACAACTGGACAACTGGAGCTGTTTGTTGCTGCTCCTCTGAGTCTGGCATGTGTATCTCTAACACGCGAGAGCCTGGATTTCCTCAGCTCTGGGTGCAGACTGAGGTTTCCCTTTTTGACAGTGGGAATGAGTTTAGGGAGAGGTGAGCTTATTAAAAGACACATCCATAGTTTGTGTTCCAGGTTTGGAAAGCATTTAGTGATGGTTTTATTCATGTCTTTGTTTCCTGCTGCAGATCTGACTGTGTTTGCAAGTGCTCTTGGAACCTTGTACCCTTTTGTAGCTCTCAGTAAAAATCCTCTTCATAAGAAAAAAGCCAATTAACAAATTGCAAAATAAGTATTCCATCATGGGAAATGTAATTCCACATGTACATTATAGAAAAAAAGTAACAGCAACTAGATTTTGACTGTGGTTACTTAAGTTAATAACACTATTTCTGCACATGGCATTAAATACTTGCTACATATAGTTCCTGGAGCAGTAGCTGCTATCCAAACAAAGATTTAAATTGGAAGAAGCGATGGGAAGAAAGAATAATAGAGAGGAAAAGAAACACTGTGTATTCTTTCCTCAAACATTTGTTGCTTTCCTTCATTTCTTCTTCCCTTTTTATTTACTTCTTTATGTATTTGGGTTTTCCTTCTGGTAGTGACCAATCTAATCCAATATTTTAATAAATCCTATTGTCAAAGTATGGAATTTTCTTTCTACTTACACTCACCAACTACAAGAGGAATAAAAAAATGTTTCTTTTGCTTCAATGGGCAGCATTGCTGTAATAAAATGACAGTGTAAAAGTTAAATCCTCTCACTGAACAGAACTGCCACTTTTTTTGTAAAGGAACATTTGATTTTTTTCTTTTTAAAATTTGGAGAGCAGCATACTGCTTTTCTTGGCATTTGTAGGAGACAGCTAACATGGCTGAAGGAGTGAGATCAGACCTCTGCTCCATCTTTTGACTCATTAACACCAGCCACCAGCCCAGCTCCATGGGGCCACGTTCACTGCCAACCCAGAAAGGGTATTGACAGTGCTGCCATCACATGGGGTAGCTGAGGGCATAGTATGTCCCAGAGAAGATGCTGGAGTGGAACCCAGAGGGGGAGGGATGAACATGGATGAGCAACCTCCGAGTCACATCACGTGACATGAGATGGCTTCATCTCACCAGGCATATGATCCCTTTCCTCTAAGGGGAGAGGGAGGTAGGCCACAGACCTTGACACCACTGGTCCTCAAGCCCGGTTCTGATGTAATCTGCATTTACTGCTTGTGATGACGGACAGGATGCAAAAATCTCAGCTTCCTTTGGAGACTATGATAAAGCTGAAAGGTCTGGCAGCCAGTCATGCTGCATTTCAACTGGTAAACCGATGCTCTTTATACAGAAACCATTAAAGCCATAAACATGAAACTCAGCAGTGCTGTTTTTACAGTTGCCTTTCAGAGGGAGCAACAATCTAGAGCTAAAGCTTTTTGTAAGGGGGCATTTTATGACTCCTGGACTTCAGTCTGTTTAGTTTATCTCAGAAAGGTAAAAAGTGATCTGAACATGCTCTGTAAATACCTCTGAAAGCAGAGGGCTTTTTAAACTAGTGGAAATGGGTAGAGCAAGATCCAACATCTGGCAACTATGCTAACTACGTTCAGGAGCAAAGGCATGCATTCCTAGCAGTCATGATCTCCAACCAAATCACTTGCTCAAGGGTATGCTGGATTCCTTCTCAGGTGAAGCCTCGAAATTGAACCTATGTACCCTACTAAGAGTTAGAGGCTGAAGGAAGAAACCAGTTGATAAAAATCTATGGCTTTTCTCAGGCAAGATGATCAGAAATAGTCCTTTCTGGCATTAAAACTATATGCTTAATTCCAGTAGCATAAAGGGAGGAGTATTTAATTTGGAAATTCTTCAATGAAGTATCTCTCTCTTACTCTCTCTCTCAAAACATGCCTGTTCAGGAAGAAATGTGATATGGCTATAATGTTCATACAAAGACTTCATATTCACTAGGTGCATATTACTACTCTTCTGTTCTTCAGAGCAGTTAGATGTTGATGCTCCATACTTTTACCAGAATATTTAAGTCAGAGTCAAAAAAAAAATAATTAAAAATTAGAGACTAATTAGACAAGATTTGAGAAAACATCTGATGTTGGGTGAAAATAGCTCAGGTCAATAGTGAAATGTTCATTTTACCTGTCCTCTCACAAGTAAACTCACTGACTTTTGAGGTCATGTGCAAATACCTGTGGTCTCAACCTCAGATTCTCACAAACGAGTTCCACAATTCATGTGGAAATGTCATTCCTGAGATACTTCAAACTCCTGGGAGCACTCTGAAAAGTCCTGGTATTAAAAACTGTTTTCATAGCCTGCAATTAGAAATAACCACATTTTCGTAATGCCAGGGATGCAGTGCCAAATATGGCTCAGTTTTTCTCCAGATTTCTATGACTGCTTGCACTTCCACAAGCAACAACACACTACCTTTTTCAATATTTTAGGTTTGCATACTGAGTTCTTTATACAATCACCTCTCATGCTCTATCACTATCAGGATCTCACTATCAACTACCAGTCATTATCAGCATCTCATGTACAAGTTACATGGGTGTTGAGGTAAATGGTTAACACTAGAATTACTCATCTATAAAGATATCTGGGATGTATTATATAATTACAGCAACCAAGTAATATTCTTACATCTTTAAAACGGATTAATCAAGAAAGCAGATGAAATAAAGTTTTAGTCAGGACAACAAGAAACTCCTGTTAAGTGTGACCAGAATATATCTCACAGTACAGAGATCTGTGTGTTGACAAACTGAGAAGCATGGCATACAGACAAAATCTGCCTTGTCCCACTCTTTTCCATCAGTCTTTTGTGATTTTTTGATCTGACCTCTTTGGGAACGGATAAAAACGCTGAGGACAGGAGGACGCTGGGTGAGCACCCGCACTCTGGTTGCATTGTAGGTGGCAGTCCTCCACAGGGCAAGGAATTACAGCCGTTTTCACTCACAAGCTGCTCTTCCTGCAGACGTACCGCATGCAGGGGAGGACAAATACCCATGTGCACAAAAAGGGCTTCCTTCTGCCAGCTTTCAAAGGAGCACTCATCCAGAAACAGCCCATACACCTGGGTACAGCTTTTCAGACAGCACAAGCCTGTAGCTTATTCCACTTTGAACTGCAAATTATCAAAACCACAGTCAGCATTCATAGCAGCCGCTCAGCACTAAGCCTCACGTTCACCATCCCGCAGGATGGAGTGCTCATTATTCGTATGGTATAATAGCTTTTATATGAAGTAATACGTTGACTCTCCTCCAAAATCTAGTTTGGAATTTAAAAGATTATGAACAGTGCCAAGAAAACTACTCCAGGGCAAAACAACCCTGAATCTTCAAGTTTAGACAAGAGCTTTACTATAAACAAACAAAAGTGTGATATTGTTAAAATGGGTCTTTGAAATTGTCAGTGGGAGATCCTCTTTTCTTTTTTTAATGAAACCCTCTGAACAGGAAGGGAACTTTTACCTTCATATTTCAAAGTTAACTTCCAAATACCCAGGGAATATGTCACAAAACACGTTGTGATACACACTTTATTTTGTACAGGTATGGAAATAATTGCTGGAAGCTCCTTCCTGTAATTACCACTTAAGGATGTCCTTGACACCAAAGAGACTTGGCCATGGGGAGTTCAGAATTTCATTCTGGCTTTCACTGCCTTGCCTTTGAGCAAACCATTCCTTTGGCCACCAAAGCTGAGCTCTCATTTTATGAGGACAAATAATTTTAACATAGAGTCTATTCTCATCTCATGCTATCTGTCTTCATAGCAGGGATTTAAGGAGCAGTTTGTTCATATCAGAAGCCCATTAAAACTTTCTGTGCACAAGTCTGCCCTGCAGAAAACTCCTGATGTTCGCCACTGATATTCTCAAGCACACGGTACTACAAACACCACCAAAACAAAACTGCACTGTATGTGTACTTTTATATATATATAAATATACATGTAAAAGATACAGACGTTGTGTGTAGCTAAAAATCCGACTGAGAAAGGAAGGAACGAAATAACTTCTCCCATTAGGCTGTCCCAGCCTAGGCCTTGCAACATCATTTTAGTGGTGCCATGAGGCCATTGTTGCATCCAGTAAGGTAGATGCTCCACAAGGCTATTCAAATCATCTGCTCCAGAAGGGAGTTGTGGGGGAGCAGCTGGCTTGGTTAAATATACCAATGCATTTTATACTGTCTGCTCCACTGGATTTTTGACCTGCTTTACTGGGGAGCTTCAACACACTTATTAAAAAATAAAAAGAAGAACTTCCAACATGATTTCACTTTGGGAGACTAACCAAAATGACACAGGATGGTCTTTCTTGACCTTACCATAAAGTATATTTTCAGAATGCATTCCTTCAGAGTAAACTGTTATTTTTGTTATTGTGTCATTTTTACTTTTTGCCATACTTTTAGTCTTGGCTGTTTATTAAGGTTTTGCAGACCAAATAAATTTTAAAAATATTTATTGAAATTTTTAAAATGCTGTTTTGTAGGGAAGTGTGTGGTATGAAAAATTTGCAATTTCAGATTTTTTTTTGGAATTGCAGTTCCAAGTTTGGAAAAGCATACACACTTCATCTGAAAAGGACAGACTGTTACTATCAGGGACCCCTGGTAAACCGAGGTGACTTTGATGACACAGTGTCATTTTCTCTAATTGCATGTGCCAAGTGATATCATAACTGGTTTCCAGTTCAGACCTTCCTGTAATGTTTCATTTTGCACTGATAGAGTTATGAGAAGTTCAGAGATACTTGCATAACCATTGCACGATGATTTACAATCCCTACTCAGTTTCTTTGAAAAGACAAACTTTCCCATGATATTCCCATGTCCTCCTGACTCAGATTGCCTCAACGATGAACATCTGCAAATAAGAAGCAAGTGAAATGATGCTGCAGTCTAGAAAATATCACCTCCTTGTCACAGAAGGGTTCTCCAAGGGTGCCAACTTCAGCTGATGCTCTCAGGAAGTTGCAGCAATTTGTAAATTCCAAGATGCTGAACTTGAAAATTATGATTCACAGTTCAGCTCTGATATTTGATTGCTTTGTATGATAATGTATGTTTTAAATATTTTACCTCATCCTGATATTACTCAGACGTTTCTCTAGTAGAAACAGCAACTTCAGGTTTTTTTAGCCTCATTTCTTACATGAAGCAAAGGCAATATTTTCAAGCCTCACTGGTTACAAGTTCGGATCAAGACATGCAAATCACAGAATAACTGTCTCAATCCTGCAAAGATCTGTCTAATTCATTGTATGCATGCAGGATGCCCCTCTGACATCAACAGGACTGTTCCCATGTCCAGCATGTGTACATGTTTTTCTAGGATAGAGAGGAACAAGCAATTTGATTTCCAAAAATGTTCAATGAATCTAACTCCCACTGACTCCAACATCTCTGTCTCTTAGTGCCATCAGACTACACATGTAGGTGCCAAGATGCATCTTGGCCCAAAAAGTTAATTTAAAGCTGGGATTTTGCATGAAAGCTACACCCCAATATACTGCTATGCTGACCTGGAAAGACAGCATTCTGCGCTGTGGGAGCCCCTTTGCTCTGCATCTCTTTGTTTAGTATAAATTAGGAATTAGTGATAAGGAATTATCTCCCGCCTCATCATAATCTCTCACTTGAGCACTGCCTCCTGCTGTGAGTGAACTCAGAGTTCAGTGACAACAACCGACTGCTGGCTTTTCCAAAGAAGAAAAGTAGGCGTTCTCTAAATTATTCCCTTCAGTCAGATGCACTATATCATTGGAGATGTAGTTTAACACGAAGAATTTATTACTATACATCTACATTTACCACTGCTGTGATGTAGTTAAACAGACAATATTATTCTTTCCTTGTTTCCCTTGGTTAAAAACCCACTGGGAAAGGGAGTAATTTCTACTTATATATATATATAAAAGTATATCTATATAGATATATATATCTATATATAGATATATAGATATAAGTGTATATATATATCTAGATAGCTAGATCTCATGATTCACCTTGAATATGAATGCAATCACATACCTGTGCAGTGCACACACACATGCGCACATGTGGGTATGAACTACACAACCGTCAGCACAAGGATGCCCTGATTTAGGCCCCCAGATGACATAAGCCGTGAGTACTTCATTGGACACAGTAAAACTGCAGCCTTGCAGAGAAGATGTGGAGAGATTTTCTGTTTCTAAAATAGTAATAATAGTAATAATAATTACCAAGATGTCTTTCTCAACAATGGGACAAAGCTTGCCAAATAGGTTTGCTTACAGAATGCCACGGGTCAGGCGGTGCCAATTCCTATAAGGTGTGTTACCAGAGGAGAGATGAGCCCTGATTCCAGCTACGGGTTACAGAAGGCTGTCAGAAGAGGACCAAAACTGATCAGATTTCCCTTGGCATTCAGAGCATGCAGCTAGGTCTGATGTCAGACACCAAACCATGAGAAATGTATCAATATTGTAGCTCAGGAAAATATAAAAAGAAATAGAGGAAGCTACAAACTGATGGTTAGAATGGTGCACTCCCACATTACATTATTCTTTTGAAAGAATATTAACAAGTGATTTAGTTAATTTGTTTTCTTTAACCATGAGTTTTTCTAAAGGAAAAAAAGTCTTTCTTTCATGCTTACTCAAAAAGCATGTAAGAAAAAATGTCTCATGCCAGGTGAGCAGGACCTACATATTGTATGTATGAAATCCTGAACTTGTCTGGCTTTCCTAGATGCTCTGAAATGAATACCTGCCTATCAGTTTCATTGCATGCTTTTTTAAGTATTATTAAACAATTCTATATGATCTCGACTTATTTTTGAAGTAGCTTATGGGAAAGTCTGGACACATAATTCCCAGATATCTGTGTCTAATATTCCTCTACTTCTCAGTGTCCGCAAGTGCAACTTTTTTGCTTTATGGATGCCCAACCCTTTTTAATTTTCCACAACTATTCATGTGTACATGTCCTTCTAGAGCACATATAAACTTTATTTATTCCTTTCTTCTGAATCTTAGAAATACTTTCTGGACCATGAAGCATTCATAGAGAAAAAACTCGAAACCAGGGCACCAGAGGAAAGAGCCCTAGCTTGGGGAATCTTCAATAAAGAAGCGATAAAGGCAAAGAGATTTTTTTTTTTTCAGGAATGAAAATGGAGATTTTCCATATTCAAGTTTGTGGTTTAAGAAAATTGCCTCCTTTATTATTATTTACATTAGATTAGCACCTACATTTCAACTGACATTGGCAGTCAAAGAGACGATGAATTTTTCTCTTGATTTAATATAGGAGCAAATACAACCACTGTCCAGGGCATTTCACCAGCTGCAGACTGGACTTACCTGACCCTGATCTTATCCATTCTCACCACCAGAATACAATTCATAAAGAAAATTCTCCCTCGGGAGAGCAACACTGATAAACCTTAAGGGACTTTTCACAGACAAGAAAAGGATCAGCACCTCTGGGCTCCTCACCTGGCTTTGGAAGGCAGAAACCAATCACTTGCAGATAACTTTTGGCTTCTCCCAGTGATGGTGGAAATGGGAAGAGAAAGGATAAGTTACGTTTCAGCTCTCTGGCCCCTGCTCAGTGAGCTCAGGAAAATATCTAAAACCTACAACTACAGGTTTTTGAAGATCCACTGTCTCATTGTGGAGCATCTGGGAAGGGGAGCGTGGAAGCATTCTCTACCAGTTACTAAGTTGTATTTACACTGTTAAAGAAACACCTTTCCTTCCTTCCTTCCTTCCTTCCTTCCTTCCTTCCTTCCTTCCTTCCTTCCTTCCTTCCTTCCTTCCTTCCTTCCTTCCTTCCTTCCTTCCTTCCTTCCTTCCTTCCTTCCTTCCTTCCTTCCTTCCTTCCTTCCTTCCTTCCTTCCTTCCTTCCTTCCTTCCTTCCTTCCTTCCTTCCTTCCTTCCTTCCTTCCTTCCTTCCTTCCTTCCTTCCTTCCTTCCTTCCTTCCTTCCTTCCTTCCTTCCTTCCTTCCTTCCTTCCTTCCTTCCTTCCTTCCTTCCTTCCTTCCTTCCTTCCTTCCTTCCTTCCTTCCTTCCTTCCTTCCTTCTTCCTTCCTTCCTTCCTTCCTTCCTTCCTTCCTTCCTTCCTTCCTTCCTTCCTTCCTTCCTTCCTTCCTTCCTTCCTTCCTTCCTTCCTTCCTTCCTTCCTTCCTTCCTTCCTTCCTTCCTTCCTTCCTTCCTTCCTTCCTTCCTTCCTTCCTTCCTTCCTTCCTTCCTTCCTTCCTTCCTTCCTTCCTTCCTTCCTTCCTTCCTTCCTTCCTTCCTTCCCTCCTTCCTTCCCTCCTTCCTTCCCTCCTTCCTTCCCTCCTTCCTTCCCTCCTTCCTTCCCTCCTTCCTTCCCTCCTTCCTTCCCTCCTTCCCTCCTTTCCCTCCTTCCCTCCCCTCATTGGCTTCATCCTTTATCATCCTTTTTGCAAGATCAGAACCAGTGGCTGTGGAAAATGACCACATGACCACTTGCAAATTACTAGGACGTCCTAAATGGAATATTCTGGGTAACCAATTCTTCCCCTTCCTCTCATTCTAAAGGATTTGTATACAAACAAACCCAGAAGGACATTCAAAACACATTAACCAAAATTGTTTCCACATTTATTATTTTTCACACTTCCCCACAAAAAAAAGGGAATGATGCCTTTAAAACAAAGCAGTGCTTGTAGAGCAAAGACCATTTTTCAAAACCACTGTTTTGTAAGGAAGTTTGGAATGAAAAATTTTCAATTTCTGAATTTTCTGTGGAATTGCAGTTCCAAGTTTGGACAGACATACTTGCTTCATCTGAGAAGGATTGACTGATGCTATTAGGGATCCCTAGTAAACTGAGTTGACTTTGAACCGATGACATAGTAATGAAGGTTTTAAATTCCTGAGCCATCCAACTGCATATTAACAGTTCTTTAAACTTACTACATAGACACTGATACTAATCTGCTTATTACTGCAGAATTTCTAAACATAAACATTATTATGAAATCTTGTTTTAGCCACCAAGAAGGGTGAGAGATTGAAACACTAGACAGCTTCTCTTTGTCTTGTATTCCACGTGTGAGATTGGAGCTAGACATAACAGCAATGGAACATGCTCCAGGTGGAAAATAAGCCCTTATAGGACAAAACGACCAGCAATTATTCAAACAGTTTAGACTGAAAGGGCTTAGGAAAAGTTAGCTGGGAAAGAAGGAGGGGGAAACATCACAGCTGAAGAAAATAAAGTACAGAAAAGTGTGGTGAGGACACATGTGTGTGTTTTTATCAAGAAATAGGTTCTTTCTTAGAAGATTAATTAGTGGGATAATGTTTTTATAATGTGTGTTGCCACTATCAGCCAGAAAAGGTTTGCCAAAATGGACAACCCCTTCATACTATGGGAAAGAAGACAAACCCCTCTGACTGTAAGCAATTTTGTACCATTAGGTGTTCCTATCAGGCTCTTTTTTCCTACTTCATCTGAAGCAAAGGACAATTACACTGCCTCCGTGGAACACATGCCTTCTTTCCCCAGTTTGTTTGGATCACTAAATGTGACTGCCTTCCCTCTTTCAGTTTTTGTTTCCGGACTGATTGTGCTCTGCAGTCTGATTTCCACTTGAATCCACTTAGGAATAGGATGCTGAAACATGATTGTTTCCACTATTGGAGGCTGCCGTTTTTTAATGCCACACACTGCCTTAATGAGCTTCACCCTGAGCATGCGACTCAGCTGGCAGTGAAAAACAGGAAGCATTTTGGCACACATTTTCCCTTTGTGGGGTGAGAGAGGAAGCAGACACAAGCCCTGGCTCAACAGTGACACAATTAAAATGGAAGCAGAGAGCTGCCTTGCCCTTGATGTGGCGTGAGATCAAACCTAGGTCACCCCTGTAGGCTGTCTCTCTGTCAGGACCCTCGGTTTGGATCGGAGACATACGAGAAACATCCACGTTAAAACTCACATGCACATGGTCTCCAGGGGCCTGAGCCAGCAAAGTCAAGGGGAAGTCTGTCTGCCAATTTCCACAGTCTGGACTGAGCCCTATCTCTTCCCTTCTAGTGAACGAGGATCCTTCCAATTAAGTGGGCAGAGAAAGGTGAAGACCACTGCAGTATTCAGTGCTACAAGAGTCTTTAAATGCTTATAGCATTAAAAAAATAGTGGCATCTGTATTTACACTGAGCCACCTGTACCATGTAATTCACAACTGTGGGTATTCTGGACTCAAAAAAGCTGGGTATCTTTTTGTGATAATTCCTGTAAGTGGGCCCATTTCAGCTGTCGGCAACATAGGATTAAATTCTCCCAGCTGCCTATGTACTTTCAAAGTCCTCTTCACAGTTGTACCTGAAAACCCTAGTTGTTAAAATTCATCTTCATCATTCCACTCTGATGATAGGCAGTCAGGCTAAGCTGTACCTCATGATGATTTGGTACATATATCTGAATGTATTCATGAGGAGAAGAGGGGTTGACTGTCTTCTCAATCAAATTAATCATTTGGAAAAATATCCAGGAAAGTACTGAGTGGACCACTGGACTCAAAAAGTTCCTTTCCAAGGTTAGATTCCACTACAGGCCACCATAAATGAGACATGTCCCATAAGGTTGCATATTGCTTTCTCTGACCGTCCTCATCTACACATGATCACATACCTATTTGTAAATGTAAAGGTACCTGAGTGATCCCGTTTGGATGAAGGCCTCTCCAGTGATGCCAGGATACATGAACAAACAAAAAAGCCTCCTCTGTGGCCTACACTACTAATTGATCATAATATATCACCCTCCTCTAACACAGATATCTTGGTCTGCTTGCCCCTCTGAGGAAGGAAGCAGTGTCGGGAACTGCTGTGCACAAGGAATGGGAGTTTTGCATAGGTCTGCTTCTGCCCATGCTATGCTGTTCCCCACTGCAGAAGCAGCCTAAGAGTGTCTGCCTGTCCTTCCTTGTAGTTTACAGCAGGCTAACACTTTCCCCTCTGTAGCTACTAAGTGACTAGATGGCTGTTGAAAACTTCTGGATGTTATATTTCTTTCTTTATTTTGGAAAAAAAAACCCCACACCACACTTTCTTTTTTTCTTTGGTAAATAACATTAAAACCAATTTGGAAGCTATGCAGTTGTAAGGACAAAACGTGATCCCATTCTATCCCTTGGTATAATTTTTTTAGTGCAAAGTGAGCAAAGGCACATGAGAGCGTATTTTAGCATGACAGCATTAATCTATGCTTCGTTTTGTCTGTCAGAACAGGATTCATGAGGATAAAACCTGTACTGAGCTGGAGCATTCTCCTGAAACTGCAAAAATTAACTTTCTGAAAGACAGCAAGGTGACATTTTTATCATCTTCATTAAAAGCCAAATGCTGCAGTCTTTACCTGTGGCCAAATAGAGTTTCCAAACTGGTGTTAAAGGAACACTTTGGAAAGATAGCAAAATTCAAACTTATATTAATGTTAAGCACGGTCAGGATGTCCTCTTATTCTAACAAAGGAATATGCTTTCTGTCCTAACGTCCTGGACAGTGACTGTCTAACACAGTGTCATTCCAACAGACAATTGTTCCCACTCGGGGGGTAAAGATTGTGTAATGACATGTGATGGAGTTTCCTGAGATGCAGAGGAAGAAGTGGTTTAAAAAAAAATAAAAAATCCACTGGTAATGCTCATGAGCTTCTGCACATTGTTCAGATGAACTGCAGAAAACATCACAGCGGCCATCCTTCATCTGCTCTACATGTGAGGACTGAACACTCATCAAGAACTCTTTGGTGCTTTCTCAGCATAAATAAAGGAAGATAGCCTTTTTACAGCAAAGACCTTTGTCATCTGTAGATTTCCAAGTAATTGACAAAGAAGTCAATATCTCCATCTTGCAGATGGGAAAGCAGAAGAACAAAGATGAACTCATTGACCTTTGGTCACCCAACAGCAAAACCTGGAGAGCCAGAATCATAGAATCATAGAATCATAGCATGGCATGGGTTGGAAGGGACCCCAAGGATCATAGAGCTCCAACCCCCTGGCCACAGACAGGGCCACCAACCTCCAAGCCTGGATCTACTCAAGGTTGCCCAGGGCTCCATCCAACATGGCCTTGAACACTTCCAGGGAAGGGGCATCCACTACTTCTCTGGGCAGCTTGTTCCAGCACCACACCACTCTTTCTGTAAAAGACTTCCCCCTAATATCCAATCTAAACCTTCCTTCCTTTAGCTTTAATCCATTCCCCCTTGTCCTGCCATTATCTACCCTTTTAAAAAGTTGATTCCCCTCCTGTTTATAAGCTCCCTTCAGGTACTGGAAGGGTGCAATGAAGTCCCCCCACAGCCTTCTCTTCTCCAGGTCATCTCAGCCCAGTTCCTCCAGCCTCTCTTTGTAGGGCAGGTGCTCCAGCCCTCTAATCATCTTTGTGGCCCTCCTCTGAACCCTCTCCAACAGTTCCACATCTTTCTTGTATTGGGGGCCCCAGATCTGGACACAGGACTCCAGGTGGGGCCTCGCGAGGGCAGAGTAGAGAGGGACAATAACCTCCCTGTCCCTGCTGGCCACCCCTCTTCTTATGGAGCCCAGGATACCATTGGCCTTGCGAGCTGCAAGAGCACACTGCTGGCTCATGTTAAGTTTCTCATCCACTATGACACACAGGTCCTTCTCAGCAGGGCTATTCTCAAGAAGCTCTTCTCCCAGTCTGTATCTATGTCTGGGATTCTTCTGGCCCAGGTGCAAGACCTTACACTTGGCAGTGTTGAACCTCATTAGGTTTACCTGGGCCCATCTTTCCAGCCTCCACATCCGTCCACCCCTCTGGTCCCTGACCACACTGATGTCCACACTCCTAACAGAGAGCTCCATTCACAAACCCAGAGGCAGAAAGAACATTTCAGGGAATAAATTCCAGCTCTGATACGAAATAAGACATGTGGATGAACAGTGGAAAGACGACATCTGATCACCTTAAATGGAAAATACAAGCAATGTAGACAGTTTGCTCATATGTCATTCACAGGTATGAGTCTATACAAGCCCGTTTTGCAAGAGTTTGTAGATCTTTTTATGATTGTGTTTCAGCTTCAAATCTTATTGGCTTCTGCCCACGGACTTGTCATCTCTGGAAACCCCAGCTTAAGCTAAGTGTAGGCTCTTTGAGGTCTCTGAAAACACATGAAAAGCAAAAAAGGTAGACAACAAGTGGGAAGGGAGAGGCAGCAGAAGACAAAGCGGGAAAAGCAAAGAAAGAAAAAGTAATTCGAGAGAAAGGAAACTGGAGAATGAAGGAGATTAAGAGAGTCACAAGAAGAAAAATAGGAGGAGAGATAGGGAAATTTGGTTTTAATTATGTTTATTGTAGTTCTTCATGCACAAAATTACGAAGTGAAAACAACATAAACAGCCCTGCTGCAGGCATGCTAGGAAACAATCCATAAAGTAACAAAACGTTACAGAGGAGCTTGTAGTGACTTACTGCATTATTCACTACGTAATAATTGCCCAAAATAAATTAATGAGTCTTTTTTCAATTAGTTTGGCAGATAACTGGAAAGACTTACAGGCTTCTTTGCTGCAGATTCTTTACCTAAATAACAGATAAAAGACAGCCAAGACCTTTAGAGGCTGGTTGTAAAAATAAAAAGTTAGCTATGCTCTGTGCTAGAGAGGCACCCCTGCCCCAGAGCAGGACCCATTGTAGCAGGGGGGATATATTATCATAGCAGGAGACAATCCCTGCTCAGAGAACTTGCAGAAAACAGTATGAAGAAAAAAAAAATTTTTTAAATCTGTGCTGAAAAAACATGAGAATGGGAGATTTTAAAAGTTCAAACCCTGAACCCCAACAAATTCACAAATCCACATATAAAGCTGGCCCAGCTTTCAACTACTGAGATAGTACAAGGGACAGGCATAACAGGAATAGTCAAGTAATTTAGGTATGACAAGTTTTGACAGGGTAAAGTCATGCCCTACTGATTAAGGCCAACCAGGACCCAAATACCACAACCTTTTCAAATCTTTCCATTTCCATTCCACATTCAGGGTTTCCCCCCATATTCCTAAACCTGTGCTCATATTATTTTCTCTCTTGAAACAAGGGAACTTCAGAAAATCATTTGACCTGAAAGGCTGAATGGAGAGTACCTCCTATCCACTGCAGATTCCTTTATTTCCCCCAAGAGTTTGGACGATGATCACAAAGATTTTTCTTTTCATTTCCTTATTACCCGTTTCTACCTTTGAACTTTTCTAATTTGGAAATCTATGATTCTTCATCACCTTCACCTCAGATCTCTAGCTGCTGGGTTTTCCCTGGTAACAGCCGAGAAGGCTGGGATCATTAACCAAACAATCAAGGGGAAAATCTGGGTTCATATTAATAGGAGGATATTCTTTCTCCTTACAGCACTGACAACATATCTTAAAGTTTCCTGTCAAAATGTCCTTGAAATCTGCTGAGTGTTATCCTTGCCAAAGACATTGTCACAAAACTTCTGCTCGTTTCTAACAAAAGCCTCTGAACTGGTTGGTATGAATTATGGCTAAAAAAGAAATTGAAAAAAATATATAAAACAACAAAATCACAAAATACCCATGCCCAGCAGCAATGTAAAATCATAACAAAGTGTCTATACTCCCAAAGGATTTACATGTGTATAGGAGGATCTGCATGTGCCCGTGTCCTGCGCAGCGTGACTTGGCACCTGAGCTCTGAGCAGCTGGCACACCTGCAGTGTCAAGAGTGCAGTGTGTGTTACAGGAGAGGTTTTGCGATTCATCACACCAACAATCAACAGCAATTAATTGTCACAGCATGTCAGCAAAGCTCGGACCCACCCAGGACTGTCAGGACCGGCATACTGCACGTCTTCACCACCCACTGCCTCTGACGCTCATCAAATACGCCTACCTGCCTGACCTGTCCAACACAGAACCACAGATTGGTTTGGGATGGAGGGATCCTTTAAGGGTCATCTAGTCGAACCCCGTTGGAAGCACACTACTTTTTGGAACAGTCTGTCTTATGGCCTTAGTGTGCTACAAGAATACTGTACTTCTCTCTTAAGATCACCCATCAGAGCAAAAGGGTGTCCATGGAAACCTTTCTTGCTTTACACTAGCTACGCAGTCTGTTGCTACACTTTCACATCAGATTTGTTACTGGTGCTTATTCACTTGGAATGAAACAGTAAACTTGTCTGGAGATGTCCTGAATTATTCATAGACAACATGTACAAAGATAAGTCAGGGCATGAGATCTACCTCGATGTTGAAGCCAACACGGTATGTAAAAGTGAATGATGTTTGCGTGCCTTTGTGGGAGAGCTTACATCTCAGCCACTGTGAATGACTAGGAATTGGGTAATGATCATTAAGATCTGCAAGCCAATTTGCCTTTGACAATGGAAGTCAGGGAAAGTTTTGACACAGAAGCTGTCTTTGCCTCACTTTGATTGTGAACACAGTGTGAAGGCGTGAAGTCACTTCCAGGTTCGTATTTATACTTTCAAAAGGGCAGCTTTGTGGGCATATAGAGGCAAGTATATCTGATTGTGCTTAGACAGCTAATTACTTCATTACATCTATCAAGGAAGTAGTTAGATGACTAAATGGACTATGGCTCTGGAGCTGTAGCAGTAAACTCTACTATACAACATGGAAGTTGGATAAATAGGTCAATTCCAGATTTGCTATCCAGCATCAGCTTTGTGATCATTTTTCACACAATGAAAGTAATCTCACCATATGGGTATTTGTGCCTTACAAACAATTTCTGCCTTCCTCTGAAGTCTGGTTCTAAAAGAGCCAGAAGCTAGCATTTGTGAACCATTGGCAGACTTGCTTTGAAAATGCTGGATTCAGTTCTGTTTGCACACCACTCCAGTATACATCATGTGACTTGATTTATACTCTGAGTCTAAAGGATGAGAAATGGGCCCATTTTTAAAGCCACCATCTAATCAGGTAGTCATGCTTTTCTAAAAATCATGTACATCTGTTACTCTGAGAAAAAAGTGAAATTTTCCCTTGGAGATCTCCATCTGGGAGTATGCGGACTGGATGGCACACAAAGCAAACACCAGCCTTCACAAGCCTCCAAGAGCCTGTCCATTGGTGTCTCATCAGCACTGCAAAGATAGGCACTCCATGTCTGAAGACTGGAAAGACATTACTTTTCCATGATAGCTAAAAATAAGAGATGAAGTGATTCCATACTGAAACACTTCTGTAAGCAGTGGATGAAATAGTCGGTTAAAATCTCATGTTCATCCTTGTCCAAAATGGGAAATTTTTTTTTGAAATCACAAAACCTTTGAGAGAAGAGAAACTTGGTTCTAACCCAGCTTTGGAGTTAGCAGACTTAGGGAAGCATCCTAATTTGAAGACATTAGTCACAAAAGCAAGGCCCCACATGCCACGGCACAAGCTAATAGATTTGACAATAAGAGAGCTACCTTCCCAAACCAGTGATGGTTGACCAATTTGACCACTGGGAGGAGAGTTCCATTTATAAATGACACATTCCTATTTAAATTATCCCAAACTTCCCTCTATGCTATCTTTATTTTAAAATCAGATTTATACCAGTTAGCAATTTTTCCCTAAAGCGGCTTACAGATCTATGCCATCACAGTTGGTGTCTGACTTGAAGCTGTCAGTAATGCAGCACTGCAAGATGTTTTTAACTTGAATTATATATATATCTTATATTGAAATTACTTTAGAATTGTGTATGGAGCCTTGTTTTTAAACACTTGTTCCCTTTCTGGAAATTGTGTACACGTGCCCAGTTTGTTAGGAATCCAATAATTTTATGATTCTAATACTCCTACGGAACATGACTAAATATTCAGCAATGCTTCAAATTAAGTTAATGCCCCACCCCAGCAGATCAACTCTTCAAACAGCCTACATTCCTTCACCTGGGAGTGGAAGGAAATCACAGGGAAAAAAAAGTAAATAAAGGAGTGAAATGGAAAGCATTTTGCTGTGCGTTTATCCTGATTCTCAACTTGAGCTCCCTGAGAAACAAGAAGGAAGAGCAATGCCTGAAATGTTTCTTGCTCATGGTAGGGAAAAATTGCTTATAGATCAGTACTACCATCTATACTCACCTTGACCAGCATCTTACTCTGGCAGGCCACTGAATCCAGAGTGAGTTCCCCATGTCTTATGCTCTAAAATCATAACAGATACATGAGATGCCCACTTCCACCAAGTTCTCACCTTGGACTGTAGCAGGGAGGAGGAAGAGTTTTCAGGACACCTTCTCTCCCATTTTGCAGAAAATCATTCTTCTCATCCATCTGGTGTCTCCCAGGCTGCTCCATAAGGTAGCACTAACCTTGAGTTCCTGGCTCCCAATTTTATTTTCACACATAACCTACATATTTGGGCTATAGTGGTGGGGGGAGCATATCTGCACATATATGCACATTTGAGAGAGCGCTCATCCACCTGAATTGACCGTTTTATACTTATTAGGCAAATTTCACGATGACACAGACCTTCCTTTCAAACTCTCTAGAGGGAATAACTCAGAAATTTTGCAAGACTTTTCCTTTCTTTCCACAGTAATGATTTAATTACCAGAAACCAGCCTGCTAGCAGACAAATCAGTGAAATTTGCCCCATGCCGAGCAAACCCTTGGTGCAGTGTCCATATTTTACCATTAAGCTCAAGAGGCAGCTCACGTGTTTATCAGTCATACTTTGGAGCAATACTGCTCTTCAGCAGAGATTTTTGCCTTCTGAGGAGGCGGTTTGTGTTCCATACACCCTCTGAATCACATTCTGCTTTTTAGATTTTGGTATGCAATGATGACACAGCAAATTACACCCTTGTAATATGAAAGGATAATATTTTTCTAGCAACAGTTTGTAAGTCTGTGACCAGCTGGTCCAAAATGGTTAGAAACAGTACATTCTCATTCTTGCTCCTCAGACTCTTGAATTCCCAGTTTTTAGGCTTGAAATAAGTGGAGCATGTTGCATGAAGGCATTCGACTCTGGATCATACAGAAGCAGGAGTTTCAGGAGAGTCTGAAGTTTTTTCGACTGTAAGATGCTCATCTCATATCTCATGCCTTGTTCTCATGATGAAATGTCTTTGACAACATCTGCATATGTACACTGATGATATGGGGAGACAGCATCCCCCCTAAATTCTCTGCACCTCCAAAACAGAGAGAAACGTGAGCAAGGGAGACTCCATTGCACAGCATATGCTGCTACTTACTTACTTTGACTTGACATTGATGGATGCATTCAAGTATTTACAAGCTGCCTGATGAGATGACTCAGAGAAAGTTTGAAAGAAACAGCACGGCTGACACCCCTGCTTGAAGGGGGAGGAAGTGGGAGGGAAAGATTGCCTTGAGATCAGAGTTTGTGGTTTTTTAAAATGCTGCTGCTTCACAAGCCCACTCTTTGTGCTGGAGTAATTATGTGGGTGTACCAGGAAAAAAGCTAAGCAGCTTGAGAAAGGTCGGGCTGTAGGGAAACCCAAATTTAAAAAGCTTGAAGAAATAGAGCAGCTCAGTAGTCCTGGAGGAAGACATGCAAGCCATCTTTCCAAGAGCATAGAGCAGTTACTGTGACAGTCCTGGGACTGTTTTTGGTGCAGGTCAGTCACCTGTGGGTGGCAAGCCCAACTTCATCCTGCCTGTTCAACGCCTCCCTGCTGGGGACATCCCCCATCCTGTGGCACTGCATGCGGCATAGATCAGCACGTTCCTCTCGTAACTCGAAGACTGCTTTAGTTGAAGGCTTCTGTGACCACATGAGGATATGAATAGGGGTGGGACTGGAGGGTTAAAGTGTCATCCAGACTTCCTCTTTCCCCTGCAGTACATACATCTGGGCCCCAGTGATGTGCCCTGGTACTCACCAGCACCAAACCCTCTTGCTTGGAGGCTGGCTAGATCCACAGCAAAGCACAGAGCAGCCGCCCTGGAGATCGTGTCTGTCATCACTGACTTTTTTAACAAGCAGAAAGCAGAAAGAAATGTGCATCCTGTTCTATGAATTACCATTTTTGAGCTGTTGAGCAGGAAATACCTGCATCAAGCTAGGAAGGCACTCCTATAAGCTATCACATTTAACTCTTTCCCTCCATTTTCCTAACAGCCTGTGCAGGTCATAAAACAACAGTATAGGAAAAGAAAAAGCCAGAGAAGCTGGCTTTCTCCGCAGATCCATATGAGAATAATGCACCTCCACCTCACCTTATACAACCTCCCTGCCCAGAGAGAGGAGGTGCCCTCGTGAAGCTAGTGGTGCTAGCTAGTGGTGCTAGTGGAGAAGAGTGTTGTTAAAACTTGGGCTTCATCCTCATCCTCAAGACAGCAATCCTCATACTGTAACAGCATGGTAAGAAGAACGAGTCCCCCAGGTAAACAGTTGACATAGTTCCCCAGCATGGAGGAAGAAAAGACAATTTCAGCTGCAGAGTGTGTGCTGCTCCTTACGGAGTCCTAACAGGGATTTTGTAACATGCCTTTGTACAATGACAAACAAGGATGTGAGCTATTTCTTGTATTTATTGCTGGTTTAATTCATGAGACAAACTCCCTTCAGAGTCCATTTTGGGCAGCTCCAGAAACAACCTGGGAATGTCTAGGGCATCCTTTGTCTGCAGCTCACACTGGCATGCCCAGACGAGCTCCATGCAAGATGTGGGGGCCTGGGTTGAGGTGCTGTTGTGGAAGTGGGAGCTTGGCATAGATTAACCACCCCAGGACCTACTCAGGCACTGTAGCAGAGGCATACCCTAACTTGCAAAAGGAATGTGATGTATAAGAATTACTCTCCACCCAAGGAAATATCATATGCTATTATTTATATTCTTTTACATCCTCCAGGGGCTTGAATACTTTGGGATGGTTCTTGTTCCTTTAAATAAAAGGGGAAGGGGGGGGAGAGAGAGATTGAGAAACTACTGGAAAATCCTAAAATGGCTGTCTTGTTCTGAAGAAATGAGAGTATTTATCTTTCAAAAGTTTTTTTGTAAGAATCTCTAATTGCATTATGAGATATTTTATTTCCTTGGAATTTCATTTTTCTGTCAGACTTCACTGAAAGGGATATTTTTCTTGTCAAATCTTGTGTAACTACCAAAAAAAAAAAAAAAAAAAGGCACATTTTCCTGAAACTCTATGGTGGTGAAATTTCATTTGGAATGAAAGACATTACAGAAATGTAGGTGTATTGTTGTTGTTGAAAATAATTTTATGTAACAGAAAGTTGATGGACTTGTAAGTCTTTTTTGGACATGAGAAGTAGTTATTACTCATTTCCTAGTGCTCACAGCACTCCCTGTCCCTGCTAATGCCAATGGGAGAACTTGAGTGGACAGCAGAGAGAACTGGTTTGGACCACCAGTACCTCAACTTAATTCCTCCTTTCTTTTAGGAATACAAAAGAGAAACACTGACTGGCAGAGCGCAGTAAGGAAATTAGCTTAATTGCTAAAGCAATAATGCTTAATACAAAGCATGACACATGAATAAAAACCCAGAGAAAGGAGCCTCTAGCTGCAAAAGAACCCCTATATGAGGTTTTAAACGTTCCCTTGCGTGCATATATTCAGTGTTTTGTACAGTAACCATAAAAATGACATGGTTGTTTTATACCTTTCAAGCACAAGCAACCTGTTTTGACTTTGTAACACTTGGTGAGTCATTAAAGAAACTGATCTTACTAAAAGCTTTGCCATTTCTCTTGTTCTTACTGAGATCACAAAAAAAAATGGGCTTGGGAAAGATCTGTGCTGCAAAACCAAAATAATGTGCATGTTCACAGTGTCCCAACCCCTGCATGCAGCAGCTTGGGTAGCATGCTTATTCTTTCTTTGCCATCATCAGGTTAAGCACTGACTCCATTGTCACTTGTTCGAGATGGAGCCCCACTGGATGTACAGCATGCTTCCTCCCTTTCCCCAAGCGCATTGGGAGGGGAAAGGAAGGTGACATTTTGCTCTTAAAATAGATAGATAAACACTGCATGATCTGGTGTCGTCAGTGGCTGTGATGCCACCTGGCTGTGCAGAGTCCACCTGGCCATCCACCAACTCCCGGCCATGGTATGGCTGGGTACGCTTGAGCCACAGATCCCGGCACTATACCCATCACAGGTCCCTGGGCTCAGCCCCTGCCCAGGACCTGCCCACCAAGCTCTTCTACCCCACAGGTCCCCTGCTCCGTGCTGTCCTGAGCTGGGGCTTCCACCCTGTCTGGTGCAGAGCTGCTCTTTGCAGGGGAGTTCTGCATGGGGAAAAGCACAAATTAAAGCAAGAAGACAAAGACACCAGAAAGACTTTGCCTAGAGTCTGTGATCATGCCATTGCTTTTGCTAATAACCAGCCACCAGAAGCAAGAACCCCTAACAGGAAGAAAAGCAACACCTAACCTGTAAATGAAGTATCTCATTCCCTCTTGATGCTTTTTTTTCTTTTTCCAAGCAATCAATTACTGTTTCCGCAACAAAGAGGTTATTAACTCCTGCATGGGAAAAGTGGGGTCCGGCATGAGTGTGAGGGGGTCTTGTTGCAGAGAACATGCTGCAGAAAGAAGTGCTCCCCACATCCACCTCTCCCACAAGGTGTGGCCCATTGGATCCAAAAGATGGGAGAGGTCCCTGCATTATGGGATCATCTTATCTCTGAATCCAAACATCTGTGCGCTGTATTTACTTATTTTTGAAGGCTGAATAAGCAGCTATGTGTGCAGAGAGGCAGCAGGGTATTCATTTGCTTTATTGTTCATACCTTCAATCTTACTCTGAATGGTTGTGTATGGTATTTTGCTGTGTACCAGTGGACTCTTTCACAGTGTCTGAAAGCTCGTCAATAAAAATAACTGCAACAAGAAAGGAACAGCTTTCCTATCATGCGGCCCTTTCAAGTTATCTCTTGATAGCAAATGGTCAGATGTCACCACTATAAAAGCGCAGTATTCTGGGATAATGTATAACCTGAACAATAAATCCAGCATTGTATTCCTAGTCTTTCACATCAGCTATGCAAGACCCAGTGTCAATGCTTTTCCCTTCAGTTTAACCAGGGTTGGTCTGTCTGCTTAAGCTGAATGTTCTTCTGACTCCTACTCCTTTCTAAAACTAACCCACTTCATCTGCTGCCTGAATAAAAAGCTTCGTGTTAGTCACGACATCTCCCTGCACTGTTTTATTCACAAAGTTTGACAGAAAAATACATGTTATAAAACCAACTTTTAATGCTCGATGGAAATAGGTCCGAACCTGCCTGGGCAGCTGTCCTTCTGTGAAACCAAAGGCAGGATTAAGGGCTCCAATGCATTTTCACCTTACTTGATTTGTTGCCAGGCTTAGGTACCCACTGATCAGACCAAATCACGTTGGGTGGACCAAAGGCCTGTAAGAACCAGGACTTCACCTCTGGCAGTGGCCAATGGTAGGTTTCTTGGGGGAGAAGAGGAGAACAAGGAAACTGTGGTGATCTCCCACAAGGTTCCCACCTTGCCTTAATCTGCTGCTTACAGAGCTCTCAAGATAGATGATGTGCTCACAGTATTAATAGCTCTGGAGGTGCTTTCCTTCTAGGATTTTGGTCACTTTATGAAGGAATTCAGACTTCCCACCCCACAGCATCCTAAGTAACGAGTTAAGCATATTCAATGGTCATGCAATACATAAAACACTTCCTTAATTTTCTTAAAATCTTCTGTCTGATAACAGCAGAACAGGCTGCCCAGAGAGGTTGTAGGATCTGCATCCTTAAAGATATTCAAGATCAGGTAAGACAAAGCCCTGATCTAAGCTGGGCCATCCTCAGAGAAATAACTGAACCAGACTAACTCCAGGGATCCCTTTCAACCGAAATTATTCTGTCTTTCCACCACCTTTATTAACATCAAACAGTGAAACACTGCTTTCTTTTCACTTTTTTTTATCCACTCACCCTGCCATTCATGAACCCTCAAAATACCACAAACCAATAGCCCCTCTCTGCCCTTGACAACTTTCTCTTTTCCAAACTCCAAAGGCCTTATTCTATTTTCTTCTCCTCACAGGGGACTTGCTCCATACCTTTGCTCATCCCTTCTCTGAACCTTTTTTAATTCCACTTGATCCCTTCTGAGGCAGGGAAGAGGGACCAAAACTCCCTGCAGTTTAAGACGTGAGCAAATAAAATACTTTCTACTGTAGGAAAGGGGTATTTTCAGACTGTTAGTTAAACTTCTCCTAATGCTACAAGTCTGGTCAAACTTTTGACAGTCATGAGCCAAAATTGTCTCCACAATGACTTCTATATCTCTCTCTCAAACTTGTTCTTGATTGTAGACCCATCTTATATCATCCTCACTCCTTTCCCCATCACTCCTCTTCATCCTTGTGTTTCCCCATCATTTGGGATAACACTGGTGTTTGTGGGGCTGTATGGTAAGACAGACTGTCTCAGCAGCTGTCACCACACCAGAAAGCTCTAGCTTGGAGGACAAAGCTGCAGCTCCTTGGCAGCCTCAGTCAGCATGGCTGATGGCCACACCAGCCAACCTGCTCCTCTCCTGCAGCACCTCCAGGGACCCTCTGACAGTGTCCTTCCACTAACCAGCAGAAACTGTCCCTAGAAATACAACAGTAATAGGTGGTTTTCTTCCAGGTTAACACCTCAAAATGTCTTTGCAAAGGAGCAGAGGGCATCTGAGACAAGGTAAGGAATGGAGTGCGGTGGTGGGAGAGGGGCAGATGGTGGCACTGCACTGCAGCAGAGCCGTTACATCAGCTTAGGCTGCCGTGGGATTGCAGCTGTGTACACGCTTATCGGAGAGGAACCCGAGGAAGCTCGTAGCCTGAGGAAGGAAGCTGCTAATGAGCATCTTTCCTTCTTCCCTTTCTCACATGCAGAAGTACAATTCTTTTAATGATAACTGATAATAACTATAATATGTCATGATTACACCACATTTTTTCTCAGCAGATCTTTGTTGGCTTTACATAAAGTCTGTCCTCACAAAGCTGTGTGAGGTATATAATATAGAAGGCTGTCTTACAGATAATAAATTAAAATTTAGGGAACTAAAACAATGTGGTTGAGTTCATAGAGCCCATTAGAAGCAGGCAAAAAACAGGACTGAAAGATCTCAGTCTTTGTTAACATCTTTGAGTACTAGGAAAACTGGTCATAGAGAAAGAAGAATTCCTCTATGTTGTACTGCTGGGGAGGACTGTGAGGAGAAGCCTGATGCAGCTGTTTGTAGCAGATACTTAATTCCTTTTTGTGCTTTTCAGGTACCTCATCAACAGCCCAGACAGAGGGTTGTTTTATCTTGTAGCATCTGGAGCCTTTCTTCTAGTATCTCTTCCCTAAGTAGGTCTCAGGTTAGATGCCTCACACAGAGGTAGACCTGGAAACAGATCAGGAAAACAAGTTTCTTTCTGGGACAGACCACTCCCTTTTTCAGATTTCTCTTCGGAAATCTGAAAAAGGTAACCCCTGCTCTTCTAATAACTTCCTCCTCCCAGCCAAGGGTCTCTGCTCTCCAGTTATGAGCCCTGCCAGCAGCCTTCATGAGCCTGAGTCAGGAAAGCATTTCAACATCTTTTTACATCTCTCCCCATTCAGGAAAGCACTGCAGTCAGGAATATTTGTAGTTACTTGCAGACCCCCTGTACTGTCAATGAACTCTCATAAAAAGTGAGTATCATACCCACAAGACAATAAAGTGGACTACTCAGACAATAAAGCAGCAGAAGTGGTGGAACTATCATGTTTGTCTAAGGTTTAAAATAGTCCATATTTTTATATCATTTGACTTCGAAAATGATATTTGTCCATGTAATTAGAGACTGTACTGTCACAAGGGAGCCAAATTCAGACTCTGTGTGCAACCTGAACATTGTCATTTCCTGGCATCTGCTTAAAATATATTCTTAGTGTACTCTTTTATAGGTTTCTTTCCCCCTCTTCTATTCAATATTCTAAGATATTTTAAAAGTGAAAAAAAGATGCAGAGGGTAAAAAGAAAACTATCTATGGCAGTGCCTCTAACAATTTGCAGGAGGGAAGGTCTTTTTCTGCATGGTCTGGGACCTATAACCACATTAAAGACAACAACAGCAATAAACATTTCTGGCTTTGAAGAACCTGGTCAGAACCTGAGATGCCATCATGAACTTAAGACTGTCCCACCAAATGTTTTCCGCCACTAGTCCCCAAAGTGAGTTAGAAAGAAAGGTAAGTCCTTTTCATACTGACTCAAGGGTACTGATTTCCAGAAAAGTGAATGGAGAGATCTAGAGGAGAGAGGTCAGGAGCAATAGTCTTGGAAAAGTGCAAGGCTCACCTAAATCCCAACCTGGAGCATGACCATCCCCTGGAGTATGCTGCCTCCTATGTTTTCCATCATCAGAGGACACCTTACCACCTTGTGAAAGCACAAGTTATAACAAGACTGTGTTGATTCTCATCCTACATTCTATTAAAAGCAAGAATAAGACAGAGGTTCCTTGGTTTTGGTTTTTTTTTCTGATTTGTAGTTGACTTACATATAAACCACAGCCTCCTTTTGCACCAAACATTACTAAAAAGGATGCTAAGCACCATAGCTCAGGTCCAGTGGGGGTATAGACCATGACTACTCCCTAAGGCACTGCTGAGGCTCCAATGGACACTCAAAGCAAGAGTCCAACCACACTGCAGCACTTCTTTCCACATGCATTGAGCATGGAGGGTGTGGGAAATTCTCCCACTGCTCCTCCAAAGTTACCAGGCAAAGACAAATTGGGTTTCAGTTTCATTTTTGTTTCAGGCTGCCTTGTACATGACCACATATTGTATCTCCCTTCAGTAAAAGCAAGGGTTTTCCTTATGCTCCCCCAGGAAGGCTTGTCCGGAAATTGTCAGCTGCACAAATAATTTTTTATTAACAAAAACGTGACAAGCAGAGAAACTTGTTTGGCCCCAGAACCTGAAGATAAGGCAGGAATGTGGGAATTGCCTCCCACCCTGGCCACAAACCCAAAACCACATCCTCTCTGTCTGGAATGACCCACTGTTTTTTCTTCTGTTCCTTACTACAGACCACGAGAATGGTGGAAGTCCCAATTCAGCCTGAAAGGGATCGTTTATCCCGTTATGAATGCCATGACTTGGCAGAGTGGGATTTTTCAACAGCCCACAACTAGCCAAATCACAGCCTCTGTAACTGGTGTGCAGAGATGCACGCCTGCTCCAAGAGGGCTCCCTTCCCATCCTGCAGCAGCTTTCTGCTTCTGATAGTTCAATAATGAATGTGTTCTTCAAAGCAACAAAATACAAATACAACAAGTTTTCTATCCCTCTTGTTTTTAACTCCACAATGGTCTTTTCGTATCCCCCAGGTTAAACTATGATGAGACGACTTCGCTTGAACCTGTATGCTAACATACATATTTTTAGGCCAAGTTAATGTTTAATGAGTTCAGTCCTGCCTAACTGAGCAACTTCCATCAATCACGCATTGCTTAGGTAAGTTCACAGTAATGGAAACCCAGACTTGAAAAGAATTACCTGGATACCCTTCCTTATTATGGCAGCACCCCTAGTAAACAGGGAATCATGGATGGAGTTATAACAAGACTATGTTGGTTCCCATCCTGCTATATCAGCAATTCCACCAAAGCCCAGGACAAGTCTACACTTAGGTGTGCAACTAATGAGCATTCAATACCACAGTTAGCAGCTCCTGGGTATGCTCTGGATGGTCTCAGTTTCTACAGTGGGTATTATTCCCACCCAAAATAGGACAAAACTCCATGAAGAGTCTTTTTAGCAGCTGTGGTGGAGTCACACTCTCATCTCTTCTAACAAAATGATGAAGTCTAGAACAGTCATAGTTGTGAGTATAAATTATCCTTCTTAATATTTGTCTTGCAGTTTAATCTCAAATGCCACTAACACACATTTGTTTAAAAACAATCAACTAGTCTGTATTTCAATAGTGGTTTTGTGTGCTCTAGAATCAATTTTTTTCCCATTTGTAGTCTCTTCCAACCCTTCATGAGTTTAATTGCCTTATTTAAAAATGTGCAAGAACTATAAATATCAGAAAAAGCCAACCTTTCAGCCATGCAGCTGAGTGGAGACATGCATATCAGTAAACACATTTCCTGAGTAATAGCACACTACGCAGTTTGTAAAATGCAATTACGCAGTAGCAGCTCTTATCAGGAAACGTATTTACACTGATTCCTTGTAGCAATAGATCAAAGAACTTATTTCACTGGCCTGTATCTGTATTTAATTGTGTAGCAGTTTCTTCCATAAATAAGCAAATCCTTTTTCTGAATAATTTCCTACTAATGGACAGTAGTTTTCCTGATGTGGATACTTTACAAAGATTAATTTTTGAAAACCAAAACTGGTGTCTGAATTTAATGTAACATCATTGGAAAACTGCAGAGACCTGAAACACTGGGTGTCTGTAGAGGAAAGAAAAGTAAAGCACACAATGAGGCCACCGTCCTGAGAAGAGACTAGCAGGTGACCGAATCTCACAAATAGCTAGATTCCTTTTTCTCTTCTCTATATTCTCTGATATTGCCTCTACCCATGCACAGAACTGTCTAGAAAAGTGTAAGTAATATTCATGCTACAGAGAAAGACTGAGGAGCATGGAAGGTCCCCAGACCCTGGTCTGCACTCCTCTAGTACCGAGAAGTTCACAGGGCTTCCCTACTTCTAGACAGTGCAACCAGACTGCTATTTTGACAGGACTTCTGGTACCACTGAGGGGGCTGACGGCCAAATCTTAACAGGGGATTTAAAACATTTCTTTTCCATTATGTTTTGGGGCTTAAAAAGAATAAAAATCACACAGAGTGTAAGGGCTCCCTACATAGGATACATCACCTCTGCCCTCCATGCAGCCCTGAATCATTTGTCTTCCTTAGCACAGTCAAGCATACCTGCAAGCGCATTTGCAGCAATTAGACAGCATCAGCTGTGGATTTCTGTGGATTTTTGTGCCAAGAGCAGCTGGGCTGAGAGGAGAAGCCACAGGGATGGAGCTTTATGGAAGACCGAGTGAGAAGGTCAAAGTCCACAGAGCAGCCCAAGGAACTGGTCCTTCAACCTCCTATTCTCTAGAGCTGCTAATGGAAAGTTATACAAAAGAATTTTGTTACACAATGCTGACTTGTTTAAAACAGAGGTTCTTATGGAAATATAGCTGTTAAAGTGAAGGTTTCAGTAAAAATAACAGCTTCTCTTGCTGCAGAAGCCAACATATCTACTCTAACGGAGTTCGTCTAGGGATTTCAGTTTCAGGACTAGGTGTTCTCCTAACTAGCACTGTTTGATGAGAAGCAGATATCGATCATCACTGTCCTTACAGCTAATAAAAAATTGCAGGACATTCATATGTGTTAATTTATCTTTCAAGCAAGGATTTTTCTACTTCTGACACAATCTTCATTTAGCTGGAAAAATAAGTCATCGAACTTGTTTAAATTAATAACATCAGAGGAAGAAAATCATCAATGCAAGTCCAAATTGTGAAGGAATTCTGTGGAATTTAAGTAGTTTTGTAAGACAGCAAAATCAAAATACTGTCTGCAAGCTTCACAAAACTCTAAAGCCAGCTATCCCTGGTCTGTGGTTATTATGGGAAAAGACATGATACATTTATTAGTAAAACTGTGTGTGGAGGTTGATCTGTGTCAGCAGACAGTGCCATATGTAGCTGGCTTTCCCGTCATTTCTTACATAGATGCTCTAAAGGCTCTGATTGACCGTGCAGGAAAGTGTCAGCATGTCCCAATAATTTTAAGATGAGAAGTTTCACTGCACATTTTTTGAAAATATTGCATTTTCAATGAGTGATGATGCAGAGCTACAATAAAAACTGGCTATGGTTAATATCTGAGTTTGCAAAATGCTTGACGAAGTTATTTTTGCTTTGAAAGAAGGAGAGAAGCCGCCCGGCACCAAAGGAAACCAGAGTTTGGAGTGCAGCGCTGATAGTTTGTGTCTGCACATATCAAGCAAAGAACCTTTTCAGTGTTGTTCTGGGAGGAAGGCTGGTTTGGGAGGCTGGTGTATTGACTATTTTCTCTAACCCAGTGTATTTCAATGTTTGCATTATGAACCCAGAAATATGTGTCTTGGAGGGACGGGAGCAATTTCCCTGTTCAGGGGTTCTGCAGTCACACCAGAAAAGCATTCAAGAACTGGGGGCAAATGTCACCAAATGCTCGGCACTTATCCCTGCCATTTCAGGTGCCTCCCGAAAGAGAAGCAGGACAAGTAGGACACCAGCTCTCATTCCAGGAGGACACACTAATGATGCGCAACAGTTACCAAGGAAATTGAAACATTTTGACTGAATTTCCCTGAGAATAAGGAAGGCTGCATGATCTGGGAAATTTAAGTGGAAAACAATTAAAATATTTTAGACAATGTTTAAAAACACTTGCCAAACTGTTCTGGTTTAAAACCAGAAAGGCTGCCACTGCACCTCATTATCTTCTACAAGCCAGGCTGTCTGGCCAGGCTCCCATCATGCAACACCTCACAATAGTCTCCACCATGGTTATTATTTACTTAAGTAAAGACTTTTTTCATTTTAAAAAAAGGAAATTCCAGCTACCAGAACATTTGAAGAAGTATTAGTTACTACTGTTGACAAAACCCGTTAGAATGATCTGTTAATCCATGTGTGCTAAATTGTGCTTTGAAATATGTTCATGTGAGTTAACTAAAGCATTTTGAAAACATCACCATTTATTTTCTCAGTTCACATATGTCCTATGGGAATTAATGAAAAAGAAAGGAGGAAGCCTGAGACACTAAAAAAAAATATCTAACAGATGCCAATGGATATGGTGGTCCCAAAGAGGTCACTGCTGTCCACATGTGGCTGCAGCTTCATTTTACATTGGGATTGTGGGGAGGGAGAGGGTCTGTGATGTGATGTGCTGAGTAATTTAGTTTTGAGTGAACTGTAGCCTATTTTTGAGACCAGAACCTAGCATGTGTAATAACCAGGTTGTTCATTTAACATGTACTGGCTTACTAAGTAAAGTAAATTAAAGACTGAGGTGGCAACAACGATAAGCAGTAAATTTGTTTGTTCAGTAGGGAGCTGAAACGTGTCGGCTCATGCTTTGATCAAGTTAAATTGAGAGGTTTCAAAGTACACACAGGAAATTCTCCAACAGATAAACTTTGTCCCTGGAGGTTCATCCTAGCCACTTTCCAGCCTCCTGCACTCTGTTATCTGTTTCGACAATTCTGTAACTTCAGACTCAGAGAATCCACAGAGAAAAGTGACAGTGATATAGGTCAAGAGTTGACTTCTAGGGTGATGGACAATAAAAAATTCTTGATCTTAAGAAACAGGCTATTGAGCAGTTGCTGATGCTTGACCAAATAAATCCAAACAAATAAACAAATTTTTAAAAAAGAAAAAAGAAAAAAAATTAAAAATTAAGTGGCTTTAAAACCCATTTATTTTAAATATAAAGTGGTAAATCATGATTGCAGAGCAGTATCCCCGTGTGCTGTGGGGATCAGTGCTCTGAAGCCTGGCTCCTGAAAGACCTGAGCGTCAGACTCAATTGACTTCAAATCAGAGAAGGAACAGGCTTTCCCTGAAATGCTCCCCATAGACAGGAGTTTATAAATAAGACTTTCTTACAAGGGGGTTCTCCACTGCCTGAAATGGTGCCTGTTCTCACTGCAGCATTCCCCTCTGTGAGACCACTACCTGTCAGGCTACTTCCAAAAAGCTTGTAAGAACTTGATTTTCTTTGAGAGATCAATTGGTTGAAATTTGTCAATAGGTTCAAAAGATACTGGGGGTGTGGAAGTGACGGAGATACAAGAGTACGCAGCAAGATTGCATAAGTCCTGTTTCTGCAGGAATCAGGATAAAAAGTTGCAGCAATATAAAAATAAATAACTGAGCAGATATAATTCCTACAACATACCAATGACTAGCCAAAACTTTGTTTCTGCTGAGGGCAAAAAGAGCAAGCTGCCACTTCCCTTAGTGTTCAGGTAAATTAGCTTGTGATGCCTACTTCTTGAGAAGTGAGGACATTTCACACATAAAAACATTTATTTTCTCTATTAAATAAGGAACATTGTATCTTCTTATCCTGTGAGGGAGTAATAAAATCTCCAGCAACTAGCAGAGGAAATAGCCTTTTTCTGTTGCTAATCATGCATTTAATGCACAGCAGCAGTATAGATTTAATCATGGAACTCAAATGCTATTAATGCTGACTTTTGTCGATCTTATACATTGTTTAAAAACGGCAAGTTATTTCACAATTAGGGATATCAATGCAAAAACAACTATGTAGATCAGAGAGGTACCTACCTCGGCATGATGAAACAGTCTCCATGGCCATAATAATTCAGAGTGTCCCAGCCTGACCTTAAAGGGAGCTAACTGGCAAAAATCACACTCTAGCTACAAAATCTGAATTAACCACCAGCACAGTTAGTACACGGCATCTCATATGTAATTCAGAAGCTAACTTCTATAGAATCCCTTCCAAAAATACTTTGCCGATCTGAGTTTTTAATATATTTGAAAAAGATCAATTTATTTTTAAAATAATCTAATAGTCTAAAATTGTAAAGGCAGCAATTTCTCAGTATTGATGAATATAATCATTTCTTATTTTATTGATGACCTGGAGCACCATAGAAACAGAGAAGTATTTTCTCATTGATTTAGAACCAGCTAAAAATCTCTGCCGTTTGGCACAGCACAACCCCTAACCCAGGGAAGTGACCTATTGACTGAAAAGCAACAGCAAAGCTCACTGGTCTGCTAGCCCAGTTAATTTCTCTTATATGCTTCCCTTTTGCAGAAGTTAAATATTAGAAGCTCCAAGTACCATCCCAGAATCCCACATATGCCTGCTTCTCTCCGTTTTCAGTTGGGCTTTGTTTTTAAACAGTATTATCTTCCCAGGTATCTTGTAGGCTTTAAATCCTGTCCCATGTAAAATATCTCCCTGTAAAGAAGTGCATGTGTACAGAAAACAAATGTTCATTCTCTCTTCTAGCTCGGGACGGTGACCATGGCTGCTCCCAATTACCATGCCTGGGGTAATACGCCATGGTGGATACAGTACCTGTTCATCACTGAATAGCTAGGTTAAAATTCAAATGGTTGTTGCAAGTTTCTTCTCTGATTTCGTATCTTTATTCACACTCTTATCTCTACACAGTCTTTTGGACAATCCCTTTATACTTATAGTTTTCCCGACCCATTCATTATCCTACATTAAGTTCTTGTTAAAGACTTTCCTGCTGTGAAACCTAGAAACTTTCTTTCTTCCCCCCAGTGCGATCTTAACTTAGAAAGAACAGTTATAGCAATAATTCAATTGAGGGAAGAAAAAAATAACATAGCTGCTTAGCCATTCTATTCAGCACTACGTGGGGGTTTTTTCACCCTTTTTACTTAAATTTTTTCACTTTTTTATATTTTTCAGGATTGAAACCATGTGGAGCCATTTAGTTCCATTTAAAATCATTTAGTTCTCATCTTTGTTGAAAACAGATATCACTAATTATCCATGCAGAAGTTGTTGTAAATTTAAACAAGAAGTAAACCATAACTTTTATTATTATTATTATTTAGAGCTAGCAATCACTCCAGACAATTCATAGCAGTTTTGACTGTTCATGCTAGCAGGTTGAGTACACTGACATGCAAAACTGGTGCTTCACAAAGTACAGCACTCGGGCTTAGTATGAGTTCCCAGAACCTGCTTTGTTCACAAGCTTAGCTTCTTACATGAGATAGATCAGAAATACTCCCAAAATAAACTTTCCTATAGTGTTTCCAACAAACCCATCAAAAGAGCTAGAGATGAAAAACCTTGGAAGCCTGCCGCACCAAGGCAAGGGGTCAAAGTGCTTGCACAAATTGGTAAAGAAGTCATGTTTTATCAGTGACACCGCAATTACAGAGGTTTGATTTCTGTTTGTAGGACAAGGTCCTCTCATTGATGGAGAACCTACCAGGCGCAGAAAGAAAGGGATCTTTGTCTGAGCAGCGGCACATGACAAGCATCCTTGTGACCAGCAGAGTGACGCGGCCCAATCTGCCGTTTGGGCTCTCCCGGCTCTTGCTGTGCTCTGCTCCCGTGAGCTGGAGCCTGCTCAGCTCTCCACCAAAAGAAAAAAATCAACCCAACCAAACAACCCTCAAAAAAGCCCAACCCACGGCAGCCGCCTTTGAAAGAGGCGGCTGTGTTCAGTGTTAAAATTAATAAATAAATAAACAAAGAAAGAATAAACTACAGCCCCCTGGGCAGTGCTTGGTTGGGCAGTTCCCAGAACAAGCCTGTTTCTAGATTGCATCAGGTGTCTTTTTCGGAGCTCTCCAAGGAAGTGATTTTTTTTTCCACCCCTCAGGCATTTCAATGGGAAAGTTAAAAATAAATTAAACGAATCAAAGCCTTTTGGCTGCCGCTGCTTCAGCTGATGCTTCCTCTAGCAAAACACAAGCTTGATACGGTGACTGAGAGCTCTTCACAAGAGGAAAATGGGCTGCTTCACACAAGATTTTACAAATGCAGCCTTCCTTCCTTATGACTTTGAGTAATGTTTTGCCTCTGATTGTTTATCCTTCCCAGGCATCAGTGAATATATGAAATAACTGCTCTGTGCAGCAGGAAGCAACCCAACACGCCTGAGCTCCACGAGGTCTCGGGGGTAGCGTTTACACATGTCTGGAGAGTGTGTGTATGAAGAACCCAGGTGGATGGTGACGCTCAAGGATGTCCTGTGACAGGGCTGGGGACAGCACTGTTTCTGCAGAGGTACAGGCAGCCAAGCTGAGCAAACAGGACACCTGAACTTCCAGCGAGGTGTAGGTAACCAAACTTAGGGTCTCAGTTGCAGTCTTTCCCTCTAGGTCTGAGGGAAAAATCTGTAGGCAAATGAATTTATAAGGAAAAAAGATTTACAAGGATGGTCTTACCCTAATCAAGTACTACAGGAAGTGGGTGAATGGAGGAATAAATAATGTGCTGAAACAATAGAGTTGGGGAAGGACATATTCTCCTCTGGGTTAAAAGTGTATCCAATTCTTGGTTTTATGTGGGGGGAGAAGAACAGTACTTATTGGCTGGGGATAAAACAATACTGGAGGAGACTGAAGGGACTGAAGATGATTTTCCAGAAGGGAGAAAAGCTTCAGCAGACAGGGAATAGAGGTAAAAGAGTCTGACCCAAACACAATCTCCACAAATAAATTCATTTTGGCTCATGCAGGGAGTGGAAGTTTAGTCATCCCTCCAAGGGAGAAGCTAAAAGAGAGTCTGGAAAGGTGCACTGCTCTGGTAGGTACAGAGCCAGTAGAAAAATCTGCTGCATGGATGAACTTCCCAGACACTATTAGACAATAGGGTGAACACCACATTTATAAGTGGTTCAAAAAGAGGCAAATAATTATGAGAAGGAAGCAAATGGCAGCATGGTGTTTTGAAATACCTCTCATACTAGGTATTTTCCTGTGTTTCTACCAGAGTGGAGTGGCACAAGTGCCATTAATAAAAAACCCCCTGCTATTGGAGATCATGTAAGGATGAATTCAATATTGTACTTGAGCATTTCACAGGAAGCCAGAACACAATCTTGATGATACAATGGGTAAGAGGATTTAAATACAGGACATTTTAATAAAAAGAGAAACAGAAGCAGGGGACTGTCAAGGGATGCTGTCCTACTGGTCTAAGCAGGGGTACAGAGTTCATCATTCCTCAAAATCTTAACTCACTGCCTAAAATTTTTGTCAGAGTATACTCAAGAGCACTTTCTGAGCAAACTTGCAGGGGTAGCCAGTCCACAAAGGATGTAGCTCCTAACAGCCAGCCTGAGAAAGAGAAGCAGTTGACAAAAACCTGAAGATCAGGGGTGAGATGACAATATGGACAAAGTTAATTTGTCCACAGACATCTCCCAAGGATTGATCCTGACCTCCCACAATTTCCTAACTCAAGTTAGGAGGCAACATCATCTATATCAGACACACTAAAAAAAAGTAGTAAAAAGCATGGTCAAGGAGAAGAGGGAACATTTTCCCTGGTCAAGGAGAAGAGGGAACATTTGCCCTAGTCTATATAGACTGCCTACATGTAGTTTGTTGCCAGTTACAAAACAGGCCAAGCAAATCACCTTCCTCTTAAGTTGTATTCTCCTACAGCTACAATGTCGGAACCAGAAATGGAATATGAGTTCAGGAAAAGCCTGGTCACTTTCTATAAAGTACAATATTCCTGAATGCACAATTTTGAAACTCTCTCAAAATCCTATAATGAGAGAAAAATATCTGCTCAGATATGATTTCTCTGGAGTCAAAGGGACTGCAGGCACTGTTTCTCATTTACATATGAATAGACCTGGATCTGCATCACCATGCTGATGGGATGTGCATCATTCTTTGTTATGGAGGAAGTCTTTAAGCAAACTACCTTGGGAAAATGCTTTGTCGAAAGCAAAATAAATTTTACAACCCAAACCCATGCCAATTTAAAAGGCAAGAAAGAAAAAGGTTGTTCAGTCTCAGAATGAGCCATGGTCATCATTTAGCACAGAGCTAGCTGAGGACAAGACCATGGTCAAAGTCTTCCAGGCTACTAGTAGAGATGCTGTGATGGCATGCTCCTGGCATTGCTACCCAGCGCAGGAAAAGGACTCAGTACTGGCTGCATTAAAAGACACGGAATGGTGAACTGGTTAAATAGGAGTTACGGTGGTTATGGATTGAAAACCAGGACAGTCCAGAGGTGGTTTAAAGCAGGCTTGTCTGCAGATCAGTGCTGAAAGCGCTCTTAAGGTTCAGGGCAGATACAAAAATGTTGATCAAGATGAGAAAGAGAGACCATGGGAAATTGTCTAAGCCTACTTCCCTTCCCAAGGGGAGTACTCCTTATTTAACCTGAATTAGGGATTCACTCACATCATTTTGCAAGGCAGTGTTATCACCAGTGACTGCTCCCTGTCCTGGACTGAATACCTCTTGGAAGTGGCTTGTTGATGAACTCTTGCCCTCGGTTCCCTGAGATAGCCTCGCTACTGCTAACCTCATAGCTAGACATAGCAAATCCATTTCTGACAGATGCAGCTGGTCTGACAGATGCAGTTGGTAGTCACAGCTCAGCAAGCAAAACATCAAGTAGCTCACAGTGCAGTAGGTAACAACCCCACCCCAGTGCCCCTGAGTCCAGTGCACCAGTGAAACAGTGCCAGCACAACAAAGCACCCCTGCACAAAGTACATGGAGGCAAAAGCAGCCTGGCTTACACTTTCCTTGGGGATTTTACAGAATTGACTCCTAGGGCAGGTGGGGTCCGTTAGAGGAGGCAGCTGAGCCTGGCAAGGGGACTCACCAGAACTAATACCAAAGGGGGTCTAGGTCACCATGAACACTCTCCAGAGACTGTATGTCCTTCAAACACTTTTAATTTCCCTTCAAAATTATTCCTTGTGTTCATGCCTGACAGACAGAGGGGAATGGATATGTGCTCAGTGGTACTCTGTGAAGGCTGTGCTGGTCAGAGAGGGGTGCTGTGCTGGGCTTCTTCTCTCACAGCATTCAAAGTCATCAGACACAGGAGGGCTGACAACTGATTCCTCACCAAGACACTGTTCTTAACCATCCCCCAGTGACCACAGGCTTCTCCTGCTTCATCACCTCTTGCCCAGATTCCCCAGCATGGGACTTGGCCTGACAGTACCCAGGGCACAGGGCCAGCCTGTCTCCTCCTCTGATCAGGCCCCAGCTGCGGGGTGTTCCTCCACCTCCCTCCAAAATCCCACAGCAGTCTAGAAGACAAGGAAAGAATCATGGGGCTGACTAGCCCCAGGCTTCCTGGTCCCTCAAGAGGAAGGCAGCAGGACCTCTTACACCATCCTTCAATTATTTACTAGACAGGCACTAACATCTTCCCCCTCTGTTGCAACAAGCAAGTCAAAAACAGTACAGCAGAAGTATCCATCTCTTACATTCCTGCAGGTTTTCTGTAATGGATCACTTTTGATTAATTAGGGAAACAAGTTTGAAACAGCCTGCAGGATACTTGGTGTGTACTTGTGTCTCTAAATGGAACAGGAAATTCAATCTCCCTCTATAAAACATGAACAACTTTGTACTTATTGTTTCCACTTTCACAGGGGTACTCTTTTCTCTGATATCCACATAGAAAAAAACCCAGAACTATCTGAAACACCCTTCTTATGGTGTTAGATATAAAAATGCAAAAAAAATTTGTTGGGTTCACCTTTTACTCTCTGATCCATGAGCATGTGTAACACATACACATAGCATACAATTTCCCCTGTAGTTTTACTGCCTAGAGTTTCATCAGATAGTAATTGAACCAGGAACTGGCTTGTTACCATTTTGACACTTGAAGTCTGCATGTAGGCACAGATTACCTTTGACAAAGTCCCACCATGCTAAATGTGGGACCAATCTCAGCCTGCACATGCAACACCAATTCTGGAGTGTCTTGACCGGCAGTAAGCAACAGTGAGGAAAATGTCTTAAGATGCTCACTCGGAGACTTTTTGTTAATTTTATGATACGTTGCCCAAACCACAAAAAAAAACCCAAAGTGTTAAAGGCAGCATATTTCTCCTTTTTTTTTTTTTTCTCAGGAATTAGTCTAAGGCCTTGCACACTTTCCCACGCTCACAGATTGCAGGTTATAAATGCGTGGGAGTAATGCAGTTTCGATCAGTCAGGTAGGCTGGGTTTCTGTTAGCTGGCTGCATACCTTTGAGCCCTATCAGCACACAGTGATCAGTGGAATTCCTGGCATTTTTGTCATAGCATCAGAGGCAGTACTTTACAGAGTAAATACCAATGACCTGCTGTTCTGTCAGGGCTCTGTACTTACCTTTTATTTTCAAGTCAAAGGTTAGGCCTATTTATGTAAATCCTCAGCCATGGGCCAAGTAATCTGACCTCCTGGTTTTCATTCTCCTAATTGTTTCAGGTATTTTTCTTGAAAAGTTTGGTCAGTTAAAGCTAGGGATCTTTTTTTAAGGCTCCTTTGAAGGGCTCTAGGGGCTTTCATAGCCCACCCAGTTTGCAAAGTGGAAACATCAGTGACCTGATGCCCTGGGCACTTATTTAAAATTCATTACCAGGAAATAAGGTTTTGATATATAGCCCCTCCATTCTGAAGAATATCTTAGGGAACACATGTATGCCATTTTTTACTTTGGATTATGTGATCTCTGAAGCCACATGGAGAGGCAATAATCAATTATACTCCTGTTTGCCCTTCATTTCTAATAAGAACGTTATTCAGGTGTAGATAGTTTTGACTTTCACATGCTCGCCACTGCTTACAATTCCTTTGTTTCTTCACACTTTGCCATGTTATTTTATTCATAAAAGGGTGTCCAAAGCTGTATAACATGTAGAAGAAGGAACTTAATGGGTTTGAACACTTTTTTTTCTGAGATTCAATGCTGGTTGGATTCTAAGATTAAAAAAACCAAGATGAATATATTCTGACTAAGAGAGAAATAGGGGCAGTTTACTCATACATAAAGGAGTACAGCTACACTAGATTTTGTCCTACCACCCATGGGCATAGAAGCTACATATTTCTCATATGACCCAAACCAGCCATAGATATCTCCATTGTGGGAGTTATTCTTTCCCTTTTTCAGGTATATTAGAACCTGAATCCCTTATCAGATTATTACTTCCTCTTCTGACCATGGATAATGCACATAAAATGCATGCTATCACATTTCAGCATTTATTTCCGTCCTATTCTTGCTCCTATTAAATGTCACTTAAAGGAATGCACTGAAAAAGGCTAATTTAAGAAGACTATGTTCTTTAAATGGTACTGGTAGCTGAGTTCATGCTGCCATCTGAAAGCAGCAGCTCTAAACTGGAATTTGGCTTCTGCATTCTAGGCCTGTGGGACTGAATGCACAGTCAGAGCCCTGAAGTTTCAACTTCTGGGGCATTCATTATATGGCTAATTCTCCAGGTGTATTCCTTCTAATTATTGGAACAGTCATTTGTCTGCTCCTGGTGAAAAAGGGATTGCAAGAAACCAGGCTAAGCGAAAAGCACCATTTGCATTCTTCGCTGCTATGTGCTGTTGCCTTAAATTACAATGTTCATTTTTTTCAACCCTCAGGTAACTACAGCCTCGTTCTGGGCAGAAAAAATAATAAATTCCTGCATCCCATATCTAGCAACAAAGGAACACTGAGAAAACTTGAGGGAAGGAAGGAAGGTCACATCTCTCCATCTGAAACTGTTGGTAGCTAAAACATGTAGACTGGGCTAGAGTTAACAGAAATTGCTAAGGCAAATAAATGAGGGATGGATGCTTAAAATAATAGAAGTAGCCTGCAAGTGCAAATAGAAGCCAAACTGTCAGAAAAATGGAAATTATGGTCAGGTTCTCAGGCCTTCACAAAATGTGGAACCCACACTTAGGAGAGAAATTGTTTCTTGGGACTTCTCCCCACCTTTCAAGACTGCACAGGCCCCTTCCCACACTCATCTACAATTGCTCAATATCTCTGCAGGAACTACAACTATTACTTGCATGCCAAATTCTGAAAATTCTTTTACTGTCTTTGAACTGAAGGAGTCAGCATCGTTTGGTAAGACAAGATCCCAAGGGACACCATTTGAGACTGTGCTCTGAAGCACTGCTTCCTACTAGTAATCCCAAAGTACACATTTTTTATTGATACTTCTGGACCCCTTAAAGGAGAAGACCAGACTAAATCATTACCACACTGAGCTCTATTGCTTTTTTCACATACCCGTCTTCCTAAGATAAAACGGAAGTGACTGCATAGCCTACCTATGCTCAGAAGATGAGCGATGTTATTAAGATTCAACACAAGTGCTTTTTACACATAGTTAAACTCTCCATGCCTCTGTCAGCCTTGTCTCCACTAACACTGAAACCATAGCATACATCAGGCCACAAAACAGATAAGGAGAGAGCCATGAGGCTGGAGATGGTGAGACCTTCTCTCCTTGCAATGAGCCAGCACAGGGTGAAGCTGAGACATTGATACAAATCCATTTGTTTTCCCAAGATATGTCCAAATTAAGTTAGCATCACTTTAGCTGCACTTCAGAGTGTCTTTGTACCTCTCTACATGCCTTCATTGCCTTGACCTGAACAGGAACCTTTGGGGTGGTGGGATTTAAGCCTTCCAAGCTGGGACCCACCACATTTCACAAAGTCAGACTGACACATTTTAATGCCAAGTGCAAAGCCCGACCTTTCTGAGCATGGTCTGACCATGAAGGAGGAAGCAAGTCCAGCAGTATGCAGATACACTACAAAATACTTCCAGTTAAAGAGTCTATACTCAGATAAACTTGGATATAAAATGCATATGGGAGCAAGGTGCAGAACCAAACAGTGATAGAGCCAACTTAGGTAGATCTAAACCATCTTGGACATCCATCCCTAGACAAAGAGCTATGCTAGTCTATGTGACATCATAAGCATGAAATAATTCCCCATGCTATTGTTTACATTTCTATTTACATAGCAAGCCCATGCTTCAGACTAGCTCATGAGAACACCTTTTTCTGAGGCAACATTTTTCTTCTATGCAGGAAAAATGTATTATTCCACCACACACCTCTCAAACACAACTACCAGATAAGCCTGCAACCTGCCTGACCTCTTATTTTTCTGCTGGGCCCTAACCAGATATAAGACCTGAACTTTGAGGGCTGTTCAGCAGGGCTTGAACAGCTGATCAGATCACTGCAAACTTTTACAGGCTTGTTGAAAGACAAAAGGAGCATTCCAGTTCAGTTCAGTTGGACTAGCTAAACCACAGCTTTCCCAATGAGTCCAGCAGGTTTTGACTCAGCAACTATTGTTCTTAAGCACATGGTAGACTCAACTCTTACTTCTTTTTTTGTTGTTTTGTTTTGTTCTAAAGTATTGCCCCTCATTCCTCTGCCATTCCTGGCAATGTTTCATAGGATTTTGTGTTTTAAAATATAGCTCTTGGAACCAACAATTCTTCTACAGCTATTTCCCCTTCCCTCCATAGTCATCCCTCTTCTCTTTAGAGACAGTGAGTTCTTACACCACTTTTGACTAAAAGATATATGATCCTTGACAGCATCTTGGCCTTACTCCAGAGAAGCACACTGTTTTATTTAATGTCCATGTAAGTCTGTCTGGAAGTCATAGATAGAGACATGAGCCATTTCCCATTGATATTTCATTTACTAGTAAAAGTTTTTAATGTACTTGCCTCAAATGTCCACCTCCATACTATAAGTTAAGTTTTACTACTTCTTCACAAGAGCTTTTGATTTTGTTACATACAAATCTAGTTGTGTTTATGGTGGACCCAGCAGCCTACCCACTGACTTCGTTATCCTGATTAAAACACCATCATGATCCTCAACTGCTCTATATGGTGTTTACTACTGTAACACCACCAGTTTTGTCGTCTTATTCAAAGGCATAGAAAACATATCCCATGTCCTACTGTAGCCATAACATTTCGTACACTTCTCAAACACAGTCAGGAATCCACAATCAGAGATTCTAGCCTTGAGAGCTTTCACAGGGCCTCAAAGCCATGTTCACCGGGCACCAACACACTGGCAGCCTGCCCATGTGCACCTGGGCTTCCTTCGCAAGGAAAGCAGGGCACACGCTGGCATGGTACAAACCAGCATGTCCCCACAAGCAGACACATAGCCAGAAGCTGTGGTTGCATGCAATGTATCCTGCAATGCACTTACAGCCCTTGTGATTGCAGCCAAAGTCTTCTCTCAGAGAAAGTGTGAGCAGAGCACAAGTGGAAATAGCCATGCAAACTTAAGTAGCTGCCTTAAGGCTGTGACACAGCCTCTTGTGGTTTTTCATCTAAACACCCTCCTTTACATCTACATGCCTTTCTTCTCTTTCACTCTGCGAATGGTCAGAACAACCAACCTGGGCTTTAACCAGAAGTTCTTACACAGGAGGAATGGAAGGGGTTCCCACCCTATCTCCACGCTGTTCGGCTAAGGTGTGAAATGAGGCTTCATTCTCGGGTTGATATTTGGGTCACAGTCAGTGGTGGAGATGACCTACTTCAGTATCCTTGGGAATCACTTTTACTCTCAATTTCTTACTCAAGATCCAGGCCCAGACAGATGTATTACTGCAATATTCCAATTGCCCCAGTAAAACTTGCCAGCCCTGACTGATCTTGGCACCCCTCCTAATACCCCTGGAACCATTCACCCTTTCTGGCTGGGCTGCTGGCAGGGGAATAGACAGAGCATCTCGGCATGCCGCACCAGGCCATCCTTGCCCTTTGGTACATGCGCAGGATCAGGCCATTACAGAGGGCCATTTCAGCATATGCAATACAATTATGTCAATATCAAGACACAGTGGATTTCTCTCCAACATAATTTCATCAAATCAAGAAAAAAATGTCCTATTTACAACATAAGTAAGTTGGCTCCCTTCCCCCTCAGGTACCGCATTAACCTTCTCCACTCCAGCAACCTACTCACCAAATTTTAAAAGGTTTTTAACTCTCTGTGAAACTGGACTGAGTGAAATGATAAGCATCACTGCTATATATATGAATTTTAATTTGGATCTCTGAAGTAGGCAATTGCAGTTTATACACACACACATCCATACTTACATATTTTTGTATATTACACAGAGTAAGGCCCTCCTGTGCGTGGGTATGGAAAGGATGACACAGCTTGTGAATTCCAAATTCAGATGCCAAATGGAAGCTGAAGAGGTTTTTAATCCCTTCAAAATGTCCTTTCCACAAATGAGGAAGAAGTCAGCTTTGTAGGATTCCCCACAAAAAGGCAGACTGGCTAAGGGACATTTCTTCTGGCCTAGCCTCTGTTGACAAGACCGCAGCTAGGGACCATGTGAACCCTGTGATCATAGTTTAAAGCAGGTATAGTTTTGAAGCTCAGAGGTAATAAGACTTTTTTTTTAAAGAGGAGCTAGTGCCAACTCTCTTTGGATGACTCAGGACATTTCAGATTCCTTCTGAAGAGCTTTGGATTTAATGTGTTCATGTTTTCGCACCCAAAGATGAAGCAGATTCAGATGTTGAAGTCTGGTCTGGATGGCAGCAAAAAATCTTTGAAATGCAACTTGAGTGAACCCTAGAGGCTCCATATACGGAAGGTACCTTTTTCAGCAGTAACTGAAAATACCATGCTTATGCTAGAAAAGGTGCCATCCTTGTTCTTCAAAGATAGTTTCAAAAACATTTTTTCACATAAGGGGTAAATGAGAAATTTTGTGAAAAGAAACTGCGATTTGCCAGGACCTGATAGAATTAACTACAGCACTGCACAGACATGTTCAGCCCTATTTTTAAAGACAGAAAACATCTCTTCAACAGTCTTTCTCCATTCATTTCACACACTTAACACACTCCCCCATCTTCTGAAGACAAAGCCTCATTTTCCTAAGATATCATTCTGCCTTCTCAGAAGTGAAGTTCTTTCCCATTTGCTTCCTCCTTAAATAAAAAATAAATCAAAGGAAGATATTTTTTCTACAATTTTTTTCTATTTGGCTATGAATTGATTTAAACTGATAGGTCAGAGGCAGATTTGGGGGTTTCTGAGATCATATCACTCAAATCTTAGTCTATACAACTTTAACAAGAGAAGTCAACTATGCCTCAGTCATCATGGTTTTCAGGGGGAAGGGAGAAATGGAGATAGCTTTCTAAAATCTGGTTTGATTCATCTCAGAGGCAAATTAGTTTTCTTTCACTCTAGCAAAGCGAGGTGTAGAACCATTCCATCACTGGTCTCCTTTTAAAAGGCTTTCAACAAGAGATATGAACTATGTCTTCTATAGAAGAGCTACAGAAGTGTTTCTTTAAAGGAAAGAGGCGTTAAGAAATGTTATTGAAATGTGGGAAAATAAATAACTTTTATCCCTCATGATCAATATCACTGAAGCCCAGGATACTGTCAGAAGCATAAATCTGAGACAGAGCTGAAACTCCCCCTGTTGGCATGTGGTAGGCAAGCAAGGGTAGTACCTGACCCATCTTTCCTACGGCTTCAGAAATCTATTAGGATTTATTTAAAATGAACAGGTACAAGTCTTCAGTTACTTCCTCCTTAGTTCCAGCCTGGAGAGAAAGTGGCCAGGGCCTCTAAAATCTGTGCTGCTGTTTGTCACTGCGCCGAGCGCTTGGCAAACTGCAAGATCTGGAAGTGGAACATGCCCACATAACAGCACAGGCTGGGGAGGAGAAGCTGGGAAGCAAGAAAGAAAATCAACCACGGGGCGCAGTTCGGTGGAAAATAAAACATTAAAAGGAAAGGAGCCTCAAGCCCTTCTGAGAGTTTGGGGAGAAGGGAGCAAAGCCTGTGCAGTAGAGATGAGAGGCATCAGGGAGTGCCTTTGCTAACAGCTTGTGAATTTACCTTTGGGTTCACAAGGTGCTTATGACACTATCAGTCAATTCAACCATCATCCAAAAAAAACCCCAAACAACCCCACAAATAAACAAATTGATCTGTGGGGCTGGTCCCTATTCAATGGCAGAAAAAAAAAAATAGAAAGAGGAAGAATTACAGGGTTTTGCCTGGCTGTGGGTAAAAAATTATTCTGGAGTCATTGAATACACCTAATAAGCCCACTCACTTTGTGTCAGGAAAGCTACGTATCCTGGAGGGATTCTTCTGGGACTGAGTTTCAGTCATTCTGCCAATTGCATTTGCTGTCACTTGGAGCAAATTCCTACAGTACTTTCTTTTTTTTTCTTCTTTTTTTTTTCCGCCTGTCATAATTATCTTCCCAGACCATCTTTATACACATGGATTAGGGTTAGCACAGGCAGTACTGTTCGCCTGCAGACTGAACATATGCTGTGGGTCTTCTTGTTCCTTCCTTGTATCTAATGGTTCTTCTAACTCTCAAAATTCAGAGGAATGCATCTGAGGATGCCAAAGACAAGAACTAACAAGACTGTTAGCACTGCAGAGCCAATACCACTGTGAGAAAACAAATCAGCGCCTACTCTGGTGTGTGGACCACTAACACCTACATCTGCTAACCTGCTGAGTGTAGAAACGCTACTTTTCACATTGATATCAAAACCACACAGATAGTATTTGATGGTCGAGTGTTTCTAGCACCGAGTTTGTCATAGAGAAACGCAGGCAGATTGCTGGTCCAAACATGTTGTGGAAAATATTGTGGAAAAGTCCTCTTTATATACATTTAAAAAAAAATCTCACCATGACATGGCTGAGTGAGGAATTTATGTGACTGTGGAAAGGGGCAGACAGCACAGCCTTGTGACAAGTGAGATCTAGGAGGAGACATCTCACCCCTCTCATAAAATGCAAGAGAGGGAGCATTTTGCAGTGAGGGTCAGACTCTGTGCCTTATCGTGTACCGTATGTGTCCTCCCCTACAGGGCAGTCCAACTGACCCAAGTGCAGACCCTCAAGGGGTGAAGCGCTATTCACAGACTAGGGCCCGCAGAATCTCATTCTGCTGGACTGACCCTGCGTTTCTGCCGTTCCTGCTGTAGCCGTGCTACACTAGCAGGACACCTGCTCTGATCTTTCTCTTCTTGTGAAATCATTATCCCAGGAAAAGCTAGCTAGTCATTAAGCATTAAATAAAATTAAACTCAGAACATGCAGTTGTTCTGACAACTCATTTTACTGACAGCAGAATTTTGTTCCTATTTTTCGAACAAAAATGTGAAGAGCTTACAGAAGCATTTCATAACTACACTGAGAAGCAAATACCGTTTCTGACTCTTCACCTAGGGAGGAAAAGTTAATCACAGGGCTACCACACCACTATGTACCACACCATTAGCAGGAAGCCAAGTTCAAGCATCCTTCATCCTGTCATAGTACCCACCAGCACAGAATTTCTTACCTCAGAGAAACATTCTCTTGGCCTCCCTTCTTCTCAATTCATGTTTGTGACCGAAGGGGAGCACTCCAGACAGAGCTGTGAGGCAGTCATCCATAATTCCCCATGTTGTGCCATTTCTGAACTGGAGCAAACTCCATACGGACCTTGCCCATGATGGAAATTATATTTAAAACAGATGAACCATTCAGAAAGATGCTTTGAGGTTCTGTCAAGCCCCCAGACGGTACAGGGGTGACAAAGGCACTGGAAAAAAGCCAGCAGATGGCAGTAGGCAACTAGCGTAGGAAGTGGGACCACCTGCAGTTGCCTGGGACAAGGTAGCTCCTGGCAGCTGGATGTCCCAAGTGGGGCATCCACTCCACTGTGTAGAAGTATTTGTTAGTCACCTAACTTCAACTTGGAGGTACTGACAGCAGTTGTCCCAAGATACTGGTGTGCCAGAAGAATGTGTCCTGGACGCTGAAGATTTAGGGGACCAGCTGTGTCAGCTGAATGTTCACAGGTTTTTGGGCGTCATGCAAGTCATCCCAGAGTACCGAAGCAGCTAGTGGATGTTATGGCAGGACCCCTCTCGATCATCTACCAAAGGTCTTGGGAATCTGGGGAGGTCCCTACTGACTAGAAGCTAGCCAGTGTATTCCAAAAAAAAGCTACAAGGGAAGACAGGGAGCTACAGACCTGATAGTCTATCCTCAGTTCCTGGAAAAACTGTGGAGAAGATTATACTCAATATAACTGAAAGGCATTTAGAGAATAATGCAATCATCAGGCACAGTCAACGCAGGGTCACAAAGGGAAAGTTCTCTTTAACTAATTTGATCTCCTTCTACAATAAGGTCACCCACCTAGTGAGTGAAGGGAAGGCAATAGGTGTAGTTTTTCTGGATTTTAGTAAGGCTTTTGATACTCCCCCTCACAAAATGCTTCTGGAAAAGTTGTCTAACTGTGGTTTGAGGGTGTTCACAGTGTGCTGGGTGAAGAACTGTCTGAAGGCCAGAGCTCAAAGGGCTGTAGTAAATGGGACTACATCCGTCTGGACACCTGTCACCAGCGGTGTTCCTCAGGGTTCAATTCCAGGGCCAGTTCTGTTCAATATATTTATCAAATGACCTGGATGCAGGATTTGAAGGCACCATTAGCAAGTTTGCTGATGATGACAGAGAGGTGCTGTTAACTGTCCTAAGGGGCAGGAAGCCTTGCAGAGGGAACTAGATAGATTGGAGGACTGGACAACGATTAATGGTATGAAATTTAACAAGTCCAACTGCCTGATCCTGCACTTAGAATGGATTAAGACCTGGCACAAGTATAAACTGGGAGAGGAGCAGCTGCAGAGCAGCCCTGCAGAAAGGGGTCTGGGGCTGCTGGTTGACAGCAGCTCTGTGTGACCCAGCAGTCTGGAGGGCAAACCCCATCCTGGGGTGCATCAAACCCAGCATAACCAGGTGGTCAAGAGAGGTGGTTGTCCTGCTGTATTCAGCATTGGGGCAGCTTCACCTGGAGCAGTGTGTGTACATTTCTGGGGCCCACCATTTCAGAAGGATGTGAAGGTCCTTGAATGCATCCAGAGGAGGGCAACAGGGCTTGTGAAAGGGCTGGGAGGAATGTCCTGTGGGGAGTGGCTGAGGACTTTGGGCTTATCTAGTCTGGAGAGAAGGAGGCTCTGAGACAGGTGACCTCATTGCTCCCTAAAGCTTCAGAGGAGAGAACATGGAAAGGGAAGTGTTGAGATCTTATTTTGGAATCCTGTGTGAGAATGGTTCAAAGCTGCACGAGGTGAGATATAGATGGCACATGAGGAAGCATTACTTTACAGAGATGGTGGTCAAACACTGGAACAGGCTTCTAGAGAGGTGGTTGGGGCATTTGGACAGTGCCCTTATGAACATGCTTTGACTTTTGGTCAGCCCTGAAGTGGTCAGGCTGTTGGACTAGATGATCCTTGTAGGTCTCCTCCGGCTGAGCTATTCTACCCTACCCTACCCTGCCCTACCCTACCCTACCCTACCCTACCCTACTCTAATGCCATCTGCATGTGGCATCCCCAAGGCTACACAGAAAAAGGCACAGAGGTTCCACCAAGGACAGCAAGGCTGTGGACAACACTGACACACTGACAGCAGGCTCTGTGTCTACATGGAGACTGTTACTCAGCAGTTTCCTTTCTGGATGTCAGCTGCAGCTCAGCAAGGTGAGCTGACACCCAGATGTAAGGTACATGTACAGCCCCTTGATACTGCTCTTGAAAGCAACAGTGAAGTGGCAGCTTCAATAATTCAACAAATCTTGGGCTGCATAAAAAGCAGTATGACCAGCAGGTTGAGGGAGGGGACTTTACCTCTCTACTCTGCTCTTGTGAGACCCCACCTGGAGTACTGCATGCAGCTCTGGGGTCCCCAGTACAAGAAGGACATAGACCTGTTGGAGTGAGTCTGGAGGAGGGCCATGAAGATGACCAGAGGGCTGGAGCACCTCTCCTATGAGGACAGGCTGAGAGAGTTGGGCTTGTTAAACCAGGAGAAAAGAAGGCTCTGGGGAGACTTCTAGCAGTCTTCCAGTACCTAGAGGGGGTTCATAGGAAAGATGCACTCTTTATCAGAGATTGTAGTGATAGAACAAGGGGTAATGGGTTTAAACTGAGAGAGGGCAGATTTAGATTAGATATAAGGAAGAAATCCTTCCCTGTGAGGGCAGTGAGGTGCTGGCAGAGGCTGCCCAGAGAAGCTGTGGCTGCCACTGGATCCCTGGCAGTGTTTAAGGCCAGGTTGGGTGAGGCTTTGGGCAACCTGATCTTGTGGAGGGTGTCCCTGCCCATGGCAGGGGGTTGGAACTAGCTGAGCTTTGATGTCCTTTCCAGCCCAAACTATCTTATGATTCTATGAATTTTGCTGTGGTCATCAAGCTCTGCTCTGAGCAACAGAACTTCATCCCAAGAAAAGAACAGCCCCAAAAAGTTTGAAAGTGGTTTCATGCCTATTCATGAGCTGCACACAGTAAGCAAATTTCCTTTGAGCAGCCCTTACACTCCTGCACGGGAGTCACAAGGCTACCACTTAAGACCACATGAGCATCCCCTCTCTCATTTCTCAAATGAGCTTACAACCAAATACCTAGTTTTACTTTAGGACTGCTTGGGATGCTAAGTGCATTCATCTTTATTCCTTTAGAACTGTTTGTAGGTGCACGGGTTTTGTTCTTTTCTGAATGTGCTATCTGTAAATGGATTAGCTTTACTTTCAGCCTCAAGTGTTTCTGTGGAAGCATTTCAAAGTGAAGGAACTTTGGAAAAATAATTTTCTGGAGTGCTTCAAGAAAACTGAAAACCATATTAAGTGACTTTGAATTATTGCAATGTATTAAATGACTTAAATGTTTAAAGCTGGACTTTTTCAAGGTCCTTCTAAGTGTTCAGAGAGAGAAATACATAACAACACACCTTAATGCTTTCATTAGTTCTTAAGTCTCAAATCAAGTGCTTTAAATGATTGCAAGGCTATGCTTTATTCATAAAAGGTGAAATTCATTCATTCTGCATAAATCCTGACTCATCAATCAGAGCAGCAAGTGGGAAATAGAGGGAAGATAAACCGCACAGTTCAAAATAAGCAGACTTGCAGAGTGATTCAGAGCACTTAAAATTCGGCTCCTTTTCTGAATCACCCTCTATAGAAGTCTCTTTTTCTCCAATAACTTCAAGGGGAGTTTAGGAGGCAAGTCTTCTTTGGCTGAAGTAAGCCACTGTGAATTAGCCCTTTCACTCAGACCATCACTTCCCTCACAGATCCATAATATTTTGCTTGTGGATCCTCTAGCTATACAGCTTCACCACGGGGTGAAGGGAAACAGAGGGTTTTCTGCCAGTCATCCACATCTAGAGCAAATTCTCATTTTTCCGAGTGTTGCAATCCTCCTTGAAAAAATGTAGAACACAATCAGGAGGAAAAGAGAACAAAGGAAAAAGGGAGAAGTGATGAATAAACAATAGAAGTATCAGTGCCAAATGACATTGGTCTTTGTTGGCTATGGCAACATGACACACAAGGTATTTCCTTTATTCTTACTGCAGTAAGTGATGAAGAAAAATCTGCCCGCAAATATTTATTCGTATTTGAAATACACCAGTTTGGCCATATTTACAGTCAGTATGTATCCACTTTATTTGATCATTCAAGCACCCACATTCTGCCGAGCTGTATGTTTAACAGTAAAATTCACAATTTGCACTGCTTGGTGAGCTACAGAAGCCATTCAATCAGAGAATAGAAATGATTTGACCACAAATTTGCAACTGTAAATATTTATATCTAAGCATTTGTAAATGATGTGCAGTACAAGAATAATTGCCAAATCAATTCAAAAGGCAAAACTGAATAAATTAATGGATATGAATTATTCATTAATTTTACCTTCTCATATCGCAAGTTCATTATTTCTCTGTGTAACCACTAAGCAGCTAATATGTCTGAGTGCATTTAAAATATCGATTAGTCTTCTGGATACACTATTCAGAGCATTTAATCAACAGAAGATTTCAATAAATATTAAATCTGCACTTAGGGAAAAGATAAGAAATCTCAGGTTTAGGAATAACGCCTGTTTATTACAGGGTATATGGAAAACATATTTTCAAATTATCAATATTATCAACAGAATTTTCCATAGCTATTGAACTCAGGCGACTGTAATAATCAAGTGCTGAAGAATTAAATGGCTAGGAATCTTGCAGCCTGGGAGGACTGAATTCCAGAGTAGAGATTTGATTGATCTGGAGACAATCAATACAAAAGTCAGACCCTAAGAATATTCCAACCAGTTACATTCTGTGGAGAAGCCATCATTTTCTCCAAGGGTCAGAGAAATCTTACCTTTTTCTTGTGAAGAAGAAAAGACACATGACACACTTCTTATACCCAGGCAAGCATGGGAAACCCTGGGAACAGAGTGAAGGCAGGAAATGTCAATGGCTCCTGGGAAGTTTGGCTCTTACGCTGTGAGATGGGACTCAAGAACAGACCAGGGGTATGGATCTCAGCTGCTCCACTTGACTCAGTTACCCCCACAGCTGGGCATGTGGTTTTGTCCTGTAGCCCCCCATGCAGCACAACCTTGCTGACAGTCGCATGCCACAGCCCAGGCAAAACATCTGTGCTGGAACTACCCATGCACCAAACGCATCTCAAGAGCTTCCCACTGCTGCCTTTGTCTTTCCTTGGGGACTGCCCATTCAATCCTATCCCTGATGTCAGGCGACGGTTTAGAACAGAAGTGCTGTAGGTCTATGTAATTTGTGTGCTTCTGATATGACAAACAAGTGCCACAGTCTCTCTGGGAGACATATTCTTTGTTACTAAGGTGGAAATACCTGGAACAAGATTTGGAGTGATGGGGCTAAGTCGATCAGAAATGCTTTGAAAGCTTTGCAGATGCTAAGGCTGTTGATAATGATTTTATATTAGATCGTTTCAGCCCAATTATTTCCACATGTCTTCTCATGTGTTGTTTAGCCTTGTACATGTTTGTATGAGAGAGAGGAGGGAAAAAAAGTAAAAAGCCTTGCCTGCTGCATTTAACTACAGCTGCATAGAAGGTCCAGTCTCAGATCTTATCTTCAGAGGGAGATACCATTCGACAGTTAACCTACACAGCAACTTCAGAAAGCAAATTGTTGATGACAGCTTCTGGTTCATGAGACCAGATAGTCCAACCTTACAGGTTACTTTATGGGGAGGTGTGCACTTCTGCTTTGAATATAAACTTCAAGTACATAGATACTTCCATGTAAGACAGACTTGTCTGTGTGAGCAAAGTAGCAACATAGCGGGTGTCCATGGATATAGACAAGACATAGTAGCTACTAGACTTTGAAAGTTTCAATCAGCTAGTCTGCTTCCCCATGCTTTGCTTAATTTTGGTGTTGTATTCAGGATTAGCAAAGGCAACATTTTTCACTGTGCACAAAATTCCAAGGAGTTTGAAGGCATATAGTGATACCACAAGCAACAGAAATGAAGCAGATTCATAGAAATTGAAGGCTGTGAGGGACTTCCAAGGACATCTTATAGCCTAGCTTTCCTTATAATGAATCAGGACCAAATATTCACAGGTTATAGCTGAAAAAGGTTGTGAAACTTCTAAAAGAAGAGGTTAGCTTTGAGAGGGGACCCCAGGCTCCCCAGCTAAACTCATTCCACTCTTTCACTATACAGACTATTCTGTCTCCATGGAAATCCACATTTCATTTAATTTTGCTGTAAACCAAGCTGCTATTGTCCTGTCCTTTCTCCAGCAGTTGTGGACAGACACTGATCACCATCTCCTTTATAAAAAGGTTTTCATATTTTAAAACCTCTTCTCCTCCTCCCCCTTCGGTTTCTCTTCTCTAGACTGAGCAACTCAAGTTCCTTCAGCTTTCTTCAGGTTAGCTGATCTTCACACCAGTCTTGTTCTCCTCTCCACTTTTATTTGCTTAATGTAGTCTAATTCCAACTAGGTACATGGCTCCACCACTAGCACCAATTCAGGCAAATGATACACCATCACATCTTAAATGTGGCATGGTTGTCAAGTTATCTCTGCATTTGTAACTGCCAGTAGTTTATTTTCAGTAGATTGTGGTGCTAAAGTAGTAGGGCTTAAACCACAATTTGAGAAGCTAAAATGATAAGCTAAACTATTTGTAAATTTGTGCAACAAACAGTACAAAGGGAAAAACTTTTTCTGCTTAATTGTGTACCAGCTAAAGAGTTATGTGGAAGCCCTGGGAAACTACGGAAGATATCTGTATTCCTTGTGCTTTAAGAAAAAAGAAAAACAGAATTTACATGCAAGACCTTTCTTAGCTGGTCCACACTGCTGTTAATAAAGTGCAGAATTCAGATGGATTCAACACTCAAAACATGTGTTCAACATCAATCTTTGTCAGTCAAGTCATTAGGATAGATGCATCCACAAAAAATTACCATAGTCTGTGTGGGTTTCCTTGGACTCCTTCATAGACTATGAGAGTCCTAGGAAGACTCACTGGGATGTCCTCTGCAGCACCATGTCTCTCTCTGCTGTACACTTCCATCTCACAGAGCAAGTTCAAGGAGACAAGGAACTCCACACTGCATGTGGGCTTTGTGAGATGTTACCCTGGGCCTGTATCAGCTAATTCAAAACAAATTTGGAGGTGTCTTTAAGCTGACTGTAATAAGCCAACATATATAGTTGAATGTTTTGCTTTACTAACAACTAGCTATTATGAATGAATTAGCTTTGTAAAAATAAATGGAACAGCTATGCAAAGCATAAGTGGTCATCAGACCTAAATGATGCATTTACTGCAGAGTTACCATTGCAGAACTTCTAAGACTCCCGAATTAGCGACAGCTCCACTTCAGCCTGGAGTGACATTTCCTTTTTTTGCAATGCCATGTTGCTAGCTAACACATACTGTTGTTCCACACTTGTCCCTAAATCTTCCTCTGCCATACTGGTGTTTAGAAGACACATCCCACCTGGCATTTATATTCCCCTTCCTAATTGTCACACCTGCCACATTGGACATCCTTTTGTTTATTCACCTATACATCCCTATGTGTCTGACTGATTCTCTATTCATCTCTCTGACCACAATCATTTTTAACTCTGATCATGTCCTTCCTCTAGAAGATCTTGCAACACCACCAACTGAAATGTCAAATTTTAAAAGCATCTCTTCCATCAGTCAAATTGTTTGTAAAAAAAGAGAGATTTTTGCATCTCACTGAAGTAACATAAGATGTATTAGATGCCATCTAGCTTGATAGCACTGACTTTCTTCTCCTCTTTGAGAATAATTTCTAGCTGTTTGTGAAACTGGCTGACAGTGATTATCATTTGGCATTCCCATGAGCAAGCTAGAAAAACATGGTCATATGGAGTGCAGATCAGTTGTATTTTTCATAGAGTCTGGAGACCATTCAGGGCAGGAATGTGAGGAATCTCCTGACTGAACTTGATTTGTGAATGTGTTTTAGTTTGCAAATCCCTGGTTTAAAAAATGGACCACATTCTGTCATCACTGACTCAGGGAAGATCTCACTCATTTTAAGTGTGAGGAACAGCCAGAGCCGAACGGCTGGTCATTCACTTGAAGAGGAGACTGAGGAAGCATTCAGTTATATACTTGAAACCTTAAAAGCCCCACACAATCACAGAAAGAAGACTTCAGCTTAACTGTAAGTCACTGTTAAAGTATATTAATAACAAATCATGCATGGAGCATCAGTGCAGATCCTGCACTGGGCTCTTCCAGTCAAGAGCCATTTATTCCCATGGCCTTGTCAGGGGAAATAATCCCAGTGTAGACCCCTCCATCCTCATCTTCAGTCTATACAGCCAAGGGGGAGATGAGAGCTCCAGATAAGCATTTTAAAAGCATGAATGCTTGTTAAAGTTTTTTTTTATCTTTACTTTTGTTCAAGGGCATAGCAGATCTCTGGAGCACTTCCTTATTTTGTTTAGGCTGAGCTTAGCAATACAGGGTTTCTGGAAACCAGCAGTTCCTGATGAATACCAGGAAGATTTTCAAGTTTCCTATCAGATGTGTATTAATTTCATTCAGTCCAAACTTTGGGAAAAGTTTCTAGAGACCAAGGGGAAGAGCTGTAGCTATCACATACCCATTTTCCCATTGACATATCCAAAATTCTGGGCTAATCCAGGCTCTTGCTGGTCCCCTGGTCCCACTGGGGAAATGCTCCATGTTCTCCCTTGCATGGGACTGCCAACCAATGTTTCTTCGCTCCACAGCCATCAAAATAGAGAATATTTCCCACTTGTTTTCCATGTTATTGCTTCTGCGCACCCTGCTGTACCTCCTGCACTACCATCACCTGCCTTACTCACTCCTCTCCACAACACAGGTAGGGGAGGGATCTCACGCAAGTAGGGATTACTTACATAAACTGTCTTCTCCCTTTAGACACATCTATTTGCATTATGCTTTTTGTCCCCAAATTTTCCAGCCTGCACACCCACAGAAAAGGCAGAATGATAAACAAATCCTAACATCTTACCAAAAGCAAATTGTTGTAAGAGAGATATCAATTGAAGCCAGTGATTTATCACCCCACTCTATTCCTATTGCTCACTCCCACTGCTAAAGTTATATCGAGCCAGCAATCTCTACAAAGAAAGAGCTTGACCTTTACATTTCCCAATAAACCTCATAGCAAGCTTTGATGCAATATCATCAGATTTTGTCCAGATGATAGAATATCCTATCCCTACAGACACAACATAAGAACCCAAACCACAATTAAAGAGTCTGCTGCTGTAGATTGTTACTTAATAATGGGTGCATGCATGCTGAAGACCAAGCCAAAGCTGAGACTATTTGCCTGACCATTCATTTTTAGTATTACTGAAAGCAGTTTCAAAATCACTAAGAATCACAACACTGACTTGAAAAGGAATCAGCAAAAGATTCTTACTATCACCATGGATACAACTGTTGTGGACTCAGAATTTAAGGGAAAAAAAAGGAACTTCATAGTTATGCTGTTGGACAGACCAGTTGATTTAATATTAATAATAATTAGAATTCTTACAACAAAAATTGTAATCAAAGCACAAGGCAAATCTTGCTCTTTTCTGTTCGAATACAAGGATCATGGAAGCAATCATTATTAGTTACTTCATTTTTATGCTTGTACTACCTGTGACATCACCACAATGCAACACAACAGTGAGGTAAGCTGATAGTGAGGTTCCAAATGCAAGGTAAAGATGTGATCTTTTAAACATTTTGAGAGCATCTATTACTTACTTGTGTTCCCATTGGGCCCAAATTTCCACCAAATCACCCCTCTGATTTAACACAAACACAATTTATTGGTTTTATTATGACCCAGTTTATAAAAATACTCACTTTATTCCTAGAGATTTCAGTGAGCCTTATGTATTTGAATGCCCTTATATAAGTTCTAACCCTGAGTTCATTTTACCATCAGTTATTGATCAAAAACTGCCCATGGATCAAAACCAGTGGAATGTCGATGGGTGTTTGCTCTTGTTCCAGCCAAAGCACCTCTTACATCTCTATTTATCATTTTTCCTTCACTGCCACCTTCAGAGCCTCGTGGAAGATCACAGCTGTAAAAGCTGATGCAACTAAAGACACCCTGGACTAACTACAGAGAGCAGGCACAGCTAAAGAGGGGGCAGGAATTACTTTCTCTGGTGGCTTCATGTAAACTTTCTTAAACTAGTACAAAAACCAGAGTTGTATCAGCCTGAATGAAATGTGCAGTCCACCCAGCATCTTGGCTTGGACAGTGACCATGTGCCTAGAAAAAGCTAAATACATCCGGGCATTACTTCGATATACTCTCCCAGTTTCCAGCAATTTTCTGAATTAAAAGTTGAGTTTACCTAAAGACTTTCTTTTTTGATGCCTCAAAATGCTTTCTGAGCATCGAATCAGCATTGAGCCCTGTGACAAGGAGTATCATCTTTCATCATGATGTGGAATCCAACTCTTCACAATAAGAATGGGCCTACGTGGCACTTCTATTTTGTCCAGGCTGATGACCCTCTCCACTCCAACAGTATTTTTCATAAACCAGATGTAAATAGGAACATTTAGCAACTGGACATCTTCAACACAGACACTTCACAGACTCATAGAATGGTCTGGGTTGGATGGGACCTTTAAAGATCAGCCCAATCCTCTTCCAGGCACCTTTCAGTTTAGACAGCTTGTCTAAATTGTATGGTACCAGAGGGATGAAGTACTTCTTTCTTTACTCACCCTGAATTTTAACCTGGGACCTAAAAATAACCTTATAGATATCAGAAATTGATTTTGCCTCAAAATGTTTCCATTTCAGTGAGTTTGCACTTCTGGCAAAAAACAAACCCAAGCCTAAATAGTGAGGAATTTCAAAGCAGTTCTAATGAATGACTTAACTAGGCTCCCCAGGCCTCGCTCATGGTTCAATATATGCGCTGCTCTCTGCCTGATGGCATTTGGCTTAGTGTTGGATCCCTGAAAAATAAACAGAAGGTTTGCCAGTGGCTTCAGTGGGAACAGATTGAGGCTATAAAGAAATCAAGACAATTTCCTTCTGGAAACCGGTAGCTTTCTGTTAATAGAGGAATCCTGAGGAAGAGAGAGCAGCGTGACCTGTGGAAACATTTTGTTATCTTCAAACATCCAGCTATTTGAAATGGAGGATGTGTAATTAAAATGCAGAGCTTGGAAAAAAAAAATTTAAATCTCTGAGTGTGCATAGTGGCAGCCCTGGAAGTTGCTGCGGGCCAGGAGAGGGGGGCAGGGAAACAGCAATGGGCACTGAGCCACAAAGGTCCTCATAGGTTGGGTGGATGAGAGAGGGCCATGATGCAGTCTCTGCCTGGAGTCCAGCAGGACCAGTGTCCAGCACCGCCGTGGTTCACACACATTGGCTGAGATGACCTGGAGAAGAGAAGGCTGCAGGGGGCCCTCATTGCAGCCTTCCAGTACCTGAAGGGAGATTATAAACTGGAGGGGAATCAACTTTTTAAAAGGATAGACAATGGCAGGACAAGGGGGAATGGATTAAAGCTAAAGGAGGGAAGGTTTAGATTGAATATTATGGGGAAGTTTTTTACAGAAAGAGTGGTGAGGGGCTGGAACAGGCTGCCCAGAGAAGTAGTGGATGCCCCGTCCCTGGAAGTGTTCAAGGCCAGGTTGGATGGGGCCCTGGGCAGCCTTGTGTAGATCCAGGCTTGAGGTTGGTGTCCCTGCCAGTGTCAGGGGGGTTGGAGCTCTATGATCCTTGGGGTCCCTTCCAACCCATGCCATTCTATGATTCTATGGGTTTTCTAGGGAAAGTTTGATGAGGAAATGAGAAAAGAAGGATATTTTCTCAAGTCCTTTGCACCCATTTTCAGTGAAATAAGGAAGTGGGGAGCATGTTGCTGCTGTCTGAAGTATCAAATCCAGGACTGATGGTACCGGTTTTTGCAAATTTTCTAGCTTAATTTTACACCAAAAAACCATTATGGTATTTCCTAAAAGATCTCATAAATGCTTCTAGTGAGCTAGAAAGGAGGCAATTCTCTTCATCCTGACACACAGGAGTGTGTCTCAGTTCCTCATTAACCTGTCTACAGGATGTGATCCTACTGTACTTCTGCAGAAGAGACTCTGCTTGGCCGGGGGCTTCTTGTTTCCTGTTATTTCATAGCTCTACAGGGAAATAACTGGTGGCTTCAAAGAAAAAGAAAGGAAATAAAAATGGCAAGGGAACAACAGAAGCATGTCTATTACTTTTTCTATACTAGGTTGTCTCTAAATTGCTGTGCAATTGCCTCATACTTAAAGAAGCCTGAGGGGAAATCAAGCAGTTCACACGCAGTCCAAAACACTGCATTAGATTATATCCTGTATCAGACAGTATTTAAAGCCCATCACAGCTATAATACAATCACACAGGTGCACAGGCATCCATATCATTTTTGCAGCAACTCATGATGGGCGTCATGAGCTCATGAATGCATCTCAAGCAGGACAGCAAGGTGACCTCACTACTGTGTCATAGAGCTCCAAGACAGGGCCGGTTAGCCTCACTGAGGGCAGATTTGTGTGGAGGCTAACTCTGAGTAGCCCCCTTCCCCTCTTAGCTCCATCATCACGTCCCCCATCTCAACACTTCAGGAGGCTGGGAGGAGAGTTCAAACCTGACAAGTCCTCCAGTCCAGTCTATGAACTACACACAAAACACGTAGATGCTGTCTTTCACCTATTCCTTGTCAACCAACCCCTCAGTCCTCTTTCCTGAAGGAGTGCCTTCACCACCGACTACCAAGATCCACTTATTCACCAACAAAGGAGTTTCAGCCTGCCTTCACGACCTCTCTCCTCCTCCCAAGGACATCAGACTGACACAGGTCTTAATTTCCAAGTCCCAGCCGACATAAACATGCCTAGGACCTCAGGCAGGGGTGACCTCTCTGTGCCACTATCAACCCACTTGCTCACCACTCACCTCCCAGCAGCTCACAGTCTCTTGGTTCTCCCCTCCAGTACCTAAAACCCATCAGGAGAAGCGACTTGGGCTAAACTTGAGTAGTTTTATTGGCAATTTGGGTATTATTTATGGAAAGGAAACACTCATGGTTGACATATGAACAGTGGCTGTACTATATGCTATTTCCTAAGCCAACCACTGGCTGTAAACAGCTGTATGAAGTGAGGGAGGTGACAAGGAAAGGGCTGGACAGCTTCCCTTTGTCTGAGCTATACATCTAGACAATTAGCCAGAGAGTGTCACGTATCCTTAATCTGCACACACAGGTATTTCACCTAATAACTTTCTGTGGAAGGTAAATAGACCAATTACACTAAAGCACCATAAGCAATCTTGCCATTAATGTGACTTTTCACATTTTTCAGATGTTCATCAAATATTTATAAAGGATATTTCAGTGATAAAAGAAACCCATCCAGAATGCAAGTGCACATGCTGTTTCTGAAAACTGCTTCGACACTTTCTCACAGCCTTTTGAAACCAGCGTGCACAAAGGATGCTTCCTCATGGGCACCTGGCAAGGAGCTGTACCTCTTTTTGTAGCTCTTCCCTGGGCCCGGCTGCTGGGATACACCACAGCCTGGGCAAGGACCTGGCAGACAAATCACAACAGAATCCGACCCAAACATTTTAAACTTTATTCGTTATGGCTGTAGCTCGTTCTTCTTGTCTAACACTACTATCATAATCTTTTATGGCAGGACTTTGTCATATATTATAGATACCTTTTTACCGTCCACAGGCAAAGGTAGCAGTGGATAAACGTTTGATGTTCTCTCTAGCCAATGGGCAGCTGCTGCCTAGGAAGTGATAAATGAAATGATAAAGCTGTAATCAAAGTCTTATTGTATATTGTAAGAAGAGTCATATATCAAAGCCAGGTTCTGAGGTTTCCAATTTGAGTGATTTACATGATTTTATATCTTTCTTGATCATAAAAGGAACCTCAAAAGCCTAAATCCTACCAAGCTGGTCTCCCTGTTTACATCCTACTGCGCTGTATGATTTCTGCACAAATAAAAATATAAAACCTTGGTAAAAGACCATAGAAGTCATCCTGCAAAATCACATAGAGCACATGAAACAATGAGAAATGGAAGTATTCTTCAAAGGGGAATTCTTGAGGTTTTTTAAATGAACACATGTACAGGCATATAAAACTGCATATAAAACTGATTTTTTTTTTGGTACATTTTGATCGCCAATTAAATTTTTTTTTTTTAAAGTAAGCAGCCAAACTCCTCACTCTTTGCTGTACTTTTAATGAAAGCAGTATCTCGTCCTGGTTGTTTTCTTAAGTTGTTTTTAAAAAAATGGAAATCCTTCCTGCTAACGGGCACAACTGAAAATGAACTGTTTGAGCTCAAATGTTTTCTAAGCATGCCAAGAACAGACCATAAAGTGAAAAAAAATGAACTAATTAGTTTACTTGTCTCCTAAAACTAAACTAACAAGCCAAAGCCTTTAAAGAACACCGTTCAGAAATGCTGATATCAAAGGAAGAGCCTGCTGATAATCCTGGATTCTTTTGCAATGATTTATTCCATATTTTATTGCACAATTTATAAAGAGAATTGCAGCAATTGGAGTCCTTATATTACTACAAGAGATTAAAAGATTTTCTTATCAGACAGTTCAGAATTGTGATGATTCACACCTTCATTATTTCTTGAAACACTCCCGCTTCCTCCACAAGTACAGCAAAGGTTTTGCATGACTACATCCCTTAAACTAAACAGTGCTCATGTCATTTTCCCACGGTGCTCAGAACAAGCTAGGGGTGAAAGAGTAACCCTTTCAAGCCAGCTAAACAACCGTCATTATTTTAAAATAAATGAAGAGGAGCCTGGTTATTTACGACTATGTGCTCATGTTTTATGCATGCCTTACCTTGGAGACATTTGATAGCCCCCTAGAACACTTTGTTAACTGTGGTCTTTGGTAATCGTTTGGTAAGAAGGTCACATTGGCCTATTTGCACTCAAAAGGTGGAGATTTGAAGACACAGTATAATATCAGAGCAAATGGAAAGACACTGGGAAATTACTTTCACTGTCAGGGTTTCCATGTGAGCATAAAGCCTGGGTCAGGAAGGTTTTCCTTCAGTTAAAAGTAGATGCTGGGACTTCTCACTGCCAGGTTAAATTAAGGGTATGGCCAGCCTTGCTGTGCAGGGTAGAAAACCAGAATGAGAACCAGCCGCCTGTAAGAAATTTCTTAAAGTCAGTGAAAAGAGGTCATCTCACTTACTGAGAGTTTTTCTGGGTGCTCTAACCAACCACTAGCACAGATCAGACTGCCCTGATGTTCAGATCTGCAAAAAAAGATGGAAAATGAAACCCAGATAGAAGACAAGCACCTGAGACTCAGTGAGGAGATCCAGAGAAGCTTTTTCTGCGTTTCATACACTTTTCTGGTGCATGAGAGACCCAAGGGTTTGTGCTTGAGAACCACCTCATTCTTCACACTTGCTCCACTGCATCCTTATGTTTTGGTTCTGTAACAGATAGGTGTCTTCTCCACAAATGTGGCTTGTATCAGGAACATCAGTGCTTCCTTGGTAAAACGGGGGCAGGGTACCCATTCAAGGTTGTAAAGGATGATGAAGTGCTGTATTACAAGTCCTAACCTGGGGACTGTGTGTTTTAACCCCACATTTCCCTCCTCGTTATCACTTTCAAATTATTTCCCCAAAGAAGTCAAGGGAGCAGCACCTCTTCGCACTTGTAAATATCAAGATTAAAATTAATTTGAATACTGATGGTCACAGAAGATGCCACGTCCGCTGAACAGACTTAGAGAGAGCATCCTTTCTTCTGCGTGCAGTCTTTAGGTTGGAGAGATGAGAGCTCTCCCTATCCCTCACAGTACACACACACGTGCTACATTCAGGAGGCTGCAGCTCTGTTTTGAACACAAAGTATACTCACTACATACAAACCAGTTACCACTGGTACTTCTCCTATTGTAATCTTCTTGTTGAGTTGTGTGGTTTAGGAAGGCTTCAAAGTGTTTTCCCCAGGGATGGATGTCATAGCACAGAACAAGGACACATCTCTGTATCACCTTCGATCCTGAGGAGCCCAAAAAGGGCCTTTCGGTGACTTCCCAACCTGCATTTAAAGGTTGTTTGTAACTGAGAGTTTCATGGGTCAAATATTTAATAGAATATAGGACCCGTACCTCATTTGGCTTTGTAGATAGCATATTGTGCTCGAGTCTCTCATCCATTCATTCACTTGCATTACAGCATAAAGGTATTTTTTAGAAATAAAACATGAATAGGGAGATTTATTTTTTTGTTTAAAGCTTAGCGATTAGCTGGAGATTAGAATTCAATTGAACAGTTTAGTTAAACATGGGTTTGTGTATGTTGATACGGCTACCCATTGTCGCAGCAGGTATAAGGTGTTTGGCAGTTTCCCAGCTTTGCTCTCCAGTGGGGGTTTGCAGCAACACAAAAAAAAAAAAAAAAGCAGTGTCCCACCTTTCGGTGAAATAAAATATTTCCCAGAAAATTCTTATTGAAATCTTGCCAGTTTTCAGAGAGAGAGAATTTTGCATGAAACTATTTTTGTTTGTTTGTTCCAAAGCTTTAATTTTTTTGACAGAAATGCCTGGGTTTAGTTGATTATTTATATATAGTTGGGGCTTGTTCCCCCTTCAAGCTAGCTCTGAGGAAACATTACTGGAAGAAATAATTAGGGAAGTCAACAGTCAGCTGCTTTCTCTGAAGAATATTGGGCAGATGACAAATCAACTACAAAATTTGGCACACTATTTATGGGCAGGAAATTTTCACTGAGAAATGACACTCTAGAGATCACTCTAAAGTTGTGTGATGATTTTTCCTACTAAAACTGAAGGACTGGAATGACAGAGGGACAAAAACGAACCAACTTCTGTCTTTTCTCCTTATTGTGATGGTAACTTCTATATTTCTCAGCATGAGGTATCTCTTTCTGAGCAGCAGCAACACTAATAGCTGTTACTCTGAACGAGAGAGATTTTTTAAATAATCTATTCCAGGTTAGCCTATCATTGCTAATAAAATATCTGTGATTTGCACAAAATCTGTAACTTGACAGCTTTTTCTTTTTTCCTGTGGATAGAACTCCTTTGCTCTTCTAACTTTTATAGATACAAAAAAAAAAACACCTAAAAAACCCTCTCAGAAATATTCCCAGCAGCCTTTCCAGACTTGAGGAGCTATCTAGGTATTAATAAAAAGTCATGCTTGACTGTACTGTTACCAGTGTACTATGAGCACATTTAGCACATTAAGCCTTGATTATATGGTAAATACAGAGAATCAAGCAAACTCTAACATCTTCTGCTGCATTAGGAGACTCCCGAGTTACGGTGAGTCCTAAGGCATGATAGTAGCAGTGCTGTTTGCTAAATAACAAAGTAGAGGCAACAGACCCCAAACCAGGTGCCTATGTCACCCATGGAGCAACCAGCGCACGGTGCAGAGAGGCAATATGGTGCAGGTACAGTGAATGCTGTAGCACCCAACTAAGCAGACCATGTGTGCCGAGTGGTGACATCACGGCATCTCTTCATGTCCCCTGTGACCTTTCTGTGCCACAGTGCTGTTTTGCCCCTGGAAGCCTGACCTTGTGCTGGTGCAAGCAGCAGCAACAACACATCGATGTCAATAATCCCAGATCAAACTCTAAAGGCATGTGATGAAGGCACATCATGCGTGCACCTGCGGAGCTCTGCTGCACTGCAAAGCCACCTCTCCCAAAGACACGGATCACACGCTGGTGTAGCGTTACAAATCCTGCACCAAGAGATCCTTTCTGCCAACATCTAAGCAATGGAAAGGAAGCACGACAATGCAGGTTCAGCTCCGCACCCTGCCAGAAACCTGACTTCACATACTTGTCTCCTCTCTGACCCGACGAACCTAGCAAGCGACAGCCTTGTTATAAATATCCAAGAATCATGAGGTTGTCACTTTCCCACTGTCACAGCTAATTAACTTCTAGGAATAACTATGGGAACTATTTTATTTCGCCATCCCAAACATGGGCCTGGAGCGAACGTGCGTATCTGCCCTGCCTGAACTGGCTGAGAAAAACCAGCCCTCCGCTAAACACAAGGGCAGATCTCTGCCTGTGGGTACATTCTGTGTATTTAAGGCTCTGTTATTGGCTAGAAGCAGCACACAGATTTACACCACCATTTTCAGGCACTTGCACACGATGGCACTTGGAACAGAGGAGAGGTAAAAGAGCTTGACTACGTAAAACCATCAACAAGTACACACATAACTAAAAAAAAAAGTGTATATAAACTGTTTCAGTTTAGAAAAAATCTAAGCAGAACCCCATAATTAGGAACAGTTAAATTGCCTGCTCTTTAGTCAACAGCACAAGGAGAAATTTATTTCATTTAATAAACTGCTCTTAATGATTACTGTTTGTTTGCTTTCTAACTCTCAAAGTAATCACGTACTGCAAGCACAAAGTGCTGGCGAGGGGGTTTGTCTCCCAAACTTAAATGGCAAAAAATCCTCTTCAGTTTTTTCATTTGAGGGAAGATTTTCCCCAGCAGTCCTTTACCTCCTGCGAGCTCCTGGTTAGGAAGAGGACCTTTACTTAAAGAGTGGAGGGCTGCCAGGAACATGAAACCAACACCTATATCTTGGGGACACCAGAAGCTGTAAAATGCCTGTTTATAGAGCAGCAATTGTTTTATAATAATTGTCCACTATACCTGCATCCTGTTCCTGTTCCAGGAGTTTACAATGGATCAATGTACCCAAAGTGTTTATACCCAGATCAACCTGCAGTGACACAGTTTAAAGACCTTTCCTTCCCCTCAGCAGGACTGCCCAAAGACAGCAGCCCCGTAAGGAATGTGTTCTCCCCTCAAGGAAGGATTGCAAAAAACACGAGGACCTCCTGCTCATTCTGCCCATGTGCAAGCACTGGAGCACAGAAAGGCTGGTACAGGCATGAATGGCAGGGAGGAGGTCATGAAATCATGAATTCTCTTTTGCAGCAAATTTTGGGGCTACATGGTGACTTTCCAGACAGCTTTCCAGGAACTGCCAGCTGGAATGCCAACATGGAGAAGCCGTGCTTTGCATAGGGACATATGTGCACTCACATACATACACAAAAGCCTCTGAATCACTGCAGGAATGGTTTTTTTTTTCCAAACAGCAGGATAAGTAATGTGTGGAAATTACCCTACCTCAAAATCCTCATGAAGATCAGCCCCTTCAATTTAATCAAAATAGCAAGGTGATCCCACCCACAGCTGGGACAAACGCTATTGCTTTCACCTCTCTATCTGGTGGCAAAAATTATTTTAAATTCATAGACAGAAAAAAATGACAGAGCTGAGAGGCTGAAGTAAGAGTGAGCCAAGACTAAGAAGTACTGCACATTGTATCCTAGAAACAGCTTTCAGTTCCTCAGCCCTTTTTAGCTATTCATCGTAGAAAGAAGGTTGGAAGAACTGGCGCAGATAAAGTAGATATCAGCTGAATTTTTGACAAGCAGTCATTAATCCCCAAAATTTCAATCATATTTTGATTAAAATTTAAGAGCTGAGACATGCCCTGAACTACATAAACACAACTGAGTTTGTGCTTCAGGACTGTATTTATGTGTACATGAGTGAGAAAAACAATAGTTGGGTGGAAGGAGCTGCCTGTGATATTCCTTCACCTGCAGACATGAAAGATAAGGCCCCTCAAATGATGAAATTACATCATGGACTTTTTATCTGTAGTTTACACCATGAAAACATATGTGTGAAATACTGTACACATTATGATCTCAGGAAACATACCTTTACCCAGATGAGGATACGGATGAAGATGAGGATGAGGATGGTTCTCTCCAAAGAAGAATCTTGATTTGTTTCCTCATTATGAAAGAGAATCTAGTCACATTTTTAACAGTGCTATGAGAAGGAGTACTTTGCCTTGGAGAGATAAACAAGGTTGAATGAGAACCCAGTAGATTAAAAAGCAGTCTTGGAATTGATATGAAAATCCTAGTTAAGATATAGACATGTCTGAAAAAATATCCAGCCCCTGCTTATACATCTTCTACCTTCCAAAGCATAAATCAGGCCTTAAAATGGAGCAAAAGTTCTGCACATCTTCAATGAAATCTGGGGTGACAAGGAAGTCACCTGTTTTCAGATTTCTCTGCCTTTTGAAACTGAGTCAAAACTGCTTTGGTGAGAGGAGTTAGTGTGTTTTGCAAGTTTATATCCCATTCAATAGGGAGACAGTGACTAAAAATGGATTGTTCGCTTTGGGTTTAGCTTTATCCAAAACTGAACCTTCAAATAGAAATTCCAATATGTACAAGGGGAAAGGGAGAAGAATGTAGCTTGCAAATTCAGAATTATCCCATCAAAGATAACAAGACTGTCTTTTTCATAGGAGGAATTAGAAGTGACAGATGGTCTTGTTGCTGAACCAAAGGTGTAGAAGTCCTGAGATTCAATCTGTATTGCTGGCTCTAAAACATGTTTCCTGTGCAACATGGGAAGAAAAAAAAATTAAAAAATCAACATTTCAGTAATAGCCAGCTTTTGCAGAATTCATCTGAAACACCTAAGAGCTGATTTTTAGAAAAGTGGACTAGGACCCACAGTTTAGTTTCAGTATGAGGAGCAAATAAAAAGCCACTCTGAAAAGACAGCTTCTTTCTCTCAGGTTGGAAAAGAAAAACCCTGAAAACTCAAAAATTTAGAAGTCTTGCCAAATCTTGAAAACATTGACCAACCGTCTTTCCAAGCAGTAGTTTTCCTATCTATGCAAGGGAGACGGCCTTCCACTTACCCCCTTCCAATATCCTTTCATGCCTGCAGGACAGGACAACCTCCGGTAGGAGAAACAGAGCAGAAGTAATACCAATAACAATACCCACAGGTAAGACACGTTTTCCATTTTCCATTATATAAGCCTGCCTTCAATTAAATCTCCCTAACTTTGTTCACATGCACTGAAATTGCCTATTATGGTGCTGAATTGCATTAAGCTGAATTTGAATTTTATTTCTGGATGCGGATGTATTTTTAGATGGCTTATACATTTCACTCGTCTCTGAAAATGGTAAATCGACTTCACTTTTTCTCTAACCTCAACATGAAAATAAATACCACCATCAAAATAAGACTCTGCAGTAACTCTATGCTTCTGACCAGAGCTTAAAAGTTCAGCAGAGATGTGGGTGAAAACAGTGCCGGTATTTACAACCCGTGTGACAAAAAACATTCGAGTTCTGCTGTACAAGGCTCTGAGGTCCCGAGAAGCACTTACAGGTGACTTCCCCACTCGTGACATCTTCCAGCAATCTGAGGATGCTGCAGCACTGGGCAGAGGAGCTGAGGACAAAAGAATCTCCAAAAGCACGCCAGCTGCCTCCATCTTGGTGCATCAGCAAGGTAGAGAGGGAGCACAGATAGCATGCAGAAAGGAGCTAGGAAGAGGCTTAGAGACACGAGGGGAGCAAGGGGTTGAGACAGAGCATCCCAAACTGCAGAATGGAGAAATGGAGACTTTCAGTGAAGACTGAAGGGCTAGAGGGATGGCAGCAATTGGCATGAGAGGAGGTGCAAGATGCACCAGTTTAGGAAAAATGGGACTAGGAAGAAAGTTAAATCCTAGACTGTAATACAGTATTTCTCCATCTACATCATCAGTCTTTGAAGGACAACAACAAAACATGGGCTTCTCCATCAGGTTCCCAAATAACCTCATGGCCGATCACTCCATTACCCTAATCGGTAAAGATCTCCAATTTACATTTAAATTTTCATTCTGTTAATGGAACATGAAGGCATAAATTTAGTTCGAGATGACGGATTTTGTTTTATCTTTTTGCTACATTTTAAAACTGGGCATTTTTTAGAAAAAGATATGGTCATGAAATCAAGTGTTATAAGAATTTATTCTGTGTTAGTAGTTCTTGTGCAGATTCAATCTGACATCCTCAGACGTGTATTTTGACACTGTCTTCATCCCGTATGTATGTGAAAGTTACTTGATCTCACACTATTGTTTGTATTGACTGAAAATGTATATTTTCAAGTTCATAATCTTTTACCCGCTTTTTCTAATACGAAGATTTGCACTCATGCATTTATATAACACGCTGAGGACATATTTGGTGAAAATGAGCTTCTACGGATGGACCTCTTCTCTGCCACCTTCCAAAAAATTCCATGTACATTCATATTTTTGCTGAATTCCAAAGCAAAGATAAAAACCCAGAACAAAATCCCCTTTTTCCTTTCTGCAGCTATACAAAACTGAATTTACTTTCTATCAGTGCAATTATTTGGAAACAATACCCTTTGCGAGACAAGGCAAAAATTACAAGATAAATAAATGGAAAATAAATGTAGCGTCTCACAGTCTTATCTATGATACTTTCTTAGCTTGTGACAGAGAGAAGCTGAGTATTTGCTGCCCTCAAGTGGCGTTTTATTTTCATCTTTTTACAGGCTTCCACAGTGCTCCTTCACCCCGTTTTACAGCTTAAGTTTAGATTTTTGGGAAAGAAAATAGAACCTTGGAGGAAACAGAATGGGACTTGAAAAATACATTTTTCTCCTTAAATACCGAGATACTTAAATACTGAAAAGATGTTTGATAAGCCTGATTTTGGATAAGCTTCATCTTCATACCGCACTGTGAAAAAGAAGGGTACTGACATACACAACCATACAAAATATGGGCTCCAAAACCACTGAATATTGCAGATTACTCTTCTGTAGTTTTGAGTTTTGGGCTATGCAGAAAAAAAAACCAAAAACCAACCAAGAAATAAGGTCTGAGAAAGGACATACTCTTGCTTAAATGGGCTATTTCTAAATTGTAACAGGGAAAAATTCAGCTAGCAGTAACATTCTAGAAGGTCATGTTGAATTGCCAAGAAGGGGCTAAAAACATCAGGGAAAAGGAGATCCTTATCACACTTCAAAGGTGGGCTATCACTGGTGCAGGAGCTCATCGTCCACTTGCTGTTCAAATACAGCTGGACCATGAATTGCATTCTCAGGCTTCATTACATGAAAAAAATTACACTTTCTTTAAATATATTTTGAACAGAGACCTTCTGTAGCAATCCAAATGCCTTATTGCTATCTCCACCTGCTTTTCCAAACCAATTCCTGTTACCTGAAGAGGGATTAATTGCTCCCTGTGCTGGTGCTTGTTTTATTCATGCCCTGCATGCGGGAGTACTGAGGAACCGCAAAGCTACCCTATTGCATCAGTCTATTAATGTGTGTCATCGGACAATTCAGAGGCCACGAGTGCCAGGTCCCATGGTGGCAAGTCGTACAGATACAAAGTAAACAGATGGTGCCTCGAGGATGAGATGCCCTCTCAGTTACAAGAAGATGCGATGTTCAGACAAAGAGCAAAACTGAGGAATAGGAGCAGGACAAAATGAGCGAGGGGAGCCTGTTCTGCACAGTTCCCTGTGTCTTTATGTAATAAAAGACATCTGCATATTAACATGAAATAACAGCTCTGGATGCACTTATGTTCTCCTCCCTCTCCAATTTTATCCTAATGTCCCTGTCCCTCTCTGACATATGTTGCAATCCCATTGTGAAACCAGTCATTTTCTGAAATGTCTGAAAATAGCAGGTGGGCATGACATGAAATGACTAAGCACCCATCATTTGGGACTGATTCCAAAGGTGATGGAAAATGCACATTAAAGAAAAGGGAAAGGAAATATAGCAGTAAACAACACAGTCTTTTTTACTTACTTCTAAGAGCATACATAACCTGAACTATGATAGCGGATGGACCCTTGCCTGGACAACACCTGTTCCTGCCTCCCATTGCTGTTGGAGCCTGGCTGGTGACAAAGCAATGCTGGGAAGGTGACTGCGCTGCTCTGGGGAGCCAGCATGAGATGCAGAGCCTGACATGACCACCACAATACACAGAGCAAAACGTTTCATTAGAGTGCAACTGTGTTGCTGGTGCTGCAAGCTGAGAACCTCAGCCTCAAGTGCCCTCTCACCTGGCTTACCCTCTCTTACCTGAGTTTATCTCTGGTGTTTGGTTTGTCTGTTTTTTATAGATCTCCCCTTTGGTTCAGTTGGTGAAAGCACACCATCTTTTGTACTTAGCCTTGAAGCCACGCAAGGGCACACATCCAGCCACAGAACACACTTCATAGTTGGCGAGCAATTATGCTTTGGGTTTGCTTGGTAATGCCAGCAGCCACTTCTCCTGTGTATCTTCAAGCCACTACAGCCCTGCTTCGGAAAACCCTCAGGTGGGTGCCCCCACTCCCCATGAGTGAGCAAGCACAGTGAGTAACAGCAACGCATGCTCATCTCTGCAAACACCCTCCCCAGCCAAGGGCTGTTGAGGACACGAGGCAAACCAGTTCCCAGGCCGTTTCCACAGATTTCCTTTGCTTCTCATCAACTCTGTCTTGCCACATAGTGTGCTGATGGCATCCATGCTGGGCAGGATGTCCGCAGGGTTTTAAGAGCTTTGCTCAGGGTTTTAAGGGGCAACAATGAGGAGCAGGGTTCAATTTATGCCAGGTAGAAAAGCTACAGATATCCCCCTGCACCCTGCCTGGATCCAGCAGCATTTACAGAGAAGGGACTTCTCAGCACAGTGAGGCATCAGAGCATACTCAGGGTAGGCATCTGGGCTTTTTTGCTGAGTTAACCACACTGGAGATCTGTATTGCAGGGATCTTGTAGGGTCTTGACCTCTCATCGCTTGTCATCAGAAATGAACTTTCCCCATCATGCTCAACAAGCACAGGCAGATGATCAGGCAGAAGTGGATATGATAATGGAGCACAGTGACTAGAAATACATTTGAGGTTCCCTGATGGGAAAGTTGCAAAACAGACAATCACCTTGCCTCAACCCCACCCCCCCCCAACCCCCAAAAAAACCCCCAACTGAACCAAAAAGAAACCAAGCCCCAAAAACTACATAACAGAGAACTCCCTTTGCAACATTTGCATACGCTCAGTGAAGAAGTTCCTGGGAGTGTGGTCTCCCAGAGATTTCACTTGTTTGAGAAGCAGCATTGCTCAACGTGGCTGCAACAGGAAAGCCTATTATGTTATGCACTGGAAAAACACTTGTGGCATTTCATGAAGCAATCAAGGGAAAGAGCCAAGGAATTTAAAAGAATGCCTCTAATTCCAATCACTTTGTGAAAACATCCAAACATTTATTCCAAACTAAGATATAAATATCTAATGAGACTGGCAAATAGTCTTTTAGTTCCAACATGTTATGTTCCTGTGACAGATTTTAAGATTATATAACTTGTCAAGTAATGTAGTCCTTATCTGCATCACAGCACACCTGGTTTTATATGCTAGCAGATGTCATACAAGTATCAAAAGATATGCATGAGGAGAAGAACCCAACCTAAAATGCCATCAGTAGAAAGTTCCACATAGTTAAGTCTCCTGAGTTGGAAAAGAGGCAATCTATCTCCAGAGATGCTTTCTTGCAAGAAAGCCCTCATAATTTGCAATGTGTACAGACAGTGCTCGTGATGATATCTGTATCACCCTGTGATGTATCTGATCCTAAAAAATCTTCATTCAAAGAGAGGAGTAATCACAAAGGGGTTTGTTTTCTTTTAGTTACTTGACAAGTAAGTGAAATACAGTATGTCTAACTGTAGATGAAGAAGAGCATAGTTAGGCATCTCCTACTAGCACTCTCACTGCTCTTCATGAGTGTGGTAAGGTACTGGCACAGGTTGTCCAGGGAGGTGGTGGATGCCTCCTCCGTGGAGGTGCTCAGAGCTAGGTTGGATGAGGCCTTGAGCAACCTGGTCTAGTGGAGGGTGTCCCTGCCCATGGCATTGGGGCTGGAATTCAAATATCTTTATGGTTTGACCATTCTATGATTCTATGTCAGACCAGGACAAGAAACTGAATACAGAGGGAAATCAGGAAACTTTTCTTCCTAAATCCTTCAGTTCCAAGTTCAGGCATTGGCAATGCTGTTAACCTTGGAAACCATCGTGCTGTAGTCAGCATTGCACAGCATGCTCCGCTTTGTATTCCTGGTCCCATTTTTACCATCACCCCCACCACAAGTTCATTCCTGTGTAGTTTCAGCATTTCTTCTGCTTTAGAGACAAAGGAGATAACTGTAAACAGAAGGTGAGGGCCCCACTCATCAGGACCCTTTGCTTTTTCCTGCTATATTGTAAAAAAAGTTTGACAGAAGAGGGCAAGAAGCCATTGTGTGCATCTGTGTGTGCATGTGCCTGTGCTCACATGGAGAGCAGTACCTGCAGCATCTCTGTAAATAATCTCCCTGGCAAGGGGCGAATGTAGTTTTAGAGACTACGGCTCTTTCGTTATTCCCTAATAAATGCATGAGAAACACAGCTCCAATGGTCAGCCAGGCAGAACACACACCAGGACAGAATTCTTGATTAAACAGGCAAACAAAGCAGCACTTACATTTCTGAGTCTACAAATCCGCACAGGCACTGAAGCAAGAATAACAACAATGAAGCCCATAAACAAACCTACTGATGGAGAGCAGGACAGAGAAAAGAAAAGTGGACCTTCCCCTGTCTTATTGGTAAGAAATGACATAAAAGGTACATGCCCTCACCAGGGGTTAACACAAGACTGCTGCGAACTGCCATGACTCCTCTGACAGAATGTGGCGGAAAAGAGGCCTTGAACTAGGTGCTAAGCAGCAAAAATGAGTTGCATACTTATGTTACTGACCCAAGAACTCTCACACAACACATACCTTGGAGCTGTTAAGGGTTTCTTATATTAAGGCAAGGCACACTTGTGGCTCATTTATTCCAGCCAACAGGAGTCTAGTTCACAGGCAGATGCAACCCCAGGGAAAGGCACACAGCCAGGAAGAGGAGCCGAGCTGTGGCAGGCAAAAGACTGGCTGTGCACAGACACTTGCACACAACCAGGTAAAGGGCCTTGTTGTGGCTGGCTGAGGACTGGGGTGTCACAATACAAAGCATCAGCTACACAAAGGGATACAAACAGCGAGGTTAAAAATAGCCTGCCTACTAGCATCTAGGGGAAGGAGACTGAATGACCTTCCCTGAGTCAGAGGCAAGCATCAAGCCATGGGAAAGACATCTTGAATCAACTGTAACTTATCTGAAGGCTTTCTTAACTCAGTGCTCCTGGGCTACGCCCCCTTCTTTGGGGTGGTTGAGGGAGCCCTGCACTGGGACCACAAGACCTGAATTTTGTCCCTCAGCAGTAGCAGTCCCAGGTGTAAGCCATGGTCAGGATCCAGCACCAGCTGAGGCCCAGAAACAAGCACCTCCCCACAGCAAAGGAATCTCAGCCCCAGGACACTGCACAAAAAGGGGGGAGCTGGGTCCAACGATCAGATCTGCAAACACACGATGGAAAAGGTGCCAGGTGAGTCTGCAGCCAGACACAGGTTCCAGCAGGCAGCCACCTCAACACAGTTAGAAGTGAGGGTAACTGGAAAGGGGAAACCACCGAGCTGGAGCACGTAGACAGGCAGGCTGTGGAAAGTGCCAAGGCCAGGGAAAAGCACCTCAGCTGCTCTGGATTGGAAGCATCAAGAGAAACAGAACGCATCAACAACATGCAAGCCTTGCAGAACATGTGTCATTGAATGAAAGAGCAGTTGGTTCCCCTACCAGAAAGAAGAGGACAGAAAAGCCAAAGTCTCCATGTTGGAAAGATCAGAAAGATTTAAAAGCCCATAACTGGAGTAGAATGAAAGTCAACATTCCTCAAATCTGTACCTCAAATACCAGGCAAACAGCGACAAAGAAAAGCCCAGAACATGGTAGAAGGCAGAAAGTGTCATTTGAGTGTCATTGTATGGCTCTACTTTGTTCCTTGTCTTAATTTAAATATTTAATCTTACTGTTTAATATCTTAATTATGGAAAATAACAGGATTTCTGGATAAGACACAATGTGGACTACAGTTCAATTTCATATTTCTTCTACTTTTCTTGAGATGTGACTTGTAAATGTTTTTCTTCTCTGCACCACTATTGTCCCTCCTAAATTTGGCCATTCCTATATACTAAGATAGGAGGAATTTCCAGTCACGCTTTCTCTTACTGTGAGTTTCTGCAGTGCCTGGCACAATGGGGCTTAGACCCTAACTTAGACCTCTGGGTGCTACCAAGTTCAAAAATGGTCGCTTACACATCTTACAATGCCTGAATGCATTCACTGCTGCAGATGGAGCCTCATACTTATGTCGAAAAGGTAGATCAGAGAGACATGTGACAGAACACCACAATACATGGTTTATCAGGATTACATATATCAAAATAGCTATTACAGATTTAGGAAAGAAACTAGAAGCAGATGCCTTATTCTGTTTCAACTACTGTGAGGTTGATGAGCACAAACAATGTAAAACATGTTTGATTAAGGTTTAGTTTAGTAGTAGTCAGTTGTTTCTAGAACTGTTCATTTGTGGTAATAATATAAGCTATGTATTGTGGACAGTACGTGAAGATTTCCACTTATTACATAACGTTATCCTCAAACTGTTTTGACTCCAGAATGGAAACTGTTGATTTTAGCTGTTTATGGCTGAGCTATGAGGAGGATGAGGAAAGCCACATTCCTGCTGGGCCAAGGGAACCCCTGGAGATGCCGGGAAGCCCTTTTTGGACCCCATACAAAGCCAGCAGTATATGTAGCAAGGCAGCTGACAGTGGGTCTCTGCCACACAGCACAGGAGCATGAGCAGAGCACTAGCCTGGCAGTCTGTGCATAACACATGGGACAGGCACCAGCACATCCATCTCATCCAGTCACTGACCCTGGTCTCATTGTCCGGTTGAGAGCCCCAGGGTGGCATCAGGCTGATACTACATCCAGGGGACGATCTGCTGCCTGTGTTGCTGGACTGGTTGCATGGTGTATGGACATGAGTTCAGTCCCTGAATCTCCATGAATGCCTTGAACTTTGCCAGTGGCTGCTGTTGTTCCAGGCTGCAGTGGTTTTCCCCTGGATTTCTGCAGAGGTGAGACCCCCAAGTGCCTTTTGAAATAGGCACCTAATGGCTATAAAGCAAATTGCTTTTAAATCCTAAGCTTACATGTTCAAATCTTGGCCCAAATATTAAAAGAAAAAAAATGAAAATCCTGACAGTATGAATTATTATTTTTCCACATAATTGTGGGAGAGAGGATGCCAAATATGAAAGATAAGGGAATGCAGCTGGGCTGAAGGCAGTGGGATCTGTGTGTTCCAACAGAAGGCAGATTGGGTGGTACCTCTACAGCTCCACTTGCCTCAGCGGGGACCTCCTACATACAGGTATATAGTAGTGCTTCAAAATACCACCATGGGAGACAGGAAGATGGCTGAGGAAACAAATATGCAAAAAAGGTAACTGGAAACCGGATTAAAAAGAGGTATAAAAACATAGCACGTCTGTGGTCTCCACTGTTTCTATTCCCCTTACCTATTTGTGACACTAGGTAAAGTGGTTTATAGTTGGATCTGTTCATTATTAAAGAAAATTGACCAAATTCCCGGTCTGCAAAAGAGTTGCAGTCTCTGTAAATTAGGCCACTGTAAGGTATCTCACTTTTTCCCCACTATGGAGTTCTTTTGGCTACTGATGTGAGGTATCAACCAACACTCTAATCTTTCACACCATGCTTGGATCACAGGGTAGGCAAAAGAAGAGGGCCAGGTGACAGGGGTTATGAACTGCAGCAGGTCAGTGAGATCCCTTGACATAGCAGAAAGGGTATTTCCAGCTATGACCCAAGAAACATAACAGGGGTTTCTGACATTGTGGATACCATTTCAAATCACCCTTACAATTATTTTTAAAAAAAATCAACACACAAACCACAAGAGACCTTGAGGTCTGCAAAGGATGGATTCCCTGTGTGACTGCAATGGAGTTCCTTCTGTTCCACATGCCTCTCTGCTTTGTCTTACCCATTTTGTTCTTTGGGGCAGGGAGTATGTCCTTGCCTGTGTTTTCACAGAAACCAGAGCGCGGGCACTTCCAGTCTTGAGCAGTATTCCTTGCTGGTATTTTAACAACAATATCTGAAGATTCTTTTAGAGCAGATAGCCTCAAAGTCTGAGACTTCAAATATGTGAGAAAGTTGAAGGCTGGCTCTGGTTACAAGCGCTTTGACTAAATGAGGGACTCTGAATCTGCAGGCAGCTTGACCGAACTGATTCAACCACCCACAGCCCCTCAGGTGGAAAATGTACGGCTTCCATAAACTGGTTGCAGCATTCCCTTCCACACAAGGCAGCCTGCTCTGCGGCCCACAGTGACTCCTCACTGGTCTGCACAAAGCACAGCTGACCCACAGATGCCTCAGAGTCTAGGGGAGAGGGAGGGAGGAAAGTGGTGCCGAAGCAGTTGCGTGGAAGAAAAGCTAAAAGAAGAAATTAGAAATTGACATTTCAAGCAAGAAAATAAAACCAAAACAAAAACCAACTAAAACAGGAAAATGGAGGGAAATACAACATTCAAGGGGACCTGTCAGGAAAATAAGCAAAGAAAAGTTTTTTTCATTCCTATTAAGTAAAAGAATGGTAACTACTTCAAAAGTAGATACTTAAATAATAATTCAATGCATCCTATGTTTACTTGTTTTGTGCAGATGCCAAACCCACTTATTTTATCACCAATTGAAGAGTGGTGGGATTTGCAATATTTTGCAGTAATAACGTATTTTACCATTAGAGTACTGTCATAGAGTCTACTGAATGTGTACCTCACAGTTGATTCTTTAAAGTGTGTAATATATGCTGTTACTTATTTAAAAATACTGGTTGACCAATGATTCTTAAAGAATTGATTCTTAAAGAAAAAAAAAGAGATATTACAGAGATTGTATGTTTAGAATTAGCTTTCCCAATCGAGATATATCTCCCCATTTTCAGGAGATTTCCTTGTACAGATCTCACTAGCTGCTCATCCCTAGCCTCAAAGCAAATTCCATATCCCTTTCACTTAATTCCTTCACATGTTTATTCATTTCAATGCGATTTTTTCACTTCTGACACTTTGTGAAACGGTTTTCATTTTTTTCAAGCCATGTGAACTGCACTTTTCATTCTTCTGACCTTTATAAAAATAAAAGGAACCTTCATTTTTACAAGTCTCCAATTAACATTCAGAATGTCTGTACCGCAGTTCCTATAGCCATGTAAACATGGCTGAGAAGATTAAATGGTCTAGTTAATTTGCTGATTCCAGTGGAATCGGTCAGACCTACTTAAGGTATCCACATTTAAACCAAATGATTCATACACCGACAGTGAAAACTAGAGGAATTCCTAATTATTAGCTAACTGCTGCAAAGTGTTAGTGGTAATGTAAAAAGATTATAGATGGTTTCTGAAGGAATTTTAGCTTGTCAGGTCAGCCTTTTTTTGTGCGTTAAAGCACCGTAACAAACCATAGCCAATAACTGCGCTTTATTAGCTACTACTGGGCTGTAGGTTTTAGTTCCCAGCATCGTTCCTTGCCCCACAGATTGAGACCAACTAGGTTGGATACTTCTGTGAGAGCAGGAATTTACTATTAGCTGCAGTTCCTAAATATCCTTTCATTTGTTTTGTGTGCTTTATTCTGAACTCCTCTCCTCTTCCTTCTAGTGATTTTGAAATGACCACTTTTCTTATGAGTGGGCATCAAAGTCTCCATCCCATCTAATGGGATCGTACCTGGAAACAGACAAACTTCTTCTATACATGTGTTTGGAGACTTGCAATATCTCCATGAACATAAAATAGTCCTTGATTTCCATAGCACTTCTCACAGCCATCAAAATAAGAACACATGTACTACACTGCAATATTGAAAGTGATTAATTAACAGACATTTGACTTCACCCTCTTCTGAACTGGAAAAGGAGTAATTACAGCTAACCACCCTTTTGTTATACTGCACCATCTGGCCTCTGTAGGATCAGATAACTCTTTAGAGAATTATCATTCTTTTCTGGCATGTTTTAAGCAAAGCTTCTAGGAGACAGAAGCTTCAAGGACTTGATATGAATCAAGTCTTACCTCTGTACCTCAAGCAGGCAAACATTCCGGCTGGAAATTTGGCTGAAGTGCCTCGTAAATGCCATGTCAATAATCAAACAGAAATTCCTGGACCCAGTGGGAAGGGTATGGCTGAAGCTGTGTGCCGTGTGTTTCACAGGGTCACACAACAGATGCTCTAATGGTTCAGATGTTTGTAAGAAGTGGTGTTGATGTCCTCGTGGTCTTTTGAGGGCAGGCACCAACTTTCTTTCCCTGGCCCTAGTCAGCTCCCACGCAGAGGTGGCATATTTATAGGTTGCTGTTGTGCTCAAGCCCAGGGAGTCAGGACCAGTCAGACACCCAGGAAGCCCTAGATTCATGAAATCAAATCTATAGGCAGAAAAAAATATCACTAATAAGAAATGCCATAAGAAGTGTTATGAAGATGACTGGGTTAAGGCAGCTGTCACAATATTTACTTTACATATGAAAGAAAAAACCCTTTTTTGACATTTAAAAATCATAACAGTTTAATTTGATAATGGTAATTTATAATAAACATGTTGATAGAAGCTGGAGAACAGGAGATTCACGGAAAGAATCAAGTTGCATCCAATGGTACAATTTCAATATGAAATGTTATTTAACAAATCTAAAGTAAATCAAGTCAATTTACCACTGAAGCCTCATACGCTGAGGTTCAGCAGAAAACAAATTCATAACTTCTTGAGGGGGAAAAAAAGGCTTTTAACAGATTTATAGAGAGAATTCTAGCTTCTCCAGCACAGCCAGTTCTGGTTTAGTTTCTACTAAACACATACATATATTTACAAAATAAAATCACTGTAGAATACAGATACATTAAAAAGAAGGGGGGAGCAAGTCTTTGAAATAAAGTACTCCAAGTGAAATTGCTTTTGGCAGGAGATATGCAGGAAGCTTAAAAGTATAGCATATACCACACAAGTCGTATTTAATAAATTCCTTAAGTCTGGTATGCAGGTTTCAGTTAGTTTAGAACGTCAGCTGAGACAGACTCAGTTTGCTTCCTCCCACTTTGCCTTGATGAAAAAACATCAAGACAAACCATTTCCCTGAAGGAAAATTATCATATTGGGTATATATCTGCAAAGACTGCTTACTCTCTACTGGAAAAGTGTGCTACCACAGAATCAACTTCTTCTGCTTGGACTCATCAGAATAGCATGCAAAAATCGTAATAAGCACAGGCCAAATAATCCAGGTAAAATTACAATACTGGAGGAGTTTCATGTACATGGGTCTTATTTGCTTGAGTTTTGAGATGCTTCAGATTTTCTTCACTAAAATAACTTTTCAGCCTGAAAACATGAAGGAGGGGGGATGTCCTATAAAAATTAGCATGTTTCAACATCTTTCTGTTATACACATCTTAAAATGCATTACAGAGGAATAATGACAAAAATTAGTGCTAGATGCAAGCAAGCAGCAAATATCTGTCATTTATTCATCACTTTTTATTTGTGTGCAGGGAAACGTCTTTCTGAGGCACACCAACCCTTCCCCTCTTTCCCCTGCTTTTCTGCTCTAGAAAACTTCCACTACGCTTTGCCGTTCCTAATGGCACTCCCAAGTATCTGCAAGATCAAATGCTTGTCTGCCCCTTGATACATATTTTCTGAATAAACAAAGCCTTTGTCTGGTCTACAATATTCATTTTGGCTGAAGTCCTTAGTTTAAATTTCCCCTTTAAGCACAGGAACGCTTTTTCTGGGTTTCATGTCTTCATATCTTCCACTTAACAAAGAGCTGAGAACAGAAGAAAGGAAAGACTAAAAGATGGTTTGTTCCACTGTGGAAATCCCTAATATTCTCTTCTAAGAGGGTCTCCTGTCTCAGATATTTACCAATTCCAGATGTTTCCGTGAGAGGATTAAACACCCCCTTCAACTTAATTGTTCTATAGCATCCTGCAGGATATGGAAAGGGGAAAAAGAGGGTATTTTCCTTTTGACCATTACCTGCAAAACAATTTGTACCCTGCGTTTTGGAAAAGACAGCTTCTGCAATGCTCCCACAGTGTAAACACACAAGCTATTCTCTGCCTTCAGACTGCCTCATTTCATGAGGGACATCAAATTGGACTTATTCAATGCTATAACAGCAGTGACTCCCTAAAATATCCACTTGTGTTGATCTCTCTCCTAAACTTTCTTGCATCTCAACACACATTTGAGAGGTTTTTAAACTTGAGACATCTGCAATTTACTTTGTGAAACAATAAGAGCACAGTGAGGCAAAGTAGCATATGAACAACATAAATCCAACTGGTAGAGCTCGCTGGCAATGCATAATGCATTTTTCCAGCAGGTAGGCTCTAGAAAGCTAACCTTATTTATTCCAAGAATGCGCTGTGAAATTACTGAATGAGGAAGATACCTGGATCCAGAATACACTTCAGGGATAACTTCATTAGCTGTTCTGTTCAAAGATGCAGCTCATTTCAACAGAACCTTGCAGAAAACCCAGTGGTGACATTTAAAATACTAAAGGAAGGTAGTAGCATGATTTGGTGACGATATTTTTTCTTGTAACATAAAAAGAGCATCATATGCTGTGATGCTATGTAAGTGCTTAGCATCAGATAATGAACTGAAAGTTACCTGATCTACAATCAGTCTTTTTAAAAACCTATCATTATTCCTCTGCCTGCAAACCATAAAACCTCTTAGTATACAGCTGCCCTGTACCCCCTCGTGTAGGAATTACACAACCCACTGTGATCACCTGAACTCCAGAGGAATTCCCCTGCCCCCACAAATTCCAGCAGCCCATTTGCAAAATATGATGCAAGATCAGCCAAATTCTAAAGACCAAAAGGCGAGGTTGTCACATACAATAGGGATGTGAGAGCAGACTGTAACTTCCTCAGCACAGGGTTTCCCTTTTAAAAGTAGTCTACTTTCCATTTCCCAAATAAATATGCTGTGAAGCACATATTAGGCTATAGAACATGGCTGCTTTTACTCAATATATGCTTCTGGGAAAGCAGCTGCCCCAGCAAGCCACTTTTCAGAGAGTTTCAATTTTCTCTCTCTCCCTCATCTGGCCTCCATTATTTCCAGGAATTTGTTTAAATGAATGTTGATCAGTAAGAGCTATTTATCCTAATTTATCATGAATTAAGTGCAGAAGTATAATCACATACAAACACTAAAGCACAGGGTACTTGAATTATTTTGTGTTCTACTCGGAAAAAGGCCAAGAGAAATAAAGAAATCAAAAGGCAGGATTGAAAAGCAATTAGTGATTTTGGGTTCCCAAAAGGAAAAAGCTTAAAGAAGTCTACTGTCATCATCTTTTCTCCAGAAATCAGGTTCTTAGAAAATCTATCCAACTAGAAATGCAGCTAGTTCAGTTGGAAGTCCTTCTCTCTTCCAGATTCATTAATAAACACTCATAGCTGGATCTAAATCTCTTTACCTTGCATCAATAGAAAAGGCTATTAGAAACAACTAATTAACTAACATAACAGCTCACCATTAATAGCATTTTTAGCCTTACGTTTAGAAGTAGCAGAGTGGTAAATTATCATTCTCTTGCCAGCAGAGTAACAGGAAGCTCTTCATAAGTGGTGGGAAATGTGAAACTTCACTTTCTTACCCGAGGGGGCTTCCTCACACCCCCACATCCCCAATTCCTACACTAGTCAGTACTGCATGTGTAAGATACAGAATTACTATCTTGGCTAGCTACAAGCAACCAGGCTGCAACTTCCTCAGCATTGTCACCATTCTGCAGCTGGACGCTGGGGACCAGTTCAGATCTCGCTGGTCAGGAGAAATGTCATTAAAATCAGAGGACCTGCCTCAGCATAAAACAGGCAGGGGAAGAGCATCCCACTCTTGACACCAACGAGGGCCTCCCCAGGTTTGGTGATGGAGAGCAGCTTCCCCTAGACTGGAGCGCAGACCACGAGGCAAGGCAGTTTGGAGAGGAATGTGGCCTATTTTTATTTGCTGCTTAATTTGAAGCTCTTGTGTTTCATGATTTCAATAAAACCAAAGTGTTTACCTTTCACTTGTACAAATACAAGCTAAAATACAAAGTCATGTGACATCAAAATTCTGGCTTTATATATACACCACATGAAGCCACAAAAGCTTTCAACACTGTGCCGTATTTGTATGAAATTTTAAAAAATAGCCTTTTACGGAGACATCTCACCTTTTCACAGACACATGGGTCTTCTCTATTTCCTTTCCTTTAACACATACTAGCATGTATAATATACTTCCCCATGTGTATAAATCCTAGCCTTTATTTAATCCCTCTAGTTGCCCCTATAAATAAGGGCTTTCACTCAAAGAGGCACAACCTTCTTTGTCTCCTTTTTCTGTTCAAGAGCTCAGTGTCACACCTTCTAAATAACAGCAAAGAAGGTCCAAAATACCTGCTTTCTTCATGACAAATTGAACAGAAATACCCCTATCCCACATATATTTGGGGTTTTTTCCTCATGCAAGGCAAAGTCATTCAGCCAAGTACACAATTCCTTGGTTAAGAAAATAAGAAATAAAAGTTGCATTGTGCTTTATCTGGATGGCAAAGTAATGCAGCTATCACCATTTCTCAAGTTTCAGTTCTAAAAGCTCTTTCACTGGCTCTTTTTAAAAGTTTTTCAGCATCCTATGATCAGTTGGTGTCTGAAGATGTACATTCATCTACATTTTCTCCCTAGGGCGAGACTGTTTTCACAGGGAGTCCAGGAGAAGTCCAACTTGATGACTCTCTACACTGGCATTTAAAGAGTTTCATTTTCATTATGGCATATAGATCACCTCTCTGGTTCTGAAACTACTTAGATCACTGTATTACTCTCCAAGGGACGTAACCAGTAGCAATAATAATTTGCAGGAAAATACAAGAGATTTGAGTAAGTTCAAACAAATACATGCTCTAGCAAAAAAGATAGCATTATTTTTAGTTACACATATTATGGAACATTTTCCAAATTGCATACAATTCTCCAGGGTTAGAAGACTTGTCCCACAACAAGCCATGGATTGCCATCACTACTGGCAGGGTTACTTTTGCCCTGAAGTTATTAAAGGAGGAAAAATGGTCATTAAGGCTTTAAAATCAAAAGGTGTGATGAGGTGATTTACTTAGTTCAGTTGGGACCCTTTGGATGTCTGCATCCATAATGACATCCAGTCAAGTAAAATGGGTCTGGCACTCATACATTTACCTCTAGATAAAACATTGCCATTAGCTCCAGTTTGTACCACTGCTGAGATCCCTTGAAATGCATTTCTCTGGAGCCTTCCTCTGCATTAAATTAGGCACAAGCTTCTTGGCAAGAAAGAGGCATGTGGGAGTAACAGCAACCCACTATGAAAAATATGGTATTATTATAAAAAGTAGTATACCAAAGGCCAAGACCTATGCAGTATGCTCCCTATAAGAACAAAATAATTCACGATTGTTAGTTAATACTTACAACTCTTCTTTCAGAAACGTCTTAAACTAAGTAAATGATGTGACACTGTTCCTGAAATTTGAACAAGCTAAAAATCACCCAAGAATATCTCTGAATTCACAGTGATCATGAAAAGCCAATGGCTATAGTGCAGGAAAGCTTTGCAGATGTTGTATCTAGTTTGGAGCTCCACTTTTACTTTTTCTTGGTTTGACATACTACTCCTCCAGCACTCCGCTGCTTTCAAAGTTAATTGAATCACTGTGACTGACAGCAATCGTGTAGGGACAGCAACACAGACACGAGTTAGACTGAGTAAAACTCACCAAAGGAGTATTTTGTGACACACGAACACTGTTGACTCCCAACGCATACTGAATTGCAGTGTCAGATCACAGAATCACAGGATCTTAGGGGTTGGAAGGGACCTCAAGAGATCTTCGGGTCCAACCCCCCTGCCAAAGCAGGCTCCCTATCTCATATTACATAGATAGGCGTCCAGATGGGTCTTGAATATCTCCAGAGAAGGAGACTCCACCACCTCCCTGGGCAGCCTATTCCACTGCTCCGTCACCCTCACTGTGAAAAAGTTCTTCCGCATGTTGGTGCGGAACTTCCTGTGCTCCAGAAAAATTTCTTAAGTTGTATTTCTCAGAATTACATGTAGAATAGCACAATTCCCTGTTGAACAGGAAGGCTGGACATCATATAAGGCCATTATAGTTATGATAAGAAGTGCAAGAAAAATATATTGCTTAGAACAGCAAGAAGCCTCCTCAAACGTGCACATGTTACCACATAGAAGCACCCAAAGGGCAGACTGTGAGGGGGGACGGTGCCGCAGAGACAGAATTTGTAGTATTTGTTTACCATGTGGTTCACCAAGAGCCGAAGTGCAGAAGGCTGTCTGTGGCCACAGTTACTGAGGTTTCAGGTGCCACTCTTCCCCAGTGAGATGTTGCCGTGCCTCAGGTGAGAAGCAGCAGCTGATTCCATGACAGCTGCTGCTTGGCTGCAGTGCACATAAAATTGGTTCTCTCTTCCTACTGAAGATGCAGGCCGTACCCGCACAAGAACCAGCACTTCTGGGTGGGGCTGACGGGCTGCTTCACAGCCTCTCTTCAGCCAGCGATACAGACATTCATCTGACTCTAAAACAGCTTCAGTTAGTGTTTGGCTGAGTTGCACAAGGTACAAGGAAAACCCTCTGACCTTCCGTGCAGCTCTGTCCTTTCCCCAGGGGTGTGCAAGCAAGCAGCCTGCCCTCCACTAAGCCAGGCAGACCAAGGCTATTTCCAGCAGCATGGCTCTCAGTGTTGTTCCGACCCGCCATGCACATTTAACAGCACGCTGCTTCAGCTCTGTGTTTAGCTTAACCCGCAGGTTATTTGTTTTGTGGTTTGTGTTCTAGCCCACCTCTTACCCCAGCTCCAGGAGGTGGTTTGTTGAAAGAATGGAAACCACCAACAGCAGATGTTTCCAGAGACCGGGTATACCTGAGAAACCGCTGCACCTGGGGAGGGCATACCTGGGGGAAAACTCCCAGGGGAGAAGACCTGAGCAGGACTGGACACAATGTCCCAGAATGCTAATGAAGAGACGGTCTGAAGGAAGAAGTTTCCAAGAAAAACACAGCAATACAGGACTGGCAGGGGCCTCCAGTGCCATCCATTCTGACTCAGCAGTAACAGGCGCAGCAGAACAACATGCCACTGAGAGGCCACAGAACTTCTGCTTGCCATGCCATCACCTGCTTGCAAAAAAGCCATAGAATGGAAAGGCTATGGGGAACATCTGCAGATCATCTACTGTCCCCTCCCTCCACTGAGGAAGGATCTCATGCACTCTGACCACATCTGGCAGATGTTTGCCAAATCTTCTTTTAAGACTCCTATGAAGGAGGTGACAATGCCAGAGAAGTTGACAGGGATCTAAGTCAATTGGGATAGGGGTGTTCCCATGCAAGCACCCTCTCTTTACAGCTGGTAGGACTTTGATGTAAATTCCACAAACACCCAACCAAAAATTCTCCAAACTTGAAAAACTCAATTCCCGTTTTCCATCAAGGAGCTGAACTCTCATTCAACCTCCGAGTTGAAGTTTCTTAAAATCTAGCATTTATTTAATGGGAAATTGCATCTTTTTCAATAGTTATATTCTAAAAGGGAAAGGAGAAGAGGATTTCAAATTTTCCCACGGACAATAGACTTTGAAATTAGTTTCTTTAAAAGAGAATCACTGGGAATTTTCAGGAATTGTTTAAAAATTCTGTATTGCTTAATTTGTATGTACTTATAATATCCTTATATTAGTTCATGATAGGCTGGGAACTGACTATAACTCACATTAAATTCATAAAAACATTTAATTTTATATTCAGTTTTGAAAAGACAGTCACTCAATATACACTCCTTTCTACTTTCTGCTAAGAGTTTCATCACACTACTGACAGAACAGACATAAAAGATGAAATACAATTTGAAGCAAAATATCTAATTTCTTTTCACACCTTTTCTTTCTTTCTGAAACATTTTCTGAAGTGGAAAAACATTTTTTTAAACTCTTCCTGAAGTTTCTTGAAAAAGATACCTTACTACAGTGGGCAAATTTCCATACCGAAAATTCACCAGATTTCCCTGACAAACTGTTTTCTGGCTAATTTCATTGGGATTTTCATGAATAGGAGCCCCAAAAACCTCACTGACTTGAATGTGGAATTTTGTATCCTCTATATACTTCCTTTTGCAGTCTTCAGTGTACATACTTGGCCCAGCATGGACTTCTTTGAAAATGAACCTGTTTTCCACTTCTCAGATAAATAAACCATTAAGAGATTTACAGTAGGTTTCAGAAAGCAGATTGAAAATACACTACCAGGAAAGCAGGTGCCACACCAAATCCCTTTACAACAATTTCAATTTTCTTTCTCTTGTTTGCTATACCCAGGAATTTGTTTCCACAAATGCTGAACAGTCAGAGCTTTTTTACCTTATTTTCTCATTAACTTCAGCAGGTCACCCCTGAGGAACTGCACCCCATGGGTGACCCGTGCCAGCCAGGGACACCAAGGAGCAGCTGAGCAGCAGGAAAATTGAAGAAGCGAAGAGCAGCCAAAAGAAATGGCTATGCACACAGCCCCAGACCTCCTGCAATGACCAGTGCCTTGCTGTGGGGAGCAGGTTGGGTTGAGTGTAACCCATGGCAAAAATACAGGGAGGTGAGACTGGAAAAGAGGGATGGCAGATGCTCAGCTTCTGCTGAGCTGGGGAAGGTGGAGGAAAGGTTTGCATCTGAAGTGTTTGATTGTTTTTGTCATCCTTCTTCTCAGCACCAGAACCAGGGTGATCATAAGTTTGTGTTAATTGGCAATAAATTAGACTAAGTAAAAATTCCCTGACTTTTTCAGGACTGTTTAGCCTGCAACAACTCTCAGTCGCTTATGCTTCTCTGCCTCCATTTGAATTTATGACAAAATAAAACAAGTCATAATTTCACCATGTAAACACTTACCACTCTGCTAATAGCACTAATGTGCATGTGTTAAAGTGAAGATCCTAGAGCATTTCCAGAAATATATTTCACATACACCTACTGTAGACAACAGCAGACTTTTTACACGATAACAAATCAGAACGCACAGGATGCTTATTCTTAGAACAAAAAGGTTCTGAACATTTCTATCACAGATTATTAAATAAAGTAATAGATCTAAACTCACCATATATTCACATGAAACCCTTTTTATGATTTAAATCAGTTTTTTCTTACAGAGAAAGTTCATCCTCCTACTTCTCTCCTTCCTGGCTTGGCATTAACTCATGACCAAAGTACAATAACCAACACGAGGAGCTTGGCACGTGCCCAGTCTGACTGGAGGCACAGACACTGCTGAAATATGAACTTCCTAAATACAATCTCTCAATGATGGTCTAAAATGCATAATTGGTATGTCAGAAAATCAGGCTGCCACAAGCTGTCAGATTGAAGACCTTGAAGGTTTTCTATCATCTCATGTAATTTCTCACAGAAGGCTGTCATGGGCAGCTATGTACAAACCCGACCAAGCCTGCAGCCTCCAAGCCTGACCACCATGCAATGGATGACATGATTACAGGAACAATGTAGGCATAGAGGAGTGAAGGGTGTCAAAATCTCAACCTATAGAGCAGCAAAAAACTATGCATTTAACCAAAATTATGAAGTATTGACTCAAGCCCCATTCCCACCTTCCTCATGGGTATTTTACAAAGACAGAGCCTGTGCATAGAACTACTTTAGCTGAAATTTTAAATCACACAGGTTCCAGGTCCAGTTTGAAACAAGATTTCTCCACTGCTTCACATCTTAGAAAGGTTCTGCAAGCTGGAAAATCAGAGATTTCTTTTCACTACAGCAGCATGAATATGAAAGGAAAAAATTGCAGGGATCTTCCCTGTCAGGTCCTGACAAGAAGAAGAGCAAGGCTACTTGGGGAAGTTGCCACCAAACGCTGGGCTGTAAAGACCACAGGGCATCTGGATAAGAAGGGGCCATGTGCCCACACCTATCAGCAAAATACCTCAGGATCCCTTCTGGTGTGAGCCAGGAGTAATGCCTTGCACTGCAGAACAGGGAGTCGGGACACAAGCATGCACTGGGTGCAACTGGGCACACGGGTCAGGGCAACAGAGGGGCCGTGTTCTTGCCAACCACTGGTGCAGAAAAAACAAAACAACTACCTTGAGCATCAAGCTTGAGCCTGAGGTAAGAGAACATTCATTTCCATCATGTATCCTCATTTGTGGCTTTTCCTCCTAACCTGAGGTCATCTAAGAAAGAAACTTCAAATGTTAGGAGCCTGTATCTAGAGATACACGTACCAAGGAAAGCAGGTATTGTTATGTCAGAGAAAACTCTTCTACTTTCATACAGACAGTGTTATAAATGTCTTGAAAGAACCTTTTTTTACCTAACTGAGGGGGACCCTACCTTTAATAATGAATGTCACTTTGTTTCCAAAGACTTCAGAGTGACTTCACTGAGAAGCAGAGGTGTCACAAGTACAAATAGGATACTTGATAAAAGCTTTATACTGCATTCTCATGTTTGCTTCTTGTGTTTTGGATTGTACAGAATAAAATTCTGCTATCTCAGCCAGTAAGGAATTCACAGATCCTGTAAAGTGGGTCGCAAAGTATATATTTCCTCATTCTTGTTATCAGCTTGATTCTCTCCCTCCCTCCTTCCGTTCTCCAGGTTTATGAAGGAGGCCACTATGTGGCAGCCCAGTACCAAGAACAGATGGATGTCAGGGTCAGCAGTGTCCCCGTGTGTATTTATCACAGTATTAAATACACAGGGGGCAAATATTCAACTCTCCTTGCTGTGGTCACAGATGCCAGCAGCGAGAGAGACACGATTGCTTCTGCTGTTACTGAAGGAGCAAACTCCATGCAGGTGCAGTCAAAAGCTGAGTAAAGGATCTTCTCTCAGTTGCCTTCCCAGGGAAATATTTTGCAGAATAATGGAACTGACATAATCGCTTTGCAAAGTTCAACTTAAAGTTACCTTTCTCGGCATCATTCCTTTCTTTTAATGTGATATTTCTATACTGTATGTCCCTGCTAATTCAGTGTATGATTTTTACATTAGAAAGGTGAGTAATATATGGACTCTTACGCAGTCATGAAATAACTTTGATTACCTCCCACTACTCCCTATCACAAGCACTGCAGCCGATATGATGGTAACTTTAAAAATTAAAAAAATCCACAAAAAACCAAAACTACTTTTTTGAAGAAGACTTATGCAGGGAAAACACCAGAACCAGAGTCAGACAGACTATTAGCATAATAGTTCTATTAAAAGAGCCAGAAATATACCTGCGAATTCTCATTTCTGAACTGTGAATGGTGATTCCCCCTTGGAAAATTCTAAAAGATGCCTCTAAGAGAGCTCCAAAACCAGGTGCCCTGCATCGTACCTCCCTCTGCACCCTGTTCAAACAGGCAAGTCTACAAAAATAGGGGTTTTCTTCTCACTGCAAATATGCCCTGGTGTGATTTTAGCCTCTTTAGTTGTGATCTCATCTTACCTAGCAAAATGAGTATTTCTGTGTGTCTGCTCACTGTTTTGACCGAGACAGCCAAGGCAAACATCGGCTTGTTCCGCAGCCATGTGGCTGATGCAGTAAATGTCACTCTCTCTTCTGACTCAGTAACAAGTCACTGATGGGACTCAGTATGAAGGGGCATGGTATTTCCAAAGGAGATGTGTTGCCATTAAACTACAAACTAAGATCCCATTAAGGGCTAAACACAGTGCCAGCCAGGACAATGCGCACCACAGTTTTCTGCATGTAAAAATTCATAAAGCCAAAGTCTTTCATTTCCTGCCCAACAGAGAAGCGACGTGATTTCATCCAATTATGAAAAATAAAACCTTCACACCAAAAAGTGGCACTGCTCTGTCTTCCCTGGGGATCAGTCTCCTCACCACATCTTATGAATAGAAAATTAGGCTTCTAGACTTCTCCTGTCTGCATTTGCCTTATGCAGCAGAGCCATACGCAGGCCCTATACCCCCACCACAGTTCTGCCTCCCACCCTACAAAACAAAGCTCAGAGCACTGGATCAATGGCCATAAGTAATCCCACCACTATGCAAACACAGTTTTCTTCTAGAAAAGCCCAAAGCTGCAGTAATGGAGCATGACCTGATGTGAGGGTAACAGTATGAAATGCTGCAGCCTCCACAGCTCGCTCAATAGTTAAACACTTTCCAGCCTTGCTGCACATTTGTGTTCTCACAGAACGTTTCCTGATGAAGTGCAGGATAGGAAGGTCTCCATCTACAAACTTCTGCAAGAGTTCATCTTTGTTTAACAGCACATGTGAAAAGTGCTTTTTTTGGTGGGAGTTTAGGTTCCTAAACACTGCATAGTACACCAGACCCACAGGCGTTTGTCCATTATATATGACAGGACACCACACTTCAGCAGATATCTGGTGCCTAGGACCAGACACTCTGTTTCTGCCCTGATACCATCTAAAACCATCCATGTGTTCTCCTCTGGAATACCCAGTACAAGATCTAGTGGGGCTGGCCACAGGCCATGCTGCCCAACTCAACCCCAGACTTCTTTTCACCACCATCCTGTCCTTCCTGTGGTGGGTGCCAGTCCATCACCAGCATATGTTGCCCATACCAGCACCAGAGCAGCTTGTCCACTAGCTTCTGAAACTCTATCAGGTCTCTGGATGGTCCTGAAAAAAGCATAGCATGCAGGCTGCAGTAAGTGCAGTCAGCACTCAGGACTGTGACCTGGTACCAGAAATCAACTCTTAAATCCAGAGTACATACCTAGTTCCTCAAGACCTCCAGCTATAGGTGCCATGGTGTCAGGCACACAATCAGAAGGTTGTTTTGAAAGAACCACTTCCACGGGGAAATGCACAGGAGTCTCAGCTATCACGTTCATTTGATGAAACTATGAAAAGATGAAGAGGGTACAGATGTTCTCACCATAGCTGGCTTCTGCATCTGATTTGTCTGTTGGCCCATTTCCAAGCAGTCTTCCCCTGCAAGGTAGGGATGTATCCTGATGATCTGCTCATTCCAACCCTGGCTTTAGATTGACAGATAACCATGCAAAGGTCTTTAAGGAGACCATTTTAGATGGTCTTTATTTTAAGGAGACCATTTAAGGTCCCATTTTAGAGGTCTGCTGTGGTTGCCTAACTGTGGGCTAGATTGTCATCTATTTACAAAGTATATGTGGCTTTCTCACCAATGCAGCTAGGATTGAATGGAAAGCACACTCACTAATCTCCAATTTTAACTCAGTAAAACGTTTTTCCATAGGAAAATGCCAATTCCAGAAAAATATGCATATATATTCTGCAGGAACAGATTGATTGAATCAAATCTTCTAACAGCAAGCAGACACACTTCCTAAGGAAACCTGGCTGTTTTCCTGCTAGCTTGCTGGCCTCCCTGGAAGCCTCCCTGGTGAGCAGCATGTCTGGGCTCACGGAGTCCCTGCTGTGATCATCATGGGGAGCCCTGTCCCTTCCTATTTAAAATTTTGAAACAAAATCTTTCTTCCGTTAATTAAATGAAATTTCATATTCCTGCTTTGTGGGAAGTGAAAAATTTCAAGATATTTAATTTCAATACTGAAAGAATGTGAGAGTGGCCATAAACTTGGCCATTTCTCCCACTACAGGAATTTGAGGTTCTGACGAGCCCCTCTTACACATCAGTGCTTATTCTATTGCCCACTTCTGGAAGGGTAAAGAGAAATGTTGGAAATTGAAACCTGATAAATTAACATTTGCAAAAAATTAAACTAACCAACTGTTACGAGTTTAACAACAAACAGGAGCCTAGGTTCCCAGGAGACCAACCATGAAGAGCAGCTGGCAATAAAACTTGATTGCATGTGGAAGTGGTTAGGAAAACAAAACAAAACAAAAATACAACTTCTGCACGCAAACTCAAACTTCCATTCTCACCCCAGGCCTTGAGAAAAAAGGAGAATCAAGTACTGAAAAGAACTCTATTTTTGCACAGCACTGTCCACCTGGGAATCTTAGAAAGTTTAAAAACAGAGATCCCCTCTTACAAACACACACAAAAATATGGAAGACTAGCAGGCCAGTGACAGGTATATAAAATCCAGGTTTCCTAGCCACAATGCAGCACTCAACCTCCAAGAGTTTGTTAAGGTAACTTTTAGATTCAGATTCTAAGGGCATAAACCTTTTGCTCTTTGTTGTAGCCAATCGCTGGCTGTGACTCCTGAGTTTTTCTGCTCATGATCTGCCAACATGTAGATCACCCACTGCACCTAACAGGGTTTTCAAATATGGAGAGTTTGTTCAGCTGGACTGATACTAATGTGGTCACCTTCACTGTCCCAAAGGCCCGTTACACGAACTCTTCCTCTTTAGGAATATTTTGTATGACTGACATCACATCTCTGGGTGAAGATGCAACTGAGATTCATACTTAAGGGTTTTCCATTAGCCTGTGCTGCAACCACAGATTTCTTCCATGGGGAAACAGCAGTGGTTTGAACTGCCTGAAGAGTCACTTGATTTCCTGCCCTTTCCATTAAGGGAACAAGTTTTCATGGGCTCTCAGCAACTGTTTCCGAGCCCACCATCTGCCTAGCCAGGGTACACATGCACACTCTTGCACTGAGAGGTTTGTCTCTGCTCGTCTCAGAGCAGAGTTAGAGAGCCCAGAGACCTCTGCCCTGGGTCCTAAGGGAGTACTTGAGCTGCAAGCGTTACAGCATCTAGGCCAGCATGAGATAATGTTTTGGCCATCTGATTGTAGTAATCTACACAACAAGCGAATGATTCTTTCGTGGCTGGTGTTAACATTTCAGATTAGGGCAGTAAAATGTGTCAAGAGAAACAAAATAGACATCTGGTCATATTGTTGGAATTTATGTGGGAAGCAAGAGAAGCATCTGCAGAACACTCACAAACAAGCTTTAAACATGGAGAAGGGGAAAATAGTGCAGTTTAGGAGGCAAGGATGGCACATCAGAGGAGGCTGTTCTTCTTGATACGTTTTCTACCATGCCTGCTACACCACAGTTAGGCAATGTAAATGCAAGGAGCATTTCCATGTGGGGGAAAAGAAAATGTTGGTATTAAAGATGAGCAAAATCATTTCTGTCCTGATTTTCCTCTGCACCAAGCATTGTCACTTTTTCATTTTGTTGCTGCCATTTCTTCAATGAATTAGCTGGGAATGCTCTGGGAAGAGGAGCAAGGTTTCCTTGTTTCCAAGCCAACATGTGAGCCACCAGATCACAGCACCCTTCTGCACAGAAGAGTCAGCTACAGGTCCAAGAGAAAAATCCCACATGAAAAACAAATCATGGAAAAAAACAGTGAGGAATTTTGTTGCCAGAATTTTGTTGTGCATTTGTTGGTAATAGGGTTGGCTTTGAAGGGAAGAAAAATTTAGCCGATTATGATGACAGTATGGGGTTTTTTTGTTGGTGGTTTTTTGGGTTTTTTTTTTAATTCTCGTCATATTTGAAAGCTCATCATTCGTACTGTGCCCAAAGGCGGCAACTCCAGCAGCAGAGACGTCTTCCAATCCTAGACATTTATTGTAGACATTATTTATTGTTTCAAAACAAAAACATCTTCCACTAGAGGGCACGCTGCCAATTCCAAACTTGCAGCTGCCTCTCAGATGGAAGGCCCTGCAGCCCTAAAAAGACTTTACTTTTAAAATTGTTAGTCCTACACGTATCTAAGGCAGACCAAATTAACCCAATCATTAAGAACTGTGCTCTGAATGATGCATTCTTTTCATCTGCAAGGATACCTCTACCACCTTTAAGAGTCTCCAATCTTCTTTTTGAGGTTAAGACTCAATGTGGACGCCTTTCTCACAAAATGGACTTGCTGAGGGCACCACGCAGCCAATTGTTCTTTAAGGGGGGTGGGGGCGTGTTGGGGAGAGGGGAGCGCAGAAATTGAGGAAGGGGAAAAGGGAGGGAAAAGGACTTTATAGCAAAGTATATGAAACTGGTGATACACAAATGCAGTTTCCCACTGAACTGCTCAACTTAGGCCGTACAGCTAAGAGCCATTCAAAACCGGACAGTCCCCAAAAACCGTGCATCCTGGAGTTGCCTACTCCTCCCCTCACCAGCCCCCCTTTTATGCTGACCATGACGTAATAGGCATGGAATACCCCCTTTGGCCAGTTCAGGTCACCTGTCCTGGCTGTGTCCCCTTCCTTCTCGTTAGCAGGAAAATATGAACAACTGAAAATTCCTTGATTGCTTGGTAAAAACTTGAAACATCAGTGTGTTATCAGCACTGCTCTCATCCTAGCTCCCAAACACAGCATTCCACCCACTGTTAGAAAGAAATTAACTCTGTCCTAGACAAAACCAGGACACAGATTGGATAGGCAATGCTCACAATTATCAGACAGAGAAAGGAACCAAACCTGATATTTCTAGCACCTACGAGGAGTGCTTCAATTGGTGAGCAATGGACTGAAGCAAAAGCAGACAGTAGGAATGAATTCATAATGCCCAGACAAACTGAGCACCAAAAAAAGGTAGGCAGTGAAACATCTCACCTTGCAATTTCCCAAGAAATTCCAATTTCCACAACACAAAAAGTGAGCCCTTGCAAAACCTAGCTTAAGATCCTTTGAATCTTCATATTTTATGGGAGTTACTGAGTCAGGAGCATCTGAGTTTTGCAGATTTAAAACTCACGGCTTTGTCTGCGTAAAGTGCAGTTAAATACTGCTTGTTGTTACTGTTACAGAGAGCACATTCCACTGGTTAATAAGGTAACAGTCTTTGAAACACAGGTATATGGCCAGTGTGGGAATTCAAGTGAATTCTTGCTTTTCTGTGGGATAGAACAGCTTTGTGTCTTCAAAGGTGAAAATTCTTAACGACTAGAAGTCCAACATCTGTAACATCCCCATTACACACTTGCATGTGAAAATATACTCATATGAAACCCTGGTAGAAAGCTCAGCCTCATGAGCTGTTCTCAGGCTGACAGGACACCTTGACCATCTCTGCCTAGCAACTTGTACAGCCTTCAATTTCACCTATCAAACCAAGTAGGGATGCATGTCAGTAAAACACCAACCTGACACCATCACAGAATCCTGTACTTTTCCTGCTTTTAGACTATGTCATCATTTAGTATATTAGGGAGATCATATTTTTTAAAAAATTAATATTGATGCCTGTTTTACATTTTTTCTTTTAACAGTAGAAAACTTAGCTAATGAGACTGTTGCTAAGACTTCTTTTGTTTTACCACCACTTGGGAACCTCTGTTTTATAAAGGACAGTTATTTGTTCAGGAAAAAAATATGAGCCATTTTGAATTTCATCAGTGATAAAAATAGTCAAAGACTCCAATAAGCAAAGCCAGAATATTCCCCTCACCCTGACAAATTTTCCTTCCAAGGCTTCTATAGAACTCCAACAAACTAAATCTTAGTGAGAAAAGGTTATGGGAATAACATTGTTCTGAAATGTCAAGTATAAGCCTAATGGTTACAACACGCATGTTGCAATCTACTTGGATTTTTTTCTGGGCACACTTTTTATTATACAAAGAGAGGATTACAAAGCCATTGTCCTCATTAGAAAGAACCCTGCTTCACATCCCTTCATATTTAGGAACAGAAATTGTTGATCCTTGCAGACTCTCATGGCCTAATGAGGCTTAAGACAAAGGTCATTCCTCCAGCTGAGGGTGGCTGTATTGATTAGGATGAGCAGCTACCTACGTTAAAAGGATGCGGAATACACAACCATGCCTCCAAGCACAGGTCTCATTGGAGACAGAGGCCTTCAGAAGGTCTGCTGGCACACTTTGTGCTGGCAGGAGGGACAGGGTGCAGAATTAAAGGTGGAAGAGAAACGCATGGAAAGGAAGGCAGGAAGGAAAATGTACAGGACAGCAAAAGTGACGAGTCCAAGGAGCTCTGAGGGTAAGGAAGGAAACAGTACATTGCCTACAGAGCCAGGGAGAAGGGCTTTTTCTGAATGGCTGTGAGCACATCTCTCTCCACAGCTGCCATGGTGACCGCAGGCTTCCCAGTAGGGTTTAGCACAGGAAAAATGAAGGAAAAGATTCACAGATTTGTTGTTTGAAAACTTGTTATGACCTTTTAACAGTTAATGTGAAACACTGGCAGAGTCCAAGTGAAACAGTGAGGGAATGCCAATGCCAGACAGCTGTACAAATGTGCCTACCTCCCTCAAGAAAGAGGACACCACACATGCACATCTCCGCTGATTAAAGAAAACCAAAACCCAAAACCAAACAGCAACCAAAAGTATACACCTAATTAGTTCAATAAATTCAAAAAAGGACAAACCCCTCAAGAAACTGAATTAACTGGCTTTTGCATGGATAAATTTTATCTTGAGTGAACATGCATTAAATAAATGCTGTAGGTCTTGTTCACCTGACTCAGTATGGACATCGCTGTTTATGCTACTGCCCATGAACTACTTTACAATGTACTGAAAGAAGCAGGTACCTCTAGGCTACAACTTCCCTGCTCTTAAGGCAGAGAGCTAAAGCATGTCAGATAAATCACACCCTGCAATGCCAGTTCCTCTCCACTGAACATAATTGGGGTCCAGGGAGATGAGCTCAGATAATGATACCCTCTGCAAATGTCTGAAGACATGAAGAACTTGTGAGACGATTCCCACCCTAGCTAAAGGCTCCAAAAGGCCACAACTGTTGGTTTAAAACAGAAATGTCACACTTTAAGGCAGGAGCTACACCAATAATCAACTGAGGTAGAGTTACCAAAGTACATTCATAGGGCATAGCTCCTACTGCTCCACAAGTAATCCCAAAGGCTTTTGACCAGACTGCTTGTGTGGCAACAGATTGGATGACTCTTGGTGGATACACCACATCCTGTCACCGGTCAGAAAGAAACCTGAGGACTTCCAAGTCCCTTGAGGACAAATTACTCAGAGAAAAATCTTAAAGGGTTTTGTTATTATCACTATTTAAAGTGCCTTAAAAATAGCATGACCAGGAAGGGTGTATTCGGGGAGTTGCCATCTGACAGATGTTGGCAGTTAAGAAAAACTCTTGAATTCAGCCCAAAGACCCACTGACTGAAATAGGCTTGACACCCAGATCTAACCAGTGAAACAAATGCCCAAATCTCTCCTTCCTCTGGTGCCTGGGTGCCAGATGTGTCAGCGTCTAGTCAAGAGCAGAGAGGCCACAAAGTACTTCCTCGCCGTTACAAACAAAACCCAGTCCTGGCATGTGTCGGTTAATAAATGTGCCTTTCAGTGCTTAACATTGCGGTTCCCAAAACAGCCCAAGCAGCAGGAAAGGAGGATTAGTGTCTTTTCAGAAAGGATGCAGCACTGAGTCACAATCTCAGCACTGCTGTGAGTCACTTTGAGAGTGCTGCTGACTGGCTTGGCTACGAATATAAAATGACAAAAAAACATTCCCTTTGCATTAGAGACCATGGGCAAACCCCCAAATCCAGATTAGAAGATGTCTGCGGTCCAGCTCTGTATCCAGATAGGAACCTCCTCTCTGCTTCTGCTCGTTTTCATGATGAGAGGGAGTAGAGAGGAGCTGAAAGCTGACACAACTGGACCACAGCTATCATTGCATCTCTGCCCCATCACCCACTGAAGCAGTGAGCTGCACCAAAGTCCTGACTTTTAACTTACTGCAGTACATGCTGATTCCCAAGATACAGCTTGTGGTTTACAAAGAGCCTGCTTGAGTCACCGTCATGCTGTGAAATCTGTCGTCTGCATTTTCACCAAACAAAAGTTGTCCCTCTACATGATACAGGCCTGACGTGCATTTAAGCATAGAAGGGGAAAGATAAAATTTGCACCACCGACACACAACCAAGCTGTTAGAGCACTGAAGAGGGCAATGGTCACCCCCTCTAAACTCCACAGGGATAATCCCTCCAGGACTGCTGCTGGTGCCCTCCACAGCCACCAACTCTGGCACAAGAGCTTCCGCTCTGGCCTTGCAAGAAGAGCATATTAATCTGCTTGAATGAAGCTTTCTATCTCTTGCTAGCTCTTTTCTCTTATCACAAGCTTCAGCAAAACCCTTGGAAGCCTTCCTTGTGCCTCATGGGGAAGAGCTCAATGTCTACGGCCCACGGCAGGACCCTCCTCCCCAGGTACAGGGGTCACAGGGAACAGGCAGGAGATTTTCCATTACTTCCACCAGACAGCAAAAGTCATCCTCATTAGGACAAATATCTAATAAACATCTCTTTGCCTAATACAGGCCAAAACTTTATTCTTGGGTTGGAATCACCATCTTTCCTGTAGACAGGTGACTTCCCTGCACCTTCACTTGATAGCCATCAGTTTTCAGGTAGCAATGTCATGTAACTTAAGCTCTGGGTTTAATTGGTAAGATGATCCCAGCAAAAGGTCATTCTAGAGACACTGCCTGCTGAGCCAACCAGACCATTTATCCCCAATCCCTTCCTCTCACTTCTGTGAGAGTGGAGCGAGGCAGATAAATCTGGAGGTCTCCCAAGCCCACTGCAATGGCAAAATGTGAAACGAGTGGTGTAGGCAAATCTGAACCCTCACATTACAGCACTTCTGGAGTTTCTGAGAGGCTTCTGTGTGTAGATAAAGTAGCCATTCACAACTTAAAGAAACCACAGCAGTTCATGACATGATATAATTCAACAGAATGCCTGACATTTAGATAGCAGACCAGAAAGCATTTCGTTATACAAAATCCTCAAATCACAAACACCACCTCACACTTTCAGATTACATATTTTAGTGAGTGACCAAAACTAAGCAGGAAACAAACCATTCTCACTAGCAAGAGACTTACCTGGATGCATCATCCAGTTACTTCAGGACATCTACAATTGGAGAATCTGTTCATTGTGTCTCAAATTCTCTTGGAAGGAAAAGCTTGCATTCAAGAAAAACAAAGGTTTGAATTCAGATTGTGCATTTTCCAGCTGCTCCTGTTTTGCTGCCAAAAAGCTGTAATTCTTTGACTGCCCTTCTGAAATTATGTTTTAATATAGAGTTTATGGAAAAAGACAAAGGAAAGAGCTGCTAAAATCTTTTCTTTACAATTTAATTTTCAGCAAGGTACATAATAGTTCAGAGAAAGTGGTATCCAAGCAACAGGTTTGAAAGGGGCAAAGTATTAAAAGATTGTTCAGTCAATTATCTTAGCCTGAACATGTTGCTAACTGGCATAATTGCCTCTCATGCAAAACACACTTTTCTTCTTACAAATAATCACAGTATATCCAAAATCTGTATTAATAATGAAGAATAGTATCTTCTGGAATATGCTTCTGACATCCACCGCACACTCACTTACATTTTCTCCTCTAGCTAAAGCATCATGTCTGAGTAACTAAAAGCTGCCATCTTGAAGCAATATATTCTTTTGATATTCAGTTAACTACAGCCAGCAAAGTGATATCCTTGCTGCATTGATAACATACTTGATGTCAGATCTACCTGTTTCAAAGGACTAAAAATAATTTCCCACTGTTTTATTCCCTTAGTTCCATTGAACTAACATAGCTGAAAGATCATGAGTGGGATTCTGTATAGACATCATTAAAGAAATAATGAGCAACGTAACACCATGCTACAGAGTATATTTTCATCACAAGAACACATGTTAACTGTGGCCTAAGTGTTCCCCTGTGATCGCTGAGTCAAGGTTAGGGGTGATGATTCATAAGCCAGAAAGAGTACAGTTTGACTTTCAGAGTTTCCGTGGCTGGCAGATAGTAAAAAGAAATCTTTCTATTCCTGCAATGAATATATTTGATGGAAAGAGAGAAAATGGATAATCTTAGAATGGTGTATCTGCAGAACTGGGCAACAGTCCTGGAAACATTCATATTTAACAAGCAGGATGCTGTTCACACATGTAAAATGGTGTGTGTGCGTATGTACTTGGAGCATTAGGCTTTGGTTCAAAAACCAGAATGGTGCCTTATGACACGGCAACGCTCCTTCAGAACTACTGTAGATGAGGCTGTTTCCCATACGGAAATAAAAATGGAAAGACTTCTGCCAGAGGAAGATATCTGGCAGCGTAGAAGGAAGCTGCTAGAAGATGGGTTACCAGGCAGCAAGAGAGCATTAGCAAGGAGACACAGCTATCAGTCCTCTCTCCCAAACCCAGAGCTACCCTGGCAGAACCTGAGCCTTCCCTCTGGCAAACCAGCTACCGGGGCACAGTTTATGCATAAAGCACAGAAGTTAAGAATGGCATATGGCATCTGCCTGGTTCCAGCAGAAGTTCTCTTCTCAAGCCTCATTCCATCTGCACTGCCCTGTGCCAGAGAGATCCTGGCTACAACATGCTGGTGGGGAGACTCTTCCATCGCCTCCAGCCTGTGGACAAGCCTGCGCAGCTCAGGGCCGAGGCTCACCACAGGATCTTGGCAACCCCTCCATTTCCAGTTGGCACACAGCGATCCCATACACCTCCCTGGTAACTTCACCTATTCTTTGTGAAGGGGGTGGTTGGAAAATTGCCCTTTGTCTTAAACAGGAGACAGAACTTTGTGCCTGTCTTGTATCGATATGCAAAGTATGAGGAAGGAATTACACTTGAGAGATGAATACAGAGAAATGAAATGATGGCAGGCCAGCCTCACATCTACCTCTTCCTCTGGTTTGTCTCCAAGGTGATTTTTATTTTCCATTCACCTAGTTCAAATCAAACTAAACCCCAGGACAATTCATGCAGCTCTCAGAGCTGGGAACCAATTTGTGTGGCAAACCACTTCTTTTGGAAGAGGCTTTCCAGGAAATGTTCTTTAATGTGCATGAAGCATTTCTTCCAGTCCTCCATTCCTACTCTAAATGGATCTTTCCAATAACTCTCAAATCTGATACTTGCTTTATAGAGGAAACCACCTTAAAATGTTCCCTGGCGTAAGAACTCTACCTGTGACAGTTTCGATCATTATCCTGTAAGGATTTTTTCAAAAGGTGCACTTATACATGAAATATTCAGCAAAGCTTGCCTCCACCTTGACCATAAACCCAGCCACACAAAGCAAACATCTTTTCTGGCCAGGGAGGTAGGTAAGGAAAAGTGGCATTACTCATGCAATGGATATTGAAAGCAATCTCCCAAGGTGCATCATTGTTCAAATACCCTTTATACAAACATGTCAATAAGAAGGAAGAAAATGGGCCATTGTCAGGACTTGATAAAGACGAGATAAAATGTTCAAAACAATACTGGGGACAGCAGTGACTTCGCAGTATGGGACTGCAAAGCACTACCAGGGGCTGAGGAGAAGGACCCATTGGCCAGATCACATATAAATAAAGCTCTACAGGAATTATAAATTAACATTGCATGCTATATCAAAAGTTGCAAAGGAAATTGTATTTACCAGATAACAGAGTCATTTTTACAGTTATCAGCTAAGACACACTCTCAAACAAGATTACATAAAACATACAATGATGGTACATTTGTGTGCCTACCCTGCTTGAAGCATATGGGGTGTACGTTCCGATGAGAGTTAAGGACACAAAAGAACAGGTCTCGATAAATAACTTGTGGGTACAATCCAGCTTTAAAAGCCAGTATGAAAAATGAAAATATGATTCTTTAGTTTCTCCTGTACCTACACTGCATCTTTTAAATAGTTTTGTTACCAAGCAGTGCATTGGTAACTGATTTCAGATGCAATTTTGTTTTGTTGATTACAAAGTAATTTTACGTTAGAATGCCTGCTTTGAGACTGTACTTTGTTGAACCTTGAATTTCATAATTTTTCACACAATTCTGAAAGCAGACACAAAATAATACACAAAGTAGATGCCTCAGAACTAAACGTATATGAAGGACAAGACTAAAAGCTCCATCATAAGCCAATAACCAATAAGTAGTTGGCAGGTGCTGTTCGAGCTTGCCACCTACGCACACAAAATTTGACAGCGAATGAAAGCCAAGTAATGTACTTGTGTTTAACCTCAAGCCCTCTGAATTCACTGTTGGGACTGACATTTGGGAACATATTTTCAAAAAAAACCCCCACTTATTCTGGTGCCTAAATTGGAGCTAACTTCTTTTGCAAAAATATGGTACATGGAGGTATTCAAGGAGCTCAGCTGTACTTCGCTCAGCTGAAGCGGCACACCAAACTTTCTGTACTAAGAGGAGGTTATAGCAGAGGATTTAGCATGCAACTGAGATATCAATGGTGCCAGTTCAGTTCTCTTCTACACCTTAGATATCCTACTGGATTGTGAACAAGCACCTCTATCCTTGAAACAGAGAGATCCCATCCTTAAAATAATACCACCACCTCACAGCAATGTTATAAAATAAATACACAATCTAACATGCAGCTGTCAAAACTATGGCAACAGAGTCAATAAAATTATTTTATATGGATTACCAAAGACCTTCCATAGTCATCCTCCCCAAAGATTCTCCATTTCAGCCTACAAGTTCCTCCTTCTTTCTCACTTTAGATGCCCTTGAGGCACAAGATCTCACACCCTGCTTTGCAGGCTTAATGAAATCTCTTAAGGACACCTTAAGGACACCTAGACCGTGAGAACAATCCAGTCCCAGAGGACATCCCTGGAAGCCCAGACCAACCTGTCTCAAACCTGCATACAAACATGCTGAATTCAGTCCATTCTTGCGTTTCGGTGCAATGCAACAAATACAACTGCAAAGCTGACTTGAGGAGCTCCATGGCAAACGGGACCCCTCAGGTTTACTAGCTCCCCAAGGGGTGCAAGCACACCAGGGCATGGGGCTCCAATATATCGCTGGCTAGGAGACTCCACTGGTTCATCCACCAGCAACCAACATTTTCTCCATCACTTTCTTTGTCAGAAGATTAACATTTTCCTTACAATAACGGCTATTTCAGAAACCTCTTCATTTCCTAGCTCCACATAAGCCCACATTCTAATTGTACTTCATTTCCTTAATGCAGTGTTAAGTCTCCAAGCACATTTAAAGGCTGGAAAGAACATTAAATGCTTTGTATGTATTTTTAGGAGACATGTTGATGTCTTTGCATCTTAGAGCTCAGATTTTTTTTCTTTTTCTAGAAACAACCAGGTTGTCAACAAGATTAAAATATGAGTATTAAATCCTGTAAAGCATTATGATAAGTTTGTGGATAGGAATAGAAGAGTTACTTGCATTTTTGGAGACATGGGATAGTCAAAACTGTGCTATGGTTTAAAAGCTAAAGACAACTTTCATTGAGAAAAGGTCACCAGACCTTCACAACCCATCTACAGGTCCAAGGGTAGAATCTGCTAATAAAATCATGAAAATATTCTTTGACACCCCAACACAGTTCAGACCTAAAATTAATCTCCTCTATATAAATTTAAAAATTTCAGCAGTTATCACTGATTTTCCTCCAATGTGGATGTTTTGTTCATGTTTGAGAAAGAAAAGAAACAAATTGTATTTGAGAAGGGAAGACATGTAATTAAACATTCAACAAAAGCCATCAGAAAATATGGCAAGTTCAACTCAAAAACCTGTTTAATGCATTGTGTTCAGATTGGGTAGCACACAGCCTCTTTCTCCGCAGGGCTATGAAGCTGTGGATGAGCTTACAACAAACCTAAGTAGCCAAGCCCACAAAACACTACTCAAGCATTAATCCCCACAATGCAAACATTCCTCTTCCCTTCAACGGTTTTCACAATGTGAATAAGAAGTACTTTCAGAAAACAGACTCTGTCAGGGCTCCCTAAGACAACAGAGTTGCAACGAATACCACCAGATCTTTACACTCCTCTGGAAAATGCAGAGGAACTCTCCAGCAGCAGCCCACAGGATCCGTGAAGTACCACCAGATGGTGCAATGAAGGCAGGCAGATTTAAAATAAAAGTCAGCTTCTATGAATCTAAATTTGACAAGCACCAACTAGAAAATATCTTCAGTAAAGATATCACAGCAACATAATAACATATTCCTTCCCTCAGAGAAGAATACAGAACAATAAAAGGGCAATTTCCCCCCTAACTCATCACCTACTTCAGGTGATGTAGCTTTCATGATAATAGTACTGCTTTGTTTCAAGAGCACAAGTGCCAGTAATCACACAGCAATCTCCTCGTTACCCATCAATATGTCTTCAAGGCATCAATCCTTCTTGATACTTCACAGATTTGCCTTGAAGGCAAGAACAGCTCAAGTCATTCATTTATGAAACCAAAGACATCCTCAGTGTTGTCAGAAATTGTGAAAAATTTGGATACGTGGCTCCTCTTTTGCTTGGCAGCATAAAACAGTACTGACTGCATAAATCTTCCCCTTGCATTTTTTTATATTCTCTATCTTACAGTTTCCACAGAAGGACTTCTCACAGCAGAGTTTCAGCATGCCCAGGTGCAGTCACATAGCTCACATAATCACAGGAGCATGAGGCACAACCTAAAATGAGACTGCAGTGCTGGAAAGCAGGAGTGGGATTGCTAGCAGAAAAAAAAAAAAAAAGGCAATAAACAAAATCAAAGTATTTAGTTTCACTTATAGCAAGTAAGAAATCTAGTGGTATATGAATCTAATAAGTACAGCATGAGTTTTACCTGATCGGGGTTGCTATGAGAAATGACTGAGAATTAAAACATGGGTGCTTCCCTCACAGAATGGAAGCAATTCTACTTAATGATAGCAATCATTTCTTTTAACTTCTGTCCTTACAAACTTATGCTGCCACATGAGCTTTTACCTTCTTCTCTTACCTCGCGCACCAGGAATAACTAGCATTTAAACATGCTGTTCTCCCAGGGCAGAAGGGCTGTTCCAGCAGATTGAAAATCTTCAGGACCCTGCTTTTCCTGCAGTTTCATCTAAACAAAAGCTTCTCTCCAGCTTTCTGGCACCAGCATGCTAACTCTGACCTACCACACGTGAGCCCTGGGTAAGCCCCCAAACAGGCGAGGCAATGTGTCTTCTCACTCAGAGTAGGGCAGAGATCCCCATCATGTGAACTGCAACAGGGACAGGCCAGGGCCAGCAAGCATGCTCTGGTCAGCCTGAGCAAGCCTTACTGATCCAATGCAGAAAAGAAACCCAAAAAGCACCTTTAGGTAAAATGTAGGTGTTCAGTATATGTTTCTACATTTATTTATTTACAAAAGTTTATTTCATAACATGTTTGCTAAAACAGATGCCAAATCTCCCTACGACATAAAATAAAGTATGCAGTATGCACTTCTCTCTTTGGCTTGGGAACCATGCCAGCTTGAATTAAATATCTAACCATGAGGTGCCTCTCTGAGGACTTAGAAGACCTGAGTGTCCTCGCCCAGCTCAGGTGTTTGGTCCATGGGGAGAGTTCCCAGAAGACAGGGAGACACATTGGCAGCAGAGGGGAAGGGTGGGCAGTGCAGAGCCCTGCTGACCTGGGGCAGCATTGCTGTGCTGCACTAGCAGGGACAGATGGGACTGTGGTGGGAGAGAGGAGGAGTGAGGAAGCTCTGAGCTGCTGGTAGCAGAGCTGCTGAGGAGGTGTCTAAAAAGAGAGGTGGAAAAAGGGGAGAAGGATGGGAAAGAGAAGGGGAATGCAGTATCCTGGGTGGGTGCCATCTGGGAACTCGAAACCAGTAACCCACAACACCACTAACCCTACTTAACACCCCTAGACATCAAAGACTTAATTTTCCTGGAGTATGAACATCACACTCTTACGTCGGTTTGGACAAGCTCAGATAATCACTGCCTGTACACAGGAGTAGGATTTCAGTCTTGTTGACTGACAACCCAGTATATTTCATCAGCAGTAAGTCTTTTAAAGCAAGTCTCTGTGAGGAAGCGGGCAATATTTTTGCCACACTAATGGAAGAGCCCATCCTTTTGTGACATAGGTTAGACCAGCTTGCAGGGCATACATTATGTAGCTGTTCCCCTGCACAAATGGATTTCCCCCTGCACATTTTAGTATCAGCTGCCAGCCAGCTATTTAACATCAAGGTTTTTCTTTAGCAGCAGTGAGAATAGTCAGGCCTAACTTCTTGTTTTGCCCCGGCATTAGCTCCAGGCAGAGAAAGAGCTGCAGTGGCAGGCAGCAGCTGCAAAGTGGGCACCATTCAGTGAGGACACTTTGAACATGTGGCACACCTTGGAAGGCAGCAGGCCTGGTGCCTTCAGGGCTCCAGTTCCTGATTAGCCCCACGACCTGCATCCCTCAGCAGGTTGCAGAACAGGAAAGAGTCTATGGTGGATGGGTGGGATACAAGTGGGGAGGATTGGGAGTGAAGTTGTGGCTGGATGGGTGAGACAGCTGAGCAAATGAAAGACCTGCTTATTATCAATTAGTAAGCAAGCCCATTCAAGTTACTGTGCAAATGCATTCTCCTGTTGCAATTGTATCTCCCAGTTGCAATGCAAACATGCTTTGTCCATCAGTCAGTCAGTGGCAGGTTAGACGCTGTCTTGACAATGCTTCTAGCTGGAGAAGGAATCTTCACTTTAGCTCCCAAAGATCTGGGGGAAGTTGGACTCAATGATCTCTTGAGGTCCCTTCCAACACCTACAATTCTGTGATTCTAATGTGGGCCTGAACTCAGCTCCTTACCCCGATGCCACACCAGGTCAAATCAAAGCACAAGCCCCAGATACTAGATGCATTTCCAGTCAGAATTTTTTTCTTTTTTCTTTTTCCTGCAGGGACCATCTCTGGTTTTGACAGAAGGGTATACTAGCACTGCTTCAGTTTCCTCTTACAATTTAGCTCCTATTCACATATAAATACTTGTAACTTCTCTCATTGATTTTTGATCAATACAAGGGGAGCAGAGAACAACCCCATGCCTCACTCATTCCAGCAGAACACACATTTTTTTCTGTATTGACAGAACAATTCAATTGCTGGTTTAGCACTCACTAGTTCCTACTATCTCTCCTTCATCATTAAACTTTAGTCTGATGCCCTGCTTGATTCTAGTGTGAGTTTAAATCAATAAAGAACTGTGAACTCTAACCCAGATCTGTTTTCACAAAGATTTTTTTTTACTCTTGTCTGTAAAATACGTCTATCTGTTGAAAACAAAATGGCCAAAATTATAATGAGGTTGTTTCCTCCCAGCAAAGCACTACTTTCCCACCAATTTAATCACGATTTGCGTGCAATCTGAAAGGTTGCGTTGTTAATCCCATACCTTTCATTACCTTGATGAAGAAAATATGTGATATATAATTTGATACTGCTCCTGGATTAGTATTTCCATCATCTCCTCTGTAGTTAATCATCTACATTTTATCTTGGAATAGTGGCTAGAGACAACAGGTCATGTTGTAACATTGTATATGTGAGATATTATCTTAAGTGGAACCGATACAATAAATCGACATCTCCCTTCTGCCTCAGTTTCTTGGATGTGGGCGTTTGTTTGTATCAGCCTCAATATATAAATTTTCCCCTCATGAATAATCTTTAATCTCTTCATCTATATCAGGAAAGTATTCTCTCATTCCACTGGAACATTCTACCTTTAGTCTTACTTTATTTTCAGTCCTCCGTGACATCATTGCTAATGGCTTCTACTATTACGACAGACCCCTTCAGCACAAAGCCTAATGCTTTCCCTAGGACATTATACAGACTATGATGGGTTTAATTCCTCTTCTTACCACAGCAAAAAGAAAAACCCTGAAGTGGGAGCAGCAGGCAGCGGATTTAGAAAGTTTGCTCGATAAACAAGGGGAGCATTTTGCAGCTGCAGAGCACATTTCAGCTAAGGGTCTCAAAACATAAAATAAGTTTCAGAAGAGCCTTGCTGACACAGGGTTATGTGACATGTATTTAATTAAGGTTTAGTAAATTTAAATGAGAATAATCTTTGGGTTTTGGAGAGCAAATCACGACAACGACAAACTACATTTCTCATTCATTAGGTGAATTTTGTGATGTTTCTGAAGCAGAATTTTATAACAAGCTGTGAGGACAGCCATGGACAAGCTTTTTCAAACCAGGCAATGTAAAAAGAATTGCAACTATATTATGTCAAACAGTATTGATTTCACATCAGCTAGCAGTGTCACAGGTATGTACCAGGGGACTGAGGAACAAAATACACCACAAAGGCAAGAGAGAGCAATTGTCAGGAAAATAAGCGACAAGATTGTTGAACCAATTTTATTTTTCAAAAATTGAATAGTTAGATGACTTGCCATTCAGGCAGAAAATATATGCCCAAAGAATACTTAAACTAGGAAAACAATTAATATGCTCGAGTTCACAGATGTTTTAATGAAGTGCAGCCTAGATGATTGAAACAGTAATTGTTTGCTATCCTGAGTGAAAAATCATGAAAATAAATATTCAGCAGTAAATCCCATCACAGATATGTACCTTCTAAGAAGGCCAGATTTTACAATAAAATTAGTGTAGGCATTTCTCAGTAACTCAATTAGCTTAAAGGAATGTATGGTTTTCCATGGATCACCAACAATCTCTCTCTTCTAGGAGCTAAACCCCTTCTTACATTAAAAAAAATCCATCAGTGTATACACCAGGCAATATGTAAATCCTAATAGAACTATTGCCATAGATATTAGCAGATGACTAATAAAATGCATGTTGCCTTTCATATTTATAAGCATACAAATAGATAAATGGATATCAGCTTATTAAATGTTTAGGGACATTTGAAAAAGTTTTTGACCATTTTGTGTATTGACAAGTTGTGTAGTCTTCATCTATACTTACGCTGTATGGTATGCCTGCTTGGACACACCCTAGGTAACCTGGGAACATCTCCAAGAGGGAAAACTTGTCCTGTAAAAAAACCAAAACAAATCTCTGTCCAACATCTCTTCTGCTACTAGGTGGTGAAAGCATGGCCCCACTAGGCACAAGTTAACAAATCCATCTGGGTGCCTCCCTTTCCTTTCCAGCACATCTCCTGGCATGGGAAGCCTGCACCTCCACATCACAAGGCACTGTTCTAGCCCTGCAAACAGTATGGAGGAGATCGAGGAGATGGAGCATCATCTCTCTGACTCAGATGGGTGAAAGAAACTGGGGCTATCCAAAGACTTTTAAAAAGCAGAAAGCCTTTGGAAGAGTGGAAATGGAAATTGGGTCCTATTGCATGGTGTAGGCAGAGTGGATCTGTCTGAGGTCTGTCTTGGGGGCCTAAATAATCCTAGGAGATTCTTGCCACAACTCCTTAAAATTGAACTGTAGGTCCAGTGAGCTGCCCTGCAAATAGATTGAAACTATTTGGCTAAGGCTGCACAGTGGAGGAAATAGTTTCCCATGTGCTCCACAAAAAGGACCCGTGAATCTCAGCAGACTACAGCATGGGTTAAAAAACAGAGAAAAGGAAGAGGGACCGTTAAATGTTGTGGATGGTCTCACCCCACAAGGAGCACACAAGGCTGTGTGAGAGCTGTTGAGTCAGTCGAGGGCTCCCACTAGTGTTATTCTTTATTTCTGTTCCCTCTCTCGAAAAGGGAACTAAAAATAGGGGATTATTAAAGAGAAGAAAAAGTGCTGTAAGAAAAAGCAGCTGTCATAACAGTTAGGCTCACGGATACTTTCACACTTGATTCATCAGTTTTAAACCTGATACATGCTGTCAGTTCCTCAAAGTTTACACAATCTGGAAATTTCTTGTTGAAACTAATCAGATGCCATCACCAGCACCTAAGGAAGAAATGCAACACTTCATGAAAAACTATCAGTGTTGTAGGTGTTAGCTGGCATCTTCAGAATAGGCACTCTGGAGAAAGATGGAGATGGAAGTGATCTGTCACAGCTGTCTGTAGCCCCTTTTAGGGAAATCCATAGGCAAATTACACCTGATCATCAAAATACATTGTATTGTTTGTTGGTTTTTTTTAAAAATCAAAGCTGCAAGCTGAAGTTCCTACTGTAAATAAGTAATGCAGATTTGGATGTCAGATCCAATAGCAATAGCAGGTAACAGAAAATGAAGATTTTGGGAGAAGTGCTAAAGCTGACATGTCTAGAAGCAGATTTTTCCATGGTTTGTATTAGTCAGCAGTTCACACTGCTTAATAGTAACAAGTATATATTTTTTGTGTAACATTTGGCGTTTCTAATATTGGAGCCTTTCTAACAGAATCACAGAATTGTAGGGGTTAGAAGGGACCTTGAGAGATCATTGGGTCCAACTCCCCTAAGGGGTTCCTTAGGACATCGTCGCACAGACAGGCGTCCAGCCGGGTCTTGAATATCTCCAGAGAAGGAGACTCCACAGCCCCCCCTGGGCAGCCTGTCCCAGGGCTCTGTCACCCTCACTGTGAAAAAGTTCTAACAGTCCAGCAAAGTCTACATTTTTAGAATTATATATATTCTAACACAGCGAAGTACATCCCTGCCTTGGATTTTCTCTTTGAGGAAACATGATGAGCATGCACTAATAAGAGCTATTAACTGGGAAACTATGAGCTTCTCAGGTTTTTGATCTACAAATGCAAAAATTTGGTATCTAAATAGAATGAACCACAGGAAGAAACAGAAAGTTTTCTATCTAGATATAGACATAAGGCACAAGTAACTAGATTTTCATTTAAGTTTGCATCTGGTATGGCAATATCTAGGCTCACGCCCTGAACCCCATATTAAATAGAGACTATATTTGCTCCCCGTGAATCATGCGTGGCTGGCATGGCTTCAGAAAGCAACCCGACTGCTTTTTGCTAGCACTCAGGAGGACACTGAGAAAATTGAGAAGTACTAACTATTTCACATTAATATAAAAAAGAAAAAGAAGCCTCAGGAAGAAAGCCATGAGGTAACTCCACTAAAACAGAGGGAATTCTGACTCTTCCTATCTCCTGGCTTACCTGAAAAAAGCACAACTGAATGCATGATCAGAAAGAGAAAGCTATACAAGTACAGGTAAGAGACAAATATTTTGTATGTAAACATGATCCAGTGACCTATCTAACAGTTGGTCAATTTTTTGCTTTTTTTTATTATTAAACTTTTAATTCAGGTTTGTGCATATGCATATTTTTAAGTATCTGATATTGAACAAATCTATTAGGCCAAGTTACCTGTGGGACAGCAGTTAGGTAAAAACTAGGGATGAAGTTGTGACCTTATAACCCCAATTCTATTTCTCAGTAAAAAATTAAATTCTACAAATGAGTGACATTCCTCGGGGGTCGGTATTGGGACCAGCGCCCTTTAACATATTTGTCAGGGTGATGTGGACAGTGTGATCTGTCCTCTCACAGGACACAGTCCTCTGTGAACTTCTCCAACATGAGTCCTTCCCAGTTCTTCATGAACTGCTCCAGTGTGAGTCTCTTCCACAGTATGTAGACCTTCAGGAACAGACTGCGCCAGTGTGGGTAGAGAGTCACAGGTCCTGCCAGCAAACAAGCTCTGGGCTTCCCACAGGGTCACAGCCTTCTTCAGGTGTCTCCACCTCCTCCAGTGTGAAGTCCTCCATATGGGATGAAGATGGGATCTCTGCTCCCCATCACCTTGCATGGGCTGCAGGGGGACAGCCTGCAGCTCTCTCCATGGTCTTCTCCACAGGCTGCAGGGGAATCTCAGCTCTGGCTCCCTGACCACCTCCTTACCCTCCTTCTTCACTGACCTTGGTGCGTGCAAAGTTTCTCACATCTTCTCACTCCTCTCTCTGGCTGAAAAAGCTGCTTCTGGGGGGGGGGAGTTCCCTACCACTGTGGCTGACGGGCTTGGCCTTGGTGAGCAGCAGGCCCAGTCTGTCTTGGAGGCAGCTGTTATTGGCTCTGTTGGACCTTGAGGAAGCTTCTAGCAGCCACTCATGAAGGCCATCCCTGCAGCTCTCTCCTGTCCACACGCCCCCCCCTCCCCCCCCTCAAACCTTGTCATGCAAAGTCAAAACAGTAGATTTAGGGACATATGTAGCATTGCTGCCATTAAGGAAAGTACAAGCTTCCTTGTGCCTCCAGGCCTACCACACACCGAGTTCTGCATAAACAAGCAGCATTTCCTTTTTCAGTCTTCCTGAACTTGTGTTCATTTGAAGTTACATACCTTATCAAAGGTGAGATAAAAAAAAAAAATTCTGAGAGGAAAAGGTCATCCTATCAGTTTTTATTTTAAAAGGAAGGAAAGTAAACAAATTAGGTTGAGCCATTCATGGAAACAAACCTATACAACACCACAACTATGCCCTTTCACATGAACAGGTGCTGCTGCCGCTTCGAGTGGTTGGATGCCCCTGACACTTCTGTGAGAGCTAAACCTATGAGTAATTGCTATGTTTTATGTGTCTGTGCTTGAGCACCCACAGGCTACTAAAGAGCAATATGAAATGGCATGCACAGCTGAAGTGCTGCAATGCTCAGGCATCTGTAGGAAAGCTCCATTTTAACTGAGAGAGTAACTGAAAGGGGTGATGTTACTACTGAACCAGGTCAATCCTACACTGTCTTCCCTCATCCATATCTTCATAATAAGACACGCCTTTATTTTCAAAACAGACCCTGCGCTCTTTCTTCTAAAAAAGGAACCAAGATCGATTTGCCTTGAACTTTCAATCACCTGCTTTTTGATCCTCTAAAGAGATCCTTCAAATTAAAGAAGCAAAAGGAATTTTCTTCCAGCCCAGAATGTAACTTCTGTATGAGGCGTACACAGGGCTTCTATTTACAGCACCAGAACAATGAAGATTATCCCCAACAATCATTTCAAAGCATGAATTGTGTAGTTTGACAACTAGACCCTAATTATTTTTCCACAGATATAAATACATTACTATAGCAGACTTCACCCTACTGGAACAGGCTCGATTTTCTATATTATCCTGTCCCTCACAAGCACCTCAGCAGTACAAAGACAGAGGTGTCCACAGTCAGCAGCTAGAAGCCACTTTCAAAGTAGCAAGAGCAAGGGAGGAGGAGGAGAAGCCTCTGTCTGCTCCTGCCCTTTCGCCATGTCCCCAGGAGGGGGAAGCCGAGCTCCGCCAGTTATAGAGCCGCTCTGAATCCAAGCAACTCTGCTAGGGTAGGGCTTTCTCTTCATTAGCATCAATTAATCTTATGCTTGCTTCCATGCACGGAGCTAAAATGCTCCTAGGGGCTTGTCCCAGAGGCACCCACCGAGGGCAAACATCTTTCTAACCTGACTAATGACTCTCTAGTTTAAGGTCAGAGAGGATTTTTTTTTCATCCTCAAGAAATTTTCTTCTTGAGCAATAGGAACCGATCAAGCTGACATGAACCACGCTGGCCCAGGCTCCCCTCTCACCCACATGTCAGACTGCTCAGAGCTTTAATGAGGATTCCTGAGCCCAAGTGTCAGCTTAAATCAACATAAAATGCAGCTGTTCCTCTCATGCAGGGCCAAGGGCTTGTCTGGAGTGGTTCTTTGCCATACCGAGGAGGATCAGTCTACTTTCAGATGAGGCCATTTCAACTGTTGTAAACGAGGTTAACAATTCTGCCGCCTGAACACTGTTATGCCACTGGAGACACTCCAGTCACTGAAGGGGAGCAGACTTCCACATTGTAACCCCCAGAATTGTCTCAGATGCCCAGGGGCATCCATCCCAGCAATGCTGCCCACCTTTGGGCAGCCAAGGCTCGAAGGCTGGACTTCAAATGGCTGCCTCTCCACCCTACATAGCAGGGGTCGGTCCCCAGGCAGGAGTAAGGTGTAAGCAGCACACAGTGTGCAGGCTGAAGCATGGGATTCGGCTCAGAAACGGAAGCCTTTCCATGAGGTACGCTAACTGCAATGGAGTGGCAGCTATGTGTTTATCTCCAGCTCGTAAAGCCATTGCTTCTGAAATTGCTACCTAGTGTTTAAGCTGCTGCAAGAATTTAAAGCCCTGTAACTGTTTTATGAGTTTCCCAGGCCTCAAAGAGCTCTGAGTAACACAGGACAACATGAGTTGAGTGGATAATTTAAAGGAGAGCAGGCTGCCTGCAGACAGGGAGAAATTCCCCCACGCAAGAGGAGCCAGCCCCGCTGCCAGGTAGTAATGCAACCTCCCACAAGTAGCACTTCAGACCTGTCCTCCCAAGGAATCTTGCTCATGCCAAATTAATCTAACCAAGTAGACATTATTATCGTCAGCAGATGACTTTAAGCACAGCCAATTATGCAAAGCAATTTTTAAATTCAGAGCAGAATCATCTTGAGAGATACCTGCCTTCATCTTCCTGAGGGCAAAACCCACTGTCCTTTCCCTTTTGATAAAACTGCAAGAGGTGAACATACCTGACAAGCCTTCAGGTTACTAGGCAAACATGGTATGAAATCATGGATTGACTGAGCAAATTCTTTCTCACTGGTTTTAAGGAGGAAACAGCTCATGCAGTAGAAGGACATCTTACTCCTGTTACACTGTGATACACAACACAGACAAAGCTGCCTTCCTTCTAACGCATTATGGCTAACCTAAAAAAAATTGACTAAAAGTCAAAAAAATATATTTTAGTAAAGAACTATTTAGTAAAAGATGTCAAGGTTCTCTCACAACCTAGTATTTCTAATCCACTCCTCCCCACCGTATTAGCCTTTAAGTGTTACTACATGATACTTCCAAGCCTTCCTCAAAATGACCAAAGGAAAGCAAAAGATAAAACAACACTTTTTTTATACAAAAGAATTGGAGAATACTTTTTTCATCCTAGTTCTGTGCTGTGCCTTTCTGTGTATCTGTATAATGCATAGCCTTTTGGTTCTTCTGGGAAATGTCAATACGCAAGCAGTATATGGAACCAAAGGCCCTGAATTACTACTGGATTACTACTGGAAAAAATCTTATTGAATATACAGCATCAGGGAGTAGAAAACTGATCCTCTGCATACATTTTTGTATAAAAAAAATAAAATTCTGGCATTGATATTTTCAATATAGGAAAAGTTGCTTGAATAAAAGACTTTCTGAGTATATACACAATGTAATGACAAACAAGCCTCACTATAACTGCCTCCATTCCAGGAGTTAACATCTCCCATCAGGAGCTGATGAATAGTTTCTTCCGCATTAGCACAATTTCAGAATTGAACGCAACACAAACCAGTTCGTTAAACTATTCCTTAATTATGCCTGTTGGAAAAATATGTTAACATTGAGCAACTCAGTGCCTGACCGCACGCACGCTCATTTGCCTGCCAATGCCAGTGCCAACGCCAGCTCTGTGGTGTGAACCCTGTGCCTTCAGTTCTGTGGAAATTCAAAATCTGTGGCTCTGGGGAGTGGAAGTGTTTTTATGCCAGTCCTTCTGCTGATCCATGCCTTTCCTGGCCCTGTCAACAAAAAGTTGGAAAGAATGGCTTTGTGGTGCCAAATATATGTTTGTACCTGCATATTCCTCATCACTGGGGATTTTAAGTGTTTCACGCAGCCCTGTCTGCTGACAACCTGTTTTGGGGTTGGCAAGTGTGGGAGCAGCCCCAGAGCTACAGCACACGGTCCTCTTCCTCCTTTACTTTATCTTGCAGGGACTTTCTGGAGTGCCTAATGTACAGACTCAATTAGCCCTATGCAAATTTTAGCTTCATTCTTCATTCATTGAGTACATTCTTTTGTAGTTACATTTTTACAAATTCTTTTTTTGCACCTGTAGACAACACTGGATTTCAAGACACTGCGTGCTGTTTGCTGACTCTCTCTCTCTTGCAAACACCCAGCACATCACAAAACTCATCTCAGCCCATCCCCTGATCTCCTCCAGTCCAGGGCCTGAAGGAGATCTGGTGGAAGTGGCTGCTTCGTGCAGTCTGTGGCCTTGTACTGACCCTGGATGTCACCCCAGGATTCTCTCTACGGTACATATCATTAAGATAAACTAACAAAAATTTTCATATATGTGGCATATTGACTCTCAAAACTAATTCTACTGCTTTATCTTTCTACAGTCAGAGGTTTTGAGAGCCTCTTTTCACCAGCTTAAACCCACATGCCCCCACGTGCTCTGTGCCTTTCCCACCTCTCCCACTTCCTCCTCACGGGCTGGCACGTCTACCAGTACTACCAGCTCCTGGCAGTGCTGGAGGAGACCGCTCCTCTGGGTGTTTGTGGATAAACTTGTTTTAATAAGCAACAACAAGCAATTTCTTGCCTGTTTAAAGAAAATCCACCCCTTCCCCACATCCCATTGCACAAAGCTTGGTGGATAGATCCTTTCCAGCTGAAGCCCATTTTGTTCTTCAGGGGTGATAATGTTTTCTTTCAAAAGGCAGATCCCACTAATTTCCTGTTCTTTAAGCCTCCCAGCCCCTGGCCTAGCTGTGGCAGCAGCCTCTGCCATGGCTCTCTCTAGCCAAACCAGCAAGCACTCATTAGATTAAAGATCAAGAGTGGGTCTGAGCTTGAACCTGCCTAGAGTTTGAAGCAGAGGACCTAAAAGGATAAGAGCGAGCAAATGGTTAATGTTGGAAGCCCAGAGTTCATCTTGCACAAATCAAACCTGGGATATTACTCTAAGATGCAGATCTGAACTTCCTTGTAGCTGTAGGAAGTTCTAGGAAAAGTTGTTGGCCAAGTCTGCTACAGATTACTGGAAAGTGACTTCAAAATGGCACTCATGCAACCAGAGAGTCTGTGCGTGCTACCAGCATGTGACCATGTTTCTAGTTCTGGCACGCTAATCATATGAACTGAAAAGAGAAAACATTCAGATGTCAGTCTGCCTTGTGGCTATCGGTTTGCAGCACCTGTTTTGTCAATAGGTGATCCTAGTAACAGTCCTTTGAAGCCAGAATCATCTCTGTATCTGGTATCAAAAGGACTACAAATCACCCATGTGAGTAAAAGATCATACATTTTCTACTACTATTACAGTATCATTCACTGGAGAAGCCAGTCCCCACAGAGCTGGGATTTTGAGTCTTAGAATGTACGAGCACCATCTGTTCACACTGACTTCAGCAGAAGTTGCTGAGACTTATTCCTCATATCAAGCAGCAGATAAACACTGTCACAGCAGTACTCTGGAATAGTGTGGCCTCAAAATGACAGTACACAATCTACCTAGCCTACAATAAGAAGACTATGTCTAATGGCATCTCTTCCTTGGGCAGTATTAAAAACCTGTCTGACATTGTAGCCTAATAACTGCACCCAATTGTGTATTTTTCTCTTTCAAAAGACAAAGTCCTTGGCCACACAGAAAGGCCATGGGGACAGCATCCAGAGCATGATAATCATGGGAAGCAAGAAGCAACACATCATCTGACCAGTGATAGAACCCGAGGGAACAGCATGAAACTGTGACAGGAGAGGTCTAGCTTGGATATTAGGAAGAGGCTCTTTACTGAGAGGGTGGTCAGGCACAGGAACAGGCTCCCCAGGGAAGGGGTGACAGCACTGAGCTTGTCTGAGTTCAAGAAGTGTCTGGATGATGCACTCAGTCACATGCTCTGACTTGGCTGGCCCTGTGTGGAGCCAGGAGTTGGACTCCATGGGTCCCTTCCAACTCAGGATATTCTATGATTCTATGATCTCTTCAGAGGTGGCCAGCCAGAGGATTTAGGTATGTTTAAAAGTCCTCCAGATATTTACACACTTGTTAATTTATCTATAGCTGTCAGGTTTTTGAGGCCAAACTTGGATGCCAATCTTGGATTTAGAGTTTGGAACTTCTAAGTATCAGTTTAGACATGGAAAAAATGGATTGCTGTGACATCAGGGGGCTTAGTTCAAAGCTCCTTCTGTAAGATGCACCTGAGCGGCTGCTCAGCCATACAGACTAAGGGTCCACTGTGTATCACTTCTGACCCTAGTTTTTCTGGTTAAACACCCAGCTGTTCTTCTTCGCTTTACTACTGAAGAACAAGGCATACCCTGTTCCATGTATGACTATAGCACTGTATTAGGATCAGATCCTTTGGTAGATCAGGTCCTCTAACTTCCTTGGTTTGGGACTTTTAAAATTTTTCACACCTGAGCTGAATTGTCCTCAGGCTAAAAGAGCCAAAGTTATCTCTGCCACCTCCATTCAACACTAAGATTACAAATAATGCCTCTAGGAGAAATGCAGACAGAAGACAGTATTGCCTCATATTTCCTGCATTCCTGGAATGTTTTTTTCTTGAGAGTCTCTTCCCAGAACTGCATCGAATAATGAATTAAATTAACACATAAACCGCAAAAGAGGTTCATCATCACTGCCTTTCGCTTGGTAAACAAAGAAAATCCTGTTGAACCATTTTTAATTCTCCTCTCGACAAACAAAGTATTATTTATTTTTTTCAAAATTTACTAAAGAAAATAAGGTCACATTTTTATTTAGCTAAATCACAAGCAGACAGCAGTTCTTTGGGCAAATGATGACTAAGGTTCAGTATCTATCTCTACCACGGTCACTATAAAAACATCCTTGCACCTTTTAAGAACATGGTAAACATTCCAAATACAATAGAGTCATGTTTGGTAATACTGTCTCCTGGAATGCCTGAAATAAAGACCTATCAAATTCTTCCTTCATTCGAACCAACAATCCCCCCAGGACTGAGGGAACTGCTCAATTAACATTTTCAAGCCCAGTTATATGATAGATATAACTGTAAGGACCACTGACTAAAAAAGACTGCCTCTCAGATCATGAGCTATCCAAAATTTATGAGATTTCTTGTTTTACTAGTACGAAGTCCTCACCCAGCACTCACTGAAGTAAGCAAGATCTTCTTGCTGACTCTTCATGGCCTCGGCTCAGATCTAGACTGCATCTTTGCCTATTCCCATTTCTTCCATGGTGCTATACAGAGAAAAATTACCTTTTTTTCCTTACAAAACCATATTATCATCTCTTTTTTGCTATGAGGCTGAGAATGCTTTCATGCTGGTTCACTACCTACAGAGAAAGAGAGTGTATATGCTATTCTTTATGGTGATTTAGTAGACTGCTGAAGTCTTGATTCTGTAAATCCCTTATTGGGGTAGCCAGCCCCACTGAACCCTGTATGTATTCAGTTGTAAGACCTTCTTGCCTGGAGGATGGAAACCTCCAGCAGAGCCCATTGGGTCTTTCACATAAACACACAAAAACATTTTTCTTCCTAGTATTTTCCAACACTTACATAAACAATGTTTATTTATAATGAAGAATAGCTACATGTTTCTCATTTTGAAAGGCCCATACAAGATTGTGAATCTGAGAAAGGAACAGGATCTCTCAGGCCATGGGTTGAAAGTATTATTTTGAGTCTTGGTGAATTAAGAGAAAAATAATACTGTAAACATATTTTAAAGCATTTCATCTTGTCTCCAAAGGTGGTTTTGAGAGGTGTTTTTATCTCTGAATAGAAATAGGTCAATAATCAGAAAAATTTTCTTCTGATAGCTGATGGAAAAACAGAAAAATAAGCCAGTATAACCAGTACAATCCCATCTGTACATCACTCTGTTGTTCTGGGAAACTTCAGTTCACATCCAGTCTGACAACAGATAAGAGGAAACTGCAGATCCAATACCACCACACTAAATTATAGCCACACTATTATTTTATGGGATAATTGTTAAGAGATAACTGCATTCAGTTCTTGAGGAAATCCCATACAGATCACTCTCAAAGCAAGTTTCATTGCCAGCTGGGAGGAGACCAAAGCTCTGCTGGCACCTTCTAGATGTCAGCCTCTGACTAATTCACCTTGTAGCCTTGGCCCTGGCTCCGAGCCCCTCACCTTCTTAGCAAAGCTTGTTGCTGTGGGATGAGCGCAGACAGTGACCAGTCTTACCAGACCTCACTCACTTCAGCACACTACACCCCCTTGGCAGAGCAATAAACCTGCCTGTCTCTGAATGCAGCTTCAAAGGCAGCTAAGCCATGCAGCCAACCACGCATTCAATATAGCTGTACCTCATCCTACACAAACCCAGTGAAACACCACCAATTTCTGTAGCACCCTCATAACAAGCCTTTGAGACACTTTCTCAATCTGCCACTGGTTAGCCAAAAGTTCATCTTTTCTACAAAATAAGACTCAGACAGAAAATACTCAGGGCCATGATACCAGAATGGCAGATATCCTCCCCTGCAGGACTCAATTTCCTTTTAATGACTTTCCAAAGCTTTGTTTTTTTAAATTCTTCTATTTTTCTTTTTTCCCCCTCCAGTGGGAAGAAGAATGTCAGATGGATATCTTCTGCTTAGGCAAGACCATACTGGACTGGCTTCACACCAAACCACAGAGACATGAACCAACGACAAGCTTCTCAGTGAAAATTAAATGTTAGGGGGCAGTACAGAAACAAACACATCTAGGAGCCATATGGATATAAGCAGTACAGATGCTTCACTGAAGTTTGCAGTGGCTGGAAAAAATGTTACTGGCACAGAGTCTTATTTAGAAATGAAGAGAGCAATGCCTCAGGAGGTAGTACAGTTACAAACACCGGTAATACATCAGATATATATACATCTTACACTATTGTCTGAACAGCAGAACTTTCAGGAGCACAAATACCCCAAATACTGTTCAATGACTTTCCAGTGCTGAAGAAGCTAGGAGCATTTCCATCAAGAACTGATGCTGTCCATCAGTCTTACGACAAAGGATCGGGGCGCTCGGACACTCTTGCAGCCCCTTGCAACGAGCGGCTGGGCTAATTTAGAAGTGCGCAACTTTCTGCTCATTTTCCATTGTGTCACAGAGTAGCTACTACACCATTTTCGGCTGTGTTTTCACAGCCTCTTCTGCTTTTGTGGTTGTGTGCTTGGCCAGGCATGGGCAGTGCGTACAAGTCACAGTGAGGAACCTGGTACGCGTGTGAGCGCGGGCAGAGGAAGTCACTGTGCATGCATGCTTGACTGAGACCCTTCCAACTGTGATTCCAGGAAAACCTTGCAAGGCCCCAGGTGGAAAAACAGGTGCTCCTGTGGTAAAAGTAGTGAGAACAGGGAAACCGGATGCTCTTACTGGGTATTATCTCACACTTTTGAATCCAGCAAATTAAAATCTGACTGAAAATCTCTATGGCATGCAGGGAACAAAGTAAGAGATAAGCATCTACCAGATTTTGAGTTGCCTCAGTGATGGGCGTTGTGTTGCCTATGTATTCCTGTGTTTTCAATCCTGCTGCTTTCCTTCGTAATTTCCTGTGCTCATGGGTGGTTCTCATAAAGGGAATGGCATCAAGGGGAAAAATACAGCATTTTAACAAAATGCCATCTTACCTTTCTTGTGGATCCATGCTGGCCTCATGCATGTGTACATACGCGTATTTCCCTTCCCTTAGTCCTGGTATGCCGAAAGCAGAGCACAATGTGGGGTGCATCTGCCACGTAGATACATGAGCAACATGCAGAAGAACTGGGATTCTTTCCTTCCTTTCCCTAAAAGATAATCAATAATGCACAAACCGGTCTATCTGAAAAACAAAAATAAATACTTTCTTTAAAAAAACACTTTCTCGAGAGCAGTTTTATGAGCTTTAAGGCAATGCTCCTTTAGATCAAGGATGATATAGTATACCTGGGACTGAGGTATAGGGCAAGAGAATAACCCTGAACTTTTCTTTAGTTTATAGACAAGTTGCCCTGCAAACTTCTCCAAGGAATTCCTTAGCCATCTGCTGTCTTCTCTCCCGCAGCCAAAACATGCTAACTTCTAACAACAGACCTTAAACAAACACAAGGACTCTTCAGGGAGATGAGCAACAGCACAAACCTCTAGCTGTCCTACTTTCAGAAATGAAGTAGTGCTAACTGGAATACGGGAAAAGACCACTGCTGAGAGGAGGGATGCCCTTTTCTGCACCCTGGCTGAGGCACAGCCAGAGCAGCCAGCCTGTTTATCCTGCTTGTTGCAGCATTTACAGAACAGCAGACTTAAGACAGATTCTGCTTGTATAAATGTACTTGAAGAGGACAATAAAAGGGATCACAACTCCTCGTTCTCACTAGGGAGAAACAACTCTTAATGAATGCTGTCGAAAACTAAGCCTGTAATCTCTTAAATATTCGGACTAGGATCTAAAATCATTTAGAGTCAGCTGTCCCTCGGCAAGCCCAGACCTCAAAGGCTGAATGACTGCATAGGGCTTTCAAGAATTAAATCAATATTTGTCTTTACAAAGGCAGTATTTCCTTGTTTCCACTTAGAGCTAACTTTAACTGTTATGAACCACCATGCTCTTAAAAAAAAATCCAAACATTTTCCTGTACAGTCAAGAACATTTCAAATATATGTACTTAAGACCCTTTTAAGAAAAGATAAACTGGTCAAAAGAGTGAATTATTTGCATTATTTAATAGTAACACAGGGAACCACATCAAGTACAACGGTAGCAGGGTATTTATTTTTTTTCCTGAAGCATAGTACAAATGCAAAGATTATGGAGGAAGGCATGAGCTCCTCCCATCTTCTCACAAGATCAGTTCCTACAAAGTTTATCTTGGAGTTTAATTGCAGTTTTATTTGCACAAGTCATCTGGTTTTAAAAACAGGTTACCAGAATTTTGTATGTCTGCCTGCCTGCCTTTCTGTTCTTCTTTTTACATTTTCCACTTAACATTTTGGGAAGGTCTAGTCTGTTAACATCAGTGCATGGATTTTCAATGCCTTCCTTAAGAAGAGGCAAGTGTTCACGGGCTTAAAATTCATCTGATATGTAGCTTCTCTGACAGAGCAGGAGGACCCGGTTCTGCAGCTTTAAACCCCATCAACCTTTTTATTCATTGTACCGGCTTGGAATTTGGTTTCTATTCTGCCATCAGTTGCAATGCTGTACAGGTGAAGAACAGTAGGTCACGTCAATCATTCATCAAACTGCAGAAAGGTTAAGGAAACTTAATTGAAGGTCAATGTTCACAAACAATAGAAACGTACTTCCAAGCAACACTGTGGCACAAAGCCTATCGAATGGCCAGCTGCAGGAGAGTAGCCAGTCTAACAAGGTTCTTCACTCCAGCACAGAATGAGAAGGGAAGCCAAAGGCTGGAAGCAAATCCAGGCCACGGCTGAGAGAGAGTGAGGAAGACGTTAAGAGTAAGAAGGATGAGCTTTTGTAATGACACATCTACTAATGTAAACCACCATGTGGATCTGCTTCTCTTAGGAACTGTAGGTTAAACCCAGAGGTCTTTCTGGAGACAATGTTTGAGCCAAGCATTCACTGGAGATCTTAGGGCTCTTTGGTAATTTACACAAGACAAAATAGTAGGTTTAATCATCTTTTTGGCCTCTGCAAAGTCACCAGGTCAAATACAGATCCCTAACAAGATAGGGGATGAGTAGGGTACCCACAGGGGCAGAGTCCTCCCACTCCTGTTGCCTCTGCTACTGCCTTTGGGATCCGAATGATGGTGTCTGAAGGGAGCCTGGGTGGAGGCAACAGGGAAATATGTCAGCCTTGGGAGCCAGCCAGCACTCTTATCATTCTAGTGCAGCATATTCAGAAATCAAATTCAGGGGTTTTCTTGGTTCTTTGTGGCAAAAGGAGTCTTGCAGCTGAAACCAACTGCCCCAGAAGCTGTGGTTACACCAGGTCCCAGAAGAGCTGATGCCTGGTGAAGCTGAAAGTCTGGAGTCAGACACGAGAGCAAGGGACTGCAGACAGAACTCTCCTGAACAGAGTCCCCTCAACTGTCACAAAGTTGGGGATCAATGTTTGCTTTGCAGTGCTGGCTGTGCAGCAGGGCCACCCAAATGTTCGGTGTGTCAGCTCTTCGCCTCTTACTACTGGCGAGCTTGTACCCCACATTCCTGTGTTGTCCAAAACATGGAGTCCCAGTCTCCTCTAGGATATGGCTCTAGTACAAAGGTTGACCACGTTTGGACAGAGCCCAGCTCACGGCTGCTCATACCAGGAGGTTGCTGTGGTTGCCCCCTGAGGGCTCATGTTAGTTCTCAAAACTTTTAGAGAGTGCAGCCCCCTGGAGAAGCCCATGCCCTTGCTTCCTTGCCTGTCCCTGGTTGGTGCAAGGCCCTGGGTACCGGAGCAGCTGCTCCCATACGGTTTGGGCAAATGAGAAAGTTACTCTGGCGAAAGCTGAATTTCCTGGGAGAGTGTTGTCATTTGGCAAAGCTCATCTCCTTTTCACTGCTTTCCGGGGAAGTAGCATGAGAATGGGCAGTGTGCATAGAGCAGCTGACACAGTGATCACATCCTGCTTTATCCCAGGAAGAGTTACTTCCCTGTCATTAAAGACAAAAATACATCATAAATATTATCAAATTATGGTAGGTTATGACTTCTTCTAATAGAAAAGTGCAGAGTCGTAAAATTTTCTCCTTTAGAAAGTCAGGATTAATTATATCTGAGATTTGTCTAAACAAAGACCACATTATTGTCATGACCCGTCACAGCAGCACTTACCATCTCTCTATGATGTAGATCTTCTCTCTCTTCTTTATTTTCTTTCTCTCTCATTTTTCCTACTAAATTTCCACTCCTAAGAAATATATCAGATGACCTCAAAGGTAAAAACAAAGTTGCAACCAATAAGCTTGCAAAACTGAGAAATAAAAAGTCACTCAGCTCAATCTGAGCTGTAACTGGTATAGCAGCATACATTGCTCCACTAAAACTTGCCTACATTACATCATATCAACACCAGTGATGGGAAAAGGACAAAGATATTGCAATATTAGCTAGAGACAAGTGCAAGGGAAAAAAAAACAAACAAGCTGGAATTAAGAAGTTACAAACTATTGCATATATGCAAACAGTGATGCAAGAAAGCTCGGCACTGAGGGCCAAAGGAAGACACTGGAGAGCTGATCATCAGTTGACGAGCTTTGCTGTACTGCTGCTTCTTTACTTTCTGGGGCGAGCCCTGCCCGGGTGTGAAAGAAGAAAGAGGGCTGCACAACCACGGCTGCATTTCATGGCATGACAGCACCCACAAAACCAGACACTATTCGCCGGTAGGACCCTACGTGTATTCGTTTAGAAGACTAACAGCTAATGACGTGCCTCTAATTGTAACACTATTCAGTGTTTTACACCAACTGAGGTATTGATATCCTGACCGCTACATCTCCTAAAGGACTGGACTTTTAGGGGAATTCAGCCAAAACACTCATCCGTCTACAACCACATTTTCAAAAGTCCATATGCCACACAATGATATAGCCACACTCTGCATTGCAGGAGGCATCTAAGGGAGTTTTTTGAGCCATTTAGGGGCCAGAACAGCGTTTTACAATAAAATGGAACTACAGTTCTCATCAAATCTGCTCTTAGTAGCAGCAAGATTTTTGATACTGCATAAGACATACAAATTTCAGTTCCTGTTCCTCACTACTTGGCACTTGTATCACATCCTGTTCTGTTACACAGTTTCCTATCTGACTGTGTTACAAGGACAAAAAGCCTTTTTTATAAATTTTCTAATTTCTCATTCTAAAGACAATATTAAAACATTAAGCATTGTTTTGGTCTGAACACTAATGCATGCAAAAATTCTGTAGTGTTATTCTTCAAGGAGGAATTTTTTCATATCAGAGATTATTTTTCAAAATTCGCTAGATTCTTTAGTTCACAGCAATGGCTTATAGCAGGACAGATGCATGTTTGTTTTCTACTGTAATATTAAGAATATCATTTACTGTACTCGATCTTAAAATAGCTTTCTATATGGTGCATTTAAACTGAGTTTGGAACACTATATCCACTTCCAAACCCATGCTTAATATGCTTCATTATCTCAAGTCAGACTCATTCACATTAACAATGTAATACTGACATAATCAAAAATATAAACAAGATCTATAAAATGTTTGACAATACATTTTCTTTTAATCTGCTTCTTTGAATTACTGATATCCAATGAGATATAAACCCAAAATATTTAATTCGTAAATACCTGTACTGCATTTTATACTTATGTCCTTGGAGTAAATTTTAGCTTTGAGCCTTTACAGAAGTACATTTGCATTTGAGAATATTTAACCTGTTCAGCTATTGCCGAGATGGCTCCCAAGCATTTTCCCTGAACATTTCAGTACCTCTCTTCCCAGAAGATTACACTGACCAGAAACAGAGAGATCTTGTTTGAAGTTGTTCAAATCTAATCTTGGGCTGGGGTTTCAAATTAGGTTGGGTAGGTCCTATATATCTTAATGTTTTAGTTCCAACAAGATATGAGTCACTTTAGCCCTCGTGAACTCCACATTCTCTGTGGAGTTTGCCGGTCATTGGGATCCAGGCTTAGCTGTAATGGCTTTTTTTTCATTACTCAGATGATTTCCAGCGTACTGTGTGTAATGTAGGATAAGAAATGCCATGCTGGAGAAGTCATTGTAGGAACAAACATCTTCCTTTTGGAGAAGGAAAACTTCAGCTGGATGATCTCAGACAAACCTGCCCCTCCTCTTCCATAGCTAAAGGCATCTGCATTGGACTTTATTCTGAGCTTGTTCTTCAGCTGTGCCCAGTCTTTTGTCATTCTTATAGTTAAGGTATTAAACCTGGGCAAAAGAAAATCCTTCTCCAGAGGCATTCCACACTCAGAGACCTGTGAGCCCCGTTTCCACAAGAGTTTCTCTGATACGTTACCTACTGCAGCCTTAGCAAATGAGCTTTTGCCACCTGTGATCAGACCAAAGCATGTCTGGCAGAGACAAAGCTGAGTAAATGAGCAGGGGGCAATTCAGACAGCAAGAGCACTCTTTTGCTTGGGATCGCTCACACCACAGGAGTTCCACACAGGACAATGTGCACAAGGAGCGAGTGGCTCCAGTGACATTTTTAGCAATTACACAGTGTTCTCAATAGTTGAGGTTTTTTTCCCCAACAGGCCCACACGCAGAGCGAGCGAGTAGAATTACTGCCAAGTTACTCCCTTGCTTTTCTTGAAACAACAGAAAGTAAACTACTGCGTTATGAGAGACTATAAGCAGGACTAAGAAAGAAAAATGAACACCAGTGCTCCTTTCTAATGACATAATTAAATACGTAGTAGCCCTTTCATTCTTTAGGTAGAAATAGATTGGTTGCCATTGCTGCCATGCACACAGAGCACATCTTGCCCGAAACTGGTATTTTGCAGTGCTGCAAGCACCCTCTTTTGCACAAGGTGGTCTTGAAATTCAGATGTTAAAAGTGATCTTTTTGGCTACTGCCCTGAGTGCCTAGTGAGACAACAAAATGCGAGGAGTAAATAGCAAACAGACAGACTATTGTTTTCTCTCAGTTTGTTCACTTTCACTAAGCATGCTTCTTGGCAGTTCTTCCCAAGAGAGCCAATGGGATCCTGGGATGCATCAGGAAGAGTGTGTCCAGCAGGTCGAAGGAAGTGATCCTCCCCCTCTACTCTGCGTTGGTCAGGCCCCACCTGGAATACTGTGTCCAGTTCTGGGCTCCCTGGTATAAAAAAGACAGGGACCTTCTGGAGAGAGTCCAGAGAAGGGCGACAAAGATGATTAGGGGTCTGGAACATCTCCCCTATGAGGAAAGGCTGAGTGAGCTGGGTCTGTTCAGCCTGGAGAAAAGAAGACTTAGGGGGGACCTAATTAGTGTTTACAAATACCTTTAGACATGGGTGGCAGGGGGAATTGGCCAGCCCCTTTTCAGTGGTCTGTGGGGACAGGACTAGGGGCAATGGCTGTAAGCTGGAGCACAGGAAGTTCCGCACCAACAGGTAAGAACCTTTTCCCAGTGAGGGTGACAGAGCAGTGGAATAGGCTGCCCAGGGAGGTGGTGGAGTCTCCTTCTCTGGAGATATTCAAGTCTCGTCTGGACTCCTATCTATGTAATATGAGCTAGGGAGCCTGCTTTGGCAGGGGGGTTGGACCCAATGATCTCTTGAGGTCCCTTCCAACCCCTAAGATTCTGTGATTCTGTGATTCCCTGTGGTATAAGGCCAAGCTCACCATCTCAGTGGGTCTTCTCAGAATCACAAAACATTTTATTTGGAATCACATCTTTTCCCTCATTTCACCATCAATCTGCTTGCAGCAGTCAGCTTTGCTGTTTTACTCCAGATGCCTCTACCAGTCAAGGAAACGATTTGCTTTTGTACAAACTGTTTTCTCCTCACCCTCTATTTTTAAGATGCAATATCTCGTTCCTACTTGCTATTTCTGCTAGGTTCTTAGGAGACAAAGTGTCAGAAAGATGTTCTAAAATCATTCACAGTTCATTCCTTCTTTTGTTCCTTGCCTACGTATAAAATTGCACAAGTGGCCAGAGCTACTGTGATCTTCCTCTTGGCATTTTTCTCAGTTGCAAGTCATACTTCACATGCTTCAGTGTCACACACTGAAATCTCCACAGTGGAAAAGCCAGAGATCCGTGGAGACCATTCCATAAGAATCTGGTGATGTATTTCCACTGTCATAGCACAGTCAGATGTTTACTGATGGAAGACCAAGAGGGCCACCTGATCCCTATTCCATTTTGGACCACTCTTCTACAGCAGCAGCTATCTGCTGCTTGAAGTGTTACTTCTTAATGTTCTCCAAGAAGAAAGGAGGATTATGATCCTTAGGGCAGTGCTCAGTCCATTTTGTAAGGCTATTTTTGATTATTCAACCCTTTACATTACTTGGATTATGTCTTTTGCCTCCTTTTTCTAATACCAGATTAGCTTGCTTGGCCTGTGACTCCTTTTAGTCCTTCTATTAATTTCTCCTCCTTCCTCTGGTTACATAACAAAAGACAAACAAATTACTTTGCAGTTGTCTAGTTAACTGTTAGTCAGGTGTTTAGTGCACCAGCCAAACATGTTAGAGAACATACAAGCACCATAACCTATGCTGGGTAGGCTGCAGTACTTTTACTTGATTGCTTTGCACTTGAAGATGGATGATGCACATTTGCTTTTTTTCCTCTTAACTGCAATCTCATTTGCAGGTATTTTCCATCTTTTTAATTACAGACACATGATGAACCAGAGTGCTTCCCTGCTTGTGACCCTTTTCCTGGCAATCACCTCATGTACTGCAGTCACAAAGAGTTTGATTACATTTTTGGTAGAGAAATTATGCACTAAAAACATTATTAAGAAATGTCTAGCTGGTCTTCCATCATTTATATTTGTAACATGATGAGTTGAAAGCTTTCTATCCCAGGATTTATTTGCTGGAAACATATATTCCATGGTTCTGTGGACTCTGACTTTTCTATGGTACCTGAATTTAGAGCTGATTTGTCCCCTCACAGTGAATGAATATTGTCCTACTAACGCCAGTGATGCAACTGCTGTTATTATTAGGGCACTACCTGTTGTTTCTGACTGAAGATGAAGACCAATTAGGCTTGAGGTTAGCTATTAGCTTTCCAAATACTACTTCTGGTCCTATGAAAATAGCTGCTGACTTTTAATTTTCGGTCTTCTGGGGTAAGTCCCCCCAAACTTAGTGTACATAATGCCACTTCAAGGTACATGAAAGTAGACTCTCCTCTAGGTACTCCTTTTTAATGGGTTTTCTTTAACTGTGTCTCCATCGTATGCTGCAAACTTGCTATGCTTTCATCACATACTTGTCTCTTACATTTGGATGTTATCTCATTGCCTCCTGTTCTGCCATGGCATGTTTGTGCAAGACGGGGAGAGGTTCAGCGCAGGCAACCAACTGGTGATCAAACTTCTCTTTTGGTTTTGTCACCATATCAGTGTGCCTACTGCTAATGACACAGGCATCTGATTTTCAGATTACATGCTCTAGCCACCCTAAAAACCTTTCAGCATTTAGTCATCCTCTGCTACTGATGTTACGCACATTTCTTTCATGGCTGTCCTACTCCAAAAATGGCTCAAGTCCTCCACATCACATACAGTCACCCATTTTTCAGCTGTCCCCAGAGGTGTTCAATATGACTGAGATTCTCTTTTCTTCTCTGCCTGTAGAGAGAGGAATGTCTCCGTTTCACAAAGTTTAGTTAGCCTCTGAATTTGCAGTAACTGCATTAATGATCTTGCCACTGGTGATGTGCGTTTTGCTCTCTTTGCGTGATGCCTGTTTGAAAACAATCAGCACTCCAGCTCTTTGGCATGTAGCTCACTTCTCTGTCTCACAGACTGGAAAAATTAGAATGCTGTTTTCCTTGTCTTCCCCCTGCCCCTCCCCCCCAGCCCTCCATCAAGTTCTTCCCAATGTTTCTTGTTTCTAAGTTCACAGGCAACATACTTGCCACACACCAGCACTATCTTCTTCTGACAGCCTTAAACGCCTTAATTTAATTAATTTAATTGCATCAAGAGGTGCAGGCACACACAAGGCAGGGCAAATTAACTGTCAACAATAAGGTTTTTATCAACACTCTCCTTTGGGAGCTCAGCTGTCTCTCCCTAGCTCTCACAGCAAGACACACACATGCACAGTCCTGCACAGAGGAGGAGGGACCAAATGGATCATCTTTGAGCCGCTTCTGTGTCCCAACTGGCGAGCACAGCAGCTGCCTAAGACTGCACCTTGGTGCAACAACTGGAATGGGTTTTACACTTGAACAGCCTCAACCATCTGGATTTTCTGGAGCTAAGATCCATCTTTCCTATCATAAGGGCTATAATTTTAACATCCCAATCAGACATTTTACACATGATTTGCCTTGTGACTATCCCTAATTTGTAGCTTTTTAGCAAAATAAAACAAATAAATACACATAATTGAAACTAGACCTTGGGAAACAAAGCCAACTGCTGATAAAAATTCACAGTATTCTCCAATTAAAAGGACATCCTATTTTAAACTTTCAGAGCCATAAACAAGCAGCAGTAATAACTTCAAATCACATCTTCATAACAGCGTTGACATACAACTTTGAAGTTGGCCCTTCTCCAAGGTGGAGGTTATACCAGATAACTTTCAGTGGTCCTTTCCTGCCTGATTTTTTTCTATAGGTAGCAGGGATGAGAAGCCACGGAGGTAATGGAAACTTTTAACGCAGCCTTTTCAAACATCCTTGCCTGTTATCATTCATGCTCTCTTCAATGTGATACTCATCGGGAAAAGATCACATAACTGAGGGCTGTATTTTGACCCTAAGCCAAATACCCCAATTTATTGCTCGTACGTGACATAGTAACAAAACGATATCTAAAAGAATAAGCACATCTTGCTATTCAGTGTAAACAGAAGGAAGATCTTGAGCTTCAACGATCCTCCTCCTCCTCAGGAGCTGTTTCTCCCTTTTTGGACTGTGCTGCCCCTACCTGCTTAAGGCTGGGCCTTAACGAGACACTGCTCAGAAGGGAAGCACAGAAGACAAAGTTGCCTTACAGACTACAAACTCATCAGGGATTTCAGGCAATGCAGATTCAAAAGCCTGGTGCAGACAAAGAAGAGGTTTGCACCCGACCTTTTCGAATCACGAAGAGTCTCCCAGCTACAGAGACTGATTCCAAAATTCCTTCCCACCAATCCCGATACACATGTGTAAGCAACATGCTGTTCTTATTCATCATGTATGAAAAGAGCATGACAGAAACCGCTGCAAAGAGCATCAGAAGACTGCATTCAAACTATGCGTTTTAGAAGAAAAAAAACCCAACCAAAACCAACAAAACCTAAACAAACATATAACCAGAACTCTAAAAATTCACCTATAAAGTCAAGCCATGAACATTTAAGTCAGGAAAATTTTAGCCACAAAGAACTGATTCCACATGTATCCATGTTACCAAAACAGCACCTAAAATATCCAGGGAGTAGTTCCCAAAGAAGCAGAATCCATAAGGAAATCTGTCAGTGAAAGATATGAATTGGCTGCTTCCAACATGCCCTAATTCAACCGTAATTGCACAGGAATGTTTTGTCTAGTGTAAATTTAAGTCTATCCTCCCAAGCCAGTCATTGATTTGCAGTGTTATCAGGGATAAACAGAGAGGCTGAAGTAATGTTGGCTTGAAGACCAAAACGGAGAGCCCTCCTCCCTGCTGCCAGCTGGCAGCGGTGGAAGCAGCAATGGGACCTGTGGGCCTTGCACAACCCTAGCAGTTTCTTGTTCATCACGGAGAAAGTAACTAGCCTTCCCAGGGTGGTTCAGAACCGAGACCAAATCAAACATCAGCGCGGCAATCTCTTCTGATGGCTGCCACTGCGGCGTGTGTTTGCAGCGCGGCAGCAACGGCCGCAAGTGGTGCGCGCCACAAACGTCCATGTTGGCAAAGGAGTCCCAGAAGGGTTGAGGTGCCTGGCAGCAAGCAAGGCAAACTCAGCCACCAATGTGGAGCCAGGAACAGAACTGCTGGTGAACACGAACCACAGCTGTCAAAGATCCAGCTCCCGCTCCCTCCAACACCAACAGGATTCCATCAATACTTTTGTCTTCTTCTTCAGGCACGGTCGTGCAATGTACTGAATCATGCTTAGGGCTAATAGGTAAGTATGCAGTCATAAACCTAATGCCTTTTGAAACGCAACTCAAGCAGCAGAGCCCGCGGTTGCCGGGCAGGCTTCCCCTCGGGAAGCATCCCCCTCGCTCAGGCCGCGCGGGTCCGCGGGATCAGCCTCCACCGCCTCTCCGCACCGGGACGGGATGATGCTGCTCTCTCCGTGCTGTCACGAAAGCCGGTCCCCTGCCCTGCCTCTCCGGGTGTTCTCCAGGGCAGAGCCCAGAGCCGGCGGTGAAGGGCGCCCAGCCTGACGGGGCACAGACAGCTTCCTCGCCGAGGGCAACGGCTTTGCGGGGGTGGGGAGCCCCTGCCAAGCGGTCCCGGCTACCTTTTGAGAGGGGTCTGTGGCAATAGGCGAGTGCTTGAGACCCTCCGCACCGCCGGGACGGGGCCCGGGCTCTCTCGGACCGCAGGGCCCGGGCGTGAGGGCTTTGCTGGGGGTCCCGGGTGCCGGTCACAGTGGGTCCCGGTTTGCACGACGCCCCGGCGGCAGGGCTGTCCGCGCACCGGTTCCGGAAGGCGGAAATCCCCGTCGAGTGGAGGCGTGGGAGGGAAAGGGGAATGGCCTAAACCGGGCAGCCTCGGCGCGGTGCAGAACAGTTCGCTTGCTCGCCCGACAGCCCGCGCCGCGACCATGGAGCCGAGAGGGTGAGTGGCGGCCGGGACGGGGGAGCTGCCGCCCGGGACTCGGGGGACACAGGCCGGCTGTTTGTGGGGGCGCCGGTGGGTTGCTTGCTGGGGTGCGGGGAGATACGTACGCCCCCTTAGAAGAATCCGAGTTTCGTTACGATGCAGCGGGCAGGACGAGCTCGGGGGGCGGGAGGAGCTGCTTAAATGGAGACGGGGGTCAGGCGCCGCTCGGGGCTCCCTCCCGGACCCGGACCCGGGGCGGGAGGTTGCGGCGTTAAACGTACCCCGCGGCGGGTCCCGGCACGGTGCTGCCTGCGGGTACGGGGCGAGCGGCTCTCCCGGGCGCCACAGGAGAACCGGGGGAGAGTGCGGGGGTCCAGGTTTTGCTGGGCACCCTCCGCGGGCTGGGTACCCCTGGCTTAGCGGGTCAGCCCACGCAGAGACCCAACCCGCGTTCAGCTTGTCACCTGCCCCGTGGGAGGCTGCAGGCAACTGCAGAGCCCTTTGGTCCAGACGCGAGTGATGGGCGAAGACAAGCGGACCCGCCGGGTTCTGTTGCCAGAGTAGCGTGTCCGTACCACAGGCTTTAGAAAAGCTTCACAGAAAAACCTATTTCAGGCATCTGCTGGTGCGAGAAGAGCGTTGTCGGTACAAGATTAGGTGACAAAGCAAATGCGAGCAGCGGAGCAAAACCCTCAGAGCTATCACTGCGAGCACGGGGACATCTTTTGTCTGGCTAGCTTGTGCCAGAGCGGCAGCATCCCGTGATTCTAAAATACATAGTACATGAAGGAGTTGAGATGCCGGTAGGAAGAGTAATCTCACCGAACAGGAATGTATGAAAGAGGAAGTGCAACTTTCTCCCGTTTCACATGACATTTTAAAAAAACTTAGAGAAGGGGAAGGTGTGGGAAAGAATCGAAAAAGAAAAAAAAAAGAAAAAAAAAAGGAAAAAAGAAAAAAAAAAAAAAAGTACTTTTTAAAATAAATAAAGGAGACATAGAGAGAACCTAGAGAAGTAATGTTGCTACACCTGCACTCAACGGAGCTCACTGACAGTGTGGTGGATGCAGGAGCTGAGTGTACAGATGGGGCAAATGGGAGGCTTCTTTGCAGTTACAAGCATCCCTTCCTCTTTCCAACAAGAACTTGGTATTAAAGCTATTCCAGGGGAACACAGTGGGTTGACACTGCCGCCACTACCACAGCTACAGCCTCCTCCAAGCAAGAGGATAAGTATCTCTGTATCTGTCCAGCCTTGACTGTGACATCATTTATTAAAATAAGAAATCAAGATCCGCTTTGTACACATAGTTAGAGAATGAGTTCTGGCAGACTGTCTAAATGTTGGCATCAGCCAATGTCTGCCACGGGGAAATTCCCTAAAGAGTCCCATAAAGATCAGTCAATAGTTGTTCTCCATTTAATTCAAATGACTCGCTATATCCATAGTTTCTAACTCAGGTGGGGAACAACACGGCAAACACAGCCACAGGATTAAGTACAATTAAGAACTACATTAAGATGAGCTTGTCGAGACAGACCTCTACAAACCTGACACCAAAGTGATGGCTGCTGTAAAAATACAGCAGAAATACAATGCAAGACCACATGCAAAAGCCACCAAGCGTCAGGGCCAGAGACAGAGCAAAGCCACCTTCCAGGAGTGCTTAGGTACGCTTACTTGGGAGGCTTACTTTAGAGCTGATCGCAGATTTAGTAAAACAGGTATTAGAGCAGAAATGTTCCACACTGGGCTTCCACTTAAAACTTTGGAAACTTCATTTACAAAACTGTTTTAAAGGACACAGAAAAGGAAAAGAAAGCATTTTCTCTATATAAAAGTAATACAGTTCAGACTAACTCTTCCCTAAGCTTCACCCTTTTCGTTCTCTGGAGACAGAGCTTCAAGTGTAGGTAGATTTTCTGTCTGGAATGTCCTTTGCTTTCTCCATGGGAGCCAAATAGATTTGGGAAGATCAACATTTTCTTGGCAGCAGGTGAGAATTTGAAACCCTCCGCTGCAAGACCCAAGTTGTGGTAGGCAGCTTGTAGGAGAGAAGCTGGGCCTATGAGGTGGCAGATGAATCCTGATGGTCGGCTGGACAAAGGGGCAGGAGCCATGGGGAGAGGGCAGGAGGCTTGGAAGAAAGAGGGGGTGGTGTAAGGCACAGCTGAGGAGGCGGAAACCAAGGTGAGGAGTGGCTGCTAGGCTTGGCTTAGAGCTTGGAGGGAGGAGGGCCAGGCAGGGCAGGGTTGGTTTGGAGGGACAAAGGTTAGCAGTCTAGGTGGGAAACCTGAGTGGACATGGACTTCTGGGGGCAGCTCTCCTCATTGCCCCAGCCCTTGGCTCAGCGTTGGACCTGGCTGAGGGTTGAGAACAACCAGAGAAGTCAGCCAGCTGCATCTCACATGCCCTCACTGTCCCACTTGCTTGCAAAAGCAAACTGGGGAAACTGGGAATGAGCAGGTACTCATGGCCCTCTGCCCGTCAGCTCAGCTTTGCAACCTTATTGCCCCCGGGGCAATGTCAAGGTGGGCAACTGCAGCCACACCACTCCCAAAACCTTGCCCGTGCCCTCCTTTCCTCTCCTGCAGCAGTGTGGAGAAAGGAGAGGCACAGTGGTGAAAGGCTATTTTAAAATAACTCTTAGGAAGGTGCTGCACGTTTCTCTTTCTCAGAGCCCCACGGGATGAAAGGTAAATCACCTGGACTTTACAGATAGGTCAAATGGGGGGTTCCTATAACACCAGCAGGTGTAAACTCTCTTGGGAAACTCCTACATAGATTTGTCTCTCCAGAACAAGCAAACACACCAAATTCTTTCCAGAAGAACCTTTGCACAGCACCCTGTTATCAGCATGTTTCCTCTTTGCGCATTTGCACTGAGTGCTGCTGAGTGGGCAGCGTGGTCACCAGATAAACCCCCAAGTCGTTTAGTTTCAGTAAAACAGTGGGATGCCAGGCTTTGACCTGGATTTAGGCCTGTGCAGCCATGCTCTTCCCCAGGGATTCAGAAATCCTCCAGCGCCCGTTGCTCACTAGGTCTAGGTGGTTTGTTTTTCATGAGCAAGACGGGCACACCGCCAGCTTGGTGCCCTCTGCTCCGATTCCAGTATTGGTGCGGTGTATGGCTATTCACGGCCTCCGCCACCCACACACAGTTATGTTGTTTGCACAGAAGTTTTGCAGCTGCCCAAAATGCAAATACTTAATGGGACATTATGTAGTAGCTAGTACCTCATTCACTTACACTATACCTAATTCTGCTACTATATCGAAACAATCGGTATTAGGTTTATTGTTTATGTAAACAGCAGAGATGCTAAAGTCTATCATGTAACACTCCTGTTTGCTTTTTTGTTTTAGCTACGGATTTCTGTTTCTGCTTCATCATATCCTGAGAGCCGGTAAGTTCAGAATCTTTCAGTTACAAAGGAAGCTGCCCTCCCTTTATGCGCTTGCCCAAATACACGGAGTATTTTTAATACATACAATATAAACACCTGTGTGTTTTCAGCAAGATGCTTAAGAATTCCTCAGTGTGACATGCATCAGGGAAGGAAGAAAAAAATAATTCGTTTCTGTGAGTTTCAGTATGAAGAGTAGCAAAGGACCTTATGGATACTCTTGCTTAGATTGCTCTGCTTGCTTTACAGACATCCTTGAATATTTATCTCTGCCAACACCTTAGAAGTGAGGTTGTTGAGGCTGTTGATAAGCAGATCTAACATGTCTGGATAAAGTCACATTATGGCCAGAATCATACATTACCATATCAAGTACCCAGTATTAATAAGTCTTTTATTACAGTTCCAAAAATCCCTTTCAAAACAAGGTTAAAGGTTAAAGGACATCACTTGGTGATATTTAAATGTTTTCAGGAGTTGCCCCCTCTGTTCTTGCTTAATCATCATGAAGGACCACAACAAAGTCATAAAGGAAAGTCCCCGGCCCCAAAACCGGGACAAACTGCACCAGATTCAGTTTCAATAGATGGCGGCTGACCTGTTCCTAAATATCACCAGCAATGGAGGTGCCCCTGTCCTGCCAGGCAATGCTTGCCAGAGCATCACTTTTTCCTGCTGCTACAAGGGGTTTCCCAAAGTCTGAGCTGCAGCATCCGTGTTGCAGTTCAAGCTCCTTACATCTTGTGTCACCCAGCAGAGGATAAGGGCCTGGGGAACATGCTGCCTTCCTCCCTGCAAGTACTGCCTTTGCTCTGGGACTATTTTTAAGGCAGGGCACCCAACTCAGACATGTAGATGAGCTATTTCTGAGTCCAGTGCACCAACACAAAGGCATGTCCATCCCCCTTTAACATTGCCTTCTGCCTCACCAGGCAGTTTACATGTTTTCAAACCCTTATTCCTGTCACCTTTCTTTCCCTAGCTCACCCTCCTGCAAAATCCCTTTGCCCAGCTGTAATTTCTCCCATGCAGCCTCATGCCAGATCCCCTGTTACTCCCCAGTCTGATGTGTACACCATGTACGCTCCTTTGGTCTCAGCAACTACTTGCGCCTAAGGGGTTTCAGCTGCTGGGGTGGAAGAGAGGTGATGCGTCCCTCTCAGCAGGAAGGATGCAGTTAGGGCCACCCTTGTGCTTTCTGAGTACCTGACCCACACCTTCTGCATCACATCAGCAAGCTCATGCTTTCTCACTGCTCTCCAGGAGCAGAGATTGCCTTTCTCATGTCTGGAGGCCAGGAAAGGCACCAGGAAAGCCAGATTCTGTACTGGCCTACCTCAAGTGGCCATGAGAGGCTGTAAATATGTAATATATAGAGTCATAGAATGCGTTAGGTTGGAAGGGACCTTTAAAGGTAATCTAGTCCAACCCCCTGCAGTAAGCAGTAAGCAGTAAGCAGCAAGCAGTAAGCAGGGACATCTTCATTAGATCAGTTTGCTCAGAGCCCCATCACGCCTGACCTTTAATATCTCCAGGGATGAGACCTCCACTACCTCCCTGGGCAACCTAAATCTTCCCTTTTCTAGTTTAAAACCATTACCCCACATCCTATTGCTACGTGCCCTTGTAAATAGTACTGGCGATATCTGGGTATGCTGGTTTGCCATCTGGGTATATTTGTTGAGAGGGTAACACCAATGGCAGCAATAAAACATGATTGCATCTGCTGAGCAACACTGATTTTCCTCCCATTTATATTTTTTTTTGTCTCAAAATAACAGTAGCACTCTCTTTCTTACCAGTGTTTGTACTTCTTGTGATTTACCTGGTGTTATTTGGCATTTTTCTTAATTAAAACAAAGTTACTATTAAAGCATTAGGCCTTGAATATGTGTCTGCAGTCAGTCCCAGTCAGTGGGCAAAGTAAAAGACGGGGGTTTCCATGGGGCTGGGAACGGTTAGACTGGTTAGTCCCCAGAGACAAAAATAAGCAGTAGGCTTTGTCTTCTAAAATGTCCCTTTGGAAAACATACAGAAAAACAGACACTGAAGGTCAGGAGGGAGAAATTACTACAAAGTGAGCATGCTCACCTGTCTGTTACAAATACTAACACAGAAGTCCACCTGGGGTAGAATATACTTGAAAAGAAAGGCATTTTTCCCACATAACCTCTGTTTATTTCTCTCTTTTAATCTTGTAGTAATTGCACTGGAGGACAAGACCATTGTCAGTAAGCTTGGAGACAATGCTACGCTGACCTGCATTTACCAAGAAAGAGAATTGCCCTTAAAAAATCTGCTGGTATATTGGCAAATAGCTGAGGATCAGGAAGAGTGTTCGGTTGTACACGCACTGATCTCCGGTCAAGACAATGAAAAGGAACAGTGTAGTCACTTTAAAAACAGGACTCAGTTATTCTGGGATAGATTGGAAAAGGGTGATTTTTCTCTACAACTGCTAAACATCAGCCAGGATGATGAACGTAGGTACAAATGTGTCATCATGCAGAAAGCTGAATATACCAAAATGATTTACCAGGCAGAAGTGGCTCTCAGTTTAGCAGGTAAGAACTTGTAATGCTTGCACACATGCTTTTGCCCAAATTCTCATTCCAGCTTTTCCAAATTCTTGACACTTCAGTACTACCTTTACGCACACCCTGAACTTTGAAACACACTTCAGCCCATTAGAGGAATGAAGTCTGATTAATTTAAATGTTACAGATAGCAAATCTAAAACTGGGCAAATACCCATAACAGTTGTTTATCCAGTGTGGGTTTTCATCCATCTGGGTTTTCTTTAATATGAGGGCTCTTCCACATGGCTGGGTGACCGCAGCTTAAGATGTTGCTTTCTTCCTTTGGGTTTGGCTTCAGCCTTCTGCCCTTCCAGTAATGCTGCTTTCTGGCTTACATAATACTATGCCTGCAGTTGTTTCTCTTTCAAGTCACAAGGGTCGTGCAAAACCCAGAACTGCTTCAGAACCCACGTTAAAATTGTATCTTTTCAATACGCTTCAACGTGTTGATGACTACTTCTTTTTCTCTTGCTCTCCAGCTAGCTACAGCCAGCCAATACTCAGCGGACCGATAAGAAACAGCAACAGTGCTGGTGAGGAGGTGACTTTCAGCTGCAGGTCCGGCAACGGATATCCAGAGCCCAATGTTTATTGGATAAATAAAACGGACAACAGCCACCTGCTTCCATCAAAGCTAGAGATCACCCCCCACGACGACGGCACTTACAGCGTTTTTAGCACGCTGAAGGTTGAAGCCACTTCTAACATGCAAATAGAGTGCGCCATAGAAAATAAATTACTGAGGGAAAATCTGTCAGCCAAGTGTAAGTCACTTCACAATACCTCTTGTCTCCTACATAGCAGCTCCTATCAACCAGCGTATGTCTGTAGATGTGCGTGAATGAGGGGCTCGCATTAATTCAGTAGGCCCCAAAAGAGCGGGGCTTTTCTTTCTGGCTAGTTATGCTTGGCCACAGACTTTGTGTTTACCTCTGACTTCTTCCACACTGAAATGAACAGCCCATCAAGCGTGTCACAACAACAGCGCTGAGCAGCTCTCGTGTCTGAGGCACCCACTGGGCTCTGCCTTTTGGTTCCTTCAGAACATGATGAGTTGGGGAGTCAGGCTATTTTTCAGGGGGCACCAAGCCGCAGTAGATGCACGATTCCTGAACCTCTGCCATGCTGCTGTGCAGCATTCACACTTGCTTTTTGCACTGCCTTGTTTTGGAGTTCTTTTTTCCATCTCCAAAGCTCAATTTAACACAGCGTACTATTTAAAGTAGGCCTGTAGCAAACAGGTACTTTTGGCCCGATAGAGCAATAGACCTAATAGCACAAGTTTAATAAGCTATTTATTGCTGATATGTCATTAATAGTAAAAACAAATATTAAACTACTCAACTCTTTACAAAACTAGAAAGCTATTAAAAAGAAAAAAAAGCTATTAAAAATTTGAGCTATAGCATCAGTGGGGAATGTCATGCTTTCCTAACATCTGTGTAGGGAAGCTATCTGGAGTGGGAGAGCTTATTTGGAGGTGCCTGCTCGGTCTCATTGCTCTTCCTGGCCCTGCTTCCCACCGCAACTTTCTCACGCTGGTTTCTGCACCCTGGTGCAAGACGGTTTGATTGTTTGCACAACTGTGACTAGATACCCAAAGTTTGTTTACCTAAACATGACAGGGAATCACATACTGTGGACGCAATGTCACCGTGCCTACAAACAGCCAAACAATGCAAAGTATTTCCAGGAAGAAGAATTGTGCTCATATGCAAAAGTTGCTCAGCAGAGAGTTTATGTGATAGCACACCCTTGCTGTCATCCCAAATTAAAGGAAAACTAAGTAACCTTGTCATTAGTTTTCTAATGCCAATATTGTATTTGGGGAGAAAAGACCTTAATCATCTTATTTTTTGTTTTCTAATTATTTTGTTTTCTTCTTTTTTATTTTCTAAAATCACTACCCCACTACAGAGTAAGAGATGTGATTTGAAACCTGCAGTTTGCACCAATCGGTGTAAATTAGTCACTAACTTCAGGGAAACAGGTTTTCACTGACTTTTCTGAATACTGTAAAATTTACAGTATAGATTCTGTATAGATTTATTTTCAGTTAAGTCTAGATACAAGCTCCAACACATAGTCCCCTGGGGATGGCAGGAAGAAAAAAAGGAAGAAAGGGGGATGCATGAAGTATAATGATAGGGAGGAATAAACTGGTATTATATTATCAGACAGTATAAGCAGATGTGCCTTGCTCAGACTACGACCAGAATTGCAGTGATACAAATAGCACAAATATTCAGTCCTGTAGAAGTTGTCTGTGTAAAACATGGTCAGATATTTGCCTGGTACAAAATGTGAAAACGTATGCCTTAGTACATCCTTTTTCTATTTTATTCTAGACATGGAGCAGAAGGACACTGATGATTCCAGCACAGAAAGCCACAAAAACCTGGGGAAAAATGGTCGAGGTGCTCAAGCAGCTGGCATTGTTTCCATTGTCATTCTGATAGGCCTGCTAACTGTTTTAACCTGCTGGCTATGGAGACGGAGGTCCTCTAAACTAGTGTCCTACACAGGTAATGAAGCCTTGATTTGCATGACCAAATCCAAAGAACTCTTTTTTATTTATCAAAATATTTCATGTCATCCGGCACGTTGCTAGAAAGGTACAAGCTGCCTGCACAGAGTAACAGGAAATCATGCTGTTATCAAAAATCTAGGGTGCCCTGAGAAGGCCATGTAGTGTCCCATAACATGTCATTCTTCATGGTTTTCTGCTAGGTTTTCTGCTGAGCCCCTCAGGAGTTAATGGCTGGGTGTGAGTTACTTGGACTTTGCACCTGCTCAGACCATAATTTCTCAGCTGCAATCTCTGCAGGCTGATTCTGGACGGGTGAGGAGATGCTCCTCCATGGAACAGGACTGGGGTTAGCAGCTCACTCTGCTTAACACAATCCAAACTAGAAACCAGAGGATTAAATCAATCCTGAGAGCTTTAGGGTCTCTGTCTGGCCAAATTATTCAAGATCCCACTGGGATCAAGCAGTTTTCTACAAGTTAGAAATAAAGCGTGTCTCACTGTTGCTCCACATAATACGTGTGTCCCTTTGCACTGCTGCATTTGCCCACGTGCAGGACCCTTCAATACCTGACAAGGCAGAACAAAAGGTAGCGTCTAAAAGGCAGACTCAGTCTGCTGATGTATCTGTGTACTTCTGTAAGCCACTTTGAAAGCATACCAGAGCTAACACTGAAGAAAAGGGAGAAAGAGCAACCACATTTTTCATGGACAAGGACAAAACCCCCATTTTCAGTCCACGCCCTCTTATAGCTGGCAAGCCCAGGTGTTTCAAAAAGGAGCAGGAGAAATCAGAGTAGTGATCGGCTGTGCTAGGAACCATGTCTTTCCTTCAGAAACAACCCAAAAGTGGTGCAGGACTCCTTTCCAAAACATAGAGCAGGACTCTTGCTTCAAGCCCGAAACTGGTGACCTAAAATGCAAGTGAACAGAGTATGGACTATGTTTTGCTGTCCAAAGTGCATGTTGCACAGAGAACCCTCAACTCTGGGTGGCTGATGCTTAATATTAATCTCATTGGGAAAAAGACCATAGTTATCTATCCTATATGCTTAAAAGAGTGTGTTTGTTTCAACAGATGTCCAACCAAATGAAGACAAAGGAGGACTCAACTGTAAGTATTAAAAATATATTGCTGTATTTGTGTCAAGAGTGACTTAACTTCATAGCTTTGGTACTCGTTTGGCACAAAGCCTTTTGATTAGACTTGCTGGATGGTACAAACTCAAGCACATGAATCAGTAACCCTACTTCTTCTCTAAGCCCTTTGAGTTCTGAAGGAGTTACCAAAGGCAGCCTGAGAGTCTCAGTCCCCACAGGTTCCTTCAACAGCTCAGGCCAAGGGACGTGACAAATTGATAGGGGACACAGAGTGAACAGTCTGAAGCCACCCACCCCTCCTGTTCTACAAATGTGCTGCAGCTAGTGTTGCCATCAGGATGTGTGGATTATGCCATAAGCCAGTCAGAGACAAACTTGGAAAATCTGTTTCAAATGAATGACTTCAAGTGAGGACAACACTGACCATTTATCACTTGATACCATGTCAGTGTCCATCACCAGATGGTTGTTCCCTGCCTTTTTGGGCACCATATCCTAGAATGTCTTTAACTGTGATACAGCAGCATCATATGCTTCATGTTGATGAGCCTGAGTTTATATACACACAATTTATAAAATATTAAGTGCTTTCCTTTCCTAGAGAGAAGAGAAAAGAAAAAAAGCCATTTAAACCTTCATCACGCTCATATTTTTTATAAGCAAGATTACAATATTGCAGGCTAGCTGGTTTAAAAACTCATTTATAGTGGGGGAAAAATAAAAGCAGGGCAAAATATCCAAAAGGAATTTGGAAAAAGACACTCAGCCCAGGGGACTCACAAGAGTACAAAAAGGATGAAATATCTCATATGGTAGTTTCTACTGGAGCAAATGTTTGTTGCCTGTGTGTCTCTGCAGAACAGGCAAAAAATAATGTGGATCAACCAAAAATGTAATAGCAAAAGGATAGTTTGCCCCAGCAGATGCTGTGAGTGTACCCAATTCATAATATCGAGCAGAAGCAAAATAAACCTTAAATTAAAAATAAAATTTTAAAACCCCACATTTCTAGGACAACTTTGGTGGTTAAGAACACTACGTTAATGGTCAGTTGTCTTCCAGACCCATCCCACAGCCCAGACTGATCCACAACATATGTTTGCTAAACATCATCAGGCATTACACTGTTTCCTGTAGAGCATAATGTAGAAAGGAGGATGGGTTTTCTCCTTAAGATGTAGATACATTTTCTCCTTCTATTCCTGCATTAACACAGCACAAACAGTTCATTTAAGGTCAACTTTTTCTCCTCTGGACTTAATTAACTAGGCCCTGTTTTATTAGGTCTCTGGACTTAGCCCATAAGTAGAACATCTGTGCCACTAACAAGAATAAATATTTATGTTGTGTAGAAAGCTGCTGTAGCACGATTTGTTCAATAACAACAAACCAGGCACATTTGCCTTCCTGACACGTATCTTTTTCTTGGCATGTCTCGGCACCTTTTGTGGCAGAGGAGGGGGGACAGCAGCTTCAGTGGTGTGCTGCTATCAGAAAGAGCTGTTTTCTTCCACGGAAGATGTGGAAGGTGGAATCTTTTGGGTATCCCAATTTGAGGGCAACTTGGAGCAATTCCAGAGAAATCAGAACTGTCTAGGGAATGCAGTCTCTGATGGAAGGTTGGTTATATTTGTTTAGGCTGGAGATGGTAAGGCTGATTAAGGACATAACAATAACCTTCTTCAGAGAATTCCTTAAAGAGGATGGGACAAGTTATTTGTTGTCCTTAACACAGAAGACACAGTACTTGAGGCATGACATGCTTAAACAAAAGGAATTTTAAGCTATGTGTTAGGAAAAAAGGCCTTTCTAAGAGTAATGGTAGCTGAGGACCAAGGCCAAGGCAAGAGAGTTTGTGTAGGCTGTCAACTCTCTGTCAGCCCCGCGTTAGTTGCTGTTCTGGTTTGTTTTCTTAACAAAAGAGGATACCAGCATCTGTCAGGCATTATTGAGAAATAGCTGCTACTACCTGAGGGCAAAAGATGGAGTCTTGGAGAAATTCTAGCCTAATTCAGTGATAATTTCAGATTTTCAAGCAAGTTGCATGTGGTAGATGGGGAGTAAGGCACTGTGGAGGTTGCACCCCCAGGGACACTCTGCCACGGCCTTTTGCTTCTCGATAGTGATATAAATGTGCTTCTGCTTATGTGGGTTTCACTTTATAAAGTCAGATTGTTTCACAGAGGGGGTGGGAGTCCTGAATACTGCAAAACCAAAAAAAAAAAAAGAAAAAAGCCTACTGAGACTAGTTTTGTTGTTAGAGGAAAAAAATATTTGGAAACTATGGGGAAGGCAGGTTGGGAAAAAGAGTAACTTCATCCCACTGCAGCTAGGATCTCCAGACACCTGTTACAGCCAGTGGGGCAGGATGAGCCACTCAGGAGAAATCCAAAGCTGGAGCAATTCTGAATCTCTCCCTGGAAGGGTCCCTTTACTGCCTGTAGAGAAGCCTCAAGAAGCTGCTTCCCCTTTGGTCACACATAAGTTTTGTGCATGTTGTTCTGGGAAGTAGCTTAAAACCAGCCAGATTTGACACTGACACCCCTTCAGGACGGAGGGAAATGTTAGCAGGAGAGCACCTTTTGCATTTGCAGAGGGAGCGGCACTTTCAGCCTGCGGCACAAGGGCAGAAGGCTCCCAGCATCTTGAGTACTGGGGCAGAGCTTTCCCAGCAGCACAAATCTAGCTTCTCCACACCTTTGCAGCTTGTTCTACTGGTTACATAGGAAACACAACTGTAGGACATGATCATTTCTGGGGAATTTTTTTTCTAAAAAGAAGTTGGTTTGTTTTTACAGCACCTGTGTAAGCGGAAAATCTGCGAACAATTTGGGCAGCTGGAGACATGTCAAGAGAAGCATCACCCCATATATTGGTGGCAGCATTGCTTGTAATACAAGTGACAGATTTATACAGTGTGTGCTTATAGAAGCAGCAAAAAAAGCTTCTCCAACACAAGAGACAGCAACATCCACTGGATTTCTGTTCCAGCCACTGTCTGTGTCCACACACAATTGTGTCATCATACCAGCTGACCACTTAGGACAGTCTTCTGTGATTGTCAGTGTTTTGAGCTCCTGAACAGGACAAAGAAGTAAGCCTGGGCCTTAGATACTCTGTGCCAGAACTCTGAAAACTGGTGAGTGCCCAGTCTCGTCATCACCATCGGGGACTTTGTTAGTAGCAGAAGCTACCACATTTCAAGGAGCATGAGAACTGTTTCTCCTTCCCCTGACAATGACAAATGAATGTGAAGAATGGCAGCTAAAAAAAAAGGAAAACTGAAGGACTCTCTGAAGAATGAGATTTGTGACCTTTTCCACTTGTCTCTCTCTACAGTACATCCTTTCATTGTCTTGTTTCACCAGCTGCATGTTACCGCGTAGAAAAAGAGGTAGAATATTTTGACCCAGCCCTCCAAAACCAGGAGTTTCTATCACAGGGTTAAGCACTGAATGTGCTAATGTAAGGAAACATCCATTGTTTAAACGCATTCAATATCAGCGTCTTGTTTTTTACCAAATATTCCGCCCAAAAGGGGGACTTTCCACTTGTGACAGAAGCTGTTGCATACAATGTGAAAGAGCAGGCTGTGGAAATCTGACCGATTAAAAATAGCGCTCTCTGCTATGTTAATGTCAGGTTCCGTACATGTACCCTTTTCAGGATGGAACAAAAACTATGGTCAAGTTTTTCTCAAATGAGGAAAAAAATAAAATAGGGCATGCTATATCACTGCATTGTCCACAAACGTTCAGAAGGCCAAGAGATGCAGTTTCCTTGGGCCAGTTCCTCTCTGCTTCACCCCCAAGTCAGCCAAGAGCAACTGGTTGAAAAGAATGAAGTGGTAAACTTTGCTGATTGTAGATTTGAGGTTTTGAAGGAGAAGGAATCTATGCTAGCTCTGTTGCCTAGGTGCTTTCCCCATCTTGTCATGGGAGGGTGGTGGTGGTGATTTTTAAATTGAGCCCTGGAAACACCTACCGTCTCCTGCACCAGTTGCTAGACTAAAGTTCTACCATTTTTATGACTAAATGTCAGCAAGGTTTTGTCCTAGCTCTGCACAGAGGAAGCATTCCAGTGTCAGCTATGAGATCCAACACTGACTTTTCATGTCAAGATCAGCTTTCAAATTGCAGCCAAGTGAAAAAGAATTTTTTTTGTTGGTCTCCCATCACAGGGACTCCAGAACCATTCGGCACAACTTGGTTTTGTTGAAGCAGTACCCCCAAAGAGGCTCAGAGCTGGGTAGTTGTGCACCACTGCTGCAACGGTGTCATGTGGGAGGGTTGCAAAGGCTCAGCCTCCATGGGATTTAAGAGAAGGAACATTTTAGATCTCACTTGATGCAATCTAGGCTAACTTACCAATTTGAACAAGATAGGAATTAATTTATTTTTTTTGAAGCGAAGCTACAACTATGTAATTAAGCTCCTGTCTCCCTTTTAGAGTGTAAATAACTGTGTACAATTCGGGGGGGTGGGGGAGGGATGTGTTTAAAGTCATTTTATCAACGTCAAAAAAAATTGTATTGAATATTTGCTATATTGAATGTTGTCTGTGAAAAACACTGGTTTATTTATTAATTCAGCTTTTGTCCTCTTTTGCCTTGCAGTCTGCAACTGTAGCATAGCCTGTCAAGGTAGGGCATTTAGCTCACAGCATTTGTCAGATAAGATTACTGAGGTACCATAAGTTACTTTAAACGTCAGCTTTTCCTTGTCTGCTCTCACACCCATTAATCTAGGTGTTAGATATTTCCTGAGGCCTTACCTAGTCCTCAGTGAACCCTGAAGGTAATTTGCTTGAGGAAAGCATGCAAGCTTGCAGACACCATAAAACTGTGAACAACATCTGGGCGGATGTGAAGGGTAACCATTTCCTAGCGGCTCAGCAAGAAGTCCTGCAGACATTGCCTCCCTGTCTGTCGCATGAAGTTTTGCTCAGCCTCTTTGGTGCTGCTGTAACTGACAAAAGCCTTTCCCAAAAACAGTTTTCCACCTTTATATTCTGCAAATGCAAGAAGCTGTAACAGTTCAGCAATGTAAGAAGTGACCTAGCAGTCGCTTCACAGTATGTTGTTAAGCTAATTCAGACTGGTTGGATTTTCTTACTTCTGGGCTACTTCACGTGTGTACTGAATACATCTAAATGCAACAGCCTGCTCTTGCAAAATCTGTCCCTTCAGTGTGTTTAGGTTTCCAGCTTTTTTGGAGACAAATATAGCCTAGATGGTAGTTGGTTTTAGCATTCAAAAGACTTGGAAATTCTGTAATAACAGTTTTTGTCATCACATATCATGTTTATACCTTAAATAAAATCTATTCACTTTTCTGTATGTATGACTTAATCTATCAGCATGTAAAGACAAGTTGTTCCAAACCACTGTCCCCAACCAAAGTGGAGGTTTTACTTTCAGCCATGTCCCTCCTGACATACAACCACTCCTTGTCCCCAGATGAGGAGGGACCGATGCAGCACAGAGACCTGACAAGCTCTGCTCTATTTTTGGCTTGCACACGGAAAATACCTTGAGCCAGCCCAATGAAAGCCACACAGTAGCCTGCAAGCAGCACTATGCCTAGGCTGACACATCCTTTTCTCACCCAACTTAACAACCCTTAGCAGAGTAAAGGTGCAACACACCCACTTCCAGAACCGAAACTAACTTACCACACAGACACTGGTCAGCGGTGCACGTGGACACCAGCATCCCTGCTTGCCTACATTAAAGATAGCAGCTCACATGAACTGCATGTCCCAAGCAACTTCAAGACATGCACAGGAAAGCACCAACTGATGTAGCTTTGTGGGAAGACTCTAAGAAATGGACTCACTTTCACAGAAAAGCGAAAGGCTTTTATTGTGGCATGGCTGGTAAACCACAGATGGAAAGCCCCGAGAGAGAACATGTGTTGCTACTTGGTCTGAATCCATCCGTCCTTTAATCAAATTCATTATTTAAATTTTATCACCCATGAGAGCTGAAACATTTTTGCTCAAAAATGTATTCCCTTTTTCCACTTCAACAACCCTGACTCCAAATGCTTTTCTCAATGGCTCCTTGTTCTACGTCAAAGAAACTATTAGCTGCTTTTCCAAATGGCAAAGTGAACCCTTTTCACGTTTGTAGCAAACATGCACAAAACTTCACATTACCCCACATGTGTAATCTCTCTAACCTCTCTTTTTCCAGGGCAAGAGAAACTGCTCTAAAGAATAATTAAATAGAGCCCAACTCCAGAGGGAGAAGACCTGCACACACACTGCAGAAGGTAGTTAGACTCTACCTCTTGATGTGTGATGTGGCATTAGGGTTTTCACCATACTCACTGGATGATACAGGATGAAAACATTGTAAACTGTTCCCCATCCGAGAATTATAAGGCAACCCACATGTTCCTTGAGGTGATCTCCCCTGCATCTGGCAGCCCAGGGAAATACAGGCCACAGACCAGTAGCTTCTGTCTCGTTCATCTTTGAAGACACGCTTGGGTGAAAAAAAAGTCAACTAGTACAATTACCTTCTAACATGAGGAAAATGGTTCCAACACTTCATGCGTTGCCAGCACTGCTAATAAGCATAAATTGTGTATCCAAACCAATGCCCCGCGCTGCAAAACGCAAGTCCACAGGAACTGCTAATGACCTTACCATTAATCACAAACTCAAGTACTTTGCTAGGAAAGAGCCTGTCTCCCACTTTAGTCTGGCACAGAATATTACTATGTAGAGATAGATGCTCTTATATAAGCAGAGACGTAGGCTGACCTTCCAACTTGCCCAAAATAGGTCCCACGATTTCAGTAATAAAACTAATTTATTTTCCTGTGATTTCAAGAAGGACTGCTCAGGGCCACTTTATAACCGGAAAACTTTGACACAGAAGTCGCATGCTGCGGGTCACACAAGGCTATAACTGACTTGGTGCTTGAACTCCCATCTCCAGCATGCAGAGACCTTCTTCTCTTCTTCCACTGCCTGACCGAAGAGTCTGCTTCTCAGCATTCACCCCAGTAGACGTCATAAGTCAACAAATGCTGTTTGTACGCTTCCCTATCTGTTGCACAAAAGAAGTCTGCCATTAAAAAAAAAACTGAAAAGAGGAAAAAGAGACAAAATGTCTTTCAGTCGAGACCAGAAAACATTTAAGAATGAGTCAGTAAGAAGCAACACTAACGCAGCTGTAACGTGTGCAGAGGGGGAGTGCTAGCATTTCCTTCTTAATTTCTTCCTCCAGGAGATGTGTGCTGTCACGTGTCATCTCTCTTACAAGGCTGAATTCATAGTTTCAAGGTAATTCTATTCCTCTTGATTCACCTCATTATCAGTCAGATTTAACATTATTTTACCTAACTTTTAAAATGCATCACTACTGCAGTCACAATAACTAATAAAACATCAAGAGATAAAGGTGTCAAATATCCGAACTATTACCAAAGCACTGTAGTTGCTTTTATAACACAAGACAAACACAAAGTTTCTCTATCACCTCACTGGATTGTCATTAGCCAGCTCAGAGCAGTTTGATAAGCCACCAGTGATACTAAATTCTGTGTCACCAAAGCACCAGAAGTCCTATCATAAACCTGGTCTTTTAAAACCCCTTCTTGTTTTTCCATACCTATACTCCTATTTCCATATCTATCTGGCACACTTTGCAGCACAGGAGGTCGCTCTTTTATTTGAGATATGTTATTGAATTCTCTTATCAGAATCATGGGAAAAATTCCCGAGCCATGCGACAGGGCTGGCTACGTAACAACTATCCTTTCCAGGGAAATTTATTGACTGTTTCTACGCAGAGCAAAGCAGGGAGCCAGCACCCTGTGAGGCTCTCCCAAACTCCTGGTCATCAGCTCACACGAGAAGCATGCCCAAAAACTGAAGCACTGGAAAAACAGAGAAAGTGGCTCTGGAGAAAGGTGAGTTTCCAGGAATGCCCAACCAGGGTGAGACACCATCAGGAGCCCTGGAATGCCAGGGCACAGCTCAGCTCTGAGTTGTAAGTGACATCAAGCAGGAAAAGGTAAAAGAATAAAAAAAACCTAAAAAAAGCCCAACCAAATCTACACAACTGTTCAGTTTAACTTCAAGTTTGTTTGTTTTATTTGAAGTTAAATTCTTCATACTTACCATGAGGCAGACAGCTGCCTGTCAAGGTATTTCGCAGAGAACAATTTTATCCATCAGAGAGAGAAAGGGAGAGAGAATTTTAATCTGCTCCAGCCCAGTGACACCTGACTGGTCCTCTACAGGTGACGCCCTGTACAGGAAACTTGTTGTTCTTTTTAAAAATAAAATAGTAGCCCATAAGAAGATCTATAAACAAGCATAGGATCTGCCTGTCTGGAACTAACAACCACAAAACCCACGAGGCATGCACACAATAAACCAGTGCCTTTCATCAGTGTTTTTGGCAAAGTGGTGACCACTGACAGGCTTCATGTAATACGTCTTAGGTTCATCTTTGAGCCATCCTATTGCATCACAACATATCTAGATGGAAAAACATTTCTAAGCAAACAAACAAAGTCAAAGAAGGTCATACAAATAGTTCCTCGGAAACAGAAAACTTGGCAAAAGAAATCCACCAATTTCTGTGGCTGCATTTATTGTGTTGGTAGGCCTTGAAGTCTTGAGAAACAGTAGTAGGCATTCTACACATCAAATACCGCTGCTGGTAAGAACCAGTTTTTGCATTACCGCTGGGTTAATGGAAAAGGAACCTGCTTTGGCAGGGGGTTCGACTCGATGATCTCTTGAAGTCCCTTCCAACCCCTACAATTCTGTGATTCTGTGATTTAATGTCCCTGGGTCAGAGGTGCTTAGGCTTGAGCACCCTGAAGCCCTGTAGCGTCCCAGGCACAGAGGTGTGCCCCCACCTGCATAGTTTTCAGATGCCTTCAGGGTGGGGTTGGAGGGCAGGGGAAGAAAGAAGCTTTGTTTTGTTTTAGTCACTAGGCAATGGCGCTCTGGACAGCTAGGAGGAAACCATTGAACTTAGTTACCTAGGCGGAAACCAGGTAAGAAGGTTCCTTTGAAGCTGAAATGGACCCTAAGCCCCTCCTGGGAAGGTCTGGCTTTTACAGGTCTTACACATCGCTCACTACATGTTTTATGAAGCGCTCCATGATCTTAATCATTGCATACTTAAATCTTGGGATAGGATATAGCACCCAGCCTGCAGATAAAGAATTTTATAGTATCTCTGCCAGCTGGAAGCTCTATGCAAGCAGTCAGTGTCATCGCACAGAGGTGGGATCACCGAAGCAGCATATCAAAGTGCATTTCAACAGAAATGAAACACAATGGAGCAGCATGCCAAACACAGGTCAGATTTTGCAAGTAGATAAGCAAGAAAACATGTGATTTCCCATCCTTCCCTGAGTGGCATGACTGCCACAGGCTGAAAGCAAACATGATCCCACAATCACGGCTTTCATTCAAGCTTTTTCCTTTGCAGGAAGGAAAGATTGGTATCCTATCTCCTTCCTTCCCCAACACGTCAAAGCCAATGTCACTGCTGACTGCCAAGAGAACACACTGCGCCCCACAGGTTGGCAGGACATCAGCAACTTTACACCACATTAAGAGCTCATCTGAACTTTCACACTAGGAAAATCTGTGCTTCCTCTCATTAAACTTATCTAAAGAGTAATTCTTTCTAGGTGAAGGCCAGAAAGAGATCTGGAGAGTTAACTGAGAAAAGTATGTGGTAGGCACAAAGTTTCTGCTCATCCTGCCCTCTGTATAGGTCAGAGCTCCAGAGAGGGTATTGTGCAACAAGGACATTAGGCTACAAGGGCCTTTGGATACTCACAGCATAGCAAGCTGTTGCTAAACTAAACAATTTTCCTAGTATTAGACCAATTTCTGATAGGCCAGGGGTAAAGGACCACAGATGGCATCTGCATTTTCACTGCTACTAGTTTAACAGAGTATAACCTTACAGAAAAAGAAAGCCCTGTGCAAAAGCACCCAGCAAGAATGGCTGGAGCTGCAGCCCTATATTTCATCAAGATGGAAAATGGAAGTTTCTTTGCCCCATGGACTGGGGCACCCTGCAGAGGAGGGGAGCACTCCCACCACAGCCACAGCTGCAAAAGCAGGAGCTGCACTGGCTAAGAAGCTAAACTAGAACATTTTGTCTCAACACATGCTAACAGTTCAGTCAACCCTGGAAGGCATCTCTCCCTCATGGAGGGCGTGAACCAAGTTGTCCCAGGCATCAAAGGGAAAAAAAAAAAAAGTGCATGCCTTAAGAAAAGCATTGTGATTCATTGGCCGTGCCTTGCACAAGGGAAGCAAGGCTCAGGGACGCTCGCTGTGGGTGTCTGCAATTGCATAAGGCAGACGGCAGGGCAAGTCTTAAGGTTGGCATGCAGACTTCGATCGAAGGGCAGGGCAGAAAACAGACACGAGGGAAGCACAAGTGACAGTCTTCCTGGAAAGCAGCCTAAAACCTCAACAGGAGGAATGCCCCAGGCAGCTCCTCTTCCATGGTAGAGAGCGGCAAATTGAACTCATGCACTTCAGAGACCGAAAAATAAGGTCTAGAGGAAGAGTGTCATTCACAAAGGGTTGCATTTTTGTGTGCAACCATTTCACTGATTGTGTTCAGTTATACATTGTTTGGCAAAACTTGTACAAGGTACCACACAGCATACCTAGTGTTGCATAAACCAAGTTGGGGGAGGAATTTGCTATTGGATTTCATGGTTTCCCCTGCCATGCCTAAATGAAAAAAACACCCCTATGATCGGCGATAGTCTGATCAGTTGGTTCTCTGAAGAATTGCAGACTGCATTACCGTCACTATGCTGAACCTCTGAAGTTTGTACCTCTCTTTTCCCTGACCGAGAGGAGAGCACGGGCTGGGCATTCAGTGCTTAGCTCATAGTTAGTAGTGCCAGAGAGAAATCCAGTTACACCTCCAAATCACAGAATCACAGAATCACAGAATTGTAGGGGTTGGAAGGGACCTTCATTATCATGGCATTACTTCATACTTCATTATCATGGCAAGTGAGCTGGTTGGAATGTGAAAATATGAAATGCATGTCAGAAGGGGGGTGTGCTCCCCATGCATTTTTAGATAGAGCAGAGTCCACTTCCCTACCATTACTGAGCCAGCCCCATGCACAAGGCCACTGTCACACACACCCGCAACACCAGTTCAGCATTCTACCCCACATAAGCTTGCAAGCCCAATTTGGCCAGCACAGGGTGGGACAGCGGTAGCAGTGGCTGCAACAGGAGGAAAGAAGAAAAGAAAAAGTAGTGGCTGAGAAAGAGGTGAACATCAGGGACTTGCACCCTTTAAGATGTACCAGAGTCCAGTGCAGAGAGACGAATTGCAACAAAACACTTTTTCACTGTATCACTCAGAAGGCTTCAAACAGGGTGGAAAGGCAGCACCAGGAAGGTTGGGAAGGTCAGTACATGGGTGGGGGAGTGAGTCAAGCCTACAATGACAGTTTGCTCATCACAAGGATCTGCTGAGCGCTATCCCCTTGCTGCAGCAAAAGCAGGTGTCCTTGCCCATCCTTCTCAGCCCCTTCCCCGCTCAGCCTAACAGGCAGGTCAGCCCAGGTAATTTTGTCTGCTTTGGAGAGGAGGGGGCTGAGGCACAGTTTCCCAAGGAGGGGAAGTGGAGAAGGAGGGGCTGAATTCTTCTCTCTGGGATCCAGTGACAGGACACGTGAGACTGGTTCAAAGTTGAGTCAAAGAGCAGGCTGCTCAGGGAAGGTCATGGCACAAAGCCTATCAGAGTTCAAGGAGCATCTGAGCAGCTCTCAATCACATAGTTTAGTTTTAGATAGTCCTGCGAGCAGCAGGGAGTTGGACTTGACAATCCCTATGGATCCTCTCCAACTTGAGATACTCTGATTCTAGCGGAGTTTCAGACTTGACATTAGGAAACATTTCTCACCTGAGAGGGTGTCAGATGCAGGAACAGGCTTCCTTAGAGAGATGATAAATGCCCCAGACCTATCAGTGTTTAAGAAGCACTTAGAAAACGCCCTTAAGAATGTGCTTTGACTTTGGGTCAGCCCTGAAGTGGTCAGGCAGTTGGACTAGAACCCTGTAGGTCCCTTCCAACTGCAATAGCCTGTTTTATGTCTCACTTATGCTGAAAGCCAGAGATGCTGAAAGCCAGAGATGCACAGAGGAACTTATGCTTTCAATGCCTCCTAGTACTTGCTACTATTCTCTAGGAAAGCCCACATGCCTTCTGGAAAATAGTGTCATGAACATGTTCACAGAAAAAGCTGGAATCTTCCCTACTGAGCATTTGAGAACCTGAGCACTTGGGCAGCTGCTGACTTCAGAGAATTCTGATAAAAGGGGAAAAGTGACTTCAGAGAGGAACAAGCAGCTAATCTATCTGACTGGAAACGTTGCTCAAGGGATCAGACTGGCTCAAGTAGTAAGAGATCGGCTTCACTCTCATTCCTTTCCCACAGTCAAGCTAAAATTGTGTTCATTAGGCCTCATCCCTGTACGTATATTTCTTGCCAAGTATCTCCTATTGCCAGAACTTAAAAGAACATTTCTCATCTTGGACAGCAATACTGATGACTGTTGCCTCTTCATTTGCAAATGAACATGCCTTTTCAATTTTTGCTACTCTGGCTACACCATGAAAAGAGTTGCTCAAATGGTTTGAAAGCCAGCATGCGCAGTCATTATTTCTTCATATCTCTGTGTTACCCCAAGTGGGTGGAAACAAGGAGAACCAGTCACAGCTGGGAATGCTTCTCACAGACTGGAAAGTCTCAGTCTACAGCCAAACTCCTGATGACAATTAAAGTGCACAGAGCCCAAGTGCCTACCAGCCCAATGTAAATAGTCTTCTTGTATCCATTGGAATTGAAGAAGGAATAAGATTTGTGCCCCTGTACCCGGCATTGGTGACACCATACCTTGAGTATGTGTCCAGTTCTGGGCTCCTCACCATAAGAAGGACATTAAGATCCTCGAGCGAGTCCAGAGAAGGGCAACCAGGCTGGTGAAGGGGCTGGAGGGCAAATCATATGGAGAAACAGCTGAGGGAGCTGGGGCTGTTTAGCTTGGAAAAGAGGAGGCTGGGGGGAGACCTTATCACCACCTACAGCTACCTGAAAAGGAGGTTGTAGAGAGGTGGGCGATGGTCTCTTCAGCCAGGTGACAGGAGACAGGACAAGGGGGAATGGCACAAAGCTGTGCCAGGGCAGGGTCAGATTAGATGTTAGGAAAAATTTTTTACTGAAATAGTTGGGGCCTGGAACAGGCTGCCCAGGGAGGGGGTTGAGTCACCATCCCTGTATGTGTTTAAAAAAAGGGTAGATGAGGTACTTGGGAATATGGTTTAGCTTAGGATGAGATTGGTTGGATTTGAGGATCTAAAAAGGTCTTTTCCAACCTTGTGATTCTGTTTAGCAAAATGAAGTAGATAGAGAAGATGAGCATGGCAAGTTACAGCTGTTGCTGGTCTATACTGTCTTACCCACACAAAAAAGCCACCACCCTTGCTGTCTTCTGCTCAGAATGACAAATGGAGATTAAATTCTCCTTCTGAAGAGAGTCAGATTAAGACCATTTTTCTTATTTGGTTCATCTGATAACAAAAGGAGAGTAGAGATAAGAGAAAAAAAAATCGAGTTTATTGGTACTACCAGGTAAGGCCATAGGTAATAATGATTAGTGATGCATAACAGTCAAAAATGTGTGACTCACTTTGTTGGGGTCCTCTGCCAGACGAGCCTGAAGCCATTCTGACTATGAACACAAGAGAAGGGAAGAATACAACTAAAAGAGAAATATTGCAAGGTTAAAACATGCTAGCATAGCACTGAAGAAAATTACACAGGTCCCTTTTCCAGTCTATAGTCTTTGTTGAATTCCAGATACTGGAGGTTTAACTCTATAAACTTTCCCTTCTTCCATCTGTTCACCTATACAGGGTGAAAGCAGTCTGGCTCTGCTTTTTAAAAGCATTCATTTCATGGTGTTTGAGTTAGCACATGTGAAGGCAACTGTGTTTTGTAACAAAGCTTGGAAGATTTCTAAGGTGGATCACTGTGTTCTGTGGAAAAGGAAACTATACTTTGCTTCTGTTGGAAGCATTTTAGAAAAAGAAAACCACATTTATACAGTCTAGAAGGATTAAAAAAAAGCTTCTGATTATTTGAACATCTGCAAACACTGAAATGAACAGCCCCAGGGACTGAAAACCAACAAGGCATAAAGCAATGGTCTTTAGTGCACAAATCAAGCTCGATGTCAGCTTGGTAGCCTGTGTCAGTATTTGTGTTCTGTGTTTGGTGCATCCCAACACATAGGAAATTAGGAAGAAATGCCTGTATGGATGAACAAGGAGCTCCTGGCAAAACTCAAACACAAAAAGAAAGCATACAGAGTGTGGAAACAAGGGTGGGAAACCTGGAAGGAATAAAAAGACACTGTCCAAGCATGCAGAGACAAGAAAGGCAGAGGCCACCTGGAATTGGATTCAGTGAGGGATGTCAAAGACAACAAGAAAGCCTTCTATATGTACATAGTTGGTAAAAGGAAAGCTAAGGAAAATATGAACCCACTATTGAAGGAGATGGGGAACCTGGTTACACAGGACATGGAAAAGATGGAAGTACTGAGTGCCTTCTTTGCCTCAGTCTTTATTAGTAAGACTAACCTTCAAGAATCCCAGATCCCAGAGGGAAAGTCCAGAGCAAGGGAGACATAGCTTTGTGGAAAAGGGAGTACTTAAGCAACCTGGACATACATAAATCCATTCGCCCTGATGGGATGCACCCAGGGACTTGATAGATGTCATTGTGAGGCCACTCTATAATCTTTGATCATGGCAGCTGGGAGAAGTACCAGAGGACTGGAACAAGCATTACTCCTATCTTCAAGAGGGGCAGGAAGGAGGACCCAAGGAGGCCAGTCAGTCTCACCTTGGTCCCTGGGAAGGTGATGGAGCAGCTAATCCTGGAAACTATTTCCAGGCGTGTGATTGACAAGAAAGTAATCATACATAGTCAGCATGGATTCACCAAGAGGAAAATCACACTTAACCAATGTGATAAACTTCCATGATGAAATAACTGGCTTCGTAAATGAGGGGAAAGCAGTGAGCACTGTCTCCCATAAGATCCTCACAGACAAGCTGATGAAATATGGACTGGATGAGTAGATAGTGAGGTGGATTGAAAATTATCTGAATAGCCTGACCCAGAGGGTGGTAATGAGGGGCTACTTTGAAGCCAGTAACTAGCAGCATATTCAAGGGTCAATACTGTATCCAGTCCTGTTTAAGGCCTTCAGTAATGATCTGGATGATGGGATGGAATGCATCTTCAGCAAGCTTGGTCACAACAGAAAACTGGGAGGAATAGCTGATACACCAGAGGGTCATGCTGCCATCCAGAGGGACCTCACTAGGATGGAAAATTCGGCTGACAGAAGCCACAAGCAGTTCAAGAAGGAGAAATTCAAAGTCCTATACCTAGGGAGGAACAACCTCAGACACTAGTACATGCTGAGGGTTACCTGGCTTGAACATCGCCCTGAAAGTCCTGGTGAGGGACAAGATGAACATGAACCAGCAATGTGCCCTTGGGGCAAAGGGCTGATGGTATCCTGGGCTGTATTAGGCAAAGTATTGACAGATTCTTCCCCTCTACTCAGCACTAGTGAGGCCACATGAGGAACACTCTATCCAGTTCTGGGCTCCCCATTACAAGAAGGATATAAATCTACTGAAGAGGGTGCAATGAAGGGCCACAAAGATGATGGATTGGAATATCTCATGTGATGAAAAGCTGAGAAAGCTGGGGCTGCTCAGCCTAGAGAAGAGAAGGCCCAGGTAGGACCGCAATGTATATAAATACCTCAAGGGATGGAGCAAAGAGAATAGAGCCAGGATCTTTCCAGTGATGCCCAGTGACCAGATCAGAGGCAGTAGGCACAAACACAGAATGCTCTGTCTGAATGTCAAGCAGGGGGGTTGGACCAGATTAGAAGGGACTTGTGGAGGTAAACTCAGCCCAGTCTGATTCTGGGAAACTTATGGCTGGATTTTGAGAGTACATGAACAAGTTATATAGCCATAACAATAGCAGTATCCTTCAGGTGTCTGAACCCATGCTAAATTTAATAGGACTATGTTGGAGAAACATGAAGGGTAGAAAGGAAAAAAAAAAGTCAAGATAAACATTTATAAGCCAATATTGCACTGCTGCCGGATCCCTGTTTTATTTAATATTTAACTACACTCAGTGTAGTGCTGTAGAACACCAAGCATAGTACCTTATTTCTGTCACATGAGACATTAACAAGCTCAGAAAAATAAGAAATAACCCCAAACAAACAAAAAACCCAAGACAGTCTGTATATATTGATGCACTTTGTCCCGGTGAGAAGTCACCACAGATCAGTATAATGTTATTGTCTTTATCACTGAAAATCAAATGTAGTGATAACTGTATGGCCGTGCCCTCCAGCTGGCACAGCCTTCACTTCAGATCATTGGAAGACACATCTGTGACTCCTGTACTTTTGTATACAAAGTGGCTTTGGAAGAATGCATTAGTAATCCAAATCCACTCCCACATCCTGCAAGATAGGAGGAATAGCAATAAAGTGAGAAAAGGATGGAAAGGACCTATGCACAAAGCTGGAGTACAGCAGCCTTTCCTCTCTTCTTTTTTTTTTGCTAGATAGTACTTAAGTACTACACCAGCACACTCCAAACACCAAAGTTAAGAACGCAGAGTATTTAGTGACACTGAACTTTGAAGGGTATGTACTGAAAAAAGGCTACTCAAATCACTTGACATGCTGAGGAATTACCTCAGCCGATGGGTTAAATTTAGTCTGAGCTCTAATATTTGAAACCTGTTCTAAACACATAAAGAAGGAATTAGCAGATGAAGTATTATGGTTACACCTTAAAAATCTTAAACTTGGTTATGGAGTGATTTTCTTTCACTTTGAGTTGGTCACAGCATCTGTGAGTCAGATTCCAACACCAGTGGTAACTTGGAGAACACTTCTGCTCTGGTGTAAGAGGAGCTCTCAGGGTAACATTCTATGAAGAAATGAGCTTTCAGAAGAGCATGGGAAAAAAAATAATACTTCCTTCTCATGACTTTAGTGCAACCATAAAATGTTTGCACTTCATCATGAATTTTAGTTTCAAAAGTCTTCCACTTCTGTGCTCCAATGCCAGACAGAGAATAACTAGTATGAACACAGTATTTTCCTCTGTGCTGTTTTACCACTCTTCTAATGCCTGAGTTGCATCAGGCATTTAAAGCTTTCCAAAAGTGAAATGCCTCAGGAAATACTCAAGATCATCACTGTCACAGGAGAGAATGTGCAATTCTATTACAGCCCCATTGGAGTGAGAAACTCTGTATTGCTGAAATATTACCACAAAGCTGACTAATTTGTTAAATGTCACTTCTCAAACCATTAAGTATTGGATGGAGGCTTTGTTTCCTAGCATAATGAAACACTATTTCCTAGAGTTTCTTCAATTGTTTAACTTCTGGCTTAATCTAGAAAATTCAGACTTACTATAAGATTTAAACATTTATTTTACATGAGTGTTACATACCAATATTTACAAACATAAAGCATAATTAAGTGGCCAGCTCTCTGCTTAACCAAAGCCAGAATTGAGGCAAATGAGAACAGTGTTTGGAACATCAGTGATTTTAAATCAATCAGTATGCCTTCTATGGAATGTTTACATAATGAAATATTCCATACTCACAGTGCACTGTAGGTGTCTACACACAGTCTTTTTAAAACAAACAGAGGGAGAGGGCAGAAGGATTCCATTCAATGCAAGAGAGACCATCAGAAACTGATGGCTTAAAGACAATAGCTGACCAGAGCACACCTAATAGATTATTCCACTTCTGATGTTTAAGTGCTGAATGGTGCAATCTTACAACTACATACAATAAAAATCTCAGTGAAGCAAAGGTCATGCTAGCAGATGCCTGCAGAAATGAAACTTAATTCCTGTATGAAATAACTTTGCAGAGCGTGATAGGCACCCACGCCCAAGTCGACAGCTCAGTAAGACACAAGCACTCTCTCAAGGAGGAAGAGAAAGGCTTCTATCATGGCTGGCTGACAACATAAGGGCTGAGTATTGCTTGGAACCCGTGTATCAAATGCAGAGAGCCAGCAAAGCAGCACTGCTTGACTGCAGAGCGGATAAAATTGGAGGGGTTTTTTGGCAATGTAGAACTTGGAAAGATGTGCTCAGGAGCCACAAGCAGCAGCCTCTGTGTTCAGGTGTATAGGACACTAAATACATGAATGTCAGTTAAAACTAACTGTGAGAGACTTTTTTTAAATCATCATCTTTTCTTAATGGAAAGAAACAAGTTAAGTCTCCAGTGCCTGCTTGAGCTAATAGGCAAGAGTTGTTTCACAAGGATTAACAAAAATCCTTATTCTGAACATCTTCAAGTGGCACATTCATGGAAAGAAATGTTTCTTGACAGGGATGTTTGTTTTCTCAGACAAAAAGTAGGTCGCCCTCCTAGAAAGGACAGCAATACCAGAAAGTTGCATTATCATAAGCAGCTAAAGCTTGAAGAAAGATGAAAGATGAAAAATAGAATGTTCCTGAGCTTTTACTATTGGTAAGGTGGTAGCCAGCAAGATCTTACGTCAGCAGAGCATGCTATGGTTAGGGCTGTCAATAATTCCTTTTATTCTTCAGCTAGTTAAGAAACACAGCCCTTGATATCCGAGTCATTGCTCCACATCCTGCCTTGCTTCAGCACTTCCTCCTGCAAGGCAGAGCCTCTTCCCAGCAGCACGCTTGAATTTCAGCGCATTCGGGCAGGATACAGAGATTCCACAACAGTAAGAAAACTTGTTCTTATTATCTTGTGCTAGAAAGTGCTAAAGCTGAAGTGTCTTGGCTATGTCTTCTTAGCAAAGGTCTTTTACAATTGCTTCAGATTATGTGAATGGGGGGGAAAAATAAAGGAAAAAAAATCTGGGTTTATTTTGGTTGTTTGGCTTGCGTTGCTGGCATGTGGGTTTTTTTCTTTTCTTTGACATAAGAGGCAGCTTGCTGGAAAGGAAAAACATCGATTGGGGGGTTTCCCAGTTAAAACCCCTTTCAATTCTGTAACGTGGCTCCCATTCGCTAACTGCCAGCTGGGGTGCACTTAGCCTGCAGAGTGAGAAGTGAGGCTTAAGGCTACCGGCACAACAAACGGCAGTTTCACAGCTTTCACCTGACACCTCAAAAGGCACCTCCAGCTAATTTACTCGACAAGCCTTTATTCCTGCTCTTTATCATTTTTGTTCTTCCTTAGTCATTAAACTGACACAGCCACAAAAGTGACCGAGCAGGGAGTTTCAGTTTAGTGAGGCTCAGAGAATGAGCATCAGGCTGAGAATCATCGGGCTTTACTGTCAGCTGAGCGAGAGACGAGCCTCAGACAAGGCAAGTCAGCATACCAGCCACACCAAAAACGAAACCCTACATAACTTTTCAGGTTCTGAATGGTCATTGTTTACAAACCGACAGCATACAACAGCAGCTAAAACACCCCATGCGAGGAAGGTAAGGCAGTCCCACTGCACTGAGCGGTGCACACAGTCACAAAATCAGGGCTGCAGGGAGCCCCAGGTCTCCCTGCGTGGCTAGTGAAGACATCGAGATTGAAAAGACAAGAAAGGGGTCAAGTTAACCGCATAGGAGGATTTGCCCAAGTTGTGAGTCACCATGGTCTCTGTGACAACTGCTTGCGGACTTCGAAAAAGGAAGATAACCTATTGTTGCATAAGTAGGTTTCAGGCAAACTTGTTGCCTTTGAGTTTTGATGGAAGATCTATGTTAGAGTAGTATAAAAAAATCCTATACAAACAAAACTGAACCACTCATGTGCATACTTGTACATGCAGTGGGGCAGTTAAAAAAGCTTTTCCATTTAAAAAAAACCCTCAATTTTTATTCTTGATAGCTTGTCTCTTCTTCAGAATGGACTTTATCCACTGAGGTAATGTAAGGAGAGAGGATGGTAGAAGAAAGTCATATTGGAAAAGACACAAAGCAAGTTATGTCACAAAACCAAATTTCTCATACCTCTGTGCAAACCTGGAATTCAGGCCCCTTGGGAGCCAAGTCATAATAGACAACTATGACTTTTTGAAGACTAAACTGAGATAAGTATTTAACCAATTGACTAAAACTGAATCCTGAGTGAGCAGTAAAACTACATGGCTATAGATTTCAGTTCTCATGAAACTCAGCGCAGATTTTTCCCTTCTAGAGAAATCATTTGGTATTTCTAGAAAGGGAGAGGAGATGGTGGAAAATGTTTATCTCCAAGCCCCCTTTCTTGTAATGCAGGCCAGGCCCTTGAAACATTTACCAATACAAGTACTACAACAAAGTCTCAAATATGCTGTCTCCAGTTATAAGTCTCAAAATAAGATTACATTGATGTATACTACGATCAAGAAATAGATCTTCAGAGGAAAGTCACAATTTCTTGACATTTTGTCTGCTAGAGGAGCCAATCAAGAGTTTAGTGAAAGCTAGAAGAACACTTTGGTCTTCAAAAAGAAAGAAGATGTATATGACTTAAAAGGAAAAAAAACCCACAAAGAACACACACACACACACAAAAAAAGAATGCCAACAGATAACAGTGCAGTCAACTCTTCAGGGAGGTTGTTGGTTTTTTCCCACCTTATCATTGTAGATAGCACTTACTACTAGCACAAAAGACACATGGACTTGTTGAAGTCAGTTTGGTGGAGGTCCATAAAAATGTCCAGTGGGCTTGAAGCACCTTTTCTCTGAGAAAAGCTGAGAGAGTTGGAGTTGTTCAGCCTAGAGAAGGCTCTGAGGAGACCTTATTGTGGCCTTGCAATCACAGGATGGTTTGGATTGGAAGAGACCTCAAAGACCACTTAATTCCAACACTCTACCATAGTCGGGGACACCCTCCACTACCCCAAAGCTCCATCGAACCTGGCCTTGAGCACTGCCAGGGATACAGGGGCAGCCACAGCTTCCCTGGGCAACCTGTGCCAGTACATCACTGCCATCTCAGGGAAGAATTTCTTCCTCATATCAAATATAACTCTGCCCTTCTTCAGTTTAAACCCATTGTCCCTTTTCGTAGCACCCCCACCCCTTGTAAACAGCCTGTCTCCAGCTTTTCTGTAGGCCACTTCAGGTACTGGAAGGCTGCAATAAGGTCTCCTCAAAGCTTTCTTCAGGCTGAACAAGCCCAACTCTCTCAGCCTGTCTTGGTAAGAGAGGTGCCCCAGCCCTCTGATCATCTTAGTGGCCCTCCTCTGGACTCTCTTGCACTGGGGATGCTTAAAAGGGACCTTATAAGAAAGACAGAAAAACGTGTAGTTATAGGTTAATGTTCTGAAAGAAAGCACCTACCCTGGATGAACCACAGGACTTAATATCATTCACAAGGACTTGTTTCAAGTACTTTAGTTTTGGTTACTGTAGTTTCCCAAAGTTTCATGCTGAATTCACTTTTGTTCTATAGACAGAAAGTGCTGGTGACTGGCATAACTTGTTTTTTGTTTAGTTTAGTTTAAGAGTGCAACTTTAATGAAGAGTGGGAAAGGTGAAGAAAGCAGGTGAATTATCCAGAGAACACTTTTTTAAACTTTAAAAATTTCAACAATTTCATTTGCATATTTTCCTCTCACACATCATCATGAATATGTTATTAGGCAGTTTTATTTCATTTAAAGTTTCTTTGCAAGACTGCTGGAAAGAATAGGCACAATGAGATGGAGGAGATTGTCAGGTGCTTGATTTTCTTGATCTCATGAGGTTATGAATAACACTACTTAGTTGTAGAGTCCAAATGTATTTCTCAGCTAAGCGTTTGAAGGATGACCTCCTCACCTCCAGCTTTCCAGATGTCATATCCCAACATCTGATTTGCCCATGTTCTACATTTCCACATGCCTGAGTTCTGAACCAGAAGGTTTTCTGTAAGAGCAAACTTCCTTCAGCTCCTTTCTCAGTAACCTTGCCAGAGCATGGTCAGATGTCAGAGTTAGAGAGCTAGCTGAAGCAGAGCCAAGCAGATCCCTGACATTATTTCTGAGGAGATAATTTTATTTTGGCTCGAGGAAAGGGAAGAGCATCCAGAACTCCCTACATTTCCCTTGCTGAGTCAGCCCAACTTAATCATCCATACACTTTTTAAAGAGTAGCTTTACAGGATCTATAGGGATTTACTGCATTTTGCCTTCTGTGTCTTTGCATGCATACAAAATGACTATTGTGTACATCTGCAGGCTGGGCATGTCCCAGCTACCCAGCTTTGGAGGAGCTGGCATTGTCTTTTTCTTCCCTGTTAAGCAAGCAAACAGTACAAACAACACTGAACACACTTATCTTGTGGTTATTGTGAACTCCTACATCCTGAAGATGACAGTTTGCTCTTACTCAAGTGTACTTTATTACCCAGAGAAGGACAACTCTCAAATAGCTATGATGAAGGAATTTGCCTAATAGCCACATTCTTCCCCACCACCCACCAGAAATACACATTTAGAACTTGGGAAAAAGAGAATGAAGGATGCCCAGAAGCATTTGTGAATCCCAAGTGGAGATGGTAACACTGAGTGTTACCCCTTCTCCAGCTCTACCACATAGCCAGCAAGGTCCATTCCATAGTTAACTGTTGTCTAGTCCAACTCCTGCACTGTCATGCACTGCTCATCTGTTAGCTAAACACACTGGATGGTTTAAAGCCATTTTAGATGTCCATATATCCTGCATCAACTGTAGATTTTTGTAAGCAGAGTGTGACCTTGTAGGAATTTGAAGGCTGCTTGTGCTAGGATCTGTTGAGTATGAGCTATCACATCTTCCACTGTCTCCTATAGCAAAAAAAATTATAACTTTTACAGAGCGATTTTTTTTTGTTTGACACGAGGAAAGAATGTTTTCTGACAAGAAAGATTGTAACAACCTGGTCTGGCAGCAAGTGTCCCTGCCCATGGCAGGGGGTTGGAATTAAGTGATCTTTAAGGTCCCTTCCAACCCAACCCATCTTGTGATTCTGTAAACATGCAGTTGAGAGGATGGGAATGAGAGCTCCCTGGGGTACCCGTGCTGTGCTACATCTCTTGTATGTTCCAAGTCCTCCACTGGGAAAGACTGAGTGGGACAAGAAAAGTTTTAATGCTAAAAAGTTACCCTTGACAGTTCTCCTCTGCTAGACAGGCTGAGAAATAGTTGTGCCAAGCTTGACTCTGAGGTCAGTATTTGATCTGCGACAAATTCATGTAAACTCTTATATTCTAACACTCATTTTACTACCTCCTCCTGCATTGCTTCATTCCTTAGCAAGCAATGAAGCAGAAAAGAGTATGTTCATCTGTACTAGAGCATCATCATCCGCCTAAGTATACTCTACGGAAATCTAACTCCATAACCAGCTCTTAGTCTCTCAGTTAGGGCCAAGTTGAGCAGTAGTGCCTTGCTGAGCACAGACTCCTTTTACAGCACCAGGATGTGGCTGCACTACAGTCTGGATAAAGCCTTAATATTCTCAAGCCAGAAGAAAAATACCCAATTAAAGAGCTATCAGGGCTGTGCAGCAGGTCTGGCTGGGGGATCTTTGACTTTCCTCATAGGAAACTTCTGTCCTCAAAGATTACCCTCCACACAGTTTCACCTTCTGAGTACTTCACTACAGCTGCGAGTTTCATGGTGGCCATGATATGAAGGCATTAATTTACAGGTGTCTTCTGAATACCTCTTTCACAACTGAAGTTGTTCATCATGTTTCAGATGCAGAGTGACATGCACAAGCTAATATTAGTCAGGACAGCACCGCTTAGAAGGGAGAAGAGCATCTATGTTAGGATACCTTTTATTAGTATTAAGTTTTATTGTTTTGGTTCCCTTACTTTTCTTCTGTGTTGAGGAGGGCATAAACAAGCTTCTACCCAGAAACAGACCTTGTGTTAAATGTTATCTCTAGGGCATGTAAAAGTGCTACTTCACCTCCAAACCCTCCTTGCATTTGCACCTCACAGTACAGGAGATTTTGGGGTGGAACAGCTGTAAGAAACAGGGCATAGCTGAGGTAAGCTGGCACAACAAGTCATAGGTAAGACCACCATCAGCTCACTACCAGGCAAGGTGCATGTCAGAAACACCCTGTGATTTACCTCCTTTAGGTCAGGGCAAGAATTTCATCTCAGGTAACTTCAAAGCCTGGGGACCACAAGGCTAATCCTCAGACACTTTGACTCCCCTGAAAAACTACTTAGAATTAGGGTTGCTTAATTTCCTAATACCTCTGTTCCACTTCAGAGCTGCTCTGAGGAGTTCACTGTCCTTACCCAGCCAGCACCTATCACCCAAATGACTGTTTACAGCTTGAATTAAATGTTATGAGATCCCACTATGTAGCATTCTTAGTTCACTTATCTAAACAAACAGCTCTAGAATTACCAAGGTTAGCTTTGAGGTCCTCAAAGTCTGAGGCATTGTAAGATTCATAACTAAAAGCTCTTCAAATCCCATCTGGTAGTAGGACAGAGATAAGGGCTTTGAACTGCAAACACAAGATTAGCATGTTAACATCTGGAGAAGACTTCCATGAGCGCTCAGAGGAAGTGCTTCAGAACTAGGCCATTTAATGTTTACATAGCTTGAGTGTTTTCTACAAATTATTTCTCCCTTGTGTCCAACCCATAGGCTTCTACTTCAAGAGCTACTAGTTAAAGTAAATTATCAATCATGCCTAATAAGTCCTAGTTAACTCTCCACAAATATGTCAAAAGGAGGAAAAAAAGTTGCTCCATTACACATTCACACATATAACAGACATTTGTGTCTATAAAAAAGGGCAACCATAATATTTAATGCCATTTAATAGTTCTCTAAAGATCCAAACAATATACTTTGCCTGCATTATAAGTCCTCAAGATGTCTGGCAGTTGCCAGTAAACAAAGTACAATGCCATATCTAATTAATTAGTACTTTGTACTTTCCTAACTAAGCACATCGCATGCCTTTTCCTGCAGGAGTTAAGCATGCAGTAGGTCACACAGCAAGTCCCATTAAACATCTCTCCCCACTTCCCCAACCAAAATCAAAAGATGCAGTTTGGATAAACAGTTGATAATCTCCACATTCCCAAAGACCAATCATCTTAAATTGTTGAATGCATCAGCTCTTCTTACTCAAACAAATACAAATGGGAGAAGGAATCCAATCTTTCTAAAGCAAAGTTTCTGTATGGTTTTGACTACAAACTTAGTCATTCCTGAGGTCTAAAATCTTGTCATACATTACCACAAATACACAGAAGTCGTGTTTTGGACACCTCCAAAAGATAGGTTTTTCATAAAGCATTAGTGGCAAGACAGCATATGGATTCAGGCAACCTTGCTACAGGAAATGGGTGGCCCAGGGCACCCATCTCTTCCCAGCAGCAGTAGGAAGGCTCACTTAGTTGCTACATCTTCCAGGACTAAAAGCAAATGGCATATTAGTGTCACAAAAATCCTCCTGGCTACAGCTTTGTTAGACATCTCCTTAGAAGTGTCTACTTCCCTAGAATCTGATGGCAAAGCAGAAAAAACAGTGGTTTGCTCCAGCAGTAACAGCTGTACATTGAATAACATTGTCTTTTAGGAGGGTTTGACTGCTTTGGAAAAAGATGCTTTAGTTTCAGATGTGCAAGACTGGACAATCCTTCAATCCTAACAATGTATCTGCTAAAAGGTACCACAGAACCTTGCCAGAAGTGGTCCTGCCTCTATACTCAGCACATGGATAAATACTATTTTAAAGTATTCGGCCTATGATTTTTTTAATGGATCTTCTACAAGAACAGAATAAAGGAAAACTTCTTTTTTAAAAAGTCAGCAGGAGTTTTTAGTTAGAGAAACCAAAGACAAAGAATGATCTCATATATAAAGAAACACTTCAGCTGGTATATTACACATCTTCCTCTCCCTTATGGAAAGCAGGGTTACTCACTGGTGTTTACAGTTCTCAGAATGCATATGATAAGACAGAAAACTGAGATCTAGACTCCAATTTGGCTAAATGCACATCCTAGTCTCTTCTTTAGTGGTCTCGTATCAGAGGAGCTTGAGTGTAAACAGTTTTTAAGAATTATCACAACTTGGATGTCTATCATTTGCCATGGCTCTAAGGTACATGGACAAAAAAAATATTTGAGACGACTGGACCTGCAACTCCAGAGTCATAGCCAGCTGCTCAGTTATGGGTGGCCTCCCAAGTTATATTGGTTCTCTAATGTTCTTGAGAAGATAACCAAGGTTGCAGAGCTGCAAGGGGATATTATCAGAGATTTCCACTACACACATCTTGATTTTTTAATATTGCTGGAGTGATACATCATGTGTTTATGCCTTTTATAATCCCAGACACGTCACATGCCCAACTAGCAGTTTGCTGCTGTACAACACATATACTTAACAGCATTTCCAAGATTAATACTGCAGAGCTCACACCTATATATTCCTGCATTTCCAAAGAGTAGTTATTACCTGGGTGATGCCTCCAGCCAAGTGCTTGAAGGCTGCTAAAAACTTAAGTGCCGCTGGCACCTGTTATGTGCAGAAGAGCTTGTATCTTTGAGATAGCAATGTAGAGGGCAAACCAGCTCCTTCAGCTATGCAGAGCTACTAGATCACAACCAGCAGAACTGCAGCCTGTTCAGCCTTTGCAGATGGAGCTACTGGGTCTGGATCATCCTAGGGTAAAAAAACAAACCCTGAGAGATGTCATCAGAAGATATTTCACAAGGTTTTAGTCAATGGAAGGGAAAGAGCAGGTATTCAAAGTAGGTAAGTGCAGGCAATGGGAGCAGAGAAATGTAACAAGAGGGGGGCTTCAGCTAGAGCACCATCAAGACTTCTCAGCAACACTAGTGAAATTAAGAGTTGTTTTGGAAAGGGCTTAGTCACCCCTGCCACTACAGAGCAAAGGAGAGGAAGGAGGTATGGGAAGGGATAAAATAAGATTGCAGAGAAACTGTCTCCATCTTCTACCACCATCCTCCAAAAGAGCAGCTGCCAATCCTTCCACCTTGATGGCTGCTGCTTCCTCAGACTCTAGCTACTCCCTGCGCCCAAAGGCAGCTGCTGTTCACAGTACCAGGGACTCAGCACAGGACCCCATCTCTACAAAGGTTCAGATTACTTTTTTTTCTTTAGATGAGGTCATTGACCACAAAAGACATTTGACTGTACCTATCATTCCCAAGGCTGAAAATCTAATCCATTCACAGAGCTGATCACCTCAGTGGGAAAAAGCAAGGCCTAGAGATCAAACAGCAGGTCAGTGAAATGCATCACTGAATTTGCAAGCCTTATTTGGGATGTGCATTTCACACCCTCAACTTCCAGTTTAGGGCTAGCTGAAAATATACTGCAGTACTAAGTTTACCTAAATTTTCACAGGGGGTTTCCTGTATTGAAAGTGTAGAACCACAGAGAGGTCAGGCTGATCTTTCACAGCATGAAAGCTTGTGGTTTTGCACAAACTGCTCTTCTTTCTTTTCAAGTCATTACTTACCAACACGCTTAAAGTGGCATAAACATGTAAAAGTTCTATTCAGCATCTCTGACACTGAGAAACATTAAGGTTGACAAACTCTTGGGTTTAGAAATGACAGCACCTACCCATGCACTGCTCTCCTAGTGTAGCTGTAGACTGCCTAGCTAGCCAGCCAAGTTGCCTTTACAGCAGAGCTGTACAAAGTTGAGCCAGTGAGCTGTTGCTAAGGTACTTTGTTTTGGCCCATTGCTATTCTAAAGTGATCTCCACCACAAACCTCAAGATGACCCTATCGTCCATTACTATCAGATGCTATTACAACACAAGACATCTGGGTAGCATTTGTAAGCTTGACACCATCTGTTTGCTTTTAGATATTAATTCCACAGCTTACTTTTTCAGCAATGTCCTACTTTCAGATGACGAGTGTTACGCACTCTGGTGTAGCAGCTGGTGGAAGGGTTACATGGCTACAACTGAAGTAAGCTCCCTTTGGTAGCAAATTGTCTCATTTCCTCAGAACTTCATTATCACTGAACTTTATCACCTTAGAAAAGAAAACTGAAGCCTACTTAAAACCAAGCAAGTTTAGGACATATTTCCCCACACACAGTTCTTGGGAACTCTCATCAGTTTGTATATTGTCCATCTGAACACTGATCTGTTGAGCCTATGCTTTAGATCCAACCATCCAGCCAATTCCTTATCTACCTGACAGTCCACCCATCAAATCCCTATTTCTTAAATTTAGAGAAGGATGCCATGGGGGACTGTGTAAAAGGCCTTGCAGAAGCCCAGATAGATGACATCCATAGCTCTTTCCTTGTCCACTGATGTAGTCACTCCATGTAGAAAGCCACTAGGTTGGTTAGACTTGCTTAAGTTATGCTGGATGTCTCAGATCACCTCCTTGTCCTCCATGTGCCTTAGCATAGCTTCTAGAAAGATCCGTCTTTCAACAATAAGCAAAAAAGCCCCAAACAAACCCAAACCACGAACCAAACCCCAGAAGAAATTGTTACCCATGTTCTAAAGGCAGAGAAAGGACAAAACCCAGACAGCCCTGTAAAGTCAGCTCTTGTGAGAGTCCAGAGAATTTGCATCAGAGAGCAAAAGCATTAGCAGCAGGAGAGATCAGACAATCCATGCCAGAATTCATTTGCCCATTTCATACACTTTTGTGCAGTTTTCTTCCAGCAGTTATGGAAGAACAGGGTCTTCCCTTGACACAGCCATTCTTCTAGCTAATACAACACCCAGCATAAAGCACTTCCAACTTGACTGCTGGTAACTCCCTGCTCTTCAGGCATCCTTTGTCACACCACCTGTATTGCTGCTATAGTAACATCAGTTGGTCTCCCTGGTTTCTGTCCTGGTTATTTCTCTTTGCATTTAAAACAAACATGAGAGTCACACTCCGTAGCTCTTGCTCAAATAACAAGTGCTTCTCCTACAGGTCTGAGCTAGCTCTTCATCACCAGAGGTAATAACAGGAAATGCTATTGAGAGATAGCATATGGGTATCTCAGATGCTAGCCAAGCTTACATGGTGCTTGCGCTCCCTCAGCATCCACAATTCTTGTAGTCCCACACAAAGTCTTACTGCCTACCTGAGCTAATTAGGAGCAAAGCCAGAGCAACATTTCACAATTCATAATAGCAATTATTGTTTGCTAACTTTGAGGATCAGAGGTGTGAGAGATACATAAGTCGAATGTCCCTGTATTTCAGAATCACCTCCAGTAACTTCACCCCAGGCCCTTCCTAGCACTGGGTTGCCACTGTGGATCAGCCCAGGTCAATCTGAGCTATATCTTATATGCCCCTGGAGTTCTTTGTCTTGCTGCATTGCCTCAACTCCATCACCACATTTCATGGCTAAATCTCTGGCATTACAGTCACCTCTGTGCTTCAGGAAAGAAGAGTAGGCACATGGTCTGGCCCAGCAATTGAGAAGTGGCTTCTCCAGGTTTTCCGAGGCTTGGGACAGTGATTTCTGCTGACTTTTGTCTCTAATAGCTCTAAATTTCTCTGAGGCAACATTACTGCCCCAAAGCACACCACAAGTTACTGCTTCAAACCAGAAGCTGGAATTAGGGTTTGGCTCCAAAAACTTAAGCTTGTTTTCTCACTGCCTCAGCTGTGATAGACCTGTTAGAGTGACTGATGAGAAGTGAATGAAGTGAATGAAGTCTAACCCATTATCAGGTCAAAACATATTAGTGCATAAGCCAGCAACCAGACATCCCATGAAACAGGATATTAAAGGAGAAAATAAGGGAGGGAAAAAGAAGGGGGGAAAAAACCAAACCATCAGTTGTGCTCGGTGAAGATGAGGGCTTGTAAGGCTACCAGTGCAGATTGGCAATGGGAAAATGAAATTGCAGAAAGACACTGCAATAAGAAATGTGACGGTGTAAAATATCGTGGCTTCCATCTTACACTGTACCTTTGCTTTCTTCCTGGGGAAAGAGACCCTTCTGCAAAGTAATCCACTGGGGAAGGGAGAGAGAACAAACGAGAGGAGGTGATTTGGACTTTAAAAAAAAAAACAAACAAACAAACCAACCCACACATACCCCAAGCAAAGCTGTGAGTCATCTTCCAATTTTGGAAGAGCAGAACTTGAGCCAAGTACAGCCTTCACCTAAAAATCTTTCAGAATAAACTCTGTTGAAGTCCTACAGCTTCTGGCAGGGAATTCAAGACAGAAGGAGGAAGGCACACCTAGTGATCACCTTGCAGTAGGTTCCCCACATAGCTCTAAAGGAGAGAGCAGGCAGTATGTGAAAATTAATTGTATGCTCACAGGACATGGGAAGAATAGGGTACCATTGTCAAAAGTGGGTAAGGGGGGGGACAGCCAAGTCACCTCTTTCCAGTGCCATGGGTCTTCCTAGAAACTACATCTACAGGCAGCAAACAGGTGGTCTTTCAAAGTGCTTTGAAAAAAAGGACTTGCTTTCATTGCCTCCAAAGCTCGTTACTTTGAAAAGAAGCCAGCACCTCCCTGTGTGGTCATGACTACAGATGGGGCTAAAAAAGAAATTTGCAGTGTTATTGTGCTGATAACAGAAAAAGCACTTTTGCTGGTGGGACCAGAATGAGACAAGATCCGATTGTGCTTACAATGCTTGAGATGGGTGCTTCAGACTGTAAAGAGATTTGGCTGAACTAGATCTGAACCAAACATTAACAGCAAAATCTGAACGCTTTAAGAAGACTGAGAAAGATTCCAGAGTAAAGGGCCTGCAGGAAGCGCTTACAAACCCTACTCCTCTTTTTCCTATGTACACAACATGATTGTTCAAGACATTCCTTCAGAGAATAAATACATCTGACCTCAGCTAGCAAGCCAATACTCTGCAGTCTTTCAATACCTGAGAAAAATAACTTGGGCATCTCAACACAACCCTATACTCTATATTGTATGTATAACCGATTAAGTCTATACGTGAGACTTATTTACAGCTTTGCAAAACAAGTGTGAAGTGCTTAAAGGTACTTTAGGGGCCCCTACAGTACCTCTCTGATGAGCAGAAGTTAATTGGGCATTCTTGTGCTTGTAACATAGCCATACTAACTAGAAACTGTCTCGATACTAGAGCAGTTAGGTTTAAAAGACTGCACAGGCTTGAGGCTTTGTCAAAATTTAAAAAAACGACACCACAGTGGTTGGGAAGAGAAGTCCATTGGTAGGAGAAGAGCAGGCTTAAGCTTTCATTATTTGGCAACCATCAGCTTTATTTTTGTCCCTGGATCAAGAGTTCTTGAACCTCTAGGACTTAAACGTTTATTTTACTTATGCAGAGTATTCCATGAGTACTTTGTGCTTTTCACTGGGTAACTATGGAGAAGGCCAAAATGTGCTCCTAGAGAAGGGAATAGCTCTTTCTTTCCTTATTTACATTCACTGCATTTCTGGTTTTCCTTGCATGAAAAAAGTGCCACCAGAACATGCAGGAATATCAGAAATACTGATGGTACCAGGTACATGCTGCAAATTACTCTAGGGGAAAGTTGGTGCAGGAACAGTTCCTCCACAAGAAGTTCTCACAAACTGCAGCTGCAGGTCTGTTCACAACAATTAAGAGAAAACAAACCACAAATAAAACCCAGAAAGCTTCACTTTTGCTTTAACAGAACAATGCTCCTAGAGAGACCAGGTCAGGCAGAGACCAGCTCCTTTCAGTTCAGTCACTCGAATGTCAGCAAGTTAATACCACTAGCTGACCCCAGGATTTATTCCAGGGCCATAATGCCCTTACAATGAACTGTTGATTGTAAGCACATTCAACAAGGTGCATTTTGCAGCTTAGTAGAAAAACCCAGCGTGTGATTCATGTGGTTCCTCTCACTCAGAGAAGCCGTTGCCACAGAATTTGTCCTTAGGGGTACAAACCCTGAGTGAGGTGCCTGACACAAGGCTTGGGTGGTTTGGTCAGAAGTTAACATCATTCCCTGGGGAAGAACCAAGAAGTTATGCAAGCCTTGTTTAACCTCAGTCTCTTTTTCCCTCCTTTCTCACCCTATGTCGTGGCTTTGCCCCAGTCGACAACCAAGCACCACACAGCCACTCTAAGTGGGGGTAGGGAGGGAGGAAAAAGAAAACAAAAAACCCACCAAGCCTCACAGGTTGGCATAAGGACAGTTTACTGGGAGAGCAGAGAAAGAAATAACAATAAGAGGACTTCACAGCAAAATATACAAGACTGGTCATATACAAATGCAGTTTCTCACTGAATCACACAATTCAGGCCATACAGCTCATCCAAAAACCGGACTGTTCCCAAACCATGCATCCTGGGCAGTCTGTGCCTCCCACACCAGTCCCCCTTTATGCTGAGCATGACACAGTTGGCATGGAATACTCTCTTTAACCAGTTTAGGTCATCTGTCCCAGCTGTGTCCTGTCCCAGTTCCCTGGACACCCCTCACCTTCTCATTAGCAGGGCAACATGAACAACTGAAAAGCCCCTGACTGCTTGGCAGCAACTAAACCATCAGCATGTTACCAGCACTGCTCTCATCCCAACTCCCAAACATGGCATTCCATCCACTGCTAGAAAGGAAATTAGCTATCCTAGCCAAAACAAGGACATCCTAGAATTCTTGAGCTTCTATCTTCAGACCCACTATTTCCAGTGTTTCCACATCCAACACTGCAACTACAACAGCGTTGGCTGCTGATCAACCTAATTTGCCTGTGAAGCTCACCCCTTTGATGATGAATACTTAACACCTTCCAGGAGGATATATTCTGAGTTTCACCTGTCAGGAAATACGGTTCTGACCTACTGCAGGTTTACAAGTCAGGGAGGGGATGTATTGTCTAGTAACAGGTCTGACAAAACTCCAACTGACTGTGGTATTTTTGTGGAATTGCCTATATGTGTAACTAACAACATCTTTTCCTGAAGAATAGTGGTTTCTACAACTCACAAATTAAAAATAGCCAGAGAGAGAGAGAGGACTCATGATCCAGAAAAGCAGCCGGTAGTCCTTGAGTCTGTTTGCTGGCAACAGCTGCCAACAGAAATACTCATCTGCAGGCCAGGATTTTCCCTGTCCTCACAGCATTCAGTAAGGAAAGTAATTTTGGAGAATGGAAATTCTCTGTCATTAGTGTGTTATGCTTCCTCCTAGACAAGGTGTTGGACAAAAGTGATAAAGACATTTTATTGACTATCCCATCAGCTCAAAACAGTCTCTTGAGCCCAAAATAGTTTCCCTTCTGCTTCCTAGGAAAGTCCCTGAGAATTTCCCTTTCTCCCTCTCCCTTGTGACCAGGCTTTATCCACTATATGAATTCGAAAGTTCAAAGGGAGGGAGTTTTCCTCTTCCCTTCTTTGGGCTGATGACATTTACCCAAGGGGGTTTTATCATCCTGGCTTGGTGTGAAATGTAACTGCTAACTGAAGAGAAAACACACACTTGTAAGATGCAGAATACATTGAGCACGACACACCTAAAGCCACCACCACAAACATATATGAAGTTATTACACAAAATGCTGACAGTTTGTCAGTTTAAAAAAGGTGGTTTGATATGGGGTTTTTTTCCTCTCACATTGGAGCTTTACAATATAAGTAGCTCAATACTATTCTTACTTTGAGATCAGTAACTCTGCTGTTGATAAGTTACATCCTTTGTAAGTTTTATGAACCTTCAGCTGCCCTGTCACTGTACACATGGGATGAGGAATGAAGGTAAAGGAAACTCTCTAAAAGCTTATGAATGCAATATCAGCTGTAAGTAGTGGCAGAAATTGAAGACTGCTGAGAGAACCTAGGGGCTAGGATGAGTGCCGAGCTCAGACCACATGCCTGCTTCAATGTTTGCAAAGCGGCAGACCCAGCCTGGTGCACAGGGAAAACATGCTCTTGCCATCACTGAGATCCCTGCTAGAACAGAGGCTGGTGGCTGGCCAGAGCTCAGAGGCATCAGGCAGCAGCTGCTGCTCCTCCTGCTGTGCCCATCCTTCCATAGCAAGTGGCAGTGCCCTGCGTCACCCATCCCTTTGCCAGCCCCTATCCCTGCTCTGTCCTCCCATGATGTCTAGTGGCAGCACCCTCTTTACCCTGCTTTTCTAAGAAGCCTGAATCAGCAGAGTACATGCATAGCTGTGCATGTACTGTCGAGTCCTTGTTCCTCTGCAGGGGCTTAGAGTTCAAATCATCATGAGATTTCAGACACAGATACAAGTTGAGTGGCTTAGCACGGAGCTGCAAACTCTGCAAACATTTATTCTAGGTGGAGATACTTCAGTGTAGGGACGTTTCTACAAGTGACAGATTTAACAACAGCATTTGAAGATCCCATCCTTTAATGAGAAAGAATTATTTCACAAAGGGAGCCTCTAATCCAAATTGCTCAAAACCCTCTAGAGCAAATCCTAACTACAGGGAGTGAGAAAGGCTGCAAGACAGACACAGAAAAGCAAGGAGAAATACCTGTCAGCCACACCCATAACATGCAAAAACTTCCACAGATTTCAATCCATTTTGGTTGTTCTTGCCTGTATCTGGTTTTACAAGGAGCTGGATACAGAGATTCGTATCATTTGACATACTGGCTAAAAAAAAAACCAACAACACAACTTAAAAAGTATTTAGGTACTCAAGAGGATCAGAGTCATGGCAGGGAGATAACAGTCTCTCTTCTATGCCAGTACAGCCTACAAAAGTTCCTCCTCAACTTATGGCCAACAAGAACTAGAAAATTCACATACATACTGACATGCAGTAAGAGGACTGACTAAACTCTTTAGAGGTCATGAGCAATTACTGGGCACCTGCTGAGAGTCACTTTATAGAAGCTGCGGTCTTAGCTCCAAAGTAGTGCTGGTAACACAAACTGGATCATCTCTCTTCAAAACCAGGTCTCATTTTCACAACTAGCTTCAGATCATCCGCTTCAGAAATAATGTTTGTTGCATTAATCCAACAAACATTGTTACTGACATCAGTTAATTTCTTCAGGATTCCTCACATAAGTAAGTCTAAGCACCAGCTTTGCTCTTTGATTGTTGAACGGATTGCTGCAGAACTAGGTGGTGCCACTGATTACAGGGTCAGCTTGAACAAATGCCAGAAGAAAAAGTCCAACCAAAACCAACACATAGTGCATCTCGTAAAACTGGATGTCATCCAAAGAATACTGGAACCAGAGATTCAGACAGGAAGTGCCCCCAGAGTCAGAAGAAAAAAAAAAACTCCAACAGAGCCTCCACAATATTAATTCAGCTGAAGGGACCCTCACCTCTTTCTGCATTGCCACTTGTGATCACATCTTTAAGGCTACCATCTTAAACACGAAACAAGAAGCTCACACACCATGCCTTTTTCATGTAACTGCAGTCTCTGGAAAGAATAGCTCTTTATCCTTGAGACAAATTTATTCACCATCAGGAAAACAAAACAAAAATAAAACACCAATTCCAAAAATTAAGGGCAGTGGAAACTCTCAGAAGAGCAAAAAGGAATTGAGAAAAAAGAAGAACTTTTTGGGGAGCGGTGAGAAAAGCATTACAAAAAGGAACAATGATTTTTTGGTTTCTCTTCAGAAGTTTCATAAAAAGGCATGAGACCACCAGACAGCACTAGTCACAGGGACTAAGCCTCACCCAGTAAGCATAAGGCCAGGCAAAGGGCAGGATACACCATCCATTGCTTGGGCTGTGCTTTCTGAGCTTCTGCCCAGACAGAGCCAAAGTTGCTGCACCGAGAAACCCAGGAGGACATAGGGTGTGCAAGACAGGCCTAGGTAGGGCTGGGAATATTTGTTAGGGATTTAGAGGACAGAAGTTGCTCCCTATATCAAGGCCCTTTTCCATCAGAAAGGAAATGAAACATGCTGCCCTGCCATTCTATCCAGCAGCAGTGTTCTCTTACATGTTAAACATTCTCTATCTGCTAAATGTAGCACAGAAGTTACCTTATGTAGAGGATAAAGTACTTGTCAAGAGACTGGGAAGACAGCCCACTGCTGAAACAGAGAGCTGCCTAACCCAGACCCCATGAGCAGCAGAGACACAGCATCTCTCTGGGACATCCGTACAGATGTCCTTCTAGTCTGTGGATTGACCTTCACCCAAGGGAAGCATGCAGGTGACAAATAAAAGATTCCTTAGAAGTGACAGCTGTCAGGGCCAACATAACATGAAAGCAACGAATACCCACAAGACCATAGTAACATTTGATCAGTGTTAAACTCTGCTCACTTGCATGCCAGGACCATGCTTCCTTCCTTCCAAAACTTGAAGTGAAATGTGCTGCATTTAGCATCAGTCTCCTGAGCCACCCAAAGCCTTCCATTTTGCAAAGCCACAAGCAACCTCAGTTTAGCCTGAAAGCTCTAAGAACTGTTATTCTGAAATCCAGAATAAAGTCCAGTTTCCAGAGCGGGCTCTCCCACAACCCTTTTCTAGATAGAAACATCCAGAGTTTTGCTGTTTTGCTCCAAACCTTTGTGAAGACATTTATATGTTTGAATCCTGGAAACTCTGATAAGATACAGGCTAGAATGCCTGTATCACATACAGGCTAGAATGCCTGTTTCACATAAACATTTTGTTTCCATATGCATGGATAATCCTCCTTGCCAAACTATTTCTTCAAATCCAGTATAAGGGACAGCTTTCCACTGGGAACAAGCCATGCACTATCAGTCATCCGTTCCTTATCCCTGAGAAGGAATAACTTTTCAGATTAGATGTGCATTTGATATCTATCTTTCAGTCCCCAGAGCCCAGCTGTGGCCCACAATAAGCCTTAAGTAGGCAAGGGGAAATTCCAGCAGCATAGGGAAACATAAGCAAGCCCCAAAACAGCACTCCACCCACTCCACACCACCTCCACAGCATCAGTGGTGTGACTAGAGCGCAAAGAAGGAAGAGAGAGGGAGCACAGGCAGAGTACACAACACGCCACTGCACAGCGGATAAGGACAAGTTCAGGGAGTTGTAAACAGCTATAAACCATGCCAAAGCAAATAAACATGAAAACCAGACCAGCCAGCCTCACAAGTGCATGGAGTTTGCTGCAGCACACCTGAAGATACAGATCACAATCCAAGACTTGATTGCCACCTAAGCATGTTCCACAGTCTGAAGCTCCAGACATTCCCCAAAGAGGCAAAGGACACTTCTTCCCCCTGCCTAGAAGGTGAATCATGCACCAGTTAGCTACAGAAACACTACCTGCTGCTGCTCACAAATCCCCAGGAGTTTGCTTTCAAGTTAGGGTAATTTATTTCAAAAGTTAAAACTCTAAAAGCAAAAGTCTCATCTTTGGATACACACTAGCCCATCGCTCGCTGAATGCTCTTAAAGACCTTTCATTGAACTAATTACAGGATAGGTCTCGAAATGGTGCCTCATTTTGTTTACAGGTTGCTTTCAGATAAGATCAGAAGTAGTCACTCAGTTTCAGTACAGCCTTGACTCGTAAAACACTTTCTCTAAGCAGCCAGACTGTCATTCCCACTTGCAAGCTCACTCACTGCCTTCCTACTAGCTGTGAGCTTTTGCCTCAAGGTAAGAGGACTGCATGGTTAACTGAGCAGAGACCATGTAAAGAAGTAGCAGAAAATTGCCTTGGCACAGACAAGGAATAGTAAGGCAACATAAGGCTGAGTCACCTTCCCTGGATGTGTTTTAAAAAAGGGTAGATGAGGTACTTAGGGATACGGTTTAGCTTAGGAGAGGAATGGTTGGACTTGATGATCTTAAAAGGTCTTTTCCAACCTTGTGATTCCTCTGCCTAGGGCACGCTCAGGATTTCACAGAGCTGGAGAGAAAGGTCCTCCAGTCCTCCTGGAAGCATCAGTCACAGCAGAAAGCTATCATAAAGCTGTTCTCGAAAGCCAAAGGCATACAAGGAGGGAGGCAGGTGGCATGGGAAGAGCAACACTTGAAGGAACTGTGGGTGACTAAGCAACAGAGCTTGGCTAGGTGCATAATGAGCAGTTCCCTTCTTGGCAGGCACCTTCATTCATCTGCTAGGTGATTCTGGCTCATCCTTCTGAATGATTGATGTCCTCTCCAGCTGTTGCCTGTTCCAACCCGCACCACGAGTCATTCAGCACCCAGCTGTGTTACTCACATTGCTCAGCCAGTACTGGAGGTTGGCAAACAAAAGTGGAAGAGCCTGCAAGCAAATCTATCCCTTCAGCATAACATCCAAGTTGTTCACGTTGTCCTGGTTTTCAGCTGGGATAGAGGTAGTTTTCACCAGATGCAGGGAGGGGACACAGACAGGACAGGCGACTCAAACTAGCTAAAGGAGATACTGCATACCATATGATGTCATGCTCATCATATAAAGGGGGCTGGCCAAGGAGAAATGGTGGCTGGGGACATGCTGGGTATCCAGTCATGTGAGCAAATTGCATTGTGTATCACCCGTTGTGTGTGCAATTGATTTGTATATTCTGATGTAAGTCCTGTTGCTATTTCCCTCTCCCTTTGCTGTCCCAGCAAACGACCCTTGTCCCAACCCACAGTTTTTACCTTTCCCTTGTGATTCTCCCCACATCCCATTCGGGGCAGTGGGGGGTGGGAGTAAGATGCACATGGTTCTCAGCAGTGAACCATGACACGCATCCACTTAGTTCACAGTATCTTTTAAATCAGCCTCACACTTGGCAGTCACCAGACAGCAATACATCCTCTATACCAGAAGAGCTCCTGCATCTCCCTCCCCACCCTGGCCAGCACCCTGCTTCAACTCATCATCCCGTAACAGCCTCTCTTGATCCTTCTCTAGACTTCTTGTTACTGGTTCCTTTCTGATCTAGATCCAAACTACCATAGCAACACTATTTCCAGGGTTAACAGAGCACTCATTGAAAATACCATTTTTAAAAAAAAAAAAATCTTTTAGAGGAAGCCTTTGAGTGCTCCAAGGACACAAAGTTTTCAGAGCCTGCCACGCCCCCACTCCTGTGCACTGGAAAGAGACAGCTTGAATCAACTTACTTTGGGACAAAGCCCTACTATTCCATAGGCACTGGAAACATTTGGTTACTTGTCTACTTAATTTTATTTTATTGCAGGTGTGTTCAGTGAATCGCCTCACACACATGACAGAAGTTAGATGACGCTGCCAAGAAGTTCAGAGTTTTGCAGTTTAACGATAAGCTTTAGTCATCTAGTGTGCCTTAGTTATCTCAGGTAGGTTATTGTGTCAAGAAGTTAATTAGTATTTTAATTCTTCAAGAAGTCATTCTTCATTGCAAAGTCTTTTGTTAATTGTTTTATTTTTCAGATGATAAGTCCTAATTACTTTGTCGGATTAAAATGATCCATAAGTGGATCAACTTTTAAATTTAAAAAGCTTAGAGAAAAAAGTTGTTAGTTCCCTAAACATCCAATTCATTTAAGCTAGCACTTAAAAATAAGAAACTCTGAAAAATCGAACAATGTAATTATTTTAAATGCAGGTCCCTGCAGTGAACAAAACGTCTTCCAACAGCTGAACTGCTCAGACAGGAACAGATGTCCTCTTTAGCGGACCAAGAGCAATCCCTTTAGAGACTTAAGTGTAAATACTTCTCTTCCCAGCAGAGCTGGCTCAATCCAGAAAGAAACATTATTTCAAGTAAACAGCAATGGATTAAGCTAAAATTAAGGGTCAGGTACTCCAGCTAGACCAGTCTGAAGTATTCCTGGCGTTCAATACCGTTTCCTAAAAGACAACCTGCCTGACTCCTTTATGGAGTTACGTTTAAGGTTAAGTTTCAATGGGGAAGTAACAAAAGCATGTGGGTGGCCAGAGAGCTCAACGTTCACATGCAATTTGTATGCAATTTGGTATTTCATGCCTGATCCCACCTCCCCCACAGTCCAAGACTTTTGTACAGGTATTTATGAGAACCAGAAACCCCACAGGGACCCTGTGGGAGTGAACCAGCCAAAGCCGGAGACGCAAACAAGCCAGCTGGTTCACATGGTTCTCAGGTCAGAACCAAAACTGGTAGAAAACAACCTATACTTCAGATGAATGACATCACTTTTAGGAGCTCTGACATTGGAGTCATTGCACCATTACACAGACCTGTTAGCTGGCCACATGTACCAACTTTTGAGTCCTCTCTGTATAGAAAAATACAAGGACCCCCTTCACCTACCAGCAAGCTGGCGTAGAACTCTGATCCCTTCAGATCCACTTGTTCTTGTCCCAATGCTGGGTCAGAGCACAGGATAAGTTTTCTGTAATTTTTTGAAGAGCAGCCTTATGTGGAATGGAGCAACTGCACAACCAGAGAGGGAGGATAAGCTCCACAAGGCACTACCAAGAACTAGTCAGTCAGATACAAGTGGCCATCAGTTTCTCAAAATCATTTACAAGAGGCAGACCAGAGGAATCACATATGGAATAAACTCAGTTTGCATTAAGTTTCTGCCCTTGCTTGAAACAATAGTGATTACAACAGGGAGGAAAGAAACCACAGGAATAGTTAATGAAAAACATACAGGACACACTGGTTTCAGCATAAAAGTCATCAAAGATGGCAGGTAGCTTGGGCCAAGTATCAGGAAAGGGCTGGTAAATGAATCATAAGCAGGGCTTGGCTACCAGCAGAGAGGAAGAAACACAGAAATCCAACTCTTGGGCCTAACTCACCCCAAGGAGCACCACTGCACCAGAAATAAGAGGCAGTAGACCACCACCAGTACCTTCCTCAGAGCTTCCTTTGCATGAAAAGAAGAGGACCTTGGCTAAACCACCACTTCCACCATTAGTATTGTGCTCTAGAGCACAATGGCAAGGAACGATCACTCAGATATTTCTATTCCTTAAGCTTGGAGTTGCTATGAGGACAGGGAGAAGCAGCCAAAACCCCCATTCTTCCCCAGCCAGCACTCTGTTGTGTTGGGTTTGAATTAACAAGCTCTTTTAAGCAGCATTTTCCTTACAGGCTTATTAGCTGTGTTTGTGCTTTGTTGGTAGATAGGCAGCTTGGGTGGTATTTGGTAGTCTGAGGGATGGCATCTACACCCCTGTGATAAATACAATACCCATTAGGTTTCACCACCTCCTTTGATCTAAGCTGGCTACAGAACAAGGATCCCTTCACTGGGTTGAAAGCTCAGGGCTAGTCAGTACACGGCTTGTGACTCACATCCAGCCTACATGTGAAAATAAGTACACTTGGTGTATTATAAGAGCATATTCAGAGTGTAAATACACACTGTTGTACACACTCTCTATGATACAGGCTCTGTATATATAATAATACACAGTATTATATACACAGACAGAACCACAGCAAACCAAGTGCTAAGTAAATAACCCATCTCCTTCCAGAGGAATGCTTATGACAACAAAAATCCAGAGCTTACCGCTCTTTTGCAGAGACAGGAGCAGCAGCTGGAGCGTCTGGTGAAGCTCGCGACGGGGACGGGTTCCCAAGGGCTGGGAAGGCGCAACAATGAAATGGTAAGCCACATTTTTCCCATGCCACAAAGCATCTGGAGCTTGGGAGCAGGGGGAATTCTGTTTAATTACTGATAGAAAATAATCTCAAGAGCAGGCTATGACTACATATACGCAATTAACTTCGTCCATATGCAGGCAGAAAGCGTGGGTCTGGTGTTTGCAAGTGAAGCCCCATCCCAATACAACCACTGAGAAACCTCAGATATCCAGGCAGGCAGTATGATCTGTGCCAAAATGAGATAGAGATTCTAACTCATCCAGCTTTGGATACAAATTCTTTTTACAGATGAGGGAGTTGTGAAACAGGGCAGAAGTTATGCCAGAGAAGAGGTCTCTGATCCCTGCTCTAATGTTCTAACAAAGCATTCGGCATTTCTCTCTCTCACTTTATTAGGGAGACTGCTGTCTGGATGGTTGCCGGTTTACTGTTTGCATCTCTACCCAGAGGTAAATATACTATAATTCACAGAGCAATTTGTGGAAGTATTTGTATGTGACTACACAAACTGGAAGCCAAGAATCTTGGAACAAAACAAAACAAAGCTCTGCTTTGAGGGTATTTCATCACAGTCCAAGGAGGCAAGCATAGGTAATAACCTCCAGATAAACCCCTATATCTGAAAGAAGTGGGTTCAAGATTAAGGCATTTCAGGCCCACAAATATCTACCTGTAAAGTTTATCCTGCCCACATCCTGAAAAACACTCCACAATTTCCATAACATTAAGGACAACTTGGGATCTCATCCTTTACAGCCCCCCAACTGCCTTGCATCTGGTTTTGTGTTTAAGCTCATGAAGTTGCTGGGTTCACCCCAGGCACAGCCAGGTAAGCAAAAGGAGGGAGCCCAGCTGCAGCCTCTCCCTCCCTGAACCTTTGCACATGCTTGGCCAAGTTCTAGCAGTGTTGGGCTTCTAACATTGTCTAGATTAGATATGATCTTCCCTATGAAAGAGGGACATTACCTTGTGCTGATGGGGGAGTTTTGTGCTAGCTGCAGGGACAACTCCCTATAATTTCCTTATCTGAGGCTTAAATTCAGCAATATTAAGACCTCTGTGCATTATCAAGATTCCTCTTTTTGCCAAGAATTGGATCACTTTTACCAGGCACAACAGTGGTTGAGGAGGCTTACATGTCACTAGAAGTAGTCTCCCTCTCTCTTCTGGAAGCACACTGACATTTCAAGGGAAAAATGTTCCGATGTCTCAATAGAGCGGGATGAAAAGTGTCTTGCCACTCAGGGAGTGTTCTTTCAGTAGCTGAGTGCACCTCCAGGTACATGGAGCCATCTAAGTGACTACCCTTTGACTTCTGGGTTTTAGGTTTTGTTTGTTTGGGGACAGAAAAAATGTCCCCTCCTTCAAGTCAGGGATTTCAAGTTCAGCATTTCTGAGCAAGCAACTGAGATTGCAGACAGCCCCCTACCCTCCCCAAAATACTTTTGCATGTAAGATAAATGAGCCTGTAAGGAATCATACAGTACTACCTCAACAAAGTAGCACATTTCTGTTTGAGCTCATAAGTGCTCATACACAATTCCCCATTACCTTGTTTCTAACACTGATGCTTCCTTCTGCTTATCCCCTCACACTGTTAAACTACTTTGTCTACAGTCAGAACTATGCTAACACCAACAACTTGAGACAGGCTCAAGAACTTTTCACTTCCAGGCCCCTTTTCCACAAGACATAAGCTCTAGATCACCTGCTGGTTATTCTAGATTCCACCATTACAAACAACATATAATTAGTAAGCAAAGATGATTGCCCTAGATCCTCATCAGTTGACGGACATAGGTGGGAGCCTTTATGAGCTTCCCTGCACTGCACCTTAGATACCAGTGTGGCAATGTTTCCTCTCTCCAGGAATCTTACAGATTGGCTAAATGAGCATGCTTGACTTCACCTTGAGAGCCTTAAACACTTAGGCAATTAAGAAAAAAAATCAACAAACCACAAAATAAATTATTTTCACTTTACACTTGAGTCTTACAACCGCAAGTGAAAGCTGCTAGCTAACGACATCTTTTCCCACAGTAGAGAGCTACACACAAAGCTTACAGGGCAGATGAGCACTACTTACTCTGCTTTGCACACCCCTGTAGCAGCTGCCACCATCCTCACTGCACAACCCCTTCAGCCATCTGTCCAGCAAGCTCTTTGCTCCCACACCTCCCAGTGCACCACAAGCCTCAGCAAAAACACTCAACATAGCATCACCCATCTTCAGCATGACTTCTCTCCTCAAGGCTGGCTTTTGTAGGAGCATTTATTTGACTTGCACCCAGAAGTCTGTTCTTCCCCCCTACAAAAGATATCAGGCAGCTGTAGGCTCTGCTAAATGAATTGTTAGAGCTAGATTTCAGTCATACATGCCTGTCCTAGGCAACTCTAGCAAAGTCTCCTCCTTTTCCTCCTGCTGCCCTGGTTTTACCAGATGAATGCAGTGTAGGTTAAACCCCCAGAGTCAGGACAAGCACCACAAGGCTTGTACACCATATCATGCAGGAAAGGCACAGTGATGCTAGGCTCAGATGTTCTGGGCTCCTCTGTCCTCATATCTTCAGGGAAAGAATGAAGAGGCACAAAGCAAATAGATGCACTTCTAAAAACAGTACCTAATTTAGAAGTGACTGCAATTGGGAGATAGGACCAACGGACTTTCTTTGTCTTTTGGTCATTAAACAAAGGTTTATTGTCCATTTTTCTGACCAAAGCTACATGGGCTATCTTTTCTTCATCCACACGCAACACCCTAAGTTGCAAGCATGCTCTCTCCTACTGGCATCCTGTGGACAGGACTCTTCCTGCTAGAAAGCTCTTCTGGAGGCTCACTTCTTCCAGGGTTTACAAAACACACCTGTGGCAGCCTCAGGCATGCTCCTCTCCACTTGTACTTTGTTAATCATGGCCAGCCATAATTACAGTCTGGTTTTGGGCATGGCTTTACCTTGGAGAGGCTCTGCTGAGCACAGCCTCATCATCTCTGCAAGCCCAATAAGCTCAGGGACAGGGCTCAGGCTGCTCCTATGCCTCCCTGCCCTCCCTCAGCTGGCAGCAGCCCTTCAAGGTGCCCTGGGGACAGCTATGTCTGGGTACATCATTCATTACAGGGTTGAAGCAACCTCTGTGGGGGAGTGTAGTATCATATGATTTATGGTAGTGAGGGTACAGTACAGTGGAGACCAAGCTTTATTATAAATAAAATAAGCCCCTTGTTTGGATGCTGTTATAATTCAGGTTCCCCTCAAGAAGCAAAATCTAGTCAGCAACTGATACAGGCTGAAGATGGTTAAGCTCTCCACGCAGTAAGGGGACTGGCTCTCCTTCCACTGACAACCAGCCATAGCACTAGAGATCTGTGGGGTTTTTCAGTTAAAAGTTTACATTATTGGGCAAAAGCAGACTGGGATTTTCAGCTGAAAAACCTACGGAAAGCTGGTGTTGGGTGACAAGAGTTGTTTATTCAAGATAGTTGCTTGGTTCTGCGCTTTCGCTCACTGAACTACACTTTTCCTTCTGCTTTTATGTCTGTCTAGATGGACACAACGTGACATCAAAAAGCCTCAGAACAGACACTGATTAATAGGGAAACAGGGGCCCGAGCGTTTAACAAGCAGAGCCCTGGCTGATGTCAGTGACTTAAAGGGGGAACTGGGACTCTCTGCACAGAGCTGGTGCAGGCCTAGAACACAGGAATGACCACACTGCAACCAAGAATTTCTATATTTACTCTGATTACATCCTCCTTATACTTCAGAGAACTTTGGCCATGGAAACAGATCAAGCTGTTTCACAGGGAATTTTAGCCTTTCTTCTTGGCACTGTCATAGACTTAACACTGCTGTTCTGCTCCCTGCTGGGGATGAGAGTTTCCCATCCTAATTAATTTGTCTGCATTTTAACTTATAAAATAATTTTTATGTTTATGCTCAGCACATTGTCTGCTGAAAATACCTCGTTGTTTAGGCTTTATAAATGCATGGAAACCTTCTTCCATACCCCCATCTCCCTCTAGAAAACATAACACCATGGTCTAGTCAGGGTCGTTCTACATGGGAGTAGCAGACTCCCCCATTTATGCAAGTTTTAGTACACTCCCAACTATCTTGGAAGAATTTATAAAAATAATTTGTATCAAATCTATTAAATGAACAGTGTGTGAGTGAGATGCACCTGGGTTCATGCCCTGCCTGTCAGCAGTATCCATTGCCCCAAGACCTAGGAAAAGTAACTTTATCTGGGGTACTGGGAGAATAACTATGCTGAGGAGTCCAAGAGCCCCAGGGACAGAGCCTTGGGTGCCCCCAGACGGACCAGCAGAAAAAGGCTGCTTTGGTCAGACCCTCTGCAAGATGCCACAGAGGAAGGGAGACAGAGCCGCTGGCAGCTTATGTACACATCAGGAGCCACAACCTGGTGAACAATGGGAGCTGGGGGAGACCAAACTCAGAGAGGACTTTTCTCTTGCTGATATCACATCCTTTTCACGCTTCTCCTTTTGTTCAGCCAGACTTCCTACCAAACCAAGACTTGCTTAATCACGTCTGCTCGTCTTCACTTCCTGCATCCCCTTCTTCCCCTGGGAACTGACCGATCAATTAAAATCATATCCGACACCCCATCTCAAAGACTAAGATCCCCAGAAGCTGGGAGAAAAATCACCAGCTAAGGACACAGGTTCAAGCAGCACCCACACTGACACAGCAATAGCACATAGCAAGATCTATCTTGCTGCACAGCTGGCTGGGCACAGAGCACCCAGGGCCCTCAGTCCTGGCACAGCTGCCTCCTATCTGACCAGGGAACAGGATGCAGGCAGAGGAAAGGGGTAGTAAGAGATGCAAGGATGATGCTGGGAAGCTAAATTGTAGGAGAGCTATTGTCCTTAGTTCTGCTGGGCACTGAGAAAGTTGTGTATTCTTTATTCCAGGTCAGCCACACAAAGAGTACCATGCGTTTGTTGGAGAAACTGTCATTTTGCCTTGCACCACCACCTCTCCTGGAGAGCTGACCCTTTCCCACTCAAAGCTCTACTGGCAAATAGACTCTCTCTTGGTGCACTTTTTTTACAATGGGCAGGATTCGTTGGCGTCCCAGCACCAACGGTACCGGGGCAGAACTAGTCTTTTCTTGGACGAGATGAAGCATGGCAACTTTTCCTTAAAGCTCTCCAATGTCCAATTACTGGATGCAGCTGTGTATAGTTGCATCTACAGACAGACTGGGGATCTTCCCAACGTCACACAGAAATCTAAAATTCAACTCATTGTCTCAGGTAAGGTTGTTCACTTATGGTTTTTTAGTTCAGAGGGAGGGAGGTGAGGGCAGCATTTCTTGTTCCATATATGGCCACTGACAGGGATGACTTCAATTTTTAAAGCAAATCTTCGCTCAGCTTCACTCTGTTCCTTGCTTTTTTGGAAGAGTGAGAGAGGAGGGAAAAAAACCCAAAATCACATGTTTGTTAAGCTTCACCACAGCGTAACCACGGAAGCAGTGGGACACCTGAAGGCAAGCTGCCTGCCTCCTTCCCCTCCCTTCACAGGAGACATTAATGAGTAATGAGGTCTCATGGACTTCTAAGCATTTAGTTATTTATGGTATCATACTGCCCTGGATCCACCTTGTCCCAGAGGAATGTGAGAGTTCAGTTTATTGTTTGTAGTTGGATCTGTAAAGCAGGCTGGGGTCCAAAGTTCGGGTCTGCTTTACAGACCCTGTCAGAGGAAAGGTAGGCAGTTGCTAATTACCTTTTCCCTTGCAACTGGAAGATCCGGATCTGGTGGTAAGGCTGGGCATATGCAACAAGGGTTATTCTTTTTCTTCCTTAGGAAAATGAGTGAGACTGTAACCCTTGCTAACCACTAAGCTAACGTGGTTGAACTACCTGCAAGCATGGCCAGCAGAATGATGGGGCACTGGGTTTGACCAGCAAATGAAAAAGAAATCCTAGGTTTTTATGGTGTCTTGCTTGAATAAAGGAGCTGGAAACTTTCATTGCAGTCAGCCACACACATTTGATTTGGCTTAAAATAGAAAAAAAATGTTTTCAAGCACTAGAAACCCTTTAATTTATTTGTTTTAATACACACCATTCTCAAGGGAAAAATGCTTTAAAATGTGAAGTGAAATACCTTTGTTCAGTAAATTTCAACGTGAAATGTTTCACAGTTTTCAAAATAAAAAAAGGTGTTTTGAAAATGCAAAATAAAAATGTTTTCACCATCTGATTTTTGGGAACAATAGAATGTCTATAACTCTGTGCTCATATTTAACTTTTCCATTTGTTTGGCAAATGTATCCTTTCTCAGATAAAACCCACTAACCCTTAGATAATTTTCAGTACCCTTTTTCTGGCTGAGGCTAAAGCAACTAACTTTGATTATTGCGTTGGTTTTTTTTCCAGTTCCATCTAGCACGGAGAAGGCACCTTCCCCTTCTGGTAAGGCAATGATTCTTAAACTGCTAAGTGGCTAAGTGATTAGACAGTGATTTAATTTGAATATATGCACAACTGCTTAAATGTCCTGAATAGAGACAGTCCCGTAGATGTCTGATGCTTGCTCTCCCTTCCCAAGTCTACCAAAATTGCCTTGCTATGAATGAACTACCTGATCAAGGGGTTTATTACCTTTTGGGTAAATAAAGTAGTAAATATTCTAAAAACACATGTGAGCTTCTTTGGGAAAATTAAAGTAGATTTCATCCAAAGGCCATTCTGAAGCAGAGTGAAGACGCTAAAGCCTGAGTTTAATCATTGCAGAGACGTAAATATTCAGGATAGGTTGAATGAATTGTGGCTGTTCAGCCTTGAGAAAAGAAGACTGAGAGGGAATCTGATCCATGTTTATAAACATCTGAAGTGTGGGAGACAGAGGGAAATGGCCAGCCTCTTTTCAGTGCTCAGTGGAGACAGGACAAGGGGCAACGGCTGCACGTTGGAGCACAGGACGTTCCACACCAATATGCAGAAGAACTTTTTCGCAGTGAGGGTGACAGAGCCTTGGCACAGGCTGCCCAGGGGGGTTGTGGAGTCTCCTTCTCTGGAGGTATTTGAGACCTGTCTGGATCCTTGCCTGTGTGACCTGTCCTAAGGAACCTGCTTTGGCAGGGGGGTTGGACTCAGTGATCTCTGGAGGTCCCTTCCAACCCCTACAGTTCTGTGATTCTGTGAACTACATTATGCTCCTTTGTAAACGCTTCAGGAGTGAACGCGACACAGAAGGGCGGTCCAGCCCTGACATGCCATAAAAATCCTGCTCGTAAGCCAAATTACTGTTATTAGCTCAGCAAAAATCTTAAATCGGTATCAAACCTGGAACATTTTGTCATATAAAAATCAATAGCAGGAATTAGTATTTTACTCAGCGTGGCTGAAAGATGTGATCCATTACATAGCAGTAGTTACATTACAATTAAGGGAATCAGGTCAGCCACGAGGCGATGTTACAGACAGATTAAGCAGCAATAAACTCGAATAGGAACTAAGGAAGAGAAACATTCCAGTGTTTTATCTCATGACCACAGAGAAAAAAAATAATCTCCATACTTCATGAGCAATAAACAACTTGATAAATTATAGGAATATCCTTTTTAGACCTAAGATATCTCCTCTAGCTGGCTTAAAGGTCTTAAAAAAACCATGAAGTTAAATAAAGGATAGTATCACATGCCTTACATGACACAGCACCACTTTATAACATTATAAAAGCAAACAGAACTGGAATAACTGGAATATCTCTAGCTGTTAACCTCCCACGAGAAATAAGAAATTATCCAGAGTCAAACATTACAATGTGGGAGCAGTGGAAGATTCTCAAAGCCAAAAGGTCAGTAGGCTGTGATTTAAAGGGGAAAGTGGTGTATGTGTTTGACTCAGCCAAAAACTCTCTGAGGAACTTTTCCTCAGTATAAGCTAAAGTGATTTGGACAAGGACGACAAGCTGAATCACACACTTTGGATACCTGAAGGTTCTTGTACTGTTGGCATTCTGGGGGACCTGGGAATGGAGGAAAGAACAAAAGCCTAACTTTTGAAAACTTTTTTTTTTAATTTTTCAAAAAGGAAAACCATATTTCCTGTTGTCACTTCTTTTAAAGAAAATCAGCAGCCACAGCTTCCATATTTTTTTTTTAATATTCAGCAATTTCTTAGGAAAGGGAAGAAAAGAATCTGGTTTGTATTAGTTGGTATTCTAGAAGGGACTTGGAAAAGTGAAATGACCTGCTGAGTACAAAGACACAGTATGCAGAACACGTTCTCACACTCTGAAGTCATCACAACCAGATCAGCAGATACTTAGTATTTTTATATAAAACAGCAACAGTTTTGATCTGTTTCACTGCTTCTTCATTTCTGTTTATTTGCTGGATTGATTATTTTTCCTAATTATTGAAAACAGTCTAATTTTACCATCTCTCTGTCTATCCTGTGAGACATCTTCTGGGTCAATCGAATCGGATTTCATTTCTTTTTTGGGGGAAAAATTAAAGTGCCTGGAGGAGGTCCCAAGAGGCTGGGAGACTTGCTGTTACCCTACCTGTATTTCAAAGCGTTAGTGAGGACTACGCTATGTTTCTTTGCTGCTTATGTGTCAGTACTCCTTCTAGGAAGAGGGGAAGGATGCACCCCTACCTACTAGCGGTACAGCAACTGCAGCAACGTGCTGACAGCTGATATCTTGGAGACAGGAACAGCTTAAGAATCGGTATAGAAAGCAATGCACAGCCCGGTCTTCCCAGAGATGGGTTTGGACCTAAACACCTGTAGGAAAAACTTCCCTTCTTCTTAAAGCAGTGGTTATTTATTTATTTATTTATATTACTTGTGTCCTACATCCAGCACAGGATCTGTGCCAAGGCTCATTTGTGCCCTGTGTCCACACTGCAGCTGATGGACCAGGACTGCTACACAGCGCTGCTGCCACCCAAGCGCCTGTGGCCTAGACCTTTTAATACCTAATAACATTATTCCAGGATGCTTAATTACAGCACCTACCCCAGGTCCTCAGTAGGGAGAACAATCATGCATTTTATCCTCTTTTAGTCGTCATCATCCTACCAGGATTTTCAACAAGTATTATCAGTCACCCAGAAAAGGAAGTCGTATTCATGGTTTCTGAGGGTCCGTGCCTTTCTACAAAGGACAAAAAGACATTTGTCACAGTACCTTCACACTGTGCACACACACACTCACAAAGGACAATTTTGAGAACAAGCCAAAATCCACATGGCTTTACAAACAATCTTTTACCAATGTATTTATGTGAAAACTTCAATTACCTTTCCTGTCAAGCCACCGGTTACATGCTGACTTTGTCTTCTTTTAATTTTTCAGCACACAGTCAGATCTCTGCCAGAAGCCCTGCGGTTGCGCCGTGTCTGGCTATACTTCCCCTATCTTTCCACCTCCTGGTCACACTGGGGATCTAGCACCTGTAACCAGGGGAGCCAACCTTTTCTTTGGGAAGTTCTCCTCACCGGAGGACCTTGCCAGGCAGAACAGCTCTGTAGGGTCCGCATGTCAATTGATCCAGAGCCACGTGGAAGAAACACTGAGCACTGGGCGCTTATGACCTGCATTTTGGTGTTCCACAAAACCAAAGGCGGCAAAACTCAGAGGTGGCAACTCTGCTACTTAATTCATTTCTTGGAGCCCAGGTTTAGTGCTGCCAGTATGAAAACTTTATTTCAGATTTTGTGGTTTTGCTTTAACGAGCGGACAAAAGACTCACAAAACTACGGGGTCACATTATAATTGACCCTAGTGAGACCTTTTGCTCCAGATCTCATCTGCTGTCTTTCGAGAGAACTGAAAGGAGCAGAAGGGGTAATTACCCTGCGTGTCAGATAAAAACTGGAAGTAGGATGATGCTTGTGTTTTGTGAAACATAAGAATGGAAACCTCGTGAAACTTGAGCTTGTGGCATTTCAGCTTCTATTTTTTACTCTTAAGCATCACGGGCTATCAGTAACAACTTCTTTTCCACAAGAAATGTAGTATTTCTTCAGCGGAAGCGTGAAGCTGACCGAGAAAGATGGTGGAAGTTCATAAAACATCAGCATTAAGGAAGGAAGTGATGTACCATTACAAAATCCACTTCTAAATAAGCCAAAAGCTCTAGAAGGCAGAATTTGGTATTTTCTCTTTTTGTCATAAAGGACAGCAAGGTAATCATGATCGCCATGCAAAAGCTGGATTCGTAAGCCAGAACTGTGCAATAAGAAATTGTTACTGTGACAAAGTTACTTCTTTAAAGATAGTACCTTTGAGAAAAGAAAAAAAATTAATAAAACGACGGTCAGAATAATTGTAATTGATAGCTATGCAAATTAAATGGGCTTAGTTCTGTGAAATACTTGGTTCAACACAGATGTCCCATGCAAAACCAAGATCAAAAGGGTCCAGTGTACCAACAGCATCAGGAAAGTGCCCAAGTTTTGCATCAGGCCAGCACTGCTGCCAGCACCCTGTTACAGAACTGAGAAGCATCCGGAGAACTACTCACCGGGGCTGGCGAACAGTGGTGACTGCAATGTGCTGCTGGCTTAGCCCTCAAGGAGAGGGAAGTGACGCATAAGGACGCACATAAAGTCGTTTTGATTTGGAACGGTTCCACCCTCTTTCCAAAGGAAAGACAGGATTGTTTTTGCAAGGAAGGGAACAGAACAAAATAAAGGTTAAAATGGTATGCATTGAGGGAAAGGAGATAGTTAACTTTAACTTCCTTAACGAAGGGCCCTGTCCCCACAGTGGGGGACAGAGACAAAATCCCAGGCCAGCCTGTGCTGCAGCTGCAGTGAAGCTTGGCTGGCTCTTAGCTAACCCAGGGTGCAGCGCAGCTTGGCCTCACAGCTGGGGTCCCACTTCACAGGCAGGTTTGTATGTAAGAATTGGACATACTCTGGCAGTCCTTTTACATCTTACCCTCCACATGTTTGCCTTAGATGCCATGTATTTTTCAAAACCTGATTTGGTGAAAAATAAAAACCTAAAAAAAACCCCACCCCACCGTGATGAGAAACATTACCTGGTCTCCAAGAACTCTTTATTTCCATTGTGGTTGTTCCTACAGTTAGCTGTGCATCCCGGACAATCAGAAAGTATAGAAGGTGGCATCACTACATATCCCAACACTCCAAACTGCTTGCCCTCATCTCAAGGACCGTATGACTTCTAAAAGTCTAACAACCACTGGGGCAGCCCACTGCTTTTCCAAGGGTGGCAAGGTGCACGAACACCTTGAGCACCTCCGCTCACATGCGCAAGCTGTGTCACCGTACCGCTGCATTTCTTGGGCAAACAAATGCAGAGTTACTGCAGTACAGGCCTCAGTGCTGCAGAGAGGGACAGGACAGCTGGGCGCTCCAGAGCAGGCACCGTGCTGGATGGTACCTACCAGGAATTCCCAGTTCCCTAGGCTGGCTGCCACTCTCCCCCTCAGAACTGATTCTCATGGCCTAGGATGAATCACAGCAAGTGCATGAGCAGATGAAGGTGGGAGGAATGGGGAGGGGTGGGGGGGAAGGCAGCTGGATGATCTCTAAATGTTGCTTACAACCCTACTTTTTTATGACTCAGATTTGCAGTGGCACTTGGGATGTTTAAACATCTCTTTTTATTGCATTTTCCCAGAGCTGCAGTTAATCCCACTAATAATATACAAACGTCCATTCTAATTTCCATGGAGACTGACTGCAAGGGAAGGTTTGAATGAGTAGCGGGCCTTGATGTGTCCTTCCTTGTCTGGGCGATGATGCAGCACGTGCCTGTCTTACAGTTCAACTCGTCCTGCGGGACACAAAGCAACACACAGTTCTTGTGATTCCCAGAGTTTCAGGAACAAGAGGGGCAGCTTTGAAAACCAAAGAGCCCAGTTCACACATTTAAGGAGGAGGAATCTCCACTTCTCTCACTGGTAGTACCTTGGTGGCCCACACCTATGTATTTCAGACAGCTGCTAATCTGCTGCGTTAAAGAAGTCCTTAAGAGATCTTTGCACATTATTCTTGCAAGAGAATGACTCTAAAAGCAAGTTCATCTTTTTCATGTTTGACAGCGATGCCAGTGAGAGACAAAAAGCAGTTAGTTTGCCAATCCTGTAGTTTACCTAAATTTACAAGGCCAGTTTAACTGGTTAATGCTGAGCTGAGCTTGTTTCAGTTCCATCTGATGTGGGAGAAACAGCCTATACAGAGCATCAGCAAGAAATGAATGTGATACATTTGATGTGTCACATCAGATACAATACATTTGATGCAGAATTTTCACTGTTACTGCAGTGAAACCCTAGGGCAGTCACTCACACAGCAAGATACTGGGCAGCTGAACAAAGGGTACTGAAAAATACTGAAAATAAGCACGCAAGGTGTTTATTTTTAAATATACAGCAGGAAAATTCTGCTGCTATGGGTAATGCAATCCTTGTTGCAACATCTGTTTCAGCTTGTGGGATTGCCCAGGTTTTGTCTCTTCTCTTCCCCTCTCTCTTTCTGGAGAGATTCTGACCACCACTGAAATCACCTTGGAAAAGATAATGAGTATCAGGTCCGTCACTCTTCCAAGGACTAAGGCTGATCCATACAGCAAGAAAGTTTCCCCTTAGGCACAGCAAGCCACGGGAAGGAGGAAGAAAAGCAGCTCAAACAAAAGCCTCAAGTCCTGGAACGCAGGGCACTCGCAATTATTAGCAGATGGAGGATTATCCAAGATCCCACTCTGAAAAAATAAAAACTCTGTACACACACATGAGATCCTGCTAGCTTGCAAACACACAGACCCTTAAGAATCAGTGTTTCCTTCAAGGAGTATTTCTTGGCCTGATAAAAGTCTCTCCCTATAAACCTTGGTTTTGGGTCACCTTGTCTATTATAGCCAAACAAACCAAACCAACCAAAACAAAATGCAGAAACCAACCCCCCCAAAAAGCCATCACCACCACCACCAAAATAAACCCAAACCAACCCCAAACCCCGTACCCCACTGTGTACTTTTATGACTTTATACTACACTTTTCCACATTTTTCAGTTATAATTGTATCACAGAAAGGCTTTATTGCTTAATGGAAGCGTGCTTGATATTACACTTTACAGGAGGATGAATAAGACGTCATTGTGTTGAAGAAATGAGTCTTAACAAGACAGCAGGACAGAGGCATTCATTGCCATGGAACTAGATCACCTTTTTTCTTTCCCTTGTCAAACAAGTAAGGAAGCGGAATTTACTCGATTCCCTCTTTGCCAGCGTAGAAAATGTCACACAGAAAACAGCAGCAGGAATATTGCCCCTGGGCGAGCAGAAGCCTGCCCAGAAAACTGTTCACCAAGTGCCCTCCGCTGGCCACAGACCACACGGCTCAAAACGAAGAAGCGCATCCCAGCCCCTCGCTCTCGTTTCTGCTTTCAGGAGCAACAACAACAAAAAAACCAACCCAAAAAACCAAACCAAACCAACAACAACAACAAAAAAAAAAAGCCCAAAAAACCGCACCGCCGTCAAATTTGTCCACACGGCAACAATCTGCAGAGAAACACCCCGTGAGACGGCGTTCGGGTGTCAGCACAGGCAGCTCCCCGCCGGTTAACCCCATCGCATCTCTGGAAATCCAGCTGAGGCGAGAGGGGCACGTTCTGCCGCTGCCTTCAGTGGGCAAAGTTCTCAGCTGGGTCCCGAAGAGAAGTGTCAGGGTCCGTAAGCCGGGCCCTGCGTGCCTCCTTGCGGAGGTTTGGGGAAATCACAGCCTTCTACTTAGTTCCGATAGCGTCTAATGAAACACGTTCATCATAAACTGCCATCCACCTGGCTGAAACTAGCCAAGCCCTCGGCAGCTCCAAGGAGCCCTACGGAAGGAAAGGAAAAACCCAGCTTGGCAGGCAGACGACTCTGTTATCACCTCCAAATGCATGTGGAATTTCCCTCCAAATTTATGCTGGCTGAAAGCCATGGCAACAATCGTTTGTTTCCCACCAAAATGAAACAACCTCCCATTAATAAGAAATAAAGCCCTTTAAAAAAATGTATCAGAGGTTTGTACTCAGCACGTTACTGTGACATTAGAGGTTAAAAAAAAAAATCTGGTGTATGAGATACTTTCTCCCTTACAAAAATTTTATCTCTGAACAATGGAAAGGAAAAGAAACGAAAAAAAAAAAAAAGGTTAAAAGTTGCTCTAAACCCTGATTATTTCTGGAAAAAAAACATTGTATTCAATTCCCCAGTGCACATCCATTTTTCCCACCCCCCACCCCCCCCCAAATGTCCAGGCTCCCAGCACTGGCAGCACTGCACAGGGAGGGTGCTTCTCCAAACCACCTTGAACACTTCTCAGGCACTGAGGAGGAGCTGGTGCCTTAAGCACTCTTGTTACAACCCACAGAGCCCTGGCCAACTCCAGCATTTTGGAATGCTGCTGTTATTTAGCAGATGAAATGTCACATCTAATTAGGTGAGCTTTGTGATTTGCATACTGGATTGTAAGCATGTGCTACCGTGATGATCCAAGCTGGCTGCTGCTGAGTCAGGGCTGGACACAACCATCGCTGCATGTGTGTAGGAAGGTATACAGCAGGTTAAAGCACTCTCCACTTGTCCAGCACCCTCTGGGTGTGAAGGAAGGAACTGGGGATTCAAGGAAGAATATCAGAGGACTGGAAAAAGAGGCACCATCTGGATGATCTACCAACCAACTTGCAACAGCAGCAATTACTTCAAAAAGCCATCTTTTTCCACAGGACCCCTGAATCCAAGTCTCGGGCGCTGAGAAAACTTTGTGTTGCTGCGGCTGCACTTGGTAGGACCTGCGGATCGGAGCAGCCCTGAACATGACACCCAAGGGGAGCTAATGGGAAGAATTAACTCACTGCTCCCAACAGCAAGGGTTGCGCTGCATACAGGTCATGCTTACAGGAGAGGAAGGGACCCTTAGCAGGCAACAGCTGTTCACCCTCTGCTCCAGGGACTTCAACACCATCTCTGCTTTGCTTGTTACAAGATTTCCTTTAAAAGACTTGCAGGTAAGGAAAGACATGTTTTAAAATGTCCTTCCTTCCATTTTACAGGAACTATGACCTCCCCTACTCTGCTAAGCCACTGTTGACAAAATTTACAAACATCCACTTACATACAAGCAAAGCTTATGGAGAGAAGTATTTGCACTGAATGACATAGTGGCAGCGGTCTGTCTCTTACCAACTTGGTACTGAACGTTTCATGAAGAATTTGATGAACAAGCATAAAAGCTTGAGAACATGCCCAAAATCCTCTTCATGAGTCATACCTACCACCACAATGCCTTGCTTTCTGGGTACAATTCCTTTGTAACCACACTGGAGTCAGCCATTTGCAGGAGAGACCTCTATGGAATCCCTCAAGAAACAAGTGCCAACACTCAAGTGCAAGTTCCCATCTTCTAAACCCAAACGTGATGGGGTTTAGCAACAAAAAGTTTATCACAAAGAGGCTCCAGAAGGAAAAACACTTACTCTGGGAAGACTGAACTCAGCAAGCTGAGCATGCTGGCCACTCATGCTCCAGCTTCATTCCTCCTCTTTGGTCTCCTCAATAAAAAAACCAAAACAATAAATGAGTTCCACATCCCTAGCAAATCTTCAGCTGCAGACATTCATCATCCAACCCAAACAGACTTCCAGATTTCATTTATGAAACACACAGTTCTCCCTTAACAGTAACTGGTCCGCTTCAGCAGGTGTGTCTTGTAAAAGTAACTTTAATACCAGACAAAGGGTTTCATTTTGTTTGTTTGAACCTTAGAATTGCTGCTTCGCTGAAGAGGAAGGTGACAATTAAGTTGGAAGGGGGAAGACTACTGGGTTATAGCCTGAAAAAATGTCTCAGATGTGAAGAGAACTGAAAAGCTGAAAAACTACAGGAATGTATCAACCCATGTATGTTGTTAGAGGCAGCTGTCAAACAAAAGTGAAGGGACAAGGCTGAGCTAAAGGCAGAAATTAATTTATTTGTACATTGTTATTGCAGACAATCAGTAACATTTCTTTGGAGAAAGCTTCATTACCCTACAGCTGGGAAAGGCAGAATCATTTGAGACCAGTTTTTGAATCCACTGCTCGTCATGCAACTACTTCAGCATTGGTGTGATCCTTAAAAATTGTGCGTCACATCAGCGGACGTGTTCTCCTTCATTTCAACCCCTCTTCGGCTACACTGGGCCAATGGATGAGGTTTTCAAAGCGCTAGTGTCGTGACAGCTAAGATGTATCCTGATGCTGACTGGTATTCAGAATGGACTCTCTGTAAAAACATGATTCTTTGAAATGGAAACACAAAACATTCATCTTTTAATTAATGCCAAGCTAAAATGAAGATGCAGAAGTCTATTCCCTTGACAGCGACCCTGGCATTCAGTTCACAGACACAGGCCTGAGCACACAAACCTTGAACCACGCACTAATTCCACTCTACTCCCACTTGTCATCCACTGGATACAACACCACTGCACCTGCTACATCCCTGCAACACGTCTGCCCTCAGCGTCTGAAAGGCCCTTTAGTCTCCTCCTGCCCCCACAGAAATGACGTGGCATCAGGAGGGATGCTTTCAGAATACGGCCATGCAGCTCCCTCCAGCTGAAGCAGCTCAAGAAAGTACTGTGTCTCTCAGGCCAGGCTGCTTCTACTCCGTAAGCCCTTCTGCAGTCCCCTCCCTCAGAGCAGGTGAGGAAGGTCCTGCCGCTGGGAATCAGTCAGCTTCGTATCCGCGTTCACTAGAGTGTGGACAGGACAAGCAGGTGAAAACATTTCCATTGGCCCATGTTACACGTGACACTACACCCTACACTGAGGCATTTCCTATTTGCCAGTTAGTTTCAGCACATTCTTCACCATGGCCCCGATGCCATCGAAGATATTATGGAGTTCTGTTTCACACATGAATGCTGGGGTAGTGACCACCTTGTTTTTCGCGTCCACGTGAGCTTCGTGCAAGGCAGTTAAGGAAAACACAGCCCATGTCTCACTCGCAGGTGCTGTCTGCAAAACAAACCATCGCTGACAAGACCTCACAGCTCCACTGGCCTAGAAAACAAAGCACCTCCCAACATATTGCACCGTCCAGCTGTGAAAACAGCTGCAACCTATATCCCAAGATCCTAGGAGTTATTTCTGCCAGAAATACAAACGGTGCAAGAGCAATCTCAGGGAATGCTCAGCAGCAGAGAGAAAGCCTACGGAATTTGCAATAAAATGCCTCTGAGTGGAGTTTAATTACAGCGTTGGCCTTCAGGAACAGAGAAAAACAGTCTCAAAGCAAACTGACCAGCTGTAACTCAGGGCAGTTTTATGTGCAAATTCACTCAGTGTTTACTGCATGGGTGTCCAGGGAAGTTCTATGGCAATGACGGAGACCACCTAACTATGCCAGACGACGTTTGTACAGGAGACAGCGTTCCTGATCACTCGCTGCATTACATGTGACCTGCTACACGCTGTATATTCCCACAGAATTTTAAGAGGAAAAGCATAGACCCTTGTCCTCGTTTCGGCTAGGATAGTGTTAATTTCTTTTCTATCAGTGGATGGAACACCATGTTTGGGAGTCAGGATGAGAGCAGTACTGATAACATGCTGATGTTTCTAGCTGTTGCCAAGCAGTCAGCGGCTTTTCAGTTGTTCATACTGCCCTGCTAACAAGAAGGGAGGGGACACAGCCAGGACAGGTGACCTGAACTGGCCAAAGGGGGTATTCCATGCCAATTAAGTCATGCTCAGCATAAAAGGGGGGCTGGTGGGGGGAGGAGCACTCAGCTCCGGGATGCACAGCTTTGGGGACAGTCCAGGGTTCAGGACAGCTCTGAGCTGTATGGCTTGAGTCTGCGCAGTTCGGTGAGAGACTGCATTTGTGTATCACCAGTTTCATATATTTTGCTATAAAGTCCTGTTATTATTATTATATCTATTTTTCTGCTATCCCAGTAAACTATCCTTATCACAACCCGTGAGGTTTTGGTTCCTTGGGTTTCCTTCTCCTTCCCTCTCACCCTCCCTCAGCTCCCCCCCCCCACTCCCTTTTAAAGAACAAGCAGCTGCGTGGTGCCCGGCCCTAAGCTGGGGCAAAACCCGCTGGAATGGCACATCACTAAGCCGCCTTTCAACATGGAAATAAGCAGGAAAGGATATAGTTACTTCTTTCACACAGTGCTTTCCTCCCAGTTCTTTGATGGCTCCTGCAGTCCCAGCGTAAGGCCATTTGCCACCTTCCTCCTCTTCATGACCCACAGTCACTTCAGCACCAGAGAGAACCTTTGCTGCCAACACTGGGGAAATGCAGCAAAGACTGGAACAGAAGGAATGACAAGAGCGATTCAAACTCGCTCCTAATTAGAAAGATTCAAATGGATGTGGTCTTACAAATCCAAAAGCCATCACAAGGCAGCTTTCATTCAGCATCGTCCTACCTCCTTCGCTGACAAACACCTACACACACATGCATCTTGAAAACCATTCAAAAACTAATACAAAACACAAGACGCTGCTTCTAGTTCCAGAAGTAACGGCTGCACATGTCAAGAGAACACAGGGACATCTCCACACTTGTGCTACCACACAAATGCCCCAAACGACATACGTACCCAATGGGTTTCCCTGCTCTGTGGAAGTCTTTCAAGACACGTTCAACTTCTCTGTTCACCTTGCAGTCTTTCCCATCAACAGCAAAGGTGGATCTGCCACAAGAAGAAACTTGGTATGTACCTCAGTATACACCTGCAAAGAGAGATGCCTGTCTCTGAGACGGGCTCTCAAGGGTCATCACAAAATTATCAGCTTCAGAAAGGTGGCTGAGAAAGCCTGCAGTTGACCATAAATGCTTTAGCCAGAATGACTCACTTCTAAGGCTTTGGTATGTCAGAAAGTTCCTTACATGATACAAACTTCTAGGAATAAGAATTAACCAGATCAGCTTTCTAGGATTACTCAGAAGTGGAACAATGATGTTTTCAAAGAAGAAAAAAACCCATAAGAACAGGGAAATAACGTTCAGGTTTCTCCAAGCCAACAAAATAGCAGGTCAGTACCAAGATAACCAATATTCCACAGAAATAACACCTTTTTTTTTTTCTGTGAACTAGTGGTTGTTTTATCACTACCAATACAACAGGGGACTTTTTGGCAGGCAGATGTGAAGAAACAGAATACCAGCGCGACAAGCATCTGGAACAACTGAAGTTTTACCTTCACTTCCCCCAAACTTAAAAAGAATCACCACAAAGTGTAAAGGACTAAAGATATCACAGAATCACAGAACTGTAGGGGTTGGAAGGGACCTCCAGAGATCACTGAGTCCAACCCTCCTGCCAAAGCAGGTTCCTTAGGACAGGTTGCACAGACAGGCATCCAGACGGCTCTTGAGTATCTCCAGAGAAGGAGACTCCACACCCCCCAGGCAGCCTGCCCCAGGGCTCTGTCACCCTCACTGTGAAAAAGTTCTTCTGCATATTGGTGCGGAACTTCCTGTGTTCCAACTTGCAGCCATTGCCCCTTGTCCTGTCTCCTCGAACCACTGAAAAGGGGCTGGCCAATTCCCCCTGCATCCCCTGCTTCAGATATTTATAAACATTAATCAGATCCCCTCTCAGTCTTCTCTTCTCAAGGCTGAACAGCCACAATTCATTCAGCCTTTCTTCACAGGGGAGATGCTCCAGGCCTTTAATCATCTCTGTAGCCCTTCTCTGGACTCTCTCCAGGAGATCCCTGTCTTTTTTATACCAGGGAGCCCAGAACTGGACACAATACTCCAGGTGGGGCCTGACTAGAGAAGAGTAGAGGCTATGCTCCTTTTGATGCACCCCAGGGCACCACTGGCCCTCTCAGCCACCAGGGCACACTGCTGGCTCATGGCCTAACATATGCCTTAACAACTACTGCAAGTGCGGTTTAACCTCTGCCAAATTAGCCGGCCTGGTTGTGGACTGTGACACAAGGGCGGGGGAAAACAGACTCCTTGTGCCTTATCTAAACTCCAGAATTCTCACCAACACCCATCAGAAAATTTCAAACGTGACAATGCCAAAAAATGACTGGCTACGACTGGAAACCATCATGAACAGCACAATGCAACTCCAACACTTTGAAAGGAGCTTTCCTTATTAAATAGTGGTTACACATGTAGAAAAGAAGGCCGTTTACCGCTTCTTGATTTTACTGTGAGAATCATAGTTGACCATGAGTATTTAGTCAAGGAGCCTAAAGCTAAGTTGACACTCACAAGTTTTTAGCAGCTCCAAATCCACCAGGGAATATCACAGCATCATGGTCTGCTGTAGTAAGCTTAGCCAGGCTGGCAATTTTACCACGAGCGATCCTTGCAGATTCCACTAAAACATTCCTTGAAGAACCAGAAATAAAACAATGAGATTAATTAAGCATTTGGGCACAGAACAGTGCCAAGTTTTGGCAGAGGAAGGGAGAAAGCAAGAACAGTAGTGGTACTCAGTAACTGAAGTGCTTGATGCCTCTGACATACCGGAAAACACAGGCATGGAGAGGCTGGATGTAGTGAAGTCGAGAAAACTCATTTAATGTTTTCTCTCCAAACAAAATACCAGCTGGCATAAAGCTACTAAAGCCAGCAAAGTGCTGCAAGCACGGTTACAGGCTGGAGAGCACCTAAGAGACTGAGGCTCAGCAGCCATGGAAATAACATAAAAGACAGAGTTTACCTTGACTCAGCTTCAGCTGGTTGCCCCTTACTGTGGTCAATGACATGCATCTGAGGAACATCTGGAGCATACATCTGAACCTCAGCTCCCCCACGACTAAGGTGCACCAGTATACTACAAAGGAACGGAGATAGAACGTGCTGAAACTTTTTAAGAGAGGCTTTGCCTGGCCTTTAAGTCTTGCTACAAATATCACAGAATCACAGAGTTGTAGGGGTTGGAAGGGACCTCGAAAGATCATCGGGTCCAACCCCCCTGCCAAAGCAGGCTCCCTAGCTCATACTGCACAGATGGGTGTCCCACCAACTGATTTTGAAAGAAGAGGAAAACAACACATCCTACCAAAGCATACTGAGCCCACAGCAGCAAAATCCCTGCATTTGCCACCAAACTGCAACGCAGAACAGAAAGTCAGTTTGGAGGCAGGGTGAGGTAAGCTAGGGACAAGTTTCTTTGCTCAGTGCTCTTATGCAGGCAACCAGGAACAACCAAAAACTTCTTTTCTCCAGGTGTTATGGAAGAGTCCCACAATTAACACACCTAGGCGTACATTTAATCCAGGTCAGGGTGAAACATCTCTTATCAATTAACACTATGAGTTAATAAATCAACTCGGGCATTAACAATTCTAGTGTTTGATTTAGCCCCAGGATTATGAAATGAAGTCTTTACTTAACTCTCTTGAAATTGACTCTGGAACTCTGAATTTCTGTTCCTGAAGGAAACAGTGTCTGTCTCAAACTCACTGCTCTGGCATCGCAGGGACCGTGCTGCATCTTTGGGCAATCACAGCCCTGCAAAAATGTGGCCTGAGCTCCCAGTTACTCTGTGAGAAAACTGTGACACTTCAACATCTATCTCGCAGGGCAATTTTGATGGCCAGAGAGAGAAAAACTGAACTCAATAGACTGCTGTAATACAGAGGAGGCTTTTTTTGGCTTTTCATAAAGCAACTTACGCTGAGGCCTCGTGGATTTCTGTGCCATCATAGACACCACAACCAGACAAGACCTGCAGTAAGAAAATCAAGAGTATTTCAGGTGATACATAACTTCCTAAATGATCTTTCACAAGCCTAAAAAGTTTATAAAAAACCCCAACAAACCTCCATCTACCCCCAAAAAATACCAACTTAGCAACAAGCTCTTTACTAAGCCAGTCGAGGCCACGCTATCAGCACCAGTGTCACCACGTGACACCCAGCAGAACTGGCCTTTCCTATTTATAGCTGCCCATCACAGACAGGCCTCAGAAATTGCCAAAACTTACGCATTTATTCTTCAGAGTTTTAATAAACTGACATGATACCCTCAGGTATGTTTTTACTGTCCCCACAAGCGGTTATTCCAAGCTTCTCCCATCTACTTACAAAGTGCCCATATCCACCTGAAACACCTTCTAACCTGTGTGTGCATCACACAGACGTGGGGTAGCAGCCACTTCGAGGTGCCGCTTGGGATAAACTACTTTTGCTGCTGCTGCTGGATTTTGTCTGAAGATTCGCATCAGAGATCAGCAGTTCAATCCCTTTTAATCCAGTTATGCTATGTTAGCTGTAGTTTTCCTTATTACCATGATAATACTATGTTCAGTTTGTTTAAACACACTGTAGAATAAAAAGCATAAAGCATTTGGCTATCCCTGTGTGGGTAGAAAGTCTTTCATAAAGTAGGAGGAGAAAAACTCTTAAAAAACCCAAGGAAAAAAGCGATTATAAGAACAACCCTCCCCCCAAAGATCCACGAGATTATCTAGCTCCTGAAAGCATGTATGTATGAATTCCCCTGGGGTAATTTGGTTGTTTTGAAAGAAACAAAATCTAATTAAAGAGAGTTCATTTATTCTCTTCCCTCACGGTTTCATTTCAGCTTTAGAACCTTGAAAGTTTTTAGTCGTAGACATATGAACAGAAATTTAAAACTGAAACTGCCTTAGTGAGACATACTGGAATTGAAGGTGCTTTTGGATCACTACACCAAGTCCTCTGCTTTCAAAGGCATGGCATCTAACCACCACTTCACCAAATTAGTAAGATCCATCAATGTTCTTCTGTCCCTGTTAATCCTAACCAAAATTTTGCTGCCTGGTATTCAACCTGGTAGTTAAGTAAATAACAGCTTATGTTATCCTCCATTTAAGTTATCCTGAATAACCATAGAGGCAGCTGCACTTAAGTTATCTCCTGTAAGCAACACAGAAACCTCACTAAAACTCAAGTACTAAACCTCTTCTTGTTTCAGTCCCTGCTTGATGGCAAATCAGTCTGGTCAGAAATTTATGTTGGTAATGGCAACTGTAACATCTGCTTTCCTGCTGAAATTTGCTAAAATGACAGCATTCCTGGCAAGTTACCTCTTAGATATTTCCACCAGCATTCTGCCCATTCCTGAGCCAACTCTGCCCCAAAGAGATTTCTTCATGCAGGTAATGCCTTCTTATTTCTTCGTATTTTATGCTGTGAAGACTGTGCAAAGCTCGAGTTCCAAAGACTCTTCACCGAGCTCCAAAACCACGTATCCATTTGGGATGCTACCTACAGCCCAAATTTTCCCTTAGCAATCTGTAGCTCCTCCATCTCCTCGCTTTATTCTGCACTTTTAACGTTTCCTACCTCCCTCCCTCAGAAGAGCGGGACCCCCGGTTGAACCATTTCCCTGCATACCGCCAGCACCTCCCCCAATTACTCTGTTATTTCAAGTTCCGCTCTTCACAACTCAACCCCAGGACAGTAACAAGCATACAGAAGTTGATTCCTACGTGTTTCCCGCTCCTGGCCTGGCTTGCCCTAAGTTACTCCATTACAAGCAGCTTCATCTTCCCAGGTCCCGCTCCTCCCAGGGCTTTCCAGCTGCCGCGGCCGCCGGGCGCGCCTTCCCTAGGCCCACCGCCAGCCCACCGGCCGGAGCTCGCCCCGCTGCAGCGGCGCCCCCCGGCCGCTGCGGGGCGGGAGGGTGAATGTAGAAGAGCCCCACCAGCTTCCACCTCAGAGCTGCTGCGCCACACGCACCCCCGCACCCTCCATCCCAGCCCGCGGCCGCGCTCACCACAGCGACGCGGGCGCCTCGGCGGTGCCGAGCTGAGCAGTGGAAGGAGGCGAGGCTGCCGGGCGCTGCCCGCCGCAGCGCGGTGCAGAGGGCCGGTGCGCAGGAGGCCAGCATGGCGGCGGGACGAGGCCGTAGGGGCGGCAGGGCGGGCAGACGCGGCTGTGGGCGGGCCGGGGCGGGAGGCCGTCGCGCTCGTGGCGACGGCGCTAGGGAGGCGCGCCCCCTAGGGGCGGGGAGGGCAGAGCACTCGCTGGAGCCTGCGGGCCGCGGGTACCTTCCCGGCCCTCGCTCAGCCACGGCTGAGGGGCGGGAAAGCCGGTCAGCCGAGCTGGGGAACAGGCCTCTGGCCAGGCCTTGTTCTACACGCCAGCTGGCAGTTTTGCGTGGCTGGAGGAAGCAGGGGGAGGGTGTCTGCCATAGCAGTGACCCACGCCGGGGCAGGGGGTGAAGAGCTGAAGCCCGGTGGGAAAGGACTCATGCTGGAGAAGTTCATGAAGGACTGGCTCCCCTGGGTGGGACCCCATGCTGCAGCAGGGGAAGGGTGGGAGGAATTAATGCCCCCCCAGCCAAGAAGGAGAACAACTTATGATGAAGTCCCATTCCCCTATTCCCTGCCCCTCCTCATGTCACAATGAGGGGGAAAAGAAGGGAGCAAAACCATGACCTAAAGCCTGCTAAGAAGGGAGGGGGAGGTGCTTTAAGATCGAGCAGCACTTATTACCCGACTCGGGTGTCACTGGGTGTGCAGTGCAGTGGCATAAATTAGAGAGTTTCTCTCCTTTATTCTGTGTTGGGTCTGTTGTACCCGTGATGGTGATTGTGGAATGATCTCTCCCTCTCCTTACCTCAACTCCTGAGCTCAATATATATTTTCTCCCCTGTCCAGCTGGAAAGGGGAGTGATAGAGCAGCTTTGGTGGGCATCTAGCTTCTGGCCAGGTCTAAACCACACTAGCGCAGCCCCACCAGGCAGCTTTTGCAAGCCAGAGGGGGCAGGCACAAGGTGAGCAAAGCCCGAGGGTGTCAGGGCAGCACACAGTGAAAGGGCTGCTGCTAACAGAGATGGGCTAAACACAGCAGCAGCAGCCAGGCACAGCTTGCTTTCTGCCTAGGATCTCGTGAAGTAGCACATCGCTTTTAAAGGACAAAACAAATGTTAAACAGTGGCAAGTTTTCATCACTGGTAAACACTTTTCCCTGGTGAAAAGGTTCTCTCCTTTGTTAAGGGAAGCAAGCTACACATAAGACAGATGAGCCCCACTGAAGTACAGGCAGCTATGTGTGATCGCACCTAAGCCAAGATGCGTGCCTTCAGATGCAGCCTCAACCTGCACTGTAGGAAGGCAGGGAGAACCGCACTGCCCCAAAGCCTAACCACAGCCCATGCAAGTGGCTGCCACACTCGTGGCAAGGGGCAAGCCAAACTTTATACCTAACAGCCTTAAAACCTGATTCTTAGTTTTCATTACTCTGTTTAGTCAAATGGAAAACATTGTTTCTTGATTACCTAAAAACTTATAATGTCATTTTGCTTGAGCAAGCAGAGACATTCCTTACCTCCTATGCAAAACCAGGTGCCACGCTACGCCTCCTGCCACCTCTGAAGGTTTCTGTGCTTTCTAAAACATGGGTTTTAAGTGAAGTTTTCATCTTTAGAAATACTTTGAACAGCAAGAGTAAAATAACCCAAAAGCACGTCTCTAAGATGTTCTTCTGGAAAGCCGTATTTTTTCCATTTTCTGTTCTGTAATACTGTGAAACACCAGAGACAAATACAAATTCAGGTGTCAAGCTAGCAGACTTCATAAAACAGCACAACTTCCCTTTTGCATAGAACAAACCTATTGCCCAGCTAGTCCCAGGACGGTTACAGCCCATCTACTACAGGTCATACAAACCCCTGAAACACTGTCGCAACCACCAACAGTGGCAAGTGAGGGGGCATCAGCAATTGAAGGTGGTTTTAAATACCGTAAGAAAAACCAAACCAGATCACTTTCCTGTTTTATTTCATTAGCAAGTGCATCTTTATTTTATACACTGAAGATATAAAAAGTGACTTCTGTGTATTTTGGACTTGGATTTTTCTCAGCAGCTTTTAGCATTAGGACCTTTCCTCTCTTGGAAGAGTGGAAAGAGACCAGGAAACAAATCCAGAACAGTATATACTGAAAAAAAAAAATTCTGGCTCCTCATTAATATTTGCAGTGTCTTAATTAACAAAGCCCTTTTGACATGTGGCTCAAAAGCATCACAAGCATGGACAGAGTTGTGTTCAGGACTTCATCCTACTGTTACTAACCAATTCTCATGCCAATTCACAAAAGCAAGGAAAACGCAGTTTCAGATTTTCATGTTAATAAAACCTTTTTAAAAACCCCCCAATCCCAAACAAGAAAGGGTTTTCGTGAGAAAGAGACATCTGAAACACATCCTCTTGCAGTTCAAATTACACTGAGTTAGCAATTTCCCAACCAATTTTTACTGCTTTATCTCAGATTGAACCTCTGCACAATTTACACACCGTAACGAACATGGGGGACTGTGCTATGTAACTTATCCTCGTTATTGAAACTTCACCAGGTTTGGAAGCTATAGAACTAAGAGAAATGGGCCCACGTATTCCTAACAGTGTTCAGCAGTAAGTCTGTATTAAAACCACTGAAAACATTAAAAAGTTGAGGGCAATACATAGTCCTCCAATTATGAATGATTTTAAGATGAAGAGTCCATCACAAAGTACGACAAGACTGCATTCCAAATACCTCAATGTATTTAGCCTATGTACAATGCATTTTTTCCTAAACAATGCACTTCTTCCAGTCATAGCTCTAACTTCACTGATAGAAAAATAACTTTTTTCTTACTTCAAATCAGGAACAATTATCAATAAACAAAGAAATCAGTGCTGTAGAGCTGTTAGGACCAAAGCTTACAGCAAACACACCACGGATAGCTCTTTTTCTACCCTACATTTTCCCTGCTTCAATAAACCATATCTAACTCTATCTACGCTGTTTAAAGTTTTTTAAAAAAGGAAAATAAAAAAAGAGTTGAAACAGGCCACTATGAGGGCCACTCCTTCTCAGTGAATACCACTGCCCAGAATTACTTTGTTTCCTCCCTCCCACAAAGAGGAGCTAGGAACTCAGACTGTCTTTATGACTTTCTTGCATAAGATAATCACTGTCAGAATCCAAGTCGTCTTCATCTACTGGTGTTTCTTCTGCCAGACGTTTCAGGCCCCGCTGCTGTGAAATGGCCAGTGCGTACTTAATATTGTAGATATTCCACTCACAGCTGTGAAAATAAACAGCACATCAGAAACAAGATTCCATTTCACCTAAAAAAAAAAACCCAAAATACCCCAACCATATCTGGAAGAAGAGAGTTTCAAGAGTTCTAATACCATGCTACCACCCCCCAAGTTACCCCACGCTTCCGTGTGGGGTTTTGATTCAAACCCTGAAAGGCAGCAATACGTACAGTTTGGAAACATCTTCAAAGTGGCGCTGGATGCTTTTCTGAAGGAACTGAATCACAGGGAGCAGCTTCACTGACCTTGAACAGAGAAAACATACAATTTATATTTATATATGGAAATCTAGAAGTTTTCTATATTCTCAAAATTTTAACAAGCATGCACGTTCATAACTTTTGAACAAATACTAAGCTTTTTGCTTTTGATTCCATCATCAATAATTACACTCAATACAAGTGTTAGGTTTTTTTTCCTAACAGCAAACTACAACTTGAAGACCTAATTCTGCCTTCTGCTGTGATGATACTTCCTTCCAGGTACCACGGTACTTCTATAACAAGGAAGAGTTTTTGTCTTAAATTGCCCTATTCTACTTTATCAGCAACAATAGGAGAAAATTTGTTCTGGTCACTTCAGCAACAAAAACTTTGATACTCATGTTGAAGCACGGCAAGAGTTACATAACACACTGTTTCTTTAACCTGCAGAACTCCCTCTTAGATTGCCTCTCATTTAGCCTATTTTTCATTTTTAAATCTGCCTTATTCTGTTCCCAAAAGTCTATAAACTCAGTAGTATGGGTGGGCTGAAGATAATTCATACGGCAGGCTCATGCAGTTGTGAAGAACTATATAGGAAAGGAGAATACTAAGAAGCTAGAAGGGCCTGCTATAACCACAACTGAAGTCTACAAAATGCAGTTCAGTCACCTGTGTGTTCTCTCTGTTATATTTAACATATGTAATTGTTTAAAAACACAACTGCCAAAATCCTATCACTCTTGAAAGGTTTAGGCACTCATAGGGTTAGCAAGCTATGCCGTTTTACCTATAATATTTGAAATGTGTCTTTTGCAACTTAGCCTCACAAATCCTATTATGCATTCAAATTATACAATATACATTTGTTAGCAAAGAAGCTGTATTGGATTAAAATGAGAAATTTATAAATAAATGTAAAGGTTTAAATAATATTTATTAAATGTATATGCAATCATTGCAAATAAGTAGTTTTAGTTGCTGTGAATGCATTTATCTAGAATGTCAGTAACCATTGATAGGTATTTCAAAGTACTTGTCAGCTTCTTGACTTTCACAAGACCTCACCTGGTTTTCAGTTTCTGCCCATGCAGCATGAGCAACTTATGAGCCCAAATAAGATAGAACTCTAAATGGCAAGATGTCTCCAACGCAGAGGCCAGGAACTCCAGTACTTTCTCCACATACAGGTCTGGAAGTGACGAGCAGACAACATCGACTGTGCAAAAAAGAAAAAAAAGCCCACTGACACTGGAGTTGAATTACTACTTGGAGTAACATGGAAGAAGCCACAGGAAAGAGTAAAAAGCACTATCTTGCAAGCAATTTGATATTTAACATTGTAATTCAAGGTACAGTACAGTACTGCTGTCTCTGAAGAGGCAAGCCTTTCCCTCTTTGAGCGTTCAGACACTACAACATTTAAAAGCAAGAACTTAACTCCTCCCATCCTCAAGTTCTTCCTCCGACCAAAATACAGTCTCCACCAGCTCTCCTTCAGAACTTCCACTTGTACCCCTCCCTCTTTCAGCGTAACCAGACTTTGTTGAAGTCTTGCTTCTGACTTCCTATGAATTTCTGTATTCAGTGGAATGAGCCAGATATAAGAATGGGAAGCAGCAAAGAATACTTGGAAAGACAGCGGTCACCAGCTCACATCCTAACGTTGTTGGTAACTGCACAGCACAAAGTAGCATGATAGAAACTTCACATGTAACCATGACCTTATTATGAGCAACCCTCTTCCAAAAATAACAAACTCATACTCTTCGCAGCCACCCCAACTGCCCTACAGTTATGTTCAACTGTGGGGGGAAAAAAACCCTGGCTTTTAAAGAAACAGGCACACATTAGTTCTGTTAACAGTGGATCACAATGCCTGACGTTTCCATGCCTCATCCTCTGCTCCAGAGGTTTTGGGACCTGCCTCCCAACTCAGCATTGCCTGGGTACATGGAGTTTTGGTTAACTTCAGTAAGTTTTGCTGGGAGGAAGCAACCACCATCATGCCAACACAGGCATGCAAAAGATGATTTACCCTGACATGCTGAATTACCAAGCTGACTTCCTAGGGAGTAAGGGAAGAAAATCCTAAAAAGCAGTAGGATTTTGAGCCTATTTTGACTAGATAAAAGGATCTTTTACTTGTTATACTTGAAACACTGAAATGTAGTAAGTATTTTTTTACTGGAGTAAAAACACTGAGATAAGAAACTAAGTCTATACTGAGGTATAAACACTAAGAGCATAGACTTTAGAGTTAATGGGACGGAACTGTTAATGAAGTTATGAAGTGGAATATAATACTTGAAGTTTATTTTTAAGGCTGTGTCTACCATATACAGTTAATAAGTGTGCTTACTGAAATGCTGAAAAGGGTGCTAAAATGTAACTTCAGTATTTGTCCACCAATGCTGAGAGACACCTTACCTGTCTCTCTTGTTCCTGATGTCAGAATTGTGAAAGTACCTGTGTCTTGTCAGAATGAGCTCAGCACTTAACTGATAATCTATTCAGTTTATGTGAGCACAGCCCTCTACAAGGATCATGCTTACATTTGGTTAGAGGGATGAATTTCACAAATACAGGAACACGAATCAGCAGACTTTCAGAGGGCTGACAGTTGCATAGCTGCTCCAAGTTTTGGCAGTCCAAAGTGAAACTAACTTTGAGCAGCTGGTGCAGAGCTTTATCCAGTTGAGTACTCAACACTTCAAGGATGGAGACTCCACTACCTCCCTTGTCAGGGTGCTGCAGGACCTGACTACCCCTCACACAATGTTATTGCTTTTAACCTCTGGTTGCAATTTCCTACATTGCAAGTGGCCTGTCGCCTCTTGCCTTACCACTGTGCAACTCCAAGTCTGGTTCTGCCTTCTTACATCCTATTAGGCACCTAGAGACCTCCATCATGCAGGCATACTGCCAACTCAGTTGAACTGGCTGTGCCTCTGTACTATCAGCTGCTTTTGAGAACCAACACCCAAAAACCTTACCTGCATATCCAGACCTGACTGAATTCTGTGTTCAAAAGTCACTAGGTAACCACGCACTGAAATTAAAACCTAAGTTAGCACCAAAAAGCCTACTGTTTTCACAAAGACCATCTCTGCCTCCTTAGTCTTCAGCTATAGTAGAAAGACCTTTAACATCAGTGTTGCAAGTCCCCTCCACACCTCAACCCCAGAGCTAAACTCTGCCCTTTATGCTCCAATTTATTTGGCTCATGTGTCCACCTTTACTGCTAGCTCGGTCAGATTTCATGGAAGATCCACTTACTTTCACTGCTGGGTACAGCCTCTATGACTTCCTGAATTAATTTCTTCTCATTCAGCTTGAAGGCCATGATGATAGCCATAGTGTATTCCTTCTGATGTAGCGTGTTGCGTATATTGCTGGGTGTGACATCAATATCCAGCTCAAAAGGATCAAAAATTAGCCCAGAGTCCAGTGAATAGATAAGAAGACCCTCCGTGGTGGTGGCTGCCCAGCTTCGTCCTAGAAGAGAGTAACAACATTTAGGAACAAAATGAGCTTTTCTAGGATGGCCACAGAAGAATAATGATAAACAGACTCCTCACTGCTTACAAGATGCAGAGAACACTGGAAACCTGCACCACTGATGGACCTGTCAGCAGTGACAATGCCTGTAAAGAATACCAGCCAAGTGACACAGACTCACATTTCCTAACTATCCACAGCAGAGAAAGCTACAGAGAAAACATAGCAGCACTACACTGCATCTGGAGACACCATCTCCATAGCATTTTTACTTCATCATTACTCCTCCAATGCCCTACTCTTTTTCCTTGTTTTACATGGAATAAAAAAATATCCTACAGTAATTGTCAATACTCACCAGTGGGAGAGAACTGCAGGCAAGTCACTCTTATTTCTGGTTTAAAGTGTCGGTAACTCATATCACCTAGAGGAGTAGGTTAGAAGTTATTTAACATATCCACCAAAGGTTCATGATCTATTGATTCTAGCTGTGCTGTTACTGTTATGCTGAAAAATAATGCAGAGCATGCCAAAAACTGGCAGAGTTAAAGACAGGGCAAGAAAGGGACAGTCCTCATCCAAGAGATCTTAGCAGCAAGAAGTGGCAGGTCTGAATTTTGCCCTTTGAGAATGAAATCAGGACTGCTGGGTTCCATATCCAGGAGACCACAGTATCCATCCTGTTTCCCATATGCTTCTCACCATACAGCAGCTGAACACTTGTTTAACTGATCCCTGCAGTATTCAAGTAGTCTTAACTTTAAAACCCAGCTGAACAATTCAAAGCCCTCTTATTATCTGGTATCAACTCTACATCAACGGTTTTTTGATCCACGTAAAACCATTAACAAGGCAGCAAAGCCGAAAGTCATACCTCTTTTTACTCCAGGAAGAGGAATAGCAACCCCATCTTCTCCTCCAGCCCCTTCATCAATCAGGGCCATACTGCCAAATTCAGTCATTTTTCTCCGATCTAGGTACTCCTACAAAAACACACAAGTTCCATTCACTGCACTGAATCTCCTCTCAAACACTTTTGTGCACTGAAAACCCTCCATAGATAACTCAGGAGTTATCTAGTGATTATTTCTTTGTGCTTTCTTTCAAAGGTTTCTTCAAAACCATGTAGAAAACCAACAATTTCCCAACAGCAAGTAACAGTGTCTGACCTCAGATGAGAATCAGGCTGCTTCAGTCTTAAGACTTTGGGCCAGCATAGATCAGTTTAAGACTGCCTTCGCCATCGTTATCTTGTTCTACTCAAGAGATGGGCCACGTCCTCAGATGCAGCCCTACTCTTCCTTCCCTTCAGCTTCCCCAACTGCACTGCACAAATGCAGACCTGTAAGGGGCTGTGCAGACAGACAGCTATGTAAACTATCCCCTTCCCACCCCCCCTTTTTAAACACCTGCCCCCTCCAGGATTCTTGCTCAGCTGGCTCACTTCTGGCATCCTTTTAAGCCAAGTGGTGAGCAACTCTAGCTCAAGAGAGGGCAGCAAGGAAACGAAGGCTGCTTCCCAAACCATTGTTGTCAAATAAATATCCTTGGAATCACAGTCAAATACAGCCCAACATGAACACTGGGACAATCAGCATTCTTCCAGGATGTTAAGAAGGGTTACTGGTCTGGGTTTTTTTTTCCCCTTTCTGATGCTTTTCATTGTTTGCTTTCCTTTTAAGGGAATTTAATTTGGCAATATTTAGAAGCCAAGTTGGTAAAGGTCAACGATGTCCTTCTGTATGCACAACAAAGTCCTTCCTTTCTTTGCTAATACAAACTGATACCCAGGGGAAGTTAGCTTAGTACAAAAGATTGGTAATGTTTCATATTTTCTCATAAATTTTAAGTACCAACTGATTTAACTATGAGCTCAAGGGTTCTGCTCATTCAATACAAGCACACTGCAATCTGGCAAGACTTGAGTTAGCATAAAAACCAAGAAAATGAACCTCTACTTAACAAAACATTCATGTATCCTACTTAATGAGGTGTTATACCAAAGCCTCGGGGCACGAGGGAGTGAAAAAAGCCGACTCACATACCTCCATTGCATCTAAGGAATAGTTGCATGAGATTTCAAATTTTTTCATAAGAATCTGTTCCTTGACATTATAGATACAGACAAATTTTGACAATCCACCTGCCAGAATAGACTGACCATCTGCAGAGTAACACAGAGTAGTAAAAGATCTAGTAAAGAAAAAAAAGAAGAAATAAGTTAATATCCCTGCCACATCCCTGCTAAAAGACATGATGGCTACACTGTGAAGACACAGAAGTATACCCAGTCCATGGAAAAAGCAGAGCTGCTTTTACACAGTCTGTGCTTAACACACAACACACTGTGATTCACAGTGAACACCAAGCACTTGTCTGTGGTAAACAATTTAGAGCTTCAACAGTTTTCTGAAGCGCTTCCATACTACTGTCTGATTCTGTGTCACAGCTCAATGTGGGAGTTCTCAACTACACCCTACACAACACTAAGGATGGCCAGAACAGACAGAGAAAGAAACTAATGGCATGGCATGCTTTAAAGAAATGGTTGAAAGAGCAGCACAAAAAAAAAGGGCACATTTTTTCCCAAAAAGTCATTGGTTCCTTTTTTTCATTTTGTTCTGAGGAGGAACAATGTGGAAAAAAAGAGGTGCTCAAGGGAAGGGGGAAAAAAAACCAACCAAAAAACCAAACCCACCATAAAACCTACAACTTCCATCTTACACATTTTGACAACACAAATTCAACTTGCCTTTCAACATTACTTCAACATGCAGAGTATCCTGCAGTAAAACCCACAGCATATTTACCTTTTTTTTAAAGTCTAACAGTTTCTACATGTGAATAGCTACATACTAGTAACTACATTACAAAATTTCCTTTCCAAACCAATCATATTTGACCAAAGTTTGTAACTGATGAAAGAGAAGAGACGCTCAGAAGGATGCTGACCAGTGGGTGAACACCACACAAGACCCAAAAAGATAAATCCAGACATCAGGTCAGTCAGTGTTTTAAAATCCAACATCAGAATCAAAGTAACTGACGAGCAGATACACTACAAAATCTTCATGTAAAAACCAAATGGAACAACAATTCAAAAGCAAAAGCCTGCCTGACAGCCTCTTTCAGCTGCAATCTCATGTACTTACTTTCCCTTTGCTGCTTGCTTAGCAGTTATTTTATCAAGCTCCTTCCTTCCCATCTGAAGATCGTGTTTCCCCTCAATTGAGCCAACTTGCACTGCATTTTCATGATCCCAAAACGTTATCTGTCCATTCAAAGCAGCAACTGCAAGCTCCTTGCCATCAGGACGGAAAGCAACAACAAGAACTGCACAAGGAATTGAATTAACAGATAAAAACACAGTCAGATATTTTTCTAAGAAAACACCCCATATTTTTCTAGGATCTTACGTCAGTTAACAGGGAAAGCTACGAGTAACAAGCATGACTGTACTTCTGCACTGGACAACATAGCTAGTTAGAAAGCTATAGAGTTAGCATTAAATAAAAAAGAGATCTTGCACTGTTATTTAAGTACTACATTGCTCTATCTCAACTTTTGGGTTTCGTTACCATGAATAAGTCTACCTCTATCTGACATGTTCTGTTGTTCATTCTTGAGGTACTTTTGATAATACTTTTATATTTATGTAACATGAAATAAAGGTTACCATCTGAGTTGAGTATGAGCGTCTCCGTCGTTCTCCAGCTGTCTAACATGTCCCACAGCTTGACAGTTTTATCCCAAGAGGCACTTGCTAGAACACACTTCATTGGGTTAAAGGACAAACTGCTGATGGGGCCCTCATGACCTGCTAAGACCTAGGAAAAGAGGTAACATGGAATTAGGTGAATGAAACTGTGTGCTTCCCCTCGCCTCCTTTATTAAAGCGATCAGGCTGACTGAGCAAAAGCAAGTCACCGCTCTGAGAATTCAGTATGCCCTGCAGCTGACAACATCTAAGAAAAAAACCCACTACAAAACTGTAACACATTTTTATAGCACAGAGCTCCCATTCTTCTCAAAGAAATCAAGGGAAGAAACTAAACTGAAAACGTTGGAGATCCCCTTGACTCTATGCTAAGTTACTATCAGTGATCTGTATTCAACACCTATGCCAAATCAAGTACAGGAATCGCTGAGTTAATCGACGTGTGCAGCTTGTACAGAACATCTAAGAACTGAAAGCAGCAAATGAGCATGATTTGCCCAGAAGGACTGTGTCCTTCCTTTATTACATCTACTCTGAAGAGAAAGCACTTCAGGCTAGCAGCAAGGCAGTGGGGACGTAGCTCAAGAGTTTTCTTGCCCTGCACAATAAAAACCTTCTACACAAGAAATTGTACCCCTGCTCTGCTCCAGCAAAACTGTCCACTTCATTTGTATTAACCTTAGGACAGCAGCTACAATTTCTTCATTACATCAGCACCTACAGTTTCTTCATCACCTACACAAAATACATAGAAAAGAACACCTCTGAACAACCACTGAAGGAAAGACCCTCACGCCCCTGTTTTAAGATCAGCAATAGTGTTGTTATCAGCTGCAAAGAGCTCATTACTCAAAAATTCTAAAAGCTATTTCCTATAGAAATCCAGGATAGTCTCCATGCAATAAATCAAAGACTGATGAGAGTAATAAAGTGCAGCTCGTTCTTGAATACAACAAACCACTTCATGCCGTATTAAAACCCTCTGACAAAAGCCCAAAGGTAATACAGATCACAATGGTATTATGTATGTGTTCAATTCGAGCCCTCCAACAAGGCAGGTCCTTACATCTAGCAGCCTCCCGCTCTGCATTGACCAGATGAATATTTCAAAGGAATCCTGGGAACCAGCTGACACAATCTCCCCACTGGAGTCCACAGCTAAACAAGAGAACTGTCTGGGTCGCGGAGATGTAAAGGTCCGGAAATTGCGGTACCTGTTGTAAACGAGACCCGAAGTGACAAGAATGGGGAGATTCTAGGTAGATTTAAACACACGTTCTACAAGCATATTTAAAAAAGCATTTTGTGCTACTTGGGGGGTGTTTGAAGATACCTACAGGAAAAATACTGTGTTTAAAATTAGATGCAATGCCTTAGAATGACTCTATGATTCAAAAGGAGTATTATTAACTCTGCAGAACAGCCAAAAATACTTGAACAGAAAAGCTTCTTTTTTATTACACAGCACAGGCCTGTTAATTAGAAAACACAGGCTTATTTACCCATCCAGTTCTGTACACAGTTGTACACTAACAGCTCAACCATGACAATAAATGTTGTTAAACAGGAGCCTTCTCCCCACTTGAGTAGAGAAGCCAAGCAATGATTTTTTTTATTGATTTGCAGCTTCTCTGAGAAAAGTTCTTAGAGAATTTTCTTCACAGAAATCAGATGGACTGACAGGATTCCTAATTACTGCCTAAATTTGAATTACAGGCTAAACCAGAATTGAATAAAGCAGTAATCACATTTGTGCAACTTCAACCTGAAACGAGTAATCAGCTATTTGTTCTATTTCGGGGGGTGAAAGTTGAAGACTAAATGAGAGACAAAAGCTTTTTATAAGGCAGTTACCTGTGTAGATCAAAGGCACGCACAGTTCCATCTAGGGAAGCACTCAAAATTACATAACCAGTTGAAGTAAAAGTTACAGCAGTTACACCACTGGTATGTTCTGTAAAAGTAACAAAGCAGAAGCTGCTTGAAGTGTTCCACACTTTTACCTGTAAGTGACAAGGAAACCCTTCTTAGAACCTCCATCATCAGTTCAAAGAGAAAGTTAAAGGTAAGGCAGCAGAAGAGCCCGAACACTGCATGAAGGCCTTTGAGTGCCATCAGTATGGAGTTTTGTGCAAGTGAGCCAAACAGGGCCCCTGGTTATCACTAAATCCCTACAAAGACACATACAGCATGGAAACCTAAGCAGAGACAGACAGAAAAAATTAAAATAGAGCTCATTTTCAAGGTAACAGGATTCCAAGCTTTGGCCTGTCCACTGCTACAACAAGTTTCAAATTTAAAACCACCTGTGAAGCCATTCCAGATGTTGTTTCAAGCTCTTTTTGAACAAAAATATTATGCATTTAGCTGTCTGTAGTTTGAGACTTGGTTTGGCCAATTTTAAATCTGAATTGCAGAAACCATGAAGTGGCAGGTCTTTTTCTGACATTCATAAGTTTTGATAGGGAAACAGATACTAACTTTGTCCCATGCATGCACATAAGACTGTGAGATTGCTCGATAAAACATCTTTAAAACCTGGCCTATCATTTCAATACAAGTCAACCATGAGAAGCCAATTTTTCTTTCAAATACCAAGCTTCTGCAATGGTATATTTCAGGAAAATCCCTTTAGGAATTGCACTTCATATAAACAATATGAAATTAGTTTTGCATCACAAGCAATTATTGGAATGGCATGAATTTGCTGACACCGATTCATCCCAAAGTATCAATGAACCACCACAAGAATATATAAATTAACATTTGATGAATTTCACCCTCTGGTGTTTATGGGGACTGCATCTACAAGTGATATAAAAATAATCTGCTAAAAGGTGTAATTGATAGAATTTGCAGAGGATACCAATAATAGCGAAGCAAATAAATAGCAAATACCAATAATAGCAAATTTCTAGTGAGAAAAATCAAAATACTAAAGCAAGGCCACAAAGTGATTGTTTTTCTTAACAGAATGTCATATCAGGTAGAGTTTTCCCACATTCAAGCTGCTTAAGATATTATTAGGACTTAAGTTCATATCTCATTGATAACTGCATCACTCACTTTTCCATCCTCCCCTCCAGTTACCACGTACTGCCCGTCTGGAGAATGTGCTAGTGAAACCATGCTGTTGAAGTGCCCCTGCTGCTTCAGCACGTAGGACTCACTCTGCCACTCCCACACCAGGAGCTGACCCAAACCTACAAACAGGTGAGAAGAATTAACCAGAGTTAGGAACAGGAGTGATGAGACCCCGCCAACGCAAGGCACACTGAGACCAAAACACCTCTACAAACCTGAACATCCGAAGGCAATCCAGTCACCAGAAGAGTTGATTGAAACAGAAGCTATCCTTTGGTCCGAAATACTGAAATGAAAGAATTACCCAATAAACAAACTCACACTTTCATGCCTTGCATGGCAGAAGTTCAAATCCCTCTGTTCAAGCAACTTCTTGATTACTTTACTGAAGTTCTGTATCACTAAGAGCAAAAGCAGCATAGACGTTCATTCCTTTATTTCAAACAGACAATGCTGCCTTATTCGAATGAAGACAAGAGAACCTACATCCCAAAGATATACTTGCCAGCACAGAATAAAACTCTGCACACTCAAGAAAATAATTTATCTTTTTTTTTTGTACAGGGAAGTTATGCATTCTTTAGCCACCACCACCAGTGATGGGCTTATTTTTCAATTTAAGAGACAATTCACATATTATTTTACACATGCAGAACTTCTTTTTTGCCCAGGTACCATTTTCTACAAATAAACTGACAACATAAAGCCCAAAAGCACTGAAGAAATCTGCAGCCCACAACTAACTCCAAAGGAGTTCTTCATTCAGACCTCACTTTTCCCTAATAAGCTACAGAACTTAGCTGTATGGTATTGTAAGTCTATGATTTTGCCTTCCGAGAAGTTACAATACTAAATAGATAAAACATAACCCCCCCACAAAAAAAAAGTGGGAAATAAACCAACCACACTCCCATACCTCACCTCAAGGAGTGGATCAGATTGAAATCTGGGAGCTCATGGAGGTGAAAGATACCAGAGGCAAAACCAGTGACTAAAAGGTGCGTTTTCTTGTGATAAGCTGCAGATGTCAGGTTATTAAAATCTCCCTCCTTATTGAAGAAATGCCTGGCATCAAAGAAATAAGACAAAAGCAAACGATGCTAAAGAAGTGTATGCTGTTAAATAGTCACATTTCAATATAGGCCAAGTATTTTGATCATTCAGGTATTCCAAGTAGTTTAACAAAGAGGCTGAGGAGCTATGTTTATCAAACATTGCTCTCGCCTCTTGAAGTCAACCAGTCTCTTCCTGCAAGAACTCAAAAGCCTCCATACTTAGCACTGGGCGCCTCCTTACACTTTCATCAGTTTCAAGCACTAAAACACGCACCATAAGGCGGAATTTCTTGTATTATCCAAATTACACTGACTGTTATTCTGAATTTCAAGGGTATCACCCCTCATATAGTCAAGGCAAGACAAAGTAGACGTTTTCTGCTGAAACTATTTAAAATGGGATTTACAGTAAATTACTAAACCCTGGGCAAAGTATTATATATACTGCTTTGAGTGGAGTGATAAAGGGTGAAAAAAGCCCAATATAGCAAAACCCGAAAAACAACTGTGTCTTTGGAAAAGTGGAAGTCACTTACTTTGCAACACGCGAATATTTGACCTTATTTCTAGTCTCCTGTTTACTTGGGTTGTCTTTTCCATGAATTTCTTCACCCTTTGGCTCTTCAAGAAACTCTTCATCGTCTTTTTCTGCTTTCTCTTCCCCAGCTTCACCTTTAGGGGGCATGGGCTTCAAACCATCGAGCTCCGTGTCACACTGCCACACGCAGAGCGCGGCGTCCTGGCTAACTGTGTACAGCTGGAATGCAGCAACACAGAGCGTCCGGTTACCACGAGATGCCTACGCTCTGCGGCCCGCTGCCTCGGTACCAATACAGAACTGCACTAGTCTCAAGCAAGCCTTTTAACTAACTTACTATGCTTCTACTGGTTACTTCTTCAAATGAATGGTAAGCTCCCAATCACGGCAGAGGAGTTGAGAGACATTACCTACGTGTTCTCCACACTCTGAGACATTACCCAAGCAGTCAGCATCCTGACCTACAGGCAAGGCTCTGCTTCAACTATTTTAATATTAAAAATTCAGGAACAGTGTGTGGTTATACGTACATCTAGGCTGTTCTCTTCAAAAAAGCAGGCTACTATAACATCCTTATGCCCTCCAAGTGAGTAGTAGATCAAATTTGCCCATCGTTCTGCTCCAAACACCCATGTAGACATGTCCTTGCTCCCTACTGCAAAACACCTACAAAAGAAAAGGCAATTTGAATTAGAACATTGGTTTGCCAAACTCTTCCCTGGGTGGATGACATTCTGAACCAGAAAACACCAGTCACCATTTTAAAAGTAATCTTACACACAACAGAGTTGTGAACTGAGCCTAGCAAATCTAGCAAAGGTAGATGGGATTAAATACAAAGGTCAACCATGCTCACATTTCTTTTTAACCAGGCATTTTCAAGTTGATTCCTAAACACATGCATATTTTCTGCTTTTGTAGTCCAGTTATATTTTAATTCAAGACTGAATGAGAAACAGAAGAGACAAGAAGAATTCTGAAGCTAGTACAATACTTTAGAGCAAGGAAAACTGACTGTAAGATGCATACAAATCTTAGCAATGGTGAGCAGGTAGGCAGTGCTTTAGTAGCTTAATGACTCACTTGGAATCATCAGTCCAGTCAATACAAGTTGTCTCATCATATGGACCGTAGTACGTTTTGTCCAGAACAAAGGCATTAAATTCTCGTTTCTTCCCAGGAGCGTGGTACATCAGAGCAACATTGTCTTTTGTAATCACAAATTTCCTGTCAAATGGAGAGGGGGAAGCATAATCACATACAAAGCTGTTAAAGCAAACAATCTACACAGTCTACAATACAACAAAACAATGTTTAAAAGGTTTCTGTGCTACTGAAGTCATAAATACGCATTGTTTTCAAGTTAAAAACAAAAAATCATTTGCAGATTGGTATTATTTCCTAGCTTCATGAATGCAGGTATACCTTACACATTATAAGACAGAAAACCTTCAGTAAAAATCACTTCAGTTGAATAATGAAACATTTATTCTCTAATTCTCACAAAGGAAGGGATAGTTCAAACATTCAAACCAGGATATTCTCTTCCAAGCTCTCTTCAGCTACATGTATCAGCCATTTTCACAAAAGCAAAGGACCTACACCCCTGTCACCCATGTCCTCTGATCTGGTCCTGTTGCCAGTGTGATTCCCTAGCACAGAATCATGACTCCAACTTTCAAGCACAAACTTGTTCACGACCACCTTAAGTCAACCCAACTGAAAAATGCTATCAAAAGGGGAACTCTATACTTATTCCTCTCACTCCTACGATGCTTCTAACATTTACAGTCACCAGACTCTGGATCTGTGAGCAAGCAGTTAAAATATAAAGGACACGAAACGCCGCACGTGATTCAGGGAACTGCTTCTTTCAGAAGCACAGTTCTTAGACTGACCCAAGCCAGCAGTGGAACTGCACTGCCACGAGTGCTGTCCTGTAACTCTGCAGCACTGAACTTCACCTCACCTGTGACACATAAGCAGAGTTAAGACTCACAGCAAATCATCTGTTTCTAGGTGTTCCACCATAGACAGACAAGATCTGTGACAGGCAACTTTCCAGGGCTTTGCTTTTCCTCTTCTCAACTTTACAGGTAAAGTAAAGATCAGCCTGAAATCTCCCCTACAGTAATTAAACAGGCATCATTCCCAGATTGATCATTTCTTAGTAACTAGTTTATAGGGTACTTTCTGTTCTTTGTTCTAAAGCACACATGCTTTACTTACTTGCCATCAGGGGAAAAGCTGACACTGTGAACTGGCTTGTGAAAATAAAAGCGATGGATCACACATTTACCAATCAAACTGACAAGCAAGGCAGCTCCCTCTGTAAGGGCAGAAAAAGAAGCAGCATAGAAATAATCCAAAGAAATCATAACCCTAGCAAGCTTAGTTTCTTTACTTAGAGGGAGGGAAGGGAGGAAGATAAACGAACACATTAAATAAATCATTTTAAATTCTGTAAAGACACCTTTCCCTGAAATTCTAACATAATTTCCAAAGCAGAGCTCTGCTAATTTGCATTAGGGTTAAATACGTGGCAACACAGACTTTCCTCCTCAGGCTGTGTTTTTATTTTCTTATTTTATAAAACAACTGCCTCCTTTATGAAAATACCTTCATCAATCAGTATGGCAAGACTTCCATCCGGAGAGAGCCCCACGCACGCGATGTTAAGCCGTGTGGCCAACGGGTATGTCTCACACTTATTACTGACAGGAAAAAAAAGAGATAAAACAGTATATTGAGCACAAGGATGCAGAAGTGAGTCATCTCCCGTACCTATGGAACGGTCTGATATTGATGTTAAAGGCCACTGAATCCGCTTGTCTGTAGAGCCCTTTGGAGGACTTTAACACCCACAGAACCGCTGGGCTGCTGAGCAGAATCCTGCCCCACCGGGCAGCAGCCCCAACGCTGGCCCGCAGAAGGAGGCAGGTGACAGCGTGGGCCCTGCCGTGTGCCAAAGTCAGTGCAGAACAGAGCCACACAAAGAAACCATACAGCTAAATCAGATGCAAGCCGTAACCCTGCCCAGCCCCCAGCCTTTATGTGGTTCTAAACCGAATCTTTATATACTCTTTATGCTGCTCTCCCCACGGGCCGACGCACGGATACCCTCGACACTTGGTCTTCCAGGGAAGCTTCCACCTCGTAACGCCAAGGCAGAAGCTTATCAGGACACCGCGGGAAAGCAACCCCTCCCGGAGACCCCCAGTCCTTCTGCACCCCACACCCGCACCCCGCTGGGGGTGAAGGGCGTGCCGTGCCCCCGGCGCGTCAGGGACAGCGCGGATTCGGCTGCCGCCCGCGGGTCGGGCTCCACGGCCGCCTGCGGGCGCTGCTCCTCCCGCCGGCAGAACCAGGCCCCTCCACACCCTCCCCCTCCCGCCGAGGCGGCCCGGGCAGAGCGCTGGGCCAGGGAGGCGGCAGGCGCTCGGGGCTCGCTTACTTCTTCAGGTCGAAGACGGAGATCCTGTTCCCGACGGGGCTGATGAGGGTGTTGCCATCGCGGGTGAAGCTGAGGTTCCCGCGGCGGTACACGGTGCCCAGCAGGCCCGAGAACTGCGAGGGGGAGGGAGGAGGGGGGAAGAAGAGAAGCGGGCACGGTTAAGGCTCAGGGGAGAGGAAGGCAGAAGCCGCCACCACGCGCGGGCAGCTGCCGCCGCGGACTCACCCGGTACGCGAACTTCATGGCGGCGGCCCCACGTGCAGCCGCTACCGGCAGGCGTAGCCGCGGAAGAGCCGCCGGCCGCGCAGGGGCGGTCGGGTGTCAATCCCGCGCATGCGCCGAAAGGGGACGGAGTCTCTCTCCCCGGGGGCGATGCCGGGCCGCCGCTGGGTGAGGCGGGGCGAGGGGCGGGGATGGGGGACAGTTCTTCCCGGCGGCGGTACTAGGCCGAGGGCGCGGCGCTGGGGGAAGATCGGGTGCTGTTGAACCCGGTCGGCGTTATCGGAGGTGCGGTTCTCCGCCTGCGCTCCGTGGTCTGCGCAGTCAGGGCTGCGGACGCAACTGGAGCTGTTCTCGTCCCTCCTGAGGGCAGCGCCCCAGGGCCCGCGGGTCCCGGCGGCGGCAGGCCCCAGGGAATGGCGAGCGCCGGGCAGGCCGTACAGCCCTGCGCCACCGCCGGCCCCGGCTGCGTTTAGAAACTCGCCTTCCGTCGGCCAGAGGAGACGAAAGGCGGGCGGGCTCCTTCCAGGGAAAGGAGAAAAGGAGACGTCACAGCAGCAAGAGAAGGCGGTTTCTTTTTAAAACATGTATATTTAGAACTGTAACGCTTACAATTTCATTAAACAATCTTAGTACAATGTGTTTAACAGTATATTACAGAACAATGTGAAAAATGATCTAATAGCAACCCATGGAAATGGAATTCATCGCAATACCTGCAGCAGCGTCACCTCGTTACCTTTTCCAGTCCAAGTACCCCAGCAGCCCTCGGTGCTGAATGATGCTTTGGGTTTTATCCAGAGTAAAATGGTATGGTTTCCACAGAGAAAGGGCATTCCTTCACAGAAAGAAGATGCGTAACAAGAACGATTTCAGCTAGCAGGTCTACTTTATAACCTATTTTGTCATAGTGTTGTGGAGATTTTTGTTATTATTTAAAAATAATTAAATGTTTGGACTGGTGCAGGGTGCCTGTTCATTTTTAACTTCATTACAATTCTTTTTGGAAAGAGGGGTTTGGGCTTTTTACTCCCCCTTTATAATTCAGCAGAACCTGAGTTTAGGGGAAAGAAAAAGAAAAAAAAAAAAAAAAAGAAAAACCAAAACCAATGAACTTGTCTAATAAGCAGTTCCTCACTTCAGCTTCACTGACAAGGTTTTGATATGGGACAGTTTTCCTCTGTGGAGTCTGTAGACAACGCACCATTATAGATCTGCAAGTAGAAAAGGTCATTCTCACATTAAATGCACAAGTTTCAATATCAGAAGCAGGACATCAGAAGGAGTCGTAATTTTTCCAGTCACAGGTGGATTTGCAACATTCACAAAAATTACACTTTTTTTTGTTGTTTTTTACTCTTTTTTTTTTTGTATTTACATTTCAGATATAAATAATGAAATTCTTTAAGTTACATGTTTTAACTTTGTTTCACAATTATTCTACATCTGCAAGCTTTCCTATATCAAACCAACCTCTTTCTTCCATCATGATACGGAAGTCTGGCTTCTAATCAGTAATAATTACATTGAGCCTTTATGATGAAAGGTTGACTGTTCAAGTATCATACTGTACTGAAATTTTTGCCCCAACTTAAAAATTGGGGCAGCAAACCAAGCCACTTAGAAATGGTAATAAAAAGAAATTAATCTGGGAACTCAATGAGCCAAATAATTTATTATTAAATTCTATCAATATCTTTCTTTGGTAAGAACTATGCAAGAAGATGATCTGACCCCCACCCCCAAAAGAAAAAAAAAATAATCATATATTATGTGACATCACAGTGTCTACTCTGTGAAGGAGAAAGCCTCAAAAAAATTAAGGAATTTTGTTCAGTTAAGATTGTTTATAGCAGTAGCTCTTCCATGCATCTAAATATGCAAACAATGGAAGTTTAATATAAAATTGCAATGGCGGGAATTAACCATGATCAAAGAAACAAACAGAAATAAAACCCGAACAGAAAAGCAACTATTACACCAGCGAACGTGCTGTTGAATGCTTTGTTGTGTTTCTGGCACATGTGTGGAAAAGCCTGTAAATTATTACATAAAAATCCAAGATTCGGATAACTTTATCATCCAACTCTAAAATGTGTAGGAAGCATGAAACAAATCCCTCAGCTGCCAGACAAAAACAAAGAGGTGGTCCGAACGCTTGGATTTTTGTGGGGTTTTGTTGTTTGAGTTGCCCTGTGTTGTGACGCAGGGTGCGACCCAAGGGAGAAAACCCAGTAGCTTACACAAAACATACTAAAGTGGCAATATAAACTAGCTGACACAAGCTTCACTGTACATTTAAATTGATACAATTGTCTGGTGCTTCCATGGCCAGTATGTGTCGAGTGCCATAGGTCTCCTTAGAGTTAGAATGTTACAACAAAGACTGATCAGGTCACAATCCTTTAAAGTGCTTTCATATCCAGTTTTTCTAACGGGTTTTGTTCTCCACGTTTCCATACCGAGTCGTCACGTGATATTGACTTCCAGAACATGGTCATCCTTGCTGGGAATGACAAGTATCTGCATACCCGTGCTGCAGTTGAAGACCTGACCGGAGGAAAAGGATTGCAGACGGGGCATTGGCAAACCTTTGTGTTCCCCGCTAGCTGCGGAATGCAAGCTACCTCTGCTCCTTATGCTGCTGCTGTCAGCTTGATCATCCACATTCTTGTCCACAGAGAGGTTATCATTTTCAATCCAGCTATCTGTTTGAAAGAAAAACCCACAGTTTTATTCTACACAACGATTAAAGCGACTTGAAAAATCCTTTCCAAGCTCAGAAGCACACGTCAGCTTACCCCATGTGAACAGCCACCCCTCACCTCTGCTGAGGTAACGCAGCCTGTGCACACTTTTGGCCAGCAGCAGAGTAAATTGTATTTGTTTCTAAGGAAGATGTAAGCAGTATTACCTCACATGGAACGGGCTAGAAGGCTGCACATGGGCAATTCCCAGAGCTCTGCTGACAAACAGCAAGTTGCTCCTATGAGTCAATTCTCCCTACAGCTCTGGGACTACTCAACAGTACAGATAAATACTCCAGGTGGTTGCAGTAATTTAAACCCTTCATCTAATCTGGTTTGTATGTCACCAATTTTCAGCAGTTCTTTTATTTTGTACTTAATCCTTTCAAAAACTAGGAAAATATTTAAATAATAATGAAGACACAGTAGATGTGCAGTTTACAGACAATAAAATCACAGGATTAGAGGTTTATCAAATAGCTTTCACTCGATTATAAATCCAATGACAACTAATTTGCACACTAATCTTTAAAGTATTTATTGTTCCTCCTCCCAGAGTATGGCTGCAACAGAATTCAGAGTTCCTGTCAGAGGAATTTTCAATCAGAACTGCAAGGGAAGTAACAAAGACAGCCTAAGAGGACTTGGTCATCAGACTCCCTCGCCTTGTTTTTCTCTTTACACGAGAGCACAGGAGAAAAAAAATCATTTCTGCAAGCAGCCATGTAGTCAAGATAGCTTTACCAGCATCAAGTTGCATGGAGTGAGCAGAATGGTGAGGGAGGTATTTAAACAGTCTGACATCGGGAAAAGGTAGATATCCAGCAAACAGTGGCATCACTTCCATGTGGACTTTGTGAGTTGCTCGAGCTGCTACAGGCATAGATATCACTCCAGAACTTTTTCCACAGACTGCCCAGTTACTACTGTTGTCAACAACTGCAAGAATAAACAACAAACAGCATAAGATCTTTTCTGAAAATATGAAGACTCCTCAGTGTAGTTTTAGAGCACTTTTAAAACCAGGTTTTTATCAATGTCTGAAAGCCCATAGGCTTTTGTGTGTGAAGAACTGTGCAAGGTAAGAAAACCGCCCTACAGAAAAGGGCCCTCAAGCAAATACCCATCCAGTCTGAACAGCATTTATCTCCCACTTGAAGACACATTAATGAGGAAAAAATAAAATATTCTCAGTTTGGCAAAATGAAAACTGCTTTACTGAGCAGTCATACAATACAAGAACATATGCCACAAAGTCTGACAGATCTTGTTATCAAGACAAAGCTACTGGGGAATTTTGTCAGTATGCTTCAGAAAAATATTCTTACCTTCATACATAAGTTTTGTTGTGCAATATCCATCTGATTCTGTTAATGCTTCATCTCTGTCAACCTCGGAAAGGTCAACAAGTCGGGTGATTGACACCTCTAAAGAGCAGAGTGAGCCTGTTTTACAATACTCTGCCCCCAGTGGTGGAAAAATTTCAGTTTTCACATGATACAATGTCTGTCAGGAAGAAAACAGTGCTGTTATCAAGAAAAAAGGAGCGTTTTACTGGTGTTTAAACTGAACTGAACAACCGACATTAGTACAAACTTTACATTTCATATCCACATCCTATTCAATCTTTTTAATGCAAGATTCAGTTATAAGTAGTGCTTACTTCATTATCTTGCTCAGTTTGAGAAAATAATCAAATTGAGTTTGATCCAACATATTTTTTGATACCAACAGCAAGCATACCATTTACCCCCTCCATTTCTGCCCTTTAACTCAAGCCTTTGAATGCTCCTAAATGGACACTGATCTTCTATTTAAACAAACTTTTATTAGTCTCTTGGCTCCTCACTTCCCAGACACATCACTCAAGTTCTGAGTAATACAGGAGAACTGCTATATCCCCAGAATAACGGTGCCCACATTATCAAAGACCTAGTTTTTAATTATTACAAAATTAACTATCTGCTAACCTCCACACACACACTGTTCAGTGCAGTTAGTTCTCTTCAAAACTCCAGAAAGATGCTCATCCAGGTGCCAACAAATGCTAGTTACATGCCAGTACATAAACAAATACAAACTGGCATTGGGTGATATTTTAGGTAATAAGCATGTAGACAGCATAGCAACACTGAAAACAACAAAAGGATTTAACCAAGTGAGACTCCTCTCACGTTGCTACTTTTTACCTAAGCATCAAAAAGGGTAAAACAATACTGAATTTAGAGATACATTAACATTGATAGAGTTCCTTTAATAGTAAGTTATATGTAGAATATAAGCTTCCTAGCTGATAAAAGGAATAATGAGTTTGTCCATAAAGGGAATGAAGAAACAATTAAGATAATGGCCTGGAACCCCCTAAATATTTCATCAGAGGAGCTCATTTCAAGTACTACAAAAAGCAACTTGAATGCTTTCACTAACAAAGATTTTTTGGAAACTGCAATTTGCTTGGGAGAGCGCAGTCTTAAGTCAGCAGGGAGAAAGCAGCTCCATAACCTAAGGACAGCATCCATGGCACAAGCCCAGGAAGGTGCAAAAACACAGAGAAAAAACAAAAATAACTTAAGATCAAGGACATTTGCACAAATATTATGTGTTACTCCCTTCCCCCAACACCCCCTAGTTTCCAGTGGCAAGTATATGAATTCCACAATATCACATCAGGCTTGCTTCAGTTCTATCACACAACAAACTGGCTTTCCAATGACCCTAAGAAGGTACAAACCTCCCTGCATAAACAGAAGTTTTCTAAGGTATTTCTTCACTTTCCCTTTCCATACATCAGGAAACCATATTCAGTCAATATAGACTATACTTAGAAGAGTACTTACAAAAAAGTTTTCCACTTGGAATTCATATGTGAACGGCTTCAGGGCAAGAGACTGCTCTTCAGAGGTAGCTGGACAAAAGCTGACTGAAAACAGGCACTGCAAGGAGAGAGGAAGGTCTTTTGTCCACTTCAATTCCCACACAAAGAATATTGATTGCTTACTGTATATGACCTGAAAGAGAACATTTATAGCATTAGCTCTTTCCTTCCTCTGAGAAGAAAGTGAAAATGCACATACATATGTTTGTCTGTCCTGGCATTACTATAGTTTATAAAAACAAATTGCCTCTTTAGTGTTAAATAAATCGTTAGGGAAAAACATGCAACTGAAATAACAAACTGATTTTTTTTTTAAACACTGCACAACTAATTAAAAGGAGGGATACTTTACACTGTCAGAATCAATGTTTCAAAAGGGAACACTTCATGTTCAAGTACGTGTGAAAAATATTTTATTCAGAAGTCAAATTTAATAAAGAAAATCATTAATAATATTTGTATGTAGTTTTCCTAGGGATCAAGAATGACAAATGTAATACTGTGTCCAGATGAGGCAGAAAGAAATTTCAAGGGGAGCTGTTCTGCAATTTAACTATGCAACAGCTGGAAAACAGTATCTGATTCTTTTTCCTAAAGCCTAGTGACAAACTGCAGCTACGAAGATGAATAAATTAAATGTTAGCAATGACATTAGTGATAGCACATCTGGGTAGCTGTTGTTCAAGCAGGTATGCAGTGCTTTGCATGAGGCAAATGGAGATGTTTGAAAACTTGTCTAACAATCTTTGCAAGTTTTAGAATTCAGTCTGAGATCTATGAGTATAAATGCCTTCTAAAGCAACTTTAAGAATCAAAGTTGCACAGAGGACTACAAAGGTCTGACCTAGTATCAGCTACCAGCCTTACTACACAGCCTATGTGCAGAAACACTAATCATTTCACTAACAAGAACTTCCATCTAGCTCTTCTGCTAATGAGGTTATAAACCACTAAGTGAATCTTTACCTGCTGAGATTCACGGTTCAGAGGTACCAGCTGCAAATCTGTACAGTCAGCAGAATTTTTTAGGCTGTTGTCTGAAAGCTGGAAACAGAGTTCTGACAAATTCTGTACACAGACTTGCACGTATTTCCTGAAAAACATGACACAGTTTGTTCAACAGAAGTTGGATAGTTACATGGAAAGAGTACATGATCACACAGTAACTTTCAAAGTGCAAAGCTCAAGCAGAACCAGAACAGCAGGTGTGTTTCTTTCAATGTATTCCTCAACATTTAGAAGTCTGTACAAACATGGGTGTAAAACATCCTCTTCCATCTTGAATAAAACCCAGTAACTACACAGAAATAGGCTCTCTTGGTTTATCTTGTGGTCTTGTTTCCAAAACAGCTGAAACCACAGATCTCTGGTATTGTTATGAAGGAATGCTTCCAATGGGAATCTGTGTAAGCTAATAAAAGCCCAACTTTAAACAAAACAAAGAACAACAAAACACGCCAGCTATAAATATTCCTTATGAAACTCCAGGTCCATATTTTGTAAGCAGAAAGAAGCAATAAATACTTAATGAGTACATTACCGCTTGCCAGCTGACAATAAGGAATGCTTGGCATTAAAAGGTATGCAGAACGTTAATGCAATAATAGTGGAGTAAATGGACCAAGGACAATCAATGGTTACCTAAAGGAAAAAAAAGAGAACAAAGTTCTTGTTTGCAATGGTCTTTGACATCATGATTTTGCTTTTCTTCACATTTCTAAGCCAATTTTTTCTCAGCATCTGCATCTAATGCATCCAGAAGGGGAAGAAGGAGGGAAAAAAACCAACCACCAAACATACCCGAACCACCACTCCAACCAAAAACCCAAACACACAAACCACTACAATATGTCAAAAATTAACCTAACTAAATAATAGGGTTTTGTTTTCCTGTAAGCAGGATATCAAATCTCAAAGAAGCTCTTCCTGTGGAAAATGACATACCCAGTTCTGAAGACTTAAAAAAAGGGGAAGTGAGGAAAGAAAAAAGGACACTAACAATACCAACAGCATCTTAATACTAATCTTTAATCTGGTAAAATGTCAGTATCAAGTAAGTTGCTATAAACTCTATTACTGAAATATCTTTTAATACTTCAATATATCAAATATAAGCTCAAAATACTTTTAAAAGTATTTAACGTATATTTCTTTTGACTTGAAGCAGCACACCTAACTGAAGAATTTCTCCTGAAGTGAATGTTGCCATTCTTCCAGTTGCAAAGCATATTTATTTAACAACTTATTTTTAGATCACATCACATTTTAGCAATGCTAGTCTATAACTACTCTTCACACCCAAGGATGATACATGGCAGCACACTTGGTCAATTTTAATAAGGATTAACACTGTGAAAGGTGATGGTTTCAAGATCATTTTTCTGTCAGCTGAAGCACTTCTTTCCATACTACTTATTTTATTCACCCTTCATAATGATAATTAAAGGAAAAGTTAATTCCAACTAAATAACATGACAGTTGAAATGCTAGTGTCAAGTACCTCAACACAGCCTACAGATTCTTTGCAAGTAGAAGAAATACCTTTGCCATGAGTCAGGAGGGAGAATCTGTATAGAGACGCTGCAACACAGCATAAAAAGACACGAGCACCCTTCATCCTATATTAACTGCGAGTACAGATCATTAAAACTCAGATTACCTGCCAGGGGAACAGTTGGCAGTGTAATACACATAATGTATATTTCTGCTTATATTTTCTTTACATTTATGATATTGCTATGATTTTTTGCATGTACATCTTTAACAGAAAATAACTCAATGCGAGCAGGTTTCCCCCCCCCCCCCATCACCACCACTTCTACTTTGTGATGCACATGCCCCTGTGATCAAACAGATTTAATAATAAAAACATTCAATTACATCTTACTTTTTGGTCAACAGTAGCCATGGAGTCGTCCTGTTTCTGCTTCTCTCTGTTTTTTCTGTGAACTTCTTTATTTGTAGTATTTTCTTGCTCCACTGCAGGTTCTGTGGCTGATGGCAAATACATGACTTCCAGTTCAAACTCAATCACATGATACGCAGGAGCTACTGGCAAACCAATGCTTGTGATCTTTTCAGAAGACTGAATCCTTAACGATGACTCTGAGATCTTTTCTATAGGTAAGCAGAATGGAGAAAATAGGAGTTTTAAAACACGTTCATCCCCTCCCTATTTTCATTTCAATCTCTAAGTAAGTAATGAACCTAGCCTAAAAAGCTAAGTGTCATAGAAAAACACGTGATGCCATACCCATTTCCTAGCAAGACCCCCATGTTTGCAAAAATGAGAAACTATGTTATTCAACTCCACTGTAACCTCTTCAAATGAGCTATAATCCCCACATCTTAAGTACCACTGCTGTTTACTACTCCCCAGTAGTAACACTCCATCCTTCTTAAACTGCAGGAAGGTAACGACCATATTCCATGTAGTAGCCCCTTCCAATGCTCAAGAGGCAACTAAGAGGACAATTGGAAACCAAGCTTCAAACTAGCTAAACAGCTCCTTTAGTCCATCCTATGACACCTATTGAAGTTTCATAGTGTCCTGCACCTCCTTACTCTCGTAATTTCACTTCAAGCAAACTTGCAACTTACTGGAACACATGCATCAGTATTCTTGGTCACCATTCAGCATCTATCTTTAAAATGCTACATATGGGTGCCTCTGTACAGTCAATTTTGATGTTCATTTCATCAAGTCTGTTAGGACTGTTCTTCCCATTCACATAAAAGCTGCTTGTATGTGAGCAACTGAGGAGACTATATAGTACTTGGCTGAGAAAAAATGGAACTAGGACACCGTGTGTTTAAATGAAACACTCACCATAGAAAGTGTTCCATTTACATAGAGCACTATGTAATAGCCTACTTACAACTACTTTACAATAAAAACAGTCTAGTTAAAATAGAGCCCACATAGTAATAAGAAATCACCAGAATTCATTTGGAAATCATGACAGATGCTCACCTCAGCAGTAGTTTTGCCACACCTCCTGAATTTCACCCATGAAAATAGAAGTCCTTGAACTACATTTGCTGAAAAGTTCATACTACTAGTTCGAGGGTGAAAGTTTTGAGAACTTTCTACCACTGAAAGAAGTTCTTAAATTGAAAGTTGAAAGTCCCTAGAATTGTTCTTAACAGCAAATACTCAACAAGACAGCATCAGTGTTATTAATACTGCAAGTACAGGTTTACTCCAGGTTTACTGAATATTCAGCCATTTAAAGACAATTCATTTTTACTTCACTGCTTACCCCTGGTATTGGAATAGATGACTGCCTTGCTCTCTGGATGGTACAGAATAGGCATGGCATCTGCATTACTGAGCTGCAAAGTGTCCCCGTTCTTCATGGTGTAGTGACCAGTAGTCACTGTGAATTTCACCTTCTGGGGAATGCCAGCCAGAAGGCTATCTGAAGGAGAAAGCAGAAATTGTTACACAGATTCACGCCAACCTTGGCTGAGTTAGAGAAGCATCTGGACAATGCCCTCAGTCACATGCTCTGACCTGGCTGGCCCTGTGTGGAGCCAGGATTTGGCCTCGATGACCCTTATAGGTCCCTTCAAACTCAGGAGATTCTGTGATTCTGACTCCGGTACTCCCCAGAAGATGGTTGCAATGCAGCACTAAGGCCTGTCAGCAATATTCCCAGGCACTGTGTCACACGTGTTAGGGTAACTTGAGGGTGTGGGGTTTTGGTATTATTGCAACACATTAAACCTGGAAACCCGTTGTTTCAACTTGAGTGACCAAACCCACTGTTTCTTGGATGGCTTCGATTAGCTGGCTCACATAGCCGGGCAGCTCTGGCAGCACAAAATTCCATGAAATACAGTAATCCCAAAGAATTTACTATGCTTTTTGTTAAGTTCACCAGGTTGCAGACAGCTTTATATTTTTGAAACTATGATGCCAGCCAAATATGCACATGCTGCATTCACCTAATCAAGATAACAAGAACGCCAGTATGCACACAGGCTCTCAAATATCTGAATCCCAACCACCATCAATTTCATAGGGTAACAAATTCAATGAATGCCCAACATGCCTGTCCTTCCTTCACCACACACTGCAAACCCTGTAACTGCATGGATAGTACAAAATGCATAGTAGCTTCTCAACTGCCTCAGTTAACAGCCTGAAAACGAAATCACTATGAATTTCCATTTATAAACTTCAATAAACTCTACAACAAGTAATGCTCATCTGTCCATGAAACCAGTGGATTTATTCAGTATTAAATTTTAATCAGTTTTATATAATCACGTCTAGTAGAGAATCCCAGTTCCTATGCACTTCTCAAATACCAAAGCGACTGCAGCACCACAGAAACAATAAGGAGCTCAGTCAATTACAAATTTAAATATTTATTTAAAATAAATATATATAACAAAATTAATTAAATATTAATTAATCAGCACGGCAGTTCGAATCATACCTGATATTTAAGTGACACTAGATGTTCAAATTCATCTTCAAAGGCAACACTATGCATTTCAGAGCCAAGCACTGGAATTAGTCATTGGCAACCAGCCATCACTGACAGAGCATACTTGATGAATAATTTGAGAAGTGAAAGTTTACTTTAGACTGAAAATTAGTAAGCATTTTAGACTCAAAATTAAGAGTAAGGCAAAAAAGTTCTGAGTAATATTCAAGCCAGCAAACACTCTATCCAGTCCCACAAGAACACAACAGAAATCATCAAAACAACTTCAGCGTAGCAACTGTACCTACCAGTCATGGGTTCCACTTTGAGCTGGGGCTCCTGAGCATACACATCATACTGCACAATTGGGTAAATATGAAGAAGGACAAACTGTACTTTTCCCACTGAAGTGCACAGTTGCCTGAGCGTGTACGTCCCTGGTTCTTTGGCCTTTGAAGAGAACATTTGAATGGATTTTTTAATTTAGGAAATGCTTCCAGAAGAAACCCTCTGCTAAAGAACAGCATGTTTTAAGCTCATTATCATCAGATTCTCCGCATTTGAAATTAAAACAACAGACTTGTCCGAGTGACAAGATTTTCCCAAAGGCACACCTTTTGCCCCTTTAAGGCAGAAGCTCTACAGTGCTGGGTGATTCAAGGAAAAACATCCTAAGTAACAAGTAACAATCATCAGGATAGATAATATAGTAGCTATGTTGTCAAATTCTTATTTTTGGGTGTTTTTTGTCTTGATTGTTGGTTGGGTCACATGCCCTTCCCCTCCCCTAACTGCCACATACATTAAAATACAATTATACTTATTAAGTACTGAAATGATATTTAGCAAGCAGTGAAGTGCTAATTTGGCTAACATTCATAAAATCCTACAACATTTATATAAGGCACAGCTTTCAGCTCAAGCTATCCATTTCATACACTCCCCACACCCTGTGTGAATGCTTACAAAAAGGTAATAAATACATATTTAATTTCAAACTCTTCCCTTGTCCTGAATAATGAGATTCTGGATGTTTTTCAATAACATTATAAAAGCAAATCTGTAACATCTGCTACTTTGTTTATTCTGAATTCTGTTTGCTCTTAGCAACTACTGCTAGGGAGTAGGAAATGTTTTGTTTTTCCATGTGCCATTTTACCAAGTGTAACAGATAAATATTGATGCCGGGTATAAATAAATCTAAAGAGTAGGATTAGAAGTTATGGAGAAAAGCTGTAGCAACTTAATAGTCAAACCTCACTTACACAGTTACTTACAAAGTAAATCCTGACTGAAATTCAGTATTATGAATCCGGACATTAGTCACTAAATTTTATCCCTTGAATACTTTATAAACTATTACTTTATAAACAGAAAAGCATGAATAAATCTTTCATACACACACACACACACACACACTTTGAACCTCAACATGGGATGGCAATATCAGTCTGAAGAACTGAGATAATGCTTTCTGATCTCTTTTTAAAGCCTGAAAAAATACACTGGGAGATCAGCATAAATAGTGCTAATCATCAGTCTGAGATCTACAGAAAGAATGAAACTCCCTCTGCGTCAGAGGCACAGTCATTCCTCCTTCTGTGAAAGCAAAGCAATTAAGCATTGCTGGAAGAAGATTTAGGAAACTAGTTATCAGTCGTTTCTATCCTCTGGCTACCTATGTAAGCCAGTAGAACTGACAAAGTATACTACTACTAGAGTAATAATGTCTTTCATCACGTTATCTAGTAATAAGCTGTCAAAACTGTAACACATTCAGATTTTCCCTTTAAGGGCAGGTAAGGCATCTCTTCCCAAGCGAAGTTCTTTCGAGGAACAAAGGCTGGGAAGAAGGATGGTTGCAAGCATGAGGCTGTCCATCCTCCACTAGCCACCAGATGTAGGCAGAACAAGGCAAATCTAAAGCAGAGATGTATCTAGTTTTTCACCCATATCTCCTGTGTTTTCAGACCTCTCCCTGATCCCACTGAGCCAAAAAGCTTTCTCAGGACAGCTTGCCTCTAATAAGTAAGGCTCCTTCACCTGAAATCCAGTTCTACATGCATGTAGATTTATTTTACGAAAACTACATTTGCAGCCACCAATCCCTCTGACATCTCCAAATCTCATTAACTTGTCCCAGTCCTCTGAAAGAATGAGAAACCTGAAAAATTAGTTCTGTAGGTCGTTCAAATGACATTTCTGCCATTTCACATTGTATCACCAGGGACTTGAACTCAACTTGTATCTTGAGATACCATCTACCCACACAAGTTCCATAATCTACCTGTGCGCCTGTACCAAGCCCATCTCTCTAGCGCTGTCTGCCCCAGCACTGGAGGAATGGAAAGAAAGAGTATGTACGTCTATACAAAACTCCACTCTAAACAAATTTCTATGACAAGAGAGAAATTAACAATTAAAAAAAGGGAGGAGAAAGTTAAAATCTCAGGTGCAGAACACCTAAAATACGCGAAGAATGATTAAAAAAAACCCCAACTTCCTGGCCCACTCTATCTAGCGATCAATTTTTAATATCAAAAGCAGGTATGTGTATTCTTATTTCAAAGTTGGTTAAAAAAGGGGATGAAAAAGGGACCAAAGCTACTTTAAACCCACTAGAAAATGGCAAAGCTAGCAGGCATATATACCATATATGTTGAGAAGCACCTTCTCTCTTCATAGCATCCATACCATTTCACATATACATGCTGGATAATGCTCAGAAAGTGAAGCAGCCATGACACAGCTGTTACATCCCTCATTGTGCTGCTTCATCTTTTGTTAATCGTTTAGATGCTGCACGGAATTTCTCAGCATTTTCTCACACAAATTTTCCCTACACTCATATTCGTTACTGTGGCACTGGACTCCATTAAGTACTTCCCTCTGAATGGTTACAGAGGTGGAGAAGGAGATAGAAAGCATTTCAAGAGATCCACAGAACAGAACAATATGATAATTGAGGCCAAAAGTTCCTACTCCTGGAGTGCCAAACAGATGGTGAAGTCTCGCTTCTGAAAACGCTTGGCATTTCTCTTCCTAGGACTAAGTTGGCAGGTAAATGCCTTTCCCCATTTCATTAGAACAAGCAAACAAACCACAGATCAGCAATGTACAAGGCCACAGAATGAGTGGCAGTTAAAAAAACAAAACAAAAAAAGACACTGCACAGCAAACACCACCACCACAGCAAACCAACAGGATTGGAACTAAAGGCCTGCTGATTTCCAGTTACTATGCACCCAGGAGTAACAGAACATGAACAGAAGTGGTAAGAACTCTGGACCTTAAATATTTCAGTAATTACTAGCAGCACTTTACTTTCTAGGGAAAGAATGGGAGCGGGAAAAAAAGGATTTCTCCAAGAACTAAGCTGACTTAGAGCACACGTGTATGATGAGAATTGGGGGAGTTTCATATACATGGCAGAAGCAGGACAGTAATCAGTTTTCTGAGGGTGGCATTTAGATGGTGACACTTGATTTCCACAAGTGTTTTGCTTATGCAAATTTAGTCTTCCTGTACTGGAGAATCCTTAATGTTCTTGTCTTCTCATTCCTTACATCATTAAGACAAATAATGGGGGCAAATTTAATTCAGACATCTTCTAAACTGAAGTATTTGAAGCTGATCTTAACTTTGCTGTACTTCTTGTAGGTAGGTTTACTACACCCAGCAAGTGAAAAAACATTCTACCACAGGGAAGAACAAGCTTTTGACTGACTTTACACAGTGCCTTATTAAGGGCTAAAAAATGCATTCCCATCAAAATTTTAACATTATCCTGGATGAGCTCAACAACTAAGGCAGACTTCATGAGCAGTACACCACCTTGTATACGAATTTATCAGTTGAACTTCTGGCAGCAATAATCAAGATATTTAAAAAACGGTTTTGAAAGGCTGACTCAATGACTGCAAATAGGAGAGTCACCTGTGCATTTTGGCACAAACACAACAGCCTTCTTTCAAGGGAAATTAAGGTCTAGAATAGTGAAGAGAAAGCCACAAGGGGAATGGCATCACACAAGCTGTAACAGGAAACAATACAGGTTCCGCTTGCCAGCACTATGCTCTTCCTCGGCCAGTGCTTACAGTTGTTCTTTTGTGACTGCTGCATTCACTCAACTATAAAAGCATACCTGAGTATTGAATATTATTTTATTGACCCCTGGTTCCAGTATTAAGTTGCTGCATTTCAACACATGACCCCCATCTTCTAAAGTCACCCCCGAGGGCACATCCAGCGAGCTGCTGCTCTCCTGCCTTCGCAGTAGCATGTGCACGTTTTTGCAGATGATTCCTGCCGTGTTCAGAGAGTTATCTGAGGGACTTCGTTCATACATCTCGTACAGCTCCAGGGCTGGCAGGTTGTTTCTTGACAAGGGGAAGCCTGAAACTTCGTTTGGAAAGCTGATGACACCGTTGGAGGTTTTGTGCTTAGTGAGCCACTCGGCTGTTTTTCTGTAACTATTTTTTTCGATGCTGAAGTGGACATGGATGGCAATCTGATCCACCTGGACAGGGATGGGCATTTGGCTCAGCAAAGTCAACTCGATAGACAGCTTCCCACCCACATGGACAACAGCATTTGGAGGGTCAAAATGCAGAGTTCTCAACTGCGCAAAGGAGTGCATAGGCAATGTAATCTTTTGACCTGGAAAGAAAAACAGGGGTTTTATTCTTCTTCACTGCTGCTGGAGAGCAGTAAATCTTCTCTCTTAAAACATTTAACTCTTAGAATTAAATGGATCAATAACTTTTCATGATGAATCCCTGTGCAACAAATCAATGCTATCATATTTTAGTTTTATTCTGCATAGAAACAAGGCTTAAAGATGCTGAGATTTGGTTCTTAAAAGTTTCATCTCCTACAATTTTAGTACTCAGGCTATTAAAGACAACTAAATGAAGAGATAGTGTCTACACAGAAATTTAATATTTCACTACTACACAAAGTGTTCTAAACAAACAGAGCAGCATAAAGTGACAGAGCACATAAATTAAGAGCAAGTACAAGCTTGAGAAATGAATGACTGGACTGGCGCCTTGAGCCATCAGCTTTACAAGAGTTTTTCATTCTCTTTTCTAGGTTCCAAAAACTAACACTGAGGCAATACCAAAACTAACTTAAGAAGTAAGCCTAAGGTAACATATTACTGATGGTACATCCATAAAGAAAAAGTTCTGCATAAAAATGAACAGTCTGCAGAGTTACAGGAAGTATTCTATAAGAATTTGATTTATGATTCATATCTAGGGACAAGGTATTACAGAAGGAGCAGGAAGAATAAAGAGAAGAGGTAGGATGGTCAAAATAATAAGCTGCAAGTGGATGGGAACAGATCTAACATCAAAACCAAAGTGTCATCATCACAGGGTTGCTCTCCATGTGCCAGCAATATAGAGACAAAGAGAAGTTAGGAATTGAAAAAAACCCAACACAAGATAAATTATAACCTGTCAAAGCAGAGAAACAGATAAGTGAAAGAAAACAAAGACTTCTTTGTGTTCAGGATGAAAACGTTAATTACCCTTTCATCTCTGCCTAGTCTTAATTATTGCAGAAGTTTTATAAATGTTCTGGAGTTGACAAGAAAAGGACCATGCTGGTTCAGAAGTTACACACACGGTAATGAAACCAATCTACTTCTAGAGAAAGACTGGATTGGAGCAGGTTGAATTTTAAGTCTTTAAGAACCAGCCTTACCTTGGTTCTCTGTTTGCTGATTGGCAAAATCTAGTATTTCTTGGCAAAAGCTTTTGCGTTCATCTTCTGTTAAGTGATTATCACCAGCTAAAAGGCTGCTTGTTTGAAGGTAACTAGCAGAGTTAAGGAAACATGAGGTAAAAACCTACAACATTCAGAAATCTGACAGACAATGAGACAGTTCAAATACTGCTTTTCTAGTCTATTCATACAAGACCTGCTGTTATCAACACCACGCTCTTCCATTAAAAAATAAACTATTTACTATCATCTGAGAACACTGCAGAACCTCTACTTTTTGCAGACCTGCTAAAATACAATCCATTATTAAATTGTACAATCCTCTCCATCTAAAAATATTAAGGAGCATAGAATATTCTTTGCCTGATGATAAATGCAGCATGCAAGTTAAAGACCCAGTGTGTTGCATGACACTGCCCGACATTGAGAACTAAACACCTTCAGTGTTTGATTACATCCCAACTTACTTTGCTAAGAACTTGCCAGCTGTTACAGCATCACTTACCTAAAGTAAATTGTAAGAGATTTTTTATACTTTTGGGGATATAAATGCTTATTTAAGTATTAAGACTGCAATATTACTGGCTCAGATTAAGATCATTTGCACAAAAGCAGAAAAATTTGAGAGTTTAAAAGCCATGTAAGAATTTTCAAGAGGCAGACATTTACAGTGTCTAAGTCTAGCTTGAAAACAAAACCAAGCAAAACCCAAAATACATTACAAATTTGAATTTAGCTCTAATGATTTTCAGCTACAGTAAAATCCCCAGTACTGTCACTTAGAGACTAAAGTCTCAGGCGAAGAAAAACACAAAACTAAAAAAAAAACACCCACCAAACAACTTTAAAAAAAAGCTAGAAGGACAATTCAAAAAAAGATGTCTCTCTTTTCCCTTCAATTTCCAGAAGGGCTGCCTTGCCAGAAGTACTCTGTTCAGCTGACCATTCCACTTTGGAATACCTAGGGGAATGCTGTTTTTAACTATGGTACCAGTGAAAGCAGTACCCTTCCTCCAAAACACTGAAAAACAATGAAAAATTGCCATTTTGCTAGGATAATTAATTTTCTGCACACAGCACAACAGTTCCAATTAGAACCAAGTTACTTAATTTAGCTACTAAATTTAGGCAAGACATGAGGGTAAAGTGAAAAGCAGAATTTAAATCATGCTGCTTGTAATGCAAAAAAGAATACAAAAACCCAGCCAAGGCCAGTCAGTAGGCTTTTCCCCACATACACACCTCTTGCATTGAAAGCAGCAACACAGATTAAATATTTAAACAAATACAGTTGTAGCAGACAGAGTTGATGTGTGAAAACAATGCAGAGAGTAGCAAAGCGAAGAACGTGAAGCCTGTCAAACATTAGGATTGGGCCAAATCATTCTCTCAAAGTATTAGTTTGCATTTATGTAGCATTTCCAGAGAAGATTTTATTCACACATTGAAGAACGAGCTTTTACACAACTTAAAAGCAAACATCTCCCTGTCCCCTTCTGAAGCAGAGATCAAAGCCAGAAAGAACAAAAATAAGCAACAGCAAAAAAAAAATATTAAAGCACCACACAGCTCACTAAAGCCACAAGATTTCAATCTTTTTCATCTTCCAAGACTGTGTTTTAACTTCTGGAAAAAGTCACCATTACAAATACCAGAAGAGTCCTTGTCAGGTCAGATACAGGAAGAACGTCATACAGAAAGCAAGCCCAGAAATTAAGCTCCTTAATATAAGCAGACACTCTAGTGCTGTATTTACCAAATTAAAAAAAACAACATTTCCATAATGGTGAGGTACAAACAGAATCATAAAAAACCTTTATGGTATCTGCTGAACTAAAGATAAACCCCACTATCCATGTTGCACTGCTCTTCAGAGCCTGGGCATATTTAAAAGGGAGAGCGGCGACCATACGCTAAAGGTTTTAAGTGCCCCAGATGTTTAAAAAAATGAATAAATAAATAACCCAACCCCCCCCCAAATGAACTACAACAGTGGAAGCAAGAAATAACTCAGTTGCCTGATGACTGCAGTCTCTACTGTTAAATTAACAGTAAGAAATATGTCAGAAAAAAAAATAATTGTAAGCATCATTTTCTTTGGTCTTGATTTTTCTGGCTCCTTCTTTTAAAGGATACTTTTCTACTTGCCCAAGGTGTTTCTGACATTCAGCTAACTGCTTTCTTGTATGTGTAACCAGCAATGCCCAGCCCTCAGCAAGGTAAGTTTTCAGTGCTCCCTGAAGATAGACTTCTGCCTTCTGGGGGCCTTTCTTCCTCCTTCAAAAAAATAAAAAAGAAAAGAGAAAAATCAGTACAGAGTAATATCAAAACTTCTGCAGCCATGAAAACTCTCTACACATTTTCAGAAAGTGGGGTTGGGAGAGGAGCACTGTATATGAATGCAGAACAAGATGCAATGAACCATTATGCTGTTTATTTTACTGGTAACAGATCAATGTATTGGCCCACCTTTATGCGATTCACTTAAGCAAGAAGAACTGCCATTAAGTGTCAAGGAAAGACTTCATGTGCAGATCCATCCCAAGTCAGAGCTAGTGTGGTGAAGCTACCTCCCACAAATGTGACAAAAGTCATCTCAACCTTCTAACACCACTAAAAAAAGCCTTACTCCACAATTTTAAAGGGTTCGATGACAATGTCATTTTAACACAACACAGCAGTCCCATGGTAGCCTTTAAACCCAATGTTATTCCCTCAAGGAATTTAAATTGAATTTAAATTACTTTAGGAGAATCTGTTGCAGCTGGAAAATCAGGACTGCTTTAGTGAACATAGGTGAAAAGCATGCCCAAACAGGTTTTCCAATATAAAAAACCCCACACCCCAAAACCCACTTAGGACTCCCAAATTCTTTTCAATAAGAAAATGAAATTAAACAGAAAACCAATGCAGGAGGTTGCTTTAGTGGAATGTAACAGCAGGGATAAACACAAAAAATACATTTGGAAATTAGCAATAAAATTCCTGGAGACCAGTGCCAAGTGTCATTCCTTAGGGGTCAGTACCTGGACCAGCACTCTGCAACATGGACAGTGAGACTGAGTGCACCCTCAGCAAGTTTGTCAACAACACCGGGCTGTGGGGTGTGCTCAACACACTGGAGGGACATTGACAGGCTGGAGAGGTGGGTCTGTGCCAATCTTATGAAGTTCAGCAAGGCCACATGCAAGGTCCTGAACATGGGTCACCATAATCCCAAGCACAACTACAGGCTCGTTGGAGAATGGATTGAGAGCAGCCCTGAGGAGGAAAACTTTGGGCTGTTGGGGGATAAGAAGCTCAACATGAGCTGGCAATGTGCACCTGCAGCCCTGGGCTGCATCAAAAGCAGCCTGACCAGTAGGTCAAGGGAGGTGATTCTGCCCCTCTACTCTGCACTTCTGAGACCCCACCTGGAGTGCTGCATCCAGCTCTGCGATCTCCTACATAAGAAGGACATGGACTTTTTGGAGTGAGTCCAGAGAAGGGCCACAAAGATGATCAGAGGGCTGAAGCACCTCTCCTATGAAGACAGGCTGAGAGAGTTTGGCTTGTTCAGCCTGGAGAAGGCTTCAGGGAGACATTACTGCAGCCTTCCAGAAAGCTGGGCAGGGACTGTTTACAGGGGTCTCCCAGTGATAGGAAACAAGAGGTAATGTGTTTAAGATGATGAAGGGTAGACTTAGATTAGACATTAGGAAGAAATCCTTCCCTGTGTTTCTAGGAAAAAAAAACCCAAACCACTATAACATTCACAGTGGGGGAAACAAACATTTTCCAACCGTAACCTCAAATATGAAACCAATTAATTACTCTCCAAAGAACAGGTTTCCCTGCTTTTCTATAGTATATAGACAGATAAGCAGCTAACTATAAACTTTCAAACAAGTCTGAAAACAGGTTAAAAATCAGACTGTAGTAAATGCAAAGCTCTCTCTTGCCTCCCCATTCCCGTTGTCCATTTCTCCCTAGGAGAAGAAAGGATTTAGCTAAAGAACACAGAACAGTTTGAGTAGTGAATCATGAGGTGATAATTAGGGTGTGATATAAAGACATTTCTGGTGGGTTTTTTTTTTGTCCTGAAATACAGCCTGGGTATGTTTACATTTTTAAAATAGGGTTTTAAAAATATTTTTTTAAAACACAGCACATTTTCCTGAAGATTTTTTTAAGTTAATGCATTTAACACATTTTAAACATTCATTTACATGTAAAATTCTGCCAGGTCCTTTCCCACAAGCTTAGCTGAGCGAATTCTTCCAATATTTGTGTACATTTCAATGGTGGCATGGGACAGATCCTGTTTAAAAGAAAACAAACTATTATAAGCTTTATATATAATTTTTTTTAGAAGCTGTATGGTTTTTCACACAAACTCATAGCCAGTAACTACGTTACTACAACAAAATGACCACAAGTCACTTTCTGTATTGCCCTGAGCACCACACAATCCAGAGCAGCTTATAACAGGTCATCTTCACGTTTTCTGCAGGCAGTCATTACCTGTATTACAAATAGTAGAGGAAAAACTCCTATTAAAAATTAGATGAGGGAACTCAATCCCATCAAAATAATATGTGGTATTCAGTTTCAAGAACTTTACACTTGAATTCTCCTGTCTTTTGTAGAAAGCACCTATTTCTCAGTGACCATATCCCATTAGACTATCATCGCAGGGTTGTACAGTGTATCATTCCAGGGTACACCACAGCATGTTTAGAACAGTGTCAGAGCTTGGCCCAGAGACTCACAACTAATACTTCAGAGACAAATCAGCTACGTACAGACCATGGTGCATCACTCTTCTGCAAAAGCTGCACGTGTGTACCATTAAGGATATGAAAGTTTGCAAGTCTGCAAACATTCAATTAAATGCAAAACACTAAGTTAGGATCTGGATAAGTATTCTCACAAGAGTGCCTTAAAGGGATTTTGCCTGAAGCTATGCAATCCTGAGTTGGAAGTTTCTCAGTCATCTTCAGGTTTAGTTTCCAATACAGCCACACCATCTACATGTCCCCACCCTTACCTTAAGCTCATAATAATAGCATCAAATTGTTCTCAGAAAATGAGCAGTGACATCACTGTATATGACCCCCAAACTTTCTTCTCAATACAGTCATCTCTAGCCAGACACCTAAAAAGAGTCTGCAGCTTATTTACACGTAATACAGCCTCTTCTGTCAGCAGCCTTCCCCAGCTCATTCTCCTTCACTTAGAGTATTAAGGACTACTCTATCCTCCAAAACAAATTGCTTAAGAGCTTCCAACTGCCTAAATATTTTGCAGAGCATCTATCAGAAAGCATCTATTCCTATGGGGCAGGAAAACGACCTAAACAAGTTCCCAAAGCTCATCTTAGGCTGTATTTTTGATCTTTCTTATTAAGAGCCTAAAAAAATCATCTCTTTCTTTCTTTAATAACTCACAATAAAATCCTACAGTAGTCTCAGTGACCACTCTATTATAGATCAGTATAACCAGAGGGGTCTTAGACACTAGCTGTACAGACAAATGAAAGGCCACCTTCTCCCCAAATTAAGTTACAAGCCAACATGCCTGTAGGAGATCTGACAGTCTTACAAAAAATTGTGAAGTTCTTGCACGAAACTAGCCATTGAATGAGAACAGAGCCTTTCCTGGGTATAAAAGCTCATCACTTCTTGCTTTCAACATGTCTGAAAAGATGCATTTAACTTTCCAGGCTCATTAAAATTTTAAATGAAAATAAATTATTTCATCTGTGTCTGGAAACTTTAACTTGTTCCATATTCTTACCCATGCACTCAGTGGAGAAAATATGGGTGTCTGGAAACTTAACTTATTCCATGTTCTTATCCATGCATTCAGTGGAAAAATATGGGTGTCTATTTAAACTGTATATATTTGACAGCAACATAGAAAACAATCTTTCATAGTGTATCTGATAGCTGAATTTTCATTGCATAGAAGTGCAGTCAGACATACAAACAGAAATGGCAATTCATTCATTGACAAACTCCACAGATGCCACTTGGTTCTCTAAATTTAGGGAGATATTACTGAATTCAGCAGACATCTTCAGCTGGAACTGACTATCTAAGAGCAGCTAGGAATTCTAAGATTTTAGTTCTGGGCCAGCTATCCAACTAGTCTTATAAAGAAATGAAATATAAAAAGGAAATCTGGTATCTTGAGAAAAAATAATTTCAAGGCTTTTTCTTTGAATAACAGCTTTGTGAAAGTAAATGCCACCTATTTTTTAGATTAAAAAAAAAAGAGCAGCTCAATTTTCCTCCAACTTTTCCCCAGAAAAGCAGTACTGCAATATAGGAAGTCTCAGAGGGAAAAAAAAAAACAAAAAACCAAAACCAACCAAAACAACTAAACCTCAAAAAACCAAACACATTCTTGTGACAGTCAGGAGTTTTTTTGTTTTATTTATCAACCTTTTATAAAAATAACCAGATCAGTACAATGGCTCCTCGATAAGGGAGCTGTCAGGAAGAAGCCACCCATATTAAGGCACAATGAGAATTCTAATGTTTCCATTTGTGCCAGCTCCCACCCTATTATCCACAGAGGTCTCACAGATTATATATATTTTTTTTTAAAAATAAAAAAATCAATAGTGCAACTTAAACTACTGAAGACCCTTGGCAAGACACAAGTCTAAACCATTCAAAAAGGATGTTGAACTCACATATCAATATTTTTCAGGAGAGATCCAATTTATTCTGAATTTGGGACAGCAGACCATCATAGCCAATTAGTCATGACATTGTTTTTTTAATAACTAAGTATACATACTTACAGACAGTAACTTCCAACTCATAACTGTAAGGATTAAAAGTTAATCCAAATATTTTAAATTTGGGGCCCATAGAGGGTTCTAATTGCAAAAGCAAATCCGTGTCAGCAACAGCATTTGGTGTCAAAATACAGAAAGACAGATTTAAATTCTTTATGTTTTCTTCTCAGGTTTGAAAATGTTGGCCCTATCCAATCTTTAATGTAAACATCCAAACTAAAAACCCAATACTTACTAAGTAGTGTTTTTCAAAAGCTTCTACAGATGATAAGGCCTCTTTAAGTTTCTTGTAAGGGCTCTGTGATGCATTTGCTTTAGAAAGAAAGCAGAACAAGATACGTCACTTACATATACATTTCTAGTTTAGTAACAGGCCATTAATACCTTTTTCCTTCAGTAGAAAGTGGAGAGAGAAAAAGTAAAACTAATTTTATGTGGGAAATGTCACTAACAGAGACAAATAATTAGTTTCTTCCCCAGACTCTAAAATAGGACCAAAAAAGGCTGTTTCACAACTCTGTGCACGCACATGCAGATGTTCATGGTAGCAGGATAAAGGCAAGCAGCAGCACAGTAACCGTACTGACTCCTCCACACAGTATTTCATAACATTTATTCAACCTAGAAACACCTACAAGTGTACTTAAATACCCTACTGTGGCAAGAGTAACATTCTCACAAACTATCCACTGCTGGATTTGTAAATCAACATGATGGAAGTATACTGTGATTTGAAGACATTTTGCTACCTTCATGTACTTCAAAGGAAAAAGGGTTAGCAAGAAGAAGGATTTTTTTCTGAAGTATTTTTGACTTTGCCACACCAAATTTGTGTCAATATCTCTAGAAGAAAAAAGCCCTCGTTTTAAATGAATAGAAGAGGCAGCATAGCACTGAATGAGAACAGTACATCATCATACCTGCAAGAGCAAGTGAAGTGTTGCTTTGTCAGCTAGTGCTTCAAAGATACTAATTGCTCTAGCATATTTAACATCTGAAATCTTCTTCCCTTCAGAAATATCTTTGTGAGGGATAAATTCTACCAGCAGTAAATAATCACGCTTTATAGCTCCAGTTCCAGGTTATCTATTTGCATCAGATCAAGGATGCTACGTTTCTTTCCCAAATAATTTCATTCTTAACACTTGTCTGAAAGTATTAAAAACTTTCTTCAAAGCCAGTATTGTTCATAACCATTTAGCTTAATGCTGATAAATGGAGCATTAATGGAAAAACTTATGTTTGCAACAGCAAGGAGATACACTGATAATTTAAAGTACCAGACACATTAAAAGAACTCGGTAAGAGATAACTGAGTTCTAGCAATGTTTATACACATGTAGGGAATACTCAGAAGTTTCTATGTGTTTATATGCTATGTATTTAAGAGGGTGCCAGTTATTAGAAAGAATGCATGCACTCCTGGTAATACCTGTTTCAGGGCGTTCTGCTCCCAACCCTGCCAACAGATCAACAGTTCGGTTAAGGTCTTCTGAATTGGGTCCCTTCTCTGACACAAGCCCACACAGATAACCCAGAGATTTTAACTGCAAGAGAAACCAGATGCCTGTTTTCAGTAGGCTACAAAAATCAATATAAACCTCCTTTTGTTCTATTACATCATTCCTACAATACCAGACATTTCTACTGCAGTCATCTTATACTGCTTCTAAGATCTGTGTCAAAGTTGCTTCATGGGAAGAAATCAGAGAACCCTTCAGAAGTAAGTTATTCTCACAATAGAAATTCATTTTATTAGGAGTTAAAGCACATACAACTTACTGACTCAAATAACATCGGAACACATGCATATACACACACATCCCTATGTGCATTATACCCTATCAAAACAAAACTTCCTTACCAAAATAAAATCTTTCAGGTTTTATATCTAAAACACAGACAGGCTTTGAGATGTTTGGCAGTTACCACCAAAGATAATTTCTAATCATGGTGTCTGTACTTTTGAAAGCTATATAACCAAGAAATGCAGGTACTCTCCAGTACATTGATTAGACAGGCTTACAAATTCACCCAAAGTAGAATATTCAGATGAAAACCTTTTTGAATCCTAGATGACTGGCATACCTAATGGCATTAAAACAGTGCCATGCAACTACTGTAAAACCCCTTCTAGACAGCAGCTGGTACACTTGATACCCAGAAGTCAGCAGAGGATACTGTCTTGAAGTTCAGGTCTGCTGGTCATTTGATTAATTCATTTAGTATAACTCAATCAACTACTAAGGTAAGCCCATAAAACTGTAAAAGGTCTCAGTTTGCCATATTACTCTACACCACATGAAATGGGGCAGCCATTAACCTTTTTAGATTTTTTTAATTCCATTTATTTCTGTCACTAGTTGCTAAACTTTCATTCAGTCATTTCCACCTTACTGATACGCATTATCTAGAGATTTTAACTTGCATGGGTAAAAATCTGATGCACCCATCACCAATTTAAACAATTCTTTGTTTTCTTTATTTTGGTCTCCCCCCCTCCTTCCCTTCCTTTTTTTTTTAAAAAAAAAGTAACTCTGAACATGAAATTGTCTTTCTATGCTTTTTGTCTTTCAATGCTTATGTAACAAGACAAGGACGTCCTAGTGGCAGTTAGAGGACTCCCAAGTCTACTGAAATATATTATTAAAATAAATAGAAAATATTTTACAGGCTATACAAACAAGAGAATGAACTTCAAAACACTCCAAGAATATTCAAAAATATCCATTAAGATCACAGTATGCTGTTTCAGTAGTTTGTCATCTTGCTAAATTGTTTTTCAACAGTAGAAAGCAGCAGCAACCTTAGACACCAACTCCTTCACAAGAAAGGGAAGACGCGGAACTTGAAGAAAGGCACCCACATAATTAGGGAAAGGGCTTAACCAAACTGAAAAAGGCCATTTCAGAACCATGATCTTATGGTAATGGGTGCTAACTGTCAAACTGCATGTTATTTCTTATTTGCTTCTTTCACAAACCAACCAGAATAAAACCTTGAGTGAAGTTAGGGGTCTACTACTACTACCATACTAACATACTGAAGAAATAATTAACTAAGCAGACTTCTGCCATCTCTATTTATAACAGTAAATGCCTACAAATCTGGCCATCATCTTCTGCTACAATTGAAATTCATGCTCCTTGTTTCAGTCAACATGGAGTTTGCTCTGGAGTTTAGCCAATCATTATCAAACTAGTGAGGAGGGAGACAAAGCAGAGAGACAGAGGCAAACACACTCTGGTTATTCCCAGGCCTCATCTGACTGTGGAAAAAGTGAACATAAACCTGGAATGTCTCAGCTAGACTAGACTCAAGACATCCAGAGCCCCCTATGAAATCACAGTAAGAAGTGCGCAATCTGGCCCACAGAAACAGATGACATACTCCAAAATCATATTACCACACCTGGAACACATCATTTGCTCACCTTCTCAGTGGCGTAGCTCCATAAGCCAACTGTGTGGGAAACATTTGCATCTATTTGAGCCCTATCACAGCAGCCTTCTATCCTTTGTAGGACTTCCAAACAACTCAAAAATACCCAACAATCCAAAGCTCCAGGAGGAACCGAGACCTGAAGATGAACAGATCAAATTAACTAGGAAATAAACATTAGTCAGATGAAAAAAATACTTCAGCAAAATACTTTTCTTGATACAATGTAGTAGAGCCTCTTGGAAGAGCTTACACTAAGAATACACAAAAAGCAGGCCAACTCACTACCTCCTCAGTTATTTTTATATATTAGTTCAAGAAACAAGGACAGCTAAGCAACTGAACAGTGATTATATTAACTAGATTAGATACATTCACCAAGATGGAAAAGAAGGAAAACAAGAATAACAGGGACTAGTACTTGGGAAAAAAAATGAAAAATTTGGAAACTAAACCTAGGAAAAGCAGAGTTTACTACTACTTTCTAAAGGATACATCAGATCTAACAGGCTAAAATTAAGAGTACACTAACAAGTAGATTAAAGAGAAAAAACTAAAAAAAGATGCATTAGTCTAAGTTTCATTCACAACAATAACTTTGCTAATCAAAGGACAAGACACCTGTCATGGACACTAATTAAAGAATCAAGATAAACACAAATGAAAAAAAGGCCAAGAAGGATTGATCACTCAGAACATGATGCAGAAAGGCAGAATTTGAAACTCAAATACTTCAAGAGTCAAGAAGAAGATAAGCATTACTAAAAATCTGAAATAGACTCATAGTAGTAGTGTCTCAAAATCTTGCTTGTAACCAATGCAAAAAGGCTCCAAGCCTTGAAACCTATAATAAACTAAGTAATGGACTAAGTGATAGAAAAGTTCAACAGGCAAGCACAGTGCATTTGGGGAAAGGAAAGGGAAAAAAAATCATAAATAATTTTCAGGATTTTCAAGAGGAGAAGAATCACAAGAGCAGACTAGTCTAGATTTCTGCTATGTAGATTTCAGTGGTGTCAAGCCCCATTAAGATGCTTGCCTGTATTAAGAGGAAGGATCACACCAGGGATAACTGCATGGTACGCAGCAATGTTCCTGTCTCACAGCCTGAACACCCGCACTCAGTCTGGTCACCACACCAAGACAGAGAAAACAGAAATAAGAGATAGTGCAGAGGAGAGCCCCAAATACTGGGGGCACAGGACAGACAGTAAAAAGGGAACTGCAGGAGGTACCTTCAGAGATGTAGAAGATTGGATATATTTATTTTGGAACAAAAAAAAAATCCCCCCAAAACCACCATAAAACAAACACAGAAACCATACTATACATGGGAATTACGCCTTAGTTTTTGAATACACAAAGGTGTCAGCAATTCATCTGAAGTAGATTTTCTGGTTTTACATGCAGATGAACAGATGGAACTTACAAAACTTACTACCAAAATGTCAGACAGGCAAAAGTTAGCAGCCACTGTTATAACAGCATAGACAAAACTAGCAGAGAACCAGACACCCACAGGATTAAAGACATAGATGAATCACAGGGTGAAATCAAGAAACATTCTCAAGTGTGCTATGCTGTTCTTAAAGAAGTATTGCAATTCACAGACACCTGCAGTCATACATGGAGGATGGTCAGTGTACAATATCCCTGATAAAGCCTCTTTAGAGGATTAAATAAACACCAGCAGAAAGTATGGGAGGAAGAGGTGTAAAGCATGGAGGCATACATGACCAAAAAAATCAACTCAGCCCTTTGAACACCATCACTTGTTTCTGTCTTTCGTCTGTCATCGGATGAGATAGCCAGAGACACACACGTTTCACAGAAGAGCACAACTGGGCACCAAAAGGAATTACAAAGTAAGAACTGCAAAAAGTGATCAAAGCAGTACCTGATGCGTACGGCAGTGCACACACTGTTACTAGTTCAAAACTGCTTTTTATTACAAACCAGTAGCCTGCATATCAGCATATTAACCACTCTGCCTTACTTTCTTCAGTACAACATTGTTTTAAATGATGGGAACTATAGTTCAAGAGACTGGTGATAAATCCAGGAGAGAGGCAGACAAATTACCTACCAGCTTAAGAAGTTAACTTTCCTGGTGAAGACTAGAAAACTTGAAACTAAATACAGGTTTGGGTTTTGGGTGTGATGTCTCCAATTTCTTTCCAAAGACATCCTTGTGGTGAAACATTCAACTGTAGCACTGTTACAATCTGTTATTACAGCACCATTTTGATAACTCACAGCCAGTGCTTACTGCCTTCTGGTCACCGACATCTAAACTTCAAAAAACTTGTTAGACCATCATTGGATAAAATCATTAACATAATGGAATACATTATGCTGACTCACTTCTAATAGCTTGAGTTCTTGCACACAGTTGTGAAGAAGCTCCAACGCTCGCTGGGAAACCTCCCATGGCCTCTGCAGGAAGATTAATAACGTGCACTGGCGAGAGAATAGGTAACTACGCAAGTCCAGTAGAGTGGCTTCTTGATTCTGAATTAGCTCTCTCTTCTCCATGTCTATTGGTTTTCGGAGAATTAAACCATTCCAGCTCCTCACTGGCTGGCAAAAAAATGTCAGCCAGTTTGCACCATCTAAGTAAATAAAGTTAATATCCAAGAATCAACCACTGCTTTCTATCAAAGCCTCTTACTTCCTCCCTTCAGAGATTGTGAGCTCGCTCATTCTTTCTGAAGTTCATCATATGGATAAATGATTTAATGCCCTAACTTTACAAACAAAACAGAAAGCCAGCAGAACCTCCACAGCTAAGTCAATAACCGCATTTCAGAACATTTAAACTCCACGGACATTTTGGCATAACTGTATATTTATTATTAGTATAGTATCAATCACTTAGTAATGTATTTCTCAGCAATTAAGTCTACCTGAAGTTCAAAAAAAACCAAGCTTTATCAACTTAAGTATGTCCTACTCATCCACCATTGATAGATGTGCCCCTACTTTCAAGTATAGCATCATGTTCACTTATTTCTGCACTGTATTTTTACCAGATTTGTAACACATACCTGATTAAACAACATATAACAACAACATATGCTTTAGCTCATTAAAATGGTTTAAAGTTATTCAATACTTCTTGCACAGTAATTTTTCTTGAAGGGAAAGTTACACCTTCTGTAGTGAAGATTAAGCACATATTTCTACTCAGGTTTTTAGTGATTACTAAATGTCTCCTGTAATTTGAATGCGTTTTTCTGGGAAGCTCTTTATTGAATAACTTAGCAATGAGCTGTGAAAACAGCAACTGTACCCCAGCCAGATCAATACTTAGGTAATTACAGAGTTTCAGGGCTCCTTTGTAATGAACACTGAGTAAGAGCAAAATGCTGGTTTTCATTAAAAATTACTTCTAACCCCAAGAGATGAAAAACAGTATTTTAATAGAACATAACTGATGTACTCTTGAGTTTGCACACTGCATAAAACAAGAGCAGAAACTGCCTGCACATTTTCACTGCAACATTCCATCCCTTTCTCCCACGTGCATATATACAGTACCCAAAGCACTGGCTTGTTTTAGTGGAAACAATGATAATACACTTAATATTAATTTAACCTTTTAAAGACACTTACCACCAGCCCCAAAGTTGACAACATACTGAGAAAACAAGGCATCCAGTTCATCATACTGCACCAGCGCATCCTCAAATTGCTGCAGCATCTCAAAGACAAAGGCTAGTTCTTCCTTTTGACACACAAGCAATATAAGGAACAGGTTACTGGTATTAATCATGTCTGGTGTTACAGCCTGCCCTCATCCACATATAGAGCTCTGGAAACTATTTTTTCCAACATTCTTCCACTTCCACTATTCACATGTATAAGAAAACCTGCCATTGTAGCAGATGAACCTTCTTCTTAACGCAGGAAGGTTCACAAAGGAAGATTAAGTCATATGGCTATGCCAGTAAGTTCTGTTGTGCATTCACATCCCGATCCACTGCAGGATATTGTTCATACATCTATTAAAAGTTTTTTAAAAAATATTAAGAATTGCTGAATACTCTTCTTCCATGACAGTAATAATTCCCACCCTTGCCTCTTTACACCGTGAAGGGACTGTGGCATCAATAAAGGTTCAGCTGTACACAGAGAAGAGCACCAAAGTCTTACACAGAAGTTTGAGAATTAGATATATCACATGCAAGAGGCAGTGCATGAAGTCAAAAGAGACATGAAGATGAGGTGAAATCAGTGCAGAGAATGGCACTGTACAGGGACCAGAAAATTCCAAAGGAATCAAGACTATTATCCTATTGAATAAACTTCTTCTATTGAATAAGAGTTTCTGGCTTTTCTCTGTATCAGCTAAAACAAATTAGAGGGCCCATGTTTTCCCATGTCTTTAACACTGACAAACATACAGGAGCTTTTCCTGTTGCCCCTGACATCCCTGGATAGATTTCATTCTATCAGGTCTTTAGCTTTCCTAACAAGTTTGTCTTTGCACAAGCACAGTAAAGGGACATTTACCCAAAATTCAAAACAAAGTACTAAAACACCACTAAAAAAGCAATTTGTTTGCTTTAGTTGAGGTTCATAAGACTTGGACAAGCCTGAAAAGACTCTGTTTCTGTAACAGTACTGTATTCCAGTGTAACAACAAACCTACTGCAAACCAGATTTTAAAATGCTGCTTTTACACCAGTCTTCATATTCTTGCCCCAACCCTCACAGAATGAGCAGAACACTGAAAATACCAGAAATCCAACTACAAACCTTAAAAAAAAAAAAAAAAGTGCCATTATAAAAAACTAGGACTTTCTTTAATAAGAAGAGTCTCTTACCTGCACCATGAAATACTCGCAGAAGCTCCACCCTGGCTCAGTCCTTTTCTCTCTCAAAGTTCTCATGTCATCTTCAAACTTGCCTAAGTTTTTGGTAAACGACATGAGAAGCAACGTCCTGAGTTTGGTCAGGAAGGCATTCCAAGATTCCTGAGAACGGGAAGAGTCTTTCAAAGGGTCAGAAAGTACCACACATCTGTAAAGAGATGGATGAAAAATATTTCTGAGGAGGCAAACATAAAATTCACATGTAAATGCACAGTTGAGTACTGTGCCCACCTGGGAGATTCAGTGTGAACCAAATTTAGTTTTTCATTCAACACTAACCAGAGGAAAGAAGCAAGGCTGAGGGTTACATTTCCTTGTTTGAGGGGGTGTGTCAGGGTTTTGGTGCTTTTTTATTGGTGGATTTTTTACAACTTTTCCATGTGCATTTAAGCCTGTGATGTAATTTATGGAGAAGAGTTAACTCTTTTCCACAAAATGAGTACTATAGAATCATAGAATGGCAAGGGTTGGAAGGGACCCCAAGGATCATAAAGCTCCAACCCCCCTGCCACAGGCAGGGCCACCAACCTCAGGCCTGGATCTACACAAGGTTGCCCAGAGCCCCATCCAACCTGGCCTTGAACACTTCCAGGGATGGGGCATCCACCACCTCTCTAGGCAGCCTATTCCAGGACCTCACCACTCTTTCCGTAAAAAACTTCCCCCTAATATCCAATCTAAACCTTCCCTCCTTCAGCTTTAATCCATTCCCCCTTGTCCTGCCATTATCTGCCCTTTTAAAAAGTTGATTCCCCTCCTGTCTGTATGCTACTACTATAAAGCTTTACTTTCCTTAAAGCAAATAATGGATATATTAAACATAAGTAAAGCCAGAGCTACCCAAGGAAAAAAAAAAGTCTGCTTAGCAATACAATCAGCAGAACAGTAATTATAGTTGCTCCTGGCAAGGATTATGCAAGATACGAATCAAGATCCATTAGATCACATATAGTCAGCCTTTTCTAAGTCACTTAAAATAATCTTCCATAATATATTCTTACATATCTCAAGTTGTCTTTACACATGCTGTGGGCTAAAACTTCCACTGCTTTTCAGGGTGGGGGGGAACAACAATCACAATTCACAATCAGCCTTATTGAGAGCATTTTTTTCTCCTCAGTTTTTCTACCACAATTTAGTAACATTCAAAAAACTACTTTAGATATCTCCAAAGGCATGAAAATCTCTCATCCAAGTAAAATATCATTTCTGATTAGAGAAGTCGTCTTATCCTATGGCAAAATCATTGAACTAAGCCAACCATTCAGTTAGAAACCAATGCAGACTGAATCAGAGTTGTTCAAACTATTTGCCCAAATAATCTTATAACATACCAAACACTGTCTAGGTAAGAAGAAAGTCCTGTCACCGTACAGCATCTCATAACAAGCTGACCTGCCAGTCACTGCCAGCTCACACTAAGGTACATACAACAATTGCTTCTATCTATCCTTATCAACTTCAAATGTTTATCCTGTCACTCATTCTTAGGAAAAATATCTTCCATTTAAAATTAACTCTTAAAGTTTAAAGAAAAAAATGACATATAAAATAGATTCAGTGCAATGTTTCAGAGTAAGGAAGACAGCGTGTAATAAAGTTGGTTTCAAACTATGATTTTTGTATTTGTTGATTTTAATGAAAGCAAAAATTATTTCACATATTCATTATTATTTTCTTGGGAATAGAAACACCTAAAGAAACTGGCTTTAGGTCAATTAATTCATCCCAGAAAGGTCATTAAGTGAAAGGCAGAAAGTACGACAGTAAAAAGTAAGCCCTGTTGGCTTCATGTTCCCCTCTCCCCTCAGTCCTACTAGTTGCAGTTCTGGTAACATTTTTGCAAGCACCTAAGCAAACAAAACCCCCTGGAGGTCTTAAAACTGACTATTACCACACTGTTCCCCTTGAACTTCTCTTAGCCAGGAGGAGATCCTTGAAAGCTCTTTGAAATACATTTCAAAGTCACCACAAATCCCAGAACTGAAAATGAACTTTTCCCTTTATTGCTTGTGCCAGTTTTCTTCAAAGCATAGGTCTTATTGTACCATCAGTTGAATGCTGGACATCAAGAAAAGTCTTAAAGTGCACAAGGGACCCGTTACACAGGGAGATGAGATTTTTAATCAGCACTCTAGTCAAAGTATAAGAATGCTTACCTGTCACTTTGTTTGTTACAGAAGTCATTTCTTATTTTATCTACTATAGAGGTTCGGGGAAGGATATTTGTTTTGTTCTTTTTCTTGGCATCACTCTCAACTACAACAATTAGCCAGTCCACTGAGTTGTGAGTTTTGAGAACATTCTGCCACTTGGTGATATCATCCTTGACTGTAGTTTTGTACACTTCCGTGTCCTGGGATAAGAAGTGGTGAATCATCAAATCAAACACACATTCTGAACAGTTTCATGTAACAAATTTGTTCCAAGGGAAGATAAATAGAATGACATACCAAACAGAATTAGTGCCAATAAATTTACTTACTGAAGGAAATCAAATGAGGTAAAGTCCAGTAAGGTTCTAGTGTTTGAATTTATTTGTAGTACTTTGATTAGCAGCAAATGTATCTTAGTATTTGGTATATCACCATCCTTTAAATGTGCTTAAAGATCTGAATTTCAGCAATCTAAACTCTTACTTTACATGGTCTTGAACTTTAAAACAAAAACATGATGGAAAGTACAAAGCTGAACTGTTTTATTCTCGCAAACAAAGTGTAATATTTGTACTTACTAACACTGCTCAAATCTTCATCTATACAAAAGCTTTTTCATAAAATTAAAAAAAAAAAACCATCACAGTCATGTTGTTTGGCACTTTTGTCCCACTTCTGGGTTGGTTTTAAACAGATCAATTCAGACAACTCCTAAGGTTGTTCAGGATCCTTTTTGATTGGTCACAGATGTCACCTTTGTCCTTCAACGGGATAATTAATTCATAACAGAGGCTAACCGAAAAGCAATGAACTGTAGACAAACAGGATTAAGACATTCCAAATCTTGCCCAGCTTAGACTGCTGACACCTACTAATATCTGACACATATGGATGATGAACTAAAGAAAAAATACGTGTCTGAAGATTGAACCTCGTGAATAGGTCATAACCCAAATATTCCATCCACATTTCGGAACTAGGAAGCAAATGTGCTCTGCTACTGCAGTAACACTGTTAGATCCTGGGGGGTTGTGACAAAGTACTACAAAGAGGTTATTCAAATGCCTGTGTGTAACTGCCAAGCATCATTACAAAGAAATACTGCTTATTGTAAAAATTACTCAAGCTGACTAGGTTTTATTTCCAAAAATAGTGGGTAGGCATACATACACAATGCAGATTTAGTTGTTCAAATAAGCAAGAGAAACAAACGCAGAATACCGGAGAACACGGGTATAAACCTAACACAGTTTCATTTTGAAACCCAAGTACTCAATTTGCATTGTTTTCCTAATACTTACACAACATTCTGTCCAATAAATATGAAGAAAGGGAAAAGTCAAAAGAGCCTTATTCCCCTCTTTGGGTAGTAGCTCCTCTTTAAACTGAACAAAATTAGATTCTAGATGAATCATCTTCGGAGCACGGCCGTAAGACCTGCAAAGTTTAACAACTGAAGTTAGTGGACAAGACATACATGCCAGAACACAAAAAATGAACATGTATTTTGGGGAAGAGGAATGAACTAAGTAACCCTCGTACTGGGAACTCACAAACTACACTTAATATAGTTTACATGAAGTTAACTAAAATCTGGTATCACTTGAAATGACACAGAAGCTCCTTTTTGCAAGAAAGGGAGCTAGAAGCTTTTCAGCTTTCAAGATTTGCTGTATCTCTAGGACCTCCAAAAGTAGAAAATTCAAAAAATATTATTTCCACTCAGAAAACAGTGTACTTTGCCAAACTTCTTGAAGGAAAGCACATCTAATTCCACTAACTTCCACCTACATTCTCCTTCAGAAGAGGCAAGAGTGTCATTTTCAGAACATGACTGCCAAAGCACATCAAAGTACACACCAAGACAAACCCACAAACCACAAAACGAGACAGAGAAACACAGCATTACTATCATTTTTCTCTAGGTGAAGTTCAGCACAGCTGAGTGGAAATGATCCCCCCAAACAACATTAACCTTGATTATCTAAGTTCTCCTTTCCTCCAGTCAGTTGCTATATTCAACTCAATTTACAGAAAGAGTGCCTCACAGCACAACAAATAGATGCTTTTCCAAGTCTAAAAACATGCACTGAAATAGCAGCACAGAATAAAATGTAAGTTTACCTCCTCCATTCCATGGGTTCTCTAGGAAGCTGCTGAGAAAGCGTAGGATATAAGGAAGTAAATAAATTCTGATCTCCAGCACCTAAAAGTGAAATACATCAATCTATTATCATGTGCAAACTACAGAGATTAGTAAAATACACTATTAATGGGTTGCTGTTTCAATAAAAAGATGTAATTTTGTCTGCTCTGTGGAAACTGGAATCTAGCACTGAGTTAGATTTTTTTAAATCATGCTCTCTCATGACCCTATACAATACTTTAACAAGGCACATAATCCATAGGCTGTTGCCCACATAGACACATAATTCATATACCAAAGAGAGTATTAGGCATATAGCTGGTCCAACACTAAAATCTGAACAAGCAAGTCCATAGCCAGAGTCATTGGCTAAATAAAGCATATTTAAAAAACATCAAGAAAGTCTTCACAAACCAGAAGACTGGGTAGACAGTGGTTCACATCCCTTCTGTAGCTGGGCCTACCATGACAAAATTAGCATTAGCACGTGTGCTGTACTTTGCTGGGTTTGATTCCTCTCTCCCCATTATTCTGTGGCTGCCATTGATGCAAAGCAGCTCCCTGCCCACCACGCTCTTCTTGCTGCCTTCACAGACAGCATGTCGGTTGACATGTGCACATCCCCTGAAGCTGGCCCCACAAGGACACACATCTGTGGTTTGGCTTTAATCAACTGCATTAAATGCAACACACCGGGGTAGCTACTTATACATCAGATGGAACAAAATGTAGGATCCACCAGACAAAAATGTTACTAGGAGCCTATAAATACCAATTCTTAAATTCTATTCTTCTCCTTTGGGTACAGGGAGGATGTCACACAACAGGCTTAGAGCAATTTTTTCCAATGTCTGACAGTTATCAGCATCTATGAGCCAAGCAATGGTAAACTCCAGAACAAGGTACTTTGACAATCATGTCTGAACTCAAACTGACCAGTTGATCACACCAGTCAAGGCATAATGCCCAAATAGTCTTCCACGATACTTAAACAGCAGCCCTGGCATTTGACATCTGGCAAATGATGAAATGTCAGTAAGGTCAAAAACGTATCTGCCACTGCATTTGATCACAGTTCTAAAAATCTGTTGTTATGTGCCCTCTGAATCTGGGAGAATGAGCTGGCCCATACTACTTTAATAGGATTGCTTATTAAATCTCTTACCTGTGTATTGTCCTGAGTTATCACAGCTATTGTTCCCACCCCTGTACCCGTACTGCCTCATCTCTGGCTGGCAGCATTCTCCTCTACCAGGGGCTGTGATTTAATTCTAAAAAAATCCTTTACTGCCTCCTACAAAGGCTGTACTCCTGCCCCTGAACAGCTACATTTTCCAATTAAGATTTTAACAGGCACATAGGCAATTTTGCTATTTCCTGGTAATTTTCCACAGGTTTCCTTTTTACAGTCATCTGCTATTGTACGGCCCAACCTGAACAGAAAGGTCTTCTTACCCTCCAGTGGAACAGGGAGCTAAGGCTGGAGATGTACCTGACAGACTTTCTAATTCTTCCCACCATGCAGTCTCATCTCCTGGCACACTATAGTTTATCATGGTAATCCTTTTCTAGTCCACTCACCTTTTCCCAGTTTTCTCATACATACTATTTTGATTAACAGCCACTGGCATAATTCTATCACCACACAACTAAAAAAAGTCTGATTAAATGCCAGAACGAGCAAAACCAGCTCTTCTGATGTCTGACCACAACAGCTATTATTCAGTGTGACAATTTCATAGAATACTTCAAAAACAAAATACAAACAAAAAAAGCCACTCTACTGTTAGCACTTTAGCCTTTAGTCTCCAAAAAGCTGCTAACCAGGCACTTTATTCCTGACTCTTCCCATTCATCCTGTTCTGTCTGAATTAAGTGTACCATGCAAAATCTTATTTAGCACACTTAACAAATGTCTAAACTGAAGCAAACATTAGTCATACTGTTAATGCTGTCTTACACCAAGTTACAACATCTCTACAAGCCAGGCCATGGAGAACAGTCTATTGATTTGCAACTTGCTGCTGCCCATAGAAAGTGAAACACGGCTTAGTGGTTTAGCGACAGCATGATGACCCCATCAAAATGATAGCCCGTGACGCTTGGAGCCTGACTGAAAGAACAAGCCACATTTCACTGCTGGAGCATAATAAAGTGTTCTTTCTGTACTGCACCTAAAAATCCAATGTATGGAACAAGAAAAGTTTCAGAAATTAGCATCTTGGGTAAAAAGGGTTATTCCAGAATACGAAGGAACTACTGAATGACAACGTTTAAGCACCCTGTTATTCCAGACAACCTCATCACAGTATCAGCTGAAGAAAGGTGTATTTGCTCTAAAACCAGTCCATTTTTTCTCCTCAAGAGTGTCTAAAATACACATAAGGAAGTGCTTTATGATAAGGCAAGACTATCATTTAGGATTAGAAGGGAGAACAGACCATCAATGGAAAATACCTTGGTTATCTTCTGAACACAGACCAAACGCTGCTACCACAAATTACCAACGCCTGCTGAAGTAGACCCTGCATCTACTATAATCACCACACTTGAGCCGCTCAAGTCGAGAAGACTAAAAATTATCAGCAGGTAACACAGCACGGTGCTGGCACAGGGCAAACACCAGGACTACTTAATTGGAAGGACCCTAAGACTGGAAGGTGCACGTTACATTGTTAACTGCCTGCTGCTATACTGTGGGGAAGAAGGGGAGCACATTGCAGCAAGGAGACAACAGCACAACCTTCATAAACAACAGAACAAAGAAACCCTGAGAGATCACTCTAGCTTTGGAGTGGTGTTGTGTAATACCTCTATGAGTCAAGAGACATTAAGTCTTCTGTGGATACATAATGCCTCTGAAGCATTAGTAGTCGCTACATCTACAATCTACTTTCCAAAATGTTTTTTAAAGGAAAATAAGAAATAAAAAAACCCAAACCACACCACTACAGGAATTTTTGCTTGTGTTTGACTGGATTCTATGAAATTTGCATTAAATATTTCAAAAATACAAGTAACCCCAGCACTCAAACTTACAGCAAAACCCAAAAGCCTGAACAAAAGTCTGAGAATTGCTCCAAAGATTTTGTTGCAGGTTTTTTGTCAGGTGGTTGAGGTTGGGTTTTCTGGGGGGTGATGGTGGTGTTTGTTTTGGTTTGATGATTTTCATTAAATTAGTTGGCTTGGAGGGTTTGTTTTTGGGGGCTTAAAAAACCAAACTAATGAGGCCAGATGCCTACGCACCTCTATATTGCAGCAAATTCATTTCTGGGTCTCAACACTAATCCCTCACTCAAAGGATTCTCAGTAATGGAGGAAAGCTGCTCCTAGCCAAAGGTAAAGGATAATGAGATACAGCTGAAAAGGAGAAGGAAGGAAATGCAGATATGGGAAAGAAAAGTAATTCTAGAATTCTATCATAAATAAACCTTTTGGAGAAAGGGTTTATTCTGTTAGAACCAACAGAATTAAGTAAGCCCTAAATATTCAATAGAGATGGTAACTAGGGAGTAACATTAAATGGTCATGCTTTATTACTTAAAACACAGAAAGCGCACATCTAATGTTTTATTATGTTTGTCTAATACAATATTTTATAAATTTTAATATAATTAGATTTAATAGATTTATAATATTTCAAATTTATACTTTTTTTACTATTTCAACATACATGCTACAAAAGTCTCTAATTTATATTATAAATCCAGTAAGTCTTTTTCATTTATTTATTTTTTAGAATAGAAAAAATGCTAATGCACAGCCTCTAAAGCACTTTTATATATATACACACACACACACACCTGAATTAATTTACTCCCTATGTGAATACCAACACACACACACTCCAAATACAGAAAGAACAGTAATTCTTTAAGTGATGGCACTGAAAGTATAGGGCCATTCTGTATGTGAAATAGTAACATGTATTTTAACTAGTGAAACAATAGAAAGTAGCCATATTCAAATGATACACATTAAAAAAACCCACTTCTAGAGAAAGAGAAGGAAGGAGAAAGCATGCTTCCTTTCTTTCCATGTTACAAAGTACAGAAAGTACGCCCTTTTCCACTTACCTAAGCACTTCACAAAGGAATTAAGCAAACAGGTATCTGTCCAGAAATCAAATGCAATTAAGGCAGCAGAACCTTAACAGGGGTTTACAATAAGCCTCTAACAAACACAGCACCAGACGGCATAATTAAAAACAATCCTATGACCTTCAAAGACTTGATGTCCACCAAACCGACTGGTTGAGATGGCCACGTATGGCAAAAGAGGAACAAAATTTACTCAAATGAGTCTTGGTTGCGAACCTGGCTGTAAAAAGCTCATTAGGTAAGCCAAGAACATCTGTAACTTTTGTTCTAGGACAGGCTGTATCTCTACAGAGCAGCTCATAACCGTAAAGCTAATCCAGGGGAAAAAAATCTGAAAATTACATGAGCCAAGAACTGAAAGGGGCACCTCAAGCCAAAACACTCCTTGTTTAGGTTACAGCGTAAGCCAAAGGTGAATGTGTATCCTACTAAATACAGCTCCAGAAGAGCAGGTCCAAGCTCCTTATTTTAAAAATTACATGCTATTGGTCCCGTATTTTCCTTTTCTCCATTTTTTTCCCTCCTTGCCTTTCTCTGCGACACTTTGGTAGATCAAGTCAACGGAGCTATCCTCCCTTCCCATCTAGGGCATTTTTTGTGCTGCAAATCTGTACACAAATGATGGGAGAATCAGAATGACCACCTTAGCAGGAACTCTTTGTGGCAGCCATCTGATACACCAGAACAATAAAATACTGACAGTTTTAGTGGGTTTTAGACAGGCATCAAACTAAATCTCCAAGAACCTATTATTTCCTAACAATTTCCAAATTTTTTACATGCTTATAGGCTTTGTAACTGTAGTACCTGAAAATCCCATAATTATTATTTTTTCCCCCATAGGAAATTATTCCAACCCACCAACTACACTGTCAGTGTAAAATGAAAAATCCTGAGGTCAGATGACTAAAGCAGACAAATATTTTTCTTTGATATCAAAGACAAACTCAGTCAACTGAGATAAAAGGCCTCAAATAGCTTAAAAAAACTCAGTGCCAAGACTACACTTCAGTGTGGTATTGTTTAGTTTCTATGCCCAAACATCAGTCACAGGCAACCTTTCTGATCCCACTTATTTTTCCACTACTAAAAAGTCCTGCTGTGACTCTATTCACAATTCACTAGCCTATTATAAGTGCATCCACCTGAAGTTTCGGAAAGCTGGTGGGTTTTTTTGTATTTGTTTCTTTTAATGGTTCTCCTCCCCCCTAACCCAGATTCACATTCAAAGGGAGTCTAAAAATTGAAACACAAGACAACCTAATTGCCAGATAAAAATCGTAGCTGATTCACTATCAGCCTGCAGAAGAAAATCCTTGTAGTAAAACTTTACATCTTTACTTGCAACTGTACTACTACATCTGTCAAATAGTGATTAACACTAACAAGAGCATGCTGCTGCTTCTCATGACAGATGTAATCAGATATTTAAGTACAGCATAATGTTGAATCAACTCATGATAGCGATGACTTACCATGCAGATTTCTTGTTGGCATGTTTTTTATTACATCTACCTACTAGTAACAGAAAACAGGAACTGAGCTCTTCCAATCCCAGAACAATTTCTTAACAAGCATTTATTTTCACTTCAAAAAGATGTAAATTCTTCCCACCCCATCTATACTTTTATTAACCTTTTCTGTTGATGTTGCTCTTGTAGATATTTGTAAACATTCTTCTGTTCTTGTGCTCACCATGATTTTGCTGATGGCTTTGCTCCCACTGTTATCACAGCACATTCTAAACATGGACCAGGTAACTTTATATATAATCTTTGGAGAGGATGAGATGCGTTAATTGTACTAAGGACAGAGAGAACAAGTATGCATACATGCAATACTACAAGCTGATAAAAAACACTCAACAAATGCATGAAAATAATTACAAAAGAATACCTTGATAGGAAAGCTCTGAAAAACCTATTCAATACTTGGCAGAACTTCCTTCAATCTTGTATGGAGAGACAGAGCTAATAATTTAAGTGCAAACCAGCTACATAAGGACAAGATCTTTCATCTTTCACTTGGTTAATAGATATGCACAAGAACATTGTATTAGAGTTCCAAAGACTTTCTCAAAGTAAAGTTTCAAACAGGACTTAAAAGAATCACACAATATTTTAGGTTGGAAGGGACCTTTAAAGGCCATCTAGTCCAAACCCCCTGCAGTAAGCCGAGACATCTGCACTAGATCAGTTTGCCCAGAGCCCCATCAAGCCTGACCTTGAGTATCTCCAGGGATGGGGCCTGGAGAAGAAGGAAGCAACATTGTTCAGGTATCCTAGGAAAGTAACCCACATTGTTTTAAAGATTATGTAAAGTCAACAATGAAAAGAAACTACCCAAGTTCAAGATGTCCAATGCCACTTGCCTCTTCAAATACAAAAAACAACTCATGATGCTAAAAAGAATACCTCCACAGCAGAGAGAAAGCTAGCAGCTGACTCAAAATGCTTTGTAAACATACCAGGTCTGGTAGCAATAAAGATAAATTGCTATAAACTTGAATTGAGAGTTTGCAAGATGGTGTGCCAGAGCCAGCATAGCCACACCTGGACAGTAAAATTCCCCAGTGGATTTACAATCCAGCAAAGCTGGCAGTATAAAAACATGATTCAAACTAATACAGAAAGGAGCCGTCACGGCACTCAGTCCTAACTGACAAGAATGATTTAATGCTACATGGGACGCTGCCATCTTGAGAAAAGGGAAAAACACACAAACACACAGCATCTTTCCTTGAATATACTACTTTTTCCACCCTTACAAAATAGAGTTGCCTGTTTGCCTACAGAAAACACCTCTAGAAGTTTCTGGTTGCCTAGATGAATTCTTTAATCTAAACCCTCTATTAAAACTACGAGGTATTGCCAGTAATACAAACACTGTAAGTATGAGGCTACTGCATCTACATACAAATCCTGAGGATGAAATGATGAAGTTATGGTAGTAACAGGAAAAGAGTAGTGCCAAAAACTGCACTTGCAATTGGCATAAAATATACAAGCCACATGGAATCTGCCGACATTATTTTATAGGCTGATGCCTGTATATACATAAAGGTGCTGAATTCAGAACTGCACCAACGTAGCACCTGCTGTTAGAATACAGACTGAGAACTGAAAGCACAACTCCCCCAAAGGAGCATTCCTTTCAGAGTACTGTCCAATTCATTTTAGGTAGATAAAAGTATTTGTTTACAAAGCGTATCTCTGGTATGCACAGGGTCAAAATCAAGCTTCATTCCAAACAAGACTCTTCTGTTCTCCTTTAGTGAGACTTAGACTTAACAGGAGTTTTTCATGATACAAACGTTTTCTTGACAAAGATGAATCTAAATCTTGTAGCAAAAGGAAATACCCGTGTTCAGAGAGAGAACCTTACTTAACCTTCACTCTTCCTTCATATAATCACACACCAGCCATCCCCTTGCAGGTCTGTTTTCCCCTTGCCTGCACCTGCTATGCGGGGCAGTTGTCCCAGACAACCCCAACTGCCCAAAATCAGAACCACAAAACAAAAGATAAACTGTGTTTGCTGAACAGCTTCTACTATTGTGGCTTTGAATGCATTTGCCAAGTAACCAATATTGAGCAAACAATTGTTTCACCTCCTCATAAACCACTGGCAAAATAAACTGGCAAAACTTATCCTCATTAAAAGCAAACATTTTAGTTTAAAAATAGCAGCAAGTTACTCTCGCTACTTTCACCAGAGCAGTCATCTCTCAGCACTTTTCCTCAATTAGCCTTATTTTCAGAATTAGGCTGTCTCAGACTGAGCCATCCTAGTCCATACCACTAAAGATACCACTGTCATGGTTGTTCACAACACCAGAAATTATTCCTTCAGTCCAGGACCAAGGCATATAAACAATGCATAACATTCACTTCGTATCTCATTTGCAAGTATGCTGCTACCATACTGCATGGTGATAGGTCCAAAACATTTTGCAGCCATAAAGTACACTCACTCACTATGTGAAATTAATACAGTTTTCAATATTAGATAATTGGGCCTGACTTAAATCAATTAGCATTTGGGATTTTGAAAACTGCCTTGCAGAAAGAGGCCGAAGTTCTCTGCATTTACTAACAGAAAAGGAAGTCTGAGGTAAAACTACGTGTACTTCAACAGACTGAAGTACTGTACTTACTCAAATCATACAGGAACAGTAAGGACTGACATGGACTACCACCACCCACACACACAGTTTCTCCAATTCTGAACACAGGATAAAGGCAGCAAATCCAAGAAGCAGCAATCTACCACAACCTGAACAGTAGCACAAATGTTAACACCAATAAGGAAGGCAGTCCTTCAGATATTTCTTTAAATCTTTATTGTGAAAAGACTTAAGTGAAATGGGTTTCACAAGTCTTGAAGCAGGTGAGTACAGAAGTTTCAATACAGACACCACAGACTTCAGCCTATGAACTGGATCAAAATACAAAAGAGTTCAAGAAATAAAAAAGCACTTTTAGAAAATAGTCTGAAGAAAATAGATATACACACACAGTTCCATAATTATATAGTTATGAGGTTCCATATTTCTTCTAAATACCAATACTCTAATCATCAATAAATGCTTACTTCTTAATAAGACAACACACACCTGTGAAATTGTTTCTGTTTCACGTGCACATACAGCATTCCCAGTGTTTTACTGATAAAGTGCAAATAGGCAGTTTGTTATGTCATTGATAGAGATACTTCTGACTAAGAACAACCAACCACTGGTTACTTTTTGTTAAAAAAAACCAAAACCAAACAACAAAGCAAGCAGAATTCTCTATGCTGATCTTGTCCACCTGACTTTTTATATCAAGAACACTATAAATGCAGTTAGAATAGGTTATTGCAGTTAGAAGTGACCTACAAGGATCATTTAGTCCAACAGCCTGACCACTTCAGGGCTGTCCAAAAGTTAAAGCACATTCTTAAGGGCACTGTCCAAATGCCTCTTAAAACACTGACAGGCCTGGGGCACGGACCACCTCTCTAGGAAGCCCATTCCAGTGTTTGGCCACCCTCTCGGTAAATAAATGTTTCCCAACGTCCAGTCTATTTCACATGCTTGTTTTCGGTGACCTTTGTGTGCAGCCCCCGGTACCCACAGGAGCACAGGAGCTCATGTTTTGACCAGCGCATACACGTTGCTGCTGCTGCCAGCCTCTGACACCTGAGACAACTAACTCATCACTGGAACCATGGGATCCAGTTTGTTCAATCAACCGTCTCAGAGATGAAACGAGTGCGCGGTAGTTAACGATTAAATTATAATGTCAGCGGGAATCCACCAGCGGAAATCTCTGCTCACGACGGAGCACATCTTACTTCTTGAGACTTCTCTTACCCAGAGCAGGACTACACCGAGCTCGCTGGCAAGAAGTTGGGGGCTTAAAATTCATTGTCCTATCTGAACCTCTCCCCCTAAGCACCTGTAAGCATGATACTCGGTTTTGTTACTTACTACAGCCCTGAAACACACAGAAACAACCCCAAGTTTTCCCGCTGCCATTAAAAGGCGGGGAGTGGGGGGTGAAGAACAACGGCAAAGAGGCAAAAGCCGCCAGCAGAGCTGCTTGCGGGCGCCGTGCCCCTCAGCCCCGAGCGCCGGCTCCCGGAGCCGCGGGCAGCCCGGCACCTCCGCCGGGGTGCCCCTCTGAAACGCCCGCTCTCCGCCTCGTCCCCCTCCCGCCTTCCCCGCCGTGGCTGCGCCCCACTCAGCCCCCGGGCTTCAGCGCCGCGGGCCTGCTCGCCGCCAACGCCGGCGCCGGACCCCGCCCCGGGCCGCCCTTCAGCCGGGCCCTGAGGGGGGCACCGGCCAAGGGCCCCCCGCGCCGCTCAGGACGGCCATTGCTGCCCCGCCCCCCCCTGCCCCGGCAGCGACCGTTAACGCCCGTTTGGGGGCGCGGGGCGCACTCACAGGTGACGATGGGCTTGTTCTCCATGGTGTAGATCACCGGGGGCTTCTCCCTGCCCTCCTCCTCGGCCGCCGCCGCCGCGGCGGGGTCCATGAGCGGGCGGGGTCCTCAGCCCCGGCTTCCCCGCCCGCTCGGCGCCATGGAAACGCCGCCGCCGCCGCTCCCCCCCGCCGGGGGGCTGGGACGGGCCGCTCCGCCTCGGGGCCTGCTGGCGCGCCCCCCCCCCCCCGCCTCCCCCCACCCCCTTCCCCGCGTCCCCGCAGCGCCGCTCCGGAGGGGAAGGCGGGCGAGCTCATCCGCTTCCTGGATCACCGGCTGAGCATTACCGCTTCCGGGGAGCGCCGCGGCTCGCCGGCGAGGAGGGACGCGTCCAGGCTCGGCGCGGCCGCAGAGGGGTTAACCCGGAAAACGGGCGGAATAAAGGGGAAGCGCAGGGGCCCGGGAGCGCCGGGGAAGGGGTGCTGGGGTGCGCCTGCGCGGGGCGGGTGGCGTAGGGCCCCCGCCCGCTGGGGTGAGGGGCGGGCGAGTGGGCGTTTGCTCCGGTCGCTGGTGGGGTGATGGGGTCCGGCGCTGAGGGGAGGCCGGGTTTCCCTCTGCGCCGGTGCTCCGCTCCGGGCTTGGGATAGCCGTGCGCCAGTGGAGTCGTTAGGCCCGGCCTGTACAGCCCGCAGCTACAAGAGGCCGGAGGGAGGGAGGGTTACCCGGCGGGCCTCGCCTGCCTGCCTGCGCTCGCCTTGCGGCTGGGCCGGGCTGACCCGTCCTGCCCGGCAGGAGGCCCAGAGCGTCTGCCATCGCCGGTGCGCTGAGGTGGCTGTGAGAAAGAGCCCCTCAGTATGTCTGGCGTGAGCGACATGAAGCTTTATCGCGGGGAGGGGGCAGGGGAGAGGGGGCCGGCAGGTTCTGCCGTGGCTGGGTTTGCCCTGCGCCCCGGGGGCGAAGAGGCTTGGTGCTTGGTCTGGACCTAGAAGAAGCAGGCTTGCGTGACAGGCCTGTTGCCAGTTTTCCCATGTGGATTTAAGTCTCTGCTCAGCACCTTTGAATAATCCCCTGTGGCAGCACGGAGAGCTACTGTTTCTTCTTTTCTGCCCAGGTAGGGAAAGGAAGATAGTCAGGGGACTCTCTATCACATCCTTAAGTGCCTAGGGCATTCCTGTGACTGTTAGCCTACAGCTCAGCTAGTTTAATGGGAATAAGTGCGCTAGGGATAACATTTTCCACTGACCTCAAATATTTCAAGTGGTTTTGTTGCAGGCCAGCTTGAGGATGTGCTTTACACGTCGTTGTGGATCAGGCAACAGATGGCTCATCTTACATTTCAACTAGTTGCATTCTTTGAGCTTGGAAACCATGCAGAAGAAAGGGCTAGGGGCTTGTGTGTATGCAGTGTGAGCTCAGACTGGGGATTGTCGGGGAATGAAAACGGCACCTAGCGTGGGCAGGTGAGCTAGCAGAGGTGAAAGAAGTGCAAGTACAAACCTGGCTCAAACAAAGGATATGCTGAAAAAGTAAGTCTGTTTCAGTTCCAGAGCACTGTATAAGCAGTTGTGTGTAGCGTATCAGTGAATGTCACCCTTAATGTTCAAGGATTTATGCTTTAGATTAAGTGCATAGAAATAATATGACACTTTTGCTGGGTCTAATTAGTTTGTATTAGGCTTCAGGATTCAAAAGTGGTTCTTCATTTACTGTAGGCCAAGATCCTATTATTTTGTTTTTAATAAAGCTGCTGTTCACCTTGGTCGTGTGCAATTCCTTCAGAATCAAGAATTCTAAACTTAGAGGAGTTAGACTTTGCTATCTCAAGTAGAAGTAATTAAAATACAGAAGAACATACTCAAAGCCTACCATAAAGGGTAAAAAATGAAAAATACTGCACACACGTATAAAACAAAATGTAACCTAAGGTAGGACTATAAATATCTCCACATTAATCATAGCTGTTTATTGCACAGTTAGGTTCTGCTGAGGTGGTTTGGGTGTTCTGTCCAAGTGTTTCCAGAAGTCAGTTTGTTTAGGATTCTCTTTCAGCAAAACCTTAACCCTGTTTCCTGGGCTTCCAGTGTTGTTCCAAAAATAATTACAGCACCCTTGTAACATGTTTCATCCCATACTGAACATTAATATTCCCGGTTTCATCTCTGATGTTTTGCTTTGGGGATTAATGGTTGTTTCTCATTCTTTGAATACTTTCATCAGCATTTGCTCAGAGCTTCTCTTTTGCCTTTAGTTATACCAAGAATTGTTTCCTTGACACAGTCAAATAGGATATTTTTTTTAGAAGGCCAAAACTTTAAGAATCCTACATGGCACAATGAAATGCTATCCCTGATTTTCAGATTTAGGTGAGCAGCTGGACGCTTACCATTTTTTCATTACTTCTTTGTGTACATGCTGTAGGAGTCATGGCACAAACTGTGCTTTAAAAATGACAGCACGTACTTACTACGTTATAAATTATATGTGTGACAAGCATGTGATTTGCTGAAACAGAAAAGTGAAACGTGGTTATAGGCAGGTAGAAAAAAGGCTCCAAAGGGATCTGTCAAGTAGTCCATCCTGCACAGTCCTAAACAATGCAGGTAGGAAAACAGGGAAGCCCAAGTCCAACCAGCAGGAACCCCTTCCAACAATCCCCCTTAGCGCAGAGCACATGTCCCTTTTCCTGAGAGATTACATCTGAGGTCAATAGTTCACTGGGATTAAAGTTTTAATCCCAGAATTTCATACATACTCAGTCTCTTCTTTCTAGACTCTGTAGGTGCAGTGCAGCTGTTTCCATTAAACAAGAACCACCCTAGCCTTGTTTTTGACACCGAGTGCAGCAAATTCACATGCACTTATGGTTGTGGAGTCTCCTTCTCTGGAGATATTCAAGACCCATCTGGGCGACTACCTGTGCGAGCTGTCCTAGGGAACCTGCTTTGGCAGGGGGGTTGGACCCGATGATCTCTGGAGGTCCCTTCCAACCTTATGATTCTGTGATTTATTCCTGTACCTTCCAACCCCCACCTGCAAAAAAAAAAAAAAAAAAAAAATTACAAAAGAGACACAGTATAGGCAAGAAGATTTAGAAGACTAAAGAAAACATTTTCCCTGTGTTCTCAGGTGTTTCATTCCAAAAAAATACTTGAAAGTGAATTAGTTGGCTGATCCCTGATGGAAAAGGAGATTTTTGGGTTTTTACTATGGCAAAGTTTACAGAGAAGAATGGGCATGTTTGGGAATGGGGAGTTTGACAACATTGTGCTTTTACCTTGCACCTTGAATGGACAAAATTTGCCTTCAGGGGGGAAAAGGGAATCACTCAAATTCTCACATTGCAATTAAAATTTTCCTTTTGTCCTTTCTTTTATATATATATATATATGTATATATACACACATACATATAAACAGTATCTCTCTGCAGGGAATCCACCTGCGAGCACTGAGTCTGTGCCCACAAATCCCGATGGTGTTACAGAGAGCATGCTGTCACGATGTGACAGTTGCTTCCAGCTGTTCACCCTCACATGCTTGGCAAGATAAAATGTCACTGACATACAAAACATTCTCTTTAGCAAATTCTCTTCAGCATTTTGGTCTCGTGGGCATCGGGTGCCTGGCACTTTTCCCTGGAGCAGAATTACACCTGCGCTTTGGATGATGAAGCAGAGCGAGAGGAGATGCTGAACTTGAGGTGGTTCACAGCCGCCCAGGGCTTGTGCAAACGCTTCTCCCCCTGAGTGCCAGCAGTATCAGTGCTGATCAGCAGTGGACTCCATGCCCACGTAGGTAGGTCACCATGGGAATGGATCTGGACTTTGAGGTGCAGTAGAAAGGAGCAGGTTAATCCAGGGGCCACCTGTATGTAGGTATGCTATGCTGAGAACAGGCAGGAAAAAACCTTGAGAACAGAATCACAGAACTGTAGGGGTTGGAAGGGACCTCCAGAGATCATCGGGTCCAACCCCCCTGCCAAAGCAGGTTCACAGGTAGGTGTCCAGATGGGTCTTGAATATCTCCAGAGAAGGAGACACCACAGCCCCCCTGGGCAGCCTGTCCCAGGGCTCTGTCACCCTCACTGTAAAAAAGTTCTTCCACATATTTGTGTGGAACTTCCTGTGCTCCAACTTGAGGCCATTGCCCCTTGACCTATCCCCTCAGACCACTGAAAAGAACCTGTCCATTTCCCCGTGTCCCACACTTCAGATATTTTCTTTTCTCAGGGCTGAACAAATGAACCCTCTCTCCCCCAAAACAAGGCACATGAACTCACACATTGCTTCTGAAAATGGGAACTCTGCTCATAACACTTTGTCTCACAGCACTTTGCTGCTTCGTTAGCTGTAGCTGGGGTTCATTTTTCCTGCTTTGACCTTGCAGCCAGTCACCTGCACCTCAGTTCACAGCTCCTCTCTGCAATAGGATTTATGAGGTGCAGAGAATTCTGACATTTCCCCATCACAGTTTTGCAGTGCTGCAGGCACTGATTTATACACCCAACAGTCAGTGCCATCAGGCAGCCCCGCCAGTGTAACATGAAGCACCTTACGCACCTGATTTCGGGTTAAGCTGGTTTCGTGGGCAGTTTCTGTGGCCTTTGGGAACTCTCCCTCCTGGAGGAGGAATGAAGTCTGACTTGAAAGGTGGGGATCGCTTCAGAGGAAGAAACTGGTTTCAGATGTGCCATATCTGTACATTGTACAATGGTTAAAGCAAACAAAGGGGTAAATGTCCCATTGTACCCCTCTATCCTTTTCCATACATTTTGAAGCCCAAACCCCCATGGTACAGCTGTCAAGCAAACAGGGGAAGTCAATATACCCTGCACTGTCTTCTGCTCCTGCATTTCCACATCCTCCTTTTTCCCCCAGCTCTCCTGTTACTGATTTGTTTAAATGATATTCTCAGTAAGGCAGGACAGGGAGTGACATCATCTCTCTCAAACATTTAGCACTTTAACTTGACCAAAATAAAATACAGCTGTAGCCCAAAGTACAATATCGGAGAGATTAATGAGCTCAATAACTGCAAGAGAATCAGCAGAGGTTTCTGAGGAACTGGATCCTCTGTCTCAGGTCTCCCAAAGGGCTAGAAGGTTAATTAAGCCCTGACTCATTGTTATAACACTAAATTCTAAAATATGATGTCGATCTTTGGGTCCCTGCTGGGATAATCCTTGTCGAAATTCTTTCAAATATTTAAGAAGCCGGAAAAAGGAAGGAAAGCAGTTAAATTGCACGCCTAATTGCTTTATGTTTTGATGGAAAGGCCATTATAGGGAGAAACACATGTTTGATGATCTTCCTGCTGAGTTTGAAGATGGTATCAACAGCCCTATTGGGGCAGGAGGGGTGGAGCAGAGAGAGAAAAGATGACAGAGAGAATGGAGCAGAGGAAGGGAAATAAATGATCACCAGCAGGAAAGGGTGTGATAGGAGGGAAATAAAATTCCTATGGCAGGTTTTGATCAGGATGAAGACAAAACCAACAGTGTCTGCAGTGTAATTTGATTCCCTGGTATCCTTTAAGATAACGAAGGCCCTGGAATATATCATCGTCGTCCCAGGATTTTGCTACCAGTAACAGCTAGAGGGACAGGGCCAGAAAAGAGAAAGACTAAAACTGAGGAAGCACATAGGTTAGGATAAAGACAGTTCTATAGGTAAAGGAACAAGACAAAATGAAGCCAAGGAAATCACTCGCCACCTCCCACAAGGAGACCAATGCCCATCTCAAAAGCAAAACCAAAATCTCCCTTCTGCCTCTACTCCAATTTCATACCACTGAGAATGATACTGTGATATTGCATGGTCTGAAAAAGCCCCTTGGTCAGTTAGAGTCAGCTGTCCCATCTGGTGCTTTCCCAAAAATTCAAATCCAGTCCGAGCTGAAAGTGGCTACAGAAGAGAAACTTCATAGGCAGACTGAATATTTAAATGTCCAAATTTATCATTATCTGGACAGTAGGAAGGTTTGGAAAGAAAAATTCAGAAGTCATTTCTATAGAAAGCCTCCTTCTTCAAGACGACCATCAACTCTGCCCTGTAGAAGAAAGTTTCAAGGCATTTTTCTAATGATCAGAAGTCCTTGCTTGTAGGAATTTCTTGCCATTTTCCTCCAGTAGATTTCATAGGTAATACTTTGGGAGAAATGGCTATTGAAGCTTCTGGGCTTCCAGTGAGATGGCCTGCAGCTCCTCCAACTCGCTCCCTACAGTGTTTGGGACTGAAAAAAATCTACTTCCTAAACAGCAGGAAACCTTATCTCAAAGGAAGAGTAACTGCAGGTGCCAGATACAGAAGCAGACCTGTAGTTCACGCTTTCATTTCAATTTGTGCACAGCAGTCACAAAAAAAGCCCCACATAGCCTCGTGCCACCAGCTTGCAGCCCGTCAGTGATCGCCCCTTGGGCACAGAGACACAAACCTGCCCATGGACATGATCTTTGGGTGTATTTTTAAACAATTCCTGTCAATCAAGCTACTGTAAAAATGAGGTGATGTGTGTTTGCCCTATTGAATAGTTAATCGAAGTCATTCCTCTATCCTACAAGAACTTCCATTTCTTTCCCTAGGCTTAGAGATTCTAAGGTGATCCTAACGCTGAAGCCAGAAGTTATTGACATCATTTGACACTGGTGTAGCAATGATTTTTCACCTTGTTGTACAACAAGAGAAAAATCTGGTGGATTCACACTACGATTAATGAATTTGTGTGTGAAAGCAAGTAAAAATGCTTCACTTTCTGTAATCTCTGGGTCATCACCAGTGAAACACTTCTGCACCCAAACTGTTAACTATTTTTAATTGGATGAGTTTTACATAAGAAACTCTGGTTTGAATTAACTAATTTCACAAATTCACAATCACCTGCAGAAACACAGAAGAAATTTTAGAAGTTTTTTTGCATTTGGGAAAATCCTCTCACAATATTGTAAAGTGAATTCTCTTTCAAAACAAATGGTTTAAAAACCCCCTTGTCTTTTTAAGTTAGTGTGTCAGCCACAAATCATTACCTGTATGTGATACTCAGAATGTCAGCTTCTTATCTCACATTGTTGGGAAAGAATAATTGGGTGGGGTTTATTTAATAGCAGGGGAAGTGGCACGGGGAGTCTGTTTCCATACCAGTTCTGTTCAACAGCATTTTTCACATCATCCATATCTGTCTGCCTGTGTTTCTGCAGCAGAAACTGCTGTGGTGTGTGAACAGCCCCCCGTCACCGGCGTTACGAAAACAGGGGGGAACACAGAGGAAATGATAGTAACTTTGCTGAAGGGCTGCATCTATCTGCCCTTCTCTGAAACCCCTAAACAACCACCATGACAAACCAGGGGAATGAGGTTGGAATGTGGGGTCAAAGACCCTCAAGAATGGTCAGGAAGAGCTACCAGCCTGAAGAAGCCAGAGGGGACAAAAGACGTGTTGATTAAGGAAGGCGTCTACAGAAAAACTGGGCAGCAAGGGCAGAGCAGCTGGAGCAAGGAGGGGGAGATGCTAACTAGACTGGAAGGGAGGATGAGTATGTCTTCCTGACATAATCTTCATGAACTTTTCAACATCAGTCTTCATCTTCTGGGTCTTAAGGAAACCTCCTTTCCTGCTAATGCCTTTTGTTCTAGCACTCCTTAAGACAGTCTTCCCTTCTCTCCCAAACAGCTTGCTTTGATGAGCTCTCAAAACACCTACTCACCTAGGGAGGATGCTACGAAAAGGCAGCACATTTGAGCTATCAGAGGCAGCTTCACCTTGGCAGGCATGAGGAGAAAGGCAGTTGAACTTACTGATCAAACTCCAAGCATGTTACCAGTACATTTACCCACCTTGGGAATGAAGAACAAGTTCAAAGTATGAAATTTTCAGTATGAATTTTGAGTCTGAAAGAATGAACATCATTATGAAGATGACAGTGTTAGGGGTCTAATGGTGCAAACGACGGTACTTTCTCCCCCTGTACCACACAAACAACATAAAGAAGAGGAAAAAATAGGCATGGCATCTCTTAATCCAAGCGAGTTCTGAAGATCAGAGGGATTCAATTTGGTCATGTTAGCAGCTAAACCACCACTATACTTACCTCCTTTTCTTCCCCCCAGCAGGTCATTTGTATCCATTTCCTGAGTCACTCAAACTTACATAGAAACTACCTACTAATACTGCAGTGATTGTAGAGCCTCCTACAGCTCTACTGAAATCCAGACCTTGCAATCAGTGCGCTTCCAGCATGGGCAGAAATGGGGTCAGACCCCTGATAAGGCCCTCAAGCCCCAGGAACTCCTCCCGCTCTGGAGTACTTTCAGAATACCAGTCCTGGACTTGAGCTGGAAACCAGAACACCTCGGCTGACAGCAGTTGAAGGCATTACAGGTGATGAACTGGTCTTGAATATCCAGATCCAATCCTATAGTGTCCCACAGTCTCTCCAGCATTTTACAGACACTACCTCTTGGCATCACCCTCCTGTGAACCTGCTCCCTTAGCAGCCCCCTTTTTCCTGTTACCCAGCCCTGCTGAGCATCCAGCACAGGAGCTGTTAGGAGCTGCATTGGCCACAGCTGTGTGAGAGTGGAAAGCAGTTATCCTAGCTCAAGAGGGAGAAGGCTTGTATGAGCAGCTCATTCTCATTTATGCCAAAAGCAGGAGTGGGAGAGAGTCCAAGGCAGAGTCCCAAGGCAGTCACACCCCAGAGCAGTTTTGCGCTTCCTCTTGAGGCTGTAAACTTTAAACGAACAGGGCTTACTTCTTGTTAATCTGGAAAGTTATCTGTCCTGAGAGGAGGAGTTAGCAGCGTGGAAGTTTGAGCACTGGCCACGTTGGAAAAGGGGGAGGGAGGGTAGACACCATCACAGGATATTCCTGTGCGCAACTCGAGTGCAGGATTTTTGGCATCACCCCGTTACCAGATGTCAGCGACCTGTTGTGACCTGCTGTCGGGGCTTCAGAGAGAGACCATGATTCCTGTGTCACACCCAGAGCACTCCCTGTCCACAACTCAGGAGCTAAACTGCTGTTACTGAACTCCCCTTAGCAGCTGAAGGCTGCGGCCTGTGCTCCAATACCCCCTCAGCCGGGGGCTGAGCAGAGTGGACAAAAGACAGCCCTTTCCTCCCACGTATAATCATGATTCCCTTCATTTTAACACACTATTAGAAAATTACTTGTGTGGTCATTTCTGGAAGTCACTTTAGAAAACACATTAAAGGAAACATTAGTAAAATACACCTTTACCAACCCACCTTTACCAACCAACTATGGTTTTGCACGAATACATGGTAACAGGAGGGTAATTGTGTTACCCTCCCGTCTAGGACTTGCTTCCGGAGAGGACGGGTGAAGTTGCCAAGAGCTATAGACCAGCAGATTTCTAGTTTGACTTTCTAGGCAATAATGATCTCTGTTTGCCCACCACACCAGCCTGGGGAACAGCTCTCCTATCCAAGGTATAATTAAAAATTGACGGGAAGAAGGAAGGAGGGAGCCTTGAAGTGAGTTACACCATTATTTAAATACTCTTCTCTGAATTCATCAAGGGAAAGCTCACTTTGAAATTAGCACGTCAAAAGCTATTAGTTATTAAATTAAAATGTGGTATTAATTAGAAATGAGATTCCCTTGCAAGTTTAGCTTAGGCAGGTTCTCCCTGTGTGGCAAAATAGAAGTACTACAAGAATAATGAAGTCTGGGACAAGGCCCAGAAAGCCATCGTTAGAAACCTAGAAGTAAACGCATAGGCAGGAATCCTCCCCTTTAGAATATTTCCTTTTCCCCTACCCTGGATGAGTAGAACTGTGTTCTACAGCGACATGACAGGTATAATCAAGCACATCATCGTGAGTATGGATGGAGAGAGGAGAGCTTTTACACGTGCACTGGAACACAGTTACAAAGACTAGATGTCTTCATGCATGGGAACAGAGATGGAGAGCAGTTTTTGGCAGCTGAAGCATTCTCTGGAGTGAATCCCATTAAGAGGAGACTTTTTTTACATTCTACCACCACCAAATGGTAAGATGCTCCATTAGCACTGGTCTTCACTTTTAAAGAAAAGGTTTGATACGCTAATTACCATGATAACAGTACCCCTCACAAAGGCATAACTGACAGTTGCCACCTCTTAATTTAAGCCTCTGTGTGATTTCACAGAGGAGAAAGAGGACTGAAAAGTAGCCAGAGACACAGCAGCACCTCAAGCTTTTAGATCATAAAGGCATCCAGGCAGCACTGGCTTTTTGCAGCACAGGCTTCTATTTCAGGGTGTGATCCCATTAGACATAGGGCTCTTGGTAAAGCCACTAAACCAGCTGTAAAACAGAAGTTATCAATAACAGGAGAGAAAGGACAATCATTCTCTCACCAATTCTTGCTTAGATCACCACTGCCCCCCAAATAATAAGGCAGTAAATATTTCTAATGGATGATGCTACTCACATCTGGAGTCCTCTCTCTAGTAGCGCTGCAAACAAGTGTTCCCTACTTTAAACACCCTGCGCTTATACTTTTCAGCCATACCTGAAGACAGAAAGGCACTGTGAACCCTGCCCTAAGGACCAAGCTGAAGCTGAGTAAGACTAAGCTTGAACCACCCCCCTGCCAAATGAATTGCTGCTAAACAAGACCAGGCTTCCTCTTGTGAGTGGAAGACCTCAATTCTACTATTTCTTTTTTGCAGGGGTACTATGTGATATTACAACCTTTTGTGTTGTTTAAATCACAGAACATTAGGAGCTGGAAGGGACCAAGATGAAAGATCATCTAGTCCAACCCCCCTGCCAGAGCAGGGTCACCTAGACTAAATCACACAGGAACGCATCCAGGTGGGTTTTGAATGTCTCCAGAGAAGGAGATTGCACAGCCTCTCTGAGCAGTTGTTTCAGTGCTCTGTCACCCTCATAGTGAAGAAATTTGACCTTATATTCACATGGAACTTCTTATGCTCCAGCTTGCACCCATTGCCCTTTGTCCTATCGCTGGCCATCACTGAGAAGAGCTTTGTTCCATCCTCCTAACTCTCACCCTTTACATATTTATGAACATGAGTATGGTCACCCCTCAGTCTCCTCCAAGGTAAAGAGGCCCAGGTCCTCATAAGGAAGGTGTTCCACTTCTTTAATCATCTTGGTGGCCCTGTGCTGGACTCTTTCAAGGAGTTCTGCGTCCTCCTTGAACTGAGTGGAAATAAATCTGAATCTTGGAGTGGGAGCGAGTGCTGTTTTGTCACAGGTTGCATACCAAGAGCTCTTCCTTGGGAAGGCCATTTACTCTTCTGATAGGCAGATTAGCAAACCTCTACTTGCCTGGGGGACAGCCAAAGGGGCAATTCTGTGTGTACCAAGGGTTTGGGTGCTGCTTCTGAAGCCGTGCTGAAATCTCAGAGAATCCCAAGGGAATTAAACACTTGACTCCCATTAGACTGAAAAGGAAGTCATGTGCCTAATCCTATTAGTGCCTGTGAAATTCCCAGACCTAATATTAGCTCCAGAGGTTGCTCTGCTGAGATCCCTCTGAGAATAAGGAAAAAAATTGCTTCAGTGCAATTTGTTCTCCCTAACCATGTTATCGCATCGGAGTTAACAGGAATAATTTATGTCCCATTATGTGCAGTACTTAATTTAGATGGGCCAACTGCCTTCTTGTACAGATGCCAGGAAAAGAATGGAGAGTCTCAGGAATAACAAGCTTGCAGGTTTCCCATTTTGCTGAGTTCTGGGGTTGGGGTGGGGATGTTTGTTTATGCCCATCTGACAGGGAACAAACCCTGGTCTGGGCAAACTTCCTTCCCCAAAAATACAGGTTTCTACTCTGTAGCACATGGTTGTGCCTTGTAAGCACCTCACAGCTGCAGGATATTCAAAAGCCCTTTACCAGGAGCATTTCTCAACAGTTGGAGAAGGTCTTTTCCATCCTCCAGTTAGCCATTAACATAAAATTGATCAGATAAGCAATATGGGATTTGCGAGGCAAACCTTTTTATTGGGATGCTAGTGAGTCTTGCTTGGAACCTACCCGCTGTCAGAGACGGCCAGTGATGCTTCCCCATCCTTCCATACCACAGGAGAGGCAGATTCTGCCATTACAACCCCAATAAATGCTCTGCACCAAAACCTTTCAAATGTTTGTTTGGTTTTTTTGGGTTTTCTTAAAGTTAATATAGACCTTTGAAACACCAGAGATTTGGAATAAAGCCTTGTACATGGTGCTAATTACAAGATTACTGTGCTGGGTGTAACACGAGGCAAAGACAGGAGGAAAACAGGGAAAAAGACCTAACGGAGGAGGAGAGCTTACTCCACCCATTCAGCCTCCATCATGGTTCCCTTATGCCCCATTTTTGTGCAGTTGCTTTAAGCAACACCACAGAGCTGGAAGCAAGCCCCTAAAAAAGGCTGGGGCCTGGTTCGCTCACACATGAGGCTTGAAGAGGTGGTGGAGAGAGGAGTAAGGACATCAGGAGGGGTTTTCCCCAGGGAAGCCTCCGGAGAGCAGCAGAGTGACCCCGCTTCTGCGACCTGCAAGCCTGCTCTTCAGTACGGAGGTGAAGCACAGAATAGGGGGGTGGCTGCTAGGCCTGCAGTCCTACATCTCCTGTTGTCTCTTGCCTACAAAGAGGTCAAGGTAGCTGTTTCTGCTGTGTGAGGTTATTTTCTGGCTGCGAATCCTGAAGGAGACAATTATACACACCCTCGTCACTGCAATGGTCTGAGCAGGATTTAGCTCAAACTCATCTTAAATGTTCCCATGTAAACACAAACATTTGATGGCCAGCCAAGCTCCAAAGACCATATTCCGCTCCACAAGTCCTGCCTGACTGGATCATGCAGTGGAGAGCTTTGGGCAGATGCAATCAGTTGCTGTGTTGTCCTCCTTTCCAAAAACCACAATGGAAGAGCTCACGCTTACCCGGGGTGACAGAGGGGATGGCATGACACAGAAATGCCAGGGGAGAGCCCAAACCACTGCTGCGAGAGCTCTCCCTCTACCGACTGTAGCCCCAGCCTGTGTCAGCACACTTCAATGCACCTCAGAGGTCTACAATCTACAAGCAGCAGCTTCCAGCCCTCATCTTGACTAAATAACTTTACCGCAGTTGAAGTAAAAGATGGGGGAAACAGAGAGTGCAGCATTTTCCTGCCTTCAACAAGGAACTTCAGGCTAATGGGAAGCACACAAAAAATAGCATTTTCCTGAAAATATTTGTGGAGTTTGTACTTCATTGCAGCTGAGGCCAGAGGGGGGAAGATCTATACATGGTCTCAAACCCTGTGTAGCTTCTCTCATGTACTTTCCTCACAAATGGAGCGACTGGAGCTGGCATGGAGCTGCTCGCATTGCCACTGGACAAGGAAATGAGATTCCGACGACTAGGCCGCTGCCGAATTTGGGTTCTGCAGTGTTGCCCTACATCAGCAAGCTGAAAACCAAAGGCAGTTCGCATCACAAGCCACCGCAAAGCAAAGCAGAACCACCTGTCAGCAGAGCCAACTGCGCTGCTCACCGCGTTCGTTGTGGTCGGCCCCTGCCTGTTGTGTTCTGCCTGTCATGTGCCCGTCTCAGCGCAGAGGCCTATCATGCAGGTGGCATCACACAGGCAGTGAGGTGTCGGCTGCTGTTGGCTGCCCACTTTCTAGCACATGGCTTGGGAAGGAACGCAAGTCACCTTCCCAGCAGCGAGCAGGAATGCCTGCTCCAGCCACACTACCTTGAGCAGGTGGCCCACCCCAATCCTGCCCCTTTGGCACTTACCTCTATTGCAGCAGGAACGTAGTGATGCTGGCATACATGGAGATCTATCACGCCATACACTGGTATCATACAATATGCCACAGCACAGCGATATACGTGGCATTACTGTGGCTGACCAACAAGCTGCTAGGCTCAGTGAAGACAGGCAGGGATGATGCACCAGTGAGAGCTCAGGGAGCAACACAGGGCATGAACAACCACAGTCCTTCCAAAGCAAGCTGACTTGAGCTCAATGTAAAGGGGACCGGAGGGTGGCCTTTGTTTTAGATTAACAGCTATCAGCAGTTGAGTGGGTTCACTGGTAGTGTAAGCTTCTCCCTTAGGCAGACCAGCATAGGGGGAATGAAAACATAGCTCAGCCCCACAGAAAGCATAAAAACTAAGCTGACAAAAGAATTTTGGAGAGAGTAACGGGCTTGAGCTTGCTTCAACAAACTCCTTAATCAGCAGCTGGTGCGGCCCAGCATCGTGACGGTGAGCACATTGCAGAGACTGGTGATGTGGGTCACCTGGGCATTGTGCTTGAACCGTGTATGGAAATTGCTTTAATCTGCCGTGTAATTTACTTCTGTATCCTGTTGTGTTTTCAATATAATTTATATCACGCTGCTAAACCAGGAATCCCATGTAACAACAACTATCTTCAAGTAAGTACATATGTTAGTAAGCATTACACACCCCACTTGAGGCATGTGAAATGTGGGACATTCTCCCAGTCAGGGAGAACCGGACTCTGACATGTAGCCCTGTGACAGAATCCAGAAGTGTATTAACCCACACCGCAGTCACTAAGCTTAGATCTACCCATAAAAAATCTGCTGCACTTACATCAAGTTGTATTTTATAGATGCAATCGTCTGTCACTGCTCAGGAACAGACTGCAGTTTTACTACATGTAGAAGACACGTTCACCTACTCCTCCCCCCGCAGAAGCCCTCTGCCCAATGTAAAGCCAGTCCAGAGCGTAGCACACCTGAAACATGAACTCACTGGCAACACAGTAGCTGACTGTGACTGGCATTGAGGACATGACACTGCCTTTACAGAATTCGAGACTGTTTTCCCAAACCTATCCATGCAGTATTAGGAGAAAAAGGGTGGAGTGAGATTAAGGAATCTAAAGAGCTACACCCAGAAAGTCCCACCACCACCATCAACTTCCTACTGTGTTTGCAATTTAAACAGAGGAAATCCAAGAAGCTCCCGCAACCTAAAGGCCACTGTAATGCGGACTGCAAAGTGCAGAAGCAAATCACCTAACACCAGCCCCTGTGCCTTCATGTGAGTAGCAAACCTCTTCTTCCCTTTCCACAGCTACCTCACACAGTGCTGCCAGGCAAGCCGTGGCGGCATACAGCCCCGCTGACCTACACCCCTCCATATACCCCACGGCCCGACTGCTGCTGCTTCTCCAGTACATGTAGTTGTGATCCGACACTGGCTGGTTTGACAAGGAGCTCAAGAGAGACTGCAGAGAGGCAGGGGATAGGGAACAAGGGGAGACAGGTACCTCTGAGGACAAGGATTAACAGCAGGAATGTCTCTCCCATAGCAAGACAATAGATGTTAAGGAACCGAGCTCTGCCATCAACTGGGGCTTTGCTTTTCATGGCTTGGCTTCTGCATGCACGAGCCAAGGATCACACCCCCTTAATCAAATGCATTCTTTATTACACTGTGCTAATAAAAAACTCCAGCCCATGATTTTCACCTTACAGCTGAAAAGGTAAGTCCCAGAACAGAGCATTAAAAACGCCAGAATAAAACTGTTGGCCTTTAAAAATGAATTGTGGCCTCTGAAGAGGCATGGAGACAAGCAAAGCTGTATTTCTGTGAACGGAAAGTAACAGAAGTTTCTGCTTGTGCACTCTTAGAATTGGAGCCCATCCTCACCGTGGAAAAGGTCTGTCCAGAGTGACACACCATTCAACCCAGAATAGTCAGGGAAGAGAAAACCTACAGGAGAAGCCAAAGAACTCCGTGCTTGCAGTCTAGGAAAGATAACACCGTGTTTCTCTGTCATCACATACCTGTCATTAGGACATTTGTACCTGCAACAGAAGAAGAGTTGACGTGTTAAGGGACCAAGGAGGGGCAAAGGGAGGCCAGGGACATACTAGAGCTAAAAACTCAGAGATCTGCTTCTGTTGGGCGGCCTTCTGGTAGAAGTGATTGTGCCCCTGTACTTGGCACTCGTGAGGCCGCACTTCAAGTACTGTGTTCACTTTTGGAACCCTCGCTACAGAAAGGACACTGAGGTGCTGAGGCAGGTCCAGAGAAGGGCAATGAGGCTGGTAAAGGGTTTGGAGCACAGGTCTTACAAGGAACGGCTGAGAGAACTGAGGTTGTTTAGCCTGGGGATGAGGAGGCTGAAGGGAGACCTTATCGCTCTCTACAGCTACCTGAAAGGAGGTTGTAGCCAGGTGGTATTGGTCTTTTCTCCCATGTATCTAGCAATAGGACAAGAGGAAATGGTCTCAAGTTGCATCAGGGGAGGTTCAGATTGGACATTAGGAAAATTCTCTTCACCAAAAGAGTTGTCAGGCACTGGAACAGGCTGCCTAGGGACATGGAGTCACCATCCTGGAGGTGTTAAAAAAATGGGTAGACGTGGCACTGCAGGACATAGTTTAGTGGGCATGGTGGTAATGGACAGATGGTTAGACTGGATCTTAGTGGTCTTTTCCAACTTGAAAAATTCTATGATTCTATGATAAATAGGGGGAAAGGAGGAGAAATGCCAAGTCATTTTCCTTCCAGTGGGTCTTGGTTTGCTTTCAGGTGGGAGCATATGATGCTGGCGTACAGCTGAGGGATGGGGAAGGTATTTATCTTCCAGTGAAAAGTAGAAACTTTAAACCATTTTTTCAAATCTACAGCACATCTCCATAGACCCAGCTGACCCTGTTGGAGACTCCTAGATCATACAGTGTTGGGTTTTCCTTTGAAGGATTTTTCAGGAAAGGAGCATCCTAACCCCCCCCCCCCCATCATGGTCATTTGGAGGAGCCAGGTAAAACTTTACATGCTGCTTCTACAAATGCTCCAGTCATGTACCGTCCCTCCACAGCTCTCAAGGACTGGCTTAGCAAAGGGAATGGCCATAGGGTTAAACTTGTTCTTTATTCCCAGCCCCCCCAAAATGATCCACCCAGGTCATGGCTGCAGACACGTGGGCCTCGCACGGACCAGTCTGCAGGACTGAGACCAAAAAAGCATAAGCAGAAATAAACCCAAGCAAAGCAAAGAAGAAGACGGCCCTATGTGCACCCTGAGTTACCAAAACCAGAGTGGTGAGCAGGAGAAGGACACAGATCTCCCAGTTTCATTACCAGCTACTTACTGAGTCATGCTGAGAGAAAACCAGATGCTGGGCAGTCACCTTCCTTCATTCAAGCACAATTAACCCCCCTCTGTGCCAGCACATCAAGTGCAAAATCACATACAGGTAAAACAAGCAACTGACAGGGCGAATGAGATTCTAACATAGAGCACTTTCACACAGCCAAAGCTATTTTATTTTACAAGATGAGTCTGTTGCGTTCATCTCTTTCTGAAAGCCCAGTAAAAACAGCGTCAACTACTGAAGCGGAATTTAAGAGACAACTTAACAGAGTAATATTTGCATAGCACTGGAAATCTGCGTGTTTGTTTGGGCACAGCTCTTAGTAGAAGCTACAGTAGGTGACAGGGTTGGGTTTCCTTAAGAGCTTCTTGGTTTTAACCAGATTCAGACGCGTCTCTCGTGAACGTCATAAAATCAGGCGTAGGAAATAACTGTAAAAATGTACAAAAATATATATACACATGCACAGTAAATACGTGTACCCTGTATACAGTTAGGTTTATTACTCGTTAGATTTGGCTAATGACGATCACGTGGTGCTCAGGCTTCCCTCCAAACGACAAGCTGGTAACAGATCGGTCCGGCTAAGGGCGGTAGGTTACCTCAGAAGAGAAGGTTTTCAGTTAAAGCTACGGAACTTGCTGGTGATCTTTAGGAGCGAGCGCCGCGCCGGCTGATGGCGGCTGCCTGGCGTGCAGGCAAGGAGCATTCAGTTGTCACAAGGTGCAGCTCTGACAAAGCCGAAGCAAAAAAGAACACACGAGGGGCACGGCTTGGCTCTCCACACAGGGGCACATGCACGTGAATAAAGGAGGGCTACAGAACTGCTTCATGCCTCGGGGAAGGAAAAAACATAAGTCATTCCTGATTAGCCTCTGCTGCCTGCTCTTCCCTCCCAGCACAGATGAGATTTTAGCCTGACTACTAAAGCAGGGTGGTTTTCCTTGAAGTTACACCCTGGCAAAGATACAGAAATAAAACTCACCTAAGACTGAAAATGGGTAGACACTAAAGTACACTTCCAGTTTAGATTTTTCAAGTACTACTGTGTTCCAGTTTCTGTTCAAATGCCTACTTGAAAATTATGTTTCCTCTTCGATAAAATGCTACTTCTGCTAAAGTAAAGCTGTTTAGAAATAGACGAGCAGCAACACTCAAGCGCTTTCAAAAGTGGAAGTGCACAAAAGAACTTTCTCCCAGGTTTCAAAAACTCAAGAGTGGCTCGTAGCTGCAAGGACAGCATTTTAAGGAACACAGGCAGCTTTCCATAAACCTAGAGAGGCTGAGGATCAGACACACACAACACGCTTGGCTCACAGGTGCCAATCCACTCTGCCCAATCCCAAAGTGTGAAATCATTCCATGACGTTTGCTGGTGGCCTGTAACAGTGACTTCTACAGTTTTCCCTCAAAACCAGAGCAAGTAAAAAACCCACCACCAACAGTCTGCAAGGATCTTGATGCAGAGATTGCCAAGACAATCAGACAAACTAGTCTTCAAGATATTGGGGGGGGAGTGGCAGAGTTAAGAGCTGCCCTCTGTAACAAGATGAGCCCTTTGAGACACGTTCTGACCCTGATCAGGTGAACATGGCAAGGGTTACACCTTGTGAATCATCACAGGGAGGATTCACATTCACAACTAAGATTCCAGAGTTTGCCTGCCCACGTGCACGCTTATTTCTGGTTTGCAAAGCTCCTGGCAGTCCCTCAGTTCTCTCATGGCCAATGTATAGCTGGACCTGTCCATGTTTCTCCTTCCATCAATGCAGCCTTGTGGGGTTCATCCTCCTCTCTGCACCAATACACCCTGCGGTTCTCAGCACGACCGTGCCTGCTTCAAACCCTGGCAGCCCTGGAGTCAGATCAAAAAGTTCAGAAACATGGAAATGAGCAGCTGTGGCAAACCAGGCCAGGGTAGAAATTCAGCATTACTGTTAGAGAGGGGCTTCTCCACAGGTGTGAGCCAGCATGTGAAGGAACCATCTGCTGTGAACCAGAAACTTCACGCCAAGCGACACAGGCGCAGAGGCATCCAGGAGATGCTGTGAGCTCCACTGCTGCAGCCTATTTCCAGGGGAATCTAAGAATGGATTTTTCAGCCTTATCTGCGCTGGCCTCCAGTATCTGAACAAAACACACTTGGGCTAGGTCTGTCCAATCTTGGCCTTAGACTTAATATGTACCTCTCCAGGATGCCAAAACACGTGACTATCATCTGTCTTCAGCTTGAAACACTTGGCACAGCGTGAACTCAGCGCTACCAAAAGCCTCCAAACTCCATAAAAGCCTCCAACCCCACATTTCTTTAAATCAAAACCAGAGGTTGGGGGAACTCCTGACAGAAGCCATATCTTTAGCAGTTATCAGACATGCAGCAACCCCAGCCTGCCAGTTACCCCAACTGTTAGCGAACACCTTGTCTCATCTCTCTCTTATTGGCTTCATCAACACCAGAGTGACCCGTTACCAGGCAGTGACAGTCTATGTGAGCAGGTCTGGGAAGGACTCCTCCTCCTCCACTAATAAAGTTTTGCTCTGAAGCGTCAGAGTTGCCTTATCACTTAACACAGCTACGCCGCTTCAGACCCACTGAGCGTGCCAACCAGCACCAAAATGCAAGGTGCCAAAATCCCAGCTACAGGAGGCCATTTCTACAGGACTGCTTGAACCAGAGAGCTCCGAGTTCTAAGAGGCTGTAACAGAACCATCTGCAGAAGGTACAGGTGAGCAAATATACAGACATCAGAAGATGGAGACAAGTGGTATCACGTGGAACTGAGAAGACACACTCGCTTTTTCTGTGAATACTAGGCAATTAGGACAAAGGTAGTAGTCATATTCATTGGTCAGCATTTAAGTGTAGAGCCCTTCGAGATAAGTTAAAGCAGAAGAAAGGAATGTTGCCCATGCTTTTTGTGCCAGAGACAGGAATTTTGCATTCAGCCCGCAATGAGCAACAGAGAACTGTAATCCCTAGAGAGCCAAGACCTCTGGATACCAGACATCTGGTCCCAATTCAGCATCAGCTTTTTGTGCCTTCCTAACTGAGAGATGCTACAATGCCAGCAGTCTCCGAGCTCTCTCACCAGGTTCTTATTTGTAGGTCAATGTGATGCTACCTTGGAACAGCAAATCCCACCTTGAAAGCAACATCATTGTCCTTCACGACAATGACAAGCGTTGCCAAAGCCAGAGTGTAACATCTGTCTGTACCTGTCTGAGGATCATTCATCTCTCAACTCCATGGCAGTCAGCTTGCAAGTCCCTATTGGAGAACATTCAATCTAAACAATCAAGCAATAAATGAAAATTTTGAAAGGTGGATAAACGCCCCTATAGCTTCATGTTTATTAACCTTAGCATGGTTGAAAAGCAAAAGACAAAAAACATGATATATTTTGTTTATTATTGCTCTTAAAGGGCTTGGTAGTCAAATATACAAGCTATGTTCTATTAAACCAGAAGAAAATAAGATTAAAAAAAAATAAAAATCTATGCTCACTTTTCCAATCCAAGCCACCTGCTAATTTTCATTAGTGACATTAACTTCAGCTATTTCCAGTCATTTTAATTTATACATACTCTGTGTACGTGTGCGCACGCATGTGTATCAAAACCCCTATCTGAGGGGATATAATTCAAAATGAAGAGACTTGAGGTTGCTCTGTGCTGCTTTGTGCACTGCTGTATATTTCAGTTTTCCCAATGGTTACTGATATGTCTGTTTAGAAGAGCAAAATTTAAGTGACTGACGATGTGTTTATTGTATTTTTGAAGAGAAAGCATGACCGATAAATTATGATAAGAAAATATGAAATGCTGATTATTCTTCCCTTGATGTACATGCACTAATCCCATGATTCCTAACAGGGAATTACATACACTAAGAGGAGAAAGGACCCTGTAAAGAGAAAGGCTACTACTGATTCCCTTCTCCTTTAAGGATCTTCCCTCTTCTCCGCATTAAGGAGGGATTTTGTGAAATTCTTGTCATGCCCATTAATATACTGCTCAAAATATAAGTATAAAACATAGGCAACGGTCAGCCTGCTTTGCAAGCCTCACTCAACTAAGCCAGTACAATTCATATATACTCAATATCATGTTCAGGAAGCAAGTATACAGCATATGTAACATCTTTCTAAGAAGCAAGAATTATATTCATTACTGAATTGCTTAAGAAAAAAAAGAAAAAATAAAGAAAGAAACAAAGAAAAAAGAAAAAGAAAGAAAGAAAAAGCCCACTGCTTTTAGTCCTCTGGTTAAAAGACAGGGAAGTCAGAGAGTTGTCTTTTTCAGCATTTGGAAGCCTACCCATATTTAAAGATGAGTACAAAAACATCCAGCAAGGAAAACCAGAGTCCTGGCTAGGTGCTGTTCTCAATTCCCAAAGAATATTCCCAGTTTCACTCACATTAACAACGGTTTTGCATCCCCTGTCTGAGGGAAGATTTATTGAGGGGGCAAAGACAGAGTACTAACCCTGCAGCTACAGGTACAATGATTCAGTGAGATTGAATCTAACAGGAGACAGACAACAAAGGTCATCCTTCAAAGCCTCTTGTTGAAAAGACCACAAACAAAAATCAAGTGCATGACAGAACAGTGATTAATGACCCCAAGTAAAATATTTTTCAAAGTTATAAAATTGCTCTTCCAGTGTTTGAAAACAGAAAAACCTGTGGGAGGTTACATTCCAAAAGCTAAGAGTAAATACTAAAAGAAGGTAAATTATTACTTTCTTATCTCAGTTACCAGACCAAAGATGAAAATAACAACCAGTGCTTTGATAAGATCTCTTTACAGAAGTGAGATCAATGTTCTAGTGGTAGCTGGGTTAGAAATACAGACCCTGAGGGTCAGCTGCTGCCCTCAGCCATAGATCTGCAACCCATTTCACCATCTTCTGAGGGTAGCCAAATGCAGTTTGTGGCCCTCAGACTTGAACATACTGGGAGCTCCCATCTGTTTCCAAATACTTCTCCAGCTATGCATACAGCGGCAATCTACAACCTCCTCCCCCCTCCAAATGTGCATCACTAAAAAAGGAAAAAAAAAAAAGGGGGTGAGGAGGGGGAAGGGAAGGGGGGAAGGAAAAAAGGAAAGAAAAGAAAAAAAAAAAGGTACAGCCATGATTCTGATCTCTAATTTTCAGTGGGGAAAAAAAACCCCCCCACAACCCAAAGGTCGACAAGCAAAACTAAAGACATTTAAAATCCCTGAAGAGACCCCCCCGTACTCTTTCTAATGCTTCACAGCACAGCTCACCTCGCAATATACTTCACATTAACACCTAAAGCACGACCAAGTAGAAAGTGCAGCACGCCCTGTCGTTCCAGCACACAGGGTAAGATCCTGGCCCCCATTTCAATCAATGTCCAAACTCTCATTAGAGGTTCAAGAGGTGCCAGTATCAGAACTCGCCTTCTCAAATTCTTGTAAAAGATGGTATTTTGAGAACTATTGTGCTGGTTCCTGCTGCTGCCTCGCAGTTTACTGAGAGAGGTTGGCTGAACTGGACTTTGGTGATGAAAAGACGTGAACAGAAATAAAAGGAGGAAACATCAGGCCAGTTGAATACATTTCCTTCTTTACACAACTCCAAATCCCACAGCCAGCATTAATTCAGAAAAACGAACCCAAGCCCAAGGAGATTCAAGGTTATCGTACCTGTGTGATGTGAAACAGGGCAAACAACCCTCAAGACTGAAGTAATCATTTTAAAATTAAACAGCCTTGAGCAATCAGCAAGAGATATGATGAGAATTTCACACTGTTTTAATACTAGTGGATCTGTTCTATGGTGTGTGCTGATCAGTAACACACTGCTTCCATCCGTTCTCTCGCGTCACAGAACTCTTAAGACGTCGCCTGAAAATGAGAAGTATCAGTGTAACATACAAACAGGATTTCACCTCTAGCCGTGACAGCACAGCCTTTCCAAAATGACTCTAACCCAATGAATGTCTGTCAATTATTTTAAGAAGGGTTGGTTGATTTGTTTGGGTGTTTTTGTTTTTTTTTCCTGGCTCATTAATAAAAAAAGTTGGAAATCAACAAACATTACATTGGCTTTAGCAAGAGGAAACATTCAATGGCTCCTGTGGTAAAAGTGAGTGTAGTGCTCCCGACAGAAACCAGTGTATTCAGTCATCTGAAGGTGCATGTGGCCATGGCCAATGCCCTCTTTTCTCCCCCCAACCCCAAGTCCCCCAACAGACCAAGAAAAATTAGTTTCTTCTTCCACCCCACCCCAGATTTTCTCCCATAGTTTGACTACAGTCATCCTTAAACAGGCAGAAAGTTGATGCGTTCTCTTCAGTTGATGCCTCCAACTTCTTCATTCTTGGCTCAAGTTTTATTCATTAATATTAGTCATCAGTTATTAAGAAAAAGATAGTTTCTAAGTGTTTGTTGTTGTTTTTTAACTGAAGTTAATCGGATACCATAGTCTGCTTATATGTGCTGAACTGCAGCTGTGAGTTATTCCTTTTTCTTGAATTCTTGGTTGCCATAGCTGGAGCCTTTTTCTATTTCAGTTACTCCTATCAGTCTACGAACTCCAAAGGAAGCTTTAAAATATAACAGAAAGATGGAAGGCATATTAAAATCAGTTCAAGGATTTAGGAAGTTACACACAAGCACAACCAACATGAGTTAACCCAATCCTGAACACAGTAGTGATGCTGACCAACACATGGATCACAGGTCAGATGTCACTAAAAGAGGATGACATTTCAGATTAAAAATTGTAATGCTTCTATGTGGATTAATAGGACAGGTAGCATGCACACTGAACTGTATCCTCCTCCCCACACACACACACTTGGTTATTTTTTGTTTGTTTGTTTTGTGGTTTTGGTATGAGGGTTTTTTTTGTGTGTGTTTTTTAATTCCCAGGCAAGGCATGCATTAAAAGTATTTTCTCCTTCAGGTGCCAGGCTGCAAGATTCATTCACTATTGATTGCTATACGTACTGCCCAAGATGTGAAGGCAAGCCTGCCTGGGTCAAAGCTTTTGAAATAATCAAAATGCTATGCAATATGAAGACCACAGAGTGAGCTCTGAGTACTCTTCTGCAAGCCCCATTCATATTAATTAATACACACAGAAGCTATTGGAGGTAATGGATCCTGTTACATGTCACAGATGGGCTCAGCATCTTCTCTACTTTTATTACCTGCTCCAACGAGTCCCAGGAATGCAAGGATAAGGAGAGGTGATCCACTTGCAAAAACTCCAAAGCCAAAGGTGAAGAGAGGAGAGAGGAGAACTGTGGCCCAAAAAAGAAAGTTTAGGAGAGTCCATGGTCTCCTAGGTGGTTTAAACTGCTGGCCAGGAAATACACCTTCTTGATTATACATCTCTTGCAAAGCGTCCTGGGAGAAAGAGAAGACAGAACATGTCCATCACGTTTGCACCAAGCAACCCAAGGCTTGTCCACTCCAGGACAACGTCAAGAATGGTATCTGTAGTAAATACGCATCAAGAGTACACAGCATCCATTTCCATCTGCTGCCATTTATTTGGGCATTTCTGTTGTCTGCTGAAGACACCATACTAGCCCTCTGAAGGCAATCTCAGCTACCATCAGAAACCGAAACCCTATCAGACTCTCCACAACCAAACCCTTCACCTCCTCTCTTTAGCTGACTCAGAATTCAGGACAGGGCTTCCTGCCCCTTTGCCTGATGCAAATGCTTGATTCTTCCCATTTTTACTCCCAGAAAGGTCAGCACGATTTAGCAAAGCACAGCAGAAAAATGCTGTATCTACAGCCAGAAGAGGAAGGCAAAGCACAGGCTAACCAGCAGAGACAGCACTGTGCTAGCCATAACCCCAAGACCTGAACAGAGCAGCTGCATCCTGAGCTGAGCCTGCAGAGAGATGCAATCACCTAACACATCGCTCACAGGAGCAGCATGCTCACAGCCTGCCCTCAGTCTGGAAGAATGTTCTGTAAAGTTTCCAATTCATTATAAAGGATGGCTCAAGCCTGGCTATTTCTTACTTTTCCCCCACTTAGGCTGTTTTTCTTTTAGCTCCCCTTATCCAGGGCTGAGCAGCCCAAGGCATTCCTTGCCAGTAACACACCCTCTGTACGTGAAGAGCACTTTAAGGATCCCAGTTACAACATATTCCTACCACTCACTATATAAAATGCCCACATATATATGTAATACCTCTCCAGCAATGCCTCAGACCAAAGGTGGAAGGAGGTACAGCCAACACCAGCAAGGAATACCAAGCAGAGCTTTCTGCCCAAGGAACAATGCCAAGCAGAGAACATTCTCTACGCTGCATCCGCTGAGCTCCACATTTACTGCTTAACAGAGCAGGAGCCAAGCAGGCAAAGACCACCCCTCTAATGTACACCTTAATGTGTGCCACTCCAGCCAGGCTAGGTCAGAAGGAGTTCTTGCATCTAAGACCCTTTTCACTAGGAAATTACCTGATGACATGTTCCTGATAGCAGGAGGTGGGATTGAAGGATCCCAAAATTTAATTCTTTCTAAAGCCTTCTAATCCCACATTACACTGACTGACTCACAAACTAGTTTGATACACCTGCTAATGGGAGGTAGTGGGGAAAAAGATGATGCTAGCTACTGCTCTTTGTAAGCAAACTTCTTTCACCTTAACTGAATTAGAGCTTAGGTATTCAAACAAATTAGGTTAAAATGAACAAACTGAAACCCAGAACAATCTGCTCCCTACCCACAGGGTAAGCTTGGAAATGCTGCAGCACAAGACATCATAGCAGAAGAAAGCGCAAAATAGTTAAAAGCTTTTGTGCTTCTCTGTTTTCTCACAAAGATAAACGCCACAAAAATCAAGATACACATTTCCACTTCAGCAGTCCACCAATTAAGGCTCGGCAACATTGATTACAGTTCACTCCTCATCCTCACAGAACTGTAAAATCTGTAGTAAAGAAATTAACCATCTAATGTAAAAAAAAAAGCAAAGTTTTGAGCCATCTGAAGGCATGCTGGACAAGTGCTACATCAGCCCCTGGCAGCAGCTCTGAGGCATCACCTCTACCATGTCACACACCACTGCAGAGGCATTGCCAGGATATCTTCCACAGGAAAGTAACAGTGGAAGAGACATGAAAGACACTGAAAATGACAATTGCCCTAAGTGCCAGAACCAGTCTGTCCCTGACATACAGTTATCACTCTTCTGGAGTGCCTGAAAACACCCACAGGGAAAATGGAGCTTTTAGAAGCGTATGACAAAGACCCAAGAGCTGAGTGATATAAAAAGACAATGGATTGCTATGAGTCTTCCACAACTCAGGCATATCCCTAAATCCCATTGTGCTTCCTGGCAATTTGAGACCTACTCACTAGCCAGCCCTTTGCAGCCAAGGGGGTCTCTTCTCTACCGTTCCTTCCAGCTGTTTGAGGGATGGATGCCAAGTTACACAGAACATTTCCATCTCTCCATCCATGGCAAGAGTGTGCATCGCTCAGTGCCTCAATACAGTACCCATGTGAAAGTCCCGAAAGAAAGGAAAGAAAAGCCAAGCTGTTTACCTTTTCCTGGTAAAGCTTATGAAGCCAGTTTGCAGCTTCCTTTTCATCTTGAGGGATATCTTCCAGAGGAAATCTCCTAATTTAGTAGAGAAATGAAAAACAAAGGGGGAGGGGGGGTAGGAAGAGGATTAAGGGAAAATCCAGGAATTCGACTTTAGGCCTCTACTAGAGAAGATTTTTCAATCAATGAAGGGCATAAGCTACAGGTAATACTGTCAGTGATGGCAGAGGTCTTAAATGCAAAAAACTACTGGGACTCAGATAACACCCAATTCTCCACCTAAAACTCATATTCCTAAGTCAAAAGGACCTGTACAAGCTCCTATCAATTTCCAGGCACGTTAGCAAAACAAACATGTCCCATTCAAACACTGTTTTTCCTTTGCCAGAATGGCCACGGGTTGATTCCCAGTGAGCTCAGACAGACCCAAAGCTGGGAAAAGACAAGCAAGTGTCAAACTCCAGGATAACCACTCACTGTATTTTGTCAGTGAAAGCCCCGTTTTGGAAGGAAAGGGACAGGCTGTTAAAAATTCCCCTTGTAACAACTCTAAGGAAAACATCTTCTACAGCAACTGCACTTCTCTTCTTGCCTCTCCAGCCCTACAGATTGAGGCATGCAGTTCTGGGTGCACATAAAAATTATGTGCCCCTCCAGGCACTGACCTGACCTCCCTGAGAACAGGCACCTTTTTAAGAGCCTCTTTCTAGTGGAGAAGAGCCAACCATTCTCCTGCTTTCTTTTATTTGGCGAGACAGGCCGCTCACAAACGCGTCGTCTCCTTTCTCAGTGGCCCACGTCTCAGTCCTGGATCGGTTCAGAAAGAAGTCGCTCGGTTTGTAGAGGGCAGGCACACCGCTCACTCTCAGCTCGAGCACATTTTGGTAACACTGGGACTGTATCAGGGCCCTCTTACAGCAGGGCAGTAAGAGCAGCAGGGTGACCTCTGGGAGGGTTCCAGGCATGGTGATACAACTGGTTTGCTGCTGTTCAACCGGGGCATGTATTTCCGCAGGAGGAACTGAAACCTCCGAGCCCGCAGCAGCAGAGGGGAGGTATCCTGATACACTCCTAACAACTTCTGCGTCCCGCAGACGAGCTCAACACCCGATATTACAGCCTTGCTTTCACTGGCTCTGACGGGAGGAGCCGCTCAGTTTGATGTACATACTGCTCAGTAAAAAAGCTGAGTGAGAAAGCCATTCTCTGAAAGCTCTCCGGTCAAGCCAGACAGCGGTACCACCACTAGATGGTACTCACAGCAACAACATTGCCTCATCCAGCAGATTATTTCCTCCGGAGCCAGTCAGGAGAAGGACTGGATCCTCGCAGCAAGCTAAGCTTCTTACCTCCGCTCAGGTACCCGCGTACGCACGTACCAAGAACAAGAGCCTACGTGCTTCCTTTCCCTGAGCTAAGCTGAGCCTGCCGGCACATTAAGGACACATTCAGTGCTCAGCAAGAGGAGCTGTGGACAGCTTCCTTATTGTCATGGCTTCCTCTCCAAAACAGAGGAAAAGCTCCCAGTACAGAAATGCACCTTGAGAATGTTGATTCAGTCCACAAACATATTTTAAACCAAAATTACCTGAACACAGTCACTAGGTTCTTTAATGGGGTACAATAGGTTCTTTAATGGGGTACAATAGGTTCTTTAATGGGATACAATTAGCAATTTTACCCAGTGACATTATCCTTACCAGAATTTTTATAAATCCAAACCTCTCCTAACAACTATTTAGAAGTACCTTTCTCCTCTTTCCTCCCACTGCCTCAGCAATAAATGTAACAGCTTTGCATCTCCATTAGCAAGCCACTGATATGTAACTGAATGCAGCCACTCTTCAACACGTCATCATAGAGACATACATGCATGTGTACCCCCAGATCTAGCCAGACATGCTACACGCATCTGCCATCAGTTTGGAATTAGAGGGGGCCACCACCTGACCAGCTGTTGTGCCAGCTGCTAAGCTGTCTGCTCACTTTCCTCCTCAGGAATATGTCTGGCAAGTGTAAATATTGAGAACAAACCCTCTTGCAAAAGAATGACTCCATATCTCTCCCTATCAGCTCCACAGCCTGCTTTCCCACTGAAAGACTAAAATGTTGTGGAAGTTGCAGTATCTGAGAACAGAACTGGAATGTCCTTCTCATCCCTGTTAGGGCTGCAGCACTCTGCCTCCCCTCGGATAGCATTTCTTTCACAAAACTGTTTCTGCTATACCTCAGCACAAGGGACAATCATTGTGACTCCCTTCCTAAGTCTTTCACCCTTGGAGGCTCTGGCAAGACACATCTGTCCTGTAGAAGGACAACGCACAGAGCCAGTGCCACACATCTGCAACACGGACAGCAGGGAAAGAGGGGAAGCAGCAAAGCTTTTGATTTTTTTAAACCACCAAACATCAACCTCATCACTAGAATGTAGCAATGTTTTCCAAAGTAGTCCCCAGAGGAGCAGAGAACTGTCAAGAGAGCAACCAGGTTGTCACGTGCAAACATAAAGGGAAATGAAATTCAACAGGAAAGAGTGTAGTTTTTATGATGACGAGGAAGACTTTAAAGCAGAAGGCAACAAAGAGAAAGCAAGAAAGAGAAAGCATCCATCTGTGCATGCACGTGTGTGCTGCATGGAATCAGGAGTCTGCAGTCACTTCTTCAGGCAAAAGAGAAATGAGGAATGTGAGGAATGAACCACTTCACTCATATGATGTGTGAATTTCAGCATTATTTAACTTGTAATCAGCTAATCAAACCATGTGAGAGGAGGAGAGAAAGTAAGGAGCTTTATTACAGCATTTACTACAAGAGACTACTCGTGTTGGGCAGGCTATTTATACTATGCATTTGCTTGCAGGGGACTAGGGATGAGGCAGAACAGTTGGTTTTCTGCTCTCAGCAGAGAGAGGAAAGATTTGGACTAGTGCTGTCATGGCACAACACTTGGGGAATCCCTGTAATGTGGTCAGAAAAGTCTGCCCAGTGCTCTCTGACTTGCTGGGTGACATTATGGGATCTCACATGTGAAAGCAAAGTCAAGCAAGGGGGAAATGGGGAGGGGTCTTTGTAGCCTGCGAGAAGCTTGAAGGACAAGGAAAAGGCGGACTACAGTGCAGGACATTACTCTGTAAAATGTGAATACACCAAAGCATGCATCTTAGGGCTCACCTCCATCGTTATATGCTCACCTGACACACATATCTGCTTCATATTTCTTTCCATAAAGAATTCCTAATAAAGACGGGTTCTTGTTTCCTCTGAAATTTAGTGTTACATCATACACTGCTGAAACTGTTGCAAAAAAAAAGAAAGTATGGGTGTTACATCAGCAATTCTAGCAACCACGCTGCAGGTATCCTTGCCTCAGACACCAACAGGGCCTTGTGCAAGCCGAGTGTTAATGACGCCAGGCAGCAAGGTCCTTCATTACTTCGTGCATATGAGCTGCGTTTATCAGCCAGCTGACAACCCCATCTACATAGCTTGTGTGCTATCAAAACACAACAGAACTTGGTGAACTAAGGGACAATGACATACGTGAAAGGTTTATTACTTTTTAAGACTGGTGTCTGAGAGTTACAGGGCACAAATTAATGCCTGACATGCTGCAGGCTTATTACTGCCAACACACTAATTGTAATGGACATAGGGAACGATAAAGTGTACTACACAACACGTTACAATTAATGCAAAGAACAAGTAGCAGCTTGCCAGTACCTGTTCCCCTGAGACACTGGACAGCAGTGGTAAAACCTTTGGTCCTGGGCAACAGGTGGTATTTCAGTTTGGGCAACCCCTTGGATTCAGCTACCTCCATACTGATGCGATGCTTGGTCTCTGTAAAACGAGTCCCTTCGCAGTACAGGAGAAACTAGTACAAGGAGATAAAAGGCAAAAACCAGGGTGTCTTGAGATCAAAAGAAACCCAACCTTCAGTATTCTGCTTGGTAAGATACCTGTATATCTGTGCACGTGCATGTACTTCAGTTGTCTCATTTGATTAAGTAATAGGCATAAGCACCCCCTCACAGTTCATTTACACTGATTTAACAACAAATTGGCAAAGTGGCAAATTCAAGGCAACAAAAACTCTAAATGGCTTCATATGAAACATTTACTTTAAAAAACAAAAATTAAAAAATCCCTGAAGGTTTTGGCTGGCTAGTGATTGACTAATCTATGAATCAAAAAAAGCAACCTAAATATCAGTACACAACCACTTCAGGAAAAAACAGATTAATCACTAGCTACCTGGTTTAAAATTTGTACTGTATAACCAGAATCATTCATCCAAAGACAGACTTGTTTGAAAGCTTTTTAAAATTTGTTTTTCTTCATTTCTATCAGTTGTGTTCACAAAAAAGGTGCCTTTCCCCTAAAACCTTGCTCATCCTGGAAGGCATCAATTTCACAGTTACTCAGGATACCCCAGCGAAAAGACTTAAATCCTTCCATACTGGTTTCAAGCAGCACAAAACATCGAACTGTCCTTCCCCAGCCTCTGTATTGCCTCTGCTCTAGCTGAGATGGAAACCAGGACCAATGCAAAGCCAAGAGCAGGCAAACAAAAGCCCTTCTAAAGGCAAATTTCGGTTTAGCTCCAGCCATTTTGAAGAGCGGACATCATTCCCATTGTGCCAGCAGTGGAAAACACTGCTGCATTCGAGTGCACAAACCTCTGCAGCCCTGGCAAGCAATGCAGAGGGGAGAAGGGCAGGCTGCTTCTACGCTCTCAGAGCAGGATCATGCAATACTGTAACGTCACCATTCAAAAGAAAGACTTGTGGAATGCATCACTAAGCATCTGCGCGGTACTGTGGTTACTTCTTCTCTACAGCGTATCCACATACCACGTACCACAAGGGTTAAGTTAAATGAATGTTAAACCACAGAGGCACAGGCACAAGAGTTGGGCCTGCCAGAGTGCTGTGAATGGGAGGTGGTCCTGCAATCTTCATTTGGCACTTGAAGGCATATTCGTTATGGAAATCTGCCCAGTCATCCCTACCAAGTAGTGAGGACGGCACAAGGTACAGAGCGTTAACACCACAATCTCACCCCCAGCCTGCGACCCACGCTCTTTATACCAAATTCTCACCCTCTTCTACTCAATGGCAGAGTGATCCTTCCGGGCCAAGCAGGTGTGTGAGGTACAGACTGAGCTGCAGTGGATATGTGAGAAGGTTCTCACCAAGGAAGGGTATGAAGACAGCCCTCCTTGTGGCATTTAGAAGGCACAAAAGTTAGGAAATTGATTTGCTCAAGTGAATTTAAACACGATTCAAATTGCCAAGCAGGAAGTCTTGATTTAAATTATCAATGCTAACTACATTTCGCATTTATATTTTCAAGTTCTTTTCCCTAGAGACTAGTCCTTGGTTCTCAATCGTAGAATCATTAAAATGTATAGATCTGCAACTAAAGCACAGTCTTGAGCTTTTAATTGGTAGAGGATTATTTTTTTCTTCAACACTAATCAGGAAGATGTATTAAATGTAGTTCATATCCATATATTCAAGTAATTAAGTAGTCTAAACTACATTCTCCAGATCCTTATTTTTTCTATCTTTGTAATGACAGAAAATCACGAATGATGCACTCACAATGTATTAAAGCTTACTATTTCACTGTTCATTTTAACAAGCTCTACTAGATTGAAAAAAAAATCACTTAAAAACACAAAAAGCCTCATAAAATGTTTTATGAGCCAAATAACTGTACATTACATGTGCTACTATAAAAGCAAACCAGTAAATTTATCAAAACGTTTGCATTCAAAGCTAAAAGGTCAATGGGCTGATTATACCACTGCGCTGCTGCAGTAAAATCTAATGACGTTGCACATAATGAAACACTGACTTCAAATATTCTCCAAATAAAAGGGAAAAGCCTAACTGCAAAAGCAGATGTAAGGTGGCCATATGTTCTTACAGAGTCTTTCTGGGAAACCTGTAATTTCACGGATCAAGGAACGTACTAACAACTTCCTATCAAAGTCTGTGGTTTGTACATAGTCCCCCCCACCCAAATTCGTTGGCTTCTCCAGAAAATACTTTTATGTGTCTTTATGGTCCACCTTAGAAAATGCAGCTTACAGTCATATAGATTTAATAGTCAAATATGGGCTGATTTGGGTTTTTCTAGTGGGCTTTTTTTTTTTTTTTGGGGTTTATGATTTATTTTTTTTTGGCAACTTCTGAACTCTTTCCCAAATTGACTTCCCTGACCAACAGGCAAACAGAGCAACATTTTACCAGCATGTCCCAGAAGTCCTCCTGAAACAAAGCAAAGGTTTTCCATGAAGAAAGTACTAAGCAGACCAAGTACACTTGAAGAAAGTACTAAGCAGACCTCCCGATACGTAAGGCTGCTGTACCACAGTAGCATCTCCACCACCATTTCACTCCTAGCAGTCGGCACTACAGGAGGAACTTGACTTACCCACATATATTCAGGATAATCAGACAAACGCTTTAATCCTTCAATAACCGTATCTCTGTCTTCTTCCCATTTCCTTTTGCAGAAAACAATCTCAAGGAAGTACCATGTCCACCCAATTAGGGGCACATATAGTAGCTCTCTCTTCGCAAGAACTTTGGAACTCTTGGAAGAAAAACAAAAACAACAGTCCAAAGACATCATTTGCTGACTTGTGCAATGAGTCAAACAAATACACTCAACTTAAGATGACAAAGAGTTGATGGAGTTTTATCTGGAAACTCAAATGGAAAGAACCTATACCCACAGGGGTTTTAAATAGACCTGTAGTACTCCAGATGATGGGAAAGCTCACGCCCCTACGTACCCCTAGCACTCCAAAGCGCTCTGTCATAGTCCAGCCGCACAAGAAGTCGATTTCAAAGTTGTGATTCAAGATGATGATGACGTGTTCTTTCCCAAAGGTGTTCACCGTGGCCTCGTCTGAGAACAAGGTGCACTCTGTGCCTGACCACCATTCCAGCAGCATTACCAATTCTGACAAACGTGATGCAGATGGAGAGAGGAGTTAGGGGTGCCGCTTACAGAAAGCATCTGGTGTTTCACCCCAGCCCCATTCAGTGCCTAGTCTCTTCTGACTCCCAACAACACTGTCACCTTTTCAATCCAACGTGGTAGACATGAAATGAAAGCGTAAATATGCCCAGACCAAGCAACACTACCACCCTTAAGCAGTATTTATGGCACTAGATATATGCATTATAGATAATTTATCAAGTTTTTAACAGTGACAAGTCTGGGCATTGTATTAAGAAAGTGAAATTTCACAATCACTGGAAAAAAACCCCAAAATTTTGCGCCTGAAAACAGACAGTTGAGCTGTTGATTGCTCCACTAAATGAGTACAGTTTCTCCCAGGTGGAATATAAATCACACATAGAAGCAGCCTAATGCTTTTACTCAACATGAAACAAGCTTTATGGAGGCAAACAGACCAACAGTGAGCTTTTAAAGGGATACAGTGCCATAGATCTTCTGCAACAGATTTTAATATTAGAACACAAGACCTGAATCATTCTGTATTATGGTCATCAACACAGAGTCAGAAGCACCAGAGAATCGAGCTCATTTATCCAAATACCCGGGCAAAGCCAAGAATGGTAAACTGCATCTTTACCACAAGAGAGAGAATTGAGCCCTTTATGCTCTGTCCTCTCTAGCTTTTCAATATCCCAGCATCTTTCTTATTTCACCTTGAACACTTCCTTTGTTATCCACCCCTCCTTATTTTCTACCTCCCTTTTTTTCCATCTTAAACCCCCCCCTCCCATGAGCCCCATGGTTAGCCTATTCTCTCATTTCAGTAAAAGCAGGCAGATGGAAGCCACTGCTTGTATCATGGGACAACTACAAAAAGTATGAGAACAGCTCATTCTCCCAGTAGGAAGATTTTTTCCCCCCCACACGATATGATGGGTATTTTCTCATTTCAATGAGATAGGGATGCAATCAAAATTTGTTTGCAAAAATATAGGTCAAAACTGGAAGGCATCCTCTTGGTTCTCTACATCAGGTTCTGCCATGCAGTATTTCAGCTTTCCACCAAGAGGTCCTGGTTTTGCCAAATAGAGCTGCACCTTCCTGATCAGTGGGATCACACTGAGTAATCCAGTCCTCCTGCTAAATAAGAACGGGTCCAATTTTGGACATCAAAATCAGAGCGAAGGCAAACACAATATTTAAGTGAAAGATAGGGAAAAACAGTCCTGGTCTGCTGAAGATCCATAGCCTCTCTAGCACTGGTTTGTTCACTTGTATTCACCCTGTGATCACTTATCCACCAGATTATTCTCCAGCATCATTTCCATGGAGGCATGACAAAGACAGGCAAGTTGCTGATCACGAGCGCGCAGCCCTGGTAAACTGGAAATGCAGCAGAGGAAAGTTGGAATAACAGTTTATACCAACTAGACGTTTCCATCATTGCTTTCCAGCTCTGTCTCCTTTGCAAATGATGTGCTCACTTTCCTTTCTTGCTCTGGTTATCATGGCTTAGTAAAAGGGGAAAGGGGATAGCAATAAAGTCCTTAGCTGGGTGCTATGCTCTTCCAAGCAGGTGGCCAGGAGAATAGGAGCAGTGGTACCAAAGCCAGTGGGGTGGTCTTAGTGATTCTCCCTTTATTTTGCTGTCTATGTACTAAGGAGGAATATCTCCAGTACCTGCTGTGCTTGCTGCATTTTCTTATAAAAAATAAAATGGGCGTGTTTCTTCTTTGAAATCAGAAAGAATTCTGTAGAGGCAGGTGTGGATGGTTTTCTGTGGAGCATTTCTTGTACCCTTCACTCCAAATTAGTGGGGAAAGCTTTGCTGAGAGATACGCCAGAGTTCACTCAGAGAGGAGGGCTGATGAGCTGGAGAATTAATATTAGGAAACAGATTGTCCTTTACAACTGTACTGATAAGTGATGTAATTATGACTGGGAGCAGGCTTGTTTCCTTTTTTTTGGTGTGTGGTTTACAGCTCTTTTCTGTGGCAACAATCCTGACAATGCTACAGCAAGGCCATCCTTCTGAACGAAGGGACAGTAATGCTTGTGCTGCTTGGGGATACCTCCTGGAAAGGACCAGCAATGCCTCACTACAACAAACCCCTTCCTGTGGCTGGGGTTCCCACACACCAAAGCAGGTGGGCTCACAACGTCATGAGCCACCCAGAAACAAAGTGAGAACAGTGCACCTCGCAGCTTGAAGTCCTAACATTTGAGAGATGATTTCTGCAAGTGGACGAAACCAAAGGCGTGAGCCATCTGAGAGGAGCCGGTGTAGGAGGGCTTGAAGTACAGGCTTCATGAATCACGTCTGCTGCCAAGGATTCATATTGACATATTGAAGCCAGAGCCTGACATTATTTCCCCCTAATGTCTGCCACAAACATGGGATGATCTCCTCCTGAAGCTGTGCTTTATGCATTTGAGAAGAGACACGGCAAGAACAGAGCCTGGTTTTCAGCAGGCTGGAGTACATAGCCACATGCACGATCCTCTACCCTTGCACAGCCACCCTCTAACCCTTGCACAGCAAGCCTCTGTGGGACAGGGAGAGCAGCTTCTGTTACAGACAGGAACACCACCAGCCTAAAACTAAACAGCCTGGAGTAAGCGAGCAAAACGCAGCATCTGGAACAGAAAACCATCCTACAGGTTCACTGCCAGAAGGTTTCCATGTGATGAAATATACTTCATTATGAATGGCAACATCTGAACTGCTGCATTTACACAGCTTACTTAATTCGTCATAAATCGAAACTGAAGTGAACATTCTGTCAGCTCTTCCATTAGAGGCCATCAGCACTCTACAATCCCATATAGCACTTGCATTAATTTTCATAGTTTAATTTCTCAATCATTTAATTTACAATAGGATATACACGAGGGGTTATCCTAGGCAGAACCCAATATCCGCTCTGCTTGTCCAAACCTTTCTGAGCAGCACTGTAGGTTATTTCCAGTGTATACAAGATCTAAGATAACAGCATTTAAAATGTGATTTTTCCATGGACTATGCTAACTTGCAGAGGTCCGGGGTGTGAAACTACAAGCAGCTCGTATTTTCAGAACACCTCATACTGTCAGTGTAACAGTAGTTTACAGGATGAGATCAGACTCTAGAATATTAAAAGCAAATTAAGTTATTTTTTACAAGCAAGTGAAAAAAATAAATCCCACGTACCCACACTCCCCTTCAACCAAGCTAATTTTGAAGTTTATTTCTGTAAGTTCTTCCATTCAACACCTTTTCCCCTGGCAGCTTGCCTGCTGCTCTTCATTTTATTTCCTTCCTCCTTTGCTTCTCAGACAACATTCTCAACAGGTAGGACAAAAAGGACAGGAAGGACAAGAAGCTTAAAAAGAAACCGAACTAGATACTTTGGATAGTTTTTGTTGATAGTACTTCATATCAGTGATTTGAGAAATGTGGGTGCCTGTCAGTGGACCACTCAACTGTAAGTACTCATTTAGGTGACTCATTTACCCAAAGTGGGAGTTGGATGCTGAGCTGAGCACTAAGGTAAGTGGCCATGCATCCTGGGAGGGGATGGAGAATGGAGACAAATTAGATGATTCATTGCTGAAAGAGGAGGTGACATTTGGACTAAGGAGCCTTCAACACACTCATTTCAGAAATCTAATCCCCTGATAAGCTCTGCAAGGAAAAAAAAAGTCATCCACAGGGAGGAAGTTTTGCAAAGGTCTGAAAGAGGAGAGCAAAGCAGCTGCACTTGCTGTAGAGCCATCTCACAGCAAAAGAATGACAAATTGCTCACAAGAGGAGATGATGGAGTCACAAACGGACACTGTGGGGTATAAGAGGACTCTGAAGGTGTCACACAGTTCAGCTATAGAATCGTCTACACCAGGTACCTCAAGGCAGACACCCCTCTCTGCAGATCACAAGAGTCCAGGTGGGTAGTACCACAGGCATGCTCAATACATGAAGCAGTGTCTGTGAATTCCCCCTTGTCCATCACTTAGCGCACACCCTGATGCTGGATGAAGATGGTGATGAGACAGAATCAGCAATTCCTACCAGTCAAGATAGGGCCAGGGATGGGGAAGGGGCTGCAACTGACACTTTCTCAACAATACGTATCAGTCCCTTGGCTTTTGTATCCTCTGGCAGTATTTCAGAAAAGATGGTTGCTTTGAACGGCTCTGAAAGAGTCTATGTCTAACTTACCACTCCATTCTCTCATGTGCCTGTTAGCAAGAAGAGAAACCAGACCCAGTCCCCTTCCCAGCCCCAGCCCTCTGGTCCCCTGTAAGCATACTCACGGCTCCATAGTGAATAGGCAAGGCGGCAGTTTACTCGGCGATAAAGCTGCTTGTTTACGGGCCAGAGGACTAGCGTGCATAGCTGGATGAAGTTAATGATCAGTCCGCTCACAACAAAGACGAACCCAATGAGGAGGTGAACTATGAACTGGGTCTTCAGAAAGGCAATGAAGCCCATGATAACCACTCAGAAGCGTGTGCAAGGGCCGTCACTCAGAATAACTGTCCTGAAAGAGAAAGAAAAGAATCGAATAATCAGATGGAGAGCAGATTTACGAGCCCTGAGGAAGGGCAAAGCGAGAGCCCTGGAACAGCCCATGCAATTTGAGCAACAGGAACCCAACCCAATAAACACTCTGCTCTCCAAGCAGAGAGCCTCATTCAGGTCTTCACAGACTAAACTGTTGATGGTGCAAATCATTTCCAAAAATAGGAAAGGAACAGCCATTTGCAACTTACAGCCCACTAAGAAGATTATTGTTTGCTGAAGGTGAATCTCACACCTCTCTTCAAACAAAAGCCATACAGTAGGACTTAAACGCCGGGAGGAACACAGAGCCCTGCACTCACAGCACAGCAGTCGACCCCCAATCGGATCACAGGCTGCACCGTGACTGCTGTACCTTCAGGTATTGCTGTCCCTGACCTTTAACGGGAGCCTCATCTCCCCCGCACCCAACAAATGGCATGCCCAGCCTCCAGAGCTCCCTAAGCGAACCCATGCCTTCCTGGCCTGCCTTCAAAGCCACCGACCGCTCTGTACACATTTCTGCTGAGCAAGCCGGGGGCTACAGGCGCTTTGTTACACGTTTGCTTTGACTAGGAGAGTGCAGCAGTCCATCTGGGCACCAGGCTCTACATCTTACACTGAATTTCAGGATGAAAAGAGCAGGGCTGATCACACAGAGCATCAGCCTGGCAAACACCAAGGCATGGAAATGAAAATGGGGTATTTCTACATCCTAAAACCATGCTGGACCAAATTTATTAACTTTTTGCATTGTCAAGACACAGTTCCACGATCAAATATGCCAGTTAGTGTGTGTGTAAAGTAAAACAACAGAAAATCCTTAGGCTATGTAGCAGTACAAATAGAGCCAGAAAGAGCTTCGGTGCAGAATCTCGATTCTGCTGAATTATGTGGCACACTTAACCTGGAGCACATGCTGTATTTATATCAGGTGCAGAAAGGTGGGTGAATCAGGAGAAAGTCACTGGAGCTTAGACAAGCCTGAGCCAATACAAATCCTACCAGCACAGTTATTCCCAACAAAATGTATTTAACAAGCCACCAGACTGAGTTTATTCCAAATGCTGCATTACCTGGCACTGGCCTTTTTAACTTGTGGAGCATTATAAGCCCTACAACCAGGCCAATCAGAGTATCAAACCACAGCCTCAACATCTCACCCGAAAAATAAAAGCATGACCAGACTTTCTGCCCCAGCCACATATTCTGTCTTTGCCAGTTCTCCAAATGACTAGAACAACCAGTAGATGGTAACCAATACTTCTGCTCAGTCAAGCATCCAAAGGTGACACAGAAGTTCCCAAAGTCCAAAAATAAGTATCTGCCAGCTGTGAGGAACCAAACCATTTTCATTTGCCACCTGTTTACAGTGTAGGGCTATTTTGGAAGCTCAACTGCAATTTTGCTTGTGAAAGCATGTTTTCTGTTCTACAAACCAGGTACTGCCTTCCAAGGCACAGAACGTCGAGCTTTTGCCCAATTAAAATCTATTTGCATCATTAATAATCTACCCACTTCAGAAGCATATTATGAAGGAAAGTCTGCTTCAAATAGAGCTGCTGTTGTGATTACCACAGAAAGCAAAGCAAGTTGAAAAAGCTGGTATCAAAATTTAGGATGAATAATCTTAATTCTCCCAATGCTTCCCTGTAAGAATGGAAGAAACACTTCTTCCACAAATAAACCATTTTAAGAACAGCCATAGGGAAGCAAAGACTTGTGTTTTGGCTGAACGAGACGTCTGTACCCTGCAGCCCTTTGGGGAGGGGAGAGGAAAGAGCGCTCCATTTGTTTCTTTTTAAACACCACTCCAGCGTTCACACGTACTGGAGGCAGACACAGTACTTGGTGTTTGATTCCTTAACACAGCAATAGGCTCATTTATCTTCTCCACTGGCACGCTCTTCAAGACACTGTATTAAGCACCATCAAACATTAAGCACCAAGTTCTTCACTTCCAAGCTCAGTGTCACTCTCCATCTGTTTTCTCTCAAAAAACAGTTCAAACAACCAAGAACAGGTTCTCTCTCTTTCTCTCTTTCCTTCTCTCTTGCCCCACACAACTATTACTTGAATCTCTACTTGCCTTCCATACAGCAGTGTGCAGGCAGCTTTGCTGATGTCTGGTGACCGCACTCATTAGCTGAGCACTTACAGCCTTTCAACGCACAGCGTGTTCCCTTCCAGACAGAGGCCCAAAGCACATACAAACAGCATGAGGAACAACAACAATGCAATGCATCACCCTCAAATAACATTGTTTGGCTCCACTTCCACAGACTCTGCACTTTGAGCAGAGTCAGGAGCACTCCTGGATTTGTCCCTTACATTAAGGACACTGTCGTATTACAGACCCAGCAGGGCACGTCCCTCTTTATCAGGCAGAAAGCTGGAGACACTGCAGCATGTTGCATCTCCAGCCTCACTATGCATGGAAAACGGGGTTCATTACTCGCCTGCCAGTGCAGTGTCCCACATGCAGGGCAATGTCTTGCTGTGGTGACACCACAGAACTGTGCAGCTCTGGCAGGCGATGTGGCATGGCAGAGCCGTCTCGCGTGCCTGGGCTCACCACACCCCTGTGTGCCTGGGGACTAGAGTCCTGCCTGTGTTGTTACAGGGTAAAGAGAACAGCAGCCAAAGCATAGCTGTTTCCTCTCTGGCACGTTTCAAGAACAGCACTGAGCCAACTGCTCCATGAAACACAGCCAGTTTACTTGTGCTTCCTCTTAAAATGGACAGGGAACCAAGTGAAAAATGCAGTTTCAGTGCTGGATACAGAAATTACCAGTGTCCTTCTGCCAAACCCCCACTTAATGGTATTTGACTTTTAAAATAATTAGAAGTTAATCTTAACCCAGGAATTCTTTACTTTTTGGCTTTTCTGCCCAAGTAGGATAGCCAGGCAAATGAGAGAGGGGCCAACAGGCAAAGGGAGGTCAGGGGCTATTTTGTTGAATCCCACGGTCAGGTTGGGGAAAGGATGAGGAAATCAGTATTTGCTGGAATGAGGAGAAGCAACACTTCTGCATCTGACACATATATTAAAATCAGCTAAGTGAAGTGTCTAGCAAGTAAATATCTGCCCTAGCGTAGGACAGCAAGGCTCAGCATTCTTCATGATTTTCAAAGTACGCCCACAATACACACATATTCAAAGTCCTGCTGGTAAAATCTTTTACTCCCTTCTTTTCCCAAGCACCTTCCATCTTCACAACACAGACCTTCAGCCACAAATCCCCCATCTCCTCCAGTGCAGCCGCACTGAGAACTGCAGGCAATTTCAGCACTCTCGCCCTGCTTTCACATCCTCACCAAGCGCCTGCTTTTCACAGCCAGGCAGGCAGCAGGAGAGCCCCAGCTCCAGCCAAAGGGCACGCTCTCCTCGCCTTTTAGCACCTTACCTCGGTGGGGTGTTTGACTTTTTATGAAAGTCAGAGACTGCTCCCCATAGCACTGACCTTTATTTTCTCTGATGAAAACATTCTTAAATGCTTTGCAACTTTCTGTGCTCCCTCCCTTTATATACAAACACCGCTCAAGTAAAGGGTGAGGAGGCAGCAGATGTCCTTCAGCTTTCTTCAGTACCGAGTTGCACCCTGAGGCTCCACGTTCACAGGGATTCTCCAGTATCCAACGGATACTACGTGCCAGTTAGTAGCAGGAGGAATACAACCTTCTTCCTTTACCCAGCTTTCTACATTCAAAGTCCTAAGGACCAAACTGCTTCGAGACTTCTACGTCTCTGTTAAATGTTGCTGAAATGTGCCACCCAGCTCAAAAGCCACTAGAAGGGAGAACGACAGAGACAGCGTGCTTGCATCAGCCTCGTTTCATTAAGAAATAGGGTTGAAAAACCACATGCACAATGTGCACCACTAAGCACGCTACAGCCTTTTCATGAAACATGGAGTTATTTATGAACTCAACATTTAAAATTAAGCCATTAATCATTCTATAATTAATTTCCAGTTTGAACTCCAGGTTTTAATTAATTTATTGCTGTCATGTGTGTACAACTCCTCTGAAGTTCATGAGGTTTGTGTGAATATGAGCATGAAATTAGAAACTGGTCCACTGATTCTAATATTCCAACTCAGTGAGAATTAATGTGTTTGACAACAACAAAAACTGCAGCAGCCAAGAGTTACATCCCTAGCCTTTTGCCTTCAGTCTTCCTGAGCCTGCCGTTGCCATTTCCCAGCTGCTTTTGCTCTACTAAACCGTATTTATCTCCACTTATGAAACTAATTACAGGCATCTTTTCCTCCAAATATGTTGCCCTTGCCTGAAATATTGTTAATTTACCCGCCTCGTAACATTTTTGCTAGTTGAGGAATTGAATGAAACCCTTACGATACTGAATTCTACCTTTTAACATTGTAATTTTAAATACAGTATTTTTCAGTTTGAGCTTTGTAAGCCTCCTTGATGTCTATATCAATTTGGCAAACCCTGTCTATGAAAAAAGGCTGATAATGTTTTAAGTCAGCAGCAGTACAAAAAGTCATTTTGCTGACCATGTCTCATGAACAGTCGCCTCATCTACAGACTCTGCTCACTGAAAACACACAAGGAAAATTAAAAACTATTTGTTCCTTGAGCTGCTTCATGTGTATGAAGAGGACAAGTGCAAGCAGGAGAGGCCAGGAGTGGAGGAAAATGCCTATTCTCAGTATAACTTCTACTCATCACATTTAACTGACACCCTAAAGCTACTTCTCTTATAAGCAGCTATGAAAACCACTAGCATAAGTGTCTCCTTGCCTCACCTCCACTTACAAGATCAGAAAATCCAAGTACAGTAACCAGCTATCCAACAGTCAAAGCAGAGATGTGAAGGAAAGTTTTCAATGCCTACACCTGTTTGGTGGATAAATAAAATTACAGGTCCCAGTCTGGTTATTGTAGCGTCCCTCAGAAGAACTGTGTTGCCACAGGGGGGCGTGTTATTTTCTGGATAATTCTGGAACACATCACACACAAATATGTTTGTCATCTTATGAGTTGCAGTCAATGCTTAGAAGTAATCCCCTTGGCTACCTCTATGAAATAACTTTTTCCTTGCAGGATGTGCAGTACTTTTCTAGCTAAAAGACAAAGTGTGGTGGCTCTTAAAAGTGTAACGAGATATTCATAGCAAATACCCCCAGTATAAGAAAATATTCAGGAAGGGAGTAGGCAATCGGTGGTCTTCCATTTCCAGCGCTGTATGACATCCCTTTCTGTGATGAGGAATTTGGGAGCCTGACTCACGTGACGCAGAAGCCAAACAAAACCAGCGGAGAGAGAACTTACCCAGAGCTTTACACCAGGCTTAAGAAAAGCGACCCAAGGCTCCTGCTCACCCTGCCATGGCACCACTAAAAAGCAACCACCACTCAGGCATGGTTTATTTTAGAAGCACAGTTTTAGAAGAACCACCGGCAACCACAGCTGTCTAAGTAGGCTAGAAAACATGGCTTCGATCAACAGCCGTGAGTCAGTAGAGCTGATAAGCAAATTGAAGGAAATAAGGTATAACAACAGTTTGGGTATCCATTCGAACAGCCTGTACTAAGGATTCTCCAGATACACTGTAAAAATAGACAACTGTTCAATCACATCCCACACAGCATTACAAACTGTCTACTACAGACCTTGCCTTTTAAACCAAGGCATGACAGGAAGATTATCTTAGTTTCTCACACGATATAGGTCTAATTTCCCTGCACACTCCTCAGTGAAATGCAAGGCTGATTCAGAGATCATTAGAAGTCCTGCTTGTCAGGACTTCTAAATTCAATTTCTAAAATTGGAAGTGTATGGAAGATGACCTTAGGCAAAACTTTGGTCACAAAGATGCAAATTTGTTTTGGAGTTGTGAGAACTAGGAATATGATCGCAAAAAGAAGTTGTTACTGAGTTACCATCATGAAATTAGATGAGAACTTATTCCTTGATATATTGGCAATCTTGGCTTTGAAACACCACCACAGGCAGTTTCTAGAAAAGGTCAAGAGTAAAAGATTATCACCACTATCTGTCTGAAATACAGTCATTATTCTGTTCTTGATCTAAAGTCCATTAAACCATAGAAACTTCCACTAGCATCAACAGCTTTGGCTCGGTATCTGTAGAGATTTCTTTATGCGATTAGTCTATTTCCATCAAGTAGAAAGCCTTTCGCTTGACTCCTCATCCTAATAAGATGCTTCAAGGGTAAGAAAGAAAAAGAAAAGAAGCTGTGCACATCGCTCTGACATCCGTTGCCATTTAACAGCCATACAGGATGAGAGGTCCCGAAGAAGTCATTTCTTTTTCTTCTACCATAGTTAAAGTGTAGGCATTAACTCCAGGCATGATGGTCTCTCAGAACAATGACAACCACATGAGGACCACAGATCCTCAACAGAAACACTAATCCCTGCTCATGCCTTTTCTGATCTCTAAATCTTTCGTTCTGTTCTTTAAAGACTGCAAGTTTACCAAGTAAACCTTTGGAGACGATAGCTTACAGGGTAACAGGCATACCTGAATGGTTTCTGTGTACCAGTGAGTCCTACTGAGGGGTGACCACAGATCATCATCCCTTCATCCCAGAAATGCCACGCTAGGGCACAGCCCCACTGCGGGGAGGCCTTTACGTGCTCAGAGAATCTCCTGCCACAGCAACACTCCCCCACCCCGTCCTATGAAGAGCATCCCTAAGAGGCCCACACCCTACCAGGAGTCCAACCCTAGTAAGCCTTCCTGCTTTTAAAACATGGGGCAGCTTCCTATCAAGATATGGGATGCTCTAAAAGAATAAATCCAGATAAGCAATTGTTTAACTTGTGTTTCGCAGACAGAAGACCACAGAATATGTAAGCAAAGCAAAGAAAAACAGAGATCTTGACTGAACCAGAAGGGGATAAAGCAGCTCTTGATAGTTGCCCTGTTTTTTGGCAGGGATAGAGTTAGTTTTTACAGAAACTGAGAGGGACATAGCCAGGACAGCTGATACAAAGTAGCCAAAGGGGTATTCCATACCCCATGACACCATGCTCAGTAAATAAGGGGGGCAGGGAGGAGCGATCACTGCTCAGAGACAGGCTGAGTGTTGGTTCCATATGGTGAGCAAATTGCAGGGTGTATCACCTGCTTTGTAAGCTTTTTAGTATTGTTGTTATTTTCCTCTCCCCCTTTGCTGTCACAGTAAACTGTCCTTATCCCAACCCATGGATTTTACCCTTTTCTTCAGACTGTTCTCCCCATCCCACTGGGATTGATGTACACCATCATACAACTGATGCTACACAGAGTAAGTGGGTTGCACTCATCCCACAGTAATCAAATAGGAAACCACAGCTCTCCAGGAATTCTGGAAGTCATCACAGACTGGACAGAAGGTACAGATTTCAGCATCTCACCAGAGAAGGAGGAGACATGCACTGAAGAGGCCACACTATGTAGCAAAATACCAGAAAATGAGAAGCGATATACCCTGTTCACTGATGGGTTCTGTTCACAGAATCACAGTGGTGGGGGTTGGAAGGGACCTTGAAAGATCATCTAGTCCAACCCCCCCTGCCAGAGCAGTATCACGTAGATTTGGTCACAAAGGAACATGTCCAGGTGGGTTTTGAATGTCTCCAGAGAAGGAGACTCCACAACCTCTCTGGGCAACCTCTTCTAGTGTTCTGCTCTAGTTCAGTTGTACTATAGGAAAACATCAGAGGTGAAAGGCTGCTGTGTGGAGTCTTACTCAAATCTCTGAAGCTGCTGAAGAAGGTCAGTCAGGCCAGTCTGCAGAGGTGAAAGCCATCCAGCTAGCTTTAGGAATTGCTGAATGAGAAAAACATCCAGTGCTCCAACTCTATACCGACTCACAGTTGGTGGCAAATGGGAATGCTTACAGCAATGGAAGCAGGGAAACTGGCAGCACAGAGGCTGCACATAGAGTAGATGGTATAGGGTAAGGGGTGGATAACTCTATCCTATCCTGACTGAAAACTAGGATGTTAATTTGCACAAGAAGCTGGGAGGGGACACAGCCAGGACAGCAGACCCAAGTTGTACATATACCATATGACATCACGCCCAGTATATATGGGGGGAGTGTGTACTGGCAAGGGAAGAGGGATCACTGCTTGGGATGGGATGGGCATCAGGTTTTTGGCCAGTGAACCCTGTGTGTCACCCACTTTGTACACTCTTAAGTCCTGTTGTTATTTTCCTCTCTCTTTGCTGTTCCAGTGAACTGTCCTTATCATGAGTTTTACATTTTTCTTCCGATTCTCCACCCTGTCCCACCAGCACCAGGGGAAGGAGTGAACAAGAAGCCACGTGGTGCTTAGGTGTCAGCTGAGGCTAAATCACACCACCACTATACATATCACTGCACTTGTGGGGCAGTTTTCCCCCTTCCCTGCCCTAGATGAAGTGTTACTGACACGATTGAGCCTCCTTGCCTGCTGCATAAAGTGCTGTGCTTATGCCTCTGCTAGAGATGAAATGATATTTTTCTAACTTGTTGCTACAATATTAAAATGGCTATTTTCCAAATTTAATTTCAACCATTGCCTTTTATCGTACTTGGCACATACCAAAAAAAAGAAAAAAGACAAAAAGAAGCAAAAAGAGCAAGTGTGCACAAATTCAATTTCTCCTCAGCACACACATGGAGCCAACTCTGCCTCTATTCAAGCAAAGGGATCTGATAACCAAAATGAATCCCCACTGGCTTAGAAATCCACCGGCTGCAAAGCAACCAACAGGAGGAAGCAGAAGTGCTCGAGGAACCTCCCTCACTGCAAGGGCCTCTCCATTGATGAAGAAAACAATGGTATTTTCATAAGGATTTTCTGTTCACAACAGGGAAACCAGAGAGATCCTGTTGTGAGTTCACTGGGTAAAACCAGTCTAGACAATTCTGATGTCACAGCTGACTCGCTGACCCAGGCCGACATCATTTTCTTCTATAGAACGCTGTACTTGCAAGGCACCACAGGATTCTCCTTTGAGCTTTCCAGTGAAGGAGTTCCACTTCTTCAAAACCTGGGTGCTCATCCATGTAACTTGGTGGGGGTTTTTTTCAGGAAGACAAATATTGCTTTATGGCTTAGAACAGTTAGCACAGCTTCTATTATAGTGTCACTTACAACTGCTTGTAGGTGCTTCTGTGCTGTTTCTCTTCTGTAGGCACACACCCCTTTTGTCATCTTTCGGTCTGCAGTCTGGCACTTCTGCTTCAGTATAAACAACACGTAAAGTTAATTTTCCCTAAAGCTATAATTACAAACCCTTAATTGCATATTAAATTTAGATTAGATAATAATTTGCAAGTTCTGCAAGTTTGCCTCATTTCTCAAATACAGATGGGGTTTGTGGCTTTATGCATATTTACAGATATTTGGAAGAGTCCTTGTAGAACTCAACTTTAATAAACCTTGCCCTAAACCTGAGTATTACTAATTACAAAGATTTACCACACTCCAAGCATTTGAAATCAAGCTCTTTCTATGGCCTGCTGGCTACCAAGAGGACAAAACGACAGACGTAACTCATCTTGATTTACATGGCAGACAATTAGCCTAATTTTGAAAATGAAAGGCAGATAGAGACACATTACTCACAGTTTCATCTTTAATGGAAAAGGGAAAATTCAACAGTTAGGGGTGAAAAAGAAGAGCTTTTCAATTCTGATCGCCTGAACCAAAAAGAAATTGCACTTGAGTAAGCCTTGCACACCTGAACTGCAAGTTAATGAACATGTTTTAATACACGTGCTTCCCCACTGAAAGATCCTAGTAACCCAAGAGTGCAATAGGGAGGGAGGAGAAGCAGGGGTATCCCCCACACCCTTCTCCAGTGCTGACTACTCTTCCTGGGGGCTAGAGAAGGCTGTGTATTTGCCTGCCTTTGCAGCACTACAGAAGCCAAGCTCCCAACCACCACCTCCCTGATGCAGCCACGCAGAGACGTGAGCCATGGACCTGGCGCAAGAGTAGCCACATTCCCACCAGCCTGTTGGCACAGCAAGACACAGCAGGGCTGGACCTGGCTCTTACACAGAAGGGGAGAAGATAAGCAGGAGTGCAATTTAAAAGAAAAAGGGAATAAAAGCAGGGGAAAACACCAGCCCACCAGCAAAACATTTTACGCCAAAACACACAAGTTAGAACATTGTCATATTCTGTATATTTTAAGAAATAAATAGGAACAATTATCCAGTTTGGCAAATTCCTTGTGGCCCCAGACAGACAGTTAAGCATGACTCACTCAGAAAAGGCTGTCAAACATCTTCTCCCAGTCTTGCGTCTTCTCTTGGGAGCTTGTAAACCTCCCCTCACCCTTGCTGTTTGTTTGGGGGCAGCTATTCTCCCTCTTTCACCACTTCAGATTAAACTCCCTCAAGAGAAGCAGGGTGCTAATCCTTGCTAGCCCTCCAGTTCCCTGCTCCTTCCCTCACGTTACTCTCCCTCTTTACGTTCCTCTGCCAGTAACCTCCCAGGCCCATGCAAGAGTCCCGCAGCACGCCACAGAGTGTTCATGTCATTCAGCCACTGGGCACAGCGTTAGTGTCACTGCCTGCCCACCTGGTGTCCAGTTTGTACACTGACCCCAAATTCTGGAAAACACTGTCAGGTTTCCAGCTTGCCCAGGCTTTGAGAGCAAAAGCAGGTTGGGAGAAACTCTTGGAGAACTCAGCACACTCCAGCAGGTCCAACAAGTCTAGACCAGTTCTCTAAAGGGCAGCCAAGGACTTTCTGTCCTGCTAACCACTCTCTGCAACTTCACTCTGAGTGCAACAGGAGAGTGTCCTGCCCAGTTTCAAGTGTGGCAGATGATGGGACACAATACCTGCCAAGCAGCACCGGGATGCTCTCGGTCCTAAATGCTCCCTTTCCTTTCCTAGCCCAGAATGCTCATCAATGTCCAAGAGGACAGGGGCACCTGAAGTAAACACACTGCATCTCTTTACCCCCATATGCAAGGGAACAGGCACTTGTGAGAGCCAAGAGATGGAGGTTACAGCAAAGCCCAGCAGGAGCTCTCCCACCATTTAACCGTTGTGCTTGCAAGGAACAAAAGCACCACCAGCACCACCAGGCATTTAAGCAGTTGTGAATGCTCATCATGAAAAACAAGCCAACAAGCCTCTGATAACCACAGCATCTGCACGCTTCTGACCTACTCCCAAAGGTAAGCTGCAGGCATGGGAAATCTCTTCTGTAACGATAACACAGAGCTTTGGCATGTTGCAGATGCAAAGCACACCCCACAGACACCTGTCGATTGCCCACTTGGGTTGTTCACAGTCTCTGCTGCTGTCCAGGCTGTGACTTACCAGTTTGGGTGTAGGGTCTCAGCTGGCTAAAGTCAGGGTTGGACAGAGTGGGGCAATAGCCCACAAACTGATCACAGAGATCTGTTCTAACACCTCATGGCTTCTTTTAAGTCTCAGGAGGAGCTGAAAGAACTCCCTCCCTCACAGAAAGGGCTGGATATAAAATACTGCTCCGCTAGGCAGCAGTGGGATTAAGTGACTGGAAACACACTCAAGTCCTGCAGCTGGTACTGGAAAGTATCCACTGTTCCCCACAATGCAGAACCCCCAGAGCTCTGGGCAGGGGAGCAGGAAGCAACATGCTTTAATTTTGTTCTTTAAAGACTGTGAGTTTATCAAGTAAACTTGTTCAGTGGGTGGTGGTGGTGGTGGGAATAACTTGTTTTAGCCAGGTTTATAGCTCATGCTGTGGTTGCTCTGGAAGCCTTGTACATTTGGTGGCATAGCACTATGCTGACACAGTACATGTCCAAACAACACTCCTCAGCTACCAGCAGGTCTCAGTATGGTAGGGCAAAATTCTACATAAGTCTGGTTTTGAAAATAAGTTGCTATATACATATATATAAATAATAATCACATATAACAAATAATTTTATAAATAGAAAAATTATATAAAGAAAAAGGCCAGGACATGCCAGCATTTTTCAGTAATTATAACCCATTAGTTATGTTGGCATTTGGAAAGAAATGGCCCATAGAAAAGTAGCATTATGATCAGAGAAAGGGCGGGAAGTGGAAGCCAGGAGACTCCACCATTTACAACTAACGTCAAAAGGCTGAGGTGGCCATCATCAGTGCTCTTCTCAAGGCAGCATATTATTTATTCCATCCCAGTGCCCTTCACACACCTACAATTGCTACAGCATTATCTGTGATCCCACAGATCTGTGATAAAATCTGGGTATGGACAGCAGGATGAATCTGCCTTTTTCAGGCCACATGGCAAGAATATAAAGTTTCTTCCCTCTCCACAGAAGTGAACGACACCAGCTCAGTTTTTCCAGTTAAGCCAAGGCATGGATTATCAGAGAGTAACATGGAAGTTAAAGAGAACAGCTTACATATGCTCTTCCCAAAGCAGACAGACAAAAAGTCATTCTTTCCAGTTCTTAACCTTAATTAATTAATCAATTCTCACCTCCCATTCAACTTCACAAAGGCCCCAGAAAACATATCTGTGACAGAACTTTGGTTTCTCCTACTTTGGTTCTCTCTGCAGGTTACTGTCACTGCTTCACAAGCACCTTGAATATTGGGGGGCACTGCTGCAGTGCCCATTCTGAGCGCTGACACAGTTCTCATGGCTACAGCAGGCCAGGAGGGGTTCACAGAGCAGGGGACAAAGTGCCAAAGCCCACCTTGCACCCCAGCTGGCCCCAGCCTCACCCTTCAAACTCCCCCTCCTCTGTATGTGAAGATGGGCAAATACAAGAACATACCTACATATAGTGAGACAGAAACAAAAGGCAGGATTTTAGTTTGAGTTAAAAACAGTAATAATAAAACCCAATTAAACACATCCCAGTAGCTTAAAATTATGAAGGAAGACTAAGACCAAAACTTGCTCTATTACAAACACGTAATTAACCACAGAAATAGCTGAAGCTATAAGCTGTCTCAGTGAATACCCAATAGAGCTGAACAATAGTGGCACTGGCAGAATTTTGCCCCACCTGACTGGAAGTCAAGTCAACATTTAACCACCAAGAAATCACATCCTGCATCTAGCAGTTCTATTGTTTTCAGTCTTTCCCATGGAGAAAATGCTGATACTGACAGTTCCCCCTCAAACATAAGCATTTTCAATTCCTCTTGCAAAAAAAGACTTTTTGCCCTAATCACTTTTGGTTTTGATACAGCTACCAGATGTAGCAAGGCTGGTTTGTTTCGACTGGCTCATTCAAAGCTGAAAATCCAACTGGGAGCTGAAAGAAAAAGGAAAAAGCCACTTGCAATCTCCAAATAAAAAACAGGTGGGAGGAAATGAGGTCTCTGAATTTTACATGGAGCCAGACTTTCCCTGGTACTTACATCTTAGTTCTTCCCCTTATAGTAGACTTCTGTTCTTAAAGTGAACGTGTTCTGGCTGTGGCCACTCTCTTTAGTGAAAATTATGTCAACAGTGGGTTTTCAGAGTAATTCAATCTCCCTCAAAAGCCTCTCATTCTTTCTGAGGTTATTAAACCAGATAGTGTGTCTGCACAAATGAAAAAAACATTTCTATGAATGCAGAAATCTGAAGCTACTACAACTGGTACCATAAAACATGTTTTGGTGATATTTAGATAAATTGGTCACACTTAGATGGTTTGGCATCACCTTGACTACTACTTCCTACCTTGAGATTAACATCTGCTCTGTATCTGGAAATTAAGTCTCTCATTAGGTCCCAAACTCTGAAGTTTAATCTGGTCTTAAAAGTTTTGGGTTTTTTTAAAACCAAACCCAAAACAGTGAGTTAACATCCCACTATTTAATTGAGAAACCTCAGAATTTCTGTATTTTGATGCAAGAATTTACAATTTGGCAGATTTGCTGGAGCACCTTTCCTGAATCACCTGCTCTGATGTGTACAACTCCTAAATTGCTAAATATTTCTGAACCTCCTCTCTGAAAAGGGAGGTTTACTGACAGCAAGTGTCCAGAGCATTAGCCAGCCAGCAGCTCACTGAAGTGGCAAACAACAAAGCAGTAAGTCACTATGACTTCTTTAAAATATTAAGACATTTTTCTAGATAGCCCAAATAAATTTCATAACACCATTAATCCAGCACTTTCAGAGAACAACAAAGGGTCTAAAGAAGTGCAAGTTAAACATTTTGTAATAGGTGTCATTCAGAAAAGACTGCTGTCAGATCAATGTGTGGTTTCTTCAATGACAAAGAGTCACTGTGCCCAGCTGTCCCTTGGACTTGCTCCCCTGAATGGAAGGACATTTTCCAGAGTGAGCCATGCAACTGCAAAACACCAAACCTGGCACATGGGGACCGCCGCTACTGAGGCCAACAGTAAGTTCAGTCCAAGAACTACTCACAGCAAGCACAAACCTCCCTCAAAACAGCAGTTTCCCTGCATCCCTATGGAGCCAAGGGCAGAGAGGATACCCAAACCAGTCTTGAAGTGCTCAGGTAGGTAAAAGGAAGGGGAAGAAAGCAGCCTTGAAACACTGACAGCTGAAGAACTGAGATACTAAGGGGGTGTACGGGAACAAAGCAGCACAGGGGAGCAGGGATCACCACTGCCAGACCATGCTCCCCCCCTTCAACCCATAATGTTTGAAATCACAACGTGAACAAGTCTTCCGCCCATCACTCTCCACCTCCATGCCAGTATACTTAGTGCGTTACTTCCCTCTGCTCGCTACATGCAACTACAAGAGTTATTTATATACCCAAAGAAATCCTTATAGCTTTAATTTCTCCCCCTGCTTGACAAATCCACACAATAAAAATGACAATCTGGTGTTCTGACATCCATTTGATAGCCACTACCATGTCACAGAGATGTAGTTAACGTCACCACTACACCACCTCCTCAGGCAGGAGGAGCTTATTAATTGCTAGGGAAAAAAAGCCCCTACACTCAGCTGTTTGTTCCCTAACTGGCTGGGCACAGGAAGGAAGCCATACCCACACATCACACTGGTGCAGCTCTCTTCAGCATGAACTGCCCTCCCCCAGATCCGCTACCAGTGGACAAGCAAAGCAATTGCTGGTCAATCCAAAAACCCAGACACATCAACAAGACAGTAAAGGTATCCCCGACTTAGCTTGTCTCCTTCTCCCCGAAAATGCCTATTTTCAGCAGCGAAGCTTCTATTATTGATCTCCTGAGAACAGCAGAGGTTTTGTTTCCAAGTCTCCCCTGGCCATAGCAATACGTGTTCCAAGCGGAGAGACGGTCTGTTTAGTGAAGTGCATTGGATGCTATTCCTCAACACAAGATACGCAATACTGAGTTTTATTTTTACAGTAACTTCCCAAGAACTCAAGTTCCCATCAATTTTCTGTCATTACAAGCCACTTCCCCAGTTGTTTTCTGCTAAAAAAAAAAAAAAAATGGAATGAGGGCTATTATATTTTAAGAACAGTATTTTCCCCCTGATGTTTCATACTATCATTTCTAGTTAGTTTTCTCTGCAAAGCTTCTCCCTGACCTCTGCTATAACACATTCTTGATACCTACGCTCTGATGGCATTTTTATCATCTTACCTACTCCAGTGTACAGAGCCAATTAGTCTCCTCCATCTTCCCCTGGATGACAGTTCCTGTGAGCACTTTATGCTACCTATCTCAAAATTCTGCTTTCACCTTCTGGCTTTATAAGTAAATTGGACCATGCAAAAGCAAACAGAATACATGTGTGGCAGGGATGTGGGGGAAATCATCTTTGTAGAACTACCATGAACATGTATTTCAGACTACAGGACAAGTGGGAGGAGGAGAGCGACCCAGCCGCTGATAGTGTCTTTTTCTCTGGCCGACTCCTAGCAGAGAATGAGAGATCAGCTTTTCACATAGACAAGGCTAAACCATGGACACTTAAAAATGGTTTGTCTCATCAACAAAGAAAACTTACAAGCTGCTTCCAGATTTACATTGGTTTCAAGGCCATCAAACTTCAGACGTTTGCTTTGCATAGCGAACTGGCCTCTCCCAAGAAGCAGCCTCCAGAAAAAGTGACCTATCATTCACCTTTGGACGTGAACCAACGCATCCCAGTTGCCAAAATTTTGGATACAATTATTGGCCTTGGTATGAAGCCATCCTGGGTTGTCACATCACAAAGCCCAACCACCGACACAGCTCCTCTAGCCTGTTCACCATCTGTCTGGCTGCACTGCCCTAACACAGCCAAGTGCAAACGGAGAGGAGACAGGACTGGATCCAGCCTGGAGTTACCACACTGGGCACATACAGGGCAGCCACTGCCAACATACGCTCTGTACTAGGGGCCCAAGTCCTGCCATGGCACACACTCCCCCCACTGACAGCTCACAAGGGTCTAACTAAAAAAGTTAAAACACAAACATTGTGAAGATAAAAAAACTTCTTACACACAACAGACCTTCATATTCCCAGAACTTAGTCTGAAAGGAATTAACAGCAAAGCTTACTCCTCATCAAGGTATCCTTTCTCTTTTTCCAGTCATTAAAAGAAGACACCAATTTGCATTAACACTAGCTGTATTAACAGCACACATACAGTGTTTCAGCACTGGAACAAGTTACCCAGAGAGGCTGATGAAGCTGCATCCATGGACATTTTCAAAACCCATCTGGACAAAGCCCTGCACAACCCAATCTATCTGTGAAACAAGCCCCACTGCAAGCCAACTCAAACTCAAACAGCATGTTCCAGAGGCCCCACCCAACTATATTCTTCTGTATTTTTAAAATTATTTTTATAATCAATGCTTGTAAAATTACAAGCCCTCAATTACAATCTCAATAGAAAAAGGGGATGCTGAGACCTCACATCTGACCATGGGAAACCATTCTGAGACCTCTTTCCATCTGAAATGTCATCAAGTGAGCTCTACAGGAAGGCAGGCAATGCACTTGGAGCACTAATAATTAAGTCCAAACTGCCTGAGTTTTCACTCGACTTCCCAGGTGGGTTTTGCAGCCTGCAGTGAGCTTCTGTTGCCATGGCTACTCTTACAAGCATTTCACCCCTCCTTGAAAATGAACTACATCACGGCTGCAGTATAGACGTGCCTATCAGGTAACACAGCCACAGTCCTTCCTCTATGGGCTCTGCAAATCTAAGATTTGTTTTAAAGCAAGCTCATCCTTCTTAAGACAGATGCAAGTTTAAGTACTACTTAGAGCATTTGTTTTGCCACTCTTAATCTCTTCGCTAGCATTAAAACGATGCATCTCTCTCGCTGTATTTCCACATTTCAGAGCGTTAAGTCATCTCTTTTGTATCACAATCTGACATCATCTGTTTGCAAAGGGCATCCAAAAATCAGCCACTAAGAAGCAAGTGCCTGGGGAGCTGCACTGTTGCATATCCTCAGTGAAACGGCAACAGTGCCTCCCTCTCCACACTAGAGGTCTGTGGCAGAGGAACCACTGCAATGGGCATCATCAGCCAAATCCCTGAGGTCAACTTGATTTTTATTCAGGAGTTAAACACAAAAAAACCCCAAACAGACCATGGAGTGTTGACAGATGCTCTTCCAGGCCTTCCTCCAGCCTTCAGTATCTCATGGTTTTCCTAAACTCCAACCCTGACCAATAGATAGCAATCTTGATTTTGTGAATATGCAATGATTACTCTGGTTTTAGAGAAGAGTTTGAATAATCAGCTACTCATCATTAGGAAACAGCCTGCCAAAGAAAGGAATTTAGCATGTACTTCCAAAAGCCTAGTTCCCTACAAACTTGTATTATAGGGTAGATGGACACTTTTACAAGCTCACATTTGTGTAGAGACCTGGATATCAATGAATACCTAGCTTTATGTCGTAACATTTCCCTAAGGTTTTTAGCAGCCTCTTTCTCCTCTCCCTAGCCACCTCCGTAAGACTTGGATTCCAGTTATTTTGGAGACACCCTTGCTGCCACCTGCCAGCCAAGCATGGCTGGAAACCCCTCAATGGGCTCAAAACATGTCACTGAGGAAAGGGACAGAGATAAATGTATTTGAATGGCACAACACTAAGTTTTATTTCCATAGTGAAGCAGGCTGAAAATCTGCCAAGCTCAACCTCATCAAATTTAAATATACAGCAGCACTACATTAGCCTGGATAAACTTAGTTTATGCACATGGGCATGAAATTCTTTGGGCATGAGTTTTTAGATATTCAAGACTTCCACATTTGCAGATCTACAAACAGCAGCCACATCACAGAAACAACTCCCCAAAATCCACACCAAGATCACTGGTCAAAGCTTCAACCTCTCTGTGAACTCCTGATTTATTTGAACATGCTCTTAAAACTGCATGGCTTGATGCTACAGGTGTGTTAGAAAGACACTGGCTGTTTTAATCTCTAGGCATTTATCTCATAGACAACTACCAGTCAATGTAGGACACCCATCTTCTCAGTGCGTCAGTTTAAGCTGCCTAAATAAAGCAGCAGAACGTAGAGTGGCTTTGACACAAATGTGGTGGTATTTCAAGCACCGCATTCCATAGATTACAGGCACATTATCCACAGCTAATAGACACTATATAGAAATATATCATGTCTCGCTTTGCATGTTGAGTTATAATCTGTACAGCTGCACTCAGGAAACTGAGCTTCTCTACCAGCCTCGGGCCTGTTCTTCCTCAGCCTCCATTAATGGCGGCACAGACACTTGCACTCCACAGGCCTGACAGGGAATGTCAGGTGCAGAAACCCTAACGCACGACCTGGGCTGCTTATTTTTGCCTATTTATCTCCCTCAAATGTCAATCCTTCTTTTAAAACATAAGGATTTCAACAGGCAGCTGCTATGCAGTCTTTTCCTGCGCTAGTCTCTGAAGAAAAACACAAACCCAACACTAATCTGACAGGAGCAAAGCTTAAAGCTCACGTTTGACCAGTTCAGCGCTTACACTGCAGTAGTTCCCAGGCCGTTTAACCACCTCCAGGGATCAATGGCACTGGCCTCCCCATCCACCGGGAAACTACCTGCTCCCACAGTGTGCAAATCACCTTGCTAGCACATAAAAACTTCCAGGTTATTCTGCCTAAAATAACACATTTTACTCTAAAAATACAGCAAAGTCCAAGTGAAAAGGAAGATACACATTGTTAGAGATGAGGTGCTAAACTATTGCTTCCAACACCTGAAACTGAGAACACCAAAGACAATTACAGTCAATAAGCAAATAAAATAAATAGGTAGTGAAATTATACAGCTCATTACATCTATATGAATATGCCTGTAAGGATAGCATATGCCTCTCCTCTCTCAAAAAACACTAAAAATTATTGCAGTACAAATTACAGTAGCCAAAACGCTGTCATCGGAAATGCTCTGCCCTGGCTTTGAGAAGTGCACTGATGAAATCAGAACACTCATGGGAAGTTCAGGTGTTTTGACACATCACTCAGCTGCAAGGCAAGGCTAGGAACGTGGTAAAATCATCAAGTTAAATTACCTGAAGTTGTTATAAGTAGTACACCAATTAATCAAACTAAATCCATGTTAGTATTTTGGTCTCTTTTGGTGGCCAGAAGCTGAAAACTTAACTTTGATAATAGATTTGGCAACAAGGAATAAAAGAAAGGAAAAGGCATGTAGCTTGGAGTGGGTCAATTAAAAACCACAAAAACTTAGAGCAGAGGATTCCAATGAGCTTATCCTATACATTAAGTGAGGAAAAGTATGCACAGAATGCTAAATCCATTATTTACATGTCAAGTGATTTGTTGATTGGTGAAAAAGCGCCATTCTTTCAGGGTCTGGTGTTGCAGGGAAACTTCAACGCAACAAACTCCCTGTGTCAGTAACAACTGACCAAAAAGATAGGACATCTTGAGCTCTTAGAATTTCTGTGGAAATTAGCTTTGCACTAATGGTTACAGAACCTGTGTATAGACTGGATTTCCAACGTGTATTTTGCAAGGCTTTCATACCTGATAGCAGAACGAGCTGATGTGTGGAGATGTAAGTGGGCTAATGCTTGTGAGCCCTCTGGACTATCGCCTGTATAGCTGCCTGTAACTTAAGGAGGCTGTCACCGTGGTGGTCCCTTGCACATGGTTCATTGCTGCCTAAGCATCAACCTTTACTTACTTAAGCTACGTTGGGGTTGGTTTTTTTCTTTAGGCGGGGGGTGGGGGCTGCTGGATTTCCCAAGTTCTTTCTGAGGTCAGTGGCATTCTTATAAGCATCAGACACCCAGCAAGGGAGCCAACCCCAGGCCTGAGGGTGCCATATAAATCCCAGAGGAACAAAGACCCTTTGCTTCCTAGGACAAATTCCTTGGCGAGCACAAACTAAATTTAGCCCAGAAGGTGACCAAAATACATCCTGTCCAGCAAGCTAATAAGGGTGCTCCAATCCAGGAGAAGCAAAAGACCACAGATGGAATTACAGAAAAACCGGGTTAATCTCTCAATATGCAAAGTTGATTTGCTGCTGAACTGATGATCTCTGATCTTAATCACTCCAGCTCTGTCTGAGGATATTCTAAGGGAATTGCAGCAGCCAAACTAACACATTAAAAAAACCCAACCAAACAAACTTTTCAAAAAGGAAAAACAAATAAATTAGCCTTTTTAGTTACTTCCTATGGATCAGATTTATGTTAAAAAAAGAAACTAAAATATTTATCAAAGTCAGCTTTCCTCAAGCATCAGCAAATTAGAGAGTTAAAAACACACAAATCAACTAAGCCAAAAAAGCAGAGTTATTTGTGTTAGGTCTCATCCATATCTAATCAGAGAGGTTTGAATGAGTTTTCCTTTCACAAACAAATAGATGATGTCATTAATTTTCTCCTGAACCTTGAGGTTGTTGAAGAAGAGGATCTGACCTAATACCAGTTAATTCCTGCAGAATTGTAATCTCTCCTGCAAACTAGATCTGGCCTGGATTCAAGTCAAGAATTTTAAAGAGTGGACAAAATAGGGGTAAAAAAAAATAAGGAATCACAAGAGAGACGTATACAAGCTAAACTTATGTATAACACAGACAGAAATTTATATTTGTATCAATACAACAGTGTAACTGATATCAGATGCACATACTACACCCCAATACTGAGTCAAGGCATGCAGAATTAATGAAGAACTACTGTGTTCATGTAGATACCTACCACATGTACCTTCTCTGGTAAAAAAAGAAAAACCAAGAAGCCACCACTTAGCAAGACAGCTGTTAACATCCTTAAGCTCTACATTTCCTGGTTATTAACATTAAAACTGTAAAGCCACTTATATATATACTCTTGAACATTTTAAAGACTAAAATGGGTGTGATTACTAGCCTTTCTAATTTGCCCTGCCACAGTGTATAGCTGAAAGCATACACATCTGCAGAGATTCACTGTCAAGCTTTAAGCGCAGACAGACTCATTAATATTAGACGTGTGTGCGAACACACACAGAGGATTGCAGGCTTGTGTACTGTGGAAGCATAACTGCCTGGAGGAAGCACTTGGCAAAAACAAAGCCAGTAGGATCACCCCACAGATTTTCATTTGTTTGTCTCTTCATCGCCTTGTAAAACAAACAAACAAAAGAACCCACACATTACGCTGGAAACTTGTTCTCAGCAACATCACACCCCATGGAAAGTCTTCCAATTGCACCCATATTAATTACAACTCCAGCAGGCTTTTCCTTTTACAGTTGAAGTGACATGCAATTTTTCCACTAAATCTAGTCAACAGATTGCACTCGGGTTTCTAAAAGTTGCTATCTGCTCCAGACGCAGCACTAAGAAGTTCCAAGATTTCTTTTGGCTGGAAGTCTCGGACATATGTAGACACACAGACATGAAGCCAGCCTAGAAATCTAGGGCAGTCCTGCACTGCTCCTACTTCTCTCCCAAACCCACACAGGTCCATCACCACGTGCTGCTCCAGCACAGCAAAAATCCTATCCCCACTGCTCCATGCCACCACCCTCCCAGGCCCTGGCTCAACCCCCAAAGGGAAGTAACCTGCTGAGTGAGCTCCTGATGGAAGGAAAAACTACAGCAGTCCTTAATTTGCACCTGCGTGAAACATCGGCTGAAGAGAGAGGTGTCCCACAAACACCCCAATGTGTTGTGAGCCTGTCATAGCCTAATTTCCAAGTTGTATGCCAAGAGAGAGACAGCCATGGAAACGCTAAACTAGTGCTCAAAGTAAGAGAGACAGAAGTTTAAAAATGCTCTCATAACAAACTAGAAAGCCACAATCGCCATCTTACCCAATGCTGCGGCATCCTTAGCTACTATGCTCTCCACTGAAAACAAAACCCCACACAACTCAAGTCCCAGAACAGTTAAGAGGGTACTGGCATGGTTGAGGGGAAGGTATCTACCCCTGGCTACACCCGACTAGGCACATCAGCCTCCAAGAGCACTTCCAAAGGACCATCACCCCCCAGCCCACCCCAAGAAAGCATTGTAAAGGACAAGCCGCTACCGCAGCGGCAGAGCGATACTTACCAGTACAAGTAATAGGCTAACGCCAGGGCAATGAGCGTAGCGCAGACTCCAGCTAGCAGACATATACCCGACTGGTTTACCAACATCTTCCCAGCCTGTTATTGATCAGTAAAACCAAAACAAGGGCGAGAAACCCAGCAGCAAAAGTGGACGGTGTGAGTCTTTGCTAGGAAAGCAAATCAGTCTTGACATGGAGGAGGGATTATGATGACAAAAGCACATCGAGGTAAATCTGGAAGCGCTGCAGCTACTAAACCTGCCTGCTCAGCAGCAGGAAAGAGACACCTGGGTGTCCTCTCCATTACGTGGCTTCGTACACAGCAGAAATAAAAGCCCCTCTTACTTCAAGAATGGAGGCCTGATTGGGGCATAAGTTGACTAATATTTAAAATAGGTAATACTTCTCAATAAATACTACTGTCAGGTGGTGTTGCTGACAAACCAAGCTTTTGCCCTAATCCAGTAAGCTTCTTACAGCAAATTACCAGGCTACAATCAACTGGATTTGCTCACATGGCGAGGTACGGATGTTCAGCACTGCCGCTTGACGCTTTTTTAAGACGCAACTAAGGATTTTAACAAAATCTAGATTTTATCACAAGGAAACCTCCTACCCCACCATAGCCTGCTGCTTCTCCATGAAGAGTGAACACAAGGTTTGAGAGAGCATCACAGCAGAGAAAGGGTTTGGTCAGCATACAGAGTGCAGTCCTTGCACGGCAGGAGGACCGCTCACCTTAGCAGAGTGACAAAGGGACATCTCTAAACTCTACAGGCTAAAGAAAGTCAATCAGCAGCCAGCCCGGGCACCAGCTCCTGGGTGCTCTGCTCAGAGGGGGACTTGGGCCTCCACTGCCCTTACCCTTCCTGTGTGGGTGTCGGAGGAGAGCCCTACCCAACTAACGATGATGGTATTTTCCTTCTCTTCAATCCAAACTTAGGGCTTTAGGGAAGGCTGAGACACAGTCCAGCATCTTGAGTAACAAAGAGGAGATACAGGAGCCTGGAGAGGATAGCAATAAGGTGGCAGTGGTTAGAGCCTACCCAGCCAGCAGGAAGAGGGTGCCACTGATGTCATTCAGGCCCAGGGACCCATCTGGCTCTTCTGCACCATAAACTGGGCAGGCCAGATAAAGAGACTTGAGGCCACACAGGGGTGCAACAGTCCAATCAACGAGCGTGATTCCCTCTCACCTACCATTACACCAACACATCCCTTTGCACGGATGCAGTTTTCACCCTTGTAACTGATCCTCACCTGCTAAGCGTTAGGCCTCTAAAAGAAACAAGAAGAAACAAAATCCAAACAGAATCTACCTTAAATGGCAAAGAAAAATTAAAATAGTAGTCACAGTTGCTGTGTGTCATCCCCCCTACCCCATGCTCCCGTTTTGTGTCCAAACTTTAGCAGCAGCACTACAGAAACCTACAGCATGCTGTTAGCGCCTCTTAAATGCTCAGCTGCCCTATAACTGGACTCACAGAGATCTTAGGAGATTTAAAGCAGAAAGACACAGAATAAAAGCACCTAAGACACAATACATGAAAAGTTTTTACAATCAGAGAAACAGACAGTACCTGGAACTATTTGGCCAAAATGAAAACAAAAAAGAGAATTTAAAAATCTCCTGTTTGACTGTGATTTCATCTGATACGACGTTCAGCAGAGTTGGGTGCAAAAAGAATATAAGAAGCTGCTGATTTTAAAAGCTCACACAAAATAAATATGACATACTCCAGAAAGTGTAGTGAATAGGGCCCAGTGGAAACAAACTTCTCAGCCAGGACAGAAGCATCACAGCAGTCATGAATTAGAGGAAAATTTCGGGTGCTCTCTATGCACCAAGTTGATTAGTCCCTGCCCTCTGTCCAAAGTCCAGATCTATTGCAAAACCATTTCAAACCTCACCTATTGCTCAACCACATTTCTCAAGTGACTACACAGATAAAAGTCTTACTGCTATCTACATCTTGGTCAGTGAAGGAGACAGCTTGCAACTAAATGCCTTGTTTGGGAATAATTGGTTTCTGTGGGCTCCAAAGGAATTTTTACTGGTTGTGTTCCCCAACCTCATTTTGGGACTCCTCACGCTGTTTCTGCTCTCAAATTACAGAAATAAAATTTTATCAAATTGTATCAAAATAACCCCCAAAGCCTGAGACACAAACACACACACAGTTCAGAGATGACAGGAGACATGCAGTCTGTAAGCTGGCACTTGCAGTGTTCTCATAGGTGAGGCTCAGTCACCAGTTTCCCGGACTGATGATCAATACTTTTCTAGTGCACAACATTAATTACAGAAAATGCATACATAATGGAGTATGAATGGGCACAGGACAGCCTCAGGATTTTGTAAATAAAAAACAAAACCAAAAAGTCAATTACTAAGGGGCCTCATTTGGGAAAAAAAAAAAAATTAGGATATTGCAATAATTGCCTATATTTGGAGCAAGGCTTACTTGGTATTTCTATTATAAAAGCAATTTTAAAATTATAGTGGTAGTATTCAAACAGTGATTCTATAATACCAGCCCTTACATAATAAACAGAAAAGGAGTTATCTAACAGAAGCCCTATTAGTACAAAATTATTTGAATAACAGGCCTCTTGTATTGTATAAAATAGATCAATGTTATGTAATTTTATAATGTTGCCAATCTTAGTCTCTGATGATTAACAAAAACCTCAGTAGTGTCTACTCATTTCTAAGACTACACAAAATGCTCTTCTTCACTCCAAGTGGTTGACTTTTCAAGGCAGGTGGGAATTCATCTTTTGAATTCAGATAAAAATAAACTACAAAAGAAAATTCGGGAGTGTAAGTGGCACAGTTTCCTTACCTGCTAAAACAGGGATGAAAAATAAAGGGTAAACAAAAAAGTCCTCATCCACGATCATCTGAGATAAGTGTTTTAAGAAAAATTATATACTTTGCTTTCTGGATGGAGAATTATGCAAAAAACCCAATCCCAATTAACCCTTAAACATAAGAAACAAAGAGAGCCAACCAGGAGATACCTGTCAACATGCAAATGTGCTGTGGCTGAAGCAGAAGCAGCTTCTGACTGCTGCTAAATGAAGTCTCAGCAAGCACTGCATGCGTGCCTACGAGCCCCTACCCGAGTTCAAAGCTTCTCTCTGAAGTACTGCACACTAATTGGGAAGAAATTGAAAGTCTTGTCTTTTGAGGACTGCTGAGCTGCTTCCAGTGTTAGGTATAAAACACTCCCTTCTGAGAAAGGGGAGTGATACAGTTTATTCTACGATTGCGACCACTTTAACACTGGTGCAGGCGAACTGGCAGGAGCAGGCAGTCTCTCGGGGCCGCCTGGTACCAAAGCCACCACCTGTGTCCTGCCTGGTCCTGAGAGTGGGCGAGGAGACATGGGGCTCAGCACCCCTGCTCGCTTACGCTTCACAGTTCTGCTCCAGCAGCATTGGCTAACATTATCTCAGCTGCCAGGAGAAAAAGCTTAAATAAATACAGTTATGGTGATGATCACTAAATAAATACCAGAGTGAAGCGAAGGGCCCGGATGAAGGCCACACACTGCGAGGATCCCTGCTGCAAGACCAAGAAGAGAAAATGGGAGAATCTTCTCCTGCCAGTACTCTTCTGCACTAAGGCCAGGAATACCCCAGAAGAGCATTCATGTTATTTCACCTTACAAACGTACCTCCAAACTGCTAACTGCTCAAGTTCTACCAGCAATGGAGGAAGGCTGACCTAAAAGAGAGCTGCAAAGCAGAATAAATGCCATTCATTTGTAACTTCATGATCCCCATCCTTCTTGATAGATCCGTGACAAGTGAGAAAGACCAACCAGCCCCTACTGTCATCAGACTGACATCTGTCACGTGGACAAGGATACCTCCTCTAGACATTTCTTTACAGGAATTCTAGGTTTCAAACAGAAAATTTTCCAGGGTTTGACCCAGGACGGAGAAGGATGGAAGATGAAAGCCACCATTCTGAAGGACTGGAGAGAGAAGGAAAGACACTAAAACCAGAAGCAGTGGGTGTTTTGCCGGGTGGGTGACTGTCACCAAAGCAGCTTCAGATAAAACCCCATTGTTTTGCAGTCAGGAAGGAATAATAGGTGAAAAACATGGCTTAGAAAAACAACAGTTCCTCAGTTGGTTCACATGATCTGAACTGACCAGGGAGCTCGATCCTGAGGAGGAAGATGCTGCTCGGTGCAATGCTGCTTCATACAGTGCTGTGTGCAGCCTGCTACTCACAACCCAGTGAATAAGAAAGCAAGAAAGGTGAAGCTGTATACAGTAGGGCAGGGGTCCCCATCACCTCCTTCCTCTCTGTACGGGGATCCAACTTCTATTCTCTTCCCTGTCACCTTTTCTGCCATCAGCAGCATGTTCCTACCCAAACACAATGGCTGTACTTCTTTTGGATGATTTCACTGACAAATATTTCACCAGGCTGTTATCAGTCTGAATTAATAATTATCTTTGTGGTCACATCTCTCTTTGCATACACACAAAAGCAGGTTATCTTTCCAAAAAGACAGGGCAGACTATCAAGCAAACTGATAGCAAAAACAAATAGGTCAGACAAAGTGTTTTGTTCTGTATTTTCAGACGAGATCACACAGACAGATCCCTTCCCTCCTGAATACTGCAAGCAGCCACACACCACACAATCTTTTCAGTGTAAATGGCAAAAAAACCCCTCCATTCCAAACAAGAAAAAAAACCCCAACCTCCAAGCTTGTTTAGCTTCTGAACAGTAGCCTCTTAGTGCAATGTTTGAGAGGGAGGTGACCTAAATCTCTTTTTACTGAAGGTTGCAGGGATCCTTGAAATGACTAGCCCACTAGAAATGCATGTCTGCCTTGCACCAGCAAAATTCAGTTACTTCACACAAGGTCTGCTCCAAAACTGATAGCAAAAGCAGAGTTTTCACAGATGGTCTCTCTGCTCTTGTTATCATCATCCCAAGTAAACTAACTCTGACTGCACGTAGAAAAAGATATTGAAGTAGTTCTGACGCTCTGAGTATTCTCAGTCCTACAGATGCCACAATACCAGTATTCACCTGCCTATGGAGATCTCCATACTCTAACCTGAGCCAGGTAGGCAGCTGCTTGTGGGGAAACTTCTCCATCCGTGTCAGAGACACAGAAGATCACTGGAGCTGAGGTTGTTTTCTGTTACCTGGCTGAGTTATAAAGCACTGAAAGAAATACAAAATGTAATAAAGGGGGCACCTGCTTCTCTTGGAGCTTGCAGCACTTCAGACCAATTCAACTGTCAAGTCAAAAACTGCTCCCCATCATTTGAAAAAAGTAGAAGCTAACTACTAAACAGAGGTGTTTACTGTACCAAAGCCTCATATTCAAAAGAGCCTGTGTGCCATACTCAAATTCTAGCTGTCACCACTGCTAGCTTGGCACTGCTCTTCAAAAGCTCCTCTGTCAAGCAAAGTAATGGTTTGAGATGCAGCATTTCTGCTCTTCCAATTCATTTTTATCTACCAGAATAACCCTTAGCTCATCTGCAATTATATGTCAAAACCCCAGATATTCAAGGGTATTAAAAGCTGTCTGCAGTTCAGTGCAATGTGTTAATATAGAACCCATTTATAGACACGGAGTCTAGCAAACCAGGCTAGTTTCATTGAAAATAAACAAACAAGCAGGCTGGTCTAATTACCAGAACTAATCTGAAAGAATCAGTATTTCTCCAATCAAGACCTATAACACGAACCTTCACGCTATTTACTCTGCAGTATATAATTGTTTCTTGGGTCTGCAGTCTGCATTGTTCAGTTTCAAGCCCATTAAACATGAATCATAGACTCATAGGTTGTGTAAGGTTGGAAGGGATCTCTAGAGATCACCTAGTCCCACCCCCCCTGCAGTAAGCAGGGACATCTTCACTAGATCAGGTCGCTCAGAGCCCCATCAAGCCTGACCTTGAATATCTCCAGGGATGGGGCCTCCACTACATCTCTGGGAAACCTGTTCCAGTTATCTACCACCTTCATATTGCAAGAACGTTTTTTCCTAATATCCAACCTAAATCTCCCCTTTCCTAGTTTAAAACCATTACTCCTTGTCCTATTGCTACATGCCCTCATGAACAGTTCCTTGCCATCTTCCTTATAGGCACCTTTCAGGTATTCAAAGGCTGCTATAAGGTCCCCCAGAGCCTTCTCCTCTTACAAGCTGAACAAGCCCAACTCCCTCAGCCTGTCTTCATAGGAGAGGGGCTCCAGCAGTTCTATGTCTCTTATGTTGAGGGCTCAAAAGCTGGACACAGTACTGCAGGTGAGATCTCATCAGAGCAGAGTTGTGGGGCAGAATCACCTCTCTCAACCTGCTGGCCACACTTCTTTGATGCAGCCCAGGATGCGGTTGGCCTCATGGGCTGCAGATGCACAGTGGTGGCTCATGTCCAGCTTCTCATCCATGAGTACTCCTAAGTCCAACTTCTGAAGAATTTCTTCTTTTGATTCATTCTGCTTTAATTCCTTTTACCTTTACTATAATATGCTAGATCTCGGAAATACCTGTAACAGTTGAAATTTCACTGCATTAATAAGAATAAGAAGTATTTTTCTGTAACCAGGTTCATTACTTCCAGGCAACTGGAAGCTTACCCCATGCCTGCTTTGACAGGCTGCTCCCAAGCCCCCCTCCAAAGCACCACTAGAGGCTCACTCATGATTATCACATGTCCCTAGGTTCGCTCACATAACTGCTTTTATAGTTACTGCTCATCCCAGGTCTGTACCAACAAGATATATCTTGAGTTAGATGGTATTATTTACTTTTAAATTTTTTTATTTAGTTTTTTTTAGGAAATAGGTTATTTTGGTAGACTCACTAAAGGAACAGTTAACTGAGTACAGCTAAGAGATTGATACTGGTAGGCACAGAGGAACAAACAGTCTTAACACAGCAGCACCTTCAATGGGGCTGTACGTTTATGTTACTACATATCTCAGCACTAGCCTGGCCACAGTCATAAAGAGTGAAGATGTTTTCCATCTGGGGCACACGTGGCATAACAAGTGGCACTGCTATACCTTCTGTAGGGGAAAAAGAACCGCACAAGGAGATGTTTAGGGCTTCTGCTCCCACTTTCTGACACAGATCTAAAATAGCCAGATGATTTCTTACTGAGCAAGGCAGAAGTTCACAAAGCCAGGGCAAGGAGGACTTGCCCTAACAGCCACCCAGAAGGGACCTACAAAATAAGCAGCCACAGCCAAGCCCTGCAATGCAGGTGAGCAGCCCACGCCTGTGGCCCCCTTCACCACTGTTGATGTCACCAGTGGTTGCCACAACAGCCCAGGAGCTGCACCACCATCTCACGCTGTGCCACGCTTCCTTCCCATTGTTCTCCTTCCACAGTGTCCCAAGTGAGGCTTGTTCTGTTCTCAGAGGGGTGGGCCTCGTTTGCCAGCTGTTTTCAGTCACAAATGTATTCGGTTGGGCGATCTCCAAGGCCTCGGGCCCAGCCTCTCTCCTGCATCAGGCTACTCATCCTATTGAATTCAAACACCACAATCACAGCAAAAAGGGCTGCTCTCTTAGGAGGAAGGCTCAGGCACATAGATTTGGCAAATGAAGCCTTGAGACAAAACTGGCCTTGCTGGCATAATTATACCATCCTGAAACACACGCCATGACAGCATTTGTATTACCGCCTGTACTTTCCGCTGATTTGGAAAACACTGTCAAAGGTCCTGAGCATGGGGCCTTCACACATGTGAAAACAATGGTTTCCATGGCAACACTGACAATTTTTTTCAAAACAATTACAAAAGAGTAAGAGTATAAGCCATTATAGCTTCCTACAAAACACTTTTAGTTTGGATTATTTTCGCTTCTCAAAATAAACATCCCTAGGAGGCCAAGTTTATAGGTCCTTGGTGCCTTTTTTCCACCAGCTGACCCTGCCCAGCTAGAAGTGGTCCCTGTGCCAGCCCAGAGCAGTGACCACCCTGGCAAAGCTGCTCAGCGCTGCAGAGCCAGCATCATCCCACAAGGATGCTCTTCCCTAAACTTTCTGGGGAGCTAAGGTTAGCAGTGCACAGTCTGAGTGTTTCCAAAGTTTGAGGGAGTGCTTCGCAAAATAAGAGTTCTTCCAAATAAACAAGGAGACCTGATCTTCTGGTGCTCACTTCATAGGTGGGCTCAGTAGCTAGAGGAGACATACTGCAAGTGAAACAACACTCACCCTGTCCTGAAATAATTCAGAGCAACATTTTCTACCTTGCCAAACAGCGCTTCATGCTGTAATGCACCTAACAGACCCAGACCTTCTTGAGTGCTTCTAGATTACCAAGAAGGACTAGTCCTTTCTCATTTTCATGGTGTCTCAACTCAGTGCACTATCTATTAAAAACAGATAGGAGACCATATTACTTCAGCATGTTATGCAACGTTGACTCTTAGCTTAAAAGCAACACTGTACCAGACTGACGGCAGGGATCCTCTCTCACAGAACATACTGAGTTGGAATGGACCCGTAAGGACCATTGAGTCCAACTCTCTCTGGTAGGAGCTTTTCAGTCATCCAGTGAAGAGGCCTCTGTCTTACAGCCCGCTTCCACAGCCTCCATATAGGTAAAGTAAATATGAGAGCAGAGAATATAACTGGTTTTCCAGTGTATTTTACACTTCTTGCTTGAACTATAGAAGACTGCCACGGCTGCTTTCATGAGCTGCTCTTTGGTCTAGCCTGCTGGACCTTTATGCCCATATGTGCTTTGCAAAGATTTTTTTTTTTCTGGTTTTAATCTTCTCTGCAGCACCCCACTAAGCTTATATGAAAATTGAGTTTTCCAAATGTCTTCACAAATTGTAACACTGGCAAGTCTGAGGAAGAGCAATCCTCTCATGAAGACACATATTAAGGCCAGTAGCAGCAGATGATACATCCATGGCCTCTGCCTATGCATAAACTCCAACAGGAGGGGACAGCTGGTATGGCAAAGAGCTCCCCATAATTCAGTCCCTCACCTCCTTGACTGTGTGCCTGTTGGTACCAGTTGTGCTTTAGATCATGAAATGGAGAATTTTAATTTTTTTTTCTGCAGAAGCAGCATCCACTGGGACACCAAAAAGCTCTCAGTACAATTTCTCTAATCCATATTAATATCTATCGACCTGCTCAGGATTTATCTGAACAATCAGGAAGGTGAAGGCTGAAGGAATTATTCATGGGATTATTCAACCCATGCAGCTTCCAGCACAGCCATCTACTTCATTCTGAATGTTTCAGTTCCAGATTATTCCTCCTCGCAGGTTTTAGCGACCCGAGATGAAACACCCAGTCATGCACTAGATATGGGGCACAGACACCAGGCTTAGCAGCCTGCAGGGCTGGCTACAAGAAGCCCAAGTTCTCTCTTCTCCAAAGAGAAGCAGAGCTTGAAAATTCAAGAGCTGTGCAAAATTCACAGAATCCTGTCCCCCCAAGGATACTTCAGCTTCTCAGGAACACTCACGTCAATGGCTTTTTCAGGCCTTGCATGCAAAGGAGAAAAGCAAACGTTGCAGCCATGTAAGCTTAAAAATTACACTACAGAACAGCAAAGACATAAAACCAGGCTTCTGTGTATTGCTGGGGAATTGCTCTTACACTGACAGCAGTGAGCCAAGGCAAAAGCACTTTGCAGAACTGGTTTTGAAAGTAGCTGGTCACCAGGACACTGTAACATGGCCACTCTGACGAATCAACCTGCTGCGGTCTCCCTCCACTCACCAAAGCTGCAGATGGTCAGCATTAACCAGATTCAGCTGCAACAACTCATTTTGGGGGGTAAAATTTTGATCCAATAATATTTGGGCCTTGTAGAAAGCGGTTCTTCGGCCACCTAATAGGATCCAAGATAAATGCTTTAACTTCCCTCTATGGCAGGAAAACACGCATCACCAAAATGGATGTGACTTCCCATGGGGCCAGAACACATGCCCTGAACACAAACCATGGCTGATCCACAGTGTACTGCCCTGTGAATCAGAGCTCTGAGAAACATCCCAAATCAATGAGTTTCTTGGGAGACTCCCTGTCCTACAACAGACCTATTCTGTAACCAAGGCTACAGCATACTAAAGCAACACTCCAGGTCTTTGCAAAATGACCAGTACTAAATTACTTCCCTATAAAAAAGCTACTAATAGCACATGAAGGGGCAGGGTATCAGATATCATTAAAATGTCAACATCTGACAATAATCAGGACAAGGTTTTAAGATGCCATCCTGGAAAAACCCTGTCCTGTTGCTGTGTCAGTGGGGTCTCATCAGCTTTCCACTTTTGCCATCACTGTTTGTAGGAAAGACTACAAAAAAAGGCCAAAAAGAATGGGAGTTTGCTGCTGTAACTTAACATTTCCATATCTGGTTAGTGGAAAAAAAAATTGAAGACTGTTTGGATTAAAGGCAACCTAATATGACCCCAAAGTCAGCATTCAAAAGATTTCTAAGAGTTCTGCAGAGGTCTTCAAAGCACAGTAAGGTCACAGTTCCCCTTCTACATTTAAGGGAGGGCGGAGGCAATAGTTAAGTATTTCTAGAGTTCTCTGGGGGTTTATTTGTGGTGAAATCTTTGCTGCAATGATTACCGACAGATAGAGCACACATGAGAGAGCAGGAGCAAACACTGCAGCAAGCAACAAGCTGAAGCGCTGGTTTTGTCCCTAAATTAAAATTCTCAGAGTGGGAGACTTCTGACGCCTCTCCCAGCAATTCATATACAGCTCTATGAAAAGAACAGGATTCTGCACCCCCATTTTTTTCTAAAAGCATCTTACTGCTACAGACAAAACGCAAATAGAGAAAACGTGGGGGAAGATTTCTTTCTTACCACCACCACTGGGGACCACTTCTGGCACCTGGCAACACTCAGAGCAACAGGAGAATTCCCATCTCCTCCCTCCGGGGAAGTACCACTGTTTATGTTTCAAGAGATTTGCTTTCTCATTTGCCTATAAGCAAAAAAGACATTCTTCAGTGAAAGAAGGTAAAAATATTTTGTTTAAAAGCAAAGCACAATGCAAACAGCGTGCAGCTGCTACCCCAGGTCACAAAGCCTTTAGCTCAAACTCTTCTTACAAAAATTACCTATCTTTCTCTCTTCTTTGGGGGAAGCAAAACACTCCACTTAATCCCTCTTCCCATGTACTAATATTACACTCTGCTCCACAGGTACCAACTACTGTTGCTTTCAGAGGGTCTAACTGGCACCGATCTACAAAACTAAAAGCAAACGTTCTCAACTTATATTTAGTAGTGAAATTGCAGCTCCTATTCAGAACAGAGAAAGGGCTGGCATACTGGAGAACTAGCCTACTTTTCCTGGCTTTACTTATCAGCATAACAAAAGGTATTTCTTTTACCTACAAACCTTGTCTTGATAGAAGTTACTGAAAATGAAGCAGAAGCAATTATCCGCTCTCAAAACACACACTTAATCATTATATTTTATTAAGAGCAGTTTTTATGATCCTGAAGCAATTAAGTTAATCATTATTTAATTTTAGATTACTGAACTGAAGATTTACTTCAGACACGAGCTCACTTTCCACATAATTTAGTCTCAGTAATTAGAGATGTACTTTACCCAGAGGTGGCTTGTTTAAAGCGTGTTATCTAATTTCACAAGCCTCACGCCATGAAAATTTCATGCAGAAATTGACAAACCATGCTTCAAAACCCAAAAAAACACCTAAAAGAAGCCTAGATTTACCAGACTGAAAAACTCATTTTCCTTTAAGATACAAGACTGAAGGAAAAAACCCAACTCTTCAAACATCTAACCAACAACTCAGATGCATCTCAAAAGCTAATATAAAGCACTTCTTTAACCCACCATTCATTACCTTTAGCAAAGTTTAATGCCTTAAGAACAGAAAAAGGTCTTCTCACGCAAAGCACTTCATTTACAACCTATTCTAACCAGGAGGTGAGGTCTACAGAAAAATCCACATATCTGTTTGGATGCCCAGCAGGTATCTGCCATGGGACACAATGTGTACTGAATCGCTGGGATACTTAAAGACTTTCTGTGGGAGCGTTACCAGAGGGACAGAAACACAGACCAGACAAGTCAGTTCATACTGTATGTATTTGTCCTGGATGTCATACCATACAAGAACTGCTCAATTCTAACCTACCTCAGTCCAATTTGTGTCAACATGTTGTTGAAACCAAACCATACCAGGAAATGCCAGTTGACCATTCAGCTAGCTGCTACCTACCTAGGTCAGCTTTTGGTCTGTATACAGTTAATAGCATCACTGGGTGCCAGTCCACCTGGGCTGGCTCGTGGCCCAAGGCCAACCTTATGTCAAAACACATCTGCTGTTTTTTGAAACAAAGGCTATCACCTTCAACTGCTGCCATTAGAGAGAAGGAAAACAGATGACCAGACAAGCATTTTAAAAACATGCATCGGTTTTTAAAACTGTCTTCAAACTTGCCCAACAAACACAACACACACAATTGCTCAACTCCAAATTCAAGGTCAAATATATTCAAACCAGTAGAGAAATACCTCAATAAACACAGAAGACCTAGATTAATTTCAAGACTTTAGTGCCAGTACTTTCATGATCCCGTTTGACTTGCCACATAGAAGAAAGGCTACAGAACTCAACAACAGCACGTAAGACTTTGGCAAAGACTGACAAAGAAGAATAAGAATATGAAGCTACAAAGAGATCAGGACACAACAGGTTTGACATAAGGAGTTTGCTCTAAATAAATACAAGTTTCAGTTATCTGGATTTTCAACAAGCATTACTTAATACTTTTCTATGTGGTATCACATTAATCATGTGAAGTTGGAGACTAGTGATGGGGCTGTGACTGCTGTAAGGATCCTGCCCCTAAGAGGTGTGACAGGCAGCATGGGAAAAAAGGCTGCAGACGTCTTGGAAGTTACTAATGAAAACACCAAAGAAAACCCAACAGTCAGACTTTGGCTTCATTTTTAACTTAATAATGGCTTGCATACAAAAAGAGGTAATTACAGCAGCTGATGACAAAGTTGGGAAGCAATTTGAACATGAAGGTATACAGAGCTGTTCTACAACAGACCCCATGGCCTTAAAGGCTGGAGCTGTAAGAGCGAGATGAAAGCCACCAATATACAATGCACGATCACATCTATAAAATAAACAAGCCCCAGCTGTACACTGGAGGCTGATCGGTACCTGGAACAGAAGGGCCTGGATGCACTACCCCATCTTAGGCACAAAACGGCTGACTCACCTTTGAGATGCAGCAGTGAAACGCACAGGCAGTCCTGAGATGTATCCAGAGAAACATTGCCAACAGGGCAGGGATGTACAGAAGAGGAATAGCTAAAATCCCTTCTGGAATACCACACAAGAGAGGCTGCCCACGTTCAAAAAAGAGACACTAGGAATGTGGAAGTCTGAAGGAAGATTTCTAGCTCTGGCACCATGCACACACACTGGCATCCACAGAGGAGAGATGGGGAGGCAGGATTTATAGGGGATGCAATTGCTCCCTGGAAGACAGTAAAGATAACCGCTAGGAGGGGAAATAAACCATTTGAGCCAAAAAAAAGCTGCTGATATCAGAAAAAAAAACAAGTTATCAACTGTCCAGGAGTAAGTTTTGGCTGGAGCCTATCAGAACAGCAAAGCTCTGGGAGAAGCATTTGACGAAAATAAACCTACATGCTTGAGGCAGAGCCCTTGTTACAAGGACATTCCCACATGCTGCATGACCACTTTCTGTATTCTTCACTGTTGTAGCTGACCCTTCTAAACATTTGTTGAAGGGTCTATGAAACTATCACAAAAAGCAGCTGGTTTAGTTCTCGTGGCTGATGGAGGAGGGTGCTACACGGCATGTGAGTTATTGGGTGAGCTGAAAAACAGTTACCACAAATTTCCTGCATAGCTAAAAGGCAAACAAGCATCTCCTCATTTAAATAATAATGTTAGCCATTTTGTTTACATTAAAATCTTAACATAAATCTATGGCAATAAAAAGTGTGCATTAAAAAAGCTCAGCAAGTTATGAACAGTACTTCACCCTACCTCCCAATACCCCACAGGAAAAAGATCCATAGCACCAGTGCCACAGAGCATGCCTCAGTTCAGCAAACTGCATTGCTCAAGCCAGGCTGCTCCATGGAACAAGCACGTTCTTTCATCTTGAAGCAATTCCTGAATACTGCCTTCATGGCCTACCAAAGGATCTTTGCCTTTTCATCGCCTGTGCATAGCCCCTCTCATGCAGACATTTTACTAAAGCTGATCAAACTGAAGCCACAGTTCCCAGAATGAAACACTGCAACTGGTGGGAAAATAATTCCTGGTTCCATGTCGAAGCACAGCAGCATTATGCAAGAGAAGAGGATCTGAAAGCACATTCCAGTCTGGCACTGTTCAGTGTACTGGTGCCTGCATAAGAGGTACCTGAGCCACAAAGAGAGAAGCTTTTCCCATTTAGGATTCTCATCTTCTCCACTTTGAAAAAAGAAAACAAAAACTAAAAAAAGAAAAAAATATATAATAGGTATATATTTACACATATGTGTGTGTATGTGTGTATATATATATATATATATATATGTATATAAAACTATGAACACGGAACTGCAAGTTGTATCAAATTGCTTCTCTGATGTCTCCAAGATTGAGCAAGCAGATTTAGGCAGTACATTGAGGATAAGAACTCACATTTAAGTACATGCATATTCTTCCATTAAAAAAAAAAAAAAAAGTCCCCCAATAAAATATAAATGCATGTGCCTGCACTTAAACACTTAAGCAGTTTCTCTCCTACATAATACCTCACATTGAATTCAACATGATAACCTCCAAAACCATTTTTCCATTAGCTACTCTAATACCAGAGCTTTGAAAATACTCTCAGCACTCCAACATTTAAGAGTCAAAAGTGGACACACAGAACTCCATCTTCAGCATCATCTCACAACGGGAACATTTAATTCCTGTTTCTCTTTTTTGTTTCTCTCTTTTTAAAATGTATTTAAATAATTTATTAAACTACTTCCTCACTGTAGGAAGCATCAGTATCTTTGATTCTTCTGATTACTTGCTTGGCCCACAGCTCAGTCCATTCCCTAAAGACCATCTTGCATATGATAATATCACCATGTTGATGGAAGAATGGCAGCCAGAAGAGGAAAAAAAAAAAAAAGGAAAAAAGAGAGAGAGAGAAGAGTATCTTGATAACATGTTTTTGACCACATGTTAACTTTCTCCCTAGATGGTAAAGCTGGTTTCATTGCAAGCTTCTCTCAATGCCTTATGGAATCATACAGATCTTAACAGAACAGCTTCAGGAAATCACTTCCTGCCACCATCCTACTACTGTGACCATCACCTCTTAGAAAGAGAGCCCCTAAAAACTAAACACTTCCCTAATGATAATTGGAAATGATTGACTCAAAGTCCTTTCAGAAAGTCTTCACTCGCAGTTAGAAAAATGAGGGGAATGTCAGTAAAATTATGAAGGGGTTACAACAATCAGAAGTGGGTTTGCCCCCCCCATAATGCCTAACTGAACTGTGAACCTTCTTGCCACGGCTGTTTGAGGTGGCCTAAGTAAACTGAAAAGAGGGGAATTGGAATTACTAAAGGCATGGAAATGATGAGGATCTGACAGAGCAAATAGTCATTGTGCTGACTGTAAATCCTTTTGTGAGACATCCCTTATAAGCCAGACTGCTGACCCAGATGGACCAACAACAGTCTCTGTCCCCTTTCAGGACAGGAATTAGACTTCTGCAGCAAACAAAGCATTTACTTTTCCATTGCAACTTGCAACCTTCAATGAAATACTTCAGTTTTGAGCTTTGCTTTGTAAGACAGAGGACAGATAAAACAAGAATGAAGTGCGTGTATATTATCTTTGACCTCATAACTCTGAAAAGGTCTCTGTTCACACATCAAGAGAGACCTTAAACACTATCAGAAGACCAGTTCCATCTAACTCTGTCCATAGCCTTCCATGGAGCCACACTGATGATGGATAAAGACTCTCCAGCAGGCTTGGCTGTGGCAGCCTAAGGCATTACTGCCCCCTCTTGTCCATCCCAGACTTCTGCTAGGGATCGTTGCTTCATAGCTGGAACACCTTCATAGCCTGCACTTTGTTGCTCCAATTCATAACTCAGTGTGCTAGTCCAAATCCCCGATGAAGGCAAGTTCTTGCCAGGACTCTCTTCTGATTACTTTTTTGAAGGCAACGTACACGATTTTCCAGCTGTGAACTACTGGGGCTGAAGAAACCTACACAGGGTGCTTTCTGCAGTGCCAGTGGCTGGTAACATCTGGAGAAGCAAGCAGTATCTGAGATCACTGCAGCAAGACTTGGTAGATTATCCTGGCCTAGTTGGAAGAGACTGAATTATTTTTGGTTATAAATGTTCTTAGGTTAGTGATGCTTGAGACCAGGAACAGAGAGGTCCTTTGCAAAGTAACTCAGATGCCTGTATAGCACTATAGTGCTCAGCTGGCAAGCTTTCATCTGACTCACTCCTCATACCTCAGTACAGTCCCGTCCAGACAGGTTTACTCCAAAGATATCTAATAATTTATCTGCAATTTATCATATCATCAAAGTGGTTCGGGTTGGAAGGGACCTCAAAGCCCATCTAGCTCAAATCCCCTGCCACAGGCAGGGACACCCTCCACCAGCCCAGGCTGCCCAAAGCCCCATCCATCCTGGTCTTGAACGCTGCCAGGGAGGGGGCAGCCACAGCTTCTCTGGGCAGCCTGTGCCAGGGTCTCAGAGCCGAGTTACCTCTCAGGTTTTGCCATGACTTAGTGCTGACTAAAAGTCTAGATTGAAAAAACAGCTTAAGAGTAAGTGCATGAGGGGAGTTTGAGTAAGCCAGCAAGGTTTCTGCATTTCTTTGTGTTTGAGAGTGATCAGATTTTACCTGGGTTTATTAATGAAATTTAAATTGCAAATAAATCTTGAAAGTTGATGCAAACTCATCCATGCTTTACAAAAGAATTGCCTAAACTGGTTTCTGGGAAGAAGCAGGCTCTGAAAAAGGACTTAAAATTGTTTTCTAAATGGCTATAAAATGTAAACATCATTTTTTGCCACCACAATATAGAGCATAAGGCTGTCATGTCCAGAGTGATTCCAGTAATTATTTTTTTTTCCTTTTAAACAGTGGAATGTTCTTTTGCTCAACGTATGCCCATTATAGAAAATGTTTATGGCAACAGCAGAACACAGTTCTGCCTAACACAGCACTACATAAGGAACTACCTTCACAGAAACAAGGGTCATCTAAATACTAGACAGACAGACCTGCTGCAGAGTGAGCGTGTAAAACAGGCAGGAATGATCTGCAGGGTAAGGGATAGGCTTAATTTGCTAATTTCCCTCCTCCTTCTTTCACTTTTCAAGCCTTAAGAAAAACCCAGAACAGTTGCAAACACCTCCTGCTGATTTCCTCTGGCTGACCTTCCTAACAGCACGTTCCTTTCCCTACAGTGCTCCTCTGCCACCTTTGTTTTGTGCCCTGCCCCAGACCCAGTGGCAGAGGGTCCTGGCACTGCACTCCCAGGGAAGCCTCCATCATCCAGCTGGGGCTGTGCAAGCTTTTCTCCCTTTGCTTTGATGTTTTCTTTGGTGTAAAACAGATTTACACATTTCAGGGCTGTATGTCTTTAACTGGCCTTCAGTCAGGAAAAAAATAAAATCAAATCCCAAAGCACAATTCTTCATAATTACCAACTAATGAGAAGCAATAGATCATTAACTTTTATGCTCTGATCTTCTTCTATAGGCAGTCTTTCCCAGTACTCCAAATTCACAGTTTTCTTAGTAATTCACAGCTAAAGTTAATAGGAAGGCATTAACCTTGTGGGATTTGGGAACTGCAGCAAGTTTGGCAGAAATACCTTTTCTTTACCGGCCTCAAATCCATGAGGTTCCAAAACAAAAACTTGAAGGTGAATCATTGATCACATCAGGATTAAAACTCCAGTAACCTGTATGTGCCCAGCACGCCAGATTCAAATCATCTTCTAGTGCTCCTCCCCACACACCCCCTTCCGTGTCCACACGAAAGCCCCTTATAGCAAGTGACTGTCACCAAAGCCATGAGTCAAGCATGTTGGCTAAAAAAAAAATCCTAAAACATTCTGACACAGTTCCTCACCTGCCTGACTGTTGTCCACCTCACCCTTGACACTGTTTGTAGGGCACCTACTGCCACCAGTGCTAGCACCAGTAAAGCCCAGGGCACAGCCCCATCCTAGTGTTGGGCACAAACCTGCGCCACAGCTATTTGTAGCTGAGCGATCCTCCTCCTCCTCAGTAGTTCTTTTACTCCGCCCAGTTAGACTTCATTAATTAGATGTATTTCTGTTTATTCACTATTCATAATGCAAATATGAGTGAAATTAAAAGGATCTAGAATAGCAATCTACTTAAGAACTTAAATGAACATGAGTAACATTTTAGACATAGTCTATTATAAAGCACTTGAACTAATGAATTTATTCCCTGCCCAAAACCCTTTGCATTCTGCATTAAGAAAGTAAAAGCCTTATAAAGAAAGCTTTAAAATTCTCAACAGCTGAAATAAGACCCGATCAGGCAGCAGTGAAACTAGACACATTTGCTATCATATCTCACTCAGCAGCACCAGCAAGGAAAGAGCAGTCAAATACACCTGTATCCCAAGGAAAGAAAAAAATACATTTTTTGATAGGGGTGAAACCATTTTACTGTGAACAAAGGTGGCAATTTTGGATGCATCAGCTCTTTAGGATCTCAAAAGAATAATAGAAATGCATACTCATACTACAGATATGCATGCTGCTTTCCAAGGAACAGTGGCTAACAATAACAATTTTTAAAAATTAAATACATTTTCAACCAAGCTAACAGCTAAGGCAGAAAAGGCCTCTCATCTTCAGGAGAACCTGTTCACTGGACAGGTCTTTTTTCCCCTTGTTTACATAAGGAAAGATTTTTAGTACCATCTCAATAGCATTTTTAATTAATCAGAAATATATAGAAATAAATTTCCAGAAGCCAGATGAAGCTTGAGCTAATTGTAATTTAACATAACAAATGTAATTCCTAAGAGGCTGGAATTAACTTTACATTGTCCTAGCTTGGGTCTTGATCAATCACAGCAAGGGAGTCAATTGCTACGTTAGAGGTTAAAAGCAGAGGGAAAAACCCAAGTCAAACAGAAAAGCGCTCAGCTGAGGAGACAGAGAATACCTGCGATCAGAGGGTGACATAGCACGGGTGTTTTATTAATCTTGCAGGAGTCCAGCCAACCAGCCTGCCAAGGGGTTGTGCACGCTCCTCCCCGCAGCCGGGCCTGCTCCACCTGTGACAGGCAGAGAAAACCTCACCAGACCGCTCTGGCTCACGCCAGCGCCGAGGCTGGCACAGGCGGCAGCAGGGCCCCAGCTCACCCCTGGGCAGTGTGACTGAAGCAGGTGCCAGCTATTTTTATGTCTAACTGCAATTTACATCTAACCTGTTATTAAGTTCAAAGGGAGAAGCAGCCGCAGCAAAGCCACCGGGAAGGCAAAGGGACTTGTTCCCGGTTCAGGGTGGAAGACGGAGGCTGTGGCTGGGAGGGGGGATGCAGTCATGGCCCTGAAATGCCCAGTGGGCTGCATGACTGGTCAGCAGGAGTGGTCTGCTCAGACTGCCATAAAGCAGCAGCTACCTAATGCTGCACAACCAGTGAGACGCCAAAAGGCCCTGGCCCTTTTCCTCCCATGCATTGCACAACCCACTTCTGACAGCACCATACTGAGGGTTGCATGGGCTTGCTTGGGGCTCGTCTCAGTGTTTCTGGATACTGAGACACAGGCACAGCTTGTAAATAAAGGAGCGTGGCCCTGAATTAATGCCTATTTGAGTTCTACATGACAGGGCAGTAAAGTAATAATCTAGTCTTAAACTGATTTCAATGTGTTAAACTGATTCTCACACCACGGATCTCAAAGGACTATTCAGAACATAATCAAGTGGTCAACTATTCACAAGGAATCATGTACACAGATCATCTCCAAATTGAGAATTACTTCAAAATACATTTCAAGTAAATCATTCTTCTGCTCTGAAAATCTCAGCTTCTAAGATTAGAGAACCTTTGGAAGATTATTCATTCCCTCATCTCACACTTAAAAGGATGCCAGAATTATTATATCCTGGCCCGTAACTGAAGCCAGTCAGCGCAAGCAGCTTTCATATCAAGGGACCATCCTTTTAGTGAGGGTTTATCTTAGGGTTTGATTGAGATATTTAGTATCTTCTTTTTTCCCCCTCCCCATAAATGCAAGAGCTGAGCAGTTTTCTAATCTCTGAGATTGCAAATGCCCAGCTTCTACAGCTGCAGCAATTAAACCAACTCCTCATGCCATTACCCACATCAAGCCTTTTCCTCTGCATCTGCTCAATTCCCACACTGCACTCTTAAATCAAACCAAGATAAGCTATTTTCACAGATCAGCTGACTTGTCAGTCCCTAGAAATCACTGCAGCCAAAATGATTCTGAGCAGATCTGAAGCATCTTGCTAAAGATCCAAAAGGTCTCTTTTAAAGAAAAAAACCAAACCAGACGTCAATGCAAGTGGCTATTTTTAGCACCTGATCTGTTCTATATTTATTCCTTTATGTCTATCTAAAAAAAAAAAAAAAATCGTGATCTCTGATGAAGCAAATATAATCTACTGAGAAGTCTGCTTTATCAATCTCAGCTACATGAGCAGTGCAACAAGTACATCACGCCACCCGTTCAACCAACCATACAAGTCTAAGGGTTAGGAGTGTACACAGAATAACGTTTCCTTGGTTTCATAAAGGCACTTTAAAAAGCCCAAACAAAATAAACCAAAACAGAAAGCAAACTCAAACTTTTTGTCACCCTGCTTAGATGCAACAGCTCAGCCTCATACTTAAAAACTGCCAGCTTTAAGTATATTGTCTAACAACCTCCCCCCCCACACCTTGAGACACCTTATGGGTTAGCTGTTAAAACAAACCCACCACACCCAGCTCCAGGACACACCATACCTCAATAACACCTCAAGTCAGCAGCATGATCAGCAGCTCGGGTCATACAAACATTCAAGCAATAAAAGACTACTTAGCTCTTCCTTATTCTTTTATCCTGATAGCTGTCACCTTCTTGCCCTGAAGACTCCTGCCTCGTTACCGCCAGTGTGTTTACCCTTAGAACTTCGTGCCTCTAATCTAAGAGAATTAGCTAAAGATTTCTTTTCAAGGACAGGATACAGCTTATCAAAGGTGTGGGTTATCTGTGAGGGAAGAGATATGTCAGACAGGAAAAGTAGAACTGTGTCAAGGAAATTTCTCCTAGTTGTAGTAAAGAGAAAACAGTTTGAGAAAGGATCTTACATCCACAAAAACTGGAATGGAACTTGTGTCTTGAAACTAACAGTATTTGAATTTTCTGCTCCAGAGGTACCTGTTACCCACCCACAGTTATTTTAGATTTTCAAGTTAGACTACATCTCTTAAAATAATTATCAAAACAGATAAAGGGGGAGTGCATGAGAAGATACTGATAAAATACTTACCTTTGTAAATAAACTTGAAATTTCTTTCTCCTCTGACCTTGAAGGACTCGTTCCCTACATAGAAGACAGGCATACCTCACCACTCAGCCATTCCCTCTGAGTCTTTTTCCAACTGGCATTAACTACACACTGCCAGCTCTCCGATCCCAGGATAAACAACAGGCAGTTGAGGAACTCCAGAATACAACACTATACCAGAAACATCTCAGCACACACATGGATATCAAATCAGTAAGTTTGGTCAGTGGCAGGTTATTGCAGTGCAAATCACTCAAGTCTGTAACTTGTCACAAGGTAAAAGACTGTCAAAAAATTACAGACTAAGTTGAAAATATATGTGCCTCAACCACCTCAATCTCACACTGACCCTTGTATATTTGTCTTTGAAGACCTTGCACTGCATCACTATTGCACTATGGAAGGCAGCAAACCTTCAGGTTAATTTTACACAATTTTGAAACAAGCTGCTGTGAAGGCTTTCAACTGAGCAAACCCAACAGAACCTGCCCAGTTCTGAACTGGTTTCCTACTGATCAAAATGTTTCCCATCCAGCTGTAGTTTCAGTGTAGTCCTCCGTAGAAAAATAAAGACAAGGAAATAGCTAGCTTGTATTCAAGAACCTTCTCATGGCCACACAAAAAATTCACTCAAAAAAGGACATTCTCTCACTGTTGCCAGCTCTTCCCCTACCACCAGAAAGTATTTTATCACTGAAGGCGCCTCAAAACAACAGAAACAAGCAAAACCTTAGAAAGACAGATATTAACTGCTGCATATCTTCTCTGAATACTAAAAACAACCCCCAAAAACACATACCCTAACCAAAACAAAGTTTGGTTTTGCTTAAGAGAAATGCATCTATGGGAAAAGGAACAGTGTGTCCAATTTATTCTTATTTCCTGGTTTAAAAGCCATCCAGCTCCCATGACCACTTCTTTTTTTGTTGTTTTTAAACAATTTGCCTACCTTTTGTGAACCGGATAATCCCTTTTCCAAAATGGATTCAATTCCAGAATAAAAGTCTGTCCAGAAACACACACAGTGAACAACCTGGGTGTTGTCGCCTCTGGTGATCCTCCCTTCCACTGTATCATTTAATACTCAAATTAAGCTGCTTTGTGACTCCAGTGAGTACTCAGGTGTCAAACTGGCTGCATGTAACCCATGCACGTAAAGGCCAATGCGCAGCTCGGTAGGAGCCATTCGTCACGACAGCCACAGAGCCGCCCTCATACCCTTCTGGGCTCCAGAGCTGTCTGATGTGCTGCAGAGAAGAGCCGGTTCCTCACCACCAGCCGCAAGCACAAGCCTCAAGGACACATCCAAACAACCAAGTTGAGGTCACTCCCAGGACAGGCATGCTGCAAGGAAGAGCACCAGCTACAAAAATAACTTCTTTCAGAGGAATTGAAACTGCAACAAGACCTCCAGCACCTGGCCCTATTAAGGGAAGCTGGAAAAAACAAGGGAAGCCCAGCAAGAATTTCACTGAGCTCTCACCATAGCTGGCATCAAAGGCACCAGGGAAGCTGCAGGCTCGACTGATTTACCATGGCACGCTCTGCCTCTGAAGTGAGTGTGCTATTGCTTCTGCAACTTGGACCAAAAGATGATGTTGATGTGCACAATCCAGGTTCCCTCTGGATGAAACCAAATCAGAAGATCCACCTGGAGTGTCACTCTAAACCTGCTGGTGACACAAGCTGGGACCAGAGTCATCACACAGGAGACACTGTAAGACAGCACAGGCTCTCTGCTTCCTGGTCCCAGATGCTGAATATAACTCCTATCAGGGAACATCAGTGTTCAAGGAAGGGACACTTCCCTTTGCCCACTCTCCCCCATGGCCAATGCCAGCAACCTCCTGCATTAACACCTCTGATCCCAACCCAAGTGCATTTTTTACACCCATTGCTAGGTACCTCTGAGCCTTCAAGCTGAATTACACTTCAGTGATCTTGGGTCTGCAGATAGTCAAACCACATCAGCAGCCTGACTGGGAAGGCTGTCACACCTTTAAAAGCGATTCCACACGGGCAGATTGCTGTTGCTCAAAGTGTGGCAGGCAGCTAAACTAGAAAGCATCTCTCCACTCCTTGCCCTGTACACCTTGCCTAGTCCTGCTGACCAAGCACACCCACACACAGCATATTCTGCTAACAAGGCCCAAAAAGGCCCTGACTATGACCCTCTCCTCCTCCAGCACAGCAGCAAAACCCCAAAGCACACAAGCCTAGGTCACCCTTTGATCCAGGAGGGCTGTTGTGTGGAGTAGAGCAGATTTACAACAGTTACTGATGAGATGCCCTCAAAGGCCACCAGATATTCCCAATTATGCAGTAGCAGGCCAACCCACTGTAGCACTGCTAGTTTGAGGGGATACTTAAAAGGGGAGAAGGAGAGAAGAGAGGTGGGAGACCTTGGGCTTTCACAGGGACTTACAGCAGGCCCAACGAAGGGTTTTGATTCAACTGGATACCAGCTTGGCAGAGAGCCTAGTGAGGTGGGAGCTCCTGTGAAGTCTTTCATCTCCATCCCAAGTCTCCACCTCATCATTACAGACACCAGTTGAGTACAGCAGTGCAGGTGCAAAGGGGAGACTGCTACCCCCAATCCATAGAGCTGCTACCTAAGTACTTAAGTTAAGCCAAGAAGACACATCATAACAACAGTATCCATACAGTGATGATTGACAGGACTTTTGTCATCACAGCTCTAGAAAAGGTCTCTGTCCTTCTGGTTAATGTTAATAAAAATAACCCTGGCCTAATCCCATAATGGCACACTTGTGATATGGCACACCTGTACGGTTTCTCTCCCTTTCCTTGACTATCGCCATCCTACAAACTCTAGGCACCATTTGCTATTTCCCTCACCAGCCTCTTCCCTTGAGATGGCAGCAGCTAACACAGATCTTGCCAGATTTGCCTTCACTTCCTCACCCTGGCAAAGCAGACACTGCCCCTCAAGTCCACTGTCCTTCCTCTGAATGCCAAATCACTCTGGCAGATGAGGTTTCCTGGTCTCCTCAAAGGAAGGTGACAGCAGTCATAGGCACAAACCTGGACATGAAGTCCCAAAGGGTTGGAGGCCCAGCTGCAAATCCTATCAAGACTCATCAAAGTGGACAGAAAGGTAGGATTGATTTGAGTGCCATTGAAAACAGAGTGCTGACATGCATGCACACAGGCATGCAAACATGGGACGGGCAGGTTAAGCAGATCCAGAGTAGCCTCAGGAATCTCTTTATTCAGCACAGACACATTCACACACTGATAAGTTATACACATAGTTTTGCTCCCCATTCCACTCTGTCTGCTCCCTGCCACCAATCACAAGGGTTTTACTCTGTGATAGGTGTCCTAGATGAGTGTCACGCTGGGTGCTCCAACTTTTTGTAGCAGATGTTGGAGGGCTGAAATTACAGCCTCAGAAAAGGTTCACCCACATCCTCGGTGTCCACAGCAGCCACCTGTGATTCAGAGGGCACTGGAAATACTCATCTCATCCTCTGTGCAGGCAGAACCAGGCAGCACGTTCCACCTCAGTAAAGCAAGATCTGAGGACATGACCCAGAAATACACTTCCATGGACCAAAGCTGGCAGGACTGCCAAAAGGCTGCTCCCACTGTTTACCCAGCTGTGGCCCTGGGCCAGGCACAAGGCTGGAATTTATACTGCTCACATTGTCTGGGGATCCACAGAGGGCAAAGGCCCATGTTATATTGCTGATAACTCCCACGACATGGAGGTAAAAGGTTTGGAAGATAGCCTTGGGAACCTTGATCATAACTACACCTAGACCGGAATTGCTCACCCCACATCAGCTCACCACTAGCGGTAGGAACTGAGGGTCACGCGACTCTACAGATAACACTCACTCTGTTGTGCAAGGTCTGGGCTGTTAAAATTTCATTTGATGACAGCAGAGATCCTGTACTCTCTGATGGCAGAAGGCCTTGACTGTGCCTCTTCACACACAAAAGCTCTGTGCCCACTGCCGGTCATTTCATCTCTAGAGAGCAATGGCATCCTACCAGACCAAGCTTGCTTCTCCACCAGGGCCAGAGAAAAAGCAGCTGCAAAACTTCAGAGAAAGCTCTTATCTTCTGCCTTCTTCCCCAAACAACACGATGTCCAGGAAGATGAGAGTCTGATTTTTGGGTGTGCTCCTGGAGCAGGTGATGGTGAAAAAAACCCACCCGTCTTTCCTGATGTCACTCAGTTCAATAGTCAAGCGGGGATTCCAAGCGGCACATTGCATAGGTCACTCAAGCAAGAAAGAGGAGAAGTGAAGTTTGCTCCCACAAGAGGCTTACACAGACACTACTCACAGGGCAATGACATGCTAGCATCACCATTGCAAAACAAGGAAGAGGACGACCTGACACTTCTTGAAGCAACAGTCCCAAGAGCAGAGGTTAGTGAAACAGCCTTCCTTCAGAACTCGGCAGCACACACAGGGAAGCCAGCCAGCCTAGGGAGCAGGCTGACTCAAATTCAAAGAACATTAAGTAGACGAAGCACGTAAAATTGCAACCTGATCTCCTGTCCTGCTCCTACTGCACTGCACATGCGGTTAACGCGAACACGGCCAGTCACGACTCCCCCAACAAAGATACACTCTCCCCCGTAGAGAAGAATCCACAGAGAGCAGCTCCAAAATCTCAGCCAAAGCCCAGCACTGGCACTGCGGGGAAGAGCTGACTCCTGCTAAAAATCATGATTAGTTACACATGCCATACTGCAGTATGGTGCTGTTGCCTGGGGCTTCTGCTTGTCTTAATAAAACTTTTGCTTCAGGTACCTGATGGACAGGTGCCTTTTCAATTTTCCCTTCCCTCCAATATGTACTTTTGTTACTGTGGTTATAAATCACAACTACTAGAAAAAATAGGGACTAGCACTTTTATTTGAACAACTAATAGGGACAGAAAAGCATATCATGCAGTCCTTGGAGTTCCATTTTGAGCAGTATCCTGAGTCTGAACATTTCATGTGGGTGTATTTTCCCCCCCCTTCCTCCTCCAAACATGACATTGAAAAACCCAGAGGTTATCCAAAGCAGAGCTAGCATTTATTAGTCTCTCTGCATCTAAATCCAATGGCTCAGGACAAATTGCTGTAGAAGTTACAAGCCACAGAAATGGTTTCAGGTAAGGGCAGGACTCCCATTCTGGCACACACCCTGCCAGGCGATGCAGCCACTGCTACTGGAGGCACTACTCTACAGCTAGACCCGTGCTGCTAAAGGCCAGAAGGGCAAGCTTGGCCCAGAACAAGTTGACAAGCCAACAGCTCAACAGCGTGGATGACAAGGGCTCCAGTCCTTACGATAATTTCTGGACCTCCTCTATAAGTGTCGTCTTGTGTCCCCTAGCAGTCAGAGCAATCCAGCAAGTAATACCTTCACGTGCTTTGCTGATCAACACACAGCTTCCTGAAAGTGGCCTCTTTCCCCCTTGCTGCGAATCCTCAGCAGCCTTCCACATGAGAACTTCTCTATAGACAGACATGCCTATGGCCAGACATGCCTACAGCCCTGGCTCTTCCTGTCCTCCATGATTCTGGATGGATACCTAGATCCTACACAAAGGGGGTACCAAGGGATAGGGGGACTGTTTGCTCACATCCAGGTGGCCCACCTTGACATGAGGGAATTAAAGAGTCTCCAGAACTAAGGATGTGAAGAGCAGTATTTTAACCGAGGAGGCAGGGGGACGAGAGATCTTCCTACTTATTTCTAGAGACTGGAACATTTTTCCAGCAATTTCTCATTCTGAAAGCTGTGCTTTCTGAGCTCCTGCACTAGATGTGAATGCTTCCAAGCAAGAGCATTTATCTGCCACTGAAATTTGAGAGACACCGTATCTCGCACACATTATCACTACCCAGATGTAAATCCTCTGGTGGACCTCAGCGTTTGCTCCCTGAAGAAGGAAGAAATGACTGCAGAACAAAAGGACAAAGAAAATCTCTTTCATCAGGCACTTCACTTCTAGGGGTTTGAGTAGCAGACAACAGGGAACAGCCAAACTGGTGGATAGGGACAAAAGTCATCAAAAATTCACTGTAGGGAATGGACTGAGCATACCTGGCTGCTGCCTGCGAAAGGGGATGGAAACGGCTCCACCTCCAAATGGGAGAGCAGGACCCTCAGAAATGCCAAGGATAAACCCTGCCCATAGCCGTACACTAATACCTTAAGTACCATCCACTCCCTGTTTGCGTTTGGACAATACTCTGGAGCCTGGGGAAAGGACTAACCTCAGCACAGCTAGTCACTGGGCTGATGAATCAGCTCACCAGCGTGTGTTCTCCTTAGGGAGAGAAGAAAGAATTGGCAGAGGACAGCGCTGCAGAAGATTGCAATATGAGCAAACAGCTGCTGAATTTGATGCAGGAGCAGCCCGCTTGGTGGAAAACATTTTGTTGCAGTGTTCTCAGCCAAAAGCATCATCCCCAGCCAAGCACATCCCACAGCACCTAAGGAACAAGCGTGTCCCTTAAGAAATCCACAGGATTTCCTACTCCAAAATGCTGGAACAGCAAAACCCAAGGCTTTTGTTACTGTACATGCAAGTAACACCAACACAGAAAACATTCTCTAGCACATGAAAAAGATACCAATGCAGCCAATTTAAAAAGCCCTCAGACTAAAACAGGAGAGCAAAGCCCCACACAGGACTACTGTGCACTCCAGTGGACTTGGGGCAATTTGCAGAAGCAGCCTTCTTGCCTCTTCTGTGTGTTGCAGCAGTTACTGTATCTCTTCCGCTCAACAAGGCTTCCACCTTTTCCCTTCCCATCACAGACAAGCTCAAGCACCCAAAAAACAGCCCTCAAGCCTGCAGCACCAAGCCTTGCCATGAATGCTCTCCCTGCAGTCCTCCAGGCTGTCACCCACCCTACAAAAACACTAAGTGGGGAAAACCAAAGTCAGAGGAACAGCAAGCAAGCCATTGCCCAGAGCAGCCATAGGAAAATGTCTTTCTACAGAAGTAGTTCTGTTCTTGTTGACGAAGATGCTGGAATGAGTTTAAAGATCATAGGCCTCTGCTAGCTCATGAATTTTGGAAAAGATTAAGGCCCATAGTCTACTGGCACACCACGAAGCCTGGTTTGGAAAGGGAAGGCTCAAGACTTGCAGCTTCTTCAGGGGCTCAAGACACACTTGGAGCCACTGTTGCACTAAAGCCCTTCAGCATACTGCCAAGCAGCTCTTTACATCAGAAGTGGACACGGCACTGGGAAGCAACGCATAAGGAGCAGCGGTACACAGCAGCTTCCCAGGCAGTGATGTGCAGAGACAGGTAGAAAACTGTGCTCCCACACGCAGCTGCCCCTGTCCTGCACAGCTATCTCTCAGGCCGTGCTCATTTATATATGCAAAAACATCTCCAGGAGAGGCTGCTGGAGGTAAGGGCATCCAAAAGCAGCAGTTCAATTTCTTCTTCCACCTGGCTCAGCTGAGCACCACTGCAGCTGAACAGCGTGAGCAACCAAGCTGTGCAACCATGCACACACATGCTGCAGCTTAAATATCTTAACGATTCCCAGGACTGTGCCACAAGCAACAGTTCCACCTTGCTGTCTGTCAGCAACCCAAAGCCAGGAACTGCACAGAAGAACCACAGGAACTCAAATTTGGGCTCACACTTGCTAAGTCTGGTGTCCTTCAAGAAGCTTCCTTCCACACACTGGAAAGCGAACGTCAGACATGAAACAGCAGGTAAGTGAAGAGCCCACAGCTCGCTAACTGTGCAAAACCAAGCTGCCATGTAAGCTTCCTATTCAGAGAGCAAGATCAAAGCCATCAGGTGGACGTGTTCTGGATTATTTCACTTTTATGCAAACACATCTCTGCACAGAACAATCCTTATCTAAAACTTATTATCAGTACTCCACATGAAAATCTACCATTGCTACTAAAAAAGAAAACCCTGCACAACTTGAATTCTTTACTCATCACACAAGATAACGCTCCCAGGTACTCTTGCCTGTAAGAGGAAGTCTGATAAATAGGCATTGTTCATAACTGGCTTTTTTTTCGGTTACAAAGACTTGACCAGCATCGTCCTGCCCCCTCCAGCTAAGTCACAGATGAGTTAAATTCAACCATCAATAAAAGGTACAAGCTAGCTTCAGCTTTGGTAACCTTTATTTCCAAGCTGCCTTAATGGGACAAAGGAATATTATGGAACTAAGCTGCATTTCTTGTTTTTTCTCAACCACACACTAGTTTGTCACTGGACTACAACAGTCTCCCCACCTGCCACATTCCCAGTGATGGGTAACAACCCACCTCCAGGACTGCTGCACTCTCCATGCAAAGGCAAAGATTCATGTAATGAAAAATTACAGCCATTGATATACATACACTCCGAGGGCTTTTCACACAGCACATTCTATCACACCAAGCAGTTTTTAGACTTTGAGGAACAAAAGTGGGTTTGTATTCCTATGCCAGCCTGCCTGATCCTCTCCTTCCTCCAAAAAGTAAATAAACCCAGCTCTTGATTCTGTCTGCATAGAGATAAGGATCTAATTTCAGCAAGAACTGCAAGTAACCTGACCTTTTCATTTTTCCACATGTGTCCCATCAGTGGCATACTAAAGTCTTACTCATTTGTTCTTTTCCCGCACAGCAGAGAAGAGTTTTCAGTCTGTGTGAAAGATGATGCTTCAGGCGCTCCCCGTGGGCCTCTTATTTATTGTTCATTGTAACTTCTTTCTCCTGCTGGCAACTGGAGACTCCTTCACCAGATTTCCGTGGTGACAGGCATAACAAGAGACAAGCAGCTATCTTCTGCTGCATCTCTGGACACCTGCTTTGAAAGAGTTTTCTGTTCCTCCGCACTGATATTGGAAGATGTGAATGACCTTCCCAAGCCAAGCGACAGTTTTCCCCACAACAGGCTTGGACTGAATGTCAAATTGAAGGGTGGGGGGTAGCAGCACTTGCTCTCCTCAAAGACCTTCCAGTACTACTTCTGGGAATCGAGAAATCAACAGCCTTCAGCACTTATTTCAAGCCCTACAAGTTATAAGGCTAAAAGCAAACAGGGCCTTAATCTTATAGCACAAATAAAAACCTCCAACACTCTGCCTACCTATCAAGACTTTAATAACACAGAGTCTTGTCTGAGCCCTATTGGCTTTTTCTTTTTTTTCTTCCAGGTGACCAAAAGAACTACTTTCCCCACAAAAGCCATGACAGGTACCTGGTAAAGCAAAGAGCTAGCTTTTTAAAATTCTAAATACTGACCCACTGAAAAACGGAGGGCACTATGTATGTAGCTCATTCTCTAGCCTGGTGAGCCTCGTGATTTGAGACCACTGCTTCCTCCAAAGCCAGCCTGAAGGGTAGAACCATACTAACAGTCTTCTGGTATTTGCTCAATAGGTTCCAAACCAGTCAGTTTCTCTATGCAAAAGATAGAAAAAGTAGGTCCTGGAGAAATGGTGAATATGAAAATATGTACATCATCAGAAGTTGAGCCAGTCCTTGAACAAGGTGAAGCAGAGCAGGTAAAGGAAATTCCACAGAAGAGGGAGAAGCAATGAGAGCAAAGATGCTGAAGATACACGGTGGCGGTCAAGAGGCATGGGGGGGAAAGGGGAAAAGAAACAGGGCCTTTCTGTAGTGAGGGGCTGACAGAAACAGAAGATGGGGTTGTCATGCATCCACATCACCATGTTCAGTTCTGCCTTCAGGAGTTCAAGGATTACGTTCACAGACTGTGAAGTGTGTGTGGAAGAGCTTCACAAACAATTTCGTCCATTAAAAAACAAGTCTTCAGGAGACTGAACAAGGACTGCTGTTTCAAGTTTACAGCAAAAAAAACCCAAAACCAAAACAACACAGGCTTGATCACAGTCTAAGTCCCCACATGGAAACAAGGTTTACAGCAAATTAATTAATCATCAGCTGCTGGATTTAAACTTTGCTGAACAAGAGCCATCAGCTTCTGGATGAAACAAAACAAAAAAAAAATTCAGGTCACAAGCCATGTACTTCAGCAAAGATCACCAGCCACTGGAACAACTTACAGAAGGCCAGTTCAGTCTTCATGACTAATCCTTTTTTAACTCAAGTCTGGAAGCTCTTCTTGGAGACAAGTTATAGATTGCACACAAATTTATGAGACATAGGGTTAATCCCAGGATAATTCCTACACCCTCTACCTGAAAACCCTGTGACCTGAAAACCCAAGGGATGGGTGTGTGACGGGGCTGGGGAATGGAAAAGTGCCAGGGAAAGAAAGCAAGAGAAAGTCCAGAAAGAGATACGGAGAGAAAAAAAGAAAGCATACTGATAATGAAGTAGAATGAACAAAGCAGCCACAAAAGAGAAAAACAAAGGAATTCAGATAGTAATTTTATTTCTTTTAGTTGAAGACACACATGAGACAGGAAAGAAACTGAACAAGAGAAACCAATTCTGTACCAGAGACCAGGGATGGAGAGGGGGCAAGAAGGGGCCGTGAAGGAAAAGACAACTTTTTTTCGTTGCTGTTTCCTCACATCACTGAACACTTCAAGGGTGAGATTTCCAAGCACAGAATTAACCCGTACCAGAGAACCTGGGCTCAGCTTGCCATGCAGCACTCTGACCAGCCTTGCCTTCTGTAGCCAACACACAATGCCGCCTGACAATAAGCCAGAAAAATGCTAAACCTAAAAACGTGCCCCAGATCACACTCACACACATCCTGATCCTTCCAGGGGTCAACTCCTTACACTTTATGGGCCCCTGCCTACCTGAAACATGGACACGGATGCTCTTTTAAAGTCAGTGTACTCCTTTGCATGCTGCCTTGATCAGTATAGACACTGCTAAATTACTTTGTTGTTTCAAGCTCCGGTACAAGGTTCAGCAACGAAACTTTACCTGGACACCAGCTCTGTGGGGGATCAGATGTGTCCAGACCTTGTGATCTATGCGAAAGGAAAGCAGACACCCGGACACCAGGTGCAGAGACGCTAAAGCACAGGGGGCAAGGGACTGCCTACCTGGGCTCCTTCTGTTGGCTTCTTTAAGCAATAACTACAGGATCAAATAACAATAACCAAACTATAAGGGTCTGCCACATAATGTCCTAAGCTCAGGTCTTTAAAGAGTAACTGAGGTCGTAAACTATGAGAGATCAAAACGTACTGATGGATTCATTAGCCACTAAGGCTGTAAAGCAGGCTGGCACGTCTCGCTTACCAGCTCTATCAACGAAAGCAATCAGCTTCTCCAAACACAGCAAGAAAGTTTATTTAGGGCAGCACAGCAGGCTTCTCTCATCACCTTTGCTATGTGTGGGGTGGTAACTTGCTCCGGGAGGTGGACAGAGGGATCAATCCCTCATCAGTTCTGAGTTCACTCCTATCTTTGCTTTGAAAAACACATACAGCAAAACACGCAGAGAAACTTTTAAGTAGGTAAACACTGCATAAAAGCTTCTATTTTCTGCAGCCAAGCATTAGCATAGGCAGAAAAAGGCAGAAAATACAGCGTCATACATGTACACCAAAGTCATGGGCAAGACACAAACTCAGGGAAAATAAGCATCCTTTACTTCCTTTCCTTCAGGAAGGAAAAATAGGATTTTGGTGCACCCCATTTTGCATGCACCTATGTTTATGCTTCATCCATACAGATTCTTCCACTCGAGATTTAAAAACCAAAATGCCAAAAATCAAAGCTAAACCAACCCACAATAACCAGTGACATTGAAACAGGCATGTGTGTGTCCCCATCAATCCCAAACAAATAGTCTCATTACTACTTGTGTAGTGCACAGTAGTAGATCAGCTCAGTGATCCCCAGGCTGCAGGAACCGGTCCCAAGCAGTGTTCACCCTGGAGTTACCAGGAGGAAAGACAGAAAAACCTCACTAATGTACAGATACACTCAAATGACTCCAGAATGACTCAAGAGGAGCGTTTCTTCCCAAACACTACAGACAGCTAGCAGTTTATTCATGCCTCATGCAGAAAGGTTTTTATGACCATGCTGTTTAACACTTAAAGAGATTTATTACTTCTCACATGCACACCTCCCCCTGTTCCCAGTAGCCCTGCTCCTGGGAGCTCCATTACTTCAGTATTCCTTTTTCATCTACCTACTGCTTTTCAGATTAATTTCACAGCATGATTTTTAAAATTTTAAAAAAAAAAAACAACACCACAACATCTGACTGCAAGAAGCTAACATTGTCCAAGTCAGTTTTTAATTTTTTTTCTCTGCACAAAATTTCTAAACATAAAGAAGGGCAAATGAAAAAAAAAAAAAAAAAAAAGAGTGAAATGAACACTCAAATCCTGAGAAAACAGACTTCCCCCCCCCCCCCAAATCTGACAGATCTGCGTACTGCATTAAGACAAGCTCCATTACAGAGAGTTAATGGCACCAACATGACAGAAGCCTGTTTTCAGACCTTGTGTTCAGCCTAAGCATAGGGATAGGTTTCCTCTCATTCTCATTTCTCAGATGTCAACAATTTCTATATCCATGAGATTCTCTTATTTACAGAGATCCTGGGAGGCAAAAGCTGCCTCTGTTATCCTCATGGTAAACAGAAATTCACATGTAAAGACAACTTCTCCTAAGTGGATGAGAGATTTTTAAAAAGTTTACCATTTCAGGAATGCAGAACCCATAAAACAACATGAATAATTAAGGGTTCAAATATTCACCATCACATGGAAAACAGTTTCACATTGAGCATCCTAAGTACAGCGCATTCATCTTTAAATGGATTAAGACCTCAAGCAAACTTCAGAGGAGACATCTAAGGGGATTACAACTTTTATGAGTTCCCAGCTTCAGCTTGTCCCACAGTATAATCACCACCTTAAAATACCAAATCGCAATCCACTCGTAGCAATCTGAGAAATAAGGTTGCACCACTCTTGCTAAATAACAGCTCATCCTGCAACACCACGGACCTGCAGCTTCCAAGCCGGCAGGCTTGGGCCCACAAGGGCCTCCACGGGGAGACATGCTGTGGGCTGACCCACGGCAGGGACTGCTGCTCCAGGAGCAGAGGAGCTACACACTATCCAGACAGAGCAGGGACCTCCAGGCACAGCCAGAGGAGCAGCCTCCCTGAATTCACTGACGCCTGCACTTCACACAGCTCATGAGGCTTCACCTCACGCCACTTTGGCTTAGCACCCCGACGGGGCAGATGACTCCACATTCATGCCTTCTCCTTAAAACAAGCTCTTTGCAGATGAAACAGCCCACGGTGTCACTGGCAATAGAAACAGCTGGTCAGGTGCTCACATGTTTGCACACCCTGCTACCACCAGATGTGTCCAGCTACACGCACTGCTCATATGACAAAGGATTAGGAAGGCATTGCTAAAATGGCTGGTGCCGGCCCATGCTGGCCCAGAGCATGCCTGGAGAGGGGCAGCAAATACACACTGACGCTTACATGGGGCTGTACGCCACCGCTCGCATCCTTCAAAGACCCAGCTGCAATCTCGTGTTGCTTAAAATATAAACACCATTTGGAAAAGTCACATAATCAGGGTAAAGTGCACAGGTAAAGCAAACATATGAATGCCCTCCAGAATGCCAAGGCCAACCCCGGCACTGCTCATACACAAGCAAGATGAATGAGAAAGCCGGTGATAGCAAGTTTTAGACCAGTCAGCATGAGCAGATTCCTCTTTTCCAGCGCGTTTTACCCCGTAACAGAGTCACAAATTACAACTTCTGACAAGTGCATTTGTTCCAGGTGCCACACGTGGCTTTTCAGTCTGGTGTCCTGCCCACGGCCAGCCCTGACAACAGTGCTACAGGCTCTGCTGCTGCCTTGTACCCACGCTGCATCCAACCCCTGGAAACATACCCAGCCCCACGGCCAGTGGTTTGTTACTTGATTACAATCCTCAAACACACTCTGAGCTACTTAAAAAGGAGAAATTATAGTATTATTTACCCATTTCATTGTAACATTGTAACATGCTGTCCTAAGTAACACGTTTTGCTTTTCAGTGTACATTCTGGTGAATAGAAAATATTTTGCTCTATACACAAAGTACTGGCTGATTTTTAGATGAGGAAAAATATGTGAAAATAAGCACACAGTTAACGCTTTCTGAAATGAAACGCATAAACTACAACTGCAATCAGGGTATGAGGCACTCCCAAAGTAAACTGCCTTTCAGCAGTGCAATAATCTGGATTAAACATCATTTGAAGTGCTGGTTACTACAGAGATGGGCATGAGTTGGAGCACCTCTCTTGTGAAGACATGCTGAAAGAGCTGGTCTTGTTCAACTTAGAGAAAAGAAGGCTACAAGAAGACCTTATTGCAACTTTCCAGTACCTGAAGGGGCTACAGGAAGGCCAGAGAGGGGCTGTTTACAAGGGCGGAGAGTGACAGGACAAGGGGCAATAATGAAGGAGGGCAGATTTAGATTAGACATTCTGAAGAAATTCTTCCCTGTGAAAGCAGTGGGGCACTGGCACAGGCTGCCCAGAGAAGCTGTGACTGCCCCCTCCCTGGCAGTGTTCAAGGCCAGGTTGGATGGTGCTTTGGGCAGCCTGGTCTGCTGGAGGGTGCCCCTGCCCATGGAAGGGGATGCAACTATGCAGGTTTTAAGGTCCCTTCCAACCCAAACAGTTGTCTGATTCTGTGAGTTACTGAGCTGAGAGGCAGGTTTCTAATTATTCATTTATAGGCTTAAAGTTCTGCCAATTGCTTGATTTTTAAAAACAGCCAACTATGCTCCTGTCTTTCTCTTGAACATGGGAAAAGACAAAAGGAATATATAATTTTAAAAAAACCCTTCTCACCTTCCACTTTAAGACCTCCCTCTAAAGGTATTTAAAACATTAAATGCTCACTCAAAGTAATCACAGAATCACAAGGGTGGAAAAGACCTCTAAGATCATCAATGAGTACAATGAGTTTTTACTAAAACTGAATGCTTTCAGTTTAAATTTTCAGACAGGAATTAAGCTACACTGCGCTGGTGAAGCCTGACCTTGAGTACTGGGTGCAGTTTTGGGCACCACAGTACAAGAGGGACACAAAAATACCTGAGAGTGCCCAGAGGAAGGAAATGAAGAGGGAAACGAGATGGTGAGGGGTCTGGAGGGGAAGTCTTATGAGGAGAGACTGAAGTCCCTTGGTTTGTTCAGCCTGGACAAGAGGAGGCTGAGGGAGACCTCATCATGGTCTATGGCTTCCTGACATGGGGAGTGAAGAGATAGGTGCCGATCTCCTCCCTTTGGCAGTCGGTGATAGAACGGGAGAGAACAGTATGAAGCTGCGACTGGGGAGGTCTGGGTTGGTTATTAGGAAGAGCTTGGTTATTAAGAAGGGTGGTTAGGGACTGGAACAGGATCCCCAGCAAGGGGCCACAGCACTGAGATTTGCTGAGTTCAGGGAGCGTCTGGATGATGTCCTCAGTCCCACGCTCTGACTTGGCTGGCCCTGTGTGGAACCAGGAGTTAGACTCGAAGATCCTTAAGTGTCCCTTCCAATTTGGCATATTCTATGATTCTACCAAGATCAACAACATTCAGAGACTCCATCAGTCTTACCCGAATTTGCACCACTGATCACAGAATGACTAGGCTGGAAAATACCTTTAATATCATCGAGTCCAACCGTAAAAGGTGACTGCTTTTCAGAGGCTGCACTTTTTCTAAATATCCACCCATATAATTTTTTCCACAGCTCAAGAAGGTTGGATTTTCTATTCTAAGGTGATTTTGCAACTACAGCCCACTTTATCAAAGGCCAAAATACTCTTTTATGAATGATGATGATAATAAAATAGTAGCCTCATTGAGGACACGTGAGAATCTTGACATAAAGAGGACTTAAGTCTGAGTGTTTTGATGAACAACAAAGGAAAGAAAAGCATAGAGATGCAAGGATTTTTTGCTAGTGAGTGACTTTGCTCTTCACATGGCCAAATATTTTTCCAAAGCTGGAAACCTCTGGAGATGTTTTCTTGTTTCTTTAGAGCGCTGGCCTTATTACAAAGCTATCACATAGCATTTCAGTGTATTTATTGGTTTGGAAGCACTGTGCTAAACGACAGTGGGAAAACTAGGAAAAAAAGAAAATAAATCTCACCATACCAGTCCATTCACTACCTTGCTCATTTTGCCTTCATCGTAGCCAAGGCATGCTATTTCATTAAATTGGGTATGGCCAGTGTGGCCAGGAACAGGGGAGCAAGCAAGCAATTGGACACTACTTTGCTCAGCTGCTTAGAAGCTAGTTAATGCATAATAAAGACCTTGATCCTGCAAACAATGAAAATATTAAGGTTTACAGCCCTTACAGTCCCTTATTTTTAAAGGCATGCTATTCATATGCTTACACATCTCTATTTCCACAGTGCTGAAGCCATGGAACATGCCTTTATTATAGATTACTCTTAGATAGCTATTTCAGAGCAATTTTATAGAGTCCTACAGCAATGAAATTACATCATCTTCACTACAGTCAAATAATCTCAAACTGAATTCACACACTAACATATGTGTATTTGCTTATTGGCACATAAAGGTTTTGGCTTTAAACACATAGACAAACCCTGAAGCAGGGAGGTGAAACGACAACTGAGGTTTGACGAACGATTTATCAGCTATGAAGGCTTCCAGGCTAACAGGTAGAAAACAATTTCTTCCTTGAAATTCTTACCAACACTTTTGGAAGAGATCTAGGTTTCTGAACACAGCTGCCAAGTGTCTGTTTTAGATACCTCCACAATACATCCACAGTATCCATGTGGATGTGCCACCAGACCACTGGGAAACGTACACACTGTGAGAGTGGTGGCTCCAGGCCAGGAGAAACAACCCAGAGTGCCTGAAGTGATATTAGATGTTCATGTAGCTGAGTCACCCCACTAGTCTCTAAAGCCTTTCGCTAAAGCAGAGAAGATTACAACTAAACTTAGAATCAGCCTGGTCCCTTGACCCTACTCCCTTCCAGCTGGTCCATTTGGTGCTCATCCTCACGATTTCAGCGTGCAGAAAAAAGCTGCTTCCTCAGAGTAAATATCTGGAATACTTTGCACGGTATCAGTCTGACAGGTAACTGAGGAAACTTTTGACAATAGTGACCAACAAAAGGAAGAACACATTAAAAACTGAGCTGCACAGAAGGCAAACAGAAGACACGAGCAAGAAAGGACTAGGCTTTCACAACACATCAAGAGATTGACAACACTGTTTCTCACTATCATTTTGTGAGAGATCATGGCAACTTCTCTTCATTATCTAATAAAGATGACAATTAGGCTCCAGTATGGAAAAGCATACATTATGAGCTAAGACATAATGGGGTTTTTTGTATTAAAAGACATTAACAACCTGATACACACATTTTCAGGAAGCACCTCCTACCTGCACATAGCTGCTGCCTTCTCCAAGGCCACTGCAATTACTGACCAAAGGCACCAAGATACCATGAACAAAGGTGACGTAAGTGTGGCTTCAGACTCCAAGCAATGCACCTTACCTTACTCAAGTCTTTTTAAAGTCTAGTCTACTCACTGGCAGGACTTTAAATTTCAGATTCACACTGGGAACAAAATAGGTCAAAACAGAACATAACCACAGCTGATCTACCGAAAAAAACACACTACTCCAAAAGGAAATAGTTTTGTTTCCCTTTGGGCTTTATTACTTTCACCAAAGCATTTCTGTTAGAGATGGTCAAAGTACATTTAATACAAAACAGAAATCAGCATTCAGAAATCTAACTGAAACCATTTCAGGAAAGCAGATCATTGCTAACAGGAAAGACCACTAGTAAAAATCAGCTTGACCACTTCAAGTCTTCCAACTTCTATTGTGAGCGATGCCCAGCAACTGAAACATACCCATACAAAACAAAATCACCTTGGCTAAGTTTGATTTTTGATCCGATTACATTCTTCTTCCCCAAAATAACCTCTCATCAAACATCTAAAAAGGCTGCAGTCGAGAACTGGCCAATATATCCAGGGTCTTTAACAAGCTTACACAGCTCCTTCCACACACAAAAACTATCACTTCCATCACAGGAACTGCAAAGCTGTCTGTGTTAACATCAGAACAAGCCTTAAGATAGGATCTCAACATAAATTAGGATTGCATCCAGACCTGAAGCAGGAAACTAGGACTCCTAAGTAAAAGATATTGCCACCCTAAAAATGCGCAGCAGCCCCTAGATACCAATGCAAGCCCTCCAGGGAGCAGTCCTAGCCTCTTGTGATTTGGCTGGGTACATGCGGGAGGGAAAGCAGGAACAACCCAAGAGGTTCATGGTGCAGGGAATAAAGATGACAAACAGCAAATTCGAGAATCAAAGGACTGATCCCAGGAAGAAGTAAGCGAGGCCAAGAGAGATCCTCTAAGAATCTGGAGCAAGGCAGGCAACAGGGAGTCCCAGAAAGCAACAGGTTACACCTCCATTGCCCCCTCTCAGCATGTCCCCCCACCCACTCTTCCATTTCAGCACAGACTCTTTCCAAAAAACTGCTGACTTAATTCATAGCTGAAATAATGGCAGCATCTACACAAATGTGGGTTTTGAGTTATTGTTAAATTTAGGTCTGCTGACTATTAACACAGAATCACAAGGTTGGAAAACACCTTTAAGATCATCAAGTCCAACTGTTCCGGTCCTACGCTAAACCGTATCTCTAAGTACCCCATCTATCAGTTTTTTAAACACGTTCAGGGATGGTGACTCAACCCCCTCCCTGGGCAGCCTGTTCCAGACCCCGACAACTCTTTCAGTGAAAATTTTTTTCCTACCATCTAATCTGACCCTGCCCTGGCACAGCTTTGTGCCATTTCCCCTTTTTCTGTCTCCTGTCACCTGGCTGAAGAGACCATCACCCACCTCTCTATAACCTCCTTTCAGGTAATTGTAGGCAGTGATAAGATCTCCCCTCACCCTCCTCCAGACTAAACATCCCCAGCTCCCACAGCCTTTCCTCATATGATTTTCCCCTCCAGCCCCTTCCCCAGCCTGGTTGCCCTTCTCTGGACTCTCTCGAGGACCTCGATGTCCTTCTTATGGTGAGGAGCCCAGAACTGGACACAGCACTCGAGGTGCCGTCTCACCAATGCTGAGTTACAGGGGCACAATCGAGAGAGAAGAACCACAGGCCCCACCTGAGCAAACATTTTTACGTAAAGATAAACCTAAGAAAACCCAGAAATAGTTAAAAGCCCTTTTTGCTCCCTTCATGCTCCTCCTCAATCCCCTCCCTCCCCTAGGTACTTCGAATGTAGAAAAAAACCTGGTAGAGGTAGAATAAAGAAAGCCTGATCTAATTACACTGGAAGTAACAAAAATGAAACACACAAAGATGAAGCAGTGCTAGTACAATTACTTCATCTATCATGCAACGCAGCATTAAACTCACCTGCTCATTACTGTAATTTGGCAGCGGAATCAAATGCTTAAAAAGGAGCCCTGACAAAACCCACAGCAAGTGGGATGAAACAAGGAAGAGCCGGGGAACGAGAGAAAATTACACCAAGAGATCAAGATAAACTAGCAATGCACAAATTCACCCAAGACCCGCCCTCTCTACTAGAGAGGATCTGCAAACTGAAGTTTCAAGCAAAAACTCTGTGAGGAAGGTATGCCCACGGTGGAACCTCGTTGAATGTGCTTGGCTCCACTACGACCCGTTAAAGAGAGCTGCGGTCGGACGGACTCCCCCGCCGAGACGACCTGTACGAGCGCAGTGGGTTTTTAATGTGTCTAATGATTACTCCCAGGTTTAGAAGCGCATAGCTAATGAAGACTTGCTGGCTGGCCAGAGCAAACACATATTGCAAAGTGCAGGTACTGGTTTTCTGCTACTTAAACCCTCTCTCCTAAGTGTTATTCCCACCAGGTTACAGCAGATTCGTGAACTCCAAATACTACATGAACTGCAAAAGATGGAGTTTTCCGAGATACAAAGGCCCATTTCCCAAACGACAGTACCCAAAACACTCCCAACGTACAGAGCCCCATTTTAGCACCGTTCTGGAATTAAGGCAGAGAGAGTAGGGCTCCCCCCTCACAAGCGCATATGGCATTCTGAAAAAGCAGCATATTACAAATTCCCCCAACAGCTACTGAGTCATTTGATACAGCCTCAATTAATCCTGGCTCTGTCTCTCCTACCAAGGCACACGCTCCATAGTCAGTGACAGGAAGATCGAAGTTCTTTGTAGTCAAAAGGAGGCAAATTGTATCTCATTTGTATTAAAGATAGATGCCCTTCTGATGAGTTTTACAGGCACAGTTGAGGACATCTACAGCACTGGCCAGTGCCTAACCTGGGCAGTGCTCAGAGGGAGCACTCAATGAACAACAGGTTCCTTGTGTGGAGCAGCCTAGATCCCTGTGTTTTACCAACACGTAAAGACCATATGTCCTGCCAAACCATTTTAGGCATACCACACAAAAGAAAGCATTTCAGGAAGTTGGGTGGTATTTCTTTTCTGTTCTTACAGAGTAACAGACCATAACAATCCATAAATTTTCCAGCCTTTCTCCCCTAATACTTGCTAGCAAAGCGTTCGCCAGTATAGGGAGACAGTATCTTGATTCAGATTTTAATTCATTGCTTATCATTCTGCAAAAATACTTCAGCACCCAGCAGCTTCGTGCGGTGGCTGTAATACCAAGAAGGCAAGCAGTACTGCTGGAGAGAGAACCGCCGCTTGCATTGAAATTCTGGGGACACACACCGGCTAGCTTCTGAATGAGATTTACCCAGCCTTTCAGCTTTTGTTCAGCACCCTCCATGCATTGCTGGGAGTTACTGCTTCTGGCCACAGCGACTCTAAGGTCCTCTGGCTGGTTATCAGGAATTAATTCTGTGCCACAGAAACTCACTGAGAACCCAACGGCTGAAATACAGCAAACCAGAGGAAACGAGTGCCAGGGCCTGTGCAGTCGCTGGGTTCAAGTTCCAGTTTGGAGGTTGATCTGGAAGGTCAACGTCTTTGCTCCACCTTCTGCATGGGACACACATGGAGAACCATTTCAAACTTAAAAGAGGATGCAGCTCGCAAGGCCAATGGTATCCTGGGTTCCATTAGAAGAGGGGTGGCCAGCAGGGACAGGGAGGTGATTGTCCCTCTCTACTCTGCCCTCGTGAGGCCCCATCTGCAGTACTGTGTCCAGATCTGGGGGCCCCAATACAAGAAAGATGTGGAACTGTTGGAGAGGGTTCAGAGGAGGGTCATGAAGATGATTAGAGGGCTGGAGCACCTGCCCTACGAAGACAGGCTGAGGGAGCTGGGCTTGTTCAGCCTGGAGAAGAGAAGGCTGTGGGGGGACCTCATTGCAGCCCGCCAGTACCTGAAGGGAGCTTATAAGCAGGAGGGGATTCAACTTTTTTATAGGATAGACAATGGCAGGACAAGGGGGAATGGATTAAAGCTAAAGGAGGGAAGGTTTAGTTTGGATATTAGGGGGAAGTTCTTTCCAGAGAGAGTGGTGAGGGGCTGGAACAGGCTGCCCAGAGAAGTAGTGGCTGCCCCGTCCCTGGAGGTGTTCAAGGCCAGGTTGGATGGGGCCCTGGGCAACCTTGTGTAGCTCCAGGCCTGAGGCTGGTGGCCCTGTCTGTGGGCAGGGGGGTTGGAACTCTATGATCCTTGGGGTGCCTTCCAACTCATGCTATTCTATGATTCTATGATATGAAGCAGCCACTAATTAAAAGGATCCCTTGTCAAAAGAGCAGAAATACCAATATTCTTCCTGGGGTCGTTCACTCCGATGCACAGATGGATCAGCATCACCCTGTGCTGGCATTCGCAGTACATGGGGTTCCTACAGCAGAGCAGGCTTGAAGCATGAGTCTACCAAAATAAAACTGCAATGTGCACACCTGAAGGGGATTTCAAGTGGTCACCTAACCCAGCTGTCCCCAGCCTTTGACAGCTAAGCTCCTCCATCACCTTTAAGTTCTTCATCATGAGCACTAACTTCTTGTCCCTCACCCCCACTTCCACCCATTTTTTTGCACAGCAACGTAAGGGACAAGCAGGCATGGACAGAACTTAGGCTTTTTGGCTCTTCCCTGCCCCCTGCCTGCATTTCACAAGAGTTTACTTCCCTCCAACAACCCAGCATTCCAGTCCCCAGTGCAGGAGCACCAAACCCCAACCCTTTGCACAAACATCTGCCAGGAGCTTTTCATTTTGAGTTCTTTCCAGCGACAGAGATTTCACAACTCCCATTTGGCAAGGGAAGGCTTTTTCCACAGCTTCCCAGTTCTCCCTTCTGCATCTTAAATCCGTAACTTCTTGTCCTCTCTACAGCAGGCACGGAGAGCAGTTCACTCCCTTCTCTGCAGCATGCTTTCAGGTATCCACTACATAGAAAAACCTTCATTCTGTAAACCTTCCTTTTGGTAAATTTGTTCTAGACATCCCTGTGTATTTTTTCAACCTTTCCTTCAGCTGTGTCCTTGGGAAAAGGCATTTCTTAGAAGGCAATGCCATCAGTTGCGTGGTCTTGTCCAGCTCATGCTGAGAAGAACAATTTCACAGGATCATGTATGCCTCCCCATCTAGTGTGTTTCCAGGGTTTGGGGTTTTTTTTTTGGAGGGGGGGGACGACACACAGACGGACGGGATGACACGTGTCAGAGAGAAAGGGAAGGTTTGGAGGGGTTTTATTTGGAACCACGTAAGACTGACTCACATTCAAGTTTGCAAACTGCTAAGTGGAAGCACTACATATTTTGTTATTATCAAACCAGGTATTTGGTAGGATTACAGGTAAGCCCAGGACTTGCTTTTCCCTTAGATGTTTTGCCAACCTGGCACTAAAGAAGAGACTCCAGTGTAAGTACAGAGACATGAATGCAGGCAATGATATCACCAAAACCAAGGCAGCTGTGGCTGACTGTCCTTGAATTAAGAGTACCACCAGACAGACTCCACCCAGCCCAAATTACAACCTGACCAGAAAAGATCCTGCCAACTTTTTTCAGTGTTAATATTCCTCCTGCACTGGGGAGGAGCAAGGAGCCAAACAGAAAGGAATGAAGCAGTCCATTTTATCTGCCCTGTGACAAAATGCTCCTTCCCACCCAGGAGTACCCCACTACTCTACTGCTCCCCAAGCTGGATCAGGCAGAAACCTGAACGCAAATGACAAGGCTCTGCTCCCTCTTTAGGGACCCAGATCTCAAGAAAGTTAATGTTGATCAAGAGGAAAAGGACAGGCCTGCTAGAACAGCAGAGTGGGGAATTAAAAAAAAAGAAAAAAAAAGAAAAAAAGCTGTAAGTTGGTTATTTTAGGTCATGCAGCAAAACCAAAGCATCTACGCAATGCTGCAAGGTTCATATTTAGAAATGAATTCATGAGGTTCAGAAAGGGAGCTTACAAATACCACAGTTACCCTTCAGACCATTCTTAAATCTTTTTGGCCTGAACCCATCACTTTAAAAGCCATCATTTTTATCACCAAGCCCGCCCCTCCCACAGGCCTCCTTGTCACAGAGCAGTGAGTGATACAGTAGACACTCCTCTCCGAACAAATTAAATGCACTTTTTCTTGAAGGAGAAGGGTCAAGAGGAGGAGGGCACCAACTTTTAAAGAGGGCATTAAAAAATAGTTATGCTAAACCACATATCAGCACAAATTAAAGAGAGACTGTGGAAAAAGTCTGCTTTCAAGTTGCTTAAATATTCAATTAAAAAAGCCATCTAGTCAAACTTGTATTAAATTAAATCAAGTAAGAAAATGCTTGTTAAACCAATTTGAAACCCACATTCTTTCTGGGGTGCTCCTTCATTGAAAAGATAAGTCTTTGCTCTGCCATTATAAACAAATCATGTCTCAATGGATGTGTCTTCCTTTGCAGCAGACGATGTGAAGACCAAGCGGTTCTAATTTAAAATGTAACACCAAGTGCTGTAGAGCTTCTGCCTGTTTCCCTCATATAAAAAATACATTCTCCACCTTTCTCAGGCCAAACAAGCCAAGTTATCCACAGACAACCCTTCCCAGTAGTTCACAGCTTTGTTAGAGGTCCATCAAGAAGGCATTCAAATTGGTGTTGGAAGAATTAGGGCAGATGGTCCTAGGTTTAGGTTTAAGGTTTAGGACATAAAAATATCAACAGAAAAACAAGTCAAAAGTAAAAAGAAAAGGAGTATACCACTTATTTGCTGTAGAGAGAAGCAAGGACATGTCACCAGAATGAGGTAAGGCACACAGTGGGTTGCATACAACTCATCCTGTTATGTCAGTGATGATGAACACTTGTACACCTGGTGTTTAATGTGAAATATAACCAAGATGATGCTGTGAATACTAGCTCATCAACAGCAAAACAAGGAGACTTGTGGGGTTTTTTCCCAGTAAAGCTAATGATACCTTTGGATCCTGAAAAGCTACAAATCCTCCTTTCCAAGCTACAATATAAAGTTCCCTTTCACATCACCACCCCTTTGATTAGCTCTCTTTCTCCAGCTTAATATTGCTACCAAAAAGCCAATATACTACTCCAGCAGTACACTGGAGTATACTGTAAAAATCCTGTAGCACACCATTACACTAAATTGAACCTTTGCAGACAGTAATGCTTCCTTTCTTATTGATAAGTTGCTAGCGAAACCTTATCAATTTAAAAAAAAACCAAGCACCCAAGAAAAAAACCCCAAGTACCCTAAAGAGGCCTTCTGTACATTCACAGCTGCATCCAGGACAGCTTGCTCACATCTCATAACATAAACCATATACACACACGTTTAATAGACACATCTCCATTCTAAGACTACACTCATGAGTCGTCTTGGAATGACCAAGGAACCTTTCCCACGAGTAATGTTAGGGTCCTCTCACAGCCATCAGTATAGCTGCAACAAGCAAGGTGAAGCAGTGCCCCTTTTAACCAAAGTTTAGCATTTCAAAGGTGAGGCTGAATGCCTTTTCTAGGGCTGAGCAGGGCCCCAGCCCTGTCTGTACCAGGTCCACACAGTCTTAAGACATGTCCCCAGCCGTGGCCAGCAAATGATGGCCAGGGAGGAGCAGAGGAAGAGGACAAGCCTACTGCAACCCTGCTGCTGCCTGGCCTCCGAGCGGCTTAGTGATTTGCAGCCAAGGCACCCCTCACAGTAGAAGCAGCACCACTGCCTTCAGAGCTCAGCTGAATTACTCAAACTACATAATATTTCAGATGAAGCCATCTCAGTTAAGAGCGATCACATAAACATCCTCGCCACAATGCTGGCTATGTATCAAACACATCTACTTTCAAACAGTTGTCCTTTGCATGGATAGGTGCGATGTCACACTCAAATTCAACATCAAAAACACTGACAAGTTTCAGAAGAGTTATTTGAGAACAGAGACTAGTAAAAAGCATAGCACTCTGTCCCTTGACAGAAAGCTGGTTATGGAGTGGCCAGGAAAGTAAGATTTATTTGGTTTGGAAAGCAAAAGTCAAGATAAATAAAATAATCTTAAAATGCAAAATACCAAGAGGTACCTCAATCCCATGATCCCAGTGATGAGGAAACGGGGAGAAAAATCCAAAAGGATCTGGAATACGGCCCAAATTCCCACTGCTGCCTGACATTTCAGCCAAAAGGTACTTTAAATTGAATTTAACGAAAAATAAAAAATCCTTGAAATAAGAGACAAGAGCCTCATGCCCCCTAGGAAGAGAGGGGCTACAGCCACTGAACCATGAGCAATCCCAAGAAGCTGCCTGAGGAACAAGAGGCATCAACTCTCTGCTGTGACCCCCAGAAGGAAAAGCACCTCTGCTCAGCAAGCCCGGGCAGTTTGGGTCACAGCATCTTCACTGCACATAAGAAATGAAAACCTTTCTTTCCCTTTGGTTTCAGCTCTCCCATAACTCAAACTTAAAGCAGAAGCTGGGTAGATGGCCAATAACCCAAGGGCCACAGACACGAGATGGATGCGAGAGGCACAGTTCGGCTCAAGCCGGGCTGGTGGGGAGCCCAAGACGGCTCAAATGGGAAGGCATTTGGAGCAAGGAGGCCTGTGGGAAAGTACACACTGAGCAACACAACGATGGATCAATCAATCACAACTGCAACTGGGAAACGAACACTTGCATTAGGCATTAAAGATGCATGCATCAACCGTATAGCCGCGCTTCTCCGCTCCGCCGGGAAGAGGAACAGCATTCTCACTGAAACCTGATTGAACACTACCAGTCAGGCTAATGGGTTCAAAAATCTACCTTTATCAAATAAACTGATTATAGCCATGTTATTTAGGAGCCTGTCAGCCATTATGAGAATAAGGGTCCATAGGCAGTCTAGCCAGTATCGCTACCAGGAACCCGAAAGCTGATCCAGTGGGAGAAGACTGAGAACTGGTAACACTAAACCATCATATGAATTATGTTAAGAGGAAAGACAGGCTGTCTTTGAACCAGCACATAACACACACATTTCCACCATCATGTTCCCTTGAAAAGACCAAATCTGCATTTGAAGTAGCAGCAACTTAAAATCTTCAGGGAAAGAAGGAAAAAAAAAAAGGAGAAAGAAAAAAGTTCTTTGTACAGAGTCAAGCTTAGGCAAATTTTGCAACAGTAATTACAGACACTGCCTCTCCAAGCCATCTGCTGTGGCTTTCATAACTCTTGAAAGGGCAGCAGGCAGAGCTGGTCGAAGAGGAGACACACATACCTCAGCAACTACAGCCAGGCTGAGCAGTAAAACTGTGATGCCGATCTGACCCGAATGGGAACTTCGGCCCTGGTTATCCAGGTCTTCTGTTTGCAGATACTGCCAGTATTCAGGTAGCAGAGGCAACAGCAGGGTCTGCAGCACTCTCAGATCAAAGGGAGTTCAGGAGCTCAAGCTCAAGGCAACTCATAAACCTGAGCAAGCCCTACCTGGCAAGAGCCCAGCAAGAAGAGTCCCACCAGGATCTCATACCACAAACGAGCAAACTCCTGCTCTGAAATCAGCCTGAACTACACAACATTTCATAGAGACACCAGCACAGCCAACAGCTCTGTATGTCTCTCCTCCAAGAAGCAACACTTGTAACGGGCAGAATAACATACAACAAGCTAAATTAATTCTTTATGAGGATGCGTAGGGTCCAGCCTGATGTACGTACCTGCACGCTGACAACCACTGCACCTGCAAGATGTTTTCACCAGCACAGCTAGCAGAGGCAGAAGGAAACGCTCATCCACCCCTTGCTCACAGAACAAGGCGTTTTAGCAGCGGGCCAAGCCAGCGGCACCTTGCGAAACCCCGCTTCCACAGTGCAGCTGGAGACAATGCCGATTAATTGTTTTGCCATCCATAAAAAATTACTACAATACACACTTGATAGGGCTGTCACAAGGATTATTGAACATCTCTGAAGAGCTCTGAAGAAGAAATAGTGGCTATTGTTCTGAGTACCATAGAATTCAGAAAGATCTCACATGCACTTTGCGCGACCGTGCATGTGTGACAGGTGCAGCACCAATATATTATTTTTCTCTGTAATAAAAGCCTCACAGAAGCTCAATTACTCCGGGCAACACTTTAGTCAGAAATGTATTTTGCTTTCTTCATTAATATATCCTAAATAGATATCAACTTTGACTATTTAATTATAGATTCAGGTGCTGTTGCTAGTCTCTCTTAATTAAGGGAAACATTGCATTTTTGACAAAGAGCTCAGTTTAGGCTGTCGGGACTCCTAACAAACACACTGTAATTACCTAATGCTAACGCACAACAAGGGGGGAGGGGGGGGAGTTACTAAAAATGTCACATTTCCTTTACAACACATGAGAAAGTCTGTCTGCATGGAGAAAAGAGGTGCTACAGAGAAAGAGAGGTCAATGTCACACCACTTACACCTGACCGTTAAAGTGCTATTAATGCTGATGCAAACAAATCATAAAGGTTTTAAATAGCTGTTTGTTGGCTTTTCTTTTTTTCCATGAATATGCAAATACAGAGGAAGTACTGGATTCTTAATGTTCTGCCATACTCCAGGGTCCACCTCTTCCACAAGGAAAATCTCTATCGGGTTGCTCCCAATGTTTAAGGAATCTATAATCTTCACTCTCATGAAACATTGGGAGATCAACACCTACTGCAAGGACAAGCATCATTTTTTCTTGGAGCAGTCTCAAACTACAGTGGTAATCACAATTAGGCATGGTTGTACTGGGGGGTGGAGACTAATCTGGATGAGAGAACTACCGTTTCCACTACTCAAAGTTGCAAAGGATCTTTTGTTTGGAAAGCAAACACCACATTATTGATACTACTGTGAGATAAACAACAGTATTAGGACTAGTCAGTATAGAGCTTTTACTTCCTATCCAAGCTGCGACAAAAAGCTGCTTCTCTTATTTCATTGGAGCACTCCACCAAGGAACTGGCACCTATGGGTGCTGAAAAAAATGCAGCATTGCAGTAGCAAGCCTCACAGAGCCAAAGTCCCAAGTTCCCCAATTCCCAGAGGAATCAGCAGCCCAAAATCTCATGCCTGCTCTCCCGACAAAATGCACTGAGGAAGTCTCATGCCTGATAAGAGCAAAGAAAGGAGAATTAAAGAAAAAAGTCAAAAAAGTGGTATGAGCAGCTGTGCTGATTTACCAGCAGCACACAGCAAGGAGATGTACCATCCATCCCAGCTTTCAATCGAATGGGCAGCATCCTCATGTAGCACATCCTTTCAATACAGCTTCCCTTGCCTCTTCCCTGGAAGGTATCATAACCTTCATCCAGTGCTTCTTTGGTAACGCACCAGGGTACCTTGGCACAGCCGGTCACTGTCCTCTCCCACTAAAACTGTTTGGGTTTTTCTGCCTGTAAAACTGTGCAAAAGAGTCCCTGTGGCTCTCTGTTCCTTTTTACCACACCAAGTAATTGGATGCAGACAGGAACCCAAGCCCAGGTTCTCACCACAGTCATGCCTTGCTCAATCCTAAACATGTTCAGACTCAGAGGCACAAGGAAATTCTATAGGTAAATCATAGATATCAATGGATTTGGGGAGCTTAAAAAAAAAGTAAGCAAGGGTTTGTTTCCTTTTTAACCATCTGAGATTTGGACTGCCACAATTAATAAACCAAAGCAGGAAACAGAGATTATTGATTTAGTGCACCAGCAAATGAAACACTTCCTAGACTATCCTGATTTTACCTATAGGTGCCTGTGTCCTAGCGATAATCAGCCCTCGACTTAGGTGCTGACTCACTCCTGGAATCCTGACATGATCACACAGCAGATGGCAAATTGATTTTCATGAAACACATTAAAGAGTACCTTCATCAAGCTCGCAGCAGAAAACCTTGGGAATGGTGTTTCTTTTTCTCATTTTATGTTTGTTAATACCACAGGTAAACAAGACATTTGGTAACACCTAACGCCTCTCCTTTTAGTTTTGCTTGAAAGGATGGTATTGATTGGGGGTTGGACAAGATGATCTTTCGAGGTCCCTTCCAACCCCTAGCATTCTGTGTGATTACTTACTAAGAGCTGTCTACAAGCAGAAGTTCCCTGGTATTTGCCTGAAACACATGTGTAGACAAAGAAACCTTATTACTAGTGGCTCAGCACCAGAAGGTGGTGGAACAGCCTGAGATACAATGAAACACAATGAAATTTTGGGTCCCTTCCCTTTGCTTTTTGTCGTTTCTTTTGTTCTTTGTCTTGTAACACTCAAGGTATGGATTGTCACTTGTTCTTTGTTCAGGCAAATGATAAACAGACTAATATGTGTGCACCAACACTCACTATTAAGACCAAAAAAAACCCACCGAAAGGACATTTTTAGCCATCACACATGATGATTGCGATTCTTTGTCAGTCTCTTGGCCATTCCTATCAAGAATTATGCTCTCATAAGCCAAAGGAGCAAGACTGAATGAAACCTTTCCCGGGGTTTTTTACATTTGCATAAAGCGTAGAAGCAGCCTACCATGATTTATGGCTGTCATAAATTTAGTACAGGTGAACTGGTTGCAGTTAACAGCAATCCTTTATTCACACCACTTCTCCACAAAACCTAACCCTCAAATCCAATTACTCCTTAATGGTTTTGTAAGTAAACAGAGCACCTTGGCTTTGAAAACAAAGCATCTTTCTGCAGAGGCAGAAAGAAAGGAAGAAAGGAAAAAAAACTGGGCTAGCACGGGACTGTGCAATAGTTTCATTTTGTAAGAAGATTAACTCAGGGCAGAAAGCTTTGGCTCCAGCTGGGAAAAGAACATATACCTTGTGCTGGTAGAGCTCCCTGTAAGTAGAATTTCGTCCTGCTTGTAATCTATCTCTTCAGAGATGAAAGAAATCACACAGGGAAGAGGAAATAGTATCCTTATTTTTGTCCAACATTACCTCAACTGAAGCCCATTCTGATTTCAGGCCTCATCAGGCACAACTCACACACCCTTGACCGAGCGACCTGAGTCAAACTGTGGTATAAAGCTTTGGTAAGTGGCCCTGCCATTTTAATTGTGCTCAGCAGGGACAATCTGGTCAGGTGTTTTTCCTGTGTTTGTTGAATTCAAGCTATATTTGGACACCAGCTGTTCTCTATCCTTGCCCTGGTTTCGGCTGAGATAGAGTTAATTTTCTTTCTAGCAGCTGGTGTAGCGCTGTGTTTTGGATTCGGGATGAGAACAAGGTTGGTAACACACTGATGTTTTTAGTTGTTGCCAAGCAGTCAAGGACTTTTCAGCTTCTCATAGTGGCCTGTCAACAAGAAGGTGGCGGGCACCCAAGAAGCTAAGAGGGGACACAGCCAAGGCAGCCGACCCAAACTGGCCAAAGGGCTACTCCATACCATCTATGACGTCATGCTCTGTATATAACTGGGGGGCTGACTAGGAGGCAGTTAGTTCAGGAACTAGCTGAGCACTGGCTTCAACTAGTGATCAACTGTGCTGTGTATCGCCGGTGGTGTATATTCTTTTATCATCATTATTACCGTCCTCCTTTTCTGTCTTATTAAACCATCTTTACCTCGCCCCACAAGTTTTACCTTTTTCTTTTTGATTCTTTCCCCTACCCTGCTGAGGAGGGAACCAGGCAAGCAGCTATGTGGTTGTTCTAGCTGCCTGCCTGGTTAAACCACGACAATCCCGCTTCTCCAATTAAGTGTGTGCATCGGGGTGGAGAGGTGAAGGTGGGAATCAAGACAGAAAAGGCTAATGAAACTTTCTTTCAGTACATAGGATTGCCCTTTAAAAAGCCTGAAAAAAGGAATTGAATGTAACACACGTAATTTTAATCGCAAAGACTCAGTAACAATAGACATGAAGGGGAAGAAGACCTAATGCACAGAGAAGGGAACCAAAAACCAAGGCTCCTGTGAAAGTTACAGGAAAGGCCAGAACATTCATGTCTAAATTCCTCACCACACAAGGAGCCCTGCAACAGCCCAACACTCACCGCAGCAAAGCAAATTCACCACAGGTTACAACAACAACTCCGTTTAACTCTGTTTAACTCCATCATCTCATATACAGCTACAGTCTTGAGAGAAAATGAATGGAAAACGTAATGTTTTACTGCTTGTGGATTCAAACTTGAAAAAAAAAAACCAGAAACAAATACACATATCTATCTGTGATGTTGAACTTCACCCAAACGACCCTCAAGCAAAGGCCCTCAAGTAAAGAGTGTCACCACAAAAAGAAACACTGCCCAGGCAAGCGGAGAGGTTACCGCTTCACTCCGAAACATGCTTGCACAGATCAGCAGTTCACTGCTGATCTTGGACTCCAGCCTATTCCCCTTAGAGTGAGAGAGGGGGAAAGGCCATCAGGTTTACTTTGGACTTGATACTAATGAGCCTGATAGCAGAGTGAGCTAATGAGACTATTATTGCTCTGAAGAAGGAGCAGCAAGATTAATGCAAACTCTGCCACTTTCCTTTCTCGTCCCACACCTGCTCTCTGTCTAATCAAGGAAGGGAGATGAAGGTTTGAAGAAACAAAAACACTGGAGGAGAAGATTATACATCAAGTAAGTAACAGTCTCAACACAAAAGTTCCCCTAGAATACAGAGTATTAAAAGCTATAAGGGGATAATCAATGTGCTTATTGATTTAGATGCCTACACGTTAGGTTAGTAGCTTGTTAAATTCATCGGCATCATCTGAACAGAATCCAGGCACAACAGCACCCTACTCGGTTGCCGCTCTCAGATCAATAGGGTTTGCGCTTCTCCATTTTGCACTCGCAGACCGAGCGCCCAGGTACCGTCTGGCTCTTCGGAAACGGGCTTTGCTCCTATTTTTTTTTGTTTCATTATTTCTTTTTGTTTCAAACAGCTCTCTCACTTTGCGCCCATCCCCTCTCCCTCCCTCCCCTCCCGCTCGGCGGAGGGCCCAGCTGCCATCCTCCCAGCAGCGAGCCGCCAGCCTGCGCCTCCTTCGCTCCGCACCCCCCGGGAGGGCGTTCATCTCACCCGGGAGGGGAGGATGCTTTCCAGCCGGGGCCCGGTCGCGCCGACGGGACCATTGTGCCCTTCCCCGCGCCGCCGCCATCCGCTCCCCCCCCCCCCCCCCCCCCCCAAACGGGTACCCCCCTCCCCCGGGCACGGCCGCCCCCACCACCTCCCGCCGGCGCACAAAGGGCTGCGCCTGCCGGCGGCACCGGCACCGCGGCCGCGGGACCGAGCCGGGCCCGGCGCGGCTCCTCCTGTCGCCGCCGCAGCGGGGGGCGGCGCGCTGGGGCCTTCCGAGAGGGGCGCCCGGCGGAGCCGCCGCCGCCGCCCGCGCCGGCAGCGTGCGGGAGCGCTGAGGCGGGGGGCGCTGCCCCGGCCGCGGAGGGGCCGGCGCAGCACGGCACGGCACAGTGCGGACAGGGTCCGCCGCCCGCCTTCCTCCCCCCAGCCCCAGCCCGACACCCGCGCCCCGCCGACGGAGCGGCACCAACCTGCAGTCCCCACCACCGCCTCCTCGGAAAGAGCCGGAGCTGCCTCTGCCCGCCTCAGCCTCCAGCCCCGGGGCGGGCGGCCTTGCCCGCCTCCGCCTGCTGCTGTCCGCGGTGCCCCCCCGGCGGCGGCGGGCTGGCTCGACGCCGCTGCCCTCGGGAGGCGGGGAACGGGCGAGCGGGGCGGGCGGCGGCGGCTGCGGGAGCCTCGCTCATTGAGTGCGGCAACCCCAGCTGTCGCCGCCGCTGCTCCCCGCAGCCGCTACTTCCTGTGCAGCGATGGTTCAGTTCCTCCCGGGCCGCTGGGGGCAGGAGAGCCGGGCGGCGGGGAGGAGGAGGAGGAGAAGAGGGGGAAGGTCAGGTCAGATAGCGGGGGTGGCAGAGACCGGCGCTGCTCCTCCCGGCCGGCCCGGCCCGGCACCGCCCCGCCCCGGCCAGCACGGCGGGACCACCGCCGACCGCACTCACTGCGCCGCAGAGCGGGGCGGCGGGACGCGATGCGGCGGAGCCGCCCGGCCGCCCCCCGCCCAGTCGCCGCCTGCGTCCCCCACCGCGGGGCGGTCGCCAGGGGGCGCCGCCGCTCCCGCCCGAGGCGCCCCTCGCCGCGGCTGCGGGGAGGGGAATCGCTGTACCCCGCCGGCGGGCGACCGCACGTACCGGGGAAAGGGGACGGTGAGCGGCGACCCCGCGCACCCCACCGCTCGGCCGGGGCCGAAAGCTCGCTCCCCCGTCCCAGGGAGCTGTGGCGGCGGCGCCTGTCCCCGGCCCCTCTGCAAGGATGGAGAGCCGCCTCGCTCGGGCGCTGCCGCTCACCAGAGCCGCGGCTCGTTTTGCGGCTGGCCGCCTTCAGGGAAAGCCGTCGGTGTCCTCCCGTGCGCCGGGCAGCGCGCCCCACGACCGCCACGGCAGGGGGGCGCCTCCCCCGCCTGCGGTCAGGGCCCGTCCGGAGCCCGACGCTGCCGCCCCTCGGGGCGGAAGGCGGTGGGACGAGTGATGAGGCGCTCGGGTGGGCGCGCAGGGACGGCGGGGTCTGCGCGGAAGGAGCGCGAAGTACGGGGCATCGATAAGGGAGAATCTCAGCCTCGCAGGGGACCGCTGTGTAATGCTGTTAATAAAGAGTGGTACCGTACCGGCGCGGAAGGGAAAAACCGGCCGCAAACCGGGGGCTCTCGGCCGTAGGGGTGTCAGCCCGCGGGCAGCGAACGGAGTGCCCTGCCAAGGACTGGACGTGATGGAAGCTCTTCATGAGAGGAGCAGGGCCTCACCATGGCCATTTGTGAGCAAACGTAACGCCATCGGCTGACAGTACCTGTGCGCTTGCTGCTCCCCGTGCCGGGAAGAGGCAGGTTGGGCCGTATCAAAGGAAATGAAAGTTTGGCCCGTTTTTCAGAATAAGCCTTGAAAGACGACGACGGTTCTGTGTGGAGGCCTACTCGTTCTCTTCAGGGCATGACAGGACTGCATGTGGGGGGCGCGGCACCTCCGTTCGTCCCGGCCAGAGAAGTTCAGTTCTGCCTGAAGTTCACGGGTGATAACGAGTCAGAGAGAAGGGGGGCCTTCCCCTCCTTTACTGGGTGCAGCATGAGGAAGCGACAAAGTCCTTTATATAAAACCTTTAAAATTGCAACGACTATTTCCAAACAACCAGTGGCTGCCTTCAGACACCTTACTGATCCACTAAGTAACTGGTTTTACTTTTGATGATGATGAGAGCTTGCACCTCCCGAAACGTTTTGTTTGCGATTGCACACACTCATTACCTCTGAAAATCAATTCCTTGTCTTTGGTTCCAGAATAGAGATTTTTTGAGACTAGCATCAGGCAGGGACATGGAGAGACAGCGGTCGCAGTAGTGTCTGGATCACTGTGGTAAAGCAAATGCTACCCTCAGCGGTTATGAAAGAAAATATAGGTTTTTAACAGTTATTTAGGTTCAGAATGCTCCCCTTTGGCCTGAAGTGTGACATCCAGAACATTATAAATTGACCTACTTTAGAACAGCACACACAAGTAATATCTAAATATTTATGTTCTGAGTTTACTTGAAGTACCAATAAATCCCTTAATTACTGCACTGTTACTGTTACTGAAGATCCCACTGCTGGCCTCCCGTTGTACATGAGTTCTAGTAAGAGGCAGCGATTCCGCTCTTAGGTCAGGTAGGTATGCTGCTTTTCCTTCTACCTCTGTCTCCTCCAGCACAGCCTCTCCCAGCAGTTCTCATCACAGAATCACCTGGGTTGGAAGAGACCCTTTAGATCATTGAGCCCAACCACAGCCTAACCCTGCCTAGTCCACCTCTAGATCATGTCCTTCATCTGCATGCCTTTTAAATACCTCCACGGATGGTGACTCCACCACCTCCCTGGACAGCCTGTTCCAGTGCCTGACAACCCTTTCAGTAAAGAAATTCTTCTTGATATCCAACCTAAATCTCCCCTGGTGCAATTTCAAGCCATTTCCTCTCGTCCTGTCACTTGTCACCCGAGAGAAGAGACCAACCCTGACATCTCTGCAACCACCTTGCAGGTAGTTGTAGAGAGCCATAAGGTCTCCACTCAGCCTCCTTTTCTCAAGACTAAAAAGCCCCAGCTCCCTCAGCCTTTGCTCATAGGACTTGTGCTCCAGACCTTTCACCAGCTTCGTTGCCCTCCTCTGGATGTGCTCCAGCATCTCAACATCCTTCTTGTAGTGAGGGGCCCAAAACTGAACACAGGGCCCAAGGTGCGGCCTCACCAGAGCTGAGTATAACAGAACTATCACTTCCCTGCTCCAGCTGGTCACACTATTCCTGATACAGGCCAGGATGCCGTTGGCCACCTGGGCACACTGCAGGCTCATGTTCAGACAGCTGTTGACCAACACCCCAGGACCTTCTCCAAGGAGCTCTCCAGCCACTCTGCCCCAAGTCTGTAGCATTTCTTGGGGTTATTGTGACCAAAGTGTAGGACCTGGCACTTGGCCTTGTTGAACCTCATAAAATTGGCCTCTGCCCAGCGATCCAGCCTGTCCAGGTCCCACGCTGCTCAGCTCATCCCACTTTGTCCAATCACAAATCTTTGGCCAATCTCTTATGCCAGTGAAGCTTTATCATAGGCTGCCATAGGTTCCAGCAGCTTCTGTGGCTTCCCGGAGAAAGTTGCAGGTGATTTCAGTCCCTCACGTAGCTCAAACCTGAGGCAGGACTAAGTCAATTTAGCATTTCTCTAAGGGGCCCAGTGCTGAGCCTCCTCTTTGTCTTCATCTTCATCCCCCACACTGGTGGTACACAGATATTCACAGCTTATTTTTCTGCAACTTCTGGGTTTGCACAAGGACACACGTGGAGTAAAGCTTCCATATCTGCTCTGTGTGTACTTTTACTGTACTTGTAGTATACTTCATGAGTCTGTTTCCAAATAAGAAATAGCTCATTCAAGGAAATGATCTAATAGAAGCAGCTCATGACAGTTTGATTGCAGAAACAGAGCATGACATAATTTCTTCAGTCTTCTGGCTTTTCAGATTGTATTGCTAACAGGAAGGCAGTTAAGCTGGCTCGACCTGTTTCTCATCTGCCCAAATTTTAACTACAGCAATGTATAAAAATCCATATTTTCTAATGTACTGGCACTGCTTATGCACTTATGCACTGAGAGAACTGTGCATGTAGCCGTCAAATGACCAAAGCTAAAGCCTGAAAAGATGCTGCATTCATGGTGTGTTTTAGTATGAGACAGATGCAGAAGAAAAAGAGAAGGAAAAGACATTTAATATTGAGGAATGAAAATGGTGAATAGAGAAAAGGTGTGAAAAAAATTAATCCCAAAAGGTAACACCTATAATGCTTGCCAAGAAATTAATTTCCACCTTCCTGCTCAGCTGTGTTCTGACATCTTTCTGGCAGATAGCATCTTCTCTTTCTCAGCTGGTAAAAGAGCTCTGTGAAGTGCTGACCATTACTTTTGGAGTGAAACTGAGCCACGGTCCTGACGATGTTCATCCATTAACATCCCCAGGCTGAAAATGTGCTGTTCCACAGGAGCCTAGTTAGTTATGTGCACAGAGAAACTTTTTAAATAGAGCGCTACTAGCCTTTTTTATTGAGCAAAAAAGCATTTAACATATCAAAGGGGTTAACATCAGGAAAGCAGCAACTGCTTATCACCCCAACAGGTCTGCAGGGTCTGCTGGAAAGAAAGTCTCTTAAATTGATTCTCACTTGAAAATATAATTAGGAGAAGGTAATTTTATCTCTACCTAAAGAGACTTTTCAACTGTAAGGGGGGTTTAGTTCTTGTAGCTTTGACATATATCCCTTTTTGTACCTTCTATACACCCTCCTCCCCATCGTCTCTAATCTCATTCTGGTTTCTCAAACCGTTAGTTAGAAATCCCAGGAGGACATTTCTCTGTTATTTTTCAATACTGAGCAGTGCCTGAGTTGTGTTCAACACCTCAGTCAAAAGGCAGCTCCTCGTTACTTCCCATCGCCTGATTAACTTCTGGCATGAGCAGACGCCAGGCACCCATTGGTAGCTCTGTACAGCAGGTACTGCGTGAGCCGCCGTACGTCAGTGCTGAGCAGTCAGGGAGACTCACCGCCAATGCTGAATCGGCGCTCATCAGTTCTTGAAAATTCAGGGGTGCTCTGCTAAGTGCAGACACACAGCACTGGTCACATAAGTGAAAGCGTGACGTAGAAATAACACACTCATTTTCTAGTGTTGATGCATCCTATCCTAAATATAAGCTCTAATTAATCTGAGGTTTTAACCAAAACCACATACTGATGCAATGCACTTATGTGCATGTGATATTGAAGATACAAAAAGCCAGAATTCAGCTTCCAAAGAGGTTAATACTTTAAATACGACCTAACAGAATATCCTTTTTGCTTACCAAATGTTCAATATTGCCTTTATAATCATTTCTACAGCGTCCTCTGCTTTGTTGTGTTCTCAGTCGTGTTGTGCTGTTGATTTTGACAAATGAACAGGAACCTGTGCTATGAACACAGCTTTCTAACAATTACCCAAAAATTAATTACCATTAGGGATGAAATTTCTCAACTCATAAGACTTTTCTTTTTGTCCCCCTTTGGGAAAGCATAGTCAGCTTTCACTTGGTCGCTTTTGAGTTATATGAGCATTGAAAAAACTGTCCAATCGCCATAATTACCACACTTCCAGTATGTTAGAAGAAATACGACTAGAAATAATGACATCACAAGATAAAAATACATATTATAGCAAGTGTTTCAGAAGGAACTGCTGATCTGGAGTGCCTAACTGCATACTTTAAGGGGCCTGCTTTCTCAAAGCTGTTGAGTTTGTATAAACAGTTCCCTACCAGATGTCTCAATTACATTTTTCGTAATGATTTTTTCCTTTCTCTCTCCTTCCAGTTCTAATGTTGGTCTCCATTAGGAATGATCTGAGAAAGTCTGATAGACAGAGTTGCTTATGAGACCGGGACACAGTAATTCCTGGTACCAGATCATTTGAGGCAGAGGTGGCATCCCTAGATTTTCATCTCCATGTGCATAGCTGAAAAAAAACCTTCAGGCAGCTAAGTAAAATTTAAGCAGAAAATTAAGGCGCTGGCGTGAGTCGTGAGGCAGGGAAGGCAGCTTAAATTCCCTTTGTGCACTTTAGATGCCCAAGTGCTTAACTGCCATTGTGGTGGGAGGTGGACTTTAAATCATATTAAATCCAAATGTCATTTAATCTGGACTTTCCTGGTGCCTTGTACATTATTTGAATAAACACTTGACAAAAATACATACTGCCAACAGCAGTCAAGTACGTGCATATGCTTTACACATACATACACACCTTTCAAAAGGGTTATGAAGTTTGAAGAAATGCAATATGATACTATTTTATTGGGCAGAATTAAGGAAAATCAGATTTGTATATTTTCCACTGGAAAATTAATTCTACTTCTTTACAGAAGAGTCTTCCAATACAAAAAAAAAATAATCACATGATGCTGGGAAATAGGTCACACTGCTCAGCAAAGAACAAAAACTCGTGCAACGTGAATCCACTGCACACGTCGTGCTGTAAATACAGATTCCTACACTTCCTCTTGAAATGGCATTCCTTGCCTTCAGATGCCCTGAGGGGAATTTTAGTTCTTCTCACAAAGCGCTAGGAGCTCAAAAAAACCCTCTTGACTTATATTGAAATTAATTCCTCCCCTGCCCTACCCCCCCATAATCTACAGGCTGTATCTTGTGCATCTTCCTCAGGAAAAAAATGCCCATTAATGGTAGTGGCAGTTTTTCTGTACAATTCATATACAATAGGGGATCTGAGGGCACACTGGATGAACACCACTTTGATTTAACCCCTCTTAGCAGTATATATTTAGCCTCTCTTAGCAGTATATTTTCAACCTCGAAAGCCCAAGCAAGGCTTGGTCTCCTAACAAGACCTGTTTCCCACTGTTAACACGGGGAGCTCAGCTCAATGCAAACATCTATACTACAGATGTTGGGTGAAATGAACCCAGTGCATGCTGTGTGGCTGCAGAAGCATGCAGGGTCTGGAAGGGAGCCTGGAGATGACTTAGCCCAACGTTCTTGTAGCTGATCCAAGAGCTGCACAACCACCTCAGTTAAAATTAAGGGATCTTTTCTTGTAATGCACCCACACTTGGTTTCAATGTACAAATAAAAAGCCTCGGGCTCAGCTTCAAGTAACTCTTTGCTAAGTTTCCTTTCATGAACTTGCTGCTTTTTGTGCTTGCACACATGGAAAGATGCACGTACGTTTGACACTGAGCTTTGGTGGCCTGTTCCATCAACCACTTTCTGACAGCTTATGAGTCACTCATGGTTCCCACACCAAGTGTGAAAAAGACTGGTTCAGTTTGGCCACAGAACACATCTGCACAAAGTAGTAGGACAGGGTAATGAAAACCCCACATAACATATAGTAGGATCAAGGAGGCAGAGCTGAGTTTACTGGGAGTTCATAATTCTGAATTTTCTGTTAATTGCTGTAGGAAGCAGATTTGACTTTATTCGAGTCCTTAAAGCAATTTTGGAAGCTTAGCCAATTGATTTTCCTTTGCATTGCCAGAATGGTGGATGGGGGCCAAAATGGGAATGCAAATGAGATTCCTCAAGCTTCAGGACTGCATTAGGAGAGCTTCTCTGTCAGTCACAGGGCTTGCTGCTTAGCTCTGGCAGCACTAGCGCGCCGTGCTAGTTTTGTTATGTTTTTTAACAGCGGTCAGCACTGTAGGCAGATCCTCTGTACTTATAGCTGTGTGTTGATAAACCAACCTACCTATTTCATACACTGCTCCAGCAAAAACCTACCCACTCGGAGCTAAGCCGTTGCTGCTGGTTTTGGCCAGAGCTGCTGGCAGGCTGCCCTGTTATGTATAAACATGTAAAACATGAAAAGATAAAAGACTGCCATGTGCCAGATCCCTAATATAGATGAAAACTCGATTTCCTACCTCTGTGTGGAAGGAGTTGCTTTTCTTCTGGCTTTGGAAGCGTTTGCAGTTCAGTAAGCTGCTGTTACACGGAAGGGGATATGCTTTCCCACTATGGTTTTGATAGACTTCAAAATGCTTTTCTGGAGTAATCCGTGGCTTTGCCAGCCTGAAACTCAATAAACATGGTTTTAAACGGACAAGGATTTAGTGGCACTGCTGTATGTATCATAAATAAATCTCTTTTGATTTATTAATGTATGAATGAAGCCAGGGAGGATTGTCCAATATTATCTGTCATCATTGTATACAATCCCTGATCTATGGACCTGGCTCCTTACTTTGTTTCTCAGTTGTGGCTTTGGTGACACTAGCAGAGTCAGGCTGGCACTACAACCAACAATTATACACAAGAGGAAAACCGGACCCTATTTGTGTCACCAATTAAGGTCATAGGCTAGGGGTATTCAGTAAGCTCCCAAGCCCAGGTGGGAGCTAGTAGGCAAGGCTGTGGCAACATTTATGTCAGACAGGCTTATTTGCATGGGTTTGGTAGTCTCCTCTGTATGTGTTAATCTTACCACATGAGTAATTTTCCCGAGACCTACTGAAATGAAAACTGAATGTCACAGTATCCGTTTGGTCTGTACATCTGTTACTGGTGCTCTGGTTTACATAATACCAGTGAATTGCTGTGCAGTTTAGAGGACATACCACACTTCTTACTGCAGATTTCAACGTAGTTGCCACATATCTGAAGCTAAGGAGAGAAAAGGGAGGACCCAGTGGACATCCCTCTGCCCTCCCCAAAAGCATAAAAGACATTTATCATTTACACAGCCTTAAAAATCCCATCGCTGATCTACCATTGCTTCAAAATCTACATTCATGACCACAAGTTCTGAGAAATACCAGTTCCACAGGCATGTTACTGCCTGGATTTGCCAGGAATGGAAATGAGAGTAAGGTACAGCAGATTTTGTGTCATCAGCAGTGCTTTAGCATATCTGCAGTTGGGAAGAAATGTTTGGATGCATTTGTGTCAGAAGAGAAAAGCAGCAATTACTGATAGGGAGTCTCTGAGGCAGATCCAAGTGGGTCATCATATGAAGCAGACTGTCTCTGCTGTCAGATAAAAAAAAAACCGAACATATATTTGAAAGAACCGGGGATTCATGCAGTGCCAGTTAAGTGTAATGCACAGTAATCAGACACTCAAGTAAGAAAATCTGCTGCAAGGAAAACGGGCAACAAGTTTCAGTGGGGAGATTGGGGCTGCAAAAGCCTGTTACAAGTGTTCTTGCTCCCACAGATGCACTGAAAAAGAAGAGACAGTTATAGTAAAATAAGCGTGGGACTGATTATCTGGACTGTAGATCAGAAAGTGCTCCTTATGCAAAATTTTTCTGGCTAGAAATCCATTAATCTAAGTGCAGGAACTGTAACTGGTTTCACAGTAAGGCTTGGACCTCTGTGAAATCACATGTAAATCTGTGATTAACAGATTAATGGAAGAAGGACTTCCCATTGTGAACCAGATGCTGAGTTTGGGGAATGACTCCTACATGTCCTTGGCGAGACAGGAAAAACAATACATCCACATAATTTGTTTCTAATGTGCTTGCTATTGATGATCTGGTGGTGAGGACATAGTTATTCCAGAGCTCAAGCCAAACAAACGCACAGCAATGTGCAGGCAAGAGGGTTTGAGTAGAGCAGCACCATGGCGAAGAATTGACCTCACTAGTAACACCACATGAATCGCTATGAGAGAGAGGACAGGTGGAAGAGAAGAGGAGGTCAGCTGAAACCATCCCAGGAAAAAACTCTACCTTACAGACTGAATCTAATCAAAAGGACAAGTGGACATGCACGGATCTTCCAGAAGACCTCTTCCGATTAGCAGTCCGGAAGCAGGGGCTGGAAGTTGTGTATTTGGCAGTTGACATTTGCCAGGAGAGACCAATAAAGGCACTGCAAGAAAGATACTTCTCTTCCACAACACACCCACAAGGCACATGACCTGAGAAGAGATACCTTTTTTGTATAGCCCTATTTATAAATCAGGATTCATCAAATTATCACTTGAAGAACAGGCAAGATACTACTGAGAAGCTGCATGACAAAGATTACTGTCCCACACATGAACCCCTCTGTTTCAGTCTCACCAAAGACCACTGAGGAGAAATTGAGCTTCCTAAATCATCACGGGAGGCTACACACAGACATAGTAGTTCTCACATTCTCCAGGACAGTGGGACCAAATCATCACTCAAGGCACAGAAGCCTTGTACAGTGCCTTGGATTCAGTGATGCTGTACTGCATGGGTGCATTGGAAAACTGCTGTTGCTTGGTTGGGGTTATTTTCTGAAACATAATCCTGGGCAAGACTGACAGTAATGACCATAATGAATACTCCCTGAAGAGTGGCTCTCGGGATGAAACACTGCTCAAAAGTCTTCCTGCAGTGTCACAGTGTTACACAGTGTCAGGAGCCCTGCTATTTACAGACGTCCTGTGGGATAATCATGGGGCTTCTCACCAGAAACTGGGATTCCTGTGTTGCAGTGTGGCAACCAGGAGCTGGTGCCGCTGGGCACTAAGACACTCTCCTGTGCCAAACGTGGATGCAGGGAGAGCCAGGAGACTCTTGTCATGTACTACCATACAACAGCTACCAGCACTCAGCATGGCTTGAATGGGGGCTTCCAAGTGGGAAACTCCTGGAGGAGACATTCTTGGGCACAGGACTGGCTGTGCTGGGTCCAGCCAGCACTGTCTGGATCCTAGAGGGACACACAGGCAACATGAACTCCGTACAACAGGACCACAAACCAAAGCCTCCCTCAGCCTTGACAGTATCTTCAAAATGTGGGAAAAAAATTGAAAAAGGATACAGTGTCCTGGTTTCAGCTGAGGGAGAGTTTATTCTCCTCATGGTAGCGAGAGTGGGGCTGTGTTTTGGGTTGGTATTGATGACACAGAGATGTTTTTCATTAACTATAGAGGATTTCATTACTGCTGTGCAGTGCTCACACAGAGCCAAGGCCTTTTCTGCCTCTCGCACCACCCCGCCAGCAGGATGGCTGGGGGTGCACAAGGAGCTGGGAGGGGACACAGCCAGGACAGCTGACCCCAACTGGGTTTAATATATTAAAATCAGCAGCTGTTGCATACTGGAATAAGCGCTGTTGAAATACTTTCTTACCCAGTCACAGAATAAAGCCCTGGCAAATTCATCAAATATGAAGAAGTCAGCTACTTGAGCAGCCAGAACACCTAAAAAGTATCTTCTGATGTTTTTCAGCTAGAGGAAAGGGGTGGGTAATCATTCCTGGCTTTAATAACTTGATTGCAGACAGGTACCAGTGAAGGTTCTACAGCAAATAAATAACAAACCTGAAATACTGACTTCCCACATTTTAAAATTAGTTCCATTCTGTATCAAAAGTGTTTGGCACAGATTATGATCAGGTTGTTTTTCTTTTTTACTGACATTATATCAATCAGTACATGAAGGATGTAAAAATCAAGTATTTGGATGAATGTCTAATAAAATAAATAGCATATATACAGATTTTGTTTTGAAGAAAGAAGTACAAAGTAGGGAAATCTATATATGACTGCAAAATTACCTATTTTAATAATTTGAATGCAATAGAAACTTCTGTAAATGAAAAGAGCAAAAAGATGAAGAACAAAAAATATTAAGGTTGATTATATCTACCGGTGAACATTCAGTTATGCCATGATGGAAATTTCAACTATGGATCCAAACCAGAAAAATTGAGTACCAGAGTTTCCTGAAAAGCTTTTGCCTATAGAAAAGGGCTTTTTTTCCTCATACAGGATGGGGATCTCATGTCATGGGACTATTTCTCAGACCAGAGCTTTAAAACACTAATTATTGCAATGCTGAAGAGAGGATACAGGTACATACACATACACACAGGTAGATATGTTGAATACCTGCAGGTATATTTTTACCTGGCTCGCAGCTCCCCAGTTACTCTTTGAGACAGAAAAAAACCCAGGTGGACTGGGGATGAGCAAACCACATTCCCCACCTTGTTGGCAGCCCAGGGAATCAGCCAGGGCCCAGAAATGACCCTGTGTGGTGGGCTGACCCTGTCATATATCAACTTGCTTTGGTTTTATATGTGTACAGAGTAACTTTCCAGTCTTAGGAGTAACTGTGGGAAGTACCGAGAATCTGGAGAGCAAAAGTTAATATCCCGATTTTCTTCTTCCAGATCAACAAGATTACTTCCTTACATAATATCCCACCGTGCAATTTACAGAACAAGTGCTGATGATTAGACTGTATGATAAAACAGTCTGAACACAGGGTTTGAGGAAAAACAGTAGAAGTTGCCGATTCCAACTGGGAGACTGCTCCTTAACAGACATGAGATCAGCTCAAATTCTGCCAAGAGGGAGGAACAGGAAAGCAAAAAGATCCCAAGGTGGGCTGTTACTAGTATGGATTATTTGCCTTGCTTTAAATTTAAGACACATTTAACAAAGGGGATGTTTTTAGATAGTCTTTGGAGACCTTAAAAAGAAATCTACTGTTTCCTATATTTTTTCCTTGCGATTAATTGCTGGGGACTCCTGGGTTCTGCTGCAATAGCAGTGAGCAATACACACCAGCATCTCAATGTTTGTTTACCTACCTGTAAGCTTGGGATGGTCTTCCTAGTTTTTAGTGTATTTTAACTATTTGACTGTAGAGCTGGACGCCAAAAAATGCCTGAAAAATGCCTCCTGTGCCATTTGATTGCCTTTTAAGTAAATTCTCCCAAGCCTCCTTAGTGTGGCAACCTCACTAATTAGGTGGAAAGGCAATCCTTAATTTGCTCAAGAATGTTCAGTGTACTGCACCTTTTCTTCTCTGCAGTGCTCCACAGCCTTGTCCCTGTCACCAGTCCATACAGACAGCCCTTGCTTATTGGAGAGGAAGGATACGGACACCTTCTCACATTGGATATCTGCGTGGAGATGCTTTTACCCAAACCTGCTCCTTGTGATCCTGGTTTCACATCTGTTAAAGTCATAGGAACCTTTGCATTGAGCCTGATTAGGAGGTGCAGTGAACTTGGGCTGCTTGGGTTTGGGTTGTTAATAGGCTTTCAAAGCTTCACCAGCACTGTTGGATTATCAGGTGCTGTACATGTGTATGGAGTTTCAGGCAATCAGCATGGGATGACACAGAGAGATAAGTTTTGCTTAAGTTAATCCTTTGAAATATCTCTGAGATAAGAGGAGATACCTGCAATCTTAAGGTAAAGGTTTTCTAGGCTCGTTGTCTGAAGATCATATGCATTTATGGTCATAATACATAGATATTCTGAACTAGTCCCTTAGCAGCATTAAATTTCATAGCTGCTGTATTACAAAGCTTGCTGTTCAAAGCAGCCTGAATTATTAAGTCAGGAGTTAAAGGGCAGTTTCTCTCAAAAAAAACCCCAACCAAACCGACAAACCCAGCAATACAGACAAATGTACTGCAGAGAACCAGAAACAGTTCAGACAGACCTTGAGAAAGATTAATTTGGTGTAATTGCCTTGTCAGAAATAGGAAGGGAATGTCAAGTTCATGTAATTTTCTCTTCCCCCTAAATCAAGAAATGGAATTAAGTGAGCCTGATGCAATCACAGCTCCGGTTTGGCCATGATCTGGCAGCACCAAGCAGTGACAGCTATAACCTCTGCTGTGCATACGGCCCTGCCACAGCACAGGGAGAGCTGGGAGCAGCTCCAAGGAGCCCTGCATTGCAACTCCAGTGTGAAACAGAAGGAGAAGTTGCTACAATTTCCCTAAACATTTTCCCCTAAAACCATACCTGCTGTCTCTCTGACGCCTCCTTACCAGAAACTGGTGCTCTTTGTAGTCCTTATGGTGAATGGTTTTGATTTTTAAAAGCTCCAGGTAGTCATTGTACAGTGTAATTTTCATAGTGCTGTTTGGATGCCCGAGTCAATTCCTTCCTTTTCCTCCTTCCAAAGATACCACCTTCACTTTCCTTCTTGTCCACTTGTATCTTTCTTTCCTCTCAACACTGTATACACCAAGCACTTTGCATGGTGGCGTAACATTCTGTAATATGTCAGAAGATATGCACAAATATTTACAGTAAACACACACACTGTACAGCAGTTTTCCTTGCCACTGGCCTGAGTTCACCCTCTAGTTAAAATTAAGATAAATTCTGTATTAAATGGAAGGGCAAGAGATGCCTTCTGAACATTGCTGCCATCCCAAATTCAAGGCAGAAAGAAACTAACCGTGGAAAGAAGGCGGGGGGGTGGCCCTGTCAGCCAAGGGTACGAGGTGGTATTTTGTGTGGTGGGGATGAACAGAGGCCCACAAGCTGTGGGAAGATGATTTGGGGAATTCTGCACAGACAGAAGTCATTATTAGGGAGCAAATAATGCACGAGACACTGATCAAAGGTGGTGGAGAGTGGTATGGGATGAAGTTGTGGATGACTGCTCAACGGAAGCCATGAATTTGTCAAGTCTGCTTTCAAAATGGCAATCCTGCTGCCCACAATGGACAGGCAGTACTCACTGGGAAGTTCACTCTTAAGAAAAAGGAAACCAACATCCTGCCCAAGACAAACCCAAAGACCACAGAAGTAGCGCTCTTCCTCTCTTGGGGCTGAGCCTCGTGGCGTAACTCAGCTCGTACAGCCTTCCAAACTTAGCGGGCCATTCATCTGTAATGGTGCACACCAGCATTTGCATCACAGCCTCAGGTGACACTTAAATTTAGGCCTTTTTGGGGATTTGGAGGCTACTGGAAGAAATTTGTGAATTAGGAACAGGAGCGCAGGCAGCCAGTGGCTCTGGAAGCAAGGCACATCTGGCAAGTGTGATGTGGACCAAGGGATTTGGTTTTGATGCTCCAGCTTGTACATAGACAGAAGCCTGTGTGATCAGGGCAGCCTCACTGCAGGAGCAGGAAGACCCATCCTCAAAGGAAGTAAGCCTGACTGAGTAACCCAGGAGGATGATCATGGTCATGACTAATGGGAAAGAAGAACCACCAAATAAGCCGTGGTTTAGCACAAAATCATGCCTGAAGACAGGTTTCAAATCAAGACACCAAAAACATGAGAGAAATAGCGTCTTCAGTTTCCCATACGTCAGCTCTTGATGACTGGGTAATAAACAAGATTTGGGATTTCTCAAGTAGCTCACACTGTTTAGCTTAATAAGGAGAGACTGCTAATTAGATCACAGGCTGTAAATATCTATCTACATGTGAACAGAAATCTCATCAGTGAGGGCTCTTCAAACTAAAAAGCCCAACTGACTAGCTGAAGCTCTAAACTTAATCTGAAAATGGCATGCCAAATCTGAAAAGTGAGGACAGATAATCATTACCAAGCTATACTAACGCTGAATTTCTTGTTTCTGGCAATCCATTAGAAACCTGTACCAGTGGCTACAGTGGATTGCCTACATCTCAAAGAAAAAAAAACCCAACCCTCCCAAAAACCAACCCCTAACTGCTTTGAGTATGTTTTTCCTCAAAATACATAGTTCTAACAAGATTTTGGGAAGGTGGGTTGTGTTGCAGAGATGCTCACCCTACATAATCAAAACTCCATGTGGTTTATAATCTACAGATCCCTGTTTTGTGCAGACTCATCTTTCAAGGTGCTTAGCTGGGTTTATCACAGGTTAAGGGGGTAAATTTCTGTGGGAACTGCTTGTCAAAATATTGGCAGTCCCTCACTAAGGCATCCTTATTAAATATAGCTCCCTTTGAAACTGCCAATGTGTGTGAGACCCAGAACTATGCAGACCATCACTGGCAAAATTACAATGTTCTGTAGAGATACTTTTCTCAAGTATATATATATATAACAGAAAGAAACATAAATCGGTCTGCAGCTGAAATTAACCATCACATCCATCGACTCTATGGATATAAACCTGGTAGTTTACACTAAACAAGCATTGCTCCCAAATTCCCACCTGTCACAAACAGGCTGGGCTAAACAGATCATACTGTAACAAGAGAATAGATTAAATTGGACAGAGAGTGAAGGGAAGGCTTAAAAGCTTGCTAATCAGTGTTTTAGAAAAAGAAGAGTTTGAGCAGAGGCTGGCCAGTAGCTTAACCCAGTCCCAGTATAAGCAAATAGCCTCCTGTGGTAACATGGATGCTGCAGTTGCACAGTAAGATGGACTAACAGCACTGCCTGGTCATGCAAAGTGTGAACGTGTCTGAGATCTGCCTTAATTTGTAAAAAAATCAGGGCAGAGATCCAATTAAAAAAAAAGGAGAGGTTTTCTGTCCCTGTTCTCCCCAGTGTGAGGCATGGAGAAGTGTGTTTCTTCAGCCAATCTAGAGCCCAATGTTTTGGGCAAGTGTACATGGTCATCACATACGAAGCATACGTCCATGTATATAAGAACAGACCACTCCATAGGACTGCCGGGACATGGAGTGTGCTCCTTGGGTTGTTTCTACACCTTATTTTTGCAGCTTCTTAGATCAGTACCAGGTTTGGCCCCTTCCCTTATAAACAACATGTACAGCCCTCCTCTTAGTATGGATTTGGTCAAAAGCACACCATGCTCAGCTTTCTGGGAAAGGGATTTCACCTCTGTATTTTAGGGATAGGGATTTGAAGTCTCAGATTGAAGTCACTTCCCACGCGATTTGCTTTCAGACTTGAGGCATTATCGATTGCACAGCAAGGTTCAAAATCAAATTAAATGCATTGATTTGCTCCCAGGAAAAATAGTGTACAAAAGGAGAAGCTGTTTCTCCAAGTGAGTCTCCTAAAATTAAAACAAAACAAACTCCCATTGCTTAATAAGAAACTCTTGCTATCTGACAGAGTCTTTGTCTCCAAGAGGAGAATTACTTTCAGCTTTGATTGTGAGGAATACTAGCAGAACACCTCTCGTGAGTCACAGCAGGTAAGCAGCAGTGCTAAAAACACAGATAGGATTTTGCTAGGTTGCTGGGATGGTAACAAAGGTGATGTTGTGATGCCAAGGAAGGTAAAAAATATGCACATTTTACAAATTCAGACAAAAACGTGATAGCAGTCAGATTTTGGGAAGGAACATTTCCACTCGTTGTATCAAACTGAAGCTTGTTTTCTACCCTACAACAGCCTGATATATTTTGGGATATTTTCTTACCAATCTCTTCTCTCCTAGGAATACAACCAAACTGTCAGCTTACGGCATTCTACATCAGCAGCCAAGGAGAGAACAGAGAATAAGACATTCCTACCAGCTTCATTTGCAAAACTCATATTAATCAAAATCAAGCACTGTGGTACTTTTAAGCAGCCATGGCTGCTGAACCCTGGAGCTTTAACTTGTCATTTAAACAGTGGGGTTACTGCTTGTGTAAGCAGTCGTGTCTGAGCTCTCCGTAATTTGGGAAAACAAAAATGTGAAGTCAAACTCCCCTTTTATTTCCCTTATTCTGTCTCAATTAGAAAGGCTGTGATTCCCAGGGTGAGACCCTGCTGAGTAATACCACCACAGTATTTGCTTTTCATTCAGCACAATTAATAGATGACTTGCAGCAATCTACAGTAGTGTGGGTGAGTTCCTGCTCCCTGCTGAAAACCTTGCCCCAGGTGCCACCCCTGCCCCTTGGAGCAGAGCATGGGTTCCTTAAAGCACACCAGTGTTAGGGACAAAGCCATACTTCTCTGGGGGATGTAGGAATGCCTGCCCTGGCTGCCACAAAATCCTGGTTGGAAGGAGCTCTGGTGGGAAAAGGGTCAGCTGGAGATGGTTACCACTGCAGGCAAGGGACAGTCTTGTTTTGGAGGAGGCCTCAGTAGGAGAGCATGCCTCCAGGAGCTGAGCATAGGTGTGAGGAGAAAGTAGGGTTACTGAATTAACACATACTGGGTAGAAGGGAGGTTCAAAGGGTACGCAGGGGAACAGTGGGATGAGGGGGACAACATCACTGTGACCTAAAGAGGGAGGGGAAAATGCACACAGCTTGTGCATACACCCAACCCAAACCCTCACTCTTTATCCACCTTCTGTCCCAGCTCCTTCAGGCTGTACCCTCAGCTGAGGTAACATGGGGCACCCAGGCTGAAGGCAACTAAACTTTCCTTTGCATGCTAGCAGGGACTCTCACTTCAGGAAGCATGCTCCCCCGGGGGCCCAAATTGAACTTTAATCGACAACTGAGGGGCACTGTAGGGGTTCTGCCCTTGACTGGAGCATCTAGGAATTGCTGCAATGTAAACAATCATTTCACAACATTAATGTAAGCCTGTTAGATTGTAGAGTTGCATATTACTGCTTAACATCCCTGGTGTAAGGGCACTTCTGTGGAGTCTTTCAGGGGCTTTGATTGGGGTGGGGCTAGATGACATCAATATGACATTTCCTCTGGTGGTAATAAGGTTTGCATCATCTACAACCTAACAGATCTATATGGAGGATTCTGCATTAAAATTGGTTGCTATTATTGGAGGGTCTTCTGAGACTTTCCCTGCTTTGCTTTGTAAATATGGACACAAGAGAAAAGGAAAAATGTATCTGAAAATTTTCATTGTTGTCTCTAATGGGAGTATTTTTTCTTTCATTCTGCTTTAGCTGCACACCATTTTCATCCTTTGCAAAGTAGTTTTAAGATACACAGGCTAAAAAGGGCAGAGAGCATATGTTTTTATTACATATTACTAGTTACTGCAGAGCACTAGTGATTTGGCTAAATTTCACAGGTGAAACATTGACCTCAGCAATAATCCTCTGATGATTTTGTTTAGCTGAGCAGAAGAAAAACCATCTGATGGTGCAATATTGTTGGTGTGCCCCCTTTCCGTGGGATACTGTTTTAGTACAACCTGCAATGAGCAAAACTCTAAGTAATCCTTGGCTTGACTTTTGGTCTTACACTTGAAGGTCACAAGCCTTGGTTTTGTTCGATCTGCTCACAGACCTAGTTCTAACAACAGTTGATTTTCCCCCCACAAGCTCATCTGGTGTCTTATCTCTTATGTCCAGGGAACAACACTCCCTACTACTGTCATGCTGCTCTGTTTAGGAGGTTTTGTAAGATATTGAGAATAAAAAGCCATACGTGACTTTGTTAATTAATAAAATAAAATCTCACACTGTGCTTATTAAAAAAAACCCAAACAAAAAACCCACAAAATAGAAAGGTCATATAGGTCATCCTCATGCTCAGAGATACTGAAGGGTTGCAGGAATCAAAGGGCACCAAAACTATCATACTTGCAAAGCTGATGGATGTCATTGACTTTTTCCTCACCTATTATGATTACTTTCTGTTATTACCTATCACAGTGCTGCAGATATTCCCAAATCTGAGTGACAAACTGAAAAATCATACTGAACTGCAAGGGCTGCAGCAGTAATCAGTAAGGTCTGCCTGTTTTGCATTAAAGCCATTTTGCATTACAACCATTTCTGTGGCAGATTAATGACTTTCTTTCCTGAGTTATTTCAGCCAACTTGGTAAACTATATATGCACATTCTCAAATCTGCTTATTTACAGCACTGAATGGACAACTCCATAAATGTCTGTCTTAATTCTGTGGTGGCAGAGGCCACTACAAGTTGTCTTTTATTATTTATTTAATCTGTGACAGTGATTTGAGCACGACGTCATAAATATACAACAGCAGCAATAAGAAGTGTAAGCATTTATCAGTAGCTGGAGACCAGAGAGTCTGTGCAGGCACTGTATTGTGTTACACACATAACATTGTATTGTGTTATATACATTTGTAAGATTTCTCCCTGTGCATCCAGTGAGTTACAGGAATCTTACTACAGAAAACCTGGCTGTAAGTCTCAGCAGATCACTCCTCCCCAAAACAGCAGCATCAATTTGTACTACTACTCACAAATAAATAACTCGCTGAAGAAAATAAATATGGATAGTAGAAATGTCTGAGTGGAGGCTGGGTAACAACCCACAGCAAGGCTTGTATTCTTTGCTAAGAACCTGCCTGTTTACCATGTCATAAAATGCCTGAATGCCTCTTGTCATATGTTCTTCCCTAAGTGTCTCCTAGTGCCCAGAGCTGGAGACAGGGTATTACGCTAGGCAGACCTTTGGTCTGACTCACCTACATGAGTTTACCTGTTTACCACATTCCACACACCCCACCTCCCCCAACCCAAGTATATACACCTTTGATGGAGTAAAGGGTTAACTGCCATTAGAAAATTGTCTTTCAAGAGGTTTTCCCAGTCAGGAAGGGAACAACTAGACCAGGAGTAAACAGCAAGCAGGACGTAAAGGATGTTGGTGAGACACAAAGCAGACTAGAAGCAAGCCAGAATAATCCCAGGCCCTGGGCATGCTACATGATGGGTAGATAAAAACTGAGTCAGTGTGAACCAGAAGTCAGTAGCCAAAGCCATGAGGCTGCAAAGGGAACTTTGTCAGGGGAGGCTGTGGGGACAAGGCAGATCAGGAGTCAAGCCAGCAGTGCAGGCACAGGTGCATTTGGGTTGCAAATTCTCCTGCTGCCACCCCCTGCTCTGAATATAAAGGTGCTCATATCACCTTCACCATCTTCTATCTCAGCAGAGCTTTGATAAGAACAACCTTTCTCTGTCAATCATTGTACAGTCCCTGTCCCACAAGCAAAGGGGGCAGAGGAATCCAGTTCCACACTTATCTTGGCCTTCCCTGTGGTATTTATATCCACTTCACAGGGACAGAAGTGTGTTTGGGTCAGTGCTCAGACACTGCTTAGTTTAGGGTTAAACATACTGACTTGTTTTGCTAACAACTCTACCTTTGAAGAAGGGCTGAAGGACTGATAAACAGCATGCTTTCCTAAAAAGAATCCTTGGAGAAGAGCTGAACAGCTGATAAGGAGGAAACATCCAGCCCCAGCAGGTGCCAGAGTTGGGGCACTGCCACAGAGGCCTGATGTCAGCAAAAATCTGCAGTAACTAGGGGAAAGGTAAAGGTGGGAGGGGGGATTCACAACTGATCACCCACCTAATTGAAGTGCTATGCAAATGACACACACCCCCCTTCAAGGAGCATGGTGCATTAACTATGCTTGACCAATAGTGGATGATGCAGTAATTCCTTACCAGTGTGCAAATTTCAGCAGGTATTCCTAATCCCATAACAAGATAGGCAGGTTGTAGATTCTGCATGTTGCAGATTCTGCATGTTGCAGGCTGGCTTTGTGGAATTACCACCTCACAGCCATCTCTGTGCAGATGTGGAATAAATCAAATGCCTCTGCTCTGTGTGTATATTGGCCTACTCCATACCAAGTAGTGAACCTGCTTTTGGGACATCACCTGAGCCACCGAGCAAGAGGAACATTTCTCCTCAGAGCATGTAGGTGAAATCATGGAGGGGTCTGCAAACAGGAATTTTGGAAACAGCCCCTAGTGAAGGTAGAAGTGCCTTCATCACAGAGGAGGCAACAACTCTGCAGCACTTGGTCCCAGCATGACGAGCAGCAGAGAGAACAAAACCTTGGACCATCTCTAGTCATGGCTCCTCTGAGGAGTCACAGTATATATGCTTTGCTTACTCATCAAAGGGCAGTGTGAGCTGAACAGCTAGGAAGACTACAGAAAGACCAAGGGAAAAAATAAGTATAATTTGTGCTCCAAAAAAAAAAAACAAACCCAGAAAACCTCACAACAATCTTGTGATTCTGTACTTGTCTAATAGGCATCAGTGATAAATCTATAGCCACACTTCCCTGAAAGCCAGTCTCTTTTTCTTCATGTAGCACATATCTGAAGAAAGATGAAAATGCAGCAACTCATATCCTGCTCTGAACCTGCTATCCTACTGCAAGGCATTACTTTGCAGGAGCTAGAATGGTCCTTCCACACATGTAGACAAAACTCAGTGAGGTTTGAGACCAAATATCTCAATTTTGCTGAATCTCTGAGTCATAACCCTTAATGAGGTACAGGCTGTGTAGCTGCAGCTCCCTGAGCTGACATTAAGGAAAATAAACATTTCTCTGCGAGGAGCAGAGCTGAGGAAGCTTGGTTTTCCAATGGGCTTGTGTCATACAACCCTACTCTCAGCATTTCAGAGCAGATTACTGCAATTCATCCTTTTTGTCTCATTTCTCCAGCCTCTCTCACATCTACTAGCCACTGTATTCCATGGACATGCACATCCTACCTCCAACCCCTTCCCGTGTGCCCGCATACTAAGCCAGAGGCGGTTTCTGTTGTGGCCAGTGCCAAGCCACTGAGGTGCTGATCACTTGGGCAGGATGCACCTGGTAACTGGCCACTCCGCAGGTCAACCAGAACCAGTGACTGCTGGCACAGGCTGCAATCTTTCAAGAAGTGTGGGGAGGCACACCTGGGGGCCTCAGTGTCACTGTGTTTGCAATTTATCTCTCAGATTTGGATGAAACTGGTCAGGTTGGGGGGGGGGGATGGGAAGTGACAGATGGTGTGATCTCATCAGGTTTAAGAAACCTGTGTAGAAAGTCCAGGAGGTTTTTACAGTTGTGGACATGCAGCTGGGTAGTGCCAAGGCCCAAGCCTGCCTAAGAGTATCTAGCCAATCTCTCTGGTGCTCTTTTGCCTGTCTTTTCTAAAGCTTCACTGTCCACAGATCCCACAGACCTCTGAAGCTACAGTTACACTGTCACCAACAGCACTGCTTTAAGCTGGCTCAGTGCTCCCCAGTAATGCTGCCCTCGTCTCCCTCTGTAACATCCAGCCTCTGGTAGCCAGCCCCTCAGGCAGGGCTGACTCAAGTGTCTGCACAGTCAAGTGTGCTGGAAACTGACCTGACTCCAGAAAAAAACAATTTTAAAATAATAACAATTCTTTAAAAAGCCAGAACAGGGTAGGCCCAAGTGGCCCAGGTACAAGAGAGTACATGGCAGTAGTCACTTAAGCCAGGACCACTACTAAGTCATTAGCAAACCAACACTCAAAGCTCAGGGAGGTCAAAGCCAGCCTAACACTGACACTAGTCATTCACTCCAAAGAAGACAGGATAGCAAAGATGTCTCTGAGCTGCAAGCATCCCTGCACTCCTACAAGTTCCTGTACTGTGAGAAAACAAGGGGCAAAGGAGCCTTAGCAGAGCCCATCTGCCCCCTTCACACATAACCATAGCAAAACTCTCTCTGGCAAAGGCAAAGAAATACCACCATAACCAGTGACTGAAGAAAGATGAAAAATCAGCACATTAGCTGCCCTAATGCAAACCTAGCACTACCCATTAGAGGAGAAGAAAAGCAGCTGCATTTCTACCTGGCTTCAGAGGCTTCCCAGGGTCTTGTGACAAGACACAAGATGCTGTAGAACCTTCACTGTGTTGTACCCCAGCTACTAAATGAGAGGCTGAGCTTGACCTCAGACTTATTGCTGCAGCTCAAAGCATAAGCACTCACCTCAGACTGCAAAAACTCTGTATAGCCACACTCAAGCTTGATTTACCAGCCTGCCACAGTCACTGCTTAAATTAGAGGTGATTATCCTCAACCAGATGAAAACAATCAATCAATGAACCAACAAAAAACCCCACCCCAAAACCCAAACAGAAAGTCCAGGGACTTCTTAAAACATTTCTAGGAGTGGGTGGTAGGGAAATGAATGTACACAGCATGTCTACCTCCAAGCAAAAGCTACTCCTCAGTGGAGGTTTGTGCTAGAAGTAAGTCTGATCTGAATGAGACATGAACGCAGGTATGTGTGTGAGAGCACAGAAAAAAAGAGCAAAACAAGGGTTAAAAGAGCAGTAGCTCTGCCAGTACCACAGGACAAACTGACAGCAATTATATACTAATGAAGGTGTTTATGCCAAGACCAGAAGGCCTGTGCTTAGATAAAACCACTGCTGGGATGTTTTCTCAACAGCAGCTCCCACAGGAAGAAGGTAAAAGAATTATAAGACGTTGCATGGGCCATTTTCTTGATGGTACCTATAGGATAACCCAAGCTTGGAAGTAGAGGCAAAGCTTGTGCCAACATTGATGGAAGAATAAGCACAATTCTGAAGCAAAAGGGTCATACTATAACTGTTGGCTTCTAACAGGCGTAAAAGGCCTGTCCAAACACAATTTGACATCAGCAATGAAGAGGAACTGATAGCCTCTGTCTCTTGTTCTCTGAGTTATACACAGGTGGTCCTTGGCCAGACCACTGGAACTGGGTATGAATGTAGGGGGAGAAACCCAGCCAAAAATGAGTAAGAATAAAACCAATTTTGTTTAGTATAAAATCCCTTACATTTCCCTAAGACCTCACTTTGAGCTCTGCTGCACTGGTTTCCAACACCTGAAAGTGTAAAGACAACTAAATAAAAAGGTTCATAAATCTGAGACCAAATCTATTCACTGTCTTGTCCCCTCACTCGTAGTTTTATGATCTCCTCAGTGATTACCCTTGCAAGCTGATTTTTCTGTTAGCACTTTATACCTGGAGTATCTGAGGAAGTAGAAACCATTTCAAAGTGGAAAAGGTTTAAAAGTCAGCAGCTTTCCGAGTCCATCTCTTTCATTTCCCAGGTATTCCCCTTCCTTCTGCTGCTTGACTAGAAGGGGTGGGCCTTGTCCCATGTTCCTGAATCTCCTCTCTAATCTCAAGTATAGACTACTGTGTTTGGAAAACATCACAGCAATGAGGTAAATGATCCTTTTCTCCTAAGAATTTCACATTTCTGCCTTCATCTGGTGACAACAGCAAAAAATGGAACTGCAAGAAGCCAGATTTCCATCAAGATGACTGAAGCATCAGGCTGTGACATGTCAAATCTCTCTGAAACCTTCTTTTAATTGCCTTTCCAAGCGCGTCCTGCAGAATTCTTTCTTATGTTCAATGCCTGTTCAGTTTTGTTCTGAACCTTCCTAAAGCCTTAGTATCCACGGTAGACACAATATACAAGATAGATAAAAGACACAAACTCAGTTTCTTGGGGTATCGGTTATTTTTCTTCACTTAATAGGTACAGAGCAATACTAGATACAGTGGCTCTTCTCTGTTCTTCAGGAAGATGAGATTCAGAGTCATTAGAGGACAACTGTGGTCTTGCTGAGCATCTTCCCATCTTTTAATGAGAGGTGTGAAGGGGCTTTTGCCCTGAAGCAGTTAAAGCAGAGACTTGGTATGACTGGCAGGATGATGGCATTTAGCAGAGCTCAGGATGGATTGAGACAAAGCAGGAGATCTCCCCACCTAGGACACACCGTGCTGTGCCCAGTTGCTCACCAGAGCGACCCACAGTTCCCCGACCTCTCCACAGCTCTTCCCTCTCCCCTCCTGCCTTAGGGCAGCCCAGAATTAACCACCATTCCCCTCTTGTTGAGAGAACTCTTCCCTTGAGAGAACTGCGCTCTCTCTCCATCCTCATTATCTTCTTGAAGACTTTTGCAATCAGCTTGTGACCCTGCAGTTTCCTGCCCTCTTACCTGTAAATCTAAGCTAAGGGCTTTTCCTTGCTGCCCAGTGGACTACAACAGTGAGAGGCTGAGCCAAAGTCCAGGCAGAAAATCACCTATGTGAATCCTTATTCGTATGCCTCCTGGGAGACTTTAAGCTTTATATTTGTGCTGTTGCAGCTTCTTGTAAATAAAAATATTAGGTGCAGGAAAAAAAAGCCCCCCCTGATTCGATCCTGGCCTTTTCACAGGCTTGCTTTGTGACTGTGTATAACTGGACCCATCAATGCCCCCCTTTATCTACTGGTAGGAAACAATACGTGTGCTCTTTGGTTTGCAGCCAGCATGAGGTTGCAGAAATGTGAGCAGCCTGGTTAAGGAAAAGGCTGTAGAACTGCAAGCTGGTGGCTCACAGTAGTCAGAGAGAAGGATTGTTTCATGGCTTTACGTGCCGAGTGCTTTGTAGGAACAAGTTCTGGCTTTGAAAAGTGCCATCTCCACTCACAAGTGGAGTGTTTCTGTCACAACAGTGACAGGCCTTCCAGAAGGAGTGGCAACTTTCACATTTTATCCTGAATATTTATGTATGGATGACAATACATCACTTCAGAAGAAAATGTTGATGTGTGTCATTAAATAAAGGTGCAGTCAGGGCTGTACAACTTGGCCAAGGCATTATAGCTAATGCCTCCACAAGGTGAAGGCAGTTCTACCTCCTTTTACCTGACCCTGGGTACCTTACAGAATAGTTCAGCTGTACAGTAGAGTTACTGAGTTCTCATAATCCATATTACCACTCTGGACTGCACAGTCACCTTTGATAGCTATTGCACTTCTGGCAAAACAGAGACTTCTTTCTCTCCCACATTATGAATGCTCTCCCACATTATGAATGCACTTCTCCAATAATTGTCAGAAGGTGAGAACTCCTCTGCATCATAAAGGACAGATTTATCAGCACTCACATTTCTGGGATAATAGGATGGATATAATATTTCTTGCAAGTGTTTTACACCATGTGTTATCAAGCCCACACAAGAGGAAGTTGCTCATTCAAAATATCAGAGGCATGATGTAGGCTTGCTGATACAATGAGAAACATGTCTTCTACGTGTGAGGGGCTGGGTTTTGTTTCCTTTTTTGAACTGCCAAGTAACATTCACTTGCTAAACTGGAGAGGTCTGGACAGAGCAGTTTCCTGCAGCTGGATTGTTGACAGCTCTGCTTCTGTAGAAATCACAGGTGATTGGCAGGAGATGGATGCAGCAGAGGGTCAGTGACTTAGCCAGAACACGAATGTGCTCTGTCTCATTCCCCTGCATGGACTACAAAGAATAACCAGGTTATCTCACATCACTTTGCCATCCCAGATTTTATTTTATTATTTCATACTGGTGTTTCTCAATGTTTTTTAATGGAAAGGCTTCTTTATGCTTTAAGAAGAAAAAAAAAACCCAAAAAACAACATCCCAAGCACTGGACAGGATCACAACAAGGACATTAATTTCCAGCAAAGCTAAAAAGCACATATTTTCCTTTCCCCCCACTTCTGTTTTCCCCTTACTGGAACACATCGCTCTATGCATGTTTTATTGTCCTTCAAATAAGCTCATCCCTTTCAAGTTTGGGGTTTTTTTAATTGTACCACCTCGACACATTTTGATACCAACCAGTGGCCTGGTCTGAAACCACTGATTTATTCAATTCAGCTGCTTCACAGTTTGGACACTAAGACTATTAGAATATTGCTCAGAAAGAACCTCTGCAAACCTCTCACTCTTCTCTGAAGAAAACGAGTACTTGGCTGCCCCAGCTCTCATCAGCATCACAGGAAACTTCCCCTTAGAGTAGCTGGGTTTCATTTGTGATCGGTTGAACTGGAGCCTCAGTCTTCTTTTGCCACAGAAAGATCATTATTATTTGTATAATTATCTTCTCCATAGAGAAGATAAGCGTGTGTGTTTTCAGGTAAGAAAAGTTAAGAGGGAACCATTATATAATCCCAGAGTGTTTTCTCCATTTAAAGTAATTTTTTCTTCTTCAAAATGCATAATTAAAGCCTAGAAAAACAGCATCTTTGATATGGGACGGGAGTACCAGTCTTATAATTTGGATTTGAAAAAAAACCCACAAACCAACCCTCAAAACAGAGCAGAGGCAAATCACATACAGCACTGCTGCCTGTTAGGGAAAATCAGAGCCATTTCTGGCAGCCTCAGCATCCTGCTGAGCTGGATGACGCCAAGCAACAGAGACACCAGGCAGGAACTTTGATACCCAGCAGGATCGGGCTCTCTGCTGTCCTATCAGTTGGGTGGGCGAATCGCTGGGGCTGCTTTCCTCCTTTCTGGAAAGGGAAAAGGCTGTGTTACCGTGTTTGCCAACATGTGAATGCAGACCATAAAACCCCACTCTTGAAGTGCTCTTATTGATTGATGACGGTGTCTGTGGTGTGCACCCTGTTCTGACAGCTATTTCTTCTCCAGGGCTGCCTCAAAGCTGATGAAAGGAAGTTAAATGTGAAACAATGGTAAAACTTCCCTGCAAAGATTTAAGAGTCTCCCATAAAGGATTCCTGAAGCACAATGCCATCAAAAGCTATGGCTCTCAGAAGAAATCTTTCTACCTTTTAAAAACACTTCTATGGGAGAAGGGAAGGAAGGAAGGAAAGACAGATTTCAAATATCCTTGAATGGAAAGTCTGCCAACCTCAGATAGGGCCCAAGAGTAAAACCCTGTGAGGGAGGTACTAATGGGACTTCGGTGCCCCAATGTGGAAGTCACCTCTGACTGCAGGGCTCACCTTCCACAGCTCCACCTGCCAAGCATGGAGTCTCTCTCCTTCCTGGGTGTGCCAGTGTCATCCTGAGATTTGTCCTGGGTAGATTTGTAGGGTTTTGTAGGATGGACACCTAGAAATTGCTAGGAAAGCATCACGGTTCCCCTTCAACTTAGCCCATTGCCTCCACCCAGCTCATCACTGGCTGTCCTGGCAACTCTTGCTCAGCTCCAAAGGTGGAATTTTCAGTTCCAACACAGCATCATGCCCTGCAGCACTCCAGGTAGGGCTGATGTATGTCCCTTGCCTGGAGAAAACAGCTGTCTTCCCAAGACACTTCTTGGGGCAGTGTGTCCTGGAGGAGTCCTGAGCTTCGCTATAAAACCATTAGGTCTCTCATCATCCTTTTCCTTAAAACAAAGCAAACTGCTTAAAGTCTTGTGCACTGTGAGGACAGATCAATTCTTTTTGTTTTGCCTTTGCCCCGAGTTGGGATGTTCAGAGTTCATGTGCTATTTCTCCACCCACCTCAGACACCACCATTCCCAACTTTCCCTGGAAATAAGCACAATGAGCAACTTCTAATTTGCTTTCATCCTGGGGAACAACAGTTTTCTGCTCCCATTCCCACTAGCCAACTTGCCTTTTGCCTATTTGAATTCCTCCCTGGTACTGCTGAGAGCTAAAGGAAAATACTAATTTCACAAAAACCCTACACCTCATTACATAACAGCCCCACTTCTTTCATTTTTCTGATGTCTGAAGTTTGTTTTGGTTGGGTTGGGGTTTTTTTTCTGGTTTTGGTTGGTTGGGTTTTTACTATTTCTATTAATATCCCTTGCAATATCCATCTCAGCTTGATTCTTGGCAATTTTTGCTTTCTTCCTGCACTTCGTTAATCTCAAGCCATCAATCTTGCCATAGGCTGTTTTCTCTTAATGTCTGTCCCTTGGCTGTTACTCTCCTCTGATGACCTTAGCCTTTTGCTAAGCAACTTTCCCCATTTACTTGGATCCAAACTTCACCTTGTCATGAAATCAAAGTCTCAGAAACTTTCAAAGCCCACTCTGCAGTTAAGCTTTTAAGCACACTGCAACAGACAGCTTCACAAAGACTGGGCCTTGAAAATCAAAAGCATTGTTTATATGTCTTTTATTCCTTTCATTTAATTTGAAGAAATGACTTCATCCAAAGTTAATTTCTAAAACCAGCACATTATTATATTCTTATTTTTTTATTAACTTAAAACTTCAACGTATCCACACCTTTGGTTTGCCTGTGGCTATGTGGGAAAGAGGTTGATTTTCACTTCCCACAATATCTAGGAACCAGTGTGCACTTAATTTCACAGGTTAGCAACAGTATTAATCCAGAAAAGGCCAGAGAGACCTTTAGCTGTATCCAGGTTTAAATCTGGTGATAATTACCTTTTGGTTCTTCTCTAGTGAAGCCCAAAAATTTCTTCCCTGCATCCCCAAGGTGACTTGGCTTCATGAACGGCTTCATTCCTTGCTTCTGTACTTTCTGCCCCATTAAAGAGTATATTTTATCTTCCTCTGCTCCCTTTGGAAAGCAGTAAGACGACACCTGCATAGACAGCACCATCCTACTTGTCTGTTTTTCAAGCAACCCTAATTCCTGCCTCACATACAGAGATTTTGTTTTCAGATTCAGGTCAGAACCTTGTCAGGCCTAGGAGTGCATCTTCTGAGGGACACTGGGAGGGGAAACAGTCCTGCTTGCTCAAGATACACTTCTTGGTCAGCTTCTGAGGGTGGAACAGAGGGACAGGAAGGTTACTTCAGGATGGTAGGAACAGAAACAATTCCACCTTTGCAATTTCCTCTTGTAAGGAACTGCAGTGAAAAAAAGGGGTTTTCTGTCTGTGAGTTTTGCAAAGCTGTAAAGATCCTCATTGCCCATGAACATACAAAAGAGATTTTCTATACTCTTACAATTGTGATGGCATTATCTGGAGGGAAAAAAATCTGGGCTAGATGAAGCCCTGGGTAAGGGCTGTAAACCTCAGCTGAAACTGAACTGTTTCACACTTCGCTTTACATGTACTTTTTTTGGTGAGAATTTTCTATGGGTTTGCATATTAGATTAAATCCCTCTGGTTCTCACTGCATATGAGCTCTGCTGATTTCTTATCATATTGGTACAGTTACATCAGTTCCATAACTGCTCTGGAAAAAAAAAAAACCAACACAAAAATCACTCTGGCTGTGAGCACTTGCGGAGCTACTGGTGGAAAGTCTCTTTGCCAGACTTACCTTTGTTTCTGGGCATCCCACAGTTTTTACCCCGGATACATCTGTAGTCACAGAGCTCTCAAGAGGCAGCACTGAATTTTAAGAATTGGAACGAAACCTGGTTAAAATGGTAACCTGCATTTCAGCTTGGGAACCCATCTGTTTCTGACCACTCTTTGCTCCTGTCATCACGAGCGATTGTGCTGTGTCCTGTGCCTCCAGGCTGTTAGATGTCTTCTGGCATCAGATGCTTGGGTACAACCACAGCATGTTGCAGTGAGCAGCAAAGACTCCCTCACTGAACCTCCATACACCCACCCCTACCACCATCAGCTGGAACATTCACTCAAAAATACTTAAAGCAACACTTTTGTAATGTATGTAATAAAGCAGAAGTGTTAGAAATTAAGAGGGGTGGCCAGCAGGGACAGGGAGGTGATTGTCCCTCTCTACTCTGCCCTCGTGAGGCCCCACCTGGAGTACTGTGTCCAGATCTGGGGGCCTCAATACAAGAAAGATGCAGAACTGTTGGAGAGGGTTCAGAGGAGGCCACGAAGATGATTAGAGGGCTGGAGCACCTGCCCTACAAAGAGAGGCTGAAGGAGCTGGGCTTGTTCAGCCCAGAGAAGAGAAGGCTGTGGGGGGACCTCATTGCAGCCTGCCAGTACCTGAAGGGACCATACAAACAGGAGGGGATTCAACTTTTTAAAGGGGCAGATAATGGCAGGACAAGGGGGGATGGATTAAAGTTAAAGGAGGGAAGGTTAGATTAGATATTAGGGGGAAGTTTTTTACAGAGAGAGTGGTGAGGTGCTAGAACAGGTTGTCCAGAGAGGTGGTGGATGCCCCATCCCTGGAGGTGTTCAAGGCCAGGTTGGATGGGGCCCTGAGCAGCCTTGTCCAGATAATGCGTGGAGGTTGGTGGCCCTGCCTGTGGCAGGGGCTTGGAACTCTATGATCCTTGGGGTCCCTTCCAACCCCGACCATTCTATGAAATAGCGCTTATAAAGCTGATAAGCATCTTAGTCACCTGCTCAGTATCATTCCCTCTTCAGTGTATGACCCCCTCACCCAGTTTTGAATTTACATGTAACCATCCAGTCAGTGAAGCACAAAGTTGAGCTTTGGATCAAAATCATGAGTTCAGACCTAAAGTTTTTCATAAAGATTTGGTAGCAAGAGGAATTGCTCAAGCCCTGAATTCAGGGTTCAGGACTGCATTTGGCTCTGGCTGAGACATCAGCTGAGTTTTGACTGTTGCTGGTTTCGTCCTCATCCAACTTGCAAGGCAGTCTACCCTCACTGTCATTCAGGATTCCTGATCAATTTGCATGTATGCCACTTTTATTTCAGAAGTCTTGGTACTGCACATGAAAATCCTACTTTAGGCATGTGCTGGGTGTGGGATACAGGCAGAGTTAGTGGCTGTTTCTGCCACAGACAGTCCCACAGTGTGGTCTTGAACAGGACAGTGTCTCAACGTCTTCAAAAATCTCTGGGGTTTTTTAGATGACGATGCCTCATCCCTTCCAATTATGGGCGTCTTCACCTGATTTCAGGGCCTGAAGCAGCTCAGACAAAACGTTACTGAGTGGAAAAAAACCTGCAGCATGAAAAAAACCCAACCCAACAACTCACCACCAAAACAGAAACACTGATTTCATGACTACACCGGATAGCATCTAATGACCACAAATGCCATCAGACACCGCTTTACACCTGATTTCAGATTAGCATTCTTGCTTAATAGGAGTTGCAAGCCACTGAACCTTAACAGAAGCAATCAAAATGATCTTTTCTGGGGACAACCATCAGCAAATGTTTCAATGGAAATACTTTGGGCAGTTTGACTCTCTTCCTTAGAAAATGTGTTCTCTGGGGAGGAACTGCACTCAAGATGTGCAGGAAAAGCAGCGGTGTACTCTGAAAGCCACAGTGTCACCAGCCCTGTGGATCATGACTTTGTGGTAGTCACGGCGCTCTGCACAACAAAACAGTCCCAACTAAAGCACCACTGACTTACAACCAGAGGAAAAAAAATCCTCCTTTTCTTTGTGGTCCTGCTAGGAGTGACATGTTGAGGTCCGTTTGGCTGGGATGCTCTCGGAGCGCACTGACGTGCGTGGCTGCTCACCACTGTTTGGAGCCAGGGGCTGACAGACCAACTGATGTCTCTGCAAACGCCCAGCAGCAGGAGGCTGTGTCTGAGTGACTTGGCAGCTGCCAAATATGAGTGGGTCAAGCCATGACCCCTTATTCCCTTCCTCCATGGTCTGTCCGATTTTGCATACCTCTGTCTCTAGCTGTCTCTATCAGACTCAACTGTCCACATCTTTTTCACTACTACTCATACAGCAATTGCTCCACAGGTCTCTCCAGCTCTGCCACCTTTTTCTCTGACTTTTCTGGTTCTTTTTACATCTTTCCTGTGATGATATCAGCAGGGCAACATGAACCTTTCAAAATGATTGGACATTCTGGGTCTACAGAATGGCAAAACCTCTCCCTTTATTCCCTCGTTTCTTTCCTGCCGGTTTTTAATTATCCATTTGCCTATTTGACAGCTGCTGTGGATTGAGCTGAAACCTTCTTGAACCTCAAGATAAGTTTTCCTCCATGGTGGTTCTTCAGGGCCCACCACTGTGCAAGCAAAGTTATGTGCACTAAAGGTAAGTGAGCTGCTCTGCCCTTGTGAACATTGACTGTCACCCATTAATTTATCCTCAAGCTGCTCAGTTCCATGAGATCTTTCTGTAACTCTTCCCAATCAGTTTTGGTTTTGATTGTTCCATGTCACTGAATGTTGTGGGCAAGTTCTGTCACCTTCAATGAAAAAAAACTGCCAGGTAACCCATGAGCCTGGCCACCACACATCCCTTGTACAACCTTGAGTGGTGACCTTGCTCTGTTGTGCGGACTGACTGGTACTCCTGCCCTTAGTTTCTTGTCTTTAAGCTAGTTGCTAATCCATAAGACAACCTTCACCCTTATGAGAACTTGGTTTATTTAAGGAAGAGACTTCACCAGAAGCTTTGAGGAATCCAAGTATACCGTGTCTACTGGATCAGCTTCATCTACGGGCATGCTGAATCTCACAAAAAACCCTAACAACAGATTTATGAGCCATGATTTCCAAGCTGTGCCAACTCTTCTCCATTATTTCACATTTCTCCATATGTCCACTGATTTTCTTCTTTATAATGCTTCTCACAAATGCCCCTCAAATGAAAATAAGATTTATGAGCATGTAGTTCCTTGGGTTCTTCTAGGGACCTTTTCAGAAGTGAGCATCACGTGTTCCACTTCCCCTAACTAAACTTGAGGTGAATTTAAGCAAAGCCAATTTAAACAGTGGGTTATTTGCCACAGTTAATAGTTTGGCAATTTCCTATCAGAGCTGCTCTGAAGCTCCTGCATGAGTGCCATCTGGTCCTGTTGATCTGTTGTAATCTGTTTTATTGGTTTGTTTTAAAATGGCTTTTAATATCACTTCAGTCTGAGACCTTCCATCAGACTTGCCCAATTAAAGTTTTCACTATGGCAGCTCCACTGAACCCCTAAATTGGAGCAAACACCAATGCAAATAATTCCTGCCATTGCTTTGCCTTCCTTTTACCCTTTGATCATTTGTCAGCTACACCGAGTTTCTGCCAGTGACCTTCTGTTTCTGACATGTTTGAAAATTTCCTTATTAGTTAACATGCCTTTAGTGTGCTGTTACCAAGAACCTTTTTATTACCTATTGCTTTGTCACAGCTTTACATTTCCATTCCCAGAACAGGTGCTCTCTTACATTTTTCTCATTTGCACCTTCCCCTCTATACTGCAAGATCTTTTTTTCTTCTAGTTTCCTTTACTTTGCTCTTTCCCTTTGCCAACCCTGCAAGTTTTCTTTTCAACACATAATAATTCCCTACTCTGAATTTTTCAGTTTGTCTTGAAAAATGTCCGTGGCATCTGCAAACATTTGACTTTTTTACCTGCTGCTTCTAAAACGTTTTCTCATTTATAGATGTTTGCCCTTTCTGAAGCCCCACACAGTGACCTTTGTGGTTCGGGTTTTCTTATTCCCGTGGGCTTGCTGAATTGGGGTGCGCTGTGGTCACCGTGCTGAAGCGCTTGGGTGATACTCACGTGCACAGTAACGCTCTTCTCATGGCTGAGGTGAAAACCAGGCGCTGGTTTCTCTCAGCTGTGTTCTCTGCCTAGCTGCTGCAGCAAGCAGTTGTTTGTGGCGTCTGTAAATGTCACCTCTGCCTCGTACTTCCTCCTAGCATTTACCCACTCTGCAGGACATCACCGAGACCTCCAACCTCCTCTGTTTTCTGCCGTCTCACGCTTTCCTGTTACCCTTCTCGCTGCTCAGTCAAGGTCAGCAGGCTGGTCAGGTGGCTGAGAGAGTCCCTCTGTTCAATATTCTTCCCTTTCAGGCACAGTATTTCTTACCGCAGGGATCCTCTGTTACCTGTATGCCACAGATGACTTATTTACCCGGTTTGACTCCAAGCTCTTGTTAAACACAGAGTAGCACAACATAATCTGCTATTCCTGTATCAGTCACAGCCTGCAACTGTGCTATCCTGGGCTCAGCTTATCTTCCTAGTTGCTGCTATGTCAATTTCATCAACATAATCATTTAAAAGTCCACCCATTTAAATTTTTAGCCTCTACCCACTTACACTTTGGACCTCCAGCTTTTATAGAAAAGCCAGCACATACCTGTTCTTGGCTTTGATGATCAGGGTTTGGGGGTTTTCATTCATGACTGCTCCTTGCTGTCTCCTTCATTAAATTAATCATCTTCAGCCCCATTTCTTTTTTCGTTGCTGTGGTTATTTTTCCAAAGTAGGGGTGTAGCTGAACACTAGATATGGTCAGGAAAGATCTTCAAGTAAATTGAGAGAGCTACAGGATGTTTGCTCACTGATGTCTAAAAAAAGCTGGAGAGTGCTCTGCCAGTCCCTGGCTCCTGCGGTGTGAGCTGTTACAGTTTTCTGCTATTACTTATTAATTAGTAGCACAGAACTGGGAAAAATCAGTCATGTCAAGAAGCAAACCAAGCAGGATAGCTTTTAAAATGCTCACTCTGTATCCTCAAAATGGACCACTAATGAAAAACAGCTAACAAAGTATAGATGTATCCCCAGGGCCTGGGCTCCCAGCAGCAGAGCCTAAGAAAACCCACAGCTGCGTGACGGGGACACAAGCAGAGCCAGACAGCTGACGGTTTGATAGGTCATCAACCCTTGAGACTCAAGGCTTGCTCTGTCAGAATAGCTCATGGAAACTGGGTTGCTGGAAAACAAAAAGGATTGAACCTCTGAGAACCACATTTAACACCAGAGACACAATCACTCAGCACTTGCTATCCTGTCAGATCCCATTGCCCTCAGGCAAAACCAACCTATTTACACTTACATGGCAAAACCTACAGATTTTAAGAGATTACTTTTACTCAGCAGCAGGAACTAGTTCCCTGCACCATCTGTCGCGTCTCTGCCTGTGTGTCAGCCTGCCGCAATCCGTCATGCCACCACTATTCACCTTCCGGGTAAGAACAGCAGCAATGGACCCTCCCCCTGACCAGATGCCCACCACGATGGGGGCTGTCTAACCACAAGAAGCACAATGCCAGCCTCACCTTTCTCCCCCACAGAGTCTGCAAACTGTGAAGAGTGCAGGTCTTTCTATGCATCGGTGTACTGCAGGCATATCCTACTTACAGCTTCCTAGCTACCCTTGGCCAAATTTTTAGCCTGGAGGAGGGTGAGGGGAGACCTTCTCACTGCCTACAACTACCTGAAAGGAGGTTGTAAAGAGGTGGGCGATGGTCTCTTCAGCCAGGTGACAGGAGACAGGACAAGGGGCAATGGCACAAAGCTGCGCCAGGGCAGGGTCAGATTAGATGTCAGGGAGAAGTTCTTCACTGAAAGAGTTGTCGGGTCTGGAACAGGCTGCCCAGGGAGGGGGTTGAGTCACCATCCCTGGGTGTGTTTAAAAAAAGAGTAGATTGGGTACTTAGGGATATAGTTTAGCATAGGACAGGAATGGTTGAACTTGATGATCTTAAAGATCTTGTCCAAGCCTGTGATTCTGTGAATTCAGCACGGGATGCCAATGGCCCTGGGAAACTCCTCAAGAGCTCAGGGTGGTTGGACCATGCGAGCGCTGCTGTGGTTACTCTGCTCCTGAGTAGCAGCCCCAGATAGCTCAGGGCTGGCCTTGGTGTGGTTACACTGCACCACTGAGTGAGTGACACTCGGTGGTCATACACAGAAGAAGGATGAGAGAGGGTCAGTAAACATGACTGACGGTCATCTCAGCAGACTAACGGTCTGCTTCTTCTCAAGTTCATTTTTGGCAAAAGGGACTTGGCAGAACATGGAATGGATTCACCTGTATTTGCTGGGAGCCATTCCTTGCTGTGAGGGGAAGTATGCAGGAAAACACATGGAAGGATGTGTTATAGACAACTGAGATTAGACAAAGTCTACCAACAAGTATCATGACTCAAAAAAAACCCTCCATTAAAACCTCAGAAGGCAGCAATAAGGCAGTTTTCTACAAAGAGAGAAGAGCTGAATGTGCCCCTTAACACTTTTTTTGCCCTCCAGTAATGAAGCCATCCCTCCCTCAGACACAGGTGCTCGTGTGAGCTCCGCAGCTTGTGAGACAGCTGTCTTTTAAAGAGTAAAGAAAAGAGACAGAGGAGGAAGATGGAAACAAGGGAAGAAATAAGAGCTGACCTGAGGTTTTCTCATCCCACCCATCCCATGACAGAAATACCTCTGTGAAGGAAATAAACGCCCCCCTGGGAAGATCCCAGCACAGAGTTCTTCTGGAGTGATGTTGCCCGCAGCACAGTCACAGTTTCACATATGGAGAGACAGGCTGGACCTTTCCATCGACACAGAAGTAATGTGCTGAGGGACCTCATGGGGACCTTGAGAAGCAGCACTTACTCCAGGCTTTTGGGATGCCCTCTCTTTCCGGTGAAATTTCAACACCAAAGAGGGACTATCCCACATCCAGCAGTGAGGGGGTGTTAGGAAGGTCTTTATGTTGCCTTCCCAAACTACCCTCCTCCCAAGTGCCTTTCAAAAAGACTCCTTTGCATCTTCCCTTTTATGGCTAGACATGAGTACAGCTAATTTAGTGTCTTCCAGTTATTATTTCTCATTAGTCTTTAATTCAAGAGAAGCGACTTGCAGTCTGTTAAATGTTTTACTCGCTGCCTTGCTGGGCCTCTCACCCGATTGACTGATGGGTTGGGAAGACTTTTGTATTGATTTCCCTTTGCCCTTTTATTGTATTACTCAAATACAATGGTAATAAGATTAACTGTGACCAAGTGGCTAGCACAATTAACATGCTGGCAGAGGAGAAAGCAGCCAGGCTAGAAGAAGATAGAGGGTCTGGAGCCACCAAAGGACCTGGTTGAGACACTATTGTGGCTGTTAGCAGTTAGTTTTGAGATTCAATGACTGGTGGGAGAGACCACCTGGAAGAACCTGGGAGAGGAAAAACACGAAGGAGGAAAAGTGAGAACCCAGGGATTGGCCAAAGCTAGCTTCACTTTGCCAAAATGAGTGATGAAAGCCTGGGAAAAAGCTGCAACCTTTTAAAGATACACAAATCAGGAGGCCACTAAAAAATACCACAAAAAGGTATACACATTTTTAAACCTCAGAGCTTTGTGTCATAGCTGTGGTGGCAGAGGGAGTGTAACCCAAAAGTTTCTTAATACCTGGATGGGACAATACTGCTGACAGCAAAGGCCAAAGTAGCCTCATGGTCACTATTTCCCTGGGGCAAGGTGGGTTACTGGGCTGTTTCTTTTACCTCTGAGACACCGGTAATGAAGTCCTTCCCCATGCTGTCCCTGCACAATGTGCACAAGCACTCTATAAATTAATTCCCAATTCTAGATGTGTTTCATTAAAATAGCCCCAAACACCACACAGCTCTCGTTCCATGCAGAGCACAAAGGAAAAGGCAAGGGAACATGGCATTTAGGACAAAGGAGACAAATCTGGGGCAATTAAAATAGACACCTTCCTCCACCTTTCAGCCCAGGCAGCTGATCCACACCAGCAAAGCTGGAATTGGGGAAAAGAGGGAGAGAGAGGCTTTTAGGGGGAGACAAACAAAAATAAAGCAGCATGCTGCAATTTTCGAACTGTCTGAACAATTAATATTATTTTTCCCAGATTCATTAGTATTCTGCTCGCCTCTAGTAGCAGTGAAAAAGCTGAACTCTCTGACGTCCCCTCCACTTCAAGCTCCATCTAAGTATTTATAGTGATTACATTTTCAGGAGTGCACCAATTGCAACAGTTCTGCCATGGCCTTCGTATGTCAGTGAAGCCCCAAAGAGGGGAGAGCAGCCCAAAACAGAGCACAGTGACAGACGTATTTCCTACCAGCTCTTTCCTGAGGTAAAGGATGATTGCTCCAAAACCTGCAGCTCAAAGGGCAAGAATACTTGTTCACTTCTTTTTAATTCAGACATTGTGTGGTGGGCTGACCCTGGCTGGAGGCCAGGTGTCCCCCAAAGGTGATCTATCGCTCCCCTCCTCAGCAGGACAGAGGAGAGATGATGTTAATGAAAGGCCTGAGGGCCAAGATAATGACAGGCAGAGATCATGCACCAGTTACTGTCATGAACAAAACAGGCTCAACAAAATAATCTAATTTATTACCCAGCAAAACAGAGTAGAGCAACAAGAAGTTAAACTAAATCCTAAAATCACATCCCCCAACCCTTCCCTTCATCCTGGGCTCAACTTCACTCATGAGTTCTCCAACTCCTCCCCCTAAAGCAGGACAGGGAATGGGGGCTGTGGTCAGTTCATCAAACATTGTCTCTGATGCTCCTTCCTCCTCAAGGGGAGGACTGCTCACACACTTCCTCTGCTCTAGTGTGGGGCCCCTCCCACAAGAGACAGTCTACCATGAACTTCTCCAATGTGAGTCCCTCCCATGGGCTGCAGATGTTCAGGACCAGACTGCTCCAGCATGGGTCCCCAGCGGGATCACAAGCGCTTCCAGCAAACCTACTGCAGTGTGAGCTCCTCTCTCCAAGGGCTGCATGACCTGCCAGGAGCCTACTCCAGTGTGGGCTTCCCACTGGGTCACAGTGTCCTTCAGGTGTTTCCATCTGCCCCAGCATGGGGTCCTCCACAGACTGCAGGTAGAATCTTTACTCCCCATCATCTTCCATGGGCTGCAGGGGGACAACCCGCTTCACCATGGTCTTCTCCACAGGCTGCAGGGGAATCTCTGCTCCAGCTCCTGGAGGGCCGCCTGCCTCTCCTTCACTGACGGTGTCTGAAATGTTTCTCACAGCTTCTCATTCCTCTCTCTGGTAGGAAAAGCAGATGCTTCTTTCTTTGTCCTTTTTAACTCTGGTACCCCAGAGGCACTACCACTGTCTCTGATGGGCTCAGCCTTGGACTGCAGCAGGTCCATCTTGGAGGGGGCTGGCATCCACTCTGTCAGACCTGGGGGAGGCTTCAAGCAACTTCCTGCAGAAGCCACTCCTATAGCCCCTCCCCCGCTACCAAAACCTTGCCATGAAAACCCAAAACACCCTGCTCTCTAACGCTCTCTGTCTGTAGCTAAGCCCATATTTGAAGGCTGCCAAGCATAGCTGATGGGAAGCCATGCCAAGGCAGCTGCCCTAGGAATCCCTTTGCTTCCCCATTTCCCTTTTCACTTCCTTGCATGACCCGCCCCACACCAATGCAGCCTCAGAGATGGTGTGTGGGGCCAGGGCAACCACTGCCAGGCAGGGGTTGAAGTTTCTTTGTAAATATAAAACTAAAGAGAGCTCTGAGAAAGGTGGGAGGTTCCTTCTTATCCATATCCTCAGGCCAAGAGTTGGACAGTGTCTCAAGAGTTGGAAAGTGTCTCAAGTGCTGGAACGTTTCTCAAGAACATAACTGAAACCAGCACGGAGTTTTATGAATGAAAGCATGGTGTACAGCTTCATTTCATGAGCATTATTGTTCCTCAGAGAAAAGCAGCAGGCAGTGATTAGGGGCAGTGACAGTTTCCAAGAAGAAACACAACTCTTGCTTCTTCTGACTTTGGCATGTTTAGGACTGACTTGTGTAACTCCAAGGCAACGAGCCTGGCCATAGGACACTGTGTGATTTACAGAGTGTTCACCTTTTTTGCTAGGGTGGGAAACGTGCACATGAACACCTATGGTCTGAAGACCTGTGAGAACCACTTGCTTAGCTGAACTGTCCCCTGCATCCCTTGGAGGATGAAAGTGATTGCAACAACCATGTTTTGACTGTGAAGACAGCTGCTGTTTCTCTCCTACTTACAACACCCTGAGCACTCCCAAAACCTGACTGTGAGCCTTGCAGTTCACCTACTTTTTAAAGTCAGTTTTGGGGGTAGCATCCCAGTCTTTACACAGGGTGGCAGCTCTCCCAGGGAACCTCAGTAGAATGGAAGCCTGTGAAGATCACCACAAAACACATCACAGCAGTCCTCCAGATGTAATATTTGGCAACAGACTTTTTTAGCATTTCAGCTCGCTTCAGCCCAGAAAAATCACATTCCTTTCACCAAATAATTGTTGATTTAATAGAGCTTCTTATGCTCACTTCATTCAGCATTTTGTGCGCTATTCATTTTAGAAAGACATTCTTCTGCTCTTGGCAGATGGAGAATCCTGTAGCCGAGTAGTTCTGGATGCTGTCCCAGGCCTTTATTTCTCCCTTTTTCATTCCCCTTCTTCCCTACACCTTCCCCAGATTGAAGCAGGCTTTGCACAGATTTGGAGGATTTCTAATTTCACAGTGCATACGAAAAATAAGAGTGACTCAGGAGATACAAAGCCTACAAAGTGAGGTGATGAGTTCAACTGTGAGACTTTGAAAGCCAACGCCGCCTTACGCAGCGCCTCCATTAATTTGGTTCAACAAGTTACTGGCCTTTTCTGTATTCCAGCTATTCCTACAGACACCCAAGAGAGAGCCTAAGTAAATTAATGAATTTTCAATTCTTTCCTCTTGTGTTTTTCCTGAGATGCCCTGTTGGCCCCCCATCTCCCACCTTCACCCCCGTGAAGGCTAACTAGACTACCCTGGGCTCAGAGCTAAGCCTGCAGCCAAGGGTTTGCCAGACTCCTGTTTCCAGTCCAGTGTCAATTCGTATAGATGGCTCTGCCTGTACATAGGGGTGGTGAATTAAAAACAGCTGCTGTAGTTTTAGTCTTGGTGCAGCCACAAGGGCTCTAACTTCCCAGTTTAATACCTTTTGCACTGGGAGCCAGCTTTTCATCTCTTGTGAAGGGACACATTTCCAAGGCACTCAATGGAAAGACTCTGAATTGCCCCAACTTAGCAGCTATGCCTGTATTTCATGGATCAGAGAAACAGCATTTTCTTCAGTTGTTTTCCTCTCTTTTTGCTTCCGTAAATTTCCTTCTGGCAAACATTCCCTCTGCCCACATTTTGAGACCAACTGAGTATCTCACACATACAGGTTATTGAACGTTCCCATGCCCATTTCAAATTTCCCAAGCTCATTTCCTGAGACATTCCTTCTCAGTGCCTGCATTCCATGCACATTCTAAAATAAAAACACCTATCACCTCAATATACCTCATTTAAGGCCCTTCTCACAAGCTTCGCTGAGGTGAATATTTTCTTCAAGCTTCACAAAGATTTCTTAGGGACAAATCAATTTCTTGTCCAGTTAACTGTCTCTGAAACTACCAGCTTCTGCTTTCACCTCTTGCTACAGAGAAAAGCCATGGCAAGCCAACCTGAGAAGCTGGTGAAGGGTCTGGAGCACAAGTTCTATGAGGAACAGCAGAGGGAACTGGGGCTTTTTAGTCTTGAGAAAAGGAGGCTGAGGGGAGACCTTATGGCTCTCTACAACTACCTGCAAGGCAGTTGCAGAGATGTCAGGGTTGGTCTCTTCTCTCGGGTGACAAGCGATAGGACAAGAGGAAATGGCTTGAAATTGCACTAGGGGAGATTTACTCCTGAACTGTCTCTGTGTCTTCTCCCCACCTTGAATGTCATGTATTTCCCCAGCACTGTGAGGGGAAGTCCCACAGACCAACCACACACATCTAACTGAATCCCCAGAAGCCTACCAGAAGTTATTTTAGTGACAATCAATTATTTGCCTTCATAGCAGTTGCCCATACCTGACTGCAGGCTGAGGTTTGACCATCTGGCTTACATGACATGCCCATAACACTGTCCCTTAAAAAATCATGCATTGAGAATAGTGAAAGCAATCCTATAAGCCCATGCCATAGGCTCTGCGGGGGATGTGTGATTACCACCAACAATCTTCTCCTCTGACCTTACACACTGCAAAGAATTGCTATAAATAGAAGGTTTATTGAGTGAAATGAGTACTGTGTTATCCTTTCACAGGTAGGCTCCCAGACACTTGCGCAGATTCTCCCCTCAGAAACAGATTTTCTCTTTAAGGATGTTCCCAGGTGTTCCCCAGCCTGGGACAGCCAAGGGCCCAGTCTGTGCTTTCCTTCTTTTCCTTGTTGCCTTATTTTCTCCCACAGTATAACTTCCTTTCCTTTTCCTCTACCTTGTCCATTATGAACGCACGGCCATGAAACCGCAGTATGAAAAGCAAGGGGCAGCTGTTGCATGTGACTGGTCCCCTGTCCTGCGCTCTTCTGTGCCTTCCTAGAGTTGCACCAGGAGGTAAAGGACAGAAGGAAGAGCAAGAAAAAGCAGTGGTTTGGAAGCTACAGATGAACACCACCTGAGGAAGAATGGAGAACTGTGGCTGAGCACACTGCTCTTCAGAATCACAATGTTTAAGTGTGTTGCAGTGAGGCCTAACCGCCTACAAAAGTTGGATAGAGAGAGGGGCCCTGGAAGGAGAGCACTGTCTGGGCAGGTAATCACTAGGCACAGTGACAACAAAGAAAATAATACCCTCCTGTTTTTCTCTCTCTTTTCGAACGCTGTATTCCGTAGCCTGTAATTTAGGGAGGAGTACGTGCTACACCATACGGCCATTTTGGGGAGCTTTAAGTGTCGAGGATGCCTTCAGTTGCCTGAACCAGCCGCAAGAGTCACAGCAAGGGAGAGCTGCAGAGCCCCAGGAAGCATACAGGTAACACTTGGTAAAACGAGATACCGTTTAACCAAGGAAGCCTGTTCAGGAAGCCACCCAAAACCTGGCAGCCAAAGATGAATAAAAGGGGTGCGTGACCTGGCTCGCTGTGCACAGCCGTGCCGTGCTGCTGTGGAACACAGAACAATTCATTCATTTATAGAAAGCTGCTGTGGGACCAAGACTGGGGACAGGATGTGTAGAAAATAACCTATGGCTATTTTAAACCCTCTGCTTGGTTCCCTGCTTGCTGAGCGGTGTGCTGATGAAAAAGACCTTACTCTTGCTGCCCACCGAGGGGCACAGCAGGGAAACCTCGACAGCAAATGCTTGCTTCCTTCAGCTCAGTGTTTCATGTCAAAAAGCAGCAGCCTTAAAGGCATTACGCTTACTCACGCCTTTCAGTTTCTCCAGGCACATTCATCTTCAGCTACTCCACTGATTTTAATGCTGGTTATAGGTGTCAGAAGAATAGATCTATAGAATGTCATCCCTGTGATGACTGGAGAGTGGCACCTGGGTGGCCTTCCTTTCAGTGCAGGATCAATGAACTTCCCCAAAGACAGATGAGAACCACCAGGCCCAGAGAAGGTGACTCACTCCCTCTGCCCATATGCTCCTTGACTTCTTGCCTGAGATCAAAAAGAAGTGCACAGAAACACTGATAAATGGGGTGGGTTTTCATGTTGTCTTGTTTGCTGATGGCCAAATGTGAGAAGCTCCTGGAGCTTGTTGTTGTTCCAGGCAGTTGGGTTCTGGGTTTGCTTTTGGCTCTCAGGGCAGCCCTAGTTTTCTTTGTTTTCCACTGGCAGCATGGGAACTTTCTGGGAGCCACTTGAAATGTCCATGGCTTTCACTTCACCTTGCTGAATATTTTAGCAATGGGAAGGAGCATCAGAAACCAGCTAATCTCTATATTTTGTAGACTTTTCAGAGTTACATATATGAAGATTTCATGCACTTGATTGATCAGTGTTTATCTTTCACTGTTTAGACCAGCATCCATTGGCACAAGCCAGCTATGTAAGTACACCACCACAGCTCTGCCTCTACCTGGAGCTGTGCTTATGGAAAATCCTGCGGAGTTTCATGATTAGGCCACTAGAGAAATTCTCTCCTCTGGGAAACAAGAACAAGCTGCAATTAAACCAGAAATTAGGGGAAAAAAATTTAAAGGGCAATTTGATTTTCCATTTTGAGTTTTGACATTCTTTGGGTTTTTTTTTTTAAAAAAAAAGGTATCACAAAAGTCTCTCTTGATACATATTTTTTAATCTTAGAAGTACGGTTATCTTTTTGCTTTGGTTATTGCTTACCAGGGCTGAAGCTGAATTCATAAGCATAGGACACAACATTTGATGTCAACTCAGAGGTACTTGAAAGACCAGCTGTCCAATATGCACCACACCTGTACACGTGATCAGGTCACACTTTGCAGTACATGTGAAAAAATGTGTATGCTTCCTAAGTATTTTGGGCAATGTGTAGAACTGTGACATGTTTTGCATTATATTAAGAGGACCTGGATAACAGTCATGCCTGCCCTCATGAAAGGTAACTGGTTCAGTATTAAAGTTATCTGAAGAAAATTTTATAGTAAGCACCTTACCTACATTCTGGTTGGTTATAAGAACATTGTTTTTTCCCAGAGAGAAATTTTCTTTGTGGAAATGTAATAACATTTCTTACCAAATGCTTTGGGTTACGAGTTTAACTTTGTAGAAATGTGCACGTACTGAAAATAAACACATTAAAATGAACACAAGCACTAAGGTGGGGATGTCAAGAGTCAGGGGACATCTGCATGCAAACACCATCCTAGGAAATATGAGAGGCAGTTACACAAGTGACTTACAACTTACAGAACTTTGTAGAGAATAACACAGGTTTTGTACTTCTCCTTAACCAGCCAAAAGCCACAGGGATGTAGTGAGCAATCAGTAAATGTCATAGGCCTTTCTGGTGATGGTGGTGAACTTTGTTTTGTTTCATTGAGCTAGCTCTCCTCCTAAAGAAATGTCATTGTGTGCACTGGTATGCCTTGGCAGTATTAAAATACAGCGCGGCGTTCTGGCCCCACTAAATCCACTGGCATATTTCCAAGCCAGATTATACCACCACTGATATTTCATTTCCAGATCACAAATAAAATCCACCCAACACCGAGCAAGCCAAAGGCACCTCTGTTTTGAGTCAGACATTTTTAGGGACCTAGAAGATAAACCCACCCCAAACCTTGGGCGAATGCTGGCGTGTCAGATCTGTGCCGTGTGGCAAAGCGACGAACAAAGTCTCTTATTTCTGGGCTTGAACCACCACACACCCTGCTGATTTTCATCTGCCAGTGAGGCTCACGCAGCACCAGGGTGGTGCAGGGGTGTCCCACGGGGAAGAGGAGGGGGTGGGTACACATCCCTGCACGGATAGCGTGGTGACACTTCCGGCTCCATAAGGCTGAGCACTGGAGGAGCCGCAGTGCTGGGAAGATGCTGGTGGATAGCGGGGAAACGCGGAGATAAGCGATGAAAGAGTGGAGGGGTAGGGAGGGATGGGCGAGGAAAGGCAAAAGCACTACATAGCTGGCTTGGCTACACGAAGAGGTAAAGCTCCACAGCTGTTTAAAGCACGGGCTGGGAAGCGAGGGAGGGGAAGTGCCTGGTGTAGTCCCATGGACAGAGCATAACCAGAGTCAGTTGATGATAGCCAGAGTGAAACCCAGCAACGCGTGGTGCAGGCTCCCCGGGGGCAGTTTTTGGCAATACTGTTCTTCGTGAGGTATGCGAAGCAGGTCGAGGCACTGCATTGGGCACCGCAGCCGTGCAGCTTCAGCAGCTGCTGGGGAACTGGAAGGGAGAAGGGTTGACTTGGGAGGGGAGAGGGTGGCAGCATAGATGGAAGCAGTCTAGATGCAGCCTTTGCATTTCCAGGTTAGCAGCCATCCGTGGCTTTCTGCATCCTGGTGGTTTGCCAAGTGCCAGCACAGGGGATGGGCTTTTAAATCAAAAATAAGAACAAAAGAACATCTGAGCACACGGAGGAGAGAGCATGTTGTTAGAATACCACCAGAGGTCACAGAAGAAGCTGTTCGGAAGGTAGCCGGGCTGTACCGTCGTACAAGCTGCCAGGTTCCTGCAGTTGTGACCCAGGCACGGCTGGCAAGCGAAGCCTCCGAAGCTCATTGTGGGCAGCTTGGCAGCGCCGGGCGGCTTCTGGCAGGTGAACACGCGTGCGGTTGGCAGGGCTCTACCGAGGCTGAGCAAGCAGGGGGTATAAAAAGCCGAGTGTCTGCCCATCAGCTGGGGACGTGGGGCTGTGCTTGAGGACGAGCCCCCAGTTGCCCAGGGCTGCTTCCCTGAGGTGCCTGGCAGGGGATACCAGCGGGGGGTGGGCTGAGACATCTGCTCTTCCTGGAGCCAGGATGATGTCATCAGGGGCGATTACCAGAAAAAAAAACCCAAAAACCGACATGGGCCTTACAGAGTAGCTGATGTGCTGTGCAACTCATTATGAAAGTACTTTTCATTTCTTGGATGACTCAGCAATGAACACCTACGCTACAGTCCTCTCAGAGTGCCTGGAGGGAAAAATGGGGTCCCCCAAGAAGACCTTCAGTTTAAATAGGTTTTATGGCAGCTCCATTGGGTATTTAGGTCCAGTTAATTCCTTATAGAGCGAGATAATTTCCAGTGACACCTGGATTCCCTTTTTCCCCCCACAGGCACACCATGCCTAGTGTCTGCTCTCATAGGAAAAGTTCAGAGCAGTTAAAAAAGAAAATCACCTGCAAACTTGTGGGGGAGGTGGCACTCCTTGGCTGATGAAAGCATTTATTTTTCTTTAAATGGCAGCTTTTCCCCCAGCTGAACTCTGAACTGGATAGTGGTAGTCCCCATCCTTGGCTGGCTCAAGAGCCCTTCCCAAACACTTCAGGGCTCTCATTTCCCCATGAGAAGGGTATGTCATTGCTTTCACAGACATGAGAGGAAAGGCCTGGTTTTTCATCACTAAGTAAAGCAGACCATTATTAGGTCTCTGGACCGACTCAGCACACCAGTCTTTTTTCCCAGTCCTTTTGGATGGAGGGAGGCACTTGGGTTATTCTAATTGTGAGAAGAAACAGAGGACAGCATCAGATGACTTTGATGTCAGCCTACTTGCTCACAAGACCACACAAAGTCCTTCTTTCTCAGAGAAACCATCGAGTTTTCCTGCCAGTCGTGCTAAATCCCCTCTAGCCCACATCCTGGCCCCTCCCAGGAGACCTGTTCTTTGGGTCACAAAAGCTTGTTCAAACTCCATCCAATTCCTTTTTGCATACTCATATGCACACATTTACGCATCTCAACCCCCAAATAATAGTCAGCTAAAAAAAATATCTACCCAAAGCATTTACTCTCTACAACTACCTGCAAGGCGGTTGCAGAGATGTCAGGGTTAGTCTCTTCTCCTGGGTGACAAGTGATAGGACGAGAGGAAAAGGCTTGAAATTGCAGTAGTGGAGATTTAGGTTGGATATCAGGAAGAATTTCTTTACTGAAAGGGTTGTCAGGCACTGGAACAGGCTGTCCAGGGAGGTGGTGGAGTCACCATCCCTGAAGGTATTTAAAAGGCATGCAGATGAAGTGCTTAAGGTCATCATCTACAGGTGGACTAGGCAGGGTTAGGCTGTGGTTGGACTCAATGATCTAAAGGGTCTCTTCCAACCCAGGTGATTCTGTGATTAGATTCCTTGGCTTTTGCCTTATCTAAGCCTGTCATGTGCACCAAAACCAGTTTTCCCAGTAAACTCTGGATAACCATGTTTGAATTCAGAGTCAGCAAGGTATTCAATCAGTAAGACCACTGTGAAGACACAAGGTCTAAGCTCTCCTTTGAACTTCTCTGTTAATGAGCACATGCATCAAGAGGGAGAGCAGTGGCCCTTGCTACCTGCCAGACTGATTGCTGCTGCTAATGAACAGCCCTGATTAAAAACTGTTCTTTTCTGTCCCTAATAGTAGTCTGAAGGAAGTTCCTCTAGTGAATTAGATCTTGAGTGAAATGATTATTAGAGGGTGTCGGTAGTTGTAGTATATTGGAAGGCTGCTAAAATGGGGGCAGAGTTGAAAGTACTTTTCATTAATTTAGGGTCAGATAGTCCCTGGGATGTCAAAGTGATCTGTCACTATCTCACCTCTCCAAGGTGAGAGAGGCATCAGGATTTATCAGATAACAAGTGGAAGTAATTAGATGCTCCACTTCCAAAGACAGACAGGGCACTGGAGAGCAGCACCTACACTCACACCAAGTGTGCAGAAGGTGTGCAGGCACTGACACTTCTGTGCTGCTTCTCCCTGGGTCACCAAGGGCTTTGTGCCTCAAAGCCCCTGAGTAACACTTGGGGTACAGCACTTGGGGTTGCAGCACTTACGAGAACCTCGGACTGCCAAGAGCAATGCAAAATAAGAGACCTGAGACAGTAATGAGCTGTGGGTCTACCCCTATCTGTGGGTACAGTGTAGATCTAAGAAATGTGGACAGCAGTACTGGGGAGTTGTTCCACACAAATTCAAAGCTTTAGGAAGCAGTTGGCACATGGGGCAGCCACTATGGAGTTAAAAGCCATCAGGGAAACAGGAGACTGCTGCAGGAGATGACCACTCCTGCTCCTGACCACCCAGGGTGAGCTCTTCATGCTGGAGCTGTGCCTTTCCATGGGCTGCACAGGCAGGCAAGGTCATTGCTGCCTTGCAGGAGCTGCCACCCCTCCACTGACACCATTGAGCTGTTCCCCATGGGAACAGCTCTGTATGGAAAGAGCAAGGGAGACTTTGAGGGAGACAGGAGCAGAACCTTGGGGACATGCAGGTTAGCAAGAACCGTGGGCCTTTGGCTACAGGCTCACCCTGAGGAATGCAATGAAACCCAGAGAGGGGCTGGAGGGCAGTTTGTGAGGCTTGGTGCAAAGGGTTCAGGCACTCTGACAGTGTGCCACAAAGGTTTTGGCGTGCCAAGGCACACAGCTGAGGAGCTTTGCAAGGGAGCCAGGTGAAAAGGTTACTTCACGAACCCCATGGTTGTGCAAAGGAGAGGGAACAGAAAAGTAGGAGCTAAGCCTGACCTTTCATTCTTCAGTACAGCCAGTGCAATCCCGCTTTCTCCATGCTGGTGCAGGAAATGAGATGATGTTCTGGTTTTGGTTCTGGCCAGGCAAGCGTCAACTTCCCCAAGCAGCCCAGGTGAGCTGAGTTAGCCCAGGCTGTTTTTCACATCACCTGACATCACTCCCCCATAAAAGGGGCTGGCTGGAGAGAAGCAATTTGGTGCAGCTCCGGTCAGCAACAACTGTCCTTGTTTCAGTGCTCAACTCAGGGCTTTAACTCATGACCTCAACAGTCCCATGCTCTACTACTACCCCAGCCCTTTGAGTCCACATGTGCTCTACTGCTATTCCAGCCCTTTGAGCCCTGAGTTGGGCACTGAAACAAGGACTGTTGCTGTCCTAGAGCTACACTGAATTGTCTCTCTCCAACCACCCCCTTTAATGGGGAAGTGATGTCAGGTGGTGTGGGAAACAGCTTGAGCTAACTCTGCTCACCTGGGCTGGCTGCTTGGGGAGGTTGACTGTGGCCTGGCTAGAACCAGGCCAGACGAGTAGGTACAGACTTCAGAAAAGGAGTTCCTCATCACTCATAGATGTTTGATATCTGAGGGAAAGGTGATTAACTGAAAAGAGACTGGCCATTTCCCTCTGTGTCCCACATTTCAGGTATTTATAAACATTAAGAAGTTCCCCTCTCAGTCTTCTTTTCTCAAGGCTGAACCGCCCCAGTTCATTCAGTTTTTCCTCACAGAAGAGTCAATAGAAACATGAAAAAAAGAAAAGGTGTTATAAGACAAGGAGGAAAAGATGTATGAACTTGGGGGGCAGAAGAAGCGAGAGCTTCATCCCAAACCTGACTGCCTGCTTCAGAGTGTGGTAGCAAGAGAGGTAGGGCTGCTCCTGCAGGGCAAGAGCGTGTGGCTGAATTAGTCATGAAACTTCAAACACATATCTGTCACTTATAAAAAAAAGTTCTGAAAAAGCAGCCTCCTCATAAAGGAAACCTTTAAAACCCTTGCTTCTCCCAAAGGAGCTGGTGGGTCTGTGCTCCCTTGCCAGGCTGGGCTAAGATGCAGACCCTGCAAACACTCTAACACACTTGCTCAGGCTTTCTGCAGGAGGAGCTATGAACTTCTCGGGGGACAATAAACACCCTTCAGTTCAAGTATCGTGGTTTTGAGAGACTTTGGGAGGAGTGAGAGAGAAATGGTAGGTGGGGGACATGCCATTTTTAGCATGGAGGGTAAATCCCACCATCACTTAGAAGTCAGGCAGCAGGGCTGGGGTCGGGGAGGGGTGGGCAGCACTCCTGCCAAGTGTGGGGCCAGGCCGCGCTGGCTTCGCTCTGCAGCATAACTGAGGTGTTTCCAGCCCAGGGGCAGCACTGCTGTAACAGTCACGCTTATGCAGGGGTTAGCAGGGTGAGATTTGTGCTCCTATTTCCAGTGTCCCACGACCCTGTTTGAGAAGCCTTTGCCCACCCCCACACACAACTCTGGGTTTCAGGGTAGGCACCTTTTAGAGCTAGCCACACACATCCACCACCTGGGCAGTGAGGAGCTTCCCACACCTCAGGGAGGGGCTGAGCAGCCCAGTATTTAGGGGGCTCCCAGAGGGTCTCTGAGGAGTAGAGAGGGACAAGCTTCCTAGGCTCTCCTGAAGGCTCCAGGACCAAACTAGTTAATCTATTTGCCTATGGGCTGCTTTAGAGAGGCATGCTTCACCACTGCAATGATTCAGTCAGGCAGTTACTGCCTAGGTAATAAATCAGCAGCTGCATTATTTCTTAGCTATTGCATCATTATTTCATGCCTTACTCTACTCTGCAGGAAGCCATTTAACAGGCAATAAAACAGGCCCTGGGGAGCATGAACAACACAGCTCCACCCAGGCTCTTTCGCAATATTCCCCAAAGACAGAGCTCAGGGGACAAGACACCTCCTTACTCTGAGGTCACCCCAAAATTACCACATCCTTGATCCCAAGGGAAAAGCAGGAACATGCCACTTCTGAACCCTGTTTATCTACAGTAGGAAGTGAGGGAATCACTACCTGCATTTCTGTGAAGATCCTTTATGCTCAGAGTTGATCAACCCTGGTCAGAGACTTTCTGGGAAGCTAATGAGTCGTTAAGGGCTCAGCCAGGCCCTGAGACTGGTCTTTATCCCCCTCAGTCTCAAGTGAGCCTCCTTGGGCACAGCCCAAGAAACACTGGCTTGGAGCAGGCTCCCTGCTGCTGAGTCCTGGCTGGACAAAGGGCTCTGAGGAACCTCTGGCTCCTGCCCCACTGCAGTTGGAGGGTAAGGGACAGGCTCCCTCCTGGGCACCTCCCAGGAAAGCGTGCGGAAGCTCCTCAGGTTGATGCAGAGGAGGAAAACAAGCCTCTTGGAGATGCTTTGAGGATAAGCTCCCAAGCAATTTCTTAAATTTCTTCAAGACCTTTGTAGCCGTGCTGACTCTTGGCTGTAATAAACAAGCCTCTGTCTTTCCTCCTGGTGGCAGGGCAGTTTCTGACAAGTCTTCCCACTTGGCAGAATCACAGAATCACTAGGTTGGAAAAGATCCTTGAGATCATTGAGTCCAACTGTACCTGTCCTAAGGCACTTCGCATCTAGTTGCCTGTTCTCACCTGTGCCCTGCTTCTCTGTGTGGGCTGATTCCAGGCCCGGTAGGGAACTCCCGATAGGGAGCAGAAAGGCAGGAAGGATGTTTGCAAGGGCCCTGGTGGGAGGTCGGGTCACAGGTTGCACGGCTTCATGGCACCACTCTGGCTGAATGAGGCCTGGGGCATCTGATGTGACGCATGGGTCCCCGACAGCACCAGGCTGCTGCTGTCTGTCCCTCCTTGATCTCCTGCCACCTCCTTGCCCCTGCCCCTTCATGCCTGCACTACTCCCAGCTAAAAAGCAATCCCATTTTTAACTGAGGGTGGTTTCCAGCAGGATTAGCTCCTTGAACCAGCTCACCACCGGCTGGCTCCCTTGCCAGCTGAAGGCTCTGGGTGTGAGGGGCAGGGGCTGGTGGGGCCACTGCCACCCTGTGCCAAATCCACCTTTGCTGCTGTGTAGCTGCATCCTCAGCTGCTTTGCACCATATGCCTTGAACTAGCAGAATGCTTGGAAATTTCACCACACACCTGAAAACCTTGTCTTTTCCTGCCAATGCCACCTTACCCCTCTGAGGGATGTCCAGCCTGTTGGGGCCAGCACTACTGAGACAGCTGCTTGCTCAGACACTGAAAGAGGCTGAATTGTGCTAGTGGGGTAAAAAAGCCAAAGTCTCAAGAAATCTTCAATTCTAGGGAATAACATAGGTGACCCATAAAAGCGGGTCTGAGATCAGTTCAGCATGTTTGTTTTTACTGACCAGCGCACTTACTCTTTTGTAGTGGTAGTTTAGCCAAACTTTGCATAAATATTAAACACAGAACCACCATTGCCACCATTAGAAGTGGGCTTTTTTGCACTCAGGCAGATTTTTCTAGATCAACAGCAGAGCTTAAAACAAACCCAGGCTGAAGATGCCCAAGCAGGTCAGTGCCATAACAGCACCCTCGGCTCCTGGGACCCAGCTGTAGAATGCTGGGTACCAGTGGAGTGTTAAATTCCACCTTGGCTTCCCTGCATTTGAGGTACTGCATAAAGCAGATTTAATTGCCTTTGTTTTAGCAGGCACAGCTAATGGGTGTTATGAATAATGCCATGGCTTTCCAGCCCTCCTGAAGCTGCTCACCAGACCTGACTCATAATCCAACTCCATTCAAAAGGCTGCCAGTGCTGTGTATTGCCCTTCTGTTCTTCCCCTCCTCCCCCCCCCCATTTTTGCTTATTAGTCAAGCTCATCTTTGGAATAAAGGGGAGGGGGTGTGAGAGGGTATGGAGATGGTGCCAGCTTTTATTATTTCCTTGTCACCTGAAATTCCTCTTGGTTATGTGACCTGCAATACTATGATGCTGTGTTTGAAACAACCCTGACTTACCAGGGGAAAACAGTGGGGGAGTGGGGGAAAATTCACCATGTTTTTATGGCAGAGTCAACCAGCCTGCTCCGTGGAGAGGGGGCTTGGCTTTGGGCAGCCCTGGCCCATGGCTGGGATTGTGAATGTGGGGACTCCAGCTCCTTTCACCTGCAGCAGCGCTCCTGGGGCACAAATAGGACGAGCAGAGCTCAAAGGCAGAATCTGGCCTCTCTGTAGCAGTTAAACTCCCTGCTCAGAAGCTGAGTTACATCCAGAAAGACTCCCCAGAGTCACACGTGCCTCCTATGGCTTTTCCTCCTTCCATTCTGTTACCCCTCCCTGCCTGGTCCTGTCACAGTTCCCAGGCCCTGCCAGCTGTGCTGCTTCTCCCTGCAGGCCCCCCCAGATGACGAGCAATGCGATGACTTCGTCTCTACACCACAATCACAGCATGCAAACCTGGAAACAGGCAGCAAGAACAGTATTTTTTACCCAGCTCAGCTCCCGGGGCTGGGCCAGGGCCTTGACTGCCCCGCTGAGCCCCTGTGCACACACAAGAGGACATGCTCCTTTTTTCTGGAGATGCTCCTTTCTCTGCAACATATGAGTGCTGCGTGCCTTGCATCAATCACACAGAGCCTCCTAAGGCTGGCATGTCCCTATGGACCCGCAAATTGTATTGCTGGTGTGGGGGGCATGTGGGACTGGGTGACCAAGAGAGCATGTGACAGTTCCCACTGCTGCAGAGGGACCTGCTGGAGGCTCTGCTAGGTTTCCCTGGGAGGAGGAAACCACTCTTCCCAAGCCCCTTCTGACTTTGCATGTGCTCCAATTCTTCTCCTGAGCACATTGCAAAGAACAAGAAAATGAAAGAGCCACTGCTCATGACAGGAGAGACCTGGTGTGATTCCACATCTTTGAGGACCACAGGGCTATGAGGAGGACAGCAGCTTCAACATGTCTCCCTAAAATACCAGGAGCAGCAGCTTTGGAGAGGGAGCATTTCATGAGGAACCTGGGATCAGGGAGGTAGAAGCTCTCTGGCCCAGTTAGACCGATGATAGTATCCCTGATGAGTGCATAGAAAGCAACTTTCTAGTATTTTCTTCTCTCCCGTGATGATGGGTACAATCAGGTCCTTAGCAGGGAGACAACTTCATCATTCAAGAGCACACCTACACAAGGGATTAATATCCATAAAGCGTCAGGATTAGCCTCATATATAAAGAATCCAGTGAAGCAAAGCTAGCAACACCGGATCAGGAAGGCCTGTTGCTGTCATCATACTGCTCCTTCTGGCCTGTCACTTAGGACACTAAACCCAGCTGCAGCTGGCAGGCCAGTCCCCCTCTGATGCTGGCCTGAGATTTACAACGTAATTTACAACTGGTTTATTCCTCACAGTGAAGTTTTGCAGTGTCCCAGCACAAGCAGGATTAAATAATTTCCTTCTGGGTTTTAGGCATTCTTCACAATAATTACCTGAAATTACCCAGAGACATGGGAACTGGGGGCAACTGCAGAGGTAACACGCAGCAGGAGGGGCAGGAGGCTCAGCTTTGGGTGACTCATAGGAGCTGGTTGGGGAGGGATGTGGAGGGGAAGGCAAATACCAGCACACGAATCCCAGTTGCCAGCCCCAGTAAAGCTGGGCAGTCCCAGTTAACTGAGGAAAGAGGTACATGACCAAGGGAAAAAAAAAACAACACACCCCCCCCCAAAAAAAAAGCCCAAACCATTTAGGAAAGGAAATGTATTTTATTGAAAAAAAAAATTACATTTCACTTACACACCATGAAAATACTGAGTTGTGTGTTAAGACTTTCACAAGAAAACCACATTCTTTATTACAGCATTACTCCACGAGATGAGGCTCTGGCAGCATCTGCACTGGGTGTTTTCGCTAAACAGTAGAGCAGGGCTACATGTGCTTTGGGCAAAAACCCTAAATATTGGCCTCTTCCGGATGCTGGTCTCCACTGAAGAAGTGGCACTCATTTGGTCAACCTTGCTTTTTTTTCTGAATTAGGGAAAAAAATCTCCAGTGTTCTCTACTCGCTTAGACCTTGGGCAAACTCACAGCTACCCCTCCCCTCCATGTTTAACAATAGCAGTTCAGATTTCCCACTCAGCATACAGCCTGCTCCTTCCTGTCATCTGCTCAGCAAACCCTACTGAGAGGGACACCTTGCGCTAAGGATCACCAACAGTGAACCACAGGATCACCAGGTGGTGCCTGATTCTCCAGCGGTTCCTTCCATCACCACCTCTCCAGCCCTACGGACCCCTTCCCCCGGGAAGGCCCTGTATTCACAACCACACGCAGGCCGCAGGACAGGAGTACCTGTCTGCAGGCAGTATCCCGATGCCGTTTGATGCAGGTGTTGTCACAAGAGGCCCTCTGGGCCAGCTGTGACAGGCTGTATGTATGGCATCACTTGGCAAGGCATCTTCTAAAAACCCCTTGCCAACTAGAGACCTTTGGAGCCACAAGAATTAAATATCTGTAGGCATAAATGAACAGCGATGCCTCTTGAGTCCCCAAATAACTTCTTTTATTTTCTCTTATTCATTTGTGTGATTCCTTCCTCAGTTAAAGAGAACGGGAAGGAAAGAGCCAAACCTGGACAATTCCAAGACCTTGCAAACACTGCGAAAGTGGACTTGAAACTTTCCTCCACTGGGATCTTCCTACTACATTCCCTAGTTAGGTAACTGCTTTATCCCATGCTGTTTTCTACTCTGCTAGGCACAAGCTTCACAGAGATCATCAAGCACGATTGCACAGAACCTTTTTTGCAGCACTGCAATTCTTCTGTGGTCCAGGGGACAGGCTGGATTGGGTCACTAAACCTGCAGCTTTCTTTCAGGTACTTAGCTGAGGAGGACAGGCTTTCTTTACCAGCCTGAGTGCAGCTTTGCAATCAGGCTCTGCTTAACCAGCATCTCACTGACAGGAAAAGAGGCAACCCTCGTTCTCCCCACCATTTGGCCAGCTGCATCTTCCTAACCCCTCCCTAGCAGCAGCACAAATGCTTACCTGTTCCCGGGATGGGAAGGCTAAGAGGAATAAAGGAGATGAAAACTTCAGGGTTTTTGGCAGCATCAGTTCCCCGTTGGTTTTGCTCCTTCGCTTCACTCGTGATGGGGACAGGTGAGTACCAGGGACAGCACAAGCGATGGGAGGGGAAGGTCAGGGTGTCCTCTTGTGGCGTAGCTGGGCTGGATACTTTAGATCTGCAACAGCAGTCTGTAGCTTGTACCTTTCCCAAAGAAGAGGAGCCTAGCCCAAATCATCCGAGTAATTAGTTTTCAGCCTCTCTTGTTCTCCATGGCCTACAGATGAAGTCTAGGGACACTGCATGGCTAAACTAGGTTCCCAAAATGGGGAGGAGAACAGACACCGCGCTGTCCTACAGGGCAGCCAGGTATGCAGCACATGCCTTGAAGTGCAGGCAGAGCTGTGCTACACCAGAGCTTTGGTACAGCACTTCAAGAGGAACAGCCCAGCCGCTTCACACCAACTGCATCTCCTGTTTGCTCAGAGCAACTCCCCTGCACTTTCCCCCAGGGAAGGGTGCAAGTGACACAGCCTCTCTGCCCCACCACTGTGGGTATGCTGCACCCACAGATTCCCGGGGGAGGAAACGCAGGCACAGCGAAGCATGCGAAATGGAGTTCTGCCCCTCTGTAGCCTCTCCCCTCAACGCTTTTCTTGCTAACTCAGCAGAGTAGAAGTACTTCTCTTTTCACACAGCTGGAACTCAGGAGCTCCCAAAGAAGAATTCCAACCGATTCTCCCCTACTTTTTGCAGCAGTGGTGTTTTTTTCACTAGTGTGGTGGGGGTGCTGTCATGTGTTTTAAAAGAGACCTAACAAATGATGCTCATGGACCTCCCAGGTCAGCAACTGCTGCAGGGGGAGCACAACATTCATCGGAGGGCCATACGCCACAAACTGATTTATGTCACAGCCCCTTGCACCTTCTAGAGAGGCCCCAAAAGGACCAGCATAGAAATCCCACGTGTATATGGAGAACTGTGCTTTGGCCCTGGTCTTACACCTGTAAGGAACAGACTCAAATTACAGAGCGATGAAACAAATCACGCTCAGCCTTTCAAATGTGCCAAGAGCTTGCTTTCCGATCGAATGGGACTGTGTTGGTCACTCTTCCAGAAGCTAATATATTTAGGCATTTAAATTGAAATCACCCTATTAAAATGCTGCACACTATTACAACTGACAAACTACACAGGGGGAGTGAAATCTCAATTTTCTCCCGTTAGACCTACTCATCTATTTGTTGCACAGACACAGCGCAAGCCCTGAAGCCAGCTTGGCCAGGCTGATAAAACGTGAACAAGCTACTTTTACTCCAGCCTCTCGGCTTTGACTGTTTACCTGGTGCTGTGAAGCACTTCTAAGCTCCCCCGGACTTACTTAACTAAAGAAAGAAATCCCTCACCTATTTTTAACTTGCCTTAGATGTGTTCGATACTTTATTCCAACATAAAAAAATCTAAATTTCAGGCTTATGCTACAACTTACCTGCTTTTATGATGGATAAGGCAGCAATATTTAGGGTTTTCTTTTTTTTAAACAATAGCATCTACCATCCTAGCACCTCCCTCTACGACCAAGCATGCAAGCCTTACTGCAGCAAGAATACACCTCATAACTGCCGACCAGAAGATACACAAACACTACAAAAGCCCACAATTTCATTTGGAATTAAATCATTTGCTATTACACAGAACTTCATTGGTTTTTTTCTGCCATAGAAGTCATGGAGTTACTACATACGCTGCGAGGACAATCAGTAAGATGTGTAAACATAGAACAGGTCCACCTAATCAGTACAAAGCACCACACAAACTTCAAGTACATATAGAAAGTTTGCTCATAAATATTTCTTTGTTTAACAATTCAGCACTAAAAAAATATTACTTAAAAAGGCATCTTTTATTAAGTTAGTTCAGTTTGTCCAGGGCTGGTGGGGTTGTACTATCCCTACTACGTCACAGCCACCTGACTCTCCGTACTGCTTTACCTTCCTGGAAGAAAAGGCTATGTGTGGCTCAGACACAAAGCTTCAGCACAATCTATAAAAATATAACTCTTTGAAGACCTTCCGCTCACATCCTGAAGGCCTACGCAGCCAGCCCCCAAATTTCCGCTTCCCACCCCCACCACATTGCAAATAAAGCTTCGACACACACACACACACACACACGTACACACACACGGAGTACAGATATTACTACGCTCTTCTACACACAGAGTTTTCTAAGTAGCGATGTAACCACGAGGGTACTGGGTAAGGAGCACGTATGACGTCAGCGGTAACATATGGCACGGCCTCCTCGTATTGCTGGTTTTTCTCTGCCTCGGTGATGCGCTGCCTTGTTCACTGCTCTGCGGACGGCAGGCTTATTTCTGCTACTCGCACCGCGGAGGCACGAAGTCAGGAACTTCTTGTGGAGCGTCCCATTGGCCTCCAGGTCCGTTGCCGACGGACCAGTAAAAGCACCAAACTGGTGGCGCTGGGGGCTGTCACCTGGCACTGGTTTCCTGGTGAAGCAGATGGGAACTTTCCTAGGCTGCTCAAAGTCAAATGGCATGCTTTCCTTCTGGAAAATGTGAAAACTAGCTTCGGCACTCCTGAAAAAAACCCATCACATGCCGAGAATTGCAGGTCCCTTGCGTTCTGCCATCAACATCCTTTGCCAGGAGCTCAGGGCACACTCCTCCAGTTCCTGGTTGAACCTTGTGGCTTTACCTTAAATCTGCTCCTGCACACATGTACAGACACCCTCTTTTCCTCACTTATTTAAATGAGAACAGCTACTTTGGGGGCCGTGATTGAATGTCTCAAAACTTAGTTTCCATGGCTGGTACATGTCTTTAATCGATGTGCTCTAGAATGCTACAAGAACTGTTCACCAGTAAGTAGGCTCTCGCTGATCAGAAGCCAAGGTCTTTCATGAAGAACAGCTCTTGGAATAATCTTATCCCTCCGATTCCCAGAGGATTTGAGCAACACCCATTCAGTGAGCCAGCAAAGCCAGAGCGGGATTCAAGAGAATGGGTTGTGTTTCCACTTACCAAGAAATATTTTGGTTTCAGAGTGACCAGACTTTGCAAGTCTCAGCTTCTAAAGCCTCTATTTGTACTTCAGACAGGGACCTTCACTCAGGAGAGGTGGTTTTCTTTTGTGTAAATACAGGCCTAACCTCTACAGTGGGCAGAAGCATCCCGACAGAGCACCTTCTCTGATAACCAGTGCTCTCGTTACACTGGATACCTGCTCTCTTCCCTCTTGTAAAACACTGCACAGCGCTGATGGGAGCGCTTCTGACATGCAGGAACAATCCTTTCCTGCCCTGCAGTCTCAGATGCCCTAACCTACCCAGGAAAACAAAAATGACTCTGGGGAGTGCAGTTAAATGCTGCACAAGAAACAAACCGCAAAATGAGTCGTGGTTCTTATTCCAAGTCCCTCTGCTCAGCTGGGATGCAGGCATAAAGCGCACGATGCAGAGAGGTCCTACGCGTGAAAGTGAGAGGTGTGCAAGAGCCATGGTGCACAACACCAGCAGTTGTCCCCCCCATTAAACTTCTTTTTTTAAAAAATGAATTAAGACAAGAAGGATGCTACTCCCTTCTGCATACCGCTGTCTTACAGTGAGCTGATCGCTGCGCACAAACGCGTGCTCTTCCATTAACTACCCTTTCTCTGCTCCAGGATATAACTAAGGAAACCTTTTAATTACATCCACTTTATTCAGCAAGACTATCAAACTGTTTTTGGTTCTTTTTAATTATGAAAGGGTTAGCATATTAAAAACCAGGATCTAACAATGTGTGTGTGCACAGTATATTAGACGTAGATGCTTTTATTGCAATCTTCCTTGCCACACAGCATTGTAAAATAAATGGATACAATCACCATAACAGTCTCAGACAACGAATCGACACCGTCCAATCAAGATACAGTTAAGATACTCAAAAAGGCAGTATGAGTAGCTGGAAACCTTGGTCCTCCAATTCTGTGGTGTAACACACTGATTGTAGATTCCTTGTGCTTAGGGTAAGGATCGGCAAACAAACATTGACGTTAACAATTCATACTGCAGATCTCTAAAGTATATATTGAGGGTGAACAGCACTGATCGTAGCAGAAAGTCTTTACGTGTGTCTCCCAAAGCGGGGTGTAAAGCATGTAGAGACTAATTCAGGCCCAGAATAGAGCAGATGGGTTGCAAACAGCTTTTGGCCTCTCCTGCATGGTGGCTCCACAACCGAGTGCGCTTGCGGTAATCAAAATGGCTGACGCATACACCGCAAAGCTCCTTCCAGAAAATAGGGGCTCCAACTCAAATTACTTCTAGCAAGTGAAGAGAAAAGAATGATGGGGAAGTCGACCGGAGACAAAGCATTCGCCGCTCCCCTGTGTACAGCTGCTTCGGCATTAGCAGCGCCCTTTGCCGCCAACTTCACGCGTGCACAGGGGAGCGAGTCCACGTGGCAGTGCAGTCAGCGGTCCCTAACCGGTGAGTGCTGGATCAGTGGGTTACAGGCACCTTCCATGCTGTCAGGACGGGCGTGGAAGATTACCCCTTAGTTACTGACTCCTCTCTGTTCTTGTGTAAGCAACTGGGACCCAAACTAGTTTAGACTAACCGTTGTTCCTTATGTAAGGATCAGACAACCCAGATAAGCCTCCTCCAAGCCCTTGATAAAGAGGGGGCGTCTAACACTGCGATACTTTCCAGCTGCACCATAAAGACATTGAGATCTCAGAAATAGGTACAGGTATTATATGCAGAAGCAGAGGAGCAAACAGAAGGCTGGGCAGGACTGTGGCTGAGTCTTCAAATCTTGTTCTGGAAACATGAAAAAGTGCCATACAACTCTGAACAAATAAAAATGCATCGAAGTTTGAGTAGGTATACCTTGACATTTACAAATACCTGTTAGCCTGGTGTGACAATGGCACATTAGCCACAGAATATATTTACAGTTAATTTCTGATGTTCATTCCTGGCAAGAGATGTTAAGTCCAATTCTTCACTGAAGACTTCACCTGACCTAATTTACATCAGGTCAGTGGGAGCTGAAAACAATTATCACTTGCAGGGACTGAAGCAGAAGCAGCCAGAAGCCCACTGCTACAGATTCCAGCTTCTGTAAAAGATGAACTTTTGCCAATTTAGCACATTAGTGTTGTTTGGGATTTTTTGTGGTTTTTTATAAGCATGGATAGGTTCAGACTCTGAGGGAAGTGTGAATTACTGGGCTGGTTCTTTTGTTGAAGCAGCGGGGAAAGATGACATCTGACCCATAGGAACTGCTCCAGAAAACTTCTCACTCCCTTCCTTATGTCAAGACCTAGGTTCATTATGGTTTAACAAATGAAACCTTGTTTCTAAGGTGACTTTCAGTTTCCTGAATTGCAAGCTTTTCTATTTCAGAGAAAACCAGCCCTGTTTTCTCTCTACTCCCTTGTGCAAGTCTGGGGTTTCTAGCACCAAAACCAGTTGTGCTGTCTCACACTTACTAAAAGGGTTTTTCCCATGCGAACACACCTACAACAGGGAGAGTTTCTATGATGGGGGTTTTTGACAGTGCACACTTAGTGCTGCTTTACAAAAAACAAAATTGAAATGCCAGTTTTGAGCTTCTCTCTCCTGCTGATGTGAACCAAAGAACTTCAATTCTACACTGCTGGGATGGCCACCATATGGCTCTAAATTTGGCTCTACGCCGCGTTACGTGACTGGCAACAAGGCCAAAGCTGGTACAGGGGTGCTGGGCAATCCACAGCCCTGGCTGTAGAGGACAGTGCACCAGAAGCAGCTTCCAGGTTCAGCTTCCAGGAGCAGTTTTCAGGTCCTGTTCGAGCCACAGGACCCTAGGAAGCAAATGTGATTTACTGCACATGAACTGCTCCTGGGATTCATCTCACTCTTGGCAGTCTGAGGGAGGCAGTAGAGGTCTCGAAGCTTGGCCACCTGAAGAGTTTTTGTATGTGACCCACAGGAGCTACAAAACTGGATGCAGCTGGGTGAGGGTGTTAAGCATAATGGCACAAAGCTGGCCATGATATGTACAGGCAGGGAAGTTCAGTATGCTGATCCCTTCTTCCCAAAATGGGAATTTTCCTCTGGTAGGAATTTTATACTTCCATGTGAAATAGTCTAATTTTACAAGATAAATAAACTCATAGTTATGTTTGGAAGACTGCATACAAGACATCTTTAACCACTGCCAGGAACTGTTAAAATCCTTTTGTGTTTAACTGTTGAAGTGCATCACCAGCTACAGTATTTAATTGCCTTGGTTAAAAGCAGCCATCTCAAAAAAGGCAACTGCATTCCTGGCACAGTTGCCAAGCAAGAAGCAGCTTACCTGAAAATGTGTCAATTTTTTAACACTGATATATGTGCTAGTCTATTTGGAAGTTTATGTCTCAGGAAAGGGGAAAAAATGGCATTGATATAAAAATACAGCACTGCAAATTCACACAGCAGCACAAAGTGGTTGAGGGTGGAAGGGACCTCTGGACATTGTGTAGTCCAAGCCCACTGCACAAGCAGGGCCAAGTACAGCAGGTTGCTTGGGGCCACGTTTGGTCAGGTTTTGAAATTGTCCAAGGATGGAAACTCCACAACCCCTCTGGGCAACCTGTGCCAGTGTTTGATCACCCTCATGTGAATTATTTTTCTTTTAAAATCTTTAAATGTGATTTCCTGTAAGTCAATTTGCGCCCATTGCCTCTTACCTCTTTGTTGGGCACCACTGAGAACAGCCTGGCTCCATCTTCCTCACTGCTTCCTATCAGGTATCTATATACTCTGTCACATACCTCACATCTTCTTACACATTGGATATCAGCCATGAGCTCATCTCTCTTACTGACTGCTAGTTTTAGCAACTGTTCACATCACAAAGGTTATTATTGCTAGGAAGTTATTTCATGGCAGTGGTTACTAAAAACTGTGTCAGCAGAGTCATGTTTTGCAGGTCATTTCTGGGGTTTTTTTAAAAATTCTGAATCCATAAGAATATTTTTTTCATTTTTAATGTCAAATGCACGAGAGGAAATAAAATTGTTATTAGTTGTTCAGAGTGAAGGACTGAAGGTTGCCTCTTATATTTACTGCAAAATGTTGTTCACTTCTTTAACGTGCTTCAGAGAAATGGAAAATGAGGGATTTTAGGAATTGATTAATTCTGAAATCTCACTCTATGAAAAAAATTGGTTCAGCTCAAAAGGATAAAACACTTTTCTAGTAGGTGCAACCAATTAACTTCTACAATGGCAGAAAATCCACAAAAGTGGTGGGATACGAAGACTTCAGCAGCCAAAGCAACCCCCAGACCAGCTCTTCTGGGGACTGCCAAGCTATGCAAGTGACACCATCAATTAGGCAAGCACGATGAGGAAGGTGCAGGAAAGGTACCTCAGAGACACCCAAGAGTGAGCTTCCCCAACATACTCAGGTTATATATACAAGAAAAACTCAGTCCTTTCCTCTCACACAAATTTGCATCTCGTTACTGCAAGCAGAGCTGCAGTTGTCATCTCCCCGTGCTCTCTGAGGCAAATAAAGCTCAGCAACTGAGCCTGGGTTTTACAACACTTGGAGAAGCAGGAAGCTCAGTCCTGTACAGAAATGATATGGAAGTACAAGTGGTCAGTATCTGAAGCCAGGGCAGAGTTAATACACAAGCTTAATACGTGGCTGTGATGTACAGAAGAAATTATTAAGAATCCCATTTTGAAGCCTTGCAAAGCAGAGGTTTGAAATAAAGGTGCATTAATAATGATGCATCTCCATCCCCTCTAATCACCAGAGACTTACATTTTGCACAAACTAACTTTGTCTGTTTCACAGCATTGCTCAACATATGTGGCTCACTAAACTAAAAATACTACTTCTATTGCATTGCTTCAGGATAAGCCTGCCAATACTGCTTTACAGTAGTCAGCACAAGTGCCCTGCCTCGTTATTTCTAAATACATCCACCCGTGAGGAACAAACTAGGGCCGCCAGCTTTCAGGGTAAGAGCTGCTTTCTTCTGGCCTCACAGAACGTTTGTCCTTCTTTAAACACTAAACAAAGAAATCTGACCCGGCCTCAGGGGTAGAACTATGAACTTCTGATCAATGCTACTGAATACAGATACCATCTTATTAATGAAGGTATTTCTGGAGCAGCTTTTGGAAGAAGAATCATGTGGACACCCACAGACAACAGAAATAAGCAACCAGTGCCTGCAAGAACTGAAACTGTGCAGCTCATCACGGACAAGAAACAGGAGCCATTATCAGGAACACAAATGACACCTCAAGGTCACTTCAGAGTACTTAAATGCCAGACATCTTCAAAGTACTCCTACACACAACCTGAACTTTGTGCGTAGTTTCAACCCTGCTTAGTTTCACAGTAGCTGAGATCCTGAATACCAGAGCCTGGTAACCAGGTACCTCCAGAGGAAGGGAGCATGGAGCCAGCTCCATTGGCACTAGATGCCGTCTTGAAATAAATTTTCCAGTCAGTCAAGCATTCCATTAGCAAATTCACACCTGAAGTCTTTGGCAAGGCAGGAACACTGTACTCTCTTGCCCTGGGTCATGACACAAACAAAGTGAATTTGACAGCCATTTTGATACCTGGGAATATGCTTCAATGCACGCTAACTGTTCCATTTTTAAAACTGAGCAAGGCCAGCACATATGTTTGAGAGTGGATATCGGCCTATGCTGGGCACTATTTCATGAAAGTCAGGTTTCTGTCACAGATCTAAGGCAAATATTACAATTTACAGGAAAGAAATGAGGACATCGATACATTGTGCGTTATTGGAGACATACAGCCTTTATAACACGGTGGCTTTCACTATGATCTCTGGGTTTTCTATGTCCTTTTTGCTTTGGACCATTCTCAGTTCCAGCTGGGCTGAGTTTGGTTTGTTTCCTTCTCCAGCTTGTGCTAAAAAGATGACATCAGAATGTCATTAAAGACAGCAGTATAAAAAGAAGCAAATTACATTGTTCTGTTACTCTGCTATTTCTGTTACTCTGCTTTTCCAGCCTCCTCCCATTCCCAATTTCCCTTACTATCCCCTGCTAAAGGCTTCCAAGGCGGAAGATCCGAGTCCTGATCAGCCCTGTTCTGCACCTCTCTCCAGGAAAGAAACACAGCTCTGCTGTTATTAAGCGACACAGACATACTCTGAGATCCCACAGATCCCATCCGGATCTCCTCGGAATTAAATGACGTGGGAACTCCAAGGGGAGAGAAGAGCTAAAAAAATTAAAGAATAGAATTCGCTCTTCACATGGCCAACACAGAAAATGGTTGATTATTAGTTGATAAACCCTTCTCAATACTAAACATGTGCACTCAAAGGGAAAGTGGGTGAGTTACACTCAAAGCAGAAGCTCTCTTGCATGGAAGAACTTGAGGAAATGCAAACCCAGCATTTCCTCAAGCTCTTCTGCTACTGTTTTTGGAAAGCAGTCAAGCACAGTCAGCATGACTGTAGTCCCACTGCAAGCTGAACAGTGACATCTTCAGTTGGGTGCTGTCAAAATTGGCTTGGAGAACACAGTAAGGAAGATGTGCTGCCCAAACTACCAAACTCTCTCTAATTCCTCAGGCTGCTTCTACACGGAGGAGCTGCCTTTAGCCAGGAAGCCCAGAAAGCTCGCTGAATGTTTCTACTGACACAAATCCAGGCAGAACAGGAGGCCAAGGTTTGAATGAATTACCTTTTGCACTGGTAATGGTCCTCTGCAGAACATGTTGCATGGCCGACACAGTCTTTTCACATGCCACCTGCATTAGCACAACAGAGTCAGATTTTAGTAACACTTCTGCTGCCCAGTTTAACAGCAGTGGGTTTGAAACAGTAATTTGAAGAGGCAAACAGGACTGACAAGATGCAAACATGATGCTAGCTATGCAGTGTAGAGTTTGGGGAAAAAACCTTTTCAACTCTCTTAATTCTCCTGAAACAGATGTTGGAAACCACATACCCCTATCGAGCTCGCTATGTGCTTAAGAAACAGAGAAATAGATCTAATGAGTGATTTTCAGTGCCTAATATAAAGTGAGAGTGAAAAATATAATTACAAACATGCACACACTCTCTCCAGAGAGACAGACAGAACGACATCTCACTTGGCAAAGTACAAAATCCACATAACTGAAATCACTGTCCAGAGTCATACACGCTCAAATGTTTTGGCAAAAGGGAAATTCTGCTATTTTTCCCCTCTGAAGTGAGGGGAGAAAAAAGCCAAACCAGAAGAGAGTCTTTAAATAACAACACAGATTAAAAGTAAGAATAAAAAAGAAACATAATCTAAACTTGCAGAGAGTGGTAACCTCCCGCGCACCTTCAGGTTGTTCGGATGCTTGTGTGTCCATGCCAAGAGCATAGCAGCGAACAAGTCTCCTGTCCCAACAAAGACAGCATCCACTTTAGGAGATTCCACTCGAATCCTTTGTGTCATCTTGGTACCATCTGCTTTAGCTACAACACAGAGAGAGAGTTAAGTAACAGACCCAGCAATTAATACAATGGCTTTTACTATCATTTGAATTCCTTTGCTGTTTAGAACGTAAAGATGCTACGGCACTTTGTAAACTTTGTACCAGCTCTTTTAGGAGGTGCAACCTTTTAAAACTTTGCCAAGTTGGGACAGCATTTACCACTTAGACACTGTATGTACTTCACTTAAGAGGGAGCAGGTAGCTCAAGGATTGAGAGCCACCTGCTTTCATTTAGGCAGCAGTAGCAGCAGCAGCTTGTTCAGGAAACCACACAGTTATGGAGACTGCTGAATCCTAGATGTGGCACCCCAAACCATCATCTAATGTATCTCTGGGCAGTATGGAGGCACAAGAGCAGCTCTAGACATCAGCAGAGAATATGTGATCCACGTGCTGTACTGGAATCACCATTGGAACGACCAGACTTATTCCAGACCTGGCATGTACTAAATGCTAAGACCCACTGATTGATTAGTGGAATTTGACTTAAATATTAAGACTTTTACAGTCTCTCAGCAGTCCATAACATGATGCCCACATTTAGATACCTCAGATGAACAAGAAAATGAAGTCATTTACCATCCCACTTATCTGTGCCCTTCTCAGGTAAAAACATCCTGTGTTAGTCCAAACACACTAAATCTCAGTGATGGTATAGAGTGGGATATAAAGCAGCAGCAGAAGGACATTTTACAACCCATAAGGGGAGAATCAATCTGCTAACAGGATAGTGAAACCTTCCATAAAAGCATTCAGAACATTCAAAGTTCCTAGTTTATGCCACTGCTACTTGTAAGGGCCACTAGTCACTACTAGGGGCTTTAGCAGCCCATATCAACCTCACTTAGGACGTCCTCCACCCGTGTGCCCTCTGCCCACTTGCCCAGGAGTGACATGGAAGCCTGGGTGCAGACATCTTTCCCTGAGCTATGTATGCCATAGGTGTACCTGTGTGCAGCTCTGTTGTCCTGACTTACTGACTGGATTTTCCAGATTAATCTCAGACCTGGCTCGTCTCACCCTTCTCTGGATGGACTATCAATAGGACATGTCTATCATCACCAACCCTGTCCAGCTCACCATATTCAGATACTGTGGGTCTGTGCCCACAGGCCAGGGCAGTACTCTGCCTGTGCTGTGACCACGCTCAGATCCCAGCTCACCTTCCTTCATGAAGCAAACCCATGTTACCACTCTGATATTGATGTATAAAAAGAAGTTCATTTGGAGATCTAAGCTCCTTCCATGCACTACAGATGGTCCTGATGAAAGCACTTCCTAAAAAAGTAACTGAATTCACAAAATAGGTTAAAAGCAAGTACAGTTTAATGGAGGAGATAATGACTTACTTTTTCTGTGGCTTCCCAGAGCAATTAGGTAGTTGTTTCCTAGAGATGCCTGCAGATCTGAGCTTGTGATCACCACAGTCTCTGGTCCCATGGCATGGAGCATATCCATTACCTTTCCATGTGCAAAAAGGCAGGGATCAGTGACAGTTCAACAGTGTGTTGATTACACCCTGCATCATTCATAGTACTGAGGATTTCTGGTAAGTACCTTATTTTGGCATCTTTTGTAAAGAGAAAAAACAGTTTCTGTTCAAAAGAACTCACTCTAATTAGGGGAATTAATTGGCATCATGTTTTTGAACATATTACCAAAAGAATACAAGAACAAGTATACAGGCACGTGCACCTGAGCCAGCATCTTGACACACTTGTTAGAAAGCCAGTACCTTCAGGTAATGAAGTCTTATTTAGCTACTAATTTAAGAGTTCACAAAATTAAAGAGTTAAAAAAAGAATCAGAGGCACCAGTGTGTGTGTCTCAATCTTCTTTTCTCATTCTGTTTCAAACCCCAAATTACACCTGTAAATTGCATACCTTTGCAGGTATATTTCCACTCTGTGTGTTCCTCACTTCAGCTCATTAACAGTCTACATCTGACATCACAATTGGTTGCTACAGAAGTGATTTTGATTTCACAGAAGAATTACTTCAATAATGAGTTTAGCATAAAACACAGATAAAATATTAATTCTCCCAGAAGAGTTTAACTAAAAATCCTCTCAGGCTGGCTATGACTCATGAGCAGCTAAACGATAAGGATTTATTTCAGCTATTTTTAAATTCTCTACTGCTTTTCTTTCTTGTCTAAGCCTCCAAGTTTCTTCAACTGGCAGGCCTCTTTGCACAGACTTCGGTTGGGTTTTAAAGCTGCAGTAAATCCACCAGCATATGCTGACTCAACCAACCTGTGAAGTAACGTTGAACTCGGTTTCATTTTCTCAGTCACACTTCACCAAGAACCTGATCATCAGTATTTCTAGTTGCAGGACTTGGCCCCTTCTACATTAACTTTACATCACATTTAGTTTTATGTTAGAAGACTACAGTGTCATCACCAGTCTTGCTAGAGAAACGGGCGAAAGCATGTCACCATGGAAATCAATGCCAGAGTTCCTACCACCTCCAAAGGGGACAAATTCCAACATGGACTCTTAGTCAAAAGGACAGACCTATATATGACATGCAGCTGGGGAGACAGGCAGATTAAAACATAATATCCTGCAAGCAACTATTTTTAAAACGTTTCCATTCCTAAGTAAAATTCCATCTCTTTAGAAGAGATTTTTAAAACCCCCTCACAAGTAACAGCTATGGCACGAATCAGACAGACTGTCAGTAAACTAACTTGTGAAATTGTTTAGTACATCTGACTCAGGTTTGCAGCTGAAATATGCAAAACTAAAACTGACACTAAGGGCTGCTCAGCTAACAAGCATCGTGGTTCCACTGGTGAGAGTGACAACAGAAGAACTGAGTGTAGTTAGCAGGTAGTGGTATGAAGTACAGCTCATCATCCTCTCCCAGCACCATGGGGTAATGTAATAACTGGGGAGATGACCGGGGGTAAAAACTAAGAGAGCTGAAATCTTAGGAGCTGCTTCCTACCTCAAAGATCATCAACCCATGATGTTGCTGGAAGACAAAAACAAACAAAAAAAGACCCACATTTGGGCTGACAAAGCCCAGCTACTCTCCAGGGTGCCACTGCAGCTGCTGTTGGTTTAGGGATTTTGTGTTCCTTTTAAGTTCATACCAAACTGGAAGAAATAACATCAGTCCATTATGAAAGCCATATTCCTGTTCTGTCCTTCAGCACCAAGCCCCGCAGCTTTTTATTTTCTTCAGTTTGTGTAAAAGGGTAAATCCTTACACCTCAATGCAGCATATTCATGGAACATCTACCATCTCTGCATGGCCATCACAGATGCCATCAATGCTGTAGCTTTGTCTTCCACCAGGTGAGTACCTGCAGGCCATCACTCCCCGCCTGGTTTCTCATCTGTGCAACCTACCCTCCTGCAACCCAGGTTTCGTCCTCTGAGGCAATTTAAGGAAGAGAAACAGAGCACCAGCAAACACTGCCGTGAGGAGATTGAGGGCGCGCTCCATCGATCCATGCAGGGGTTTGCTAGCAAGCCCTCTTCCTTGCAAGCGGCCTGCGCGGGCGGGCAGAGGAGCAGCGGCTGCCCCAGCACTCAGCACTGCTGTTGCACGACTCCCGTGTCGACAGCAGAGGGAGCGACTCACGCAGGGTTCTGATGCCCAGGGTCACCCGGGGTTCTCACCCGAGGCCGTGCCACTTCCACAGCGCTGGCAGCCTGTGCTTTACTGTGCTGCTGCCACCGCTGCCCTCCTCACGCCGCAGGGAAGCAGCTCACAGAGGGCGGCTCCTTACCGCTCCGATGCCTTTTTCTGGGGCTCTTTCGGGAGGTTTCTTTCCAAGTCTAACGCTAGAACAGACAGTGCTCTGCACCAGGCGTGCACGAGCTTTAATGACTACTGGAGACAACGGATAGAGGCCGAAGTGACTTCAAGGTTAAAGACAAGTGGCAAAGTGCAGCACTGCAGGGATACAGAAAGATCTTAAGCATCCTACCCGTTGCCTACTTACCTCTAAAGCTTCTTCTTCTGTGTGAATCTTCCTGCCCGTGAGCAACCTGAGAACAAAACAGAAACCTTAGAAAGATTTCCTTTCAAAGAGGAAGAAAGCTGGGATTGCACCATGCAGGCCTAAATGGTTTGTAGTTACTTGGTCTGCTGCATCAGACCACTGTCTGTAAGTTATGTGCACAGACACAGAGTGCTGCTGGGGCAGACTCACACCAGTCCTAACCTGGCTCCTGCAAAGCTCCCTGTATCATAAAATCCCCTCAGAAGCATCTTCTCTCCATCCCCCACGAAGCTGCTCCTTCCCCTTCAGCGTGACAGGCTGTGATACATCACAACAGATCATCTCCTGACCAGAGTCACAGCTGTGTAGACAGGATGGGAACAAGGCATTTGAATTCTTAACTCCTGTGAGATGTTGCCACAGTGGTATTTCTGAATCTAATTTTGGAAGTTTGAGTCAAACTGTTACAGTTTTCATATTCTGACATAAAATAAAAATTTTCCTATGGACAGGTAATGATGGGGAAGGGAAGGGGAGGTATTTTTTCAGCCTGTCCTAGATACAGCCCTCTGGAGACAAGAAGTAGTACTCATGAAAATGAGAGACCAGAAAAGCTGAGAGAAATCTTTTCATTACACAACTCCTCTCCAACTCTTTATTGGTTCCAATATAGAAGAGTTGGTGGTTTGCTGAAAAGCACCACTTGAAAGCAGCAGCTAAAACCCAAAACCCAATGCACACATAGATATGGCACTGTACTGAGACAAATAAAAGAATGGATATCAGTCTTCCATGCTTTTATCCCCAAGTTTATTTGGCCATAAAAGGAAATGATTACTTACTCAGCTTCAAACTGGTTAGGAGTGATTATATCAGCAACAGGTACAACTTTGTCCCTATAGACTGGGAGGAGATCCTTGGGCACGTACTAGGGGAGAAGAAATGGTATCAAATGTTGTCAGCAGTACCTGAGGGACTCCAGCCCTCAACTACCATTCCCACTGTCGCTGAGTAACCCGACAGCTTCCACTGTACTCTTACGCAGCAACAACTACAGTGGTATTGCATCCTCCAGCTGGTGACAGTACAACCAACAGCCCTTCCTTCACTGGAGGTGACAGGAAGCCCTGCGAAGCAGACAGGCCCAAAATGGCAGCCTTAAAAGGAAGTGGTGCCTGGACGAAGAGCTTTCGGGTTCTGTCTCACCAAGATGACACAGAAACTTGAGGAAATACAGTGTTCAGATGTGGGGAACTCGTTTCTCATGTCCTTACCTCCAAAATAAATGACTTTGTTGTTGTAGCAACAGTGCAGAGGCCCTTTGCTGTGGCAGTGTGTGCCCACATCGACTGAGTTGCATTGTGGGGCTTAGGAACAAGTAACATCCATGCTATGTGTTATTTTGACTCCTCCTTCCAGTGCAGGTGTGCTGTACATCAATATGTGTGAATGGCGATCAGATTTCTAATTTGTTTGGTACAACTTAATCCATAAAGCAGTTCCAGTAAGAATATTAAAAGTACTTTAGTTGTGTTGCACCCAATTCTAACAAGCTGCAGAATCAGTTCTTTTAGTAATGAGAGCCAATACTCCCCTTTCTGCCTGTCTGTTCATCTCTATCCCATCCTCCACAGCTAAATATGGCCCATCAGCAAAGGGAGACTGGTTGCCTAAGCAGGTGACATACACCAAGATGTAAAAAGAGCCCCCCAGCCTGTAGGTTCTTCAGACTCAAAGCTGAAAAGCATCAGCTGTTTTGGCTCACACCAGAGCTCAGCTGGGTGTCTGGGGTAGATGGGTACAGGGGGCATCTCCCCAAGTCTCGCTGTAACTCAATTTAACAAAACCTTTATTAGAAGTTCATTGCTTAGTAGTGGCTGATACTCTTTGGCAGAGCCTCATTTGCTAAATCAGACTTAGTACTTCTTTTGTCCACGTTTTATTGTCCCTGCTAGGCTGAGAAGCAACGCAGGGCAGGGTGCATGTGCCATCCAATCTGATTGCATTAGTAACAGGTACAGCCCCACCACAGTGTTGACCACTTGGTGCTACCAGACCACCAGTCACACTGATATCGAGCTCACTCACGCAGCCATGGTGAAGTGATGATGTTGCAGGGGCTCTGACTTTAGACAGAAATGCACAACTAGGTGTTGTGGGTTTGCGTGGTGGCATTCTGATAGGGATGGAGTTTGCGGGGGCGGCTTCTGCAAGCAGCAGCCAGAAGCTCTCTGCAGGCCTCACAGAGCAAACAGCAGCCGGCTCAAGGCCGGAGTCATTGCTGACCAAGGCCAAGCCCATCAGTGACAGTGACAGCACCTCTGGGGATCACATTTAGGAGAAAAAAAAATCCAGAATCAGCTGCTTTTTGCCCCCAGAGAAGGGAGTGAGAAGGTGTAAGAAACTCTGCAGGCACCAAGGCCAAGGAAGGAGGGGCTGGGGGGAGGTGCTTTAAAATCTGGCCATACTTCTTATTACCAGACTGGTGTCACTGGGTGTGCAGTGCAGTGGCATAAATTAGAGTTTCTCTCCTTTCTTCTGTGTTGGGTCTGTTGTGCCCGTGACGCTGACTGTGGAATGATCTCTCCCTCTCCTTACCTCAACTTCTGAGCCTCTCAATATTCTTTTCTCCCCAGTCCAGCTGAAAAGGGGAGTGATAGATCAACTTTGGTGGGTGTCTGGCCTCCAGCCAGGGTCAAACCACAGTAGGTCACATCTACACTGAGGCAACTAAAGTAATGATTCTGTAACTTTTTATGGCAGGAATGAGTTGGTGGGTTGTACTTTAAATACTCTCCTATTTGCCTTATCTTCCACCCAAGAGACATAGGTAGGCCTGTGGTTATGACTTGTCCCAAGAGATAAAGCTTTGCAAGGTGACTCTACAGCTGCTAGATCTCCGCTTGTTGGAACAAGCCCAGGACAATAAATATTGCGACAGAACAGAAAAGCAGTGGCAAATTTATTGCTAAGTGCTATTTCATGAAATGTTTTACGAGCAGGTAAACTGTGGAAAGGTACAAGGGCAAAGAGGAATTCATAATGCATGACTAGCTAAGGCAGGATAAAACATAAAACATGGTTATTGCTGATGTCTTCCCAGGTTGCATTTTTCCTGAAATTATTTGCTAGTTGTGATCAAGAAGGAATGTTTCTTTGTCAGTATGTATTCTGGTATTGGCACACAGAACCCTTCTGTCACTGATCACAGCCCAATGCCTAACAGCTGTTGGATCTCACACAAAATAAGTCATCTTCATTTAGGTTCAAGTGGTATGTCAATTCACACGATCGCTGACAATGCCAGCCAGGCTACCAGCCAAAACAGAGCTCCTGACAGAAGCTGAGGGAACTCCAGTGAGACAAGGAGGGGACACATTTTCCCACAGACAGGGTCTGTATTCCACCTGTTGTCTCAGCAGAGGGTTGGAAATAATCCCAGGGCTATGCAACCATTGTTCTTCCTAGATACTAAACTCATTCAAATACAGGAAATAAAAGTACAAACTTACTTGATGCTGGGATGCAAAAGCCACACTTAGGTAAAGTAGCTTTGTTTTGGTGTTCAAAAATTAATTAGCCTTATACATCTTTACACAGCAAATATTCACTATGCAGAGAATCCAAACAGATAAGTACTAACCATAGAGCCTTCTCCATTCCATTTGTCACCCATCACTGGATCGCATACTGAAACAGAATAAATCTGGCTTTAGAAATGGGGTACAGGTAGAGACAGTCTGACAGGAGGGAAAAGCTCCTGCGGCACACTCAGCCTGAAATCTGCAGCTGATGGCAGCCAGTTCTGAAAGGGCAGGCCACGGACCTTCAACAATTGGCAGAGGGTTGTAGTCACCCTCTCCTACCTGCTTCCATGTTGTGACATCTGAAGATGATGAAGATGAGAAGGTCTGACTGCTGGTAGTAAAGAGGCTTTTGTAGTGGAAAAAGCAGAGAGCCCTCTCCTTCACAACCCAAAACTCTGGAATAGTGGGAAAGGAATGTGGGAGAAGCCCTATGAAGGAGGTGATTTGAGACAGTTAACATGGCTTCACTAAGGGCAAATCATGCCTGACAAATCTGGTGGCCTTTTATGATGGAGTAACAGAGATGGTGGACAAGGGAAAGATGAGGGATATCATCTTCCTGGACTTGTGCAAGGCTTTTGACACTGCCCAGCATGACATCCTTGTCTCTAAATTGGAGAGACATGGATTTGACAGATGGACCACTCAGACGATAAGGAACAGGCTGGATGGTTGCACTCAAAGAGTTGTGGTCAATGGCTCAATGTCCATGTGGAGGTCTGTGATGTGTGGTGTTCCTCAGAGACAGTACTGAAACCAGTACCATTCAATATCTTCGTTGGTGACATGGACAGTGAGATCGAGTGCACCCTCAGCAAGTTTGACAAGGGGCAATGGCTTCAAGCTGAAAGAGGGAAGGTTTAGATATTACGAAGAAGTTCTTTACTATGAGGGTGGTGAGGCGCTGGCACATGCTGCCCAGAGAGGTCACAGAAGCCCCATCCCTGGAATTGTTCAAGGCCAGGCTGGATGGGGCTTTGGGCAACCTAGCCTAGCAAAGGTGTCCCTGCCCATGGCAGCAGAGTTGGAACTAGATGGGCTTTGAGATCCCTTGAAGCCAAACCAGTCTGTGATTCTGTGATTTTTACTTTAGCGTAAAAAGACACACGCCAAATGTACACACTAAGATGCTGTGTGTAAACATAAGTAAAATGCATGTATTGTAATGAAACAAGTACAAAAGCTCATACTTGGTGTAATGATACCAACACACATTTGGCACAGCTGCTGGATCATCAGCAGTTTTAACAACATATTCTGAGTGCCTTCAGCTTCAATGTGAAGGTGGAAACAGCTTCGGCTTGTATTTTATAAAGAAACATTATTTGTTGGATTAAAAGATATTTTAACTAGATAAAAAAGAAATATAATGCAGTTCCCCTGAGTAAAAAGAGGGTAATTTGTTTTGCATATTTAAAATCTTTTCCTTCTGTTGTAATCTGATCATGAAAAGGTGTTTGAAGACTAGCTTTGTTATCACAATCTGATCATTTAGTTCCTGTCCTATGCAGCTAGATGTTTCCTTCTGCTCACACTGCAGCTTTAGCTTTCAGTTATTGGTACAAGGCTCTGGAGAACCTGACAATCCAACAGTGTTAATAAAGGCTAAAAAGCAACAAAACCCCAGCTCACAAAGATTCTCTCTGCTGCAAGTTTCTAAAAGCCAACTGTGCTGGGTTAATTTTAAGTCAGATTTCACACTCTGCAGTACTACACCTTGCACTCTAAACATTTTGCCTATGCTGGCTATGTTTGAAAGTCCTGACACAGAGAGTCAGGAGGGAAAGAGGAGAATCTTTTCTCACAAGTTTAAACCTGACCTAACACGATGGCTAACGACAGCACTTGCTGAAGTCTCTTGATCTGAGCGCTCCTAAGAAATCGTCGCAGAGGGCACCAGAGTACAGAAAGCCTTGGAATTTCAACTAAAACATGAAGCTTCTACATCACAGTAAGAAACTTCTTCTGGGATGTAGCATGAAACCATGGCAAGGCAACATGAGGGACAGTATTGTGCTTTTGATTGACTTGGGAATCAAGGGGAGGCTTCAGCTATCAGCGCTTAGAGCGTGTGCCTCTGAACCACAAACCGCAGCAGCTGGCTGGGGTTTTACAAGCCTTTCTTCCATACAGACAATCAGTCCCTCAGGACACATTCCCCTTTGGTGGCATAATGCAAGAAACAGACTGAAAGGTGCAATATCAAAGAGATAGAAAACCCCAACTACCTCAACGCTAAACCAGAACTTCCCTGGAGTCTCACCTGGCCCCAGCCAGATCAGAACACAAGGTGGCTGTGACATGCTGGGCAAGGTCAGGGCAGGCTTTTCATGGTAAGAGGTGAAAGTGACTGGCACAGGCAGTGCCAGGGCAGGAAGGGCTGTAACACACATCCTTACCATAGACTAGGTTAGAATTCTGTTGCTTCAGCTCCTGGACAATGTCCACCACCATTGCAAGAAACGATGCATCTCTTGTATACCCTTCAGGGAAAAAAAAAGACACTTTTGAAGTCTATTTTCATCAACACTTTTCCCCCTCCTTTTTTTGTTTTTAATTTTGGATAGGAACACTGCATACTTTGCCTTCTTTGGAACAAGGGATTTTTAGAACAAAGGCAGCTTAGTTCAGTCAGGGATAATAGGTGGAAGACAAATTCAGACACTCCTTGCACAAATACAACTATAACCCTTAAAAATCCACTTAAGTATGTTTATAGAAAGGGCTCATATAACTTCAAAATGCTTGGACATACATACAAACTTTCAAGCTGGAAGAAAAAAACATTAATTTTTTTTCAAAACAGCAGTCTGAATCTGTGCCATTTATTGTGTAGCAACTAAGAAATATTTCAAATTCCCTCTATTTTTCTTGTACACTGATTTGGAGGAGGTGTTTTCATATTAGTTGGTGCTGATCCAGTCTAACACGTCAATGCAAAGGAGAATTAAACTTGAATATTTTACAGCAATGGTTAATATACCAACACAATTGCTACTTCTAAGCTTAGCAGTGAAATGAGCTGGAAATAATTTTTATGATACCTCAAGAGCCTGAACACAATGCTAGTCCCACAATATTCTTTTTTAATCATTAATTTCTTCATTTTATAGATTTTTTTTCTCTGTATTCACTTACTACATTTATTAATTAATAATTTTATTTTCATTGACTTTAGTTCAATTAGTAGTATTACTTTCACAAGGCAGCTTCTTCAAATACATTTTTGAGACTTTTTTTGGTGACTCAAAAAAAATCTACTAATTCTTGTATGTTGCAGAGAAACAGAAAAAGCTTCCAAAATTTTTGGCCAAAAAACCTTGTCTTATATCTCTAAGAAATGCTGATAATCAGTCAAAACAGCCAAGCAAATATGTTATTTAAAATGACCTGTGATGGTAGACTGGTTGGAAAAAAACCCCCACAGAGAGTATAACTAAAATTATTGACAGAGGTGTTTCCAAAAAAATTACTCTGAACTTTTTTCTCACTTACCTTGAGCATTACACTGTAAAAGAAACAAATATATGAAGATCTACAAGTAAGTAACAGCCAGAAATGTTAATGAAGTGTTATTTTGTATAATCAGCCTAAAGATAATAATTTCCATTTCAGCCAAGATATTTACAGTCGCCAGACATATAATTACAGTCAAATCCCACCTACTGACAAACTGATTTGTTTTCAGTGCTTGGATAAATCATCTATCAGATGCAGGTTGTTGGAGGTACAAAGTACAGTTGTGCACTGCAGTGAAAGGCTGTTCCTGTTTGAAAAGAAAAATCTGCTGGCCCTGAATGAAAAAAACCCTGAATTTTAAGTTCAGTCACAGCACAACTGAACACTAAACCATTGAGAGTGTTATTAGATCTTAAGGAAACCATTTCTATCCATGCCTGCTTTTGGTCCACACTGAAAATGGCTACACTGACCAAGATTTTGAAACAAACACACTGATCCATCTACCCACAACTCCTATTTTGAAAGGCATATTAATAAATATTTTCTTTTTCCTCCAGAATTTTTTTTTGCTGAAACCTCTGTTTTTCCTAATACCATTTTTCATCTCTTCCATCCACTTGCCAGTACAAGGCAATGATAAGAAAGGAGTTGGGATCTCTTCCAAGAGTTCAAAGTAAAATAAAAAGGGAACATTTCAGCCAAAAGCGTGCTCAAACATTGCTTACAAGTTTTGCATACTAACAGCTCCTGAAAACTCCTACAAAACTGTGTTTTTCCTGAAAATGTCCTCTGTGTGAGTTCTTTCAAAGAAAGAAAGAAAGGGTGTTTGCCAGTTTCTTAATCAGAAAGAAGCCACTTATGCTGAAATTAATTTCTTAACCTTAGTTTGCTTTATTTTCTATTTAGTCTCCTTTACTTTGGAGATGTTCACTGAAAAACAACAGACAATAACCCTTCAAACATGCTACACCCTTCAAGCCAGAACAACTGCTTTAGGGTTATAATCCATACAGTTAAAGTCTCCAGCTTTCCCTGTGTATAAAGCACTTCCCTACCTGTGAAGCCATGAAATCACTCAAATCTGGCAATATATTTCTGTTTGCCTTTAAAAAGTTACTGTTCACTGCTATAAAATATTGATACTGTAATCGAAACCAGATGCATAGCTCTTACTCATGTGAAACCCCATCAGCAATCTACATCTGAGAAGCAGGGACTGGATGAGAAGCAGTTTCTAATAACAATTGCACACAGAATCTCTCCACAAAGCATTCTACAAGTTCTCTGCCTGCCTTTACAGATGCTTTGCACCTAGTGGCAAGCAAAGGAAACACCACAGTCATAATGTCCCACAGACATAATGTCCCACAGAATGGTATCCAGGGGACCTACACAGTAACAAAGGCCAAAAAAAAAAAAAAAGTAGGACAGAGTCAAACCCAAAATCCAGCCCCACTTACACTCTACTCTGTTAACAAAGTGTTACCCCTTAAAGATCAAGTAGAAAAAACAAGGGCAGGCAACTGTGTATAAAACCGTGCTACGGTATCACAAAGTTCCAGTACTGCAACTTCAGGAGAAAGGGTTAAACTCCTGTCTTCATAATCAATTTTAAAATAATACTCTGACATTCCTCAGACTGTTTTCAGTTGGGACGCTCCCAAAACATTAATTAAGCCTGCACATAACTGGCATGGTTTGTAAACTGTACAAGGGGATCAATTTACCCACCCAATTACAACCTTCAGGGTGGAGAACCCTGCCTATTTCAAACTGAGGGGGATGAGCAGTTCAGGCTATAATATACAGATGAAATTGTAGGAGGTGTCAAAGGAGGGAAAACATAACTGCTTGATTTGGAATAATGAGGGATATGGTTTACATTACTTTTGTTTACAGCTCAGGGGAAGTCCAAGGAGGAAGCTCTTCTTACCTGTGAGTACATAATCATACTGGTTGACCTTGTTCAGCTTAAGTCCTTCATACAGTTCATGAAGTTCATCTGAATTTAACACCTGGCCCTTCCAGTGGGCATAACCTGCAAAGTAAAGGCAAGATATTTTTTCAAGAGCTCGATCTTCCATGTAGGATTATACACCTGAAGGGATTGTACCAGATATTAACTCCAGAATGCATTTCCAGCCCCTCTTCTGTGAAGTGCTGCTGCTGAATGAAAACTGCTGTCAGCAGAAGAGTTAACGTGGGGAGGGTAGCAGCATAATATATTTTTGGTTTGGTTTTTTTAAAAAAAAAAAAAAAGTTTGACAGTTGACAACTAGATGACAAGCTTAAGCAGGCTTGTGAATCTGTCTGGACACAGACATGCTGCACTGCTGCACCCACTGGGTACAGCGTTCACTAGGACCTGCATGTAACGAATAGTGACCACAGCAGAACATCGTCGAGGATGCTGCTTAAACATACAATGTCATCTGACAGATTCTCTTCCAAAAATAGCAGAGGATCCTGGAGGAGGCAAATGAGTATCAGAAAGGCACTATAAACAGACAAATAATATCCATATGCTGTTATCCTTAAATGATCTCTAAGAATTACAAGCCAGTATTCTCAGCTGAAAAGCAGATATGGATAGCGAAGTTACCTGGGAGAAGCTGAACTGATTTCAGCAAACAATGGATCAGGCTTCCTGGCAGCCTATTTCAGGGGATGGGGTGGGGTGTATTCTCCCTCAACAGACTCTATTTGTTTAAAAATATAAATGCATCTTGTCACCAAAGCCTGCCCATCTAGATGGAAGCCACCACTCCTATGTATATGAATGGGCCTTCCTCCAGGATATTAAGATGAAGTCCCACATTTCACTCTTCCAACCACAATAAATTCAGTTTGTTAAAAGGCTTATCTTTTTATTAACTGGAAATATGGAAAGTTAAATGTTAAATTAAGTATCTTCTTCCATACCATCCCCATGTGAAGACAATGGTCTTATTTTGTTTAACTTCTGCTCTTTGGGTTAGAAAATTCTGTGATAAAAACTGTTGGCTTTATTATCACACTGAACTCTGTTTAAATTAGAGTAACCAGCAAAAGGTGCCTAGAGCCTGGGACAAGCACATTTTTCAGTTTTCCTTCTTATGAATGCGAATACACTCACAGTAGAGTGAGCAGATGGATCATTTTGTTCTCCTCAGCTCACCAAACCAAAGCATAGCCTCTAAAACACGACTCGCCGCCAGCTGGCTGGGAGACTGACTCACATCAGACACTACAGTTCTCTCCCTGGCAAATGCTTTTTAAAAAGTCTCTGTGAAGAGATGGATGAAGTGAGGGATGCCTCTGTGTTAGGGCTGTAGTTCCACTGCAGGACATAGAGATACTTAAAACAGCAATGCTAATCACCTAGGCACACATCTAGCCCTAAGTATACAAGGAACTCTGGCTAAACCTAACTCAAGTATTTGGCTTATTTAACACATATGCAGATGTTTGTTTTGTCACATCTGCAGCTTCAGAGAGAAGTATTCTGCCCTTGCCTCTGCCTCACATCTCAATTCTATCAGCACTGCAAAGCCAGGCCATACAGGGATACATCAGACAGAGTCCATCAGAGTCGGTGGCTGGAAAGCTGCACAGAGGAGAAAGACCTGGGGGTGTTGCTTGACACCCGCCTGAACATGAGGCAGCAGAGTGCCCAGGTGGCCCAGAAGGCCAATGGCATCCTGGCTTGTGTCAGGAATAGCATAGCCAGCAGGACCAGGGAGGTGATCATCCCCCTGTGCTCAGCCCTGGTGAGGCTGCACCTCAAATGCTGTGTTCAGGTTTGGGCCCCTCACTACAAGAAGGACATCGAGGCCCTGGAGCGTGTCCAGAGAAGGGCAGCAAAGCTGGTGAACGGGCTGGAACGCAAGTCTGATGAGGAGTGGCTGAGGGAACTGGGACTGTTCAGTCTGGAGAAGAGGACGCTCAGGGGAGACCTTATTGCTCTCTACAACTGCCTGAAAGGAGGTTGTGGTGAGCAGGGGGTCAGCCTCTTCTTATAGATAACTAGCGATAGGACAAGAGGGAATGGCGGCACGTCGCACCAGGGGAGGATCAGGTTAGAAATTAGGAGAAATTTCTTCTCAGAAAGAGTGGTTGGGCATTGGAACAGGTGGCCTAGGGAGGTGGTGGGGTCACCGTCCCTCAGGGTGTTCAAGGAAAGGTTGGATGAGGTACTTAGGGGCATGGTTTAGTGAGTAATATGAGTGGTAAGGGGACACTTGTATGAGATGATCCGGGGAGGTCTTTTCCAACCTTAATGATTCTATGACTCTTATGCCTTTGTGCTCATCAATGAAACTCAGCATGGTTTTCACCCACAATCCAGGTCAACTGGCACAAGAGCAGCCACTCATATTACACATGGCCATAAAAATAAGTATGATAGATTGTCCAGACAATCTATATACTGTCAGGATCCACTCCTACAGAGGGACCCTGCACATTTACTTCCCCCTGTCAAGCTGTCTTTAACAGTCAGTGCACTGGGTCTGTGTCATGCCAATCCTTCACTGAGGGAGGGAAATAAATACAGAAATAAAATGTATCTGCCCAGCTGAGCTCAGGATTTGCTAAGTTACCCACATGGTGCAGGAGGGACATTGTCCAAACTGTGTAGAAATGACTTCCAAGGGTGTCCAGAGGATCTTTTTTACCTCCCGGTGACACATGTAATACAACCTGAAGTCTAATCACACAATAGCTGGAAGGGGGAAAAAAAAAAGAAAAAGCCCTAGGGAAGCTCTCAGGGAAGCCCCAGATATTCAGACAGAAGAGAAAGGGTAATGCCTTCACTGGATCTGCAGAGAAAGGGGATTTCACTAGGAGCTGAATCATGTTCAAAAGAAACAAACAAAATCAGAACGGGCAGTAAGATGGAAACCACCCTAACCCCTTTCTCCAGGGTGACTTCACATAACACAATGAACAAAGGGCAAAACCCATAACCCTGCATTTATCTTACTCTCTTGGTGAAATGCACAACCAAAAGCAGCTTCTGTAAGGGGATGGAAGAAAAAGTCGGTTACTCATCTCCAGAAAGGGTTTCACTAACGGAAAGTCCCTGTGGGAGAGGATAGTTTTGAAAGGGGAAAGCCCAGGGATAAGATCCAGCAAAAATCCAAACAGATACTGTATGGTCAAAACCCCCACTGCATAGCCCCAAAGCCAAGGTTAGTTAGCAGGGAATGCCAGCAGCAAGCTTAAACACACGAGGTCAAGTTGGCCTTCGGGAAAAACATGAGAGTGGTTGGTAACATAAGGATGATATCAGGGAATCGCTGCCTGCCTTGGCTAGGCATGAGAACTCAGTCAGCAATGAGGATGTTTGAAGGCCCAGAGCTGCCCTGCAAGACCTAAATGTAAGTCAGCTTCCTAGAAATGTTATCCCTGTGCCTACACCACTAAATACAAATACCTGACAAAGAGCAAGAGAAAACTTCAGAATCTTCTGATAAACTGACCACTTCCCCCAACTCGTACCATGCAGCAGTATTTCCACTGTGGCACTCAGTACAGAAGTTCAGAGTCTCACAGTACCTGCCCATCTGCACACATTAATGCAAGAACCACAGCCCAAGAAAGCCAATGAGTTTCAAGTTGGTACAACTGCACCCCATGTGGAGCCTACAGAGCTGGTTAAGCTTAGCAGCTGGATCAAGTTACTGCTCTCTTGTCTTAATATCCAAGAAAAGATCTTGGCCTGTATCTTCCACAGAGGCAGAACTCTTAGGCTTCCTTGTTTTGGTTACAAAACCACCAAATAGTCCCCTTCAGCACTGGGCTGAGAGCAGAGAGAACAGTGCAAATCATGGTACAACTCTCCAAAACTGCACTTGACTCAGATTGAGTGCATTAATCTCCCAGATTAGTAATAATTTTAAATGCACAGATGAACATAAACATTTAAACATCTTTATAACCCTTCTCTATATCTGTGTTATGGCCTTTTATTGCAATGAAATGTTATACTGTTGCTTTTAAGCAGATAAGGGAATGAAAAACAGCTACGATATGGTGACTCTTGTCACTTATCCCTCTAAATGACAAACATATTCATTAATCTCCACCGAAATGTCTTGTTTCATCTGTATGAAAAAGAAAACAAAAAAAACCCCAAACAAAACCACAGCTAAGAGAAGCAGCTAATACTGCACCCAGGGTGAATTTACGTACTTTCCAGCCTTCCTCCAGTGGTACATTTTTTTCTTCTTTGGTATGTATTTATAAGACACTTAATTGCTTCCAAAAACAAGGGAAAAAAAGAGAAGTTAAAAAATCCCATGCATACCAGAAGAAAAAAAACAAACTACAAACCAAAGAAAAAACCCCAACAAACCCCTCAGTTGCCATGTAAGCACAGCGAAGCACGTAAGATTTCTTTGTTTTCCAACCCAGAACATTCTGTTCTGAGTTCCCCCTGTGGTGCTTCCTGCACAACTGTTCCAAGCTGCTTCAGTAACCAAGTATTTTATTTGGGATAAAGGAAGAGCGACCCAGCATTTAAGGCACATGATGGGCTGGTAATCCCACCTCAACTGTGCCACAAAATTCCCACCCAACTCCAGCAGACACCCTGGTCTCAACCCATGACTTAATCTTCAGCTACCAGGAGGCCTTCAACAAAGCCAGAAATAATACAGTACCAACTTCTGCATGGGCCTTTTTACAGCTGGTGGGTGAGGGAGTAAAATAGAACCCATGTTCAGCACAAGTGGAGATCTTTCCTTTCTGTCCTGCCCCGCAGAGGTGTGAGTGACTGCATGTGGGCAGCAGGCTGGCAAGAATCGCATCAATGAGACATAATTATTATTTCTCATGTGTTAGACCTACCAGCCAACCCAACCACCCACTACACACCCACTAAGTGGAACTCTAAAGTGCTTTGCTTAAAAAGAGGAGGGGAAAAAAAAGAAAAGCAGCAAAATGAGGTATTTGTTCTGGAGGAGTTTCAAAGGTGGGATTTGGATGGCACAGTAAGCACATTATATGCTACTAACCTACCAAATAGAAAAAAAAATGCAAGTCACTTAAGAATTAAAAAATGCACCCCAAAAAAAGATACAATTTTTTTTAAAAGTAGCTCTTTTGGGTTTGGTTTTTTTTTTTTTTTGCCCATCAGACAATGTGTGTGTATAGAGTAAAACAGAATAAAAAGCAGAGAATCTTTGTAGGTTGCATGACAGCTTCTTTTATTTGTACATGAAGCATGACGCCATTCAAGGGTGAGTCACTCCAATCATAGAAGTTCCTCACCAAGCAACATGACAAACCGCTCTCCCAGGGGGACTGATGTAAAGCACATTTTCTGAATTATGGGATTATCAGAGACCAAAGGAAGCTGAATTTTCTGAGCAGGAGTCAGCAGAAATAGGCCAGTGGTATCTCACTAATTTGAAAATGGGAGTGGGGGGCAATAATGATTCACCAAAGCAAGCCCATTAGTCATAAATTCTCTCTCCATTTTATCTTTTGCCAACAAGACCTGGTTTAAAGACAGGGATGGGGAAGGAAAGAACACTATGTCCAATACCTCTGCTACCTGTGTCCCCTCTGCTATGTCACATTCTTTTAGAAACTGGAGTTCAGAGATTTTGAAGCAAAAAATTTGCCCTTCAGCTCTAATGATGACCACAGAAAGGGTTCTCATAAGATCTTATTATTTTAGGAAAAATCAAGTTGTCTTCCCCAGTTCATCCAGGGCTTTGCAGCACTGCTCCAGCCCCAAGCCCCAGCCCAGCAGGGTAGTTTCTGCTCATTAATCCCCCGGCACCAAGAGCCACCTGCAGGTACCAGTGCAAGTTGGTGTGCAGGCACGCAAGAATATTCCCATGAGAGCATCTCCGGGCCCCTCTCAAAGAGGAGGTGCAAAGCCACTGGGCTTAGAATCTACCCTTCCATTTAAGAAAGGGTAGAAAGGATTGAATGGGAAAACTGCAGTATTAGAAAACTAGACCTGCCATAAAAGGCAGTATGTGCCCTTCCTTTCTTTTCCATTGTTTCTTCTTTCTGCCAAACAGCTGAACACTTTGAAATACAATCTCCCTGTACTCATGCTTGGCAAGTGTCCAAAACCCATATTTTCATTTATTTTCTGAAACCTTGGCTTCCCAAAGTCATGAGGTTGCACAGCAATCTTTGGGACTTTTAACACATTTACTAAAACAATCAAGATTAGCATAAAAGCAACTCCTGAACACCAGCTAAAAGTTTCACATGTTTTATAGACTTGTGAACTTTGAGACATTACTGATTTGTTGTTCCTCTACTATCTTCACTATCAGTAAAGCCTTGAATGAAGCCCTGATAACCCTTCTCCAGCTGTGATATTATTTAAAAAAAAAAAAAAGTCCTTATTTTCTGTTTTAAAACCTGGTCACTCTATTGGTAATGTAATTTTCCTACCTTCAGACACATTCAGTTTATGGTCCAATAAAAACTCTATTAAGCTCTTTTAATGCCTTATAAAACTAATGTAATCTTGAAACTAAAAGCCAACAAACTACAAGTGCTCATCCATTCTGAGTGCAGAGTTATTTCACGTGGGAAAAAAAAAAAATCACTTCATTTGTGGAATATTACAACAGTTTTACCCAGCTATCACAAACTAAACAAGAAATCCCAAACTCCAAAGAAACATTAGTCACATCTAATTATCTTTTTTTTAAAAATGAGAGAACCTTTGTACTGTGCCAAAGGGTGCAAGCAAAATAAGCAGCTTTTTCCCTGAGCCAGGAAGGACCACACCCCCTGGTTTAATTTTTACTTCTTTTGTGCCTTTCCTCAACAACAGAGATTCCTTTCTAGCTACCTTTGAAACATTAATTTCTACTTCCCAGGGTGACACTAAATTCTTTCCATGATAGGAATATCTTATAACCTTTTGAAAGCTGCATGGAGCTCAATATAGTAAGAAAGGACAGAGGCTTCCTGGTCTGCGCTCTCTTCCAAAAATTCAGCAGTTTATTAATGGAGCTGTACCTGTGCAATACTAGGAAAGCATCTCAACTTTTCTTTTTCTTTTCTTTATCAGAAGCAATTTTTGTTCTTTTTCCAATATATAAAAAGAACTTGATCTTGGATTATTTAAGACACACTTAGAATTTCTTTATCTAGAGTAGATCTCCCCTCAGATAATCTGCCACCACCAAGACAGCAGACGCGCATTTAGGCGAGGACTTTTCTGATATTTGGGATGGAAATATGATTATCAGAGTCACAGGACCATTATCAGAGTCACAGGACCATAATGCACAGAAAAGAGGAATGAAGATTCCCCTGTCCACAGGCCTGCTTGCACAGAGGGCCGCATTTGCTTCATTTCACTGAGTTAATGAGATTACTGCCTAACGTAAGAAACTCACACTCTGAAGCAGCAGAACAGGACGTTACCACATTGTATCACGTCCTAATCCTGAATCCAGACTTCTGTAAGACTTGAATCCAAAAATGGAAATTACATTCCTGTCCTGTATTCTAGAAATGTGAGCGAAATGCTAAGACTGATCTCCTTTCCACTGTCATGTGATGAGGTGAGGCACACGTTGAGTAGATGTGAGTGACCGTGGAGTGGTATCTGAAGACACATGTAGAATTTTACCTGTGTGGTTTGAAAACTGGACAGAGTTCACCGTATCAACTTCAAACCCCAAAACCTGTAACAAAACACAGGAATATTTCTTTTAGTAACACGGCTCCGCTAGTAGGTTATCAACATCACAGCACACAAGAAAAGATTCCTATTTCCCAAGGCTGTTCAAAAACCTGGAAGGCTGAAGTGAAAGCTGAGTCAACATACGTGCAGCACAAACAAACAACGCAGTACTTCGCGACAGCAGCGGACGCGGAACGAAAGTGACAGTGGCGACAGCACCAGAAAAACAGAGCTCTGGATCCTCAGGCTAGAGTTCATCTGGGGATAAGGATGGAGATGCTGGTCCAGCTGCAATCACTGAAGCCCTGAAGCAAGCCTTGGCTAGTCTTTCTTGGCAAGAATAACAGTCTACGGTTCAAGGTACTACAGTAACGCAAAATACGAGGGCAGATGCTGTTAATGTTCTGAAAGCAAATGTTTCTAAAATAAAGACAGAAGAATTTTAAAAGGGATCGTTGTGACACCCAAGTATGGCTTGTAAGCAGTTTCCTTACAATTAAAAGAGAATAGAAAAAAAAAATCATAGTGAACTTATTTGGGGCATGTTAACACAATCAAAGGGAGAGAGCTTTTAAAAACACAAAGTAAAAAAAGCCTAAAGCATGGTCCAAAAGCCACCTGCTACTGTGCATTAATAGCAATATAAATACTGAAATATCCAAGAATTTGCTAGATCAAACAACACGGTCTTGTTGCTCAGAAAGATGTAAAATACTATGAAAATAAAAGCACCGGATTAGGAGAAAACTAATGAGGATTTTTAACCTGGCAATATTTGCTTAACAGAGACAGACATTGCTGCTGAGACCATTTTTAGACATCTTTATCTGCCACGAAAGAATTTCTAATGCAACCGTGACATAACAGTCTGACATTCAGTATTTGTTTCCACATCCTACTTGCTCTGAGTAAGAATTCTCCTCAAAAGATGAGCTGCTATATATGGCTCGGTGAGTCATAGGGGGAGATAATAGTAATGATGCATCGCTGTTTATGATCCACTTTCAGGCAATTTGCTGGGGAGGGGGGAACAAATGAAGGTTTTTACCAGTCACGCTTTTCACCAAGACGCACCCCTCTCTCTTTTTATCACGACAGCAACCCCTTCACATGTATTAAAGAAGTCTCTGGGTGCGTGCTGCCAGACATAAGGTTTTCCCTGTGCATGTACCTGGTCTCACCCACAAAAGCCATTAAGTGACAAGCCCCTCACTGCAAACCCTGGGTCGCTACAAGATGGAGGTACGTGCTGCGACGGGCAGCCCCTTCTGCTTACAGGCGCTGCAGGTGTGTCATTTCGCAGCTCAGAGTCTGCACAGGCCTTCACAGAACAAGCATCTTCTTTCACTACGTAACCAAGGTTTCTGTTTATTCCGAACCAGAATGTAAAGTAATCTTAGTGAATAACACCCAGTCTGGTGGGTTGTCTCCCCATGATCAAGTTAAAATTAACATCGGCTTCTACTGTCACCCCTGTTTCTTGTTACACATCAGTGGATTTCATTATAAAGACCCTGGGATGAAAGGGGTGGGAACATGGCAATACTGTTATGACCTTAACCTTGATGTTTGCACATGCCCTTCAAAAAATAAATGAGAATACTGCTTCTAGTGACGCTGTAATCCCACATTCAGTTCCCCTTCCTGCAATGAACATACCTAGGAAGTTCTAATTTCCTTCAAACATCTTGGCAACAAATGTGAATTAATCCATTGTCGTGTAATATTTAGATTGCATCTCTCCAACTATTAAATACAGAACAATTTTACTGTGTTTTAGTAGCAAATCAGGTTTACACCTAGTGTTTTGGGGAAGAAGAGCACGCACACCTGCTTGTAGGGAGGGCTATTTTATGATACAGATAAACCCCATACCAGCTAGTGCTCACCAGAAAGGGCAGTCCTTCTAGACTGTTTCCACCTGTGCTAGCTGTCTTGATTTCTTAGCAAGCTTTTCTAATAGAGATTTTTGGCTTGTTTTGGCCACTTTGTCTGCTTCAATTGGCAGAAGGGAAAATCCAAAGGCCACCCCTAACCTGACACCCAGCTGTCTCCAAGGTGTGGCAGTACAGTTGGTAAAAAAGAGATGAAGGAAGTGGTTTTGAACTGTTAGTCACCAGTCACAAAAATTCAACAAAGGAGCTTCCTCATCAGTACAAAACAGGCTAAAAAACCTTTACAGTTCTCCATAAACATCACTTAATGGTGATAGTCTACTCTGCTGCATTTTGTAATTTGTTCTAAAGTTTTGTTACGAATAAACGCACCTGACTGCAATGTAACACATCTGATTATGCAATTCCAGAGTCCTGATTCAACCCTCAAAATAAGCCACACTTGTTCCACTTGAAGGAACGTCCTTTGACAAATGTTCTTAGCAAAACAGAGAGTAATTAAAAGACATCATGTCACTTAAAAACGAAAGTACAATTAATGCCCCTAACAACAGATGTTGAGGTCCAGGCTTAGTATAAAGTGTTAAAATAATGAAAAAGAATGCTGAAGTCACGTCAAACCAGTATGAGTTTGCTACCAAAGGAAACTGAATTGTAAAGTCTCATGGAATTCAGGCATCAGAACACGACCTGAAGAGAGGGTATGGGGAGGTGCCCAAGGCAGCTTCTGAGAGCAACCATCAATTCTACAGCTACAGAGAAAACTGGATCTTAATTCTGGGTTGTATAGCTCGTTTTAACAACCTGACCTTTCAAAGTGGGTAAGGAAATGTTATCTTCTCCTTCAGCCAACAATTAAAAAAACAGTACTAGCAGCTATCATCCTTGCACATCTAACGGACCATACATATCAGTTTATGATTCACTGAATGCTGAGTACTTTCTCTGCTTACAAAGGGAGCTGTATTCAAAAGCTGTCTTGTTAAATCTTTTTAATATATGCTTATTTTATTTTCTTGGGGAGAGCTAACTAAAACTACCAATTCTGAGGTTGTTGAAAAAATTCCACCTGAACCAGAGGTTAAATAAACCTTAAGCAAAAGTCAGCTACCCACTTAGAAATATGATTTTCGTATGTACAGACCTAGAAAATTGAGATCAGAGATGAAGTAATTAATCAGATAAATGACACAAAAATAAACTTTATCATATTTGCACACAAAAGTACCAAGTATCACCCAAAATTATGCATTAAGTTGGATATCAACATATACAATGTCATAAACCACTAAGAATGAACCTTTCCTTTGGAAAATTACTCTAAAGTACAAATTCAAATCAGGACTAAACTCATTTATTTATATCCAGTTTTGTTCTTGCTTATATGAAACACATTCAAATTGCTTATTTTAATTCACTGATCTAAAATCAGTCCACTCTAGTTACTGATGCTTTTCCTAGATACAGAAACAAGCCTCTGCGTGTTTCTGAAATAAGTACATATATATATCTCTGTATATATATATGCACCAGTTAAATCATCACCTCCTTTCCTTTTATGTGAGCAATCAAAATTCTGCAATTCAGCAAAGACTGCAAGTGAAACAGTAAATAAATGTTCAGCTAGAGCCATAGAGTAATCTTGTGGTATACAGTCTGCAGAGAGAAAAAGTCAAGTTGGCAATGGTTTATCATGGTGTGCCATCTCATTTGGCAGGAGAGGTTAAATTTTAAGTCTCTGTGCAGTAGTCCGGACAATTATTCAAGAGGTCCAAACAGATCACAAATTCACTTCAAACTCAGTGGAACTATGAAAGGTAACGGCGTAGCAGAACTTGAAACGCTCTTACCCTGATGTGCCAAAGAAAGAGTTAGAGACAAAGAGAATGGCAGAGAGATAGAGAAGGGGGGGAGGGGGGAAAGGTATCACCACCCTTGCATCCAGTGAGGTTTTCTGCTCGTAGCTGTAGATCTCAGGTGATGGGCGCACTCCAAAACCTGATGTTTCCCTTTTATATAACCCAGTGTGCCTACCCCATAGTTTGTCACCACTGAGCAGGCACAGTGTGTGCTCAGGAATGTTCAGAGATGGTCTAGAAATGAGTCAGTGGGTTGTGGCGGTCTTGGGGGGCTCACTGTCTCCTCTTCTCCTTCCTGCCGTGGGGCTGACCGAGTGATGATCTTTCGCAGGCAGATGGTCTTTGTCTGCCTGTGTGGGGAACAGGGCACCTGGCCCACAACACGTTATCCTGCCTACACAGGTTCTCTTGTGGGTTGACACTCCCTCATCGTCTGCTGTCATTCTGTGTAAGTATCATTTGCCCACAGAACTGCAAATCCTGGGCAAATCTGAACCCATAGCCAGTTTGGGTAAGGATGATAAGTGCTCTTCAAAGGGAAAAGATAAACTGAGCTCACCCTAAATCTCCCAGCCTTCAGTCTAAACACAAGTCAAACAATGTTCTTAAGACCCAAACTAAGGTTGCCTATATCACACCATATAGTGACATTTACTGTGAGTGAAGTCTCAGAGGAAAATGGGTGATTCTGACACATTTTTAATTATCTCCAAGCAAAGGAGGCAGAAGTGTTACACTGCTAAATATAAATCACAAACCATCAAAACTGGAGGAGTTTTGTATTCGAAAGGCATGGCTGGCAGGTCTGAATGACACACTTCAGGAACATATTTGGAAGATTAAATTAAAACACACACACTGGAGCAGAATCATTTGAGGGAACAGCCAACATGAAACACATACTGCAGCATGATGCATGAGATCAAACTGGTCTTAGTTCTTCCTCACAAATAACTGAGGGGACAGACATCACAGCTCTTCCCACAGTGGAGAAAGAACCATCCCAGCCTCGCAAAGAGAAGGTGCATCACCCACAGCGGCACCTCATCTACAGAGCTCTTAATGCCCATCTTCCACCTAGCAAGTGCTCATGGGAAAAGACTGCACACAAGAAAGGAAGAAGAAACTTCAACATACATGGACAACCTCTAAAGGTGTTGGCTCTGTTTGTATGGAAGTAATTTAAACTTATGTCCAGCCACCAAAAGAGAAGCAGCCAAAAAATGGATTCTCCTTCAGGATTCAAATTTTACAAATTATACCAATTGTTTTACTAGTAGAACAACCTAAAGACCTAGACAGACAGAAAATGCCATGTGTTTATACAGGTTTTATTTAGAGCCATGTCTCAGTTCTGGTACACCTCTAGAAATATAGCCTTTTGGACTTTGCCACTGTGTTAACACATGAATTAGAGCTTTGCTTAAAATAAACTCAAGCTGGGCTTAAAATGTACCTTATCTTTTACTTTCCCTTGCAGAAAACATTTCAGTGATACATATAATGAGGCGTGCTACTTTTTCACCACAAAGAACTAGTACCTAAGATTGTTAGAAATGACAGATTACAAACCTACATTACAAACCTTACGAGGGCAGCCTAAATTGTGAGAGTTTATGTAGAGGGAGGGATTGTCGAAGCAACAAGAGAAAGAAAACCATGACACAGTATGGGAAACTGTGAGTGTAGCAACAGAGAAATTAACAGGAACATTCTGGAGCAAATGCAACATCTCAAATGCAGTTTTAATGATTGCTAAGCTTTACGTTTGTATTTGTATAATCTACATTATGTAACAATGGTCTGGAGACAAATAAAAGTGCTCATTTTTACCTCCTAATCCTATTTGGTATTTGATTGTTAACAGCAGTTGAGATAGAAAACGCTTAACTTCAAAGATTAGCTCTGCCTCAGAGTAAATATTAATATAAATTCTCATTTAATAATTTTATTTATTCTGAGAAATGCGAAAAGTTGTTACTGAACTTCCTCTGTTTAAAGTTTGTATTGCAGCTTTACCACTGCAGGGAAATAATGAATTTCAAAAGTATCACACACAGTTCATACTACTCAAGAAGTTCTCCTGTTTCTTTCCTTGCTTGTACTCTGTTTGGGATTTTAAAAAAAATAGTTTAACAAAAAAAGAGATAAATATCTTAGGTCTCCAAAGTGCAAGAAAACCTGCCACTTGAATTAAACAAACTTCTGAATTAAACCATGTTTTATTGCTTTCCTGGGTACTAACCATTAGAAACCAAGAAAACAAACCATTTCCATTGTATTATACAGTCATACTTAGATAAAGAGAGGCTTAGAGGGGGCTAAGATAGATGCTGTGGAATCGCTATCCTTGGCAGTGAGGACAAAGCCCTGAGCAGCCTGGGCTGAACTTAGTGCTGGCCCAGCTTTGAGCAGGAGGCTGGACTGGGGACCTCCTGATGGTAACTAACTGATGAGTCAGGCAAAGTAGCAGCAACTATTTAGAACAGTGAGAAGAAAATTAGCACAGACTAGACAAGCAAATCAAAATCATCCAGACAGAACTTTTAAAAGGCAGCACAGTGAATTATGCACAGAATTCCAAATCAAGGATTCGGGTATGTGAACTCAAACTGTGCTACTGATGTGTTTTGCTTTACTGGGCAAGATCAACACATGGGTATGTTTTCAGAAACAACCACTAATTTCAGCAGCTCTCCTACTCAGTGGCTAAATCATGCCTAGGAACAAGTCATGAAGTCATGAAACCCTGGCAGATCTAAGTGCTTCCATCAGAAGTGACAATCAGGCTTGTTTTTATTGCTAGCTGGCTCTGCCTCTGACTTACGTGCCACAAAAACATCTTGGTTTAGAGCCACTGTCTCTGCAGGAAAACATGTCCTTGCAGTGAACCTAAGGAGGAGAGGAACATGGCAGATCTTAAGACGTTGTTTTAAACCAGTTCTAAAAGGGTCTACTATCTTCAAATCTGTGTGCACTCATCCTCCTGGTAAAAAACCAACAGTTTGTGCTAATGAAAGACTTCTCAGCTGCACTCTTGGTCAAGATGTCTAAGTTCTAAACCACAAGAAGATCACTGCAGTCTCACCTCCAGATTTCTGAACACTTTTCTATCCATTGTGTTGCCATTTAAAGAAGTAAAAGGAAAGCAACTAGAGAACATGGCCTATCATCCCCCTACCTTAAACACAGCACTACTACAGGTTTCAGTGACAGTAGCTGTGAAGAGTAAATGCTGTTTCAAATACTGCATATTCACTTCCTGAAGGCATTACAAATTTAAGCCGTCACAGACACCTATGACCTGGACAAGTGTTCTGCTCACATGGAACCATAGTTTCAGTAAAAAGGGATAAAGAAGGGAGGCCCTCACTCTGCAAAGCATCATGCTTAAAATAGTGTCACTTGAACTCAGAGGTAAAAAGCCAGTGAGTATCCTGTTCCTCAGACACCAGGCTAGAACAAAACACGGGTCCCTTCCAGCCACCAAAGAGCTTCAGGAATTTACACTACTCAGAATGGATTACACTGCATTATATGTGCTCTACCTGTGTGCTGCCATGAGCTCTACAGTATTGGGCAATATGTGTGGTCTTGTACTTTGTTTTTCAGAACACAAACCATGCCACCTGCTGCTCCAACAACAACGGACACAAAACCCTGCTATTTTTCTCCACAAATTAATGGGTTTTTATGGAAGCCTTCCAATATGCTCAAAACAAAACACAGTGGTTAATTCTCAGAAGCTAATGGAAACACATGAAAAGCCTAGGGGCTCTAGAGAAAGGGGGGAAAAAAAAGTCCTCAGCTTCAAGAGCCAGTCAAGCTTTCCAAGTAATGAAGAGCTTTGGTTTATATCAAACAAAGCACATGGTAGCATTTTTTTTAAAATTAAGATCAAATCCTACATTTCCTATGTAAACACACAAAATACAAATAAACATACACACTTTTTTGTACTAAGCTTAAGAACATGTGAAGTTTATCCCAATGCAAACATCTTAGCCATGACTATGAATTTTAATTAACATGCTTAATCATCACCTAATTACTCCTCTGCCTCCACAAACACCGTTATGGTAAGGAAATTGAACAACGATTTCAGGTGGTGTTAAGGCACTTGAATAAACGCATCTGGGCCAAAACCAGAAGCCAAAAGCAGGCAGCTGTGCTAAGGGAGTGTACCTGGTGACCCATGCAAAAGGAGAACATCTCAGAAGCATTGACCAGTAGCCCACAAGAACCACAATGTATGTACTGAACGCAAAGCAGCTGCCCTGCTCAGGTCTGCACGAGGCACATGGATTCGCTTCCAATGGCCTTTATCTGGGAGTACGTGACAGCAACACAAGTGCAGTCAGCACCCTGAAGAGCCCCACTATATGATGCTATGTTCTTCCAGAGGACTTCTGTCCTCATCCACATTTAGATGGCAACTGGCTTTACTGCTGTTAGCAGGACACACCTATGGTAGGCCCTACATCAACGGGAAAACTACTCTGGTTGCAGTGTACCATTGACACACGCATCAGCTGAAGGACAAAGTTCTATAGCATAAAGACAGGTATAAACAAAGGGGTTACAACTGATAAACAATTTTCAAGGAATCTTGTGGTAATCCCCAAACTGCTGACTGTTAGCACAGCATGTGTACAGTCCACAGACTAGGTTAGCCCTTAATACCTGTACCTGTCTACAAAAATCTCAGTATCACATAAACCAAAACCATTCATCCCTTCAAGGTATTAATAGATACAGTAAAAATGGGCTTAAATTAAAGTCATTAACAGAATTAATTTTAATGCCACAATTACCCTATCACACAAGATAATTGATGCTTTGGGGGCTTTTTTTTGCTAATGGCAATGGCAGCAATACTTTCCAATAAGAAAGTCTCTGTAACAAACTGTGAAACACTCTATCCATCCATATTACAAGTTGTTTGCATGTATGTGCAGATGTTATGTACCTCAGTTTGGCACTTCACCTTACCCAGTCACCACTGTAGTTCCAGCAGCTCCACAGTATTCCTCTGAACATGGAACAGAAGCATATTTTAAAAGGCTGAATTTCTGTAATGACATTAATTTGGAGGGGAAGAAAGGGAAAAGATTTCCCAGTTGCAGCTTCCACCTCTCCCTGCGCGCCACCTTCACTTAACTGCACCTCCTTCCATTTGATACCAAATCAAAACACCTTACATCAAGCTTACAACGCAACCTTACAACGCAAACAACACCTTACAACGCAAACTCAGTTTGAGAAAAGGAACTTGGGAAAAAGAAAAGGCATGTTCTGGCAATTAGTGAAGCTGGCATCATTACTGGCGTGGGTTGATAAGCCGAACTGAAACTGCTATTGACTAACCCAATCTCTTTTTTCTCTTCCTGAGCTTTTAATAAACTCTACCAAGTAGGTAATGAGAACTCTGTATGTATAATATCTCTATATTTTAGTGCACCAGTTGACGAAGCACAGCAAAGGAAAATCAATAAGATATCAGAGACATTGCGCCAGGACAGAAATACAAGAGCAAACAAACTAGTTTAGGAACAGGGAGGCTGGAGATGTTGGTGATTCATTAATCAGGTACAAAAAAGGCCACTTCAAATTCTGAGATTTAAACAGACAATTACAAAACACAATAAAAAAATACAGCTGATGACCTTGAGGAAGAATAAAAAAGTTGTTTCACCAGTGACAAAGGCAGGCACAGGAGACACGGGGAAGGCTCTAACATATATGAAAGTAACTGGATAGTATGAGATAGTTGATAACAATGAGAGCTTTATACTCTTAAAAAAAACCCAAGCCAACCTATAAAGTACACAGTATGAAGATTATGCAATCAATACACACAATCAATATGAACAACCTGGTTAGACTTGCTCACCTTCACACTAAGGGAAAAAAAAATAAAATCCCTGAAAAAGCAGAAGCACAAAGCACCATGCACTTCCTTCAACTTTCACCTCAACTTCTTGTAATCTTAAGTCAACCCCCCTGTGTCTCTTTAAATGTTTTCTTTCCTTCCCAACTTAGCTTTATAGTTACAGAAGAACATCCATGAGAGGAAGGTCGGTATGGAGAAGGCAGGGTTATTCTACACTCTGCAGCCACATTTATTTGATGCTTCATTGTTGCTCTGTGGCTTACAACTTCTCAGCTTCCATGACAACTAGCCCCACATGAGCCAAACCAAGACAAGATGATGACCTCAGGTAGCCTAACGTCCTTCCTTGAGTGACACTCCCTTTTCACCTCTGATCAACTGCATACCAATTTTCAGGAGTTACAAGCTGATCTCAGCACTAGACACCACAGAGGTCATACTAAAGATTGGAGTGAAAACCGAACACTGCTCTCTCCTGCCAGAGCAGGCTGCCATTTCTGTCAAGGTGCTCTGGCAAAATGGGTGCTTACTGAGAGTTTGCAGATGGGCTGATGTAGCTGTTACATCATCACCATCTGAACAGAAAAGACTAGCACATCCCTGGACTGCAGTGATTCTGTTCTCAAATAGTTTTATTTCTCCATTTTGCTGAAAAGGCTCACAACAGAAGTATGTATCTGAAACATAATCAGGTCACATTCAAGGTAAGGATAATAGTGCCTTAGAGATACTCCTCCAAATAAGCCTTGGAGACACTGGAATACTTTAAAGCAAATACCACCAGGTCACTCTGTTTTACTTTCCACCCTGACAGACTGATTAGCATACACTGTTAACTATATAATGCAAAATACAAAGCTGACCTAAAATTCATGCCTTTATCAAAATTCCCTCTAAGCCATTTTGTTCAGCACTAAGAAATTCCCTGTTCGACATCATCAGCGTTTTTTCATAGGCCACTCAAACAAACAGCCTCTTGTGCCTGGGATGCACATGCTCACTGCCACTGCTCCATGCATTACACCAGTTCAGCCCAGGATCAACCCTACTGCAGAGTCAAGAGGTTTGTGGTACTGCTGCTCTATTAACCTTCCTATGGGCAGGAGGGCATTCCTTCCATCTGGGGTGGGATCAAGCAATGGATCTGCAAGACACTGATTTGTAAAGGCAAAGGTAATGAAAGACAAGGAAGTAACAGCTTCTGTTTCCCCCATCATTCTCTCCACTAAAGGACAAACATTAAAAAAAAGGCAAATTAGGTGGTACTGTGGCTGTCTGACTGCATTCTACCCAAAAAATACATTCCCACCCTCATCCTGAGCCTCTATTTACTGTCAGGTAAGAGTGACTTTAGTGACTTCTAAGTTCAGATGGTGAAGTTGCAACTTCACATTCTTCTGAAGAGCTATAAAATCTGCAAATTTCAGATTCATCATCTTCATGCTCCTTCCTTCTGCACTTGGATGTCATCTGACAAAAACACCAGGCTTGTCACTGCAGACTCCTGCCAACTGGAATCACCCACAGTGCTAACCAAGGAAGTTTACAAACACTGATTAGGAGAGGCTGGCATAACAGTAGCAATAGTTCCAACAGGCATGGATTTAAACTATTGTTTATTTTAGTAAGTGAAATGGGAGAGAGTCCCACAATACATTCTTTATTTTATTCCTAATCCTGCTGCTCATCTTTTGGACAGCTAGCTCTTTAACCCCAGCCCATTAGCAAGGCACTGCAACCACATCATGTCCACCTAGGGTGAAGTTACCCCACAAGAAAGATTTGTCATACCCAGCACATACACTTTATCTGGCCTTCTTTGGCAGGCTATGAATGGGTACCACCCTCCTAACCAAGGCTGCAGATGTTAAACTGCAGCACAACAGAACAGGAAGCAACTCCCTGAAAGAGGCACCACACCACAGAAATACCACACCAAAGGCACCACAGGGAGAGAACAGAACAGTTAAATGTCTCACCAATTCTTTCAGACCAAGCAGATGTCTTAGATAATAGAGTATGTACTTTGAGGAATGTTTCCTTCAGTGGATGCCAGGTGCAGGAGCCTGGGGCTTGCTCCTGCTCTGGCACCTCAGTTATGACAACCATGTCTTTGGGGCTGTGCAGGGAACTGGATCAGGAAACTGACTCACAAGATGAAAAAAATTTCTTCTTTTCCCTCTTTGTGAAGTTATTTATAATCTGGACGGCTTCTCAGAGCAGGTTTCCACATGGCTTCACAAAATGACTTTTTGAAGAGTCGAAGTGGACAGCAAAATAGTGCCGGTGGGAGAACCAGCTGGTGGTGGTAAGTGAAGAGCAGGAGCTTCTCAAACTGGCTTTGCTCCCGAAGCCAGCAGATTGTGAAACTATACCTAGAGGATAGGTGACAACATAAAATCTCTCAAGTTTAAATACTAAGTTGCCATATAGTGGTCTGGTTATTGCATGAATGTGTGAAGGAACAATTTTACTTCCACTAACTACAGTGAGAAGAAAAACAACCATCCCCAATATAAATCTACCAGCAATGTCTGACTACAAAGGTATCAAGTTGTGACACTGGTTGTAGTTTGTGCTGGTCCACAACCAGCAACGACAAAGAATTAAGGTGCTGCAGGAAATCCAGTCCCTGCTGGCCTCAGTTTTAAACATTCTTCCTATTTCTCCTCAGAGTGTCTGATGGTTTCCACAGGTAACATGGTACTCAGACCTGAGATAGGGCCTTCTGCCAGAAAAGTGAGAGTAACCACAGTGCTCGGAAGGAGGGAGGGAGGGAGAGAGGGAGGGATGAAGTTTCTCTTCAACCTAATCTTCTTGAGTAGTACTCATTGCCCCAAACAAATGCTTTAAAACACATGAAGACACAGATTTATTTTTAAAAAATTATATTTTAATTGTTTATTACCTTTACGCCAAACTTTATTACTTACATCACCATAAACCCCTGCATAAAATTCTGCAAAACCAGTATCAAATTTTGATAATTTAGCCAATGTTTTTTTCTCTTTTAACTTTTTTTCTTTCCTCTTCCAGAAGATGGGGACAGAATTACCGTGTACAGGAGCTATGAACAAACACAAGGAAATTCAGGAAAAAAACCAAATAATTTAATGTTGTTAAATAGTAGAGAACTATTAAGGGGAGTATAAAAGAAATTATATTTGGCTTTATTAGCTAGTAATCCGCTAAATTAAGAGAAAAAATGTTACCTTATTCTGATATTGTGGGACAGACCAGCACTTCACTGCTTTGGCAGTTTCATGTATGATGACCTAATGAATGCTGTTCTGGAAAATTGCCATGGATTCCCTCTTCCACTTATTTATGTCACTGGCAGCTGTGTCGCCCTTGCCTGAGATTTCCACAGAGATCCTCTTCTGAGAGGCAAAACATGACTGGACCCCACAGCGGGGAGAAGGGGATCAGCTGTGGTCAGACTGGAAAGGTTTTGCTGGTCAGGAAAGCCGTTTACTTCTGTTCTCCAAGACAACTGCATCTACAGATCAGAAAGCAGCTCTCCAGCTTCTGCTTTGCCACAGGGGAGACTTTTACCAGTTCTCAGTAAGTGTTGAATCATCTCCTCAGCCCCACACTTCCCTCCAGCAAGAGGTGCTCTGCATTCCCAAGAGAGCCAAGTTAAATGGAAGGATTTCTACTTCACCCAAACTACTCCATATGCTTAAAACTTACACTGGATGACAGAAAGTGAAGCAAGAGGGGTTGGTTTTTTGCTTTTATGGTTTTGTTGTGTTCACTTTCTCAAATGAACCATGTAAGAGGTTTTGGTGTCACAGTTCACAGCTTGCTCTCCTGCTCTATGGGTAATTGTTCCAGATGTTCAGGGAACTGGATCTCAGAAGCGTCACAGATGAGACAGCATCAACAAATATGAGTCACAGTATCACAGAATGGTTTGGGTTGAAAGGGACCTTAAAGATCATCAAATTCCAACCTCCTGGCTGTGGGCAGGGACACCTCTCACTTGACTGGGCTGCTCAAGGCCCCATCCAACCTGACCTTGAACACTTCCAGGGAGGGGGCAAGCCACCACTTCCCTGGGCAACCTCTTCCAGTGCCTCACCACTCACATTGTGAAACATTTCTTCCTAATTTCCAATCTAAACCTACACCCTTCAATTTAAAACCACATCCCCTTGTCCTATCACTCCAAGCCCTTCTAAAAAGTCTCTCCGCAGCTTTCCTGTAGGCCCCTTCAGGTACTGGTAGGCCGCTATAAGGTCTCCCCGGAGACTTCTCCTCTCCAGGTTGAGCAAGCCAAACTCTCTCAGCCTGTCTTCAGAGGAGAGGTACTCCAGCCCCCTGATTGTCTTCATGGCCCTCCTCTGGACCTGTTCCAACAGCACCATGTCCTTTTTATGTTGGGGACTGTCGAACTGGATGCAGCACTCCAGTGGGGTCTCATGAGAGCAGAGGGGCAGAATCTCCTCCCTCCACCTGCTGGCCATGCTGCTTTTGATGCAGCCCAGGATACGGTTAACCTCCTGGGCTGTGAGCGCACACTGTCATATTGGGCTTCTCATCCACCAGAACCCCCAAGCAAAAGCCTGAAAAAAAATCAGGTAGCTCAGCATAGCCAAATTTCAGTTCAGTAATACTTTTTTGCTATGACAAGTTGACCCCATTGCTGCCAAGTCACACAGTGATAAACTATCCTGGCTTCTGTTGGGGCTCAAATTATCTACCAATATGGCTCTGCTTGGCATGTTTCGGATTTTATCCTCAATTGATTATTTTTTTCTCCTCTGTAGGTTACTATACAGCTGCACATTGTACCAGGACTGATGTCAGACTCCTGACGTTATCCTTGCTTCACCAACTCAAGCCTGTTTTCCACACAACACAAGCAACTGAAGTGGAACTTCCACTGCATCTTTTCAGCCTAAAGAGGCTAAAAATACTTGCCTGGCATGTGCTCAGGCAGCCATGGATAATGCTGTATCCCTTATTGAAAATGACTAAATATGCTCTTCAAGGAAAGCTGACCATCATTTTGGATGTAAATAGGAAAAAGGGAAAGAGGCAACGCTTCCCTATAAGGGACATTTTAGAGAAGTACAGGTAGCTTTGTATGTTGCATTTTTCTCAGTTGTATCTCTACATACAATTGAAGATTTCATTTTAGTATTTCAAATGATAATTTTTTTTTCATTTATTTCAGTACATTTTAATATATAAATTAACTTAAAGCTCCCTTTTTTTTTTTTAGAAATCTGATCAATAATGACTCTGTTGCCCGTCCCTTTTTGTTTATACAGGAAAAAACAGTTTCTCTGTTGTTTCATCTGGAGCAGAAATAAGACATAAGAATTCAAATGATCAAAAAATTCTAAGGCTTAAAGACAGAACAGAAGGCCATTTCCTAACAAAAAAAAATGCCTTAAGCAAGTAAACACTTGCTACCGAGTCTCTCAGTACACTATATTCTTCATACAAACAGTGCAAATCCACCTTTAGGCAAGGTTTTCTAGTCCTTCAATATGATTTGCAATTTCTTGACGACTCAATTTTATTTTTTTCCAAAGCAAGTGGGTGAATCAGGGTAAGGCAGTTTTGCTTGCTCTGAAGTCACCAAAATGGGATCCTCCTTAATCTGTTTTGCTGTGTTGTGTGGGATCAAAATATCACATTTATGTCTAAAACCAAAAGCTATCACTTCTTTGCTAGAGCACACCCTCCAGCACACCATGTGTAAACATGTCAAATTTCAGTCTATGCATTTGCATAGTTCCAATTTTCCCAATATACAATGAAAAGGTCAAAAATAATAGTTATAATCAATCACTGTAAATATTTATCATCTCCTTTTTTAAAAAAAAAAAAAGTATAAAATGACAACTGGTCAACTGGCCCTATAGACATGCTGCAAAACAAACTAATGCATCTTAAAATGCTTTTTCCAGCTTTTCAGCTGTAATATACAATCAACCTGCAGGAACATGCCACAGCATTTCTGTATCTTCATGAGAAAAGCTTATTTAACAAGTGGCCATACTTAAGTGATTTGTAGGAACAGTTATGGATACTACTATCACACACTTCAACTCCACCTGTTCAGTCAGTGCTGCTCTTGTAGAATTCATTAGAGACTGCAATTTAGAGCCCACAGCATGTCAGCAGTCCTGGCTGCACTTCTTTTAGACAGGTTGAAATTACTGCATTCTATCAGATTGATCATTTTGCATTAGTAGTTGAAAAGATTTCTGTAAAAAGTTTGTAAAGAAATTTGGGATCTCTTAGCTTACAGTGCTACACAAATGTAACCTAATATTGCTATGGGAGATCCCAATATTTTTCCCAGCTTTTTGCCTCAGTCTAGTCTGTCTTCAAGCAGTATTAAGAGCTGAAAGAGTGATGGCCGCCACCCCTATTTTACTTTATCTTACTTTATTTCAAGGAGTCTTCCACTTTCCTGTGCTCTGTGAGACCTGTCTTACTCCCTCTTCCAGCTTACCATACAGGTCAAAGGTCCATCTCCTACAATCTTCACAGAAGTTCAAAGTTCTCACGGTACATCAGAGCTCCTGGAGGGCCAGAGCCACCTGTTCTTCTTAGGGTTAATCTGGACAAGCACTTCTGAGGGGATCTGGTAAAGTCTTTCCCGAGAAACCCCAGACTGCCAGGAATCACCTTGTTAGGACCTTCTGGATTACAAGTAGTTCTCAGAGCCTCACCTTACACATGGTATTTACCAGCTTTCTGCAACTACTGACATCCACACAAGAAGGAAACGTTACGAATAAGCCTTCCCCGAGGGGTGAGGGAGTTTGGTTTTGAGCTCCTCTGTCCCTCATTTACCTTTCTTAGAAGAACAGACACAGAGGCAAGTTAGAAAACCATGCTTCCACAAGCTTCATTTGAAGTATGACTCTAGAGGCTCAATTCATTTCAGATATGTAACTGAGGACAATCTTTGTGTACTACAAAGAGAAAATAAATTCTTTTATCCTTGTATTTATTTTTTCTTTAAAGGTTAGGCTTTTTTTAGCCTTTGATCTGTAACAAAACTAAGAGACAGCCAGTAGGAACATTTCTTACTGTCATTCGTAAAGACTTTTGATTGATTCACTGTTCTTCTGACTCATAATTAACACAATAGAAGTAGGGTTTGAAAACCAGAGCAGTCATCTTAAATAAGAGATGCTCTTTCTCTCTCTTTCTATACAATACTTAATACCTTTGACTACATTGCTCAACAAAAGAAAGAAAGAAAGAAAAACAACTTACACTTTTTTTACTAGGGCGGCAGATAATCATTAAGGATGGGTTGATAATGGTTTTGGTCTTGGCATATGAAAGCAAATTATACCCTAGGCCTTGAACAATGCAATTCAAGACCACCCTTAAATATCAAAGAAATCATCATCCATAGCTTGGAGAGACCAAAGCTATTTTCTCATCTTTTCTACAATAAAGAAGGAGCTAAAAATGTAGACTTACTACTTCTTTTGCATAAGACAATCACTGAGGACTAGTCTTATTAATACTTGAACAGACAACTATTTATGTTCAGCAGGGAAGGAAAAAAAATATCATTGAACAGATTTCCAAAGACCATCTTATTGTAGAAGCTGTTTATGGTGCTGTCTTACAATACAGAACAGGCAGTTTCGTTCTCCAGACCCAAATAATTAATGGCAATTGATCATGTTTTTAGCTTTATCTTTTAAGGCAAGCAGATATAAAAACAAGTAAAGAATTAAATATTCAAAACAGAGGTGAGATTTTTTCTCAAATTCTATGAGTAGTAGGGCAGGAAAAAGGAAACCCAAACCAAACCATAAATCATGTTCCATCGGTGTTATCACACAAGGTAAGAACAGAGTACAAACCTCTCTGGATCTCACTGTTATCTATACATAAATCAAAGATCAACAGTTCCTGGCTTGCAGACAGGAGTATAACCAAAGGCTGATGTCCAGTGCCCAGGTGAAATGGACTGGGACCTTGTCCCTTCTTGGGACTTTCAAACATCTCGCCTGGAAACTCAGAGAGCCCAAAGGACTGAACACACAGACCAAAATGCTCATTTGAAAGAGCTGATATTACAATGGGTGTAATATATGAATCTTAAATCCATTAAGACAGAATTCAAAGCACCGCTGAGGGCAGCTCACTTCCTGGTATTTTACTGTCTGGAAAATCCAGGTGCATGTTTCCTCTAAGACTTATTAGTTAATCTAGGACCTCAAATTGCTTAAACAAATGTATTCAAAACTGAAATCATGTAAAGACTTCTAGCATTTCACACTCACGTTATATTACTTCCATTATGATAACTGCTCTAATGTATGGTCTCTCTTGTGCTGTGACTGCTATACAGAAAGTGTTTACCATGTACTTCACAGAGAAAGTATTTCCGAATACCTACTTTTACAATACTTTAAAAATAATTTAGCTTTTAGCGTAATGGAAGCCTGACAAAGCAAAACCAACGGGTTAGAAAGGACATTAAACACCTCTCTGCTGTGCACATTGCTACACTATTGCTAGTCAGTAAGAACGTCACAGACTTCCACCAAAGATCAAGTGATTCAAGTGCAACTGATGTTTTTGCAGAAGCCTGCAAACAGCAGGTGAAACCCAGTCTGGTTTTCTATTTGGCTGCTGCAATTCAATTGCAGATTCTTGAACTGTTCTGTCAGGATTTCATCCTCACATGCACACACAGAGATCTATGTATATCTTGCCTTGCAAACTCAATGCTAAAGAGCTCAGAAGGAAGCCTCATTTAACCAATGAGGTTCAGAAGACCAAAGTAAAAAAGAGAATGGGAAATTAACATAAACATTCCAGATTTGCACCCATCTTCGAGACTAACATCAGGTTTCGTTCACATACATACATTAAAAGAGAGACTCAAGTTTGTAAATCCTTTCCTTGTTTCAAGAAAACATAAAAAAAGGAAAACTTCGCTTGGTGGCAACTTGCTACATCTGATGTTCCAGCAAAAACAGGGTTTAAATAACATCCTAGCAAGCACAGCTTCATTAAGGGTTGTCTACACAGGCTTTCAAGTGCAGCCTGTAGTGACAAGAGCTCAGCTGTTCCCCAACTATCTTCCCCCCACCCCAGCAACTTCCTGTTATCCCCATAGACCAAGGAACATCACACAGCCTCCTAAACTGAACCCAGCTACATCAACAGGATTTTTTTAAACTGAAGTAGTATTTCATAATGTACAAGTCAAGGAAGTAAAGACACTTTATGAGAACTGATTTGTCAAGTCATACAAGATACCCATACAGAGGCTCATATGCCACAGAAAGGTTACAGCAAAGTAAAAATAGCTGGTGGAGCAGGGAGGGGCACACAATGTAGAAGGAGGGACAGTTGGCCTGCAGATCGTGACAGCCTTTAAGGCACAAGTCTCCACATACACAGTTTTTCCCACAATACATGGATTTCATAAGTCCATCACCCCTCACCACATACCAGTGCTCAAGAGACGTGGTTGCATTGTAAGTGGATGGCGCTACGAGGGTGCAGTGTTAGCTTGTTGCAGGCCTAGTCTCAAGTGCATCATTAATCGGGGAATACCATCTCTGGTGTCCAGTCAAGTGAGATTACACCATCGACTGCTACACATGTACCGAGATGACCAATGTCACAGAACGCTCTGTTGTGGCTATGAGACTCTTAGACAGCTTCATACAGCCACACCTGCAACCAAGGCTCAAAGCTCTCTTGATGCTGAGACACCAATTAGATGCAGACACCCCGTAAGAGAGAACAGGGAGACATGCAAAGGCTCTCAGTAAAGCACACAGACAGGTGACCTTAGCAAGGAACTCTGAAGTCAGCACATGACAGCCACGAAGGCCAGGATCCAGCCCCAGACCACAAAAGCCGTTGTTCTGTCCCGGCCTTGTACAGTCACTGAGTGGTCCTTATGCTCTGCTACAGCTTCAGAAACAGACGGGTGGGGGGTTCTCCAGCCCCGCCGCTCCCAGGGACCCTAAGGACTTAGCTTCGTACCAACACAAGGCCCCCCGTCCGGCCCGGCCAGCGGCCCGGCCCCACCGCCGGACACGCAAGCCGGAGCCGCGCACCCCCGGTACCAGCGGCGCGGACAGCCGCACGCAGGGGCGCCCGGCGCACACGCCTCGGTGACAGGCACGGGCTCCCGCACAACGCCGCGGCACGAAGCCGGGCAAACCCCCCACAGGCGCTCCCCTCGCCCCACACCCCTTTAAGCCCGCTCGCCTTAGCACAGCCGCAAGCCGACATTCCGGCGGAGGGAGCCGCGCCGTGCGGGGCCGCGCCGTGCGGAGCGAAGCCGGCGGGTGCCGCAGCCGCACCGGCCCCGGCTTGCCAGCGTGCGCGGAGAGCCGGGACGGTCGCTGCCCGCGGCTCCCCCCGCCTCAGCCCCGCGCTCTGACACTTGAGAGGGCAGGGAGGGCCGGCTGCTTTCGGACGGTCCCTGACCTTGCCGCCGCTTGGCAGGAGGCGCCCACCTGCCTGCCTACCCCCCGGTTCGGCCCGGCCCGGCGGAACCCCCCGGGCAGCCCTACCGTCACGCCACGCTCCCGGCTCCCCTGGCCCTCCCAGGGCGGCGGAGGGCCCGCCCGCACCGGCTCACCTGCAGGGGGAAGGTGGCCGCCTTGTTGCCCACGTAGCCGCGGACGACGTGACTCTGGATGGAGAGCACCCGACACTCCCGCTCGGGCTCCATGGCCGCGCCGCCCGCTCAAGCCGGGCCGAGGTGGCGGCGCCGGGAGCAGGAGCGGGGGGCGGAGCGCGGAGGGCGTCACGCGCTCGCCTTCCCCTCCTGTCACACACACCCCCCGCTCCCCCCCCCCCCCCGCTCCCAGCTCGCGGGAGGCGCCGCGCGCGCGGGCCCGTCGCCGCCCCGAGGCCGTCAGGCGATCGGAGCGGAAACTTAATGGCCGCCTGCGCCCTCGCTGCGCGGGGGGGAGGCGGCTGCCGCGGCGGGGCCGGGGCACGGGGAGCCCACCGGCGGCACCTGATGACGCCCCCCCTTCCCCCTGCCGCTCTCACTGCAGGTCCCGCCGCGGCTTTCTCCCTCCTGCCCGCCCCCCAGCCCTCCCCGTCACGCCTCAGCAGCCGCCCCTCCCGCAGCCGGCGGCGCGGCGCGCGGCGCTGCTGCCACAGGCGCCATCCCTCAGGGGGAGCCGCCCCACCGCCCGCGCCTGCACGGCCAAACCCTCCTGGTGCCCGCCGCCTCAGCCCTCCGGCGAGCACGGTGCCGCTTCCCCTCGCCCCCCCCCCCCTCCCCCCCCTCCGTTCTTCGCTGTGCCCCACCGCCGGCAGCTGAGACGCCCACTGACACCCACGGAGGCACAGCCCCGATGGCACCCACCCCTGCCCAGTACAGGGCCGCCGGTACCGCTGCTAGCACCGCTGCCTTGCCTATGTCGGCCTCCCACACGCTGCCTACCCATGGCCCCTCTTGGCTGGGTCTTGCATGTCACACTTGCTGCTACCATCGCCTCTCTCGTGCCCTCACTGCACACCACCATGGCACCTGGCACCTCAAGCATGCTTCCAGCGCCCACAGGTGTGCCCAAACGTTGGCCACCCAACCCTCCTGCACCACCCATGGTGTGCTGTTTGCCACACCTGCCCTGCCGTGTACTGGAGAGCCCAGTGCAGCGCACACATCCTGAGTGCCCCAGCTTCCCTCCCTCCAGTGTCCATAAGGCCCTGCAAAGCCAGGGATGCTGCAGGAGGCCCCAAGCCATGCTGTGCAGTAGCACTCCGACCCGAGCTGCAGGCACCCTGCACCACCCTCGCCCTCAGGTTTTGAAGTGAGTGCAATTGTGCTATTGACAGCCACCAAAGAAGAAAAATCTTTGGAGGGCTGCCAAAGAGTGAAAGAAGACGTGTTGGCTGGCAAGTGCTACAATACATCAAGACTCTGCTGAGATGGGACTTCGTAACCTGTTTGGGAATTTCTTTCATCTGATGTCATTTGTCATTATTGACTGTCACAGCTTCAGTCCTTTCACATCAAGAAATCACACCCAATTCCTCTTGTTGTTCTTAGTGGATAGCTTTATATCGACTCTTGAAATAGGGTGGTTATTTATTATTATTATTCCGCATCATAACTAATCTGCTGGAAAATGAGGGAACATACTGTTCTCTCTTCTGTTGTCCACCTGGTCGCACAACTTGGGGCTTGTTCTAGTCTGGCCTTACTAGTAGCAGTTTCTGTATCACCTATAAATGTAGGTATTTTTTATGAATTCTAGAAATTGTTGCATCATTTTGGAGGATAGGGTCAGAACAATGAATGATCTGCACCATGTATGCTGGGAATGATCTGCACTGTGTGTGCTCCAGACCTAGCAGTCTGGGAAAACATTACAAAACAGCATATCACATGAAGAGGTTATCTTGATGGGGACAGAGGTCTGGATGGCAGGATAAGCTGGAAGAATTAGAGATAGAGGCATTTATTGGGATGTGACCTTCCTCAGTTTCTGTCCATCCATCCCCTTTCTCCACCCATAAGCTCCTTGCCTATTTTCCTCTACCAAATACATCCCTCAGCCTGCAGGACCCTAAGTTCTAATTTCATCCTCTCACCATCTTAGTATCTTAAAGCCAAAGCTTCTTGCCAGGTCTGTTACCTCTTTCAGGTTTTTTTCCTCTCACATCTCTAATTTTTTCTCCTGGTCTTACTTCTTATTCCTCTGACTGGAGCTATTTTGCCCAATGATCCAAATAACTCCACCTTCTATCCCCAGCAACTCCAGGATCTTTTCTTTCTCCTCCCATATTCCTCAAGTCCATGTCCTTGACTATCTAGTCTCTGTTTCCAGTACTCACTCTTAACCTAGTGTCATTTTGTCCAACCTTCCTCTCCTCCTACAAACTCCTTAACCCATTTGTTCCCATTTGCACTCTCCCCACCGACACACGTCTTACTCTGGTCCAAATCAGGCAGCTGATTGAGGACAACATTTTCTGAACTCACAGGGGACGAAAAGGCAAGATTCCCTACTTCTGTTTGCATCTCAGCACTGAGATCAGACAGGATACTTAAAGAGTCCAGACTGACAGCTACAGGTCAAATCTACTCTAGAGAAGACAAAACTTTGAAAAATGTAAAGCACTAGAAAACCTTAAGAGGGCATAGACTGACTTTATTTTTTTCCCTTCACAAAAGCTAACAGAACCAGGTTATGTTTGGGGCTGCTTTTCCTAAAGAAAATGCACATTCTTGCCATGAAAGCACCATTTTTCCCCAGAAATCTGGGGTTCCAAAGCTTAAGATGTTATCATCTTATAAAAAAAAAAATCACCAAAAATACAGGGGTATCTTCTGTCAGACTGATTTCCAAATGTGCCTCAGTTGTTCTAGATAATATTCTTCCCCTCTCTCCCCTCTCCTTCTCTCACCCCAAAATGAACATGAGACAGAAAATTTCTTTGAAAACACTCAAGTGCTGGCAAATTTATAAACAGCTAAAAGGTTGGTCTCATATGGAAGAGACTAGGTAACCATAGAGAAGTTTCCAGCCCTATTTATGTTTGCCACTCATCAGAATAACTGAGTACAGAACGCACACACCATAAACATACACATGCAGTAAGCTGTGTGTCACATCCATGTGCTGCTCCCATGATGCACATCCGAAGGACACAGCCTGTTCTGTAATACTTACCTGCACAAGAAACATGCTGAAAGTCGTTGACATGAAACCTGTTTTTCATTTAATTGCATTTCCTGTGTGTGTCCTCTGCTTTTCAAGGGAGGACATAACAGCTGATATGCTGTTATTCTTTGTTTTCTCTACATCTCTTGATACTTTGAAGAATAAAGTTTCTTTGGTCTTCCTCTAGCTTGGAGAGCAATTGTTGGAATACCAATGTATTTTCCTCCCTTCCCCAGCAATAGGGCTTAATCATACAGGACAGTTTGGGTTAGAAGGTACCTCAAAGCCCATCTAGTTCCAACCCCCTGCCATAGGTAGGGACACCCTCCACCAGACCAGGCTGCCCAAGGCCCCATCCAACCTGGCCTTGAACACTGCCAGGGAGGGGGAAGCCACAGCTTCTCTGGGCAGCCTGTGTCAGGGCCTCACCACCCTCACAGGGAAGGATTTCTTCCTTATATCTAATCTAAATCTGCCCTCTTAGTTTACAGCAAGTGCCCCTTGTCCTATCTTGACAGGCCCTATTGAAATGTCTGTCGCCATCTTTCTTATAAGCTCCCTTTGTAAGTTCTGGAAGGTCACAACAAGGTCTTCCTAGAGCCTTCACTTCTCCATCTTGAACTGGCCTTTCCACATAGGAGAGGTGATCCAGCCCTTGTGGCCCTCCTCTGGACTCACTCCAACAGCTTGATGTCCTTATGTTGGAGAGCCCAGAGCTGGATGCAGTACTCCACGTGGGGTCTCACAAGAACAGAGCAGAGGGGCAGAATCCCCTCTCTCAACCTGCTGGACACGCTTCTTTTGATGCAGCCCAAGATACAGTGGGCTTTCTGGGCTGCAGGTGCACACTGCTGGCTCATGTTGAGCTCCTCATCCACCATCAGCCTCAAGTCCTTGTCCTCAGGGCTGCTCTCAATCCATTCTCTGCCCTGCCTGTAGTTGTGTTTGGGATTGCCCCGACCCATGTGCAGGACCTTGCACTTGGCCTTGTTGAACCTTATGAGGTTTGTCCAGACCCACTTCTTGAGGCTGTCCAGGTCCCTCTGGATGGCATCCCTTCCCTCCTGTATGTCTATAGGACACGCAGCTTGGTGTCATCGGCAAACTTGCTGAGGGTGTACTTGATCCCACTGTCCGTGTCACTGACAAAGATGTTAAACAGCGCTGGTCCCAGTGCTCCACTTCGACCTTGTAAACTTGTGAGAGATATATAGATCGACATATATATACTGGTATATGTTCCTTTTGGGGATGTGTCCCATCCTACTTGGTGGGTGAGGTTAAACTTTAAGTCTCTGCAATAGTCAGGAATAACAACAATTACTTGAGAGGTTCAAACAAATCACAATTTTACTTCAAACTCAGCGGAACTATGAAAGATAATGGCTGCAACACTCTTACCCTAATGTGCTGAAGATGAAGTTAGAGACAAAGAGAATGGCAGAAAGAAAGAGAGAAAAAAAGAGAAGAAAAGATAAAGAAGGTATCACCGTCCTTGCATCCAGTGAGGTTTTTTGCTGTAGTCTTCAGGTGATGGGTGTACTCCAAAAATTTGTTTCCCCTTTGTATAACCCAGTGTGCCCGCCCCATAGGTGGGGGTTTGTCACCACCGAGTGGGCACAGTGTGTGCTCAGGAATGTTCAGAGATGGTCTAGAAATGAGTCAGTGGGTTGCGGGGGTCTTGGGGGGCTCACTGCCTCCCTTCCCCTTCCCCCACCCTGGGACTGATCAAGTGATGTTCTTCCACAGGCATGCATGTGCAGAAGACAGATGGTCTTTGCATGTTTCAGGAATAGGGACCTGGCCCACAAGACAGTATCCTGCTTCCACAGGTTCTCTTCTTGGTAGACAGTCCCAGGTCATCAGCCCATCCCTGTCCAAGGCAGGACGGGTGTTTGTGACATTCACGTGTTATCAGGGCCTTACAGGATGACTCAAGAAGATCTGTCCTGTGGGTTTCACAATGTTATCAGGTGAGGCTGGGCCTCTGTTAAGACAGTTGTGCCATGACAGTAATGGTTTGTCTCTGTACTGCCTACAGCAAGTGTATCTTTCCTGTTCTGATGATGATAATACGGTCCAAAGAAGATGCCAGTGGCATTTACAGCTGTTCTTTCTAAAAACTGCCCAAGCATGTCTGATGTTCTCATCAAAGCAATTTCCTCCCCCAAGAAGGAGAGCACAACTCCTATGTTTATTAATGCCTGTCCTTAGGTTTTGTGCAGCAGCTACTCCTGCACCTACTAGACCATGCAGGCAGTTAGGAACAGGCTCAAGGAAGTCTCACACAGCAGAGCATAGCTAACACCAGGCTGGTTGTACACCTGAGTGAGGAAACAACACAGGTAGTAGAACTGAGGTCTTTCATAGGAAGGCAGGGAGAGTGCAAATTCAGAGGTCTGCTTTCCTCTGGGGCAGAAAGAGCTCTGCCTTCCTCTGGCAGTGAAAGAGTGTTTGTTACAGGGGAATGCATGCTGTTTCTCCAAGCACAAGGAGAAACCCATTCTATGCAGGATTGCTACCTGCTTCCTCATATTCAGAAAGGTTTAAGTCCTAGCAATCTTTATGCTTACCCCAGAGGAACATCTGAAGCCTCTCTTTATACCCTAAGCTGTAAAAATTATTTTCTTAGATTAAGGGGTAGAACCTGCATACACAAGCAAAAGTAAGCAAGGACATGATTCAATAGTATTGAGCCCCAATTTTTTTTCAAAATATGGGGGAAACCTATATGTCTATAAACTAAAGAAGTTGCCATAAGCAAAACAAAGACCAGAAAACAATTCTCCTTCCCTTCCGGAAAGCAGCTCATGTAAATGTAAGCACTCAATTTCAGAGCAGAGGGGTTTTTTTAGACTTTGCCCTATTTATTCTTGAAGAAACCAGTCCCCTTCCTCAGAAAAGGGAATATGTGTCAGAGGAAAACGTGAAGCTGGACTTCAACTCTGTAGTAATTATACATTCTGCTATGCCAACCTTCTCAAGCCTTTTCTGTCTGAAAAAAAAAAAAAAAGGATAGTCCTCCAAATCTGGTGTTACTAGGAGTACTCAAAGAGCAAAGAAGCATTCAGTGTGTGACAAAGGGCTTCACTGGGAGAAAAGGAAAAGGCAGGGCAGGTTAGACCGTCAAATGTAGGCAATAGGGAAGCTGTCCTATGTTTCCTACTCCCCAATCAGAAGACCATCAGTAGTACTACTGGGACAATACCTTCTCAAACTCCTGACCTCACCGGACTGTGCATGGCGTTTTATGGTTTATTTTTTAAGTTTATTTTTCTCAAACCAGTTCTCCTTGGTCAGAGCAGAATGTTTTCTGGAAACCGTGAAGTTTGAGTCAAAGATTATAATAATTTGGTCAGGAGAGAGGATGGTCAGAAAGGCTGCTGCTGTTTATCAACAACTGGCAATGTTTCTTCCACAAGTGTTCCTTGTTCCTCCTATGCTGTCTTTCTACAACTCCCTCACTCCTCTCCTAACCCCCTCAGTGCCCCAAAAAGCAATTCACCCCATGGCAGACCTGAGGCAATAACAGATATGACAGCTGGCCAGCCAGCAATCCAGGAAGATACAGATCTGTACCTACATTCTCTGCTCCTGGACAGGCAGGACAAACATATTTATGGGCCATCTGTAGCAAAGGCTGCTGCCTTCCCAGGTCTGTGTCAATACCCTTTGGAATTCCAGCATGCTATGCATGAAGAAATCGTGAGATTACAGTGAGCAAGCAGCTTAACATGGGTCAACAATGTCACAATATTGCAGTAAAGGTAATCACCTTTTGGACTGCATAAACAAGAATATACTCTGCCAGACATATGAAGCAATCCTTGCAGCATATTCAGCACTTGTGAGGGTCTCTGGTGGAGTACTGCCAAGTTTTTGGAATCATGTTTCATGAAGGAACAATGCAAGTGGCCCTAAGAAGGATCGAAGGCTCAGGACACACAACCTAGAAGAAAATGGTTTCTTCAGCTTAATGAAAGCTGAACTCTACTAACAGCCCATAAATGCATATAACACAGATCTATGAAGAAGCAGAAGGGAACAAACTGATGTCTATAATGGAGGGCTTACCTCTACCTTGCAAAGAATTATGAAAAGCATAGGAAGAGATTGCTTTGGAAGAGTGAAGGGGGAGGGTATAACGAGGTATAACTAGTAGAAGAAATATTTTTATAAATATTGATAGCTATATTTAAATTTGTACTGGAATGGGGAGACAGACAATGTTAACTACCAAGGCCTCCTGAAAGCCCAGATTTCCTACATTAGCACAATGGAAGAGATGGTGCTGCCAGGAATATGACACACTCAGCTTGATAAAAGATCTCTGGAGCAAGGGTCTAAGGGTCTTAAATCAGATGTATATGGATTCTGAATAATCATTGCAGGCATTTACAGAAAATAAAAGGCCAAGGTTATGTAAAAGTTGTATCAATAGCCTTTCAGTTTCTCAACAAGTCTTCAGGGCAGCAGAACTGGACCATCATGTCGAAATAACTGTGCCCTCCCCAGTCAGAAGACCATCTGTGTTTAAGATACTGATTTTTGCTGGTCAGTTGAATGTTTGCTAAGACAGATTGTAAAGTACCAATTTATGACTGCAATAGTAATAACAAAGTATTAGCAGCATTTGATGTAGGAGGGCGCTGTTATTCTTGTTCCAGACCAAATTTTCACTCGGCTTGTATTAAAATGATTAACTTTGTCAGGAATTGGCAATAATGGCAGAGAAGGAGGCATTTTCTCAGCAAAAGAAAGTGGATTATTGAAAACTGAGCTTGCCATTGAAGCTGTTCTGCACGGGGGGTATTAGGAAGGCCATTCTAAACCCTTTGACTGGCAGGTGTGGCTGCTGTGTGCAGTACAGAAAGAGCACCCATCGGTGCTGTTTCTCCAAAACCTGGCATAAAACAGAACTGCAAACTAGCAAGTTTGACTAGCTTTGGTGAAAGAAATGCCTGCAGAAAGAAAAATGTTGGACTTAAATCCATATCGACTCCGCGAGCAGTTATAATGCTGAGAAGAGTACTCACAGGTGCCCCAGCTTCTCTAGACAGAATTGAGGGAAACAGTCCTCGCAACAGGCGGTAATTAAAGGGGTATGTGCAATTCTCTGCTCCACACCCAATCACACAAACTGCTGGGTGCTCCCTTCTCTTACAGCCTCTGACACTTGCAGAACAAGTATGGGATGCAGGGGGAAATGGCCAGCCCCTTTTCAGCGGTTAGAGGAGACAGGACAAGGGGCAATGGCTGCAAGTTGGAGCACAGGAAGTTCCGCACCAACATGCGGAGGAACTTTTTCACAGTGAGGGTGACAGAGCCCTGGGACAGGCTGCCCAGGGAGGTGGTGGAGTCTCCTTCTCTGGAAATATTCAAGACCTGCTATCTGTGCAATATGAGCTAGGGAGCTGCTTTGGCAGGGGAGTTGGACCCAATGATCTCTTGAGGTCCCTTCCAACCCCTACAGTTCTGTGATTCTGTAATTCTGTGATTCTGTAACAAGGGTCTCTACAGTATCTCCACACCCCAGAGCAGCCTGGCACTGTAGCCATTTAGAAAAAAAACAGAGTCATTTTATACACGGAGAGAGAACATAAGCAGAAGATTAATGCTGGACTATCCATCCTCTTAGGGCTCTGACTCGAGGCTGGCCCCTGCCACCGACTTGCTGAAGCTCCATACATTCTGAGTGTTTTTTGCAAAACGGGCCCTCAGGGAGAGGAGGAGGTCATGGAACGTATCAGCCTCCAAATGTCAGGCTCAGTCTTGCAATCCTCACCTCAGTTGTTTTATTGAGGTAGGTGGAACCGCTCCTGTGAGACATGCAAGGGACTGGGTGTCAAGCTGAGAGACAGGCCAGTGATAACAAAGCTCTTTTTAAAACACTGCGTTGCTGCCACAGGGTTTCACAGTGGAACAGCACTGTGTAGCTTGGCGTTCCTGATCCTCATCTCCTTCAGAACATAAGCAGTCTCTTCTTTTTAAAACAACCCAAGACTCCTCTGCTGTGAAGCTCTAAGCTACAACACCCCTTACAGATATTTGTTTGGCATTGATGTCTGCACATTTTGTAACAAACTGGTTGAAGGTAATGGAAGAGAAGCAGAAGGCCTCCTTTGGCTGGCTAAGGGAGCTGCAGTGCCTAGGATCAGCTTGCAGTTTTGTCCTGAATGCTCATGCTCATGCCCTCAGGCTGCAGTCCTGTTGTGCTTAGTGTCTACAGCCTATCTCATTATTATCAGGAGGTTAATCCCAGTCACCCCTTTTTGTCCTTGGATTCACCAGCATTAAGGAGTTGGTAGAGTGAGTGCACATACCTCTTCACCAGCCAGTGTATTTCTGGCAGCAGACCAAAACCATGCTCCAGCAAACAAAGAGGTCAGAGATGCAAACAGAAGTTTTGGGTTCTGTGAATCATTAAGGTTGGAAAACACCTCTAAGATTACCGAGTCCAACCATCAAGCCAACACCACCATGCCCACTAAACCATGTCCTGAAGTGCCATGTCTACAAAATTTTTGAGCACCTCCAGGGATGGTGACTCCACCACTTCCCTGGGCAGCCTGTTCCCGTGCTTGACCACTCCTTCAGAAAAGATTTTTTTTTCCTAATATCCAGCCTGAACCTCCCCTAGCAGAACTTGAGGCCATTTCCTCCTGTCCTTATGCACCTTAATATGCAGTACAGTACACTGTGGCATGTGGGCACGGCAACATCTTTAGAGAAATGCATACAAATGTTTCCATTTTGCTTTCCCTTCATTTTTAAGGTGCTTTGGGGGAGGAAGAGGGAAGAAAACAGTGTTCTTCCATTGCTTTTAATAGCTTAAATATTAAGTGTTTGTAGACACTTCTGTACCTGGTTTTTAGTATTTGAAAATTGTCTGATGGAGATTTTGGATCAGAAATGTCACGCTGTGTGCCTTTGTTTTATAAGACACAGTAACAGCTGGAAAAGAACAAGGCCTTTCCTGGCAGCGGGAATAAACCTCTCAGTCATGAACTGCACCTCTCAGCAGTTTGCCCCGTGCGTGTCTTGCATCACAGGCAGTCATGAGTCACTTGCTTCAGCTCCCACTGCCCAGGGGTGTTGGCTTGGCGAAGCTGTGTCCCTACGCAGCTTACTTCCCGGGGACATGAGCTCAGGAGGCGGTGGGAAGTCGTGCCACTGCCGTGCTCGAAACAGAAGAGATTTGCATTTGAGTTCAAGCTGCAGGGAGTACACGCCAAGCTGACTAATACCACGTCTATTTCTAGTCCTGTTACCTGGGTAAATGGTAATTTCGCTTTGTTCTTTGCGGCCACAGAAACGTTTTCTACTTGAGATTAACCTTTCGAGCTCTGAAAGAAGTACAGGAAGTTCAGAAACAGACGACACAATTTTTCCTGGATTAGTAAAATAGTGGTGATAGAGGCCATATTTAAGGAGCCTGAGAGATGTTAGTTCTGTTCCGGGCTGGAAATCCCTTTCTAATTTGCTTTTGCTCTTATCTGCTTTATTACAGGACATTTCTCCCCACTACTGTAGCTTTGGCTGTTGTGAGGAGTAGCAATGGCTAATCTACATAGTTCTGAAGGTCTGGTTCTTCCTTCTGTAGGACACTGACTTTCAGGTGGTCTGGACACCCCACCTCCCACCCCTCCCCATTTCCTCCTTCATCCTTTTTGCCCCACCACCCTCACAAGAACTGTTTGGAATAGGTGGAAGCTGAAAGAGGAACTCAGTCACGCTTCAGAGACAAAGTTCCCCAAAGTGAACTAAATATGACTTAAACATCTGAACAAGAAGAGGGATTGCTTAAGCACCAGCTTAGCAAAAAACCACAATAACTGGGTGAAAAGTAAAGACAGTGGGGGAAAACCACAACCACCGACCCAAGAAACTGACAGATTCAAAACTTACCTTGTTTTGAGCATGTGTGCTGATTTACATATGAACTGAAGAGATGGAGTGATGCAAATGAAGAAAGCAACCAGGAGCATAACAGAACAAGGCACAGACTTGTGGATGGGGGCACTTCACACTGAACATCCCATTGGCAGGACCGGCATTGGATCCAGGACTGGTGATCTCTCTCTCTTCTTTCTCTCAAAGCTGCTGAGTATTGCAAAGCCCACCTTGGTGCCACACAGCTCAAACAGATGTAATTGTGAAGGTGCCAACGTTCACTGTACGTTTGATTTCTGTATTCCTATTAATGTTAATATTTGTGTATGGACCTTAAGTGTTGTCTCACTTCAATTCCAACAAAGGGAATTGTGGAATCTGAGTCACCCATCCTTCCTTTTGGACCAGGACATGACACCTTCTTAACGCAAAAAAAATAATGGTGGGATGAAGTTGGCAGAGATTAGTGGGACCAGGATTTTATACCAAACTTTCCAACATGAAAAAAAAAAAAAGGTTCAAAAAACGAGCAGTCCTTTTCTGGAACCCACCTTAAGATCCTCTCAGCAAACAGCAGCAACTCAAAGGCAGTCCCCCAAAACTCTATCAAAAGTAAGAGGGATAAAACGAGGATCTTAGGTTACAGACCACTAGTATAACATGAACAGTGCAATTATGTGCAAGCCACAGAATCTGGACTTGGGCTTCTGGAAAGGGAGGGCCTGGAAACAACATTGTTTTGGACTCATTTCAGCCTCTCACCTAAGAGAAGGCAAGAGGCTTCATTGCTTCATACAAGGTTAATTCTTATGAGGACTTTTCATCTCCCCGATTTTGGTATCCTCAGATTAAAGGAGAAAAGAGAAACTTCTCACAGAAATTATTGATGCCACAGAGTGAAAAAAATCCATCAAGATACCCATAGGTTTGATAGCACAGATTTTTCTCTAGGACGACAAACAACCTCTACAGTTAAATAAGCTGAAGGGATACAGAAAAGCTAGGAAGATTGAATGGTGAATGGGCAAAACCTAAAAGTTCCCACCGGGTCCTGGACAACACATGAGCTGCCTATCATTATCAGTGGCAACGGCAGGTTCTTTGGCCAGTTAATATCATTGTCCAGGGCTGGCCAGAATTAATAAGCAAAATATCTGGTGTCATAAGCAAGCCCTAAGCATGCGTCGGTCAGCTGCACATCCCGGTGCCTGGCATTGCAGTGCAGCGCAGCGCAACACTTCTGGCACTTGGCAAGCAACTGTGATGGGGGTCAGGTCCTCGACGGCCAAATTCGCAGCTTGCGAACATCAAACAGCCGCGAAGGGCTCCTGGGGAATTGCTAAAGAACCCCTGGTGGGCGCTCTGTCCTCCCTGTCAGTCTGTCAGAAGGCAGCGATTCAGACCTCGTGAACGATTCCCATTCTTCCTCTCCAAGGGATTAATGGCAAGGAAAGACTTGAGGGCTTTTCTTTTCAGAGACAGAATTATTCCGTGGCAATATTCAGCAGAGACAAGTACATGTTATTGGATTATACAAGTATTTACAGTTTCAGCCTTCATTTTATAGCAGATGTCGCCCAGATGTTTACCATTGTGACAAAGCCTGTGAAAACATGGGTGGAGGCTGGAAGGAGGTCTGCTCCCGAAACTTGAGTGTGAAATTCCCCTCCCTGGAGAGCCTAAATCTTGGCAAATCCACGTTTTCCACAATTCTGTCTCAAAGACTTAGGTTTTAATCAGGGATTCTCTCCACATCCCCACTGCTTTGCAAAGAGGGAAATTTTCTCACAGGGAGCTAGTTTAGTATTGTGTCCTCCTCTCAGCCAGATCACAGAGAAGTGATCTGGAGCTTGAGCCCAACCAAGCCTTCATTAAAATAAAGCTCTCAACAGCAGAGGAAATTCCAAGAAATTCTGCACCCAGAAATCCTACCAGCCTTCGGGGAGAGATCTGGCTTTTTGCCATTAAGAAAATCTTGAATTCCAGTTTCAGTCTTTCCCCCTTGTTTTAATTCTTTGTTTTTCTCACCTTGTGTGTGTATTTTTGTGCTGACTGTTCCATTCACCATCATGTAAGCCTTGTTAGCCTTCAGGGAAGGTGAACCATAGAAACACCAGCAGCATTTTTTTCAGCAACAAGCATTGCAGTAATGCAAACAGGAGCCAGTTTCCAAGACAGCAGAACTTGTACCCACAGTCAAAACCCCACAGTGAGCAGAATTCAAACCTCCCAGGGTTTTACTTTGATTATGCAAGACAAACATCTGAGAGAGAAATGTAAATAAGGAACAGCTTAGCCTAGGAACTGTGTAACTGCACCAGGTTACATGCTTGATGGGAAATGCTTGTGCTGAAGCTGCTGGAGATATTTTAAAAAACCCCAACCAACCAGCCACCCAACTCTGAAACTGGCTAGTGTCTGCTGCTGTTGAATCCCAAACATTGTGATATTTCAGAAGAAGGGTGCACAAATCCTAAAGAGATGTTGTTACTAACAAGTGCTCTCCTCTGTTTAACTCCCGAAAGGAATCAACACACAGCTGGTAGTGGGAAGGATTTTAAACCTGTGCCTTGAAGCTCTCCTCCAAGAAGAAATCTTAAAGACTTCATATGTAGGAAAGAATCTCATGAATGCCTCGTCTAACATTTTTTGGGGGGGGTGTGTGTGGGTGTGTTCCGGTGCGGGGCTGGTATCAGGAAGACAATGTGGAGGTGCTGCAACCTGAAGCCTACCGCTCAGAAATAAGAAACGTAAGCAGCTCTTCAGAACAGAGTCAGCCATACCTTTTCTTAATGTCTGTAAAATAATGCCTCTTCCAAGATGAAATTAATGTAAACATGGTTCTGAAAACAGGTTTTGGAAGGTTTTTAATCCTCTTTAAAAATGCTTCTTAAAGAAGTGCAGATCTTTCCTCTTCTGTGTCTAACAAAAAGACATGTCAATAAAGTGGCTATATTACAGAAACCACTGCACAAAATGGTGTTAGAAGTATTTTGACTGCCTCTTGGATTTGATTTTCAGTAATTAGCTAAATTAATTGCAACATGCCACTATGATTTTGCAGATGAAAATGATCCCCCTCAAAATGATCTGTGCTTTTACTGATACAAAGCACTTGAGTTTGGGTCCTACAACAGAGAACAGGCTCTCATTGTGTCTTCAGGGGTAAGAGGGGAAAAATAATATTTAAACTTAGAGTCATAGAGTGGTTTGGGTTGGAAGGGACCCTAAAAGTCATCTAGTGCAACACCCCTGCAATGAACAGGGACATCTCCACATAGATCACATTGTTCAGAGCCACATCCAACCTGATCTGTTGGGGCATCTAGAGCCTCTCTAGGCAACCTGTGTTATTGGCTCATCACCCTCATTGTAAAACATTTCTTCATTGTATCTAGGCTAAATCTACCCTCTTTTAACTTAAACCCAGTGCCCCTTGTCCTGTCATGACAGGCCCTATTAAAAGTCTGTCCCCATGTTTCTTATAAGCTCCCTTTAAGCACTGGAAGGCCGCAATAAGGTCTCCCCAGAGCTTTCTTCACTTGGATGAACAAGCTCAACTCTGTCAGTCTGTCTTCACAGGAGAGGTGCCCCAGTCCTTTTCATCACCTTCATGGCCTTCCTCAGGACTTCCTCTCACACCTCCACATCCTTCTTGTCAGGGACCCCAGAGCTGGACTCAGTACCCCAGGTGAGAGGAGTAGAGGGGAACAATCTCCTCGCTCAACCTGCTGGTCATGCTTCTTTTGATGCAGCCCAGGATATGGTTGGTTTTCTGGGTTTCAAGCGCATGTTGCCAAGTCACGTTAAGCTCCTCATCCCCCGGCAGCCCCACGTCCTTCTCCTTCAGGACTGCTCTCAATCCCTTCATCCTCCAGCCTGTAGTATGTTTGGTTTTGCCCAAAGCACTTGTAGCAGTTAAATTAATTTGCATGCTATCACTATGATCTTCAACACTGCCTACCACCTAGAAGCTCAGCTGGCTGCAGGAACTGTCAGTACCTGAGATGGAGACGCAGCACTCCGTGTGGGTTTCCTGTTATGTACATAGCTCCATACAGCATGCTGCTGCTAACAAGTAAGCAAGATCTTCTGCTTCATTGACAGCTAAATTGATAATAAAAGTTGACACCCTTAAATGCACTAATGAGCAAAAAGCAGCACGTGCTAAACATGTATGACTATAGCACCTGACTCTCCACCTAAATTATGTGGGAGGGAACAGCTAAGACTGGGGTATAATGGGTATGGAGGAAGCTGCCCCTGTGGCAGAAGAAACTGAAGACCCCAAAGAGGCAGTCGATGGGCTGTGCTGCTTCTCCTCCACCCAAGACAGGGACACCTTCTTGGTAAGGAACTCACCCTTTTGGTGAGAAGAGCTAGGATAGCATTCTGCCTCCCTCACCCCAAATCTCACATTGCAACTAATTCCATTACCCATTCAAGGAGTGACAGCGCATGTGATCTACTCGTTTCTCTGGAGCAGTCTTTCAGCAGCTGGTAGCTACTCTGTGGCCCAATTACAAAGGTCAGAAGCTTGTGGAGTGTGAAGAGGTGCATCCTTTTGCAACCCTACTTACTTCTGACACATATCAGAGTCTTCACCAGTTTTGGTTATTTGCACAATATAAATAAGAGAGAGCAGGCATGTGCCCACATGCACCAACTTCCTTGTGCATTCAAGTGCCTCCCCCCCACCGCCAACACTACCCTCCCATCTCCCTCCCCACCATTTACAGATCTACCCAAAACTCAATGTCCACAAAAAGAGATGGTTTATTGGACTAAACAAGGTAATGTTTAAGACACTGTATTTGCTTTAACAATGCTGTTGCAGAGGTACATAAAATGACACATGGATTTTTCTGCCCCCTCCCTCTTTAAGTCTAAGCATAGCAAATAAATGACAGCAAGGGTATTTCATACTTTCCGAGTCACACAGCTTTGACAGATTATAAAGGAACTTGTAAATAATTTAAATAAAATTTCAGCTTTTTGCCTTGCTGGATTCATTCTGTGCTTTTGAGTTCTCTTGAAGCTATGAAGAACAACAAACTATTAGAGCTTTAGAAGTACAAATCAGATCAGACTCATAACCAGAACGTAGAGATGATCATTACAAGAGACAATCCTTTGGAAAGGTAGGTAACATTAGCTTACTTGGACTCAGAGCACGAGTGGCAGCTGTAGAACTGGAGTAACACTATGAAAAAACCTATAAGTGACATAAACAGGTCAGATCAGTTTTCCTTTTCTCTTGCTCTACTAATACACCTCTCCTTGCAGTACCATTGTGTCTGTGCAGTGGATATCCCAGATGTTACACTTTTTCCTTTTCTTCAGTGTTTATCAGAATTCTCGCTATCCAAAGGGGGCTGGAGCACCTCTCCTATGAAGACAGGCTGAGAGAGTTGGGCTTTTTCAGCCAGGAGAAGAGAAGGTTACAGGAAGACCTAATTGCGGTATACCAATACTTGAAGGGGTCCTACAGGAAAGCAGGAGAGGGACTGTTCACCAGGGAGTGATAGGCCAGGTTGGATGGGGCTTTGGGTAACCTGACCTAATGAAGGGTGTCCCAGCGGATAGGAACTAGGCAGTTTTTGAGGTCCCTTCCAACCCAAAGCATTCTATGAGTCTACGATCTTCAACCTAATGCACTGACAACCATGCACATACAAATGCAGTTATGCATATTCCACAAGAGACTTCTCACTCACAGCACAAGATAAACAGTACAACATATTGAACAGTCTTTGTTAAATCCTACTTACCATCTTCTTGTCCAAAAAAATCATTATGCTAGTATACAACGAGGCTTTTTTAAAACATACATGAATAATAACTGCTCAAACAGCAAGTATGATTAATTTTATCAGATGTATTCTCCAGAGTTCTTTACTGATCAGTCAAACCAATACAAATCAAGCCAAAACTACATGAAATTCAGCCCTTTTAAATGAGGAAAGATCAGAGCAAAATGACTTCCTGGCAGCAGCACAAACCACGGACGGTCACAGACTTAGTGCAGAACTGGCACGGATTCGAACTGAGCCACTGAGACCAACCAGCAATCTGCAGGCACAGGGGTATTCCACAGAATCTCCAGATGGGCTACAGAAGAGCACTTTCAGTACAGCTGCTTACGGGGATCACATGGCAGAGGACAGTCAGCAAAGACCAGGAAAGGGGAGTACTGAAGTATGCCGTTAGAGTATGTCACAAAATTTAACTTTGCTGGGGGAAGTAGCTAAATGTTTACTGTAAGACAAGGTGGTGAAGCAGGCCTACCCTCTCTCCTGTAGGATCACAGAAGTAACTGGTGGGAAGCTTCATGAGTAGCTTCACTCTGGCATCAGGTTGTGCTCTGAAGCTGAGCTCTAACGCAGAGGTGAGCTGCAGAGCCTTTGCCTCATTCACCTTGGCAAAAATTCCAAACCAAGGTTTCAAATCCTCCAACCGTATCAAGAAAAAAAAAGGTGGGGTTTTTTTTGGAGGGGGGTTGGACTCAATGATCTCTTGAGGTCCCTTCCAACCCCTACAATTCTGTGATTTTCATTTGCTGTCCACTTCCTTGCAGCTCCCCCTCCGAACACTTTAACGGGGTCTCAGAGGAGCACACCTGATTCTTCACCAATGATGCAAAGGAAAAACAAGACATGCAGAGCAGTAACAAAATATCCAAATAAAAACCTTAATGCAAGGAACTGCTGCAGAAAGAATTCTTCTGGTTCTACTTCTGGACCAAACCCAAGCTGCCTGGGCCATGAAGTTTTACTGGGGACTGAGAGGACTGAGAGGCACCAATGTTTTTAGAGAGAGAGAGACGTGTGTCCGAACCGAAGGTGCAGTACATCGCTCTAGCTCTCTTCAGGGAAACCAGAGGTTCATTCACTGAATGAGATCTGAGTTCTGGTAAAATGTGGCGACACCACCTGCTGAAGGAGAAGACTTGGAGTCTTGTCAGACCTTCAGGAGAGGCGGCGGTGGGGGAAAAGACCTGGGAATACCCAAGGTTCCTCCTGTGCGAGAGCATTATTTCAGTTACAGTAAAGAGAAGCAGCCAGCCTGCAGCGCAACAAGCGTAGGCCAGCTTTGGCACTTGTGTCACTGAAAGTGATGTGGTGACTGCTCCCAGCTCAGCGGGCAGCCCGTTGTGAGGGCTGACCTGCAGCAGTAGCCACGGGAGCAGACAGGCGTTTCTTATCCCAGGGAAAGCTCGCTTACCATCTGTAAAGCTACACAAGTCCAGCTGTTACTGAACAGAAATGTGAGGTAATTGTTATTTCCAGAAGAAGAGTTAACAGGATGCCAAGGTGTCGCACAGGAAGCAATGGGGTAAAAATCCTAAAATACATGACCAACCAGTATGTTTAAAAACTACGTTGTCTTCTTCATTTCAAGCCCTGTCCAACGAAATGCAGTTCAATAGCATGAAGTGCACGTTTTCTTAAACTGGCTCCAAAAAAAACCCAAGTATCACTGGAACAATCAAACCCTGAACATTCCTTAATTAAATGAACAAGTCTCCCAACAACGATATGGGCAGAGACCATACATTTTGTAGACCAAACCTGAGCAGAGATTGGGTTTTGTTTCTTTTCTGTAAATAGAGACAAACAAGTATTTTCCAGATACAGCTGAAGTGGTGTCAAAATAGTGATGACCCAGGTCACAGTCAGAATTCTGTATTTACAATTCATATTAACTTAAAAAAATAAAGAAGTTTAAAATACCTCCAGAGAACATTCTAGGTTAGGAAAATGTCCTGTACAAAAGTAGGCCACATCTGTTGGTTTAAAAGAAGTCCGTAGCAGTTGATCTCTTCTTAGTTGATACGGTAAATGTTTTCTTTACATGGAGCTCTCTTGCTGGGGTACCTGTGGGCGACTTCAGCACCCCGTGACGGGGTTTCTGTTCAGGATTGAAAGCCACACGGGAGGGTCCTTCTGGGCTCACCAATATACTTTTGTCAGTCTTTTTAAATTCTGTCGAAAAAGCAAGCAAGCAAGTCAAAAGAAAGAGAACTCCTGGATAAATAGTGCAGAATTGCCCAACTCTGGCAGTCTGCCTTCGATGCTCAAGTCCCCCACTAAGGATCAGAAGCCCAAGGCTTTGCAAAAAACCATGGAGAAATGGCAGTGAAGCGCACCCCTCGGCAGAGTCCCTGTAAGAACAGGGTCGGTAGCAATCCATGGAGAGGCTGTGAACCATCCCCATGGTTTCACAAACCCTGAGACCCCGGGCTGCTCCTCAGAAACAAGTGTCCCAGCTAACCCAAAGAAAACCCAAAGAGTTTAGTTTAAGAGATGAGGATGGGTAAGCAGAGGCTCTACTCTGACTGTTAAACAGCACTGCTCTAGAGACTCTTGATTATTCCTTCTGCCAGCAGGTAAGCATGTTTTTTTCCTCTTTGTGCAGCTGGTTACGTTAACATAAAGACATATATCTTAACTCACTATTCTCTGTTTAGATTTGGCCTCTAGCACACCTCAAGAGAGTTAAAAAACATAGCTAAATTAATACATGGAATAAACTTCCATGCTGTGAAGCAGAACATTTATTTATCAGGGAACACATTGTCTGCTTACATGGCACCCAGAAAGGAGCTAACATTCACCTGCTCATTACTATTAACCAACCACAGGCAACCAAGACACCTTGCTATTCTACAGCCTGAGCTCATCAGCACCTTCATCCTGTGAAGCAGATGCGACCAATGAAGACTGAAGAGTACATGGTGCCCTCAGGAACAAGTGGCAGGAAGGAGAGCCTGTCCCTCTGCTGCACTCTCTATCTGTAAGGGTCCAGCTGCATGGCAGTGAAGCTGGAATCACACAAGGCTAGCTGTTGGGCCCAATCCCTCCACTTTGCAGGCTCCTCTGGGCGGGAACTCAAGGGTGATTTAAAAACTATCTACAAATACTGGGGCAAAAAAAGGACCAGAATCTTCCTGTTCCATAGAGGTGAAGAGTACAGGTCTGAACGAGCGCACACAACTTCCCCCTTCCTGGCTACAAGAGAGACTGGAGACACACAGATGCATCAGACTCACCAGCAGTCATGTTTTTATTCAAGCCAAACGTGACTTTTTTGGAGCTGGATGACTGCAGCTTGTTCAGCTATAAAGCAAAATAAAGACATGAAATAACATAAGATTTCTGAGGCAATGCTATAAGTTCTTTTGCATTCCATCAAAACTAATGCAAAGCAGCTTACTTCCTTTGTTTGACTTAGAACTCCCCCAATCCTCTAGCACTGACCCCTGCAAGGGCAGGGCTGCTTTTCTAGCCAAAAGCAAACATTCCATTTGTGATCTCCTCCATATCGTTACGTAACTCAACAACAAACAAAGCGACATTTGTGTATTAAATACACTGGCCCCACTACACTCAGGCCTCAAAATACAAAGAGGGCCTGAAAAGGTATCATATATTCAAAAGGTTTAAAAAGGTCGGTCTTCTGAAACCCTCTACTGTTATCAGTCTCCACAAATGGGAAGAAATGGAGGCTCAGAGTCCCTTAGCAAGGCTGAAAGTCAGTTTATGCTTCTGCTGTCTTGTGAACAGGTTCAGAGCGGTGTCCTTTCAACAAGAAGGTATTTAAGAAAAGCAGAGGGAATGAAGAAGAGATGTAAAGATGCCTACAGCTCTTCAGAAACTCTAGTGCCACATGTGACTCCGTCTACAAGGAAATGCACAAGCATCTCCAGTTTTACCTGCCTGTGTTAGGAGACTTAACAGGGAGTGGAAAAGGCAGCAGGAGTGAGGTCATGCCCTTTGCCTGGGCAGGTAGCTTGGGAAGAGATCTGTGCCCAGGCTCAGCTGTCAACTGTGAGGTCCCGTTAGTTACCTGCATGGATGGCCTGGCAGAAGACATGGCGCTTCTGGATTTCCTGAAGAACATCGACTTTGGCAAAGGTGGTTTTTCAAATTTTACAAAATCACTTCCTGGCTTGGCTTTCTTTTTCTTTAATGGTGACAGAGCAGCGCTGCTTTCCTACACAGGAAGGAAAGGAGAAAACACTCTCAGTACAGAGGTACCGTGATTAACTACACCTAGTACAGTGAGCTGTGCTCAGAGCTTGCCAATACTGCCACTGCCCAGAGCACACTGGTTGGTTTGCCCATAGGCTCATCATCATGGTTAACTCTCAGGAGTTAGCTTTGCAGTTAGGCTGAGAGAAACCAGAAATTTAAGTGGGCTCTGCACTGAAATAGGAAGGTCATTGCAAAGCAAAGGAGGAGGAACTTGTAATATAGTTCTTTGGACCGACAGAGTGCAAAGAATGTTTTCTTTGTGTGCCTGAAGCTGCCTTACAATTGACCCAGCTCTGCTGCACACAAGTGCTGGTTTATTTTTCCTTCCTTGCCCTTAAGCAAAATCTCTTCTGTGGTACCTCTGAAGGGGTAAGATATAAGATAATGCAGCTCATGAACAAACTCAGTTTCAGGCTAGGACAGAGACTCAGGAGAATAAAAGGTACAGGAATGAAGTCTGTCTATACCCTCAGAAGTACAGCTGTTGTGTAGGGCTACTAGTCTGCTGCCTCACGTGCATACCCAGGACTGACATTTAAAGCATCCCTCCCTCCAGCAGAAGGCAATCCTTAGCCTCTGTCCTGGCAGTGGCACTAATGCTGTTCACTGCTTCACAACCTGTTGTCTACGGGCCCAAGGTATCTAGACTACCGTGAAGAGAGGTTCAGTTACACTTCACACTAACCTACAGCTGTGAAATTCCAGAAGCAGTTTACAGACACCGTGGAAAGTGTCCAGAGTCATTTGAAAGTGGTTTGTAAATCACTCCTGCCTTAAATGAAGTGAAAAAGTATAAGCCTTTTAGCTTTCTGAATTTTGGAGACAGCTGCGATATAATGCTGAACTGTCTGTTTTCCCCCCTCCCGACATTGAAGCTAATTCTTTGGGGGTATGTCCTGTCTTTGAAATCAAGAATCAATCCAAGCCCCTAGCTTGTTCTCAAGCTGCAAATTTTTGAAGGTGACTACAATTACACCTTTCCTAGTGAAAAAAATGCAGTATTATCTTTGTAAGAAACTGAACTGTTCCTGAACATGGTCATACATGGCCACCGATGACACTAAAGGTCACAGCGCCATAGTCTCTGTTCATGCCTCTCCCAAATACTTTCCCCATACAGCACTAACAATTAGTTTAGAATGGAGAATGTGCTAGCAAAAGAAGCCACTACTGGAATTGCTGAGGGTAATTTCACAAGGAGCTTATACAAATCCAAGTGTGTGCTGCTGCTGGAAAAGGCACGTTCCATCTTTCCATTCTCACCCTTTTCCCAAAATGTGGCCTTTGTGAACACGCTGTAGGCTCAGTCAGAGACCCCAGACAAAAGAATAATTAACCCAGGGACAAGAAGAGGAGGAGGAAGAAGAGGAGGAGACAACCTCATACCCTAACAACCTAAATTTCAGCTAGATGAGTTCTCTCAGCTGAGTAGCTGGCACAGGCTTTGGTGGTGTTGCACAGGAGGGCGTAAGACCATGGTGCGTTTGTGTGAATTTCTGGAGAATTGAGCTCTTTTTGGGCAGAATGCATGATGACATCAGCACACTGCCTGCCCAGGAAGCCCCACACTCAGCTAAAGCCAAAATTTGGCAGTTCACAAAGAAGGCAAACAAAAGAATGAGAACTACATACCTCCTTCCTGCTTTTTTTGCACGCTGTCTCCAAAACTCCATTGGCTTCGACAGAACTCAGCACCTCTACTGCTCTTCTCTTCTTTTTCAAGGTTGCTGCTTTCTGGCTGGAGACTTTCATCCCTTCCAAACCAACTAGTTTTGCCTTCAATTTGCCCTTTCTGGAGGGTGCAGATTCTGAATCTGCATCTCCTGACAGGGTCCCCGGCAAGCTTTCCTTGTTGGATTTCACGTCAGTTGGCTGCAAAAGGGTACCCCCATTCACCAAGCCAGCCCCTGCCTTCTGTTTCTTTTGCACAGCCTTAGGAGTTAAGGATGTGATGGATGGGCTGACATCCTCTGCCTCGCTGGCATGAGTTGGTCCGTTCTGACACGCTGGTTTTACAGGAGGAACAGTTTGCACTTTTGGATTCATTTTCTTCAGCTGACTCTTTCTACCCTGCTCTGCATCAGGCAGACTGTTCTGCACAGAGTTACTGTGATTTGCTGTGGTGTCAGTTGCTACATTTGTGGTCTCATTTGCCTCACTTACTAGCAATTTCTTTTTCTTCCCATCCTTGTTATTTTCTGGCGCCTTTCCCTGGCTAAAAACATTAGATCCAGATGTTTCTGTTATTCCCTCCTCACAGTTCCCGTCAGCCGGTCCAGAATCAGCACTTGGGCTGTCCCTCTTCTTCCTCTTTTTCCTCTTCTTCTTGGGAGCTGATGCTTCCTTCACACTTGACATCTCTTGTTCATCCTCTAAATCTACCCCAAAAAGAATGCCATGAGACAGATGTGAAACACAAAGGTATGTGCAATAACTGGTTTTGTTTGTTTTTCTTTCCCTTTTATTTTAAAATAGGTGTACCATTTGCCTGCTATCAGCCAGCACAACAATTGTACTGTTACAGCTGGTCAGGACACTGCTTTCCTCTGATACCCAGCCTAATTAATATTTTGCTGATCTTGCCTCATCACAGCTAACATCTAAGCCAGTCCCTGTCATAACTCTATTTTATATATTGCTAGAAAAAGTTATTACCCAGCTGTTAAGCCCACTGAAGGGCAATACAGGGGTTCAGCACTTAGGGGAGATATTCTGCGGTATGACCAGACTAGTGCCAGGTCTGCATAAGTTGTGATGCTAGAGACAACTGCATGTGGTTCTCAGTACCTGCCCAGAAACACCCTCAAATTCCTCTATTCTAAGAGTCATCCTATTTTAGGGAGACTGACGTCTTTCTGTTTTCCTGCAATGAATGGAACAGTTCCAGGGAGCAACACAAACAACTGCTTCCAGTTCTGCTTCTGACTGAAACTTCTGAGGTGATACTTGCCTCAAATTTGGTAACACAGTTTCCACCAGCTTCAAAGAGACCTCAATCTCACATTTAACCTTCATCAGCAACAGGATATAACCCAGCACATCCTGAACAACATTTACCTCCTTCAGAACAGCTTGTATCTGATACTTTGCCAAATTACACAAGTGACTGCAGACTGCCTCTCTTCCAAAGGTAGACTTTGCTTTACCTTTTACTTTTTCCAGCTTGTTTTTCTCCCAGGGTTTGGCAGCTTTCTTCTTTCGCCTTCGCCTGCCAAATTCATCATCATCGTCTTCATCCGTAGAAACGTCTTCAGGGATATCCTGGGGGAAGATTCCTGTTGAGGAGGAAGGATAAGTTATCTGAGAACAAAGGGTCCTGTTTCCATTAACTGTTATGCTCTTCATATAACTCCCACAGAAAGAAAACCAACTCCTTGTTCCCCCCTCAACCCAAAAGACAGTCATAGGAGTGACTCCTGTTTAAGTAAAATTATGCACCTTTCATTTAAGGACAAAACACAGGGTTGCTCCAGTTGTGAAGGGGATTTGGCCTTCTCGCAAAAAATATGTAATATGTTTAAATGACATTTAAAAAAACCCCAACAAAACCCCCAAAACAGTATTCTTGAAACACACAATTAAAAAAAAAAAAAAAAAGAAAAAAATAGAAAGAACTTTGCAATATACATTGTATGGGAATATTCTATATCTTTTAATGGAAGGAACTGCTGCTCAGTCCTTACCTTCTGCTAAGTCCTGGAACCTGGAGGTGGGGAGGAAGGGAGAGAAGGAAAAAGAAAACAGTATTACTGTTTTAGTACCAATAACAACAACACTAGCAGCAGAGTGACACTGTGCTTACTCTGGTTTTGTCAAACTAGGAACAGGTTTTACACAGGAAAGGACAGAGAGCTCATTTCAGAAGAGGCCTGCCTCAGAAATACAAAAACTCAAACCAAATCACTGCAAGTACTGAGAAAAGAGCAATTCAACACTTCTCCTGTATCTGTAACTTGCACCGTGCATCATCTCACATCACACCCTGCAGTACAACCCACCCAGTAGCTGTACCTCGGCTCGCTGCAGCTGTCTAGTACCGCTGGGGAACAGCAGCACAGCCTTCAAGCACCGCACGCCTGTGAGCCAGGGCTGTGAGGCAAGCCTGCTCTCTCATCACCAGGACGAGGGAGGGTGGGGAGAAAGCAGAGTAGAAGCTGTGTAGGACAAGGTGGCACATGCAAGGTGTATTTCACAGAACTCACTTTTTGACCAGCTTGTACAGGCGCTTTCTGTTAAGGGAGGGTGTATTTTTCTTGCTCGCCAATTCAAAGAGTTTGTCAGCAACAGCCTTATAATCAAACTGTTGGAGGAAAGTAGAATACAGCTTTTCTTAGCTTGTTCATGCAAGATAACCCAACTTCACGTTATCAACACATCAAGTAGCATACACATTCTTTAAAAAAACAAACACTTCCTTTAAACCACAAGTGACAAAATTTACAGCCTCTTCACACACGTACACTGACTTTTACAGGTGGTTGCTTCGTTACCAGAATGGTTGAACTCAAGATCACTTTCTCAAACACTCCTAACCTTAACTCTTACTTAAAGAAGTCAACCAATTTTAAATCTCCCACAAAATATTCAGCAAAGTATCAGATTAGATGTGTGTCACGTCCTAATTCTTACTTCAAAGCCACAGATGCACGAAGCACATCTAACTGCTTGTGTGTTTGACTGCTGGATCTATCAAAAACACTACACTGCACTGGAAGGGGTCTAAAAAAAACTTCAAAATGCAAAATGTTACCCTCTCTCCTATGTATACTATTATCCATTACTTTTGCTCCTACTGTCAATGAAATTTATGCTGACTGCTTCCCTGGCTTCCTGCTGTCTGGCTTTTGCCAGGCATTTTTGACTCCTGGAACAGGAAAGGAGAACCAGAAAAAAGAAGGTATGGGAGAGAGGAAAGGAGAATCCAGAATTTAGACACAGGTGTATGTTCTTATAAACTACTCACCAAGTACACATTTCATAAATACCACCTGACATTAAAGCAGAAGATTAAAGTTTTGTAACGTGTTTATCTGATTGACACTGTTTACTTCTGTCCTGCTTGACAGGGGTAGGGAAAAAAAAAGAGACCAGCAGGGAGTATGAGTAACAAAGGAGGCAAACCACAAACCTGGAGAACAGCCCCGATATCATCATCGACGCTTTCATCAACATCCTCTGGTTTGTCAGAGTTCGGTGCTGATTTGCTGGACATACATCTGTCTGCTATTATTTAAAAGAAACAAACACAAAACAAACAAACAAACCAATTAAAACAAACAAACCAATTAAAACACCCCAACCAAATATTAATGGGTAGTTTGTCAAAGCCAAAACAGAACACACTACTCAGAGATGGAAGATCAGGTGTGTTTTTCTTCAAGCAATCTTATGAGCCAGGATTCACTTAACTACTTTATGTCACCATTACACAATGCCCAACTGTGGCATTATCTGAGGGCCTTTTTAAAAGCTGCCTCTGTACAGAGTGTATCTGGATTCAAAATATTTCTGCTCAGGTTTTGGTTTTTTGTTTATTGGGATTATTTTTTTTTTGTTTTGATTTGGGTTGGTTTTTTTACTAAATTAAAACTGTCACAGAATGACAAAACCTATCTTCTTCAAAAAATGTTATAGACATCCAAGAGCCAGAAGCCAGACTGGGTTACCATCTAGCACTCTTGCAGACAGCTGATAATTGCCTTGTTTTATAGAGGTTGAGTTTTGCAGTCACTTTGTTTAAGCACATGTGAAGTGAACACAACTATTCTGACAACACCTTGAACGTGTGCTTGACTGGCTCAGAGCAGAAATGTATTTTTAAGAAACTGATTTTTAAATCCTATCAAGCATTACCAAGGCCATTTAGAACATCATCCTCACCTTTGGCTTTAAGGACCTCTTCATTCTCCTGCTTGTCTTCTTCAGACTCATCTTCCTCATCACTGTTGCTACCCAGTTCTTTCATTAGGTCCTCAATGGCATAGGGGGACTGGTCCACAATGAGCTCAAAGATACCAGTGGCTACAGCATGCAGCACACGTCGACTGTGTTACAAGAAAGCAGGGACAAGTGTCAAAAAGCAGGAGCATACAAACCCTTCCCTCTCACATGAAAAACAAAGGAAATTTGAGGGATATGAGGAAAATTGGTAAGAAAGAAGAAAGTGGAAGAGGATCTAGCTCTCCAGATGAGGAAAGCGAACCTGATACTTCCTAAACATCAGTCCTTTAATCCAAATAGTGTCCTGCCAATGCTCTCCTCTTAAATTTCATTGTGTTCATATGCTGCTCTATATCACACTGCAACACAATCTAACCAGCTCAGCTGTTCCATGCATGTTTACAAAAACCAAAATCAAAACCAGGCAAAACTGACCAACAGAGGTTGATCTAGTTCTTACAAATCCATGAAGATTTATCTAGACCTTTGGTAAACACAAGTTATCTTCAAATGACTGTGGCCATCAAAGCAAAAATATCCTTTTTTTTCCTCCACATTCTGAAGTTATACCTTGACTCTTCTTTAATCCCTTTATTACCATGCTGAGTGGTATATGCAGATATTTTTTAATGATTTAAAAAAATAATTAAACTTACTCCTTTGATTTGGCAGCAATTCTGCAGAAAGGTTCAATGAACTTGAGGTTCTGGTCTGCTGTGAGCTATGTGATTAGAAAGAAATTAATTAGTACAGTAAATACTGTATGTGTATACTCAAACAACACAGGCAGCAACATCTGAAGCCAACAATAAGCAAATAAGAGAGCATTTTAAAAGCTCACATTCTTCCTTAATTTGGGTGTATTACACCCAATCAGCCAAGAGGCTTCATGACAGTTTCTGTAAAAGAAAAGACTGGCAAAGATGCTCCCATGAGGGAAAAGAGGTAACCCCTCCCTGCTGAAAGAGATGAGAGTGCTGCAACTTTTCGATCGCTATTTCCAACCCCAATTTGGAGAGGTGTACCAGTACCAGTACTCAGGAACTTGAGAGAAACTACTGTGCTCTCACTGTCTCCACTAAGACAAGAACAAAAGTAAAAGCATACATAGTAGTAAGCCACTTTCTTTGTGAGTAGTCAATGTTGCCATGTCCCACTTAAAACTTAAAATATACATAGTCTAAAAATTAAATGCTGCCTGCCACAGTTAACATGAATCAGGAAGAAAATGACAACATATTTCCTAACCTCCTTGGCACCAACTTTAGCCAATTCAGCCAGATAGATGTCAATGAAATGAAACTTTATTCCAGTGGGAGAGTTGCTGTCTGGGTCCATAACTTCTTTCATTAGTACTTGCAGTAATAATTCAGCCAGACTGGGAGCAGAAAAAAAAAAAAGGAGAAAAAAAGAACAAGTTATTCATATTCAATTGCTCATGTTTTGTTTGCTGTGAAAACAAACTCCCATCATTCACAGTTTGACCATTTTTTTTAAAAATGGGTGTCCAGTGACCCATTTTCACATTGTAAAGCAAACTTTCAAAAAAAAACAAACCCTCCATCTATAATTGTCTCAGATGATGAGACAATCCACTCAATTTGCTACAGTGAAAATCACTGTTTTAAAGTTTACACCTTACTTTGGACTGAAGTCTATTATGCCAAATGATTGATGGATAAGGGGGGGATTCTGCCATTTGAGCAGGGTATTCTGGAGACACAGTTATCACATTCACCCATCTTTAATGGGCAACATCTCATACCCTTCCATTTTATGAGAGGATTTTCATTTTGATGCATACCCAAGGATTAAATTCAATACAGATCCTTCTCTAACTCATTTCTAATGTGCAGACTTTGCCTTTGTTAGAGCACATTTTCCACTGTCCTTCACAGCAACACCATTACACTGAAGAATAAGTCAAGGGCTAAAGGAAGGGCAGGAAAGAAATCATTGTCCCAGTAAGCTCAAGCCAGAAGTGACTGAGCTGTGTACAAGCAGGACTGTGGCTCTGTTCAGTTACTAACTTCTGGGGTAGCAACAAATTCTGCTCACTGAGACATGCTCTCATTGCTGCATCTAAGCAGCACCTGGAACTTTTTTCTTCTTTGTTTCTCTGAGGCCTATCCTTGCTCTCTACTAGGTAAGTGCAGCTTCTCCCCTGGCATTCTGTAGGACCTCCTACAATTTTGCCCAGAACAATCATTTCCAGTTCCAATGAATTTAAAGCATTCCAAAAGCAGAAAGATAATTTCAGTTTGACTTTAACACTCCCTTCTTCAAAAGCATTTCAAAAGAACAGAGAAATGGAAGATATGCTAGGCAGCTTCTAAGCTCTAACTAAGAGAGAGAGGCAGCTCTCAAGCTCCCTCACTTTGCACGGAAAAGAATAATGATCTTTGCTTCCCACCTTTGGGCTCCCAGGCCACCCTTCCAGTGAAACTGAAAAAGGGAGGCCAAATGCATAGGAAAACTTGTCAGAGATCAGTTTGGGTCACTATGTCTCTTCCATGTGAATCTGAGTGGGGAAGAAGGGCTTTGGCTTTATCAAACCTCCTCCCTGCACTTTCTGTCCCTGCCAAGGAGCACTGTTACCTTTTCAACCTGTGGGCACTTCCCCAATGCAAAATTAAGGTAGAACAGAAAGGATGTAGTGTAATTTTAGCTTTGTGCTCCTTTCTATTTCCACAAAAACATGCCTATATGCATTCCACGTTTCAGAAGGCATGAGACAGAAAGGATAACTTAAAACACTGGGTTATCAAGCACTTTTTAAATTAAAAGACTGAAGGCTCTTCTTCAGTTGGAACACAGAGCAAGCTTAGAAGTGGCACAAGAGGTCTAGACTGTGCAAGATGACTTGTTGATTGACGGAATATGGAAGAGATACAAGCAAAACCACTGATGTACACAACAAACAGGGAGTCAGTTGACAGTTAGGGAGATCTGCCTTACCAAATGACAAGCCACCATAATTAAACACAGTAAAACAAATATTTAAAAGCAAAAAAGTTGCAGTCAAACAGAAAAAAATCCAGCATAACCAGAAAAACCCACCCCTCCTTGTCTCTACTGCCTGGTACGCAGGTTCCCTGCTGGCGATACTCCCCCAGTAACGCCCTCGGCTGAACCAGTCAGGTCTACCAGACTCCATTAAAAACCTGGAGCCCTCATACTTCACAACTGCTTGGAACACTGCATGACAAGCCCCTGCACTCAGGTTTTGCATAAGCATGTAGGAATTACTTTCTCAAATCTCTTCCTGTGAAACACACTAGTACTAACGGGCTTAGGAGAACAGGAGACTCGGCAACTGCAGAGCGCATCTAACTTAATGAAGCCCAACACCTAACGCTGCTGCTAAACTACCTCTCCTAAGAGAGCTGGAGAGCAGACAAGCCTTAGTGCTACGACTTCACAACAGTGCCATCTATGGAGAAACAGGATCTACTAAATGAAAAAATTATTTGATAAAGGTAAATCAGGCAAATTCTTTACCATGCATCCACGTTCAGAAATCTGCTTACCTCTCATCCCATCCATGTCTCTTCAGCACCTCAAAGGATTGCCTCAAAATCAGACGCATGAGCTGCAGAGTAAAAATTCAGTTGCAGATGTTGTTCATGAAAACAGATAAAGGAGTTACTGTGGCTACAATGTGAATACACACATTACTGCAGCTGTAATATGCATGCTGTTCCTAGCACCAACAAGGTGGAAAGCTTCCTTATGTGAACGTTTTGGCAGATTGGTCTATCACACCGAGCAATAGAAGGATGTTGTGAAGCTCAAAAGACAATAAACTGTTTTCGTATCCTAAACCCAGAAAAATCCATGACCATTTCTACCACACAGCTTTTTCTTGCTCCATCACCCTAATTTCTTCATTAAGCATTGCCAAATGTGAAAGTATCCACAGCTTAAAGTGGAGATAACATGGGACAGAAGATAACAGTAATAATTTATCTGAAGCATGCACTAAGAGACAGCCATACGTAAAATAGCTACATTAAACTGGCTCAGAACACTTCACTTACTCAAATACCTGGTTTCTGCTAACACTGAGAAACAAAAGCCAGGAGTGAACGCGCCTGCAATTAACTTTTTTCAAAGGAGATTAAGATGATTTGTTGTCCACAAAAGCAGGTCTTTTATGATTCTTCTCTTGCCAATTTTAACTTTTGTTTTAATGTAGGGTTTCCCATTGAAAGAATTCTGATAGCTGAATGCGCTACAGCCAGTATTTCAGTAGTGGAAAGTTGGGGTTCTAGTGACAACTACTTTACATAGAGTCATAAAGAAGTCTTTAAACAGCCTGATCTAAATAACTGATGTTAATGCAGTGTCCACTGAGACAGTATTTATATCCCATATTGAAATCAATGAGAAACTTCACTATGTCATAAAAGGAGGCAAACAAGAAAGCACTTGCAGCCTGACATAAACCACAGCAGCTTTTAGATTTGCAGAGGTGAGTGAAAGCCTTTAGAACAAGTGTTTCCCGCAGTGCGACACAAAGACTGTCACTTGTCTCCTCTCACAATACACATCAATGCATGTGCAGGGAGAGCTGCCTTCCAGCACACAACCACCACCACAACTTTTCAGCAAGAAAAGATCACCAGGAGAGTTACTATTACCATATAGTACTTATCAAGACGCAGATAGTCAATCCCATTCCATTCACGGTTCATAGTTTGCCAAAATGTCTGAATGAAGAGGTGTCCTGTAAGAGAGTGAGAGGAAATTAACTGCTGGTCTGGCACAACTGTCTGTTTTGTGAGCCTAAACAGATCTCAAGAAATCACTTTGATGTGAGAAAGGGGCATGTTTCCCTAGGGATTTGCCTAGTGATGGGGACAGAACTATAGGAAGACAGGCTTGAGACAAGCAGGATAGGACGACAAATCAAACTTCAGCACAGGAAAAGGCACAGAGCCACTGTTAAAGACAAGTGTAATTACATGGACAGCTTTGTATCTACTGAGTGTTACACACACACAAGTTAGAGAAAAAATATCAATTCTGCACCCATTTCTACCCACACAAGCTTGGCATTCACTGAGCACCTATTTCAAGTGCATTTTGAGTATCAGGTGCTTAACAGCTCATGAAACAAGCTTGGTTTTGTGTAGGAGATACACAAAACAAGTAATTCTATACAGAATGGCAAAGTAAGGGGACAAGTTTGCTTTGCTACCCCCCCTGAAAGTCTCAGTTTTATCACACTGGAGATATGACTCTTCCCCTGCAGGAACCAGAAACAAGCCACATCTCATGCTTCCCTTGATGCCATCACACACACCAGTTGGACAAAAAGCAAAGAAAAAACCCTAAAAGCAGCACCCCTATCAATCTGTCTCTATTCTGACGCTGTGATAGTGACCTCAGAATTGCCAAAGATGGAAATACCTTACAAAGCATTGGAGAATGAAATAGTACTTACGAGCCTCTGTGTTCTGGATCACATGGATAAGCTGTGAGATATTGTTTGCAAGTTCCTCCTAAAAGTAAATAAATATAGTTAGAATGACATGTTTGAGGGCATGGTCTCTTCATTAAACACAACACAACCAGAAAACAACAGGAAGTACAAATATTGTGAAACATCCCTCGAAATTCAAAATATTCTCATATCACCTGCTTCAGTACTGCAGTTATTCTCTGGCATTAAGTCAGTTTTAAGGAAAAATCCAAGGGAATGAAGCCCTGTTCATTATGCCAGATCTCTGCATAAATAATCTTTTTGAAAGCAGACAAAATTAAATTCCAAGGACATAAAAACCCCATTTGAGTTAATAAACGATGTAAAGCTTCAGGGGTGCTGCTTTCATATAGCTTAAGTATAGGCAGAGTTCTCTGTGCTACGTGTGAGATAAAACTTGTTTGTGCAAACAAGCAAATGATTTGCAAAATTACTATGTGAGGTTACTGAGATTTGGTACTCCAAACCCAGCTCTTTTCAAGTAGGGAGGCAAACTGATACTAGTGGACAAAACTCAAGAGACAAAGGTGGTAGCAGAGGAAGTGCCACTGGACTAACAAAAGAAAAGAAAGAAACTTTGAAAGGATGCTAACTAAAGGTGAGAGGTATGTTCCAGGTGCAGTTACAGGCAACCCGCTGTAACAGCGCACGGTGTAGCGGTGTGTATTGCTGGGCGGGCTCTGGAGGGTAAACAGCTACACCTGCCGTTCAGAGGGTGACTCCAAACGTGATGCCATTTAGGCTTCTGTTCCTGTGGTGAGGATCACTGAGTGAGTCACCTCTCCTGCGCATGCCACATACGAGCAGCAGGGGAAAGAGAAAAAAGTGAGCAAAACTCATCAGGGTCATTGTCACTATTCTGAATATGTCCCCACAGTGTGTTTTAGAAGAGAACCACTCCAGCAAATATAGAAACAGTTACTATACCTGTAGCAGAGGTTTATCCTGCATCCACATACAGTAGAACAGCCCCTTCCATATTTTCAGCAGTTCTTCCTGGCTGAAACCACCTACGGTACAGAAGAAGTCTGAATGTAAATGAAAAATCTCACATTTCCACTAAAATATTTTCATTCAGTTCCCTCTGTTCCCTGCTTTCTTTGTTTTTCTCATATTCTGTTCAGCAAACCTTGGCTCCTACTGCAAGCACACTAACTGGAAGGCAACTTGGCGTAGTTTGGCGATTCACAGAATCACAGTGGTTTGGGTTGGAGGGGACCTCAAAGCCCATCTAGTTCCAACTCCCTGCCACAGGCAGGGACACCCTCCAACAGCCCAGGCTGCCCAAAGCCCCATCCAGCCTGGCCTTAAGCACTGCCAGGGAGGGGCTGCCACAGCTTCTCTGGGCAGCCTGCTTTCCTTTTTCTTAATGCGCCTTCCTGTCACCATCCACAGCTGGCAAATAACAATCCTTCAAGCAAGATTATTTAAAAAACCCAAATCTATTGCATTGGCAAGCACAGTGCACAGAACTCAAGGCTTTCTTTACCTTGAAACTCCCTTGAAAAAGATTTTGGTTTCAGGGTCTGGACTGTAACTCTATCCTCATATACAGTGTGGGAGCTGGGATTAGCAACGTTATAGCCATTCACTGGAGACATGCTCCTTTAATGCAAGCCTTGCTAGCATCTCTCCTTGGGCTTATGCTGTTATGACTTTGCCATCATTAAAATTGTTGCAATTTTTCCTATTCTGGATAATCTCCAAGGACCAGATCCACATGGGCACAATTCTGTGGCAACTACCTAAATCCTTTACAGATCTGGGCCCAAGGAAGTGCAGCTCTGTGAGACAAGAAATCACTCAACAATCTTTCCTCTTTTACTAAAAGTAACTTATTTACTATTCTTTCACCAACTCATTTACCAACGTCTCTGTAAAGATACCCTCCTATTACAGGCCCAGTACAACACGCTCTTCTTCACTTTCAAGGTAGCTAAGAAGAAAAAGACCCCATCTAATAAAAGAGAACTACTTCCAAGGCATAATGTGTGCACCCACACTCCTCTGCACCTGCAACAACGTTGGCAGTTCTGTGCCTTCTGTAGAGTTCCCCTTCCAGCTGAAAATGAAGGTCTCTAGCTCTCTGAAGAGGCTTCCCCAGCACGGCCCGTAGCAGCCTTAGCACGGGTCTATGGCACACGGGACTGAGGTGAGAGCTGCCTGAACTCCACCACCTCCTTCAAAAGTTAACGTGTGCTCAACTGTTCAAGTCAGGGTGTCGAGGTGGGTTGGCTACCCTATGTGCCTCATCTCTCTGGGAAGGCTGGATGGATCTCAGGCTGCTGATTAATAAATAACTTTAAAAAAAAAAAATCTCTCTCCTGAACTTCCCTTTCAAGTCCAAAGATGTTCACCTTTGTTTTAATATTGCTAGCATGAATAGCACGTACCAGTAAGTAAACCCAAGAGCTCTGGAAATTAGTAACCCTGTTTCCTACTCATTTGCATTCCAGGGTGGGCTGACTCTAATACACAAAAGGTTCACATCCAAACTGACCATTTCCCTGCGGGGGTTTCCTAACATCTTAAGGCATTAGCTTCACCTCCAACCCTTTTCCCCTCAGACAGGGTGCTCTGGTTCTGTTTGGCAGGCTACTTCCACAAACTCAGAGGAATCCATGCTTTGCAATGCACAGAGCACTACTGAACACAGAGAAGCCATGTCCAGATTAGAACTCCAGAGCTAAAAATAGCTGGAGGCTCAGAAAGTACTTTCAGAGAGTACTGCATGCACTTGCTTGCTCTCATTAGCTCTCAGGCAACCCCCAGATCTATGGCAGCTATCAGAAATGGGATAATGTGCTGTATGATTCCCTGGCCTGACCTCGTAAGGCTGTCCTGATGCACCCCTCCCCCTGTTAAATGTGGCTGGTGGGTCAAATACTATTTGGAAAGTGAAGAGGGTAAAGGAAAGAAATAACATCTATTCCCCAGAGCCTTTTCAAGGAGTTAGCTAAGGTTCAACCAGCATTCTGGTTTCAGTTTAGCTCTCGGGGTGCCGTGGCTGGGCTGGCTACCTCAAAGACAGCAGAGTACATATGCATAAACCTCAGTACCACTTTCCCAGATGCAGTTGGAAGGTTTACTAGGTCAGACACGGTGCCTGCAAATGCTCATGACCAGTTTCCCTTCTGCGCTGTGTCCAGGTTGCAACAGAGCATGCTGCAAAAGGCAGTCCAGAAACATCACAGAATCTCTTGGATATCTCCACACCATGCTCCTCATTGCTCCAACGGGAATGGTTACCAAACTGGATCCATGCATTCGCACAATGCCAACACTGACCTCACAAGCCTCCTCTAAGCTGTGCCCATGAGCAGAGGGTGCACAGAAGGCACCTTCAGGTGCAGGCAGCTTGAGACTGGCCAGGCTAGATGCAAGCTAGCTCATGCACTGGATCTAAAGTGGCAAAACACAGCTCAAAAAATGATAATAAATATTTCTGGAAAAAAACTTCTGATACCATGAACGTGGAGGTAATGGATAACCCAGATAATTCAAATGGGGAACAGCGAATAGACTAGATTCCCTCCAATGCTCCTGCATACCAGTCATGGAAACAGGCAGCCACCACCTCACCAAGTGGCTCAGCAGAAAATATATCACAGAATCATTGAATGGTTTGGGTTGGAAGGGGCCTCAAAGCCCATTTAGTCCCACCCCCTGCCGTGGGCAGTGACAGCCTCCACCAGACCACGTTGCCCAAAGCCCCATACAACCCACTGCCAGGGAGGGGGCAGCCACAGCTTCTCTGGGCAGCCTGTCCTGGCGCCTCAACGCCCTCACAGCGAAGAGCCTCTTCCTAACATGCTCCAGACCCCGCCGTGGGTTCAGGCTGGGTGAGCTCGGAGCCTTTCTGTCCTGTCCTGTTCCTGGGAAAGAGTGTGTCAGCTACACCGCTCCCTTCCCGGCAGCGTTAATGCCGCCGGCCAGAGCCCTCCTCGGGCCAAGTAGATCCTCCCCGAGTCCACCAGCCCCCCGAGCCTGCACCGGGCCCGGCCTGCCGCTCCCACCACGGGGAAACTTTATGGGCGAGGATGCAAAGGCCCTCCGCGCGCTAATGGCTGCTGGCATCGCCTGACGAAGCCTAGGCGTAAAAAACCATAAAAACAACCCCACGAGAGGAAAATAAACAAAAAACAAACAAAAAAACCCCCAAAAAAGACACCCCCGAACACCCCAGGGGCGGCGGCCCCGCCGTGACGGCCCGGGCCGGGAAGAGGAGGCGGGACCCGGCTCGCCGCCACACGTGCTTCACCACGCCGGCAGCCGGCCGGGGCCGCTGCCTCGCCCGCGCGTCACCGCTGACGCCGGCGGCCCCGCTCCGACCCCCGCCGCTACAGCCCCGCCAGCCCCACCGCCCGCAGGCAGCGCCGGGCCACGCCGGGCCGGGCCGGGCCCTACCGGCCGGCCGCTGGGTCCGGACGCTGATGTACCCCCGCAGCTTCTTCAAGGCGCGGTCCCGGATGCGCTTCTCGTTGGCGGCCAGCCGCTGCGCGAACTGGATCTCAGGCGGCTGCACAGCGGCGGGAGCCATGGCCTGCCCCGTCCGGCCCGGCCCGAGGCGTCCCGTCCGCGCCGCGCAGAGCCCGGCGCCGCACGATTGCGTCACGGGCAGCCTCGTCGCCCGCCTTTGCTGTCATCACAGGGCGGGCAGCGCGGCGGTAGGGGAGCGGCGGGGGGCGGCCCCAGCCCGCCGGGCTAGGCGGGCTGCCTGCGGGGCGCGACGCGGGAGCGGCACTGAGCACCCGCCTCTTACCGCCGGAACACGCCCGCGCGTAAAGGGAGCAGCGGGGAAACACCCGCCCCGGCCCCCGGGGCTCCCCCCGCCTCGGGGCACAACGTCACGCCCCGGGGCCGTGCGCTTCCGCCCCGGCCACGCCGCAGCAGGGCCGGCCCCCAGCTCCCCGCAGCCATGCCCGGCCGCGGGTGCCGCCGGCTCTGGCTCACGTCTCGGCCCGTTCCCTGGGAAGTGCCCGGGGCTGAGCCTGCCCCGGGCGGCGGGTCGGACGAGCCGCAGCTCCTCGGGCGGCCCGAGCCGCGTTCCGCAGGCCCCGCCCGCGGGGAGGGAGGGGCTGCTGCGGGGGCGGGGCCAGCACCGCGGCGGGGCGCCAGAGGCGCGTCTTTCCCGCCGTCGCTCGTTCCCACGAGGCTGGCGGCTGCCGGGGGCGCGATGCGGCACCTGCCTGGCGACGCGCAGGTAGCGCCGCGGCCCGCCCGGCCGCAGGGCTGAGTACTGCCCGGCCGTGGCACTGCCCTGCCCGCCGGCCGGGGCCTGTGTGTGTGTGTGTGTGTGTGGGGCGGGGGGCGCTCCGCCGCGGGGGTCAGGTCCCCAGAGGGAGAGGCGGAGGGAGTGCCTGCGTGGCGGGCCGCGCTGTCCCCTGGGCTCTGCGGGCCACGGCGCGGCCTGTGCACCCGAGCTCCGCGGGGGAACGGGGAGCGCCGGGCAGGACTAGCGCTGGGGAGCGGTCTGTGCGAGGCACGCAGGTGCTCGGCCCCGGGGGCTCCCCGTCTGGGGCCGCGGGGGCGGCTCGGGTGGGCCCCTGCCTGCAGCGTTGGCTTGTAACACGCCTTGGGGCGAGGATTGAGGGTCCCTACCCTTTGCAAGGGGCGTGGCGAGGATGGGGGTCCCCTTCCTCTTGTAAGGGGGTTGGGGTTCCTCCTCCTTGCAAGGGTTGGGGGCGAGGATGGGGGTCCCTCCTCCTTGTAAATGGGGAGTGAGGTCGGAGCTGTGTAGGGAGTGCCAGAGGCACACTGGGCTGGGGAAGGGTGGAGAGAGGGCTGTTTGCGATGCTTGCAGAGTGTCTGTGGCCAGTGGGGGTCTCTGCTCGCTTCAGCCCCCTCCTAAGCGGGGAGGGGGGATTCGGGCTGCAGGTGGTAAGCTAAGGTACGTCGAGAAGTGCCGTGGCCGTTGCACAAGAACTCTGCGAGGGCTGAAGTCAGATTTTCCTACACACTTCCACTTGCTATTACTGTAAGGGACTGGATAGAAAGCCACTGTTTCCCATTGTCTATAGGTGCTGTTAGCAACCTGTTGTAGTGGGGGAGATGCTGAGTAGCTGGTTAAAGCAGAGGAAATCAAACCTACCTCTTGAACTGCAGCGTTTCAGAGATCTGTGCTTATAGTGAGAACTATAAACAAGAATTTTCTCCTTGTATATTTTATACCCCAACCCCGGCACTTCAGTAGTGTATTTTGTTTGAATTTAGCTTCTGCTAGTGGGTAGAGATATTTTTATTCCCGTAACAAACCGTGCTCCAGTTTTTTGAGCAATACTGAGTTGTCTCTCTGCCCTTCCTGTTTGCTGACATGCAGATGGTATCCTTCTGAGGACTCCTGTTGCCATGTGTTTGTTCCATGCTTTCCTGACACCTAAGCGAGTTGTGTTTTTCTTGAATCAAGTAATGTGCTGGTGCTTGGCCACATTAACTTAGCCAGAAGTGCTTCTGAAATGACGCTCAGAGCACTTGTTTCAAGCTAAAAGTAAAATCTTTCTCCTGTACCTTCAGTGTGGCTCTGATCGCTCTGAACTGGGAAGGGTGGACTGGCCTGTTCTGATCCTACAGGATTTGAAAGAGAGTAAGAATCAGAGCTGAAAGGAAATGTTTAACCTGAGGAAGTAGGAGGAAATGGTTGGAAAAGATAGGAATGCCAGGGCAGCATTGGCTGTACCTGCGATGATAACCTCTGTTTCCCCTGTGTAGCTGGACTCGAGGAGACTGCGTGGGCGGCATGGTTTGTACCTTTAGGAGGTACAACACCTTGTGTTGGCCTGTAGTGCCTTCTTTTCTCTGGAAGAAGATGTGCTGCATAAAGGATCTCTTTTTTTCTGCACCATGCTCACTGTGGTGTGAAGCAGTACTAAGATGTGTTACCTGAAAGTGTATTAGATGAGTGATGGTTTAGGCAAGGAAGTTAAACTTCATGGCTGTGTCTGTATAGTAGCCTTTTTAGGCTACAGCAGTGTGCACACACCCAAAAATGGAGTTTAGGAGTGTTTTGGTACAGAAGTTTAAAATTACCACACATTCTATTGGACTTTGAAATCAAAAGTCATTTTATAGCAACAACTTGGCACAGGAAGAAACTAGTAAACATGTTTTGTCTTAATTTAGGACCAAATTAATTGTATGAGTGATCAGGTTGAAAATAGTTTTTGCTCCTGACAAAAATGAATTCTAAAAGAGTTGCTGTAATTCGGCAAGGTGACTGAGGTTCGTGGAGATACTTCAGGTAACTAAAAACTGAGTCAAGTTGGTCTTGTATGCTTTACAGTATTCTCAGTGGTTTGGCAAATGCATAGCTGTTCACATTTTAGAATGTGAATTTTAATTTTTACCCTGTTCTGAGGGACGTTGTACACACTTTAAGGGAAGAAACAGATGCAGAGAGGTAATGTGATTTGCTTGAGTCCAGCAAATTGTGCTGTGATTTGCTTGAGTCCTTGGCAAAAATTAGATTACAGTCAAAGAGTTTGTCTTGGAGGCTTTTGGGTTTAGTTATTACTGAATAGTTCTCTCTTAAAAGGTTATGAAATTTCAAAATAATATAATACAGGGGAATATGTTTGTCTGCGAGAAGGGATTCAAGCAGAAAAGCACTGCAAGTCTGTAACAGTGTGTTTGGTTGGATGTTGGTTTGTTTATATTTGATTTTCTTTTTATTTCAAAAGGCTGAGACCAAAGAGGAGTTCGTTAAAGTTAGGAGGAGGGATTTGGAAAGGCTGACAACTGAGGTGATGCAGTTGCGGGATTTCCTACCCAAAATACTGAATGGGGATATCCTGGGGACATTCCAGAAACTGGATGCTATTGAAGCAAGTGAGTAGTGCCATGTTACAAGCTGTTAACAGTTTCTGCCAAAGCTACTTAGAACAAACTGTCGTGCCCCTACGGATAGTTGTAGAGTTTGCAGAGGTATTCCAGATTCAGCTATGATGTTCAGTGGCTGCTTTGCTAAATTAATGTGTTTGCAATGAAGAAAATTACTGCATTAAAAATAATTAGACATGTCAAAGCAATCTTTAACAATATTTTACCGTGGATATAAACATGTGTGATTCAGGCAGTAAGGGAAGCTGTGTCAGGGAAAACATGATTCTTCTTTGAGAAAAGGAAAATTTTTTTTTTTTTTTTCCCCCAAATGTCACTAGATGCACAGAAGAAAAATAGAAAAAAAAGTAGTAAATAGCTGTGGATAAAAAGTTATATGTAAAGGAGGAGAGAACACTGTTGTATTTTGCTTGGGTTTTAGCTTTTACGCTTTTACTGCCATAAATATTAATAATAATAATAATCTTAAAAAGCTGAATGCTGACTCTCTGTTATAAAGGTCTCTCTGCTGCTGTCACTAAAGTCCAGTCGTGTTGTGAATTGTTTAAATGCTTGCATCACTCCTAACGTGCCATCAGGACCAGCTCTGAGTCAGCTCCATCCCCTGAGGCCCGGAGCTGACGTGCAGCAGTACAACCCTCCCGGTCTCCTAGGAATCCGCTGTGTCTGAAAAGACACGGACAGGCACTGATGGAGAGTGTACCTCTGCAGAATTGATTAATTGAAAATTAATTTGCCACAGCTGGCTAGGAAAGAGTAAGAGCCTCAAGGCCTGTCTCTGATGCCAAGAGATACTGGGATAGACCTTCCAGCTGCCTTAATGATCCGCTCTTTGGAAAGATTCTTCCGTGCCACCAAATCCTAACAGAGATGGGGAGACTGTACCACCTCTCCTGCTGCCAGTTACGAAACATCTGTGTCACAAGAAGTGCCATAGGATCTAAAAATGCCCTATTTATGCTATTACAAGGCATCAAGGACTGTTTCCATTTGCAGTAAGTGTTCAAGATCCTCAGCTTGTCAGATCCTTGTTTTTACCTACTTTTTCCAGTGCTCAGTCTCAAGACTTCTCACTGATCCTTCCTGCACTCCTTGTGTCAAGCATCAAAGAGACACTGTCAGGGTGTTCCAGCAGCAGGTTTGCAGCATCAACTTGGGGAATTTAAGGGTTTCTTTCAAATTTTCTGCTGGGTAGGCAGCACTCCAGATCCTTTGGGGGAGTACCTGAAGCAGAGTCAGTCTTTGAACTCTCTTGAGCGTATCCCTGCAGTGGAGATATCTCTTGCAGTTAATGAAGTCGTTGGAGTATTTATTCAGGCTCTTGCCATTGCTTGCCCCTACAACTGGACCGGTCAGGTGGTGATCTTTGCTCCTTTGCAGCATGGGGTAAGGCAGACTGGAAGGAGGCTGTGGAGCATACAGTTTGCAAAAGGTTGGACATCACAGTATCCCGAGCAGTCTTCTGGTGCTGCTTGTTAAATACAGTCTCTTGATGTTGGCATATGAAACTCACAGGAGTCCTGGCAGCTACTGGAGATGTTTTTTTCACATTGTTCTTACAGAAGATTTATACACCTCTCTAGACTTTCATCAGCTGTTGCAATTTTCTAGGTGTTATAAACATCAAGTGGTTAGCAGGCTCTTCTGCTCCTCAAGAAGTGCAGATTATTGTTGGAGTCTTCCAACACCTCTGGCCCTTTTGGTTGTGAGACTGACAGAGTCTCAAATAGCTTCAAGAGGCCTTGAGATTTTTTGCCTGTTTCACTTGTATATGTAGGTCAATAGGGATACTTGTTTACTGTGGGAGCGAATCTGAGTTCAAGGCAGTGCAACCAACAGCTACTTTTCAGGCTGGTGTGAAGGTCTTTGCCAAGGTTTTTGCTGGGATATTTGTTCCCTTCAGAAGGGAAGGTCTGTTTTGACATAGCGTTGGAATCCCATCACTTGTCAGCATTCATGGCAATTGCACTCATTTCTTCACCTCCCACAGCTCTGAGGTCAGATCTCTGGTGCAGAAAATCAGGTGTGACCTACAGCATGGATGAGAATGAGCCCACCTGAAATGGGTGCCGCCTCTTCTTTTGTTGCACCCATTGCCTTGTCCTGCTTTTGAGTCTGCTGTCTGTCACTTCTTCCCAGAGGCAGATTCACTGCTGCAGGGGTAAAGTTATGCATTTCTTTCTTGTATGAGGATGCCATTTCATATTTCTTGCTCATCCAAGTTGATAGTGAAACCTTCACTTGGTGGAGGTAGCCAGTCTGTGATTCAAGATTTTAGTGTCAAGAGGAAAGGAACCTTCTTGCTGGGGGTTGGGACTTGAAGTCAGTGGGAGGACCTGTTTAGCTTCCCTATGTTTTTCTCAGGACCACTGTGTGTAGGAGTCAGCAGCTCATCTGCAGTCTTTGGTGTCCACGAAGTGGCTGCTGCTGTGTGCCAAAAGGCTGTCACATGTTAGGGCTAGTGCACTCGGCCTTGAGTTCTATTCAGACCAAAGGCATGCACTGCTCTGAGAGCTGCCTGGACACACTTGGAAGAGTTTCTAGGAAGGAGATCCAGATAGATGTAGATCTCTCTTCATCAGCTTTCAATATTACCCAATTTTTCCCTCTAGAATAAACCTGATTTCCCTTGACATAAACTATCGCAGTACTTTAGAGGAGTTATCTTTTATCTGGAGGACTTCAAACATCATTTTATTTGCACTCAATAAATACTGTTCCCCTTCTTCTGGCTCTGTTTTGGCTCCTGGACATTTGAAGTCTGCCAGTGAAGGATATGGCATCTTTATGCATCTCTTGGCTGTGCTGATGCTGGATTCAGAGTGGATCCATCCTCTTAATGTCTGGAAGTGATTCTTCTCATTCAGGAGAACTTGTTTCCTTGCAGCAAGAGGGATTTTCAGTGGGAACTGGGTTTCTGTGCATGTGCTTACCTGGCAAAGAGACATTCTTGGTCTGCAGTTGATAAGCAGAGCGTGCCCTACTCTGGCTCAAGACATCTTGCTGTCATTAACACCCACGTAATAATAGTTCCATGGGACTGAATTTTCTTTACTTGACAGAAGGAAAGAAAGTTTCCTGTCATCGACCAGAGTTATTCATCAAAATCTCAACAAGTTTGGTTTCTGTTAGAAAAGTCTTAGAGTCACACAAGGGCTGAATTGGAAGTACGTGCCACCTCTTCAGAAAAGCTCTTTGTTTCTAGATTATTTTCTTTTATACCTGCTACTCCAAGCAATGTGTGTGCGTTGGAGATGATAACATTTTGTCAGTTAGGATCAAAAAGAAGGGAATTTATTTACAAATAATGTAGAATAACCAAATAAAATGCCAGAATCCAAGCTTGTTGGATAACGACTTTTAAAAATTACATTTTTATGTTTGAGTTTGATATGCTCTTTGGTAAATACACTGTAAAATATTGATCACAAGCAAGGAAAGTATTTGAAGTGTATTAAGCCATGGACCATACTTGTGTTCAAGGGTGTGGTACTCAAAGTGGGGTGTAAATTGTTATTTAAGCTAACCCAAATTACAGTAGATCCTGTCGGGGTGTTACTTTTTGGAATTACTTAAATGTGTTTCCTTTTTTTGAGTATAAATACTAAGCATCCAGAACAATAGTCTTAAAAGTAAAATTCAGTACGCAATTGTTAAAAAAATCACATTGCAGAACGTTTTTAAAGACATAGTGATCGTAAACTGTAATAGTTTTAACTTGATTTCCAGTAGCTAAAATAAAGCATCTAAATTGGAATCTGTTTCTGATAGTATCAGAGATTTAATTTCTTAATGGGAATTGTGAAACTTCCAATATCACTGGCATGATATTTAAATAGCTTATAATATCTTGCAATACTTTATCAACGTTAATTTAAAACGTTAGAGGTAGTGGTATTTCATTCTCACTATTCACATAATTTGTACATTGTGTAGTGAAACGCTTTTGACTGCTCTTGGTATTCTTTTTCTTAGACTTTTCACTATAGTCACTGACACCAGACACACAAACTGTCACAAAAAGCAAAGTAGAGCATTGAGTTAACTTTTAGAAATCCCTGAGGAGCTGCAGCTCAGCTCTGGAATTGTACCCTGTCACCACGCGGTATTTAACAGCTAGATTTGATTCTTTCAGACTTCACCTGGTTTAAATCAGAAACATCACGCTGGGTTAGTTTATTGAAACTATTGAAAGGTGGCAAATCGCGATATGGCGGTTTAGCCACCAGGAGGTGGTCTAACACAAGCAAATAGTCAAAGCACCTTGTTAGAGTTGCACTTGGATTCTTCTCTTCTTTAGCGCGAGGTCGTTAACTCGTTACTTCATCTGATTTATCCTCTCACAGACATGGAGAAAAAGGAGGAGGAAATAGAGCAGCTGAAAATGGATTGTGAACACTTCAGAGCCCGTCTGGAAGCAGCCCAGGCAGATGGCATGAGAGAGAAGAAGGTAGATTTCCTGTCAGAGTATCGGTGTCAGTGTGCTTGAGTTTTCATAACAAAAGCAGTAATGACCAGTTTTGTGTGTTGGTGTCACAAAATACGTCCTCGGCCTGAAAATCCAATCTGGGATGTCTATTCTTGTAGTCAGGTGGTAAGTCATTTACTTACCTATAAGTTCATAATTGATGTTTTCCCCCTTGGTAATTCTAGAGCAAAAGGGTCAATATTATAACAAGACAAAATATAGTGTAATGCAGTACCAAAAATTATTCACTGTGGAGAAACAGAGGCACCAGCGGACAATCAGTCTCCCAGTTAGGTGCATAACTCTTGTGTAACAGCATAGGCCACTCATCCATACTGTGGATGCATTACTGGTTTCTCAGCAGGGTTTGTTTTGGTGCAATTAGAGTTAAAAATCAACTGTTAGCGTTTTGCTGGTATTAACGTGTGGAAGTGAAGCATTGGGTACTCAGGAAGGCTGTGGTGTGACTGGCATCAAAAGGTCCTTCACAGAACCGTGCCTTTCAGATTTGATGGAACTGGAACGTATTTTCAAGCAAGACAGTGGAAAGTAATGTAAGCAGTGCCATATGCAAATGAGCCCAGCCTCTCTTTTTGGCTTGCCCTAAGCTGCATACCTTTGTTTAGCTTTATAGTCTTTCTCTGGTCACCTGTTGATTCAGTTGCCATGTGTAGCTGTGAGTCGAAGAACAGTTTGAGGGTGTCTTCTGCTCTGTTAAAACTGTATTTGGTTATCAGGAGAGGGGAGATTCCAAACAATGAAGGAATAGCAAAGACCATGACCCTTCAGACCACGGGTCTTCTGTGAAGCTGTTGGGGTTCTGACAGGATCACACAAACCAGCGCCTTGATCTTTTAGAGGTGTGAGAATCAGTTGTGATGATTTGCTGCTGTTTCCTCAGAGCTCATAGCTGTCTTCAGTAGTCAGCAGAAGCTCACTGTGTTGGGGTTCTCAGGTTGGCATCTGCCAGCCTTGGGATTGCAGAGACAGCTGAATCTAAGAAATTACTTGCTTTTGGAAAAATTTTAGGGCATGCTTGCATGGACGAGTCATTCTGGAATTAAGTTTGGCAGGAATGTAAAATATGATGGAATAGTTGTCTATCTGGGTATTCCTTATTCAAAATAAGTATTTTCTGGGATAGCTGTTGCAGTTCAGCAGTAGGTACATGGTTGCTTTTGCTGCACATCCACCCAGGTCTTTAGTTGTATAAGCATCCAGGATAAAATCTCTGGAAGATTTAATGTTGCTGCTTTACATATTAACAAAGCCTTTATTCTTGTTAATATTACAAAATAAATGGCAGGTGGTTTAGATTTGTGATTTCTTTTGGATGAGTTTTACTTAAAGCACAGGTAGTTTACTAAAAGTAGTTGTTGTCTTGGTGCTCCTGAGCAAAGCTCCTCATATCTTTGCTGTTGTGCAGTAGACACTGGTTGTCTAAATGGCTTCTCCTATATGCCACCGGTTTATTTGGGTGGATTGTGTTATGTATACTGTGAAATCCTTTAGCTCTGGAGGATAGAAGAAGATAGTGTATGAATATATGTGGGGGGTTGCTCCTGATAATTATTTTGTGTGCCTTTTTTCATTTGTTTGCTGTTCTGCTGTGGGTATCCTTGTGTATACTGAGTTGTTTTCTGCGTGTTTCTCTTCTGAAGGAAACGGAAATGATTCACTGAAGCAAACATAAAATATAAATTCATTTTCTAGTTGAGCAGCGTCCCTTTCTTAAGGGATCATAAACCAACCTTCCAGAGTTTCTGTGCAGTGCTGCATCACTGCTTAGGGAGTTGCTGTGCTTTCTGAACTTGAGCAAAACTTGAAGCATGCGTTTTTCTTGGCTAATACCTTCTTTTGTCTGCCTTTTTGTAGTTATGTCCTTGAACACTGCTGAATTCTCATGCCTTGACCCTTTCCTGAAGATGGTGGTGTTGCATAGCACAGGGGTTGCTTCATGATATGAACTCTCAGGAGTGTTGGTTCCAGACAGATTATTTGCTTTTGCAGGCTCTGTTTATTTTCCTGGCTCTTGAATGTACTATTTTGTTTTTCTTGCTCCGTATCTTTGTTCTGATGTTGCTTTTGATCTATTAAAAATCCTGGCATTTCTTGTGCCGGCTTTGTATCCTTGTTGGGGATCTAGCTTTGGTATTAAGAGTTTTATGTCTTTTTTTTTCAGTATTAGCATCGAAATGCAAATAAAATGTATTAAAAGATACATTTTCCTAAGACAAGAACAGTGCAGAAAAGAAAGACAATAGAGGGGTTAGACAGGGAGATGCCCATGGACGTTTTGTTGGTTCACATGGTGCATCAGCTGATAGGTTTGGCAGTCGGTTATGTAAAAGATAAAATTTGACTCACTTGCTTAAAAATGATCAAAGTATTAAGAAATAAGAGACTTTTCCTGGGACTTCTATGCCTGGGGAATCAGCAGCAAGTGTCAGTCTTCTGCATATATTAAACTATAAGGTGAAGGAGACCCCAGAGAGAACATGTGCTCAGAAATCTGCTTGATAAATTTAATTTGAACTTTACAAATCCTCACCCCTGTGTTCCATTAGCAGCATAATAAAGCAATGTAAATGAGGCTGTGTCATGTGATACAGGAGCCTAGGTGGGTAATTGATGTCAGAGTAAAAGCAGCTTTATACTGGTTGTTACCACGTTGCCTACATTTTCAGATGAGTTCCTATTCTATCTAAAACCTCAACATAAAACATTGAGGTGAACCCCCAAAATAACATGATACTTATTTTATCTTGATGGGAATATGTAGTTGAATTGTTCTAGTTTCCTTGCTTTCAAAATTGATGTAGTAAAGATTCCTTCTCATTTCCCCACACGTTGTCCTGAGAGCTGAGCACAGCGGGGGTTGGGCTGAGGAGGGTGCTCTCTGCAGTGAATCTGAAAATCCCATGGGCACAGGGCAGGATCATTCTTTTCTTTTGACATCATGTGATCCATGATTCATTCTGTCTGTCTGTCTGTCTTTCTGTACTTGAGTTAGCATCACTTTTCTTGACTGGCCGTTCTCTTTCCCTACAGCACTGTCTAGTAGCACCCCACTCAGAGTTAGCAGGGGGCCTGTACCCACCCTGAGAGATCACCGACTGCCGCATCCCTGCCTTGATCTCACTGCCCACACTAGCTCTAAACGGGGAAGAACAGCAGCTTTGCCGCCCCTGTGGCAGTGGGTAGGAAGCCAGTAAGACCTAGAACCTGATCATTATATTCTTCTGGCCAATTTCCTGTGTGATTGGAAAATAATGTGCTGCCAAATTGAAATTGTGTTCTGGTCCTGTTGGAATTCTCTGTTCTCTCATGTTGTTTTGTGGCACAGACCACTGAGCGACTCACTTCAGCGATGGGTGCACGATGGTGCTTGGGCTTTCTTGGTATGAAAGGCCCTCCAAACTTCAAACCATATGTGTGTTTTTCTAGGGAGCCTGCCACAGTTTACCACTCTTAATCAGGATTATAGCAACAGAAAAAGGTTGGAAGAGACAACAGTATTTATCCTAGATAGGCAGCAACTCCATTACATTAGCTAAGACAGAAGTGTGTTTTGAAAAACAAAACATCCCTCCCTTCCTATGAGATGCTTCCAGTATCTCTTGTAAGGTGTCTGGAAAGGCTGGCTCCAGATGCTGAAACCCCTTCTCTCTCTCCAAGAGACATGTAGCTGTTTGCTTAAGAGGAGCAGGCTCTCCTATCAGACTTCTCTAGGTGCCACTCAGTCTCAGTAGGTCACTCGGCCTGACCTTGTGGACAGGCTTCTGGTTACTGTCAGCCTCCACAGTGTGCCTACCATTTAGATACAGCTCAGGGGAGAAGGTATGTAACCCCAACTGCTCTGAGTTCACCACCCTATCCCCCCCCTCTTCCCCCCATTTAATTTCCACCCGTGACACTGTTCCTTGTTCCATCCCTTAGCTTAGAAACGTGTTTTGGCTGATGCGAAGCGCAACCAAAATTTCCTTCTGCTATTTCAGGAGAAACTAGACCTCCGCCAGCAGCTGAACGAGGCCAAGCAGCAGCTCCTGCAGCAAGCAGAGTATTGCACAGGAATGGGTGCAGCAGTGTGCACGTTGTTGTGGGGCATGTCTAGCAATGAGGAAGCTGTTAAAACCATGCTCGGAGGAGTAAGTATGGCAGGTGAATACTTACCGGTGGTGATGCTGTTCAGCCTTTAAAATAAGGACCTTGCTCTGTAACACACGATCCATTTCACAAAGTAATTGGATGGCAAAAATGTTTTCTGAATTGTGCATTTTTTGGGATCCATCCATTTGCATTTAAGAAATGTTGGAACTATAAAGCATTATGAAGCAGGCTGGGAATAAGTGTAGTAATTAATTCTTATGATACCAAATGAGGATTATCTATTTTCCACTACACACAGTTGAACTGGAAGCAAGGCTACAGCTATAGCACAGTGGAAATATCTTTGCAGGATGACAGAAGAAGAAAGTAATTCTTGGGCGCATGCAGTAGTTCCCAGGCCTGTAGAGAGCATGGAGGAACTATTTCCATAGAAGGAAGACAGATCCGTTGATTCTAAACTTCTTTAAATATTTGTGCTGCCTTAATACTTATATGACACTTGGAGATGTAGAGCGCCTGGCTGCCAGCAAATCTTACTAAGCCATCGGTGTTAAAGGTGAACAGGTAGCTTATTTGGAGGGAAAAAAAACAAACACAAAAAAGCCTCCCAAAACTGCTACAAATCAACAAGAGTGAATGACAATAGTAATATTACAACTAGCACACTTTCACTGCTAAGTGTAGCTGATGGAATTGGGAGAATCACAGAATTATCAGGTTAGAAAAGACCTTCGATATCATCGAGTCCAACTGTTCCTGTCCTGTGCTGAACTGTACCCCTAAGTACCTGATCTACCCATCTTTTAAGTACATCCAGGGATGGTGACTCAACCCCCTCTCTGGGCAGCCTGTTCCAGTGCCCGATAACCCTTTTGGTGAAGAATTTTTTCCTAATGTCTGATCTGACCCTGCCCTGGGGCAGCTTGAAGCCGTTTCCCCTTGTCCTATTGCCTGTCACCTGGTTGAAGAGACCATCGCCCACCTCTCTACAACCTTCCTTCAGGTAGTTGTAGGTGGTGATAAGGTCTCCCCTCAGCCTCCTCTTCTCCAGACTAAACATCCCCAACTCCCTCAGATACTCCTCATATGATTTGCCCTCCTGCCCCTTCACCAGCCTGGTTGCCTGTCTCTGGACTTGCTCAAGGACCTCAATGTCCTCCTTGGAGTGAGGAGTCTAGAACTGGGCATGGTACTTGAGGTAGCAGAGGAACAGATTAGAAAGATGACTTGCTGCAGCCAATGTGAGAAGGAACAGTTGTATTTAATCTGAGTGAACCCAGGCCACGATTCCTTCTGTCTTGATTTTTCAGCAGCATAAGAAACAGCTGAGTCAATAGGATCCATTTGTTACCGTAGTTGGTAAACTAGTGTGTCTGTAAGAGGTTTTCCAGTTTGGGTGCACCAAACTACAGTTCATATTGGATATTAGAAGGCTGTGTAATGATAGCTTTTGGTGATAACTTAAGATGATTCAAGGTCCAAACAGCAGGTGTTATTAAGAAGTCTATAATACACAGTATAAAGCAGTTAAAAAAAGGCAGGTGGGTACTACAGTGCCCCTACATAGCAACAAAACCAGCATAAAACTGCATTCTGTATTTTCAGAACAGTTTATAGCTGTTAATGTTGTACACAGTATTTAGTGAGTAGCCATCGTTGGACGTATGTAACAGTACTGAAATGGTGTTTCCCACAAAAAACGCTAGCAGTGATGAAAATGACTGTATTTCTACAGGATGAGAATAAAATCAGTAGAAGATTTCTTGAAACAGTTTTAAGAATCAAAATTAAGTGTAATTATATAAAGCCAAAATTGATACCTGATGATTTGTATAAGGGTTAAAAAGCTGAACTGTGAAGATGCAGTACTTTGGTTTCTGGGTTGTTAGAAATGCAAAATACTTCTACTATAGTCATTCCCAGCAATCATTAGAGTCACTGAACTGCTGTACTCCTGGTGAAGGCCATAGCAACATTTTTGGGCATCGATTTCTTGTGGTGGTGCATATAACATGGTGAGAAATGCGTGTGGGTTTGTAGCAAGACTAATAGGAAAAGCATAAAGGGATCATATGCCATCTTATCAACCACAGATAACAACTGGCAGTGAGTCATGTTATTAAAAGATGATGGAGATTTTGTCATACAAAGTTTTTTGTTTGGGTTATTTTTGGACAGGCCTGTAGCATCTTCCCCCTGCTTCCCTTCCTCCTGAGAAGATGCTGTGAACTACAGAAATGTGTAAGACCATCCAGAATGCTTTGAAACTGTTGCTCGTGTTTAAGCCCGTAGGAAGGGTGGCATCAATTCAAAATCATTTCATGCTTTAGGGGACAATGCTCAAGCTTATTTCCATCTTTGCACAGATACAGAAGTAGGTCTTTTCCTACAGTTCTGTAATGCAGATTAACTGAAATCCTGTTTGGGACCAGTATGCCACGTGTGTCTGTATGGGTTGGCAAAGTCAAAACTCGAGCAGCAAGTTTGGAATGTAACACCAGTAGTTTTGGAGGCAGGCTTGGGGGGGAGTGATCCCCACTGCTTCTGCCCATGCATAATGTTTCTAGGGAGAACTTGGGAGAAGCATCCAGGAAAGCAGCATGAGAGAGAGTTTTCAAGGATGCCTACCTGCTCATGCCAAACAAAAAAGAACTGAATTCCCCTGCGATTGGTCAAATTTTTTTTGAAAGACAGCTAAAACAGATGCCCACATGGCAAGGCTCTCATGGAAATGCGAAGTGAAGCGGTGATTTCAGAGCAGCATCAAGGCTTGCTTCAACCTGGGAAATTTTGGATCCTATGAAGTGCTCTGCTACTTTGGTTGTCTGCTATGGTGACAAATGGTGTTATGTTTTATGGCAGCAATTTTCATGTTAAGCGATGTTTTCACGCAGGAGTGACTTGGACAGCAAAGGGTTTGTTACACCATCTGATCTCAAGCACCTAATGGCTGCCCTCAGAGCTGTCCTTATCTCAGTGTCTGTGGGTGAGACATTCTTCAGTCCTGTGAAAATACTGTCAAGTGTACATAATGCTTGCTTTTATAAACCTGGTTGGTCTCTGCTGTAGTTCCTCAGACCTCACCACCAATTCATTGATGGCTGTTGTTTAGCAGAGAGAACACCAGTGGCATCTCAAGAGACTGGCAGATAGAAGATTTTGCTTGTTTTCAGTGCAACATACAAACTACTTGGTTTGCTTAGTCCTGTGTTATGTTCCCATGTGAATATATATATTCATAATAGCTTGTGCTAGTCTTCTATACCGAGGGAATGGTGTGAAGCTGCAATGGGAGGTTTAGGTTGGGTATTAGGAAGAGGCTCTTCACTGAGAGGGTGGTCAGGCACTGGAACAGGCTCCCCAGGGAAGCGATCACAGCACCCAGCTTGGCTGAGGTTGAGAAGCATCTGGATGATGCCCTCAGACACATGCACTGACTTGTCTTGCCCTGTGTGGGGCCAGGAACGGGACTCGATGGTCCTTATGGGCCTCTTCCAACTCAAGGAGATTCTGTGATTCTATAGTAGGCTCTTCCTTTTCTCTCATACCTTCCAGTTCTTTAACTATAACCCCTGCTTGTATTAAAATTGCCATCTTTGAGGTATGGGGTCTTCCTCGAAGTCTAAAACATAGATCCAACACATGCAGAAGTGCCCTTTTTCCATTCTCTTTCCCCACGATCCCTTCCTCCTTGTTATTCTGGGATCGCAGTATCGTTTGTGAAGGTACCGAGGATTGGCTGACCCTGCTTTTTATGCCCCATTTCCAGAGTCACCCCTCCAGGAACTGTATGTTTTTGATGCTGTAAATGTGCAGCAGCAGAGGCATAAATAAATGCTACCAGTAGCTTTGCACATATTGTGAAAGCAGCAGTTTTGATGAAGTATTAAAATTTTCAGTCGCTTTTCAAAATCAGTAAATGCTGAGGCATTTCTTGGTCTGTCCTGTTGGGTCACTGCTGGGAGCGACTAAAAGCTTCAGCTGCTTCATCAAACAACTGGCAAAGTTATTAAAGACACTAGGAAATGGCATTATGGGCTGTCTGCTATGCTGATTTAGTTGTGAAACCCAGCATTTTCTGTGTGAAATAGTGTTCCAGAAATATTTTATGGGTCAGGATTGTTAATAAACAGAAACGGTTCTCCCCATCCTTTTTCATGGGCTCGCTCTGCTCCCCTGGCCAGGCTTTTTGACTTGCCTTGAACTTTGCATCAGACAGCTGCTTCTGAAATATCCCCAGTATTCCAGCTGAGGGGAGAAGAGAGTGTAACATAATTGCAGATGGTACGCCCGTTTGTGTGATCTGGCATGATGGACTTGAGTGCAACCTGTGATCCAGGAGAGACCTTGGTTCCCTTTTTTAAAGAACTTAAACTACCTAGCCCTGTGTTGTCTATCCTATATTGAGGAATTAATGAATACTGTTAGGATACAATCAAATTCTGCTTGGCTTTTTTTTTCCCATGAGTATTTCATTGGATTTCTTAGGAAATTGGGAACTAGGTCAGGCTGCTCTCCCATCTTCAGCTGGATCAGGTTTTGACAAAAGCTGCTGTAGTAGCCCAGGTAAATGCAAAACACCTGGTGCAGTTAGTAAGAAGCAATGTGATAATGTCCTCACTTTTGAAAATAAGCTTTAATTATGCTGTTTGTTATTTATTATTGTGGGTTTGGGAGCTAAATGTGCAGTGGTTTAGTTTTATAAATGAATGTAGCATTGAGCAGTTTCCCATTTTCTTATGAGCTAACGCTTTCAAATGCTAGGGGATCAAACATGTCGCTTAGTGTGTGGCTGCTGGTTTTTGTTGAATCTTTGAAATAACTGGATATTTTTGTAATTTTGAAGATTGTCCTCTTTTATTGTAGCTACTGTGGTGTGTATAATCTTTTTCTTGTTTTTTTTCCTCCTCCGTGCTTGCAGTCTAAAGCAGTAAAGTTTTTCACAATCACTGCACAGACCATGGAAAGCTTTGTGAAGTCATTAAGTGAAGACATGAAACAGCAGGATTTGGATTCTGATGAAAATCAGTTTGTATTGGCTTTGGCAGGGATTGTAACAAGTAAGTTAATGTTGTCTCTCGGAATAGCATTCCACGTGCATTGGGAATTTTTGTATTGCCTTATATATGCAGCAGTAAATACAGCTTTTTCAAAGTCAGGTGTTTAGTCACTGTTGATATCCTGGGTGCCTTCCTAGTCTATTATAAAGTTCTAGCAGATTTTGTCATTGACAGCTTTCTGAGGCACTGTAGTGTCTGTGATGCAGTTAGGAGTTAGATAGGTAAGAGCCATTGAATTAGGAAATTCCCTGACACGTCCATTCAGTCTGGAGTAAAACAAGGACCATTCTACTAGTCTTGTGTGCTCATCTTAGTTTGTAAGCATCAGTTTGCTTTCTGAATTATCAGTAATACCGACATCTTCAAGATGTATGAATTGCAGATGATGTGAACAGATGAGGCCCATCTTAAGGTATGTGCTTAGCACTTTGAAACCACTTGAGAATTTTGTTGCTTCCAGGTGGGCCCCACCTTCACTGTCCTAAGTCTGTAGTGCTGAGAGGAGTAAAAGGTAGCAAACCCGAGTTCGGTATTAAACACATCTTTTGGGGGTCAGAAAATAGGCACAGATCTATCTTAATATGGCTACCCTTGGTTTGGAAGGCTGTGAGAAATGGGGTTGATACTTCATCTGTGTTTTTGTGACACTGTGCAGCTGTCAAAATGATACTAATGATGTCATGCAAGATAGATGAAGCAGTGAGTGTTTACACAAATAAGCGAATCCCTCATTAACAGCTTTTTTTGAATGTGTGGCTTTTGGGGTTGGGGTGCCATTAAAGATCATAATAAAAATCATATGTGATGCATTATGTCACTGTACCAAAGCAGAATCCAGTTGCCTTCGATTGCTTCACTGAAAACAGAAGTGTAGCAATAGTAAAGCCTGAACAAAAAAAATGTCTCAAGGCTGAGAGGAGGAGAGGTGTTGGGATTCTGCCTGAGGAGGGATCAGGGTGGTGGAACGAAATCTTGCTTTCCTGAAGCGAATATAAATTTTGGCAGGGAATTTGATATTACCAAGGTTTGGCTCTCTGTCTCTAATTTGGGAAGGGAGGTTACTGAAACACAAATGTGATTAAAAGATACAGTGAGGTGAACAATGTAGAAGGTATCAGTTTAATCTTCCTAGTTACTCTGTAAAGTAGTATTAGGCTAGAAAGTGTTACTAAAAGAACATCAAGGAGGTGGTCATGAAGTGTCAGGTATTCAGAAGCTAGAACACACCAGAACAGAAGTTATCAGTGCAGTCTTAACAGAGCCTGGTGTGCACAGGCATTGTGGTAACAGTCTGTAATTATATGCTGTGGCTATAGTACCTCTCCTCCTTCTGAGGTTTAAAAAAGCACCATGATGTACATGCACAGAAGAGAGACCAGAGCCTATGTGACAGTAGAAGTCTTGTGTCATGCAGCAGGTCCCCAGGCTTACCCTGAATGGGAGGCCAGGGAACTGGGCTCTGTCACTAGTTACACACACCGCTCGTTGTATGCATTTGGAGGAGGCTTGGCCAGTTGCATAGTACAAAGAAACTCAGGTTGCTGGAAGATACCTCTGGCACATAAGGATGACCTTAAGTATGGGGCAGGCATAAGGGAAAGTACTAAAGAGAAGTCTGCTTTGGAGCATTAGTCTTTGGAAATGTTTTTGCCTTTTGCTTTGTGCATGAATGATGCAATGCTTGTGGAGAGGTAGGAAAAGAGCTTTTGAGTAGATGTCCATGAGGGTTTGGGATTTGTTATGTGCCACATATATTGGATTGAGCAATTGTAAAAAAACAACCTCAAAACAAATCTGCAAGTTTGTTTCTTTAAAGTTGGAGCTATAATGGTCAGCTTTATTTCAGTCTCCTATTGTGGATTAATTCAGCCTCTTGTTTCATAATTTAATAAGTTACTATTAGGGTACTGGCCACTCTGAATAAGTATTTTAATTACCAAAATAGGATTATAAAGGAGTTTGACCGGTATAATTTACTGCTTCAGTAGTTGCTGCGTAGGTGAATTTAGTTAGAAGTTTATGTAGGTGCTGTGGATCATTTGTCACATGCTTGACAAATCTTTTTAGTGATCCAAACAATTAGCATAAACTTTTGTTTGAAATGTGGTTTTTATGGTGATGTTTTGTGTTCTCTCACAGATGTGGCTGCGCTGGCATGTGGCCGTGAATTCTTGGTTAGTTCAAGTTGTGAATTACTGGACACAATGATGCACCTCCTGGGAGACATGAAGCCGGGACTCTGTACCAAATTTAAAGTGTATGATGACTTTTTTTTCTCCTTTCAAATCATAGAATCTTTTAGGTTGGAAAAGACCTTTGAGGTCATCAAGTCAAACCATTACCCTAGCACTGCCAAGTCCAACCACTAAACCATGTTCCTAAGCACCACATCTACATGCTTCCAGCGATGGCGACCCAACCACTTCTCTGGGAAGCTCGTTCCAGTGATTGACAACCCTTCTGGTGGAGAGATTTTTCTTGATGTCTAATCTAAACCTCCCCTCAAACAACTTGAGGTCATTTCCTCTTCTCCTATTGCTTGTGACTTGAGAGAAGAGACCAACTCACTACAACCTCCTTTCACATAGTTGTAGAGAGATGTAAGGTCTCCTCTCAGCCTCCTTTTTTCCAGGCTAAACAACCCCAGTTCCCTCAGCTGTTTATTATAAGATTTGGGACCTTTCACCAGCTTTAATGCTGTATGGTGGAATGTGTTCTTTTGTAGTTTAGGTTTCAGTGATGACAGTAGTTTTCCCACTCCCCCATGATTTCCTTTCCTGGAGAAGAAACCGTTTTTAGAAACTTTTTACAGCAGCATTCCTTGCAGGTATACCAGGCTTGGCAGGTATACAAGGCTAACTTCATCCAGGCCTTGTGCCTCTTAAGTCCCCTAAACCTGGGGGTGGGGGAGGTCCTGTAAATGCCATAATACTGTATAGATGAGCAGGGATGTAATCTACCTTAGGAGTGGCTTCTGAGTTGAAGGTCAGATAAAGGAAGGTCTGACGTTAAGTTTTGAAACAGAGGAGTTATGGGAAATGTGGACTCATATTTACTCCCTTCCAATGCTACATCTCCTTAGTGAATAAAGTAAGTTATATCTGCTAAGAGCATAAAATTAATTTATGCTACTTAGTAGCTGAAAGCGCCATGCACTTGTGTTTGTAGAAAGCAATGCCTATAAAGGGACCTTCAGTACTGGATTGTAAAGAAAAGGCCATGTTACACCGTTCAGGTGCTGGAGAAGTTCTTCTTTCCAGATGATGGAGAGATTAAATAAGCCTTTTTCTCAGAGCTGTTACTATTTCAGAATATATGGCCTTGACCAAATGATCGTGGCTTAATGACTACTTTCTCATCCACTAAGCCCTGAGCACTTGCTCCATAAACACAGGTTAATATGTTCATGAGGATGGCTTAAGCCAGTGGGGTGAGTTTTATTATAAATGAGACACACACACCCCAAAAGTTCATTCCCAAGCCAGCTGTCCCAGCTCAGCTGACAAACAGCAGCTCTGTCAGCCACAGTAACCTGACTTCGTCCATGCACGTGTTCAGGCGGGTTGTACGGGATAGGCATGAAGTCAGGCTGGACTTTAACTTGGGGTAGGTTTTATCTTGCCTAACCTGAGCTGTCTGAAAGCTAGATGCCAAGTATCTACTGACTGTCCGGGCTCCTTCCCGAAATCAGTGGAAGGAGATGGTGCTGTCAGCCTGTGTTTGGGGGAACAAGTTGCCCTCTGAACATGCTTTGCTTTTTCCCATTGGGTAGCGAGGAGGAAGGTGAATAGCCTGTGCTGGTAGGTAGTGCTTAGATACTTGGATGTCAGTTGTTTGCTCTGTTTCCCAAGTGTTGGGCTTGAAGGTCAGCACTGAAAACAGGGTAGTTAGCTCCTGCAACAGTGGGTTGGTTTGTTGGGTTTTTTTTAAGACCTAACTGAAAGATTTGTACAAGAATCTCAACTTAAGAAAGAAAAAAGTAGTTTGTGCCTTAATTTATATAACAAAAAAAACCCCAAACCAAAACACTGAACATGAAAAGAGGACCTATGCTGTTTCAGAATCTGTACAGAAAAAAACCCAAAGCAAAACCATGATAGGACTTTATTTTGAGAGAAGGAGGGAGAGGAAAACATTCCTAAACACACTGCATTTCAAGGGACAATGTGTCTATGGGTCCAAATAATTTTTGATTGATTCAGATTGTATTAATGTAATTGGACAATGTAATTAGATTTACAGGCCTTCTTTTGAATTGATGTTTTGAGTGGCTTTAATTATGTTTCAAAATCTGCCTGCTTTGCAGAAGAAGGTGATATAAACTTGGCTGCCATGCAGCAGTACTCATAAAACAATGCCATGAATTGGCTAGGGGTTCCATGGGGGCCAGCCTCTTAGGCTAACAAAGAGAGTGACGCTTAAGAAAGAGGTTGCACAAGGTATTTGATAAGTGAGAAATGTTAAGCCTGTGTTACAATAATTAGAATTCAGTGCAGCGATAATGTTTCCTGATATTCCACAGAACCAACATTTTTTTCTCCAATCTGAACTTGCCATTTGATTTAAACAAACAAAAAAAAAAGATTAAAAATTGCTGTATTATGACATTAGAGCAAATGCCAGAAAGGAGGTTTCTTCATGACCTTGTCATGGAACAAGGAATCCTAATTTGTTCAAATGCTTTAGTGCAGAATGTTTCCCCTGTGTTTGTCTTTCATGTCTGGGGTCAGCTTCTTTTTTGTCTACAAGCTTCCTACATTTCTTGTCACTATTTAGTTCTTAAAACTCATCACTAGATCTCTTCTTATGCTTTCCCAGCCCAGCAAAGAAGGGTTTTGGGGCTGGCTGGGTGGGTTGGTTGTTTTGTTTTTAAATTGTGCTCTGCATCTAAGGTTTTAGCTGCTTGTTAATCTTAAATAATCAACATTTTTGTAAGCAACTGTGTCAGAAGGATTCCTTTTTCTCCTCTAAGAGACATAAGGTGGTGCAAAATGAAAGACAGTTGTGAGATAAGGATATGATAGTTAACATATGTGGTGGTGAAATGTTTAAGTTACGTACCTTATATTGAAAAGCACTCTATATGAAAAAAAAAAACCCAAGCCCCTAGCCAACAAACCAAAACCTACAAACTATTGTTTATCCAGTAATTATGTGTGTCAGGTTTGCTTCAATAAGCCTTTTTGCAACAATTATAGCAAAATATGCTTATTAGGATGTGTGTGCTACAGGTGAAGGTGGTATAAAGGGCCTGTTGTGCTTCAGTTTAATTAGTCATAATATGCTACTACATTGGCTTCTGGGGTGGCTTATGTCTTCTTCTGACACTCCAAACCCCGTGCACTTCCCTGGATCATCACTACCACCACCAGTCCCTTTTGTCTGCACGTAGCAAACAAGTGAAATAAAAATACAAACAAAGCACTATGTTTTGACGTCACTTTATTTCTAACTGCAAATGTCAAACAGATTAAGGAGGAAAGGCATCAAGAGCTGTTAACGTTTTCCATTATAAGATACAGTTTTATTGATCATTTTTAGTCTGGCTGATCATACGTATCTATGACTGCACCCCTTGGTCAGGGCTTGGGTCTCTGGAAGCTGACTAAGGGTTTCAGAGGCTGTGTGTCTTTCTTCTTTTACTGCTTAAGGGCCCAGTTGATCAAACTCACCGTGGTGCAGCACACAGTGTAAAGTTATGCCTCTTACAGCTCAGTTTAGCCTGCAGTGGGTTACTTATCTTCCTGCTCTGTGAAGGTATGCACAGGGAGTATCCAAAAGTCAGCTGGTGGCAGAGTTGCTTTAGCCATGAGATGTTGTTTGAGAGTGGGATGTGAGGTGTGAAGTCCATTTGGAATAACTTTTATTTCCCTTTTGTTTGGAGATGGTGGAGTTGTGATGGTGTGCAGGTTTATTGCAGTCGTGAGAGATAGCAGCAGCCAAGTTTGCCCTAGAGCAGAGAACATTCCAGCCCCTTCCCTTTTCCCTGTAATTGTTTCGTTTGCACACCGGCTGTGAGTGGCTACGATGACACGTTCCATAAATGTTAGAGGAGCCCTGCTCATTCATCCTCTCTTTTCATTGTCCAGAAGATTGGCTTGTGTGTTACCATCTTTGAAAAGAAATAAAAAAGTAATTCCATCCATCACAGCACATCGTAAAGTGCACTAATGCCCTGTCCCTGCCCAGCTGCTCCAGAGCATAAAGATGATTTCCATAAAAGGGAGGACAGGACAACATTGCTAGAGGGCTGAAAGAATTTGTGAGATAACTTCTGACTCCAGAGTACGGCTCTCTTTTTCAGGAACATCAGGGGTCTCTTGCCTAGAAGTTCAGAGTAGAGCAATGATCCGATTCTGAAAGAGACTGAGCATTCATTTGTTGTCTTAATGTCAGCAGGGATTTTTTTTTTTTCTGAGTGCTTTCTGATTTTGAGTATGGGGCCCCTTTCCTACTGGAAATTAGAGGGAAATTGAAATCATTTGCATTAAGCCCACTGAGATCTGCTTAGATCAAAAACAAGGTTTATCTGTCATAAAAATCTCGTATTGGCATTGTAGAAGATGATGTAACTACATCAACACTGAATGTTTGAAGAGAGAACTTAGTGGGAACTGCAGGAGAAGTATGAATCCCAGGGAAACGCTCTCCATTGAGTCTTAATGATTGTTCTGGATAGCTTTGGAATGGGAGACTCGTTTTGAGACCCAAGTTACCATACTGCCTGACAGGCGGAAGCAAGCAAAAGTAAGCTTTAACCCAGGCACTTTATCCGCATGGCGAAGCAAAGCTGCCGTTTTTCTGAGCAGTTTCCTGTACCTTACAACATTACCTCAGCTCTGTCGTGGCTGAGGTTGAGGGGGTGCCAGTAAACAAACCCCTTCCCCTTGTTCAGTTGGCAGTCAACCCACATGAGCCGGCAATATGCCCAGGTGGCCAAGAACACCAATTGCATCCTGGCTTGTATCAGAAGTGGCATAGCCAGTGGGTCTAGGGAGGTGATTGTGCGTCTGTACTTGGCATTGGTGAGGCTGCACCTCAAGTGCTGCATCCGGTTCTAGGCTCCTCACTACCAGAAGGACCTTGAGGTCCTCAAGTGAGTCCAGAGAAGGGCAACCAGGCTGGGGAATGGGCAGGAGGGCAAATCCTATGAGGAGCGGCTGAGGGGCCTGGGGGTGTTTAGTCTGGAGAAGAGGAGGCTGAAGAGAGACCTTATCACTGCCTACAACTACCTGAAAGGAGGTTGTAGAGAAGTGGGTGATGGTCTCTTCAGCCAGGTGACAGGAAACAGGACAAGGGGAAATGGCACAGAGCTGCACCAGGGCAGGGTCAGATTAGATGTTAGGAAAAACTTTTTTCCTAACAAGAGTTGTCGGGGTCTGGAACAGGCTGCCCAGGGAGGGGGTTGAGTCACCTTCCCTGGGTGTGTTTAGAAGATGGGTAGATGAGGTACTTAGGGATATGGTTTAGCACAGGACAGGAATGTTTGGACTTGATGTTCTTGAAGTTCTTTTCCAACTTGGTAATGTTGTGATTCTGTGTCAGATTTAGCACAGTACTGATCATACTGAAGCTTTTCATGTTTGTAGTAACTTCAGTGTGAGCTGCTGTGGGAGAAGCTGTAGGATCAGCAGGCTGGAGTAGTCCTTTTAAAACACAGGCTCTTCTCTAGCCTACTTGGTTTTCTCTCTGTGTAGAAAAGTTAAGGGTTTGGTTTAATTTATAACTTGTGATGTATGCAGCTCCAAAGTGACTCATGAACTCCCTATTTTAGGAGGTCAGTAAATTAGGAAATCCAGGGTTTGGAAGCTTTTGACAACTTGTCTGAAATAAACATCTGCTTACTATGTGTATTTATATTTTGTTGTTTACACATTGACAGTCTTGGTTTTGGTTTGTCAGAGATGTCATCTTAGGTTGTTTGTTTGGGGGTTTTTTTGGGTTTTTTTTACAATGCTCAATTAAGGAAATGTTTTCTAGCTGCCAGGCCATAGATCTTCTCTGTTACGTGGAAGACAGGATATGGGTTCTGTCCTTCAACATCCATGACTGTAATAAGAGACCAAAAGAAATCACCTTCTGGGGAAAGAACTGGGGAGGGGGGGGCGGGGGTGGGAAGGCTTTAACTGGGCCCAAATATTATTAGGAAATAGTTTTGATGATGTGTGGGTGAGAGTACCGTTTGGCCTGCGTTATCCTGGTGCTGATCTATACAAAGACAAGAGCACAGTTTACAGCCAAATGGCATTCCAGCGTTATTGACTTTAAAAAAAAATAATAAATTAATTCCACTGTCCCGTTGAACACAATCAGTCTGGATTCCTGAAGGCAAAGTAAATAGGAAAGTCCACGATGACGTTTTAAGAGACAAGCTGTTGGGTTTTTTTCACAGCGAGGTCACACGCTGTGTCCCTGCCTGGCTGTGAGGGACTGGAGAGCAGGCCGAGTGAGGCGGCTCTCTGCCTTGCACCCATAGCAAAAGGGACGAGTCTGGCTTAGGAGCAGTGCGCTAAGCTGTGATGGGCCTACTAATGCCTCCCTCTTCCCTCCTTCAAGCCTGTCCTCTTCTTCCAAATGCTTCTGTAGGCGTAATAAATCCCCCTGCCAGTGGAAAGACACCGCACTGGTGTTTGCTGTAAGCTGGCTGTACGCTGCATCTGTTCCCATTTGCAGGAAGGGTGCTTGGAAGGGAATGGTGTTGTCAGTGCGTCTGCCTGTCAGCTGGCTGGAGGGTGAGCGCAGGGGAAGGCCTGCTTTGCACAGCTGACGGAGCGGAGATTCTGTCGTCGTTTCTAGTGCTCCATATGCAGTCTTGCTTTCTGAGCCCTTTTATTTGTCAGGGCACGCAGCTTATCTGAGGCCATGGTCAGACTAGTGGGGATGGTTGCGATGAAAGCTCTGTTGTGTAGGTTGTGAGGTCACCTAAAGCCAAGTCCCAGTTTTTCACATTTTATGTAGTGAATCTCATGGAGTTTGATGGGGCTTCTTTATACTCATGGGATATTTTTCCATGTGTTGGATGTACATGATTTAATGGTAGAAATAAGGTTTTGCACACATCTTATGTGTAATGAGACATGTTTCTTTTATTAAAAAGCAAAAGATGCTAAAACATTTAAATGACTCAAATACCATCCATCTTTTTTCTTTCAATTCTAGGCTAATGCTAATGTCGCTTTACAACGTGAGTATCAACTTGAAAGGCTTGAAGTACATCAGTGAAAGTCCAGGTTTTATTCCCTTGCTTTGGTGGCTATTGAATGGTAAGTTGCTGTAAGAATTTAGTAAATTGTGATTTTTGTATGGTGGCAGATTTGCAATCGATGTTGCCTTTGTCAGATTAAAAGTAAACAAAAAGGGCAAATAGCTAGAGGGAGATGATGCACGTTTCCCACAATATTTTTGGCACTTCATGTAATGTTCCATTAATACAAAGTGTATGGATGGTAGAATTAAAAATAAGAAATGGAGGAATTTAATGAAGTAGATTTTAAAAAGCCACCTGTATTTTCCCATGCCACGTTTGAAATATACCCTGAGAAGAAACTACGTATCAGTTTGCTACCATTTAATAGAAGAAAGTGTAACTGTTCTGACACATTTTGGGGAAAGACACTGAGCTGTGTAACTGCACTCACTCCTGACAAAAGTGACCCTTCCTCCACCTCAAGAGAGGCCTTGTGCTCTAATAGGATTTGGGCTAGCAGGGCTTGAGCAGTATTCCCAGCTTTGCCTTTGGCCAGTGCAGGATTTCAAGGACATCAAGGCCTCCTGTTGCCTTTGTCAGGTAGGTCTGACGTTAAGTGACAGTAAGGCTCTGCTCTTTCCGAGGCTTCAAATCCCTGCGTAGGAGCCAGCGGAGATTGACGTTGCCAGTGTGCGTCGGACTTGGCTGACAGCTGTGTGCACAGATCCTAAGGGGTAGGGAGAACAGCACTAAGGACAGACCCATGACGCTGTCCTGCCTGTGAACTGCTCCTAAAGTTGCTCTGTCTTGACTTTCTCAAGTTTTTGTGGCATGTCTGTGAGATTTTGGTGTGCAGTTCATAGGACCGGGGAGGTTAGTCATTCTGGCACTGTGCTGCTGTGCGAAACCCTGCTAAAATACAAGTAGTAATTACTAAGAGCAGCTGAAGTGAGAGAGGTTGCACCTGCTTTGTCAAGGAATTAATTTGATATTGAAGCTTTGGAGAAGCTTTGATTTGGGCTGGTAAACTGGAAGCTCACAGTTCCCTCAGTTATTTTAGAGAAAATGTAGGAACTTGTGCGTTTCACCAAATAATTTCCTGCTTTGCAATGCCATGGGATTTCTCTTCTTACATCTCAGAGAGTTAAGTCATTCTTGCAAGACTGTTGGAAAACACCAGTTTTATAATTTTTTTTTAATATAGTTTAAGAAAAATTGTATTCTCAGGGACAATTAAATACGTGGTCCTCTGTGCTGCTGTGGTTACAAATTTAACATATATTAGTCCATATTTTCCTTTAACTTTGGCTAATATATACATGAGCTGTTGTTCTAGGGAAAAAAAACCCCACAACCAAAAAACCCCCAACACAAAACACCCTTGAAAGCCCTGTTCTTGAATGCACCTTTCTCGGTGTTGTGGTGAAACAAAGAAGCTAATAATTTGATGCAGTTTATTGCTTGAAGAAGGCTCCTAGGTCATATAAGAGGATGAAATGGGGCATATTTCTAATTAATTTGCAATTGCTAGTGGAAATAGGAAATGGAAAGGCTACCCTGCATTTTGATAGTGTTAATTGTGTGTTGCTGGGTTGTAGATGGAAGGCTGGGCATGGCTAATTCCTTCACGTTTTGATAATAAACTTCTCTGGTTACAACAAAGGAGGAAGATTTTCAGATAAACCACATCTGCTGGTTCGGATTTTGGACTTTGAAGGAAGTCTGCTTACTGTCAAGGGAGAGGGCTGACTAGTTTCTGTATCAGATGAGAGGTCAGATCCAAGATCCAGTCTTGTTCCCATCATTTTGTAGGAGATCTCTCTAGTTTTCTCTACATTTAATCTATTTCTAAACGTTTCAACTTGCAAAACTCAGTAGCTTCCCTCCCACTCTTGCTCTTCTGCTGTTTCTGTGGCCAGCATCTTCAGCTTCTGCTAGCCATGATTCAGCTTACAAATACCTGGAGTGGCTACAGCATAAGGTCTTAATGTAATACATTAATTTGGGGAAAGACACTGACCACTGTAACTGCACTCACCCTTGACAAAAGTGACCCTTCCTCTACCTCAAGAGATGCCTCCCATGCAAGAGAGTAGAGCTCCGCACTCAGCTGGCAAGGTATCCTGTATGTGCTGCCTTCCTGCAGGAAGCTTCTTCAAAGGGTGTTTTGATTAAGGCACATGAGATGATTCAGCTTTCCACAGTTCTGTATGCTTTTATCAGCATTTCCTCTAAGAGAGACCTCAGAAATCATCCTTTAACATTTTTTTTATGTTGGGAAAATCGTGCTGTTTGCTTTTCCATTGTAACCTCAGCCTATACATTCAAGGCAATTTTTCTCCCATTGGCTTGTACGGAGCAGATCAAATCCCTCCTATTCCTGCTCTGAGTTCTCAGTCTCTGCCCAGTCTTCTTGTCCCCTGAAGGAGAAAGTCCTTCCCATTAAGTGAAGAGAACAAATAATTAACTTGATTTTCTTTATTCCTCTTTGTTGTACCTGAAGCAAAGAGGGATTTGATTCAGATGTCTAGCAGGCTTTTTGAACAGACAGAAATATGCCTTGACATTGAATACACAATTGGAAGAGAAAGGAGGAGAAATCTAATAAGGGTTTTCTGGTGGAGTAAGAATGTTCATAGCAAACTGAGTTCATCTGTCCTGCTCTCTTTGGAAAATTTGGATGGGCACTCACTAACAAGAATTCTTAATAGCTCTTTCTGCTGGAGGCTATGCTGGTAATAGAAAAACAAATGTTTGACACACTTTTGAAGGTGATGCAGATCTCTGTGGGTTTTGCACTTTGAGGAGGGCTATTCTTTTCCTCTCTTTTTTTCCTCCTTTTTAAGCACTGTCTAAAAGATGGACACCCTTTAGTAAGCAACACTGATCACTGAAGAATATACTCTCGATATCTTACATGGTTGCTGTATCCTTGCATAGGTATCAGCTATAGCTACCTATGCCTTCTTAGCCTGCTGCCAGCATAAAGCACGTGAATGATGACTCAGATTTCTGTCCATGGAACAGCTTGTGGGATCAGTAGAGTTCTCTTCTTGTGGAGCACCATTTGTTTGCAGAGCAGCTGTTCCCATCTTGGAACAGCTTTAGTTTCCTCCATCAGGTGCTGCCCTACTGTTGATGCCTTGGCTAAAGGTTTCACTTTCAGATTTAAAGAAGCCCTGTTCTCAGCTCTAGAAAAAGTAGTTATATACTTTTGGTTAGAAATCCACCTAAGATTTATCAGCATTTTTCCCCAATGCTTTATAGATGCAATAAGATTTTCATTCAGTAATTCCCAAAGAGGCAGACTGGGACTTTTGATCATACAGAGCATCTACCAGCAAATAGGTGCTGGAAGAAAAGGGGTCTAGGCTCTTCTCTGTGGGCTTTTGGTTTTGTTGTTGATGGGTTTGTTTTGTTTTATTTGTGTTTTACTAATCTCTGTTTTCTGTTTCTTTGAATGCAGTTTAAAAAATAATTGCTCTCCTTGGATAGATGGGAAAGTCTCTCTGAATTCCACACTATGTCAGTGACATTTCTCATCTGTAGCTGGGAGAAAGCTCCAGGTACTTCATTAAACAAAGGAAAACAAAAGAAGTATGACTAATTTTAGATTGTGCCCTTCAGTTTCCTCCACCACAGTTCCACACGGAAATCTAACCTTGTTTATCCAAATTCTTTGCAAATGACGGTCTCTATTATAAATGCCTGTGTGAAGCACATTCTCGTTGTGCTAATGCTGCCTGCAACCTTCAATATTTGCTTTTCATGACTAACCCTGGAGGTTTCTAATGCCTTGCTTTTCTGTCTGAATTGGTTACGGCAGTGAGTTGTTGAAAATGTGGGTTATTTGCACGGCAGCGCGTTATTTAAAACACAGCTGGGCATAGAGAACCCCCCTGTTTATAAACTGATGTCTGTGTTAAAACAAATTTTGGTTTCTGAAGTCAAAGCCTCAGTTGCTAGTCTTCCAAGTGCTCAACAGGTTCCTGTACTCTTTGGACTATGAAGCTAATCTTAAAACAGAGGATTGCCCTTCTTGTCCTTTAAGACCCCACGTGAAGATGTCAGCTCTGACGCAGGGAAGTCCCTGACCCACAGTTAGCTGAAAGACTGTAAGAGCAGCCAGCCAGGGGGAAGCCTCACTGAACGCCTGCCCTTTTCCATACTCTTCTCCAAGGGGCTGCTGCGTCCAGTAGTTGCCCTGATGGAACTGTGGCCATCGTGAGCATCCTGCTCTGAGCAGGAGCTTCTTGACTAGGTCTTCACCCTGCCCAGCAGCAGACTTGTGTTCTCTCAAGGAGCATGGTGTTTCTCCTTTTGTGAATACATGTAAGGAACCTGAATTCAGGTAAATACATCTGCCTCTAAGGCATTGGTTTGTTCTTACATTGTTACTCCTGTTCAGCAGCTACTGTGCGAATCCTCAGAAGCCCAAGCTAGGGATGATGGGAGCTGGACAATGTATCTAACAGCTCGCCCAGTAATCTGCCAGCTGCAGAGCGAGGTCTGTGCAAGCTCCTTTTCACTCACAGCCCCTAAGTAGCAGTCAGGCAAATCAAGGCCAAATTCCTGCTTCGCTCTTGACCCTGGGAGTCTCTCTCAGGGATTTACCTGATCAAAGCGTGACAGGCTGTGCCTGTAAGGGGAGTGTGGAATTCTGGTTAGCTGAACTCCCGTGTGAGGGCAACCACCTGGACAGGGAGGAGACTGAAGCAAACCCTGCTGTTACACCGGAGCCGGAGCGAGTATGTTACAGGCAGACAGTGCACTTGTGTCCATAGGAATCACAGCATCAAAACTCAGTCTTTCTTTGTGCTGTGGTGGTCTCTCCCTGCTCCTCGTCCTTCCCCTCACAGTGTCCTTATGGCAGCATTCCTTGTCTCCTCAAACCTATCGACGTTATGAAAACGTCTGGAAGACTCTCTGCTGCTGCAGGTACTGGCTCAGCTCCCCCAGCATTGGCGATGCACAGGGATCTCACGTGGGTGGGACAAGCTGTGGCCCTAGCTGTCTCCCTTAGGTGTGCTGTGAACAAAGGTCGTCTGACAGGTTTGTGAAAAGGAAAAGGGGGAGTGACAGGTGCCCTTCATGCTATAGAATCAGACAATAATTGAATGACATTTATGACAGTGGTGGAAAGCTTTTGAAATACAGTTTTTGTGCATAGACATGGCTGTAAACAGCTTGCTGGTAATAAATCTTGCATTCAGGTGGCCAGGCAATGGTCGGGGCATGTGTAAATTCAGTTCACAACACTCGGAGCCAATTGTAGATAAGCTGTTTAGCATTGATGTAATGCAATTACTTAAACCCTGCTGTAGGGAACAGTTCATCTGCGAGCATGGTGCTAATGACAGATGTGACTAAAACCTGTCCACGTTATCAGTTGCTTTTGTCAGTGACTGAAAGCCAGTGACATCAAACGGTGGTGCTGGCAGCTAGCAGAACGTCAGCGAACTCCAGCAGTTTCAACACCTTGTTAAAATTGCATCAGCATTTTATAATGGTGGCAGGCTTACACTACATATGTGGTCCCCAACTGAGGCAAGCAGCTTGAATTCTCCCCCTGTTCTGCAGAAATAATCATTGTAGTTTTGAAATGTTAGTTGAAGAGATGTGTGTGCTAGTGGTTGGGAGGATGTGATGCAGTGATTTGATTACAGCTAAAGGATTATTTTTTTTTGGTCTTGTACAAACAAGATGTTACTCAGCTAGTGTAGAAATGGCTAAATCTGGAAGCTATTGAAATAAATATAATGCTGAATAATGAAGATTCCTTAAATTTCTTCTTAGTATTCTTCAGACAAGGTTTTTTAGAAAAAACCCCCGAGTGATATTGGAGAGACGAGAGAAAAACTTGGGAGGTATTTTTTTTAAATCCTCTTAGCAAACATGATTATCTGTAATATGTAGTATTCTCAAAACCACATGTAATCCTAAGAGAATTTATTTTAAGGCATATGTATTTATTTAACTCCAAAATGCATGCAAAACAATGGCAATCAGAGGTTAAATGCGTATTAAGTCGTCTTCTGGTGCAGGATCATTTCCTTCCCTTGATGGATGCCTGAGTGCCGGATCTGTTCTTCATTTGAGGAACCGAAGCCATTGAGCTTCCCTGGCTGCTGCTGGGGATTCTTCCTAGAACCTCTTTTTGCTCTTACTGGAAAATGTTCTTGCTCGTCAAGCTGGAAATCATTTCCTGATCTCCTACAGATCCTAATTTTGTTAGCTCCCCTGCTAATGCTTCTTCCCTGATCAATCCTTTACTTTTTACAGCCTTTAAACACTTGCAGATAATAATAACAGAGATGCCTGTAACAGCATTAATAACAAAGTGCTTTTTGTCCAGGGATTTAAAACATCTCACATATATGAAGCTTCCCAGCAGTACCACAAGCCATTAAGAGTATCAGTGGCTCTATTTCATGGAGGAATGATGTCACACGGAAGAAAATTGTAATGATCTACATAGATTTCACTCCCCAAAGCTTCTGCCTTCTTACCTATATGGGCTGTGGCTCATTGCTGCTATTTCTGGTAGAATAATACAAGGTTTAGAGAAAGGGGGCTGGTGGTGTGTGCAGTTTGAACATTATATCTGGGGGGAAAAAAAAGAAAATAAATTTTAAACCCACCTGGCAGTCATGAAGACAAAAGTGGGTGGAATGGGAGGGTTAATCCAAGGCTTTTAGTCATATTTTGATGAGGTAAGGATAAATCTGAAAACCAAAACTTGCACTCAGGTTTTCTCAAAAGGATTCACTGATGTGTTGCTGCCCAAGGCATTGGAGGTAAAGTCTCGCTGTCCGTGAGGCTGAGTTGCAGCATTTTTCCATGAGTTAGGTCTGCTCATCACTCAGAAAATGGCACCTGTGGGTACTGCATGTGCCCTTAACGTCCATGATGATGGAAGGAGACTCCTTAGAGCCTTCTGCCCAGGGGGCAGCAATAGGGGTGGCTGTGCTGTCAGTACGGCCGCTTCTGCGGAGTGTGCAGCATGAAACATTGCTCTTCTTAAATGCTGATTTGAATGTCTAAAGTTTTCCAGTATGCTGAGATTCTCTTTGCAGAGCAAAGCAGGAAATGCAGGTTATTGTTTGGTCTTGGGCAATTCCTGTCTACTCAGATTACACCCTACTCTGCTAGTTGCTTGGGAGAAAGTAGAATTCCTCTCTGAAGAGGTTTGCACTTTAACTCCGGAAGAGGGTATGCTATAAGAGACCTACACACCTCATTTATGATGGAAAATGGAGGATGAGAGATACTGCCTGGCTCGTGGGTGCAGATCAGATGTCACATTCTTTAACATTGTACTCCAGCCTAGGGGGAATTGCTTAAAAATTCCCATCTCGACAGTCAGTTTCAGGCTTAAAGCCATAGGCGTCTTCGCTGTCCATCACATTCTGTTCTGTCCCCTAGGTGCTCCCAACGTTTCCCCTTATGCTTTAATGAATAATTCTGCTTAGTCCTTTCTCAGTTCACCGGTGTTAGGTATTAAATAAGCCAGGAAAGGAGAAAGGAAAGGACAGGTCTCAAGGGTTGGAACTAGATGATCTTTAAGGTTCACTCCAACGCAGCCCATTCAGTGATCCTAAGCTGCCTCAGCCCACCAAAGGCAGTTTATCACTGCACTGCCTTTATGTGCCTTCAGTGAGGTTCTTGGTCTCTGTGGTGATTTTGTGCACAAAGTGATCTGAATTAATTTCTCTCAACGTTTCTGCACGAGGCTTTATCAAAAGCTTGCTGGAGACTAGATATGCTAATGACAAACACATAAAAAATGCATGGCACATGGAAAAAATGACTACTTCAGCCGTAGAAATATATTATACATTTTCATTTGGAATGTGCAGAATAGAGAAGTGCAAAAATAGGGCTTTCTACCAGATGCTTTTTGATAAAACTATAAACAACTAGATGCAGATGGACTGTTGTGACCGATTAAAATGTAATGCTCCTAATGCTCTAGCGACTGAAAATCCAGCTCGTGTTCTTAACAGCAGAGTTAGTTTATGTCTTCCTAGCCTGAGTGGGTCTTTGCTGCATCTCTCTGATGCATTCCTAAGCAGCAGTGCTTAGCTTCAGTGCCCTTTTCAGCGCAGACTGAATTAAACACTTGGATGGTTAAAACACGGTTACCAAAAAGTTTTATGAAGATTAATATTTTATCGAGCTTTGAAGAAATCTGAGGGCTAGCATAAAAAGAAATTAAAGAAAAGCTGGTGGTTTACAGCAGATTTGATTAGTTGGTCTGTTTGGTTTTTAAGTCTGAATAGTCATGGAACACAGCTTGTTCCACTCTTAAGTCAGATCTCATCCAGCAGTACATCTTAGCTACCGACTGGAGAAATTCAAGTTGATAAATTCCCAGATTTATACAATTTTCAACAGTGAAAAGACAAGAGGAAGGATCCTGGCTATCTCTCCCTCCCAAACACTGCTGAGCACAAGCTCCTGAGGAGGGCAAAGATGTTGTTTTCAGCTTCCCTCTAGAGCCAGCACCAAATGGCAGCTGGGAATTACGGGGCTTCAGTTACTGCTTGCCTGCCTGGTGGGTCCTGAGGAGTGTCCCTGTCGCGCTTTAATGCTACTTTTTTGGACTCATTTCTAATAAGCACTGGATATTTTTTTTTCCTCTCCCCACTTTCAGACCCGGATACAGAAGTTTGTCTTCACGCCCTGCGGCTCCTCCAGTCCGTGATTCTGGAGCCCGAAGTGTTGGCCAAGTCAGCCTCCGAGATGCGGGACACGTTGCCGTTTCAGCGCATCATCGCGCTGTCGAGGAGCCGCAATGCAGATCTGCAAGCACTTGCAAAAGAAATACTTGAAGATCTTAAAATACTCGAGTATGAAGCATAGAAGAGCTCTATGACACCAACTGCTTACGTTTCATCCTATATTTTTATGCTGCAAGAGCTGTTGGAGATAAGCAGAAGTTTTTTCAGTCAAGCCCAAGTTCCTGTGACAAAATCCTTCTGGGAAGTTAAGTAACCCAACTGAAATAATACTGGGGTAAATGTGTTGGGGTTTAGCTGCCCAAATAGAATCTTAGGTGAGACCTGGCAGACATGGGACAGACTTAATTTCTTCCTGTAGGATATTGTTGATAATGGGTTTCCAAAATGATCCAGGTTTTATTGTCCATTTACCAAATATAGGGAGTAAAGTAGTCATCTCATTCATAATGTATAGTTTATTGCACTAGTAAATAATCCTTTTGGTACATCCTTAGGAATTATTATGCTGAGAGGAAAGCTTTGTTGCTTTTTGTAACTCTTCTGTGTCAGGCTGCGTTGCAAGTTCCAGTTTTATTGTTGTTCTCTCTCACCTCTCTTTTTCTATTCTAATAAAAGAAAGCTTAAAATCTGTAGTGTGCAATGGATTCTGCTTTCAAAATTCACATTACGATTCACTCAAACTGCAAGTTGACCCTGTCCCTGGCTGCCAGGCATACTTGGAACTGAACCATTGTTTTTGCAAGGCCTGAAGAAAGGAAATTAATTACCTGGTTGTGGGCTGAAGAGGCTAAAATGAACCGCTGCCCTGTCGTGAGCAGCACTGCATTCCCTCACAACTGTGGTGTTTGTTGGAGCTTCTGCGTACAGCTTCCTTACCTCAGTGTAAATACAAATGTCTGTGTGCTTTGTATTGGTAGGATTGACATGGTTTTTAGGAAAAAAAGAATTAGCATCCATTTCTGTGGTGACAAGGAGAGTTAGGCCATGCTACTCAAGGGAATACCTAATGGGAAATGCTGTGCTGGGGTAGTAACTTTTTCATACTAATGTTATGGTACCTTAGCTGTGAACCCAGCATATCTACAAAATACAATGTGGGCTTCTAATCCAAAGGTGTAGAAAACGTGAAGTAAACTTCATAGGCTTCTAAATAATGGAGTTTGGCAGACAATTTTAGAGGTAGAACATTGTAAAATGTGTAAGTTAAGGTATAGGTCACGTCCCATTGGGCTGTTTGCAGAATCGTGAATGGTCAGAGTTAGAAATATAATAAAGCAGCTTAAAATTACTTGAAGTAATTGGCTGGAATGGTACAAATGGTATCAGACTGATTTCTGACAGTCTAAAAAGGCTTTAAATGGTCTTTAAAATATGTGTTCTTTGGATTTGTTTGCTTCTCTTGCTGTCCTGGCTAAACCTCCTGGAGTTTAATCCCAAAGAGATCAAAAAGATAAGTGGTAGTTTCCTGGAGTATCAACTCATGAAAGCTTTTGATTTTAAGAAATGCTAAAAGGGCATCCACTTTCCATTTAATTGGTATATGCCCTATGAAGGTCTTTCCTAAAAGTAGTTCTGTGAGCAGAAGAGCCAGTGAAGCCTCATGTCCTGCAGATTTGAGATATTTCTCAAGAACTCTCCTGTCCTTCCCTCTGCAACCAAGTCCACCCAAGGAGTGTGCGAGCTGAGGGGGGCATGGATGCTCATGGCCAGGTAAGCAGGCTGTGGTGAAGGGCTGGATACCAAGCAGGTTGTATGTCACTCTGCCAGCTTTTCCCTCATGGAGTTTATAATTTAGATCTTTTCTGCTCTTGCCCTAGCTGGCCATGGAGCTTGAGGGAGCTGGGCTGTCTTTGAGAAGTCTTCTCCCTCTGACAAGTTTGCTGGGAGCTGACTGACAGATTCAATGTTAGGAGAAGGACTAGCAGTGCAATTGCGCCTCACTTCCATGGGAGATCAGGAAAGAAAACACTCAGGACTGTGTAATTGGTCAGCACTTAAAAGCCATGCTAAAGTAGTTGATCCACTAGCAAGCTACTCAGATGTGATGGTATGTCTCCAAATACCCCCCTGATGACTTTATTTTCAGTTTAGCTTGCCAGGACTGTTCCTTCAGGATCAAGCTGCCGAAGAACCACTGACCTTGAGAAAGCCTTTTTTTTCACTATGAAGTGTTTGTGCAAGATTGGTAACTAAGAAGTCACCCCATCTGTGAAACAAAGTGTATCTTCAAAAATGCCAGAAAGCAACAGTGTCAGAAGCATCAGAGAGAAGCCGTGACAATAGGCCTTTAGGAAGGATATTTTCCCTAAGTTTAGTTTGCCTAGGTGTTTGCATTTAATGCCATGGTTTTAATTCTTTGTTTGAGTTTATGGAAAAGAGAAAGATGGTATTTGAGGGGAACTTGTTATCGCAGGAAAACAAATTCATAATCCTTTTTGGATTAAAAAAACCCAAAAGGTCACTGAAGTCAAACTGTGGTGAAGGCAAGTAGATGGAAACCAGGGATAACCCTGGCCCCTTAACATCTCAGGGTGTTTGAAATTTCATTAAGGTTTCTCATACTTAAATCTTTTAGCAAAATAAGTTGGATGTTACTAGTTGCAGAGTGCTCTATGAACTGTGACATCTTGCTGTTTTGCAGGTTCCTTTATTCCCCAACCCTGCATTTGGTGGAACCAGGGACCAGCTCCCTCCTCCCGCTCCATTACAGGTCCAGGGATGTGTTGCAATTAGTTGAACAGGTTTTTTTGCTGTGGGAGTGAAGCCCTCAGCTTTCCACGTGGAGGTCAGCTATACACCACATGTACTGTTGGGCACAGTGGGGTGGAATTCTCTGTCATAAAACTAATGATCTATACTCCCCAGTCAGCAGCTTTGGTGTCTTCTTTATTGTTTCTTTCTCTGTGCTAAAATTGGTGGGAGTCTTGTGCCACTATCTGTAGAGCCGGGACAAGGTGCTGGCTGTTTATTTCAGATGGCTAATATTAGGTGAGGTGGATCCTACCCTTTGGTGTCTGTTTTGGAGCAGTAGATACAGAGCACGTTTTCAGGTTACCCTACTGTTCACAGATAGCTTTGTAGAATCTTGTTCATTGAAAAGCCTCAGAAATCCTTGTTTGGAGAAGAGCATTAAAGTCTTAGTTTGTCTTCATGTGGCTAGTGTCAGAAATTAGGCTGTGAAGTAATGGTGGGTCTCCTTTGAGTCTTTCTTTCCCCCAAAACACATCTTTTTTGACAGCTTACAAATAAAAGAAAGGCTCTAAATAACAGGTGATGCTTCAGAAAGTCAGAGCGTGTCAAAGCTTTATTTACTCAGTTGAGCAATAGATGACAGCAGAACACAGTATGGCCCTGTAAGGTGCTGCTGCACTTAGAGGCTGGTTAACATGCACGTTATAAATCTCTTGGGTTTGGTTTACTTTGGTGTGAAGGTTTGCTCCAGTCTGAAACTGGGGGCCCTTGGGAATGTTCACTGGTTTAAAACCAAGAGTTGAGCATGTGCTTTGGAAAGCACCAGGCGGCTTCTGGATCCCGTTGGAAAGTTTGGGATTTTTCTCTGTAGTACTTGATGAATTGCATTATGAGCTTGCAGGAGGAAAGGGGGGGGTCACACAGTGAGAGCAGTAGCTGTAGTAGCCCAGTTCAAAGTCTGTTGTTGCACAATCTCAGAATGTCAGCAAAGAAGCAACGGTGAGTTTGGTGTTGCTTTGAGAGCACCAGGGTTACTCCAGCTTGGTGGCCATGTGACTGAAAGCTTGATTTGACTCTTAGGCTAAGCCACTCCAAAAGGTGAAAACTCTGTTCAGAAAACCCTCAGGAGAAGGTGCCTGTTTACTTATCAGTATCAGCTGCACAATTAAAATTGAACTTTACTCCTTTTGGGTTTATATACTGCGTGCAGAGCTGCTGGCATGACGTCAGTTTGCTGACGCTCCTGGGAAGTACTGGCTTTTCAATATTTGATGCTGATGATCAATTAGATGCAAAAGAAAAAATAAATGAGGATCCCCTAATGTATTTCCAGTAATTTAGGAACTTTAGCCCTGTAATGTACTTCCCCACCAGCTCTTTGCATGGTAGCTTAGGTTGATGTTTGGCGTGGACTCAATGAGCTGGCTGAAAAGAAGCTGGAGAACCTCAGTAGAAGAAAGTAAGTCCCTGGTCTGAAGGCAGACCTTGCCTGGTGGATCGGTGCCCCGTGCTGAGTGGCAGGCATGGCAGTATGAGTGGCCTGGCATCTCCGAAGGTCACAGCAAGGTCATGGATGAGAATGGAACTGGCAGCTCAGTTCCTGAGGGAAGCTGGTCTTCGGCTGTGTGCTGATGCTGACCCGCTCCCAGGAGCTTGTGGCAAAGGTGCTCAACTAGAGTTGAAGACACATCATCCTGTTATGGTTGTTCAAGAGAGGGAGGAAAGTTGGAAGAAGAATGGGAGAGGGTGGCGATTTGATCATATGGCCACAAGTGAACTCTCATATGATTCAATTTCAGCTGGTGGCACCGGTCACTGGCAGCTCCTTTGGGTGAACGTTTGCACTTGTGATACGCGCTGATTAGCACAAATTGGACTTCAGAATTGATAAGATTTTACAAGCCTTGCAAATGTTTTATTACACATCTCCTCTGTTCCCAGTCCTGCAGGGATGCTGGAGGTGAGGTGCTTTACTGGGGAGTGAGGAACCTCTGTTTCCTCCATTATCCGTGCCCAACACATGTGCTGCAAGTTAAGGGAAACACAGAGCTGCCTTCATAGGGGCTGGCAGACATGGCCAGCATCCCACCTGTGGCTACACCTGGCCATACCTCTGGTGTTCTGCAGGTAATTTTCCTGATCTGTGTGCAGGAGCATTTGCAGCTCCTCGTTGCTTCTCGCAAATGTGAGTTACAAGTTACAGCTGATAAGAAGCCATCAGAAAACTCCTGAGGTCAGAGATTTTAACTTCCCCAGTGCTTTATGATGACCTTTACAACCTATAACTTGCTCAGTCGGAAACCTTAAAAAGACTTTGACCAAATTACAGTTCCGCCTGTAATTTATAGGACTGTAATTTTTACTGTGGGCGCGACTGCAGCTACAGCACTTTTGACGCCAGGCGCTCGGTCTTCTTGAATGCAACGTGCTTGTGGCTCTCTGTGCTGTCAGCCTGCAGTCACCAGAGGCAGCAGTCGCTGAGGGCAAGGCTGGCGTGGGCCTGGGGACGGGCAAGGTGTTGTGTGACCTGGGACTGACCGAGCAGTGTGAGTGGATTTAATGCCACCCGGGTTATGCCATGAGTGGAGGCAGAGGAGTGGGTTGGGGGTTAGGAAAGCCAGTGAGCTGTTGGAGGCTCTCTGCAGAGACAGCTGCCTCCTTTCTTCTGCAGCTGTATTGCCATCAGGAGTCAAATAAGTGCAGGAGTCACACTGCATTAGCAAAAAATGGAGGATATAGGGGGAAGAAAAGGCCCAGTTCGTGGGTCTGCACACCTTCCCCCCAGCAGGATCTGTGCTGTCCAGAACCCACTTCAAGGGCACTTTGGCTTAGCCATGGCGTGTGTGAAAGCTTGTCAATGCAACCAGCCCCTTGCTCCTTTGGCAGCGTACTGCAGCTTTTCTGGAGGACTTGCTGCTCTGGTTCCTGATGTTTTTACAGGTCTCATGGGGCTTTTTGGGGCCTTTGGTGCAGCACAAGGACAGGTCTTCGGGAGGGCTTCTTCTACTTGCTGTAGGTTTCTGGGAGCTTCTGGCCTGGGGAAGAAGGTGGTAGGCATTCAAAGGCCAAGGAGAGTCAGGACCTCCTTTCAGTCACTGTGAAGGGAGTTTGTACGTCCCTTGGTACCCCTAAGCACATGCTGGAGCATTCAGGGGTGAAGTATTTATGAGCTGACGTCAAGGTAATGGCAAGGAAAGAGAAACATGGGCACAGGTCTTGAGGTTGGTCTAAGTGAGGCACAGGGGGTGCAGTAAACGGGGGAGAGACTGGTTGTGGGTGTGTGGGTGCAGGGCAGCTTCTGCCAAGAGGAAAGGTCAGGGACGTTTTCTGACTTGAAGGACCGCTTCCCAGGTGGGTGGACTGTGTGAAGCTTTTCAAGTCAAGCATCTCTTGCCCCACCTTGGTGTGAATGGCCATGAAAGAGAATTGGGTTGAGCGATAATCGGTCCAGCAGAGCCTCAGGAAGTTCACGGTCAGCAGCCAGGCACACCTGCCACCATGCCAGGCTGTGGCTGGACTCTGCTGCTTGGAAGTGGGCTGGGTGCCAGCGATAAGAGGGAGTGAAGTCTCTGAGGAGGTGACTGGCAGAGCGGGCTGGGGGCAGACATGGCCAGGATGTGGGCAATGCTCTGGGCTCCTCTCTTAGCAGTGAGGCAGGCGTGTTCCTGCCTGGGCGGGGGGCACTGGTGCACACAGTCCTGAATGAGTTTCCTGAAGTGCCTTACTTTGGAGGGGGTGGGGATGGCTGAAAGCACCTGGGCCTTGCCTGTGCCAGAAAGTGTCACTAGCATTATGCAGGATGTCTTTTCTGAGTAAACAACCTGGGCCGAGCGGCAGGGCGGCCAATCTGAGGCACAGACAGACGTGGTAAACCCAAGCACGGGTGAGCAAAGGCTTTCCCCGCTGGTCTCCCTGTGGGTCCCCTGCACTCCCTGTCAGACCTTGCTGGCACCGGAGGTGTGTGGGCAGAGCTGCTCACAGGGAAGGTGGGGAACTCCTGGGGGATCTGCAACGCCCATGGGGACACAGTCACAGCACCCGTGCAGCAGATGGGTAGGTGGTTGTCTCTTCTTTACATGAGTAGGCTTGTCATGGTGCTCGCAAGAACCCCAGCTTGCACATACAGAAATACGTGTGCTCTTGTGACTGTTGTATGCATTTCACAGCTTGGCTGGGTGCAGCTGCAGTTTGGAAGATGCAGCAGACGCTTCACCCTGTGCCTGTCACAAAGAGATGCAGAGCTCTCCACGCACTCAGAAACTGTTCAGAGAAGCTACCAGTAACAATTGCTGTTCTTCCCAGATGCATCCTTTCTCTTCCTCTCATCGGGGTAACTGTTTATTCCTTCAGAGTGATTTCCATGAGCATCATTACTACCTAGTCCGAAGCAGAAGCTTAATCCCTTTGAACCAAGAGCAGCTGAGCAGGAGTGAGTCACCCCCATTCCTCTAAGGAAGCCCCTCCAGGAAGCCTCTCTAGCAATGATGTCCTGCGCAGCCCTGATCAGCTGCTGAGCTATTCAGCCTTAACAATGCTGACAGTGTGTAATACTGCCCCGGAAACCTTCCGAGATTGCTTGTCAGGCACAGCCAGTGTCTCCAGTGCCCAGGCAGCTAATCTAGCAGCAGACAGATCATGGGTAAGGAAGCCAAGGGAAAGGAGGTACCCCTTTTGGCTCTAAATGGCAGTGGACCAAAAGGCACTGGAGTCATTTCATGAGCACTGATGGCGACCTGGAGCACAGTCAGAAAAAAAAGGGACTGCCTCTGGGGATCTTAAAAGGCAGCTGAAAAACTGAGCTGCTAAAAACAATAGTGCTGTTGTAAGTGGCCTGGGGAGAGGGGAGGTGTCAAGGACAGATTACAATCCTGAGAGCACAGTGAAACTGATGGGGAAGCTGCCACAGAAGAGGCAGCTTTTGAGCAATGTATGGAGCCTGTAACAGAAAGTGCTTGGTACCCCACAAGCCACTGGCCCAAAAATGTTACACGTTTTTCAGGATGGAGGGAGGGAGGAGGTGCATTTGCCATTAATTTTTCATTGGAATAGAGTGTTCTGTAGTGATAGGTATTTCTGGTGTCCAGACTGTCTGTGGTCAGGGGTGGCCCACTAGAAACCTTTTCACTGGTAAGGTTGTCACAAGAGGGGCACAGAGGAGAAGACTGGAAAATCTTTCTAAGGCACTGCTCTAATGCCATAAAACCCCCCAAATGCTACTACCCAAACTGAGCATTCCCACCGCAGTGCTCTGCTGCTGTTCATTTCTGTTTCTTAGACCTACGTTATGCTTGCTTTGGGTACAGGAAGATTGCATAGCTTGTGCTGTGCTTGTGGCCAGGGGATAATGTCTCCATGGTTCCTGCTGGGTCCTGAGATGCAGCCCTCCAGGATGAGGCAGGGTGTAGTTGCCAGGCTTATCCTAGGGCTCTGGAGATGTGGATTTGGTTCCCTGTGCAGTCACCAACGTCCTGTGCGCCCAGGTGAGCCACGTGGATCAGGTTTGCTGAGGTGCTGAGCTTCTACTGGAGCATTCCTGATTTCAGAGGGAGAGTGCAGGAGGGTTCAGTCCTTCAAATTAGATTTCTGCTTTGGTTCTCCTTTCATGTAACTCCCCTTAGTCTGACTGGGTTTATTTGGGTTGCAGAAGTTTTTGGGGTAAGTGTCTGAAGTGTCTGTCAGGCACAAAAGGGCTGTCATTTCCCTCGGCTAGTGCCACAGTCCAAGTAATAGGTGGCAGAGGGAAGGAGAAGAGGAAGCCTAAGGTGTCAAGGATACCCAGGCTACTGCTCCCAGCCACCACCTGGCTCCTGGCTGGGTTGTGTAGCTGTGACATGACCTGGTAGTCCACCCACGGGTACTGAGTGACACCCATGAAAGCTGCTAAGAGGACCCATCTTCACTAAGTCCTGTAAATCCTTTCCAGCCCAGGAAGTGTTGCTCCTCCCTGGTTAAAGATAACTCAGTGGAAAAGGTGTCCCCAGGCCACTGCTCCTGCCTGTACTCAGCCCAACTTGAACACAGTGGTCTGGATTTGGACAGCATGAGCTCTCTACTGCTCATGGTGTGAAAGCAGGACGCAGGTATCAAGAGGAGCAGTTCCTATGTTGCAGCAAGGGGTAAAACTGGTGTTCCTCCTCTCTCCACCATAGGTTATATAAAGGAGAAACACTCCATCTCTGTGCTCCTCTAGCCCTCCAGTGAGGAGACTGCTAAAATCCTAAATGAGAGAAGAGCAGACAAAGAATTAAGCAATGTCTTTTGGATACTTGGAGGGAAGACAAAAGGACAAAGGGCATTCTGGCACCAAAGGGAAGAGCAAACTGAAACTTGCTTCCAAGGGTTCAGCCCTTAAGCACAGTGACGTAGAAAGAAGGAGATTCTGTTTACGGAGGAAGTGAGAAAGGAAATTCAAGAGTGGAGAAGGAAGAAACAGCTCAGCAACAAAAGCTTGTCCTGTGGGGCAGGGCAAAGAGGTAGGCCTGTTCCCTGGGGACCTCGATCTCCAGAAGCAGAAACCACCATCTGTGGCTGCGTTGCCCGTGGTGTGCTGCTGTTGGTGGGCCAGGCTTTGAGGAGGTCGGGTGTGCACTCCTTCATGCCACAGCACAGCCAGACCTGGCTTCCTTCCCTCCCCTGGGGGGGCTGGGGCAGAAGGCTTTCTGAATATTGAATGTGGTCATTGCTGAAGAGCTCAACTTGCTTGGAAATAAAAGATATAGTGCAGGGGGGAGCAGGCTACCTAAGACTTGGAGTGTGTCTTGGAAACCGAAAAGCACCCTGTGTGTTTTGTTCCAGCTGCTTTTGGGAGCCCGGAGAAAGGATAAGCTGGTTGGGTCTATGGCATTATTCTGGCTGTGGATCAGCACATCTCCCACACCTCCAGCCAGGCACAGCCAAGCCAAGCACAGAGTGTGTCCCTGCAGCACTCGTCTCCCTGTCAGGTCTTGAAGAAATTTTTTCATTTCACCCAGTCTCAGAGCAGCCTCCCCCTGCCACCCAACCTGCTGGTGCCTTTGGCCCGTGTCTCTAATGAGCTGGCACAGGGTAGCTGCAGGGATGCTATCTCTGAGGGGCTGCAAATCCTGCCTTAACCAAGCAGGCTGATACTTCATCTTCTCTGCATCAGCAATGAGCAGTGGGTTGCTGCAGGGGATAGGGCAGAATTGGGAAGGGAAAACAGCAGCGGCAGTGAACTGGAGTTCGCTTGGCCCATTGTGAGCAAGCGAGCCAGGGCACCAAGAGCTGCCCAGCTGCAGCAGGGTGCTGCCTTCTGCCTTCTCCACTGCCACGACCTGCAGAGAGAGGAAGAGGCACGCAGGTAGGTGCTGTGACTTTCTGTTTGTCCTGACCCAAAGTTCACTGCGGTTCCCTTCCTTCCTCTGCCCTGCAGGGAATGCTTTGGGTTTTTATTTTATTTTGAAAATGGCACTGTCCTTGAGTTCAGAATAGCAACCAAGGCCAAGGGTGCAGCAGTGGGGATGGGCAGAAGGTCTCCTAGGTGTCTGTGGCTGGCGATGGGAATATTTTTCCATTTCTTGCACTTCCCACCCCTTTCATAAAGACAGGCACCTTCCTCTGCTCTGCCCTCTTTCCTCTCCTGGGAATTAAGCGCTAGAGGATGCGCACGGGCCTTGGCACTGAAGGAGGCTGAGAACTGCTGTAGTGGCTGGGATCTAGCCCTCTCTTGTCAGCAGCACTCGTCCTGATGCTCGCCTGGCTTGGACGCCTGCGACAGGGCAGGCAGAAAGCGCCTCTGGTATCGTGCAGATAATGCTATCGTCTGCAGGGCTTCAGGTGCCGGCGCCACGGTGGGAGGGGATGAGGACAGCATGGGCAGTGGTGAAGTGCTACAGAAGGAGCACCCATGGTGTGGTGTTTAGCAGATTTTCTGCACAGGCCAGAACTAACTTGGGGCTGAGCAGCAGAGGAGCTGTCTGCAGGCAGCTGGCTGGATCCAGGGGTGACTCTGCTCGCCAAGCACGTGTTCCGCTCAGATCTAGTCATTTGCTGCCTCCTGCTTGACTTTTCTTCCAAAAATACTTGAAGAAGTAACTGGAAGTATGTGCTCAACGTACAGGCTGTGGGTTTCCGTGAACTCTTCGGGTTTTATCTTGGGAAAAGCCATAGAGGAAGTTTTGGAAAAAGAAGAGAAAAAAAGTCAGATTAATTTTTGTTCTTTGTCTCTTTGTTTTCCTTTGCAAGGCAGTATGTTACGGAGCAAAAGCAGCAGTAGGAGAGGGCAGAAATGAGAGTTTGCCAATAGAGAACTGAAGCAAAATCTAACCTCAGCATCGGTGATGTCACTTTTCAGATGAGAGGCACTGAAAGGCATTCCCAGACCATTCCAAACCCTCTACTCATTGCCTCTCATGTATGCAGAGCCAGCCCCATGTGTGAGTGCTGCAAAGCAAATCTCCGCCTGTGTTCCTGCAGTGTGGATGTTTCTGCATTTGCCTGTGTATGCCTGGGGCATATCTCCTGGCTCTTTGGGCTGAGATGCTCCAGAGCTCTTTCCCAGGCATTTAAAAGGAAACTTGCTTGTCCTTCCAGGAAAAGATCAGGGAAAGCATGAGAGGTTTTGAACATTGATTGATTTCTTTCCTCACCTTCTCTGTGCCGCAGGCAGCTCAGGACCTTTGCCCTTGGGCACACCAGCTAGCAGAAACTTCCCAGGGCCAGAGTCCTTCCATGTGGAAAGGTAGTAGAGTAAGAATGAAACTCATGTGACTGCAAAGACAGTTACTGATCTCAAACCCGCCTTTTGATGGCCAGTGTGATTTTTCACAAAAGCTCTCTCCTTAGAGTTTTTCATAGTAGGTAAAAAAATCTGTCGCCATCCAACAAGTGCAAATGGGCTTCTTGCAGCTGTGAGATGCCCTCTTCCTGCAAGTTAGGAAGAGTTTGAAGGCTTCCGTAGTATATACCAACATCTCAGTGGGGATGTTCCACTGATCTTTGTTCCAGCAGAATTAATATTTGCTTCACCTATTTTGAGATGAATAGGAAATTCCAGCAGCTGCCATCTCAGAGGACTACTGCGGAAGGGTATGGTTAAAATCCAGCAGTATGTTGAACTCCTGGGACTGCCAGGCAAGGCATCTCTCTACTAATGATGACATTTTAAAAAACACTCTCAAGGTTTGATCTTGGTCCCATTGGGCGTTTTGCCATGGATCTTAATGGCTCTGTGGCTGATCTCTTAATCTCTAATGCACCTGTGCAAACTTGACAGTTTATTGCAATTTCATGCTTTTTGGAAATCGTCTCACACTAATGCCATCAGAGAGAGCAGTTTTTAAGGTCATTAGCTCAGGACATAGCAAATAAATAGTGAGGGAAAACAATCTGTAAATGTCATATTTGTTTAACTCAAAAAGTAGCTCCTGAAGAGCAGTTATCCTTATGTCTGGAGACAGCATGAAAATTACATTCTGTGGCTTGAAAATGTGGGGCTATCAGAAGTGCGAAGAGTGTAACATGGTTGTTTATCTTCTCTACTCTGTTCTCCATCTCCTCAGTGTTCCCCACACACACATCTGTTTGACTTACCAATATCTTTAAATTCTTGGACTGCAGACCAGGCAGCCTGAACCCATGGCCACAGACAGGCATTAGGGCAGGAAAATCTGTAGAAAGACACACTGGATATTCCCTTTGCTAGGGATTAGATGGGGGAACAAGAAGAATGTGGGCAGGGGGATTACAGTCCCCCTCCTGTGTCGCCATCTGCCTTGTGGGCTGTGTTTGCTATGCAGTGTGGTGGGGAGAGGCCATCAGCATCTGCTTGCCCCTTTGCCACAAGTATTTTGTGGTCGCTGATTAATTTGGTCTAGAAAAAGGCTTCCCTTGAGGTAGCCTTCCAGCTGCCCTTAGGAGAACCTCTGAAGGTTGCGATAGCGGCGTCACCATGGCTTCAGTGCACAGGGTTTTGCCAGTAAGATCTTCTCCTGTGGCCCATATTGGTTTATTTCACCAAAGCAGGGTGCCACCACTGTGAAAACAGCTGGGAGCACTGGCACACTCTTAATGACCCATGAAGATGGTCTTAGTCAAGACCTCTTCTGCTTTTCCTGGGATACATGACAGCAGGGCATGTTACGATTGCCCCAGAAGAAGAGGCTTTTCCCCCTGTCGCCACGGACCTTTTCTGTCCCCCACTCTCCAGCAGTACTGAAGCATCTGCTTGTGAGGCAGCACAGATTCATGGTTTTTAAAAGAAACTCTGGCTTCTCTCTGGGTAAATTTTTCAAAGATTTGAGGCAAATCGCTTGGCAGTTTTCCACTGGTGAAACTATAAGCAGGGGACCAAACCCTCAGCCCCTGAGATGGATATTTAGTACATACTCACCCCGCCCTGGTTTAGGCATTTGAGCTGACAGATTTGTCAGGTCTCCAAAGGCTGACTGTAGCCCCAAGTGAATCATTCAAAGCACCCAAGTGCTTCTTAGTTTATGCTGAATATACAGGCAGCTGGACCTCCTGAGGCGGCGGGTGGATTAAGCAAGCTTGGTATCCCAAGATAAATGAGGTAAAATACGCATTTCTTTATGTGCAGCGGGAACACCAGGCTATCAGCAAGCCCAGATAAGCTTTGGTAATGGATAACTGTTTAAAGGCATTGTGTCACACTTGGGTTAAGCACGACAAGAATTTCCCCAGTGTGAGGAGATGCCAACATTAATGTCAACGTTTTCTGAAAAGAGCAGGCTTTTTTTTTTATTTTTTTAAATATTTGTTTGTCCATTATGGTGAAAGTTAACACTGTAAATTTACATTTTACAATGCAAACGTTCGTCCTCTAGCTAGTTTTTCTTTTTGGCCAGGTTTCTTTAAATATTAGCAATGTTTTTAATGGTTCCTTCATTACAGTTTGCTACATTCCTTTAATTAATCTTGTAACTCAGCAGGGTGGTAGAGGCTTGAAGCGGGGCTTCATTCCCGTTATGCTGACGTCTGTTTGCTTTTATCAAGCCTGGTGACTCAGTTTCAATTGATTTGTGGAGTTTCAGCCACGCTTGGGTGTAGGTGCCATTTCAAATGGAGGCAGTCTAAAGCAAGTATGGAAAGGCTCTCAGTTCTGTCACACCAGGGTATTCGGTGGCTTTGAAAGTTCAGGTTTTGTAAAGGGCTTACGTACTTGTCTGGTGGAAATGTGAAATGCCAGGATTTGCTGTCCAAGTGGCAGGTGCAAGATGTCAAAACCTTCTGGCCGCTTAACGACCTGACACCCTGCCATACCTCACATCAGCAGTAATCCAGACATTCCCGCCCAAAATGTGCAAGCGATCAGCACTAAAGAAACAGGAAGAATTGCTTCTTCCACAGGCAGGTTGTTTCCACTGCGGCGGGGACTGTGCAAAGAGAGCGGCAGCTCTATCAGGCAAAAACAGAGGCCAAAATCCTGTTTCCAGCAGGAAACACCACCAGATGCTCTCAAGGAATATGCTGGAAATCTGGGGAATAGGTACATTTCTTAGGTAGATGAAGTGGGACAGCACATTTCACTTAATGTCCCCATTGTTTGTTTGCTCTGAACTGTACTCAGAAGCACAAGCTGGCCCCTTGTCCTTCACCACTTGTTCCTTGGCCACTACCTTGTTGCTCTGGCAGAAGGTGCTGCCATACCTCTTCTGCCCCAACACCCCCTTACTGTCGTGCCTAATATGAGGGGTCAGCCTGCCCCATGGTGCAGGCCTCATTGCCCTCAGCAGGGCCTTGCCAAGGAGGCACTTGATCCATGTCTGGGTTCTCCATGGCAGGGTGATCCCATCCCATGAACTGCTGGTGGAGCAGCTTGCTCCCTTATGGGGAAGTATTTCAGATGCTAAGGAAGGTTGTGTGGATCCAGGAGGAGGGTGGATGGGTTTGCAGAAGAAAATCCACCAATAATTACCAGAAGGGTTATGGACACCACAGCTGGTTCAGCAAATCCCTGAAACACACAGGTGGTTGGTCGTAGGCTGGTAGGACATTCATGAGAAGCATCAGGCAAGATCACCATGTTCACAGAGAGCCAGGGGAGCTCAGGCGGGCCATGCTTTTGCACTAATGCATCTATACTGGCACTGCTGGCTTCAGTAGTGGAAGCCCTTGGTTCTGGGGTCTCTGCATTGCACTGCGGCTCCCCGGCCTTCTTTTGTGCTGCCCACCAGCTTTCAGCCAGTGGTGTCAAGCAGGTTGGATGCCTAAGCTGGGTCAAAACCCAAGTATTCTTTCTTGTGGGTTTTTTTTAAATTACTCTTCTGCTGGATCCATTCCCTCAGCGAGTTCAAAACGTGTCCCCACAGACAGCAGTGCTCGGTAGTGTGAGGGAATGACACCAGGGACAGGGAGGGAGGGAGGACAACGTTAATTGCCTGCACTAGTGTTGCTACTGATGCTTTTGTACTATGAAACCATAGCCTGTCAGTCCTGGTGTTAAGATGTCCACAGGAACCTTTGCAGCTAAAACCTCAGCCGACGGCAACAGCTCTCTGGTAAAGAGTTAGGAGAAGAGTGCTAATTTACAGCAGCAACAAGTAATTTGAGAGAATATCCCGTAGCTCCAAATACTCCACATCAATCCTGCCCAGCCTGTGAACACTTGCTGCCCTGCGGCCGTGAGTTCTGTGGGCTGCCGGAGCTGTGCTGCACGCAGTCTTTGTACTTGTACAGGTACAGAGCTGAAAACATATTTTCTCTTCCTTGCAGCTGACATTAATAAAGCTAACAATATGCTCCCCAGCATATCCAATACCGGCATTTTTCCAGGTTTGAATCCAAGGTTTTTAAAATCCCTGTGGTTTCGGTGTGGGTTTTTTAAAATTTATTTTTCCATTAGGAAAAAATATATATACATGTGTGCACATATGTGTCTAACTGCTGAGAAGAAGCCCTGCTATCATAACAATTTAAGTAAGAGAAGGTTCCGTGAAAAGCAAAGTACACATCAGTCAAAGAAATGCTGGCACAGAATAATTGCCTCTGTGGTGCTCTGATTGCTGTGCACCTCTCTGGGAATTCAGTACAGCCCTAAGTGCTGCTTACGGATGGCTGCTTATGGCTCAGAGCAGTGCCTCTGAGTGTGCGGCTGGATCAGTCCCTGTATAAAGCAGAGGCCTTTCAGATGCACGGCGAAGGCCCCTACTGCTTGTGCAGCCCTCCTGAGTGTCCAGGGAAGGCTGCAGCAATCAGTGCATGACACGTGATAGCGATCATCCATTGATTGTGTGTCTTGTCAATTGTATTTTGCATATATTGTCTACTGTGTATCTCCCCTTTCACAGCCTGATGCACCGCTATTCATTGACCCTCTGGGGCAAAATTTCCCTTTGGAAGTGGAACAGCCTTCTGGTTCTCCAAAATCACTGGTCACTCTGGAAACCTGAGAAGCGGCTCACTGGAGAAAGCACAAATGTGCATCTGATGTATGTTTTTTACACCTGAGAACCCCAACCCAAGCAGCCACTTGCTGGTTTGCTGTAACAGCGATGGGCTCAGCATAGGGGGACAGGGTGGGACTTACTTCCCGGCGGTACATTCTTCTCTGAATTATGGGTTTAAGGCAGAGACCTCATTTTCTCCAGATGACTCTCAGGAAATACCCTCCCCATCAGCTATTATTGCCTAAATAATAGGGAGGGAAGTGCAACAGACTTGAGCAATATCTGAGGTACTTCTTCGGGCACATCCCGAATCTGGTGTAGGGCAAGGCTGCAAAGACAACTGATTATAATGTCACTCGGTGGGTGTATGCGATTCTCTTTTTGCCCCAGCGTTATGAAGTCATGTGAAAAATACAGATAACTTGTTTAGAAATAGGTAACTTACAAAAAAGAAACATTACAAAATCTCGTCCTAAGCGGAGGCCAGTCCTGTCAACATTTGTGCATAGATTTAACTTCAGTAATGGGGCCTCTAGGTAGGAAAACATGTGTACAAATGTTTGCAGGATTATAATCTTAAATGTTAAGTTTCCAGAAAGTCCAGTCCAGGAAGGGAAAAGCCTGTCGAGGGAGAGGTCTGCAGGGATTTGATTTATGAACAGGACATCCTGCTTAGTTCTGAGATCTTTCAGATACGATTCTAGCGAGACCGCTGGGTTATTGTGATGGCAAAGAAAAGGAGCTCACCCTCTCCCTTGTCTGCCAAAGGCACTCAAACCTGTCTGGGCATCGTATCAGCGCTAAACATTTGGCATTCTTTATCACGTTTCATCACCACTGTTTACTAAGCGATGTTAAAAATGCATGGCATGTGTGTAGCTCTCTGCAAGCAGGCTGACATGTCTGTCGTTAATTAACGAGTTGCATGCTGTCATTTGTGCAGTTAAGCTCAGGGTTGATTCCACAACCTAGCCACAGAAGGCAGCTGACCGGAAAGTTAGGGCAAAAGGCAGAGGAGAGGTAGAGCTCTTAGGAGGGAGGACATGGGGAGAGGTAGAGCTCTTAGGAGGATGTTTTGCAGTTCTTCTGGACCACCACTGCAGCTGCATCTACATTTTCCACAGGGTCTGACTTCACTTGTGCTCTCAGGTTTCCTTGATGTGGGAACTGGGGTGCAAAGGGGATGAGAGAAAGAACCTCTCACTCCCACATCACTCTGTAGAAGGAGATAAGAGACATCCAAGACATGCTCTGGGGCAGTGATTTGACACATCTTCTGTTACTGGAGTGAGTCAGTCACAACAAACAGGCTTTAGAAAGCTGCTTTGTTCCTGTTCCCTAGGATGCTGGTGCTCTGCTCAGGCCCCTGAAGGGCTGGCTGCCAGTGCTTGCCTGAAACTGTCCCCTGGTTTTAGCAGTACTTCAGCACCTCAAGCTACTTCTCTGCTACTTAATTAAATGGTGCCAGGGCACATTCCCAGACATTAAGACTGAGTCATCCATACTGTTAAATTGTCAGAATGGCCGAAGCACGTCTGTGGTCCTTCAGATGTTTCCCAGGCCTGGCTTGTAAGCCAGCGGGACCTGGAGACCATTCTCAGTAGACATTTGAGAAGAAACTGTCTTTTTTTGGCAGATACGAAAGTTCAATAGTCTGGAAGTGGAATATCTTATGCTGGCTGGCCTTCATGCTAGAGGACAGACCTGGACGTGCCTGATAGGCTGTTATGGATGTGGCTTGGGTGTCTCTAGCTGCCTGTCCTTTGGATAGAAGGCCCTTTTACTTATGGGGGCAGGGGGAGGGTTTAGAAAGGATTGTATAGTGTTTTAAAGGTCAGTGCTGGAGCTGGCTGTTCAACTAAATATAATACAGTGTAGTTTGGTGGGAGCTGGTAAGGAAGGAGGTGGGTAAACTCTCTTGTGTGGCTGCTTCCTCATACACAGAGGAAGGAAGTGTCTAAGTTAGAAATGGGTGAGCTGTGTTTACCTGTGTTCACTTCTGGCTACACCACCGACAAAACTTAACTTTTACCTTGTTTTATTCCTGAAATGTCACTTATTCTCCTCATTCCTTTATGTGGCCCCTGCTGAAGCTTAAACTTTGTTGGACATTGCAGAGAATCTCAAGCCCACCCTGCTGTCAATGGACAGCGTGTGCATGTTGGAGGAGCAATTCATCTGGCTGCAGATTAAACAGAAGAGTCCTGCAGGCAGAGATTCCTCCCTTCCTCATTCATTACTTTGTCACTGGCTGAATCCCTGCAGTTCATCTTTGTGCTTTGTCATTTTATTGGGAGTCGTGGCACTTCACTTTTACCTCTGGACAAAGGGAAACCAAATCAGAAACCCCAGGCAGATGACTCACAGGCACCTTGAGGAGCTGTCTGTGTTTTCCAGTTGCTGATGTCCAGTTAGCCTTGTCATTTCCAGAATGAAGAAGCTCTGGGTGGGTCCGGCTACCCACAGCTTTCACTTGGAAACCCCTCGTGTCTGACCTTATAAGTAGCCCGAAAGGTATGCGGGGCTGCTAAAATTAAAGCGGTCCGACCCCAGCAATGGGACGGACGATATGACAGCTGCTTGGCCTTTGCAGTGGTTGTTAATCTAGCAAAGGGTGATTCAGCTCTGCCAGTCACATGGATAGGTCACAGCTGCAGCAGCGCCCATTGGAGATGTGATGAAAGAGCCCACCCTGCTGCGCAGGGACCCCTGCACCCCCTTCCCCAGGGCTGTCTGCAGCATGGGCACAGCATCAGCTGCAGGGCCATGTGTCCAGGAGGTGACACGTCTGGGTTTAGATCACTTTTCCTGGGCAAAAGAGCAGTGCAGCTGCGTGACACAAAGTGCTTAAGAGGAAGAACCTTTCTTGGCTGAATCAGAGAGGTGTGAAACATCCAAGCTGGTGCATTGTGCTGCTCTGTGCCTACATGGCTTTTGCCTCTTCCCTGGGATTTTGCTCAGTTGTTCTGTCTCCTTTCCCTTCTCAGTTCTCCAGATCCATTGTGACCCCCCCCTCTTTGAAGCATGTTTGTGCTCATACACAAAGTGTTTTTGCTTGGATGCTCCCCTGACTCGGGTAATACCTTGCTGCTGGCTGTCTTGTGCCACCTCCTCTGCTGCCAGCAACTTGCTGACACTGAGCAGAGTCCTACCAGCCAGCCTGCTCTCCTGCCACTTGGCTTCATTATACCCAAACTCTGGGAGAGCACCTGCTCTGAGGAAGCGAGTGCGGGCACAGGTGAGCAACCCACCTCTGCTTTTTAACCCCTCAGCATGGTGAAGTGGGATTGAGCAGGTCCTGCCAGGGGGAATGGGGAGGCACCAAAAATACCCTCTGTACCCCAAAGCTGATGCACCAGATGGAGCATGGATGAGAGGACAAGCCGTGGTGTTGGCACTGGAGATGGCCAAGTGAGACACGAAGGGCTCAGCTGCCCTCCCTAATCTAACATGGGGAGTCCGTAGCAAATTTAAACACCAGCTCAGACTTCCTGTGTCTGGGCCCCAGCCACATAAGAGCAGCTTTTGTATGATGAATGAGGAGAAACCCCAGCACATGTGCCTTATCAGCTGGCTCTGTCTGGGACGAGGCGGTGAGGCTGGGCCCAGTCCCACGCTGGACATCCCACAGGAGTGCTGGTGGGAGGAGGCCGGCACAGGAAGAGACACATGTGACTGGTGACAAGGAGAAGAGCTGCCCCATTTTTGCTCACAAGTGGTTTCAAGGTGACTTTGAAGCGGTATGCAAGATTTTTGAGCAATTTTCGCCAGCTTCTGAGGGGAAGCTTAGTGTCTGTCTGTGGAGACTCCAGAAATGAAATAATATGCCTGGTGGCAAACCCTCATGACACAGATCCTCTGTGGGTGTAAATCAGCACCGTTCCCTTGGTCCCATTTAGAGCTACTCTGGCTTACAGCCCGTGCTCCCAGCCATCCTCCCAGGCAGTAAGAAGCACTGGAACAAATTCAGGTGTAATTGCTTCTCACAGGAAAAAAAAAAAACAAACAACACGTAAGGAAAGGCAGCTTGCTTTGTGAGGATAAATCTAGGTCTCATTGTTTTCTTTTCCTTGAAGGAAAGGCAGACTTATGATGCAGAAAGACAGAAATGCCATAAAAAGAAGCAAGTGAGTGTGGAAAGGCTTGCCATCTCATGGCCTTTTTTACCAACACCCTCCAGCCACATTGCAGCTAGCAAAATGGACTCAGAGAAAACCTGAGGGAATGGCTGCATGAATTGCCTGTTAAAGAGCCTGGGCTAGTTCTCCTCCTCATTACATCGGTGCCACTCCATTGATTTGCAGTGCAGTGACTCGGCTGTAAGACAGGCTTAATGTGGTGGAGAATCAGACTTCATGTATCTAAATTTGTTTTTCAGAACTGTGCTTTTCCTACAGTGAAAACAAAGTACCTCCAGTTCAAAGGTAAGCTCCAAATCTTCTCTGTGTGGTGAAGATTTTCAGGTATAAATCCCATTTAGATGACTTTATAGAAGTGCTCCACAGCAGGAGGATTTAACCTTGGGATGTTCACTTTGCTGTAATGAGATTAATGAGCCTTTCCCCATGCATAGCAGATATCTAAGCAATTTTTTGTGCATGGAAGTGGAGCAATTGTCCGGCTTTACGCAAATGAGGAGCTACTTCAGTGTTTGCCCTGTGAAGAGACTTCAGTTTCAATGGGCTTCAAGATTGCACTTTTGTGTTAAGTGGAACTGTGATCTTTTTCCAATGAGTGTTGCTATGCAGGGCCAATTTGTGACGTCCATTATTCTAAAATAAGTAACTTCTGCACAGCAGAAATATGCTCCACTTGCACTGCTAATCTGTCTCTCACACAAAGGCATGTTTGGAAGAAAAGTTATTTATTGCAAGTAATAAATGCAGGTTTTCAAAAGCATTTATAACTTAGTTTCCAGAGTCAGAGCACTCCAGTTTGAAATAATTTCCTTCCAATTTTCTACATTTTCAATCTCTTTCCTGGCTGTTTTAGACCATATATGCATACTTAATTATTCTCCGAAGGAGAATCTCAGCCGCTGAAAATGGGATATGCTTAGCAAGAATTCTTCATGCACGAAAATGTTCTTCAGGTACCATCTACTGCTTGTTATAAGAGAGAAAACCTGACTCTCTGTTAAACAAGCATGTTGTCTTGAAGTCGCCTGCCTCACTTGTGCCAGTGCTATAGATCTCATGGGTATAGTCACTGGTGTAACAGTCCTTTGAATGTCCTCTGGTGGAAAATGGAAACTGTAGTTAACGCTTACCCAGTTAGTCTGAAATCAGAGTGGAGAGCTGGGGTGCAGTGGGACTTGAACCCAGCTTGTCTGTGTTTTTGTAGGGCATCTTTCCCTTGCTGCATCACTGTGTCATGGTTTAACCCATGGTTTAATAGTGCTGCTGGGCACTATGCAGCTGCTCTCTCACTCCCCTCGCACCTCTGAGGGGTTGGGGGAGAGAATTTGAAGAGTGAAAGTGAGAAAACTCATGGGTTGAGATAAAGACAGTTCAGTAGGGAAAGCAAAGGCTGTATGTGCAAACCCAGCAAACCAAGGAATCCATTTAGCACTGCCCATGGCAGTTGGGCCACCCCCAAGAAAGCAGTGCTCCAGCACATATAATGGTGACTTGGGAAGACAAATGCTATCACTCTGAATGTCCCCACCTTCCTTCTGCTTCCCCCAGCTTTACATGCTGATGTCATATGGTATGGCATACTCCCTTGGACAGCTGTCCCGGCTGTGTCCCCTCCCACACCATGTGCAGCCTGCTCACTGGTGGCGTGGGCTGCAGAAAAGCCCTTGTCTCTAAATGCTGCTCAGCAACAGCTAAAACATCCCTGTGTTACCAACTCTTTTTGCAGTACAAACCCAAACCACAGCCCTGAACCAGCTGTCGTGGAGAAAATTAACTCTGTCCCATCTGACACCAGTGCACACTCTAAGAGCAAAGTTTTTCCTAAAAGGACACAGAAACCTTCATTTCATTAGAAGCCACATGAGTCACTAGCTATCGAGGACTGCACTTGAGGAGTTTGTATGTTTTTCTGAGACTCTTCTCAAGAAGGTAAAATGCAAATATATCCCTGTTTGGATGGGGTGATAGTGTTAGCATGGCATTTCTTTGTGGTTTTGACCACCAGTTGCCATGGAACTGGGAAGCACACCTGAGTAACTCCACAGCAGCAAAAAAATGAGCAGTTTGTTCCTGTTGTACTCCTTCATGAGGCTGGCTAAGAGCTCCCTCCCTTAGCAGCAGCTGGCTGTGGCTGTGCAGCTGCAGAGAGACTGCACGCAGGATGAGGTACAGCTGCATCCCTCTCTTGTTTGAAGATCATGAACAAATTTATTGCTGTCCAAGTAGGTACGTGAATAATTGCCAAAGTGGAAAAGATTATTTATAGCAAATAATTAATCAGCTGAAAATCCCTACCTGTCTGATGTGTTAGACTTATCGATGCCCTTATGGAGTGGGAGGAAGTGTAGGCCTTCTTGTCATCTCTCTGCCTTTGGAGGAGGGGAGGAGGGGTTAAACCACTGTCCCAAGGCCACGCAAAATCGCTGTGGCATTACTGCAAATAACCATGTTTCCCTCTCATTTTCAAAGTCCTTCCAGGATCTCATCCTTTCTGGCATACCGTGTTAGTAAAAAGAGGTTTCTCCTGTTGTCTGAAGGACATTCAGCTTGACAGCTCTGTCCTCTGAGGAAACAGTTTTTCATAACAAGTTTGCCCTGGATAGCTTTGCTTCGCTTTTCAATTTTTCTTACAGCCCACAGCAAAACTTGTACCCCAGCATAACTAGTTCTCATGAAAAGCAGGGCGAGCTGTGTTGGTGCCCTCACTGAGAGTGGATAACGATGGCCAACCAGTTCCTGAGCAAGGTGTGAACTCTGTGTGGGTTTGCTGAGTGTAAGGAACCAAGTTTGCAGGGCATAGACTGGGCTGTGTGCTGGGAGCTATACACGGTGGGTTGTAGAGTGGGAGCTTGCATGCACAGCCATTTCTGAGGCATCTGTGCATTGCTGTTTCAGGCTGTTTTAACTGTGAGCTGTGTTGCACGTCTGGCATGTGTTACAGCCAAGTACAGGTATGCTCACATTGGCTATGGAGGCTGCTAAGTTCCCCCCGGAAAACAGCGCTTCCTGGGGAACTTTCCTTCCCTGGTCATTGTGCTGCTCTAGTCACTATTTGAAGGGAGGCTGTGAAAAGCTATGAGCTGATCTGTAAAGTCATGGCTTGCTTCTCTTTCACTTCCTTTCTTGGGACATGTCTCCAGTAAGATATTTGTGTAAATGTAACGCCCGTGCCCTGGGGGAGGCACTCCTAAATGAGTCAGGAATTCATTGTGTGCCCAATAAGCTCACTGCAGCCGTCCCTGCTCAGTCCTGCCACCCTCAATTTCCATCTAGTTCACTGGGAAGAGAGAAGAAAACTCTTCTCCTGTGCTGTCACAATTAATACGCTGGCCAGACTGTCTGCGTCCAGGAAGACAAGGTGATGCCACCCCTCCCCAGGGCTTGTGCCATCTCCTGGGGGGCCAATCAGCACCTGTGCTGATGTGGACACCTGAGAACTTACCTCACTGGGGTAAATGGAAAAAAACCCCACCACACTTTAGGCTTCATACTGTGGGCACTGATTGTCCTAGGAGTGGTTTGAACCCAGTGAGAAGAGGCCTCACCCTCCCCCATAAATATCTGCAGAGCTGCTGAATTCTCTCACGCTTAGGAAGTTCGTAGTTAACTTACCAGAACTTTTCCAGGCTTGTTCTGGAGGCTGGCAATCCAGCTATGCTTCTGGAAATGTTGAGCTCTTACTTTGGGGTTGAGCTAGCAAGTATAAATGAGGGTTCAAGTTAGTTTAGTGATCTATAAAAGAGGTGCTTTATTTTTTACAGCTACATATGGGTGTGCACGCATGCGCACATATATATAAAGAAGAAATACGGGCTGTTTCCTTGGCCTCATCCCGCTTTCCATGAAAAGAAGTGTTCCCCTGGAAGCTGTAACCATTCCTGTCTCGCAATCTGCCACCTGTCAAAGCAACTGGAGATTTACTACTGACAACTGAGTGCTAATGTCTGCCGTCCTTGCCCTGCAAATAGCCAATGCATTCCAAGTCCCACGGCCCTCCTCCACAGCTCTCCTCCCCAACACGAGTTCAAACTCAGCCAGTCACCCAGTGGCCATTCGGAGTGATTCACTCTTAGGAGTACACATATTCCACACTCACTAAAAACTTCAGGGGGAAAATGAGTCATTTCGCATTATAGAAAGTTATATCTTGCCCTTGGTATTTCTATGTATACGTGAGTGATAATCACTTATTTTTAGATAAGTTTCTCCCATATAAATGCTGCTGCCTTTGATAAAGGTCGTCTTGAGAGCCACATGCTAATATTCTGTTTATTGCACGCGTGCTATGGGACGTTACTGATTCATTCCCGCGTTCACAGCAGTGCAGTCGAGTGACAGGCAGCTAGAGCAGTAGCTGATTGCTGGGAGTCAGCCTGCAGACAGGGTCCCTGCTGATAGGCTTATCTGTCACATGTGCGTTCAATACAGCAGTGAAGTCATCTCTTTGCTGGCACTTGCTTGCTGCTTGAATCACTTGGGTCTGCCTCCTAGACCGTCCTGCAATGACTGGTTTTAGGATTCAGAAAGCCCTGGCTGAAAAGGGAAGAGGCAGCGGGGGGGGGGAGGATCCATCAGAGAAGGTGTTTGTCGCCGTGTCCTGGAGGAGATCTCAGCACTGGCTCACCAAGACCAAGGAAACGGATAAAATAAAGCCTTGGGCCTCCTTAGGTCTTGTCACCATCCTAAGGAACCAACCCATTCAACATGGCGGTTTGTGGGTGGATGTGGCTTTGGTCTAAGCATACCATTGTGCCTGTGCCACCTGTGGCAGGTCTGTGGCAGGACCTGTGGCAGTTTTGAGAAGTGCAGACCCTGATACCGCACCCAGGTGCTTTGGCTATAGCACCCCCTGGATAACAGCCTCACGTATTTTTTTTTAACAAAGCTCCTGCCTTGGGGTCACCGTGGCAGGTCCATCCCCTGCTGAGCAGGGGTGGGGTGGGCAGCATGAGTCCCTCAGCAGTTCTGGGGGGCTCCGGTTCTGGAGCAAATGCAAACCCCTTGCTGTCTTCTCAAGACTTCTGCGGACAAAGACAGGGAATGCCACCTGGCCATGAAAGGCATTTCAGGGCCCTGCTTGGAGGGAAGTGGGACAACCTTCCACAGCAGTTAAGCACCTTTCAAAGAAAGTCTTTTGAGTTTTCTATACTTATGTGCATAAATGTATATGTTTATATTATATGTAATGTCAAAATTGATATTTAAAAATCCACACGCACAGCGGTGTCTTCCACAGGGAAATCTGTGAATTGTTGAAATTTTGTTTGCTGCCTCCCTCCCGCCCCCCCCAGATGCTGAAGATGATTTGGATATAATTCCTTACTGAAGCAGCTTTCAGCCCAGTCATTAAAAAATCCAAAATAACAGAAACCATTACATCAGGGGCTGCCGCAGTTCAGCCAGACACTGAACGCCTGGGGGTGTTCGGTGCCCCCCTCCCCCTGCCCCACCGAGCCCATCCAGCTGCTCAGCAACCCCTCTGGAAACAGGGGTCAGTCCCGCCAGCTGCTGCAGCAGGACCCCATTTTGCATCCTGCAGCAGGGGACGTGTTCTCACACAGTGGTGAAGCTCAGCCCCCCCAGGTTTTCGTCGCTATCCCTTGCAGAGGACACGTGTATCATTCCTCAGCATGGAGGGAGGGAGCGGGAGAGGGAGCTGAGCAATGCAGGCAGCCATCAGAGCCATTCCCATCTCCTCCCAGGGTGGTGTAGTCAGTCAGGCTGCCTCGTGTGCCAAGCTTGGTCCATGCCTTTCTCATTTGAGCCTCCTGCCCTGTTGCATACATTTTGGGGGGGGGAGGGAAATCCCAAGTGCCTTTGCCCAGGGACATGTTTTTCCCTCCTCGCTCCTCTCCTGCCTCTTCTCTGGCCTGCAAGGCCAGAGTTCACCCCTGCTCTGAAGTCACACTCCTGATCTTGCTTTCCAGGATGGACATCTAAGAGGCAGTTCCCAATGCAACCAATAAAACCCAGCCCAAACTGCAACCCTCCCTCCTTCCCATCCTCCAATAGTTAAATATAATTTGGGATATAAACTATCCAGATTAAAAAGATATCTGAGATATTTTACAGCCATGCTGGCTCCTAAGTTACATAAACATTATAAATCAGGAAGCCAGATTCAGCTCTGACTGAACTTTCACATCAAGCTTTAGTTTGATGTTGAAATAAGGTGACATACTGATTTCAAGAGTACTGACTTATCCCCTATTGGTGTTTACGTAAAGAGAGTTCAGCTCATGGACTTCTCCCTGCACCGTAGAGATGCTGCCAAGTGTTATTCAGAGTGGTGTTTTCCTGCTCTGCTTCTTGCACTGTTCACCAAACGATCAAGGAGAGAACAGGTCTCAGGCAGCATCTGTGCAGGAACTGTTTGAGCAAAGATGTTGTATCATTCTGGCTCAGGATGACAGAACATAATTATCAGAAAACATTTCTAAATAACACGCTCATTGTCTACTCTATTTAAAATACTTTCTGGCAAGTAATCCTATTGCAGGCAAAAGACTAGCCATCTTCTTGCACAGAATAGATCTGTGTAATGAATATGCACGGTAAGGATATAGGACTGGAATGAGATTCAAGTCTGCAGGATGTCTGGCTACTTACAGTGAAGGTCTCTTGCTACCTTACAGAGAGCCAAAGGGAACCTGATGGAAAGGACAGACTATATGTGATGGAAGACATATGGCCCAAATGTGACGTTTGGCAGATTGACCATTTTTACTGCAACAGCAAAACATGTTCTCAGCTGGCTTAGCAGAGGAAGTAAGGCGAGCACTTTGCATGCCTCTGTGAGGACATAACGTGCGTTTTATGTGACTGGGTGACATAAAACAGTGGTTCTCAGCTCTTTCTGTAGCTGTGAAAGCTGGCCGTGTTCACGCTTCGCTAGGCCTGCTGGAGTCAGCGCATCAGTGAGGGTCTCTGTTATTTGGCAGCCACGGCCATAGACTACCAAAACCAACAGAGCGGTGTAGCGCTTATCATAGAATCATAGAATGGCATGGGTTGGAAGGGACCCCAAGGATCATAGAGTTCCAACCCCCCTTCCACAGACAGGGCCACCAGCCTCCAGACCTGGATCTACACAAGGTTGCCCAGGGCCCCATCCAACCTGACTTCTTGGTATATTCCCTGCCTGCGGTCTGGCTGTGGAGCACACTCTCTCATTCTGCTACCCCTACCTTTCGACAGTGACAAGAGCTTTTCAGGTATTTTAAATGATTGTGTTCATAGTCTGGAATGTTTTAAAATCCTCTGTCATCACCTCACTTGACCTTTGTATGATGGAGGACTTTTTGCATTTCATGCATTTTTTTTCCTAAAAACCAAGCTTGACAGCTTTTGGTTGAAGAGTGTCTGTTAGGAAAGTTTTGCTGACCCAGATGTAAAAGCATCAAGTCATGGGGATTGCACGGTTTCCCTCAGTAATGAGTCCCTTGATTGACTGCTCTCAGTATTACACCTCTGCTAGCACAGCGCTCTCCTGAATTCAGTTCCCAAGTGCTTGTCTTACCACTGCCTCACCTGCTTTGTTAAAGAACCATCCCCACTTTACACTGCTTCTTGGGCAAGGCACCTGGGCACTTCCCTTTGGTGAGCAGAGTAGAAATCCTGACTGAGCTCTTCGTTGATGACAACCTTTCGTAGAGTTTCATAGAGTTTCTTAGGATATACTGAGCGGGAAGGGGCTTTGACAGGCATCTATTCCCATTGCAGCTTGACAAATCACGGGGCGCATCTGCAAACTGGAATTACGCACAAGGCCCCATGGCCGTGCATAGGCTTGTGCTCTTAGGGCTGGCTGGCCCCTGTGAAATACTTGTCTCTGTGATGCTGAACATGCTCACCTCCCATCAAAATATTTGCTGGTGGAGGACATTCAGCATCTCTCAAGCAACCTGAGCACCTTGGATGATCAACTTGTGCAAACAGAGTTTACCAAGACCTGGACGTTCTTGTGGGTGCCAAGCAAAGGGCTGTTGTGTTGGATCAGCCACACTAGGGTTTGCCTCTTGGCCAGCCAGCAAATAACCTGTCTGAAGGTAATTAGGGGGTCCTGGGCATGTTGCAGATGACTTGTTGGGGCTGCTGTAATGGACTTATATGAGGGAAATGGAAGGAGGGGAAGAAGACAGTATGTACAGTTAAAAATTACCCAAGTTATTTATTGATTTCTGGTTTATTAGTTTGTTTCTTGTTTTGGTTTTGGTTTGGTGTGCTTTATTTTCCTTAAGACAAGCCCTGATGGTCTTTTATTTGCAAAGAAACATGATGTACTTACCAACAGTAGAAACACAGAACTGTTTGTTGAGCTGTGGCATTTTTAGCTTCTGCTCCCTTGAGCTGCTGCTGAGATGTTGAGAAATACTTGTTTAGTGGCCTTAGAGTTGTGTAAATCATTTTAGTCAACAAACTTGGCTGCTGTTCCGAGTTAATGTTCCCTTAAAATTTAACAGCATTAGGCTACTTGTTTATGCAATGTTAATGCAAGTACCTTTGCTTCTAAAGAAGCAGCATCTATAAAAAGGACACAGCAAAGTGACAGTCCACAGTGTGCGACAGGGCTGCTTTCACAGCACCAGCCCTTCCCAGAGAGCAAGCTGAACTGCCATCCTGCTGAAGCCCATGGAAGCGTTTCCATTCATTTCAACACAATCAAGATTTGGCACAGTAAAAAAATACAAGCTGTGGGTTTCAACACGCCCTACCTCTCCCAGATGCAGAGACGTGCATTTTGGCCCTCTGATGGGCTGTGTTTTATAGTTAGGCATTGGTTTGTTAATGTAAATCCCAAAGGATTCCTGAAGTCCATAAACAGAAAACAAAGATGTAAACCTTAAAGCTCTTCCATGAGGTCAGGATCTTCCTTTTCCCATCAATGACAGCTGCCTGTGCTATTGGAAGTGTATCAGCAGCTTTCCTGCTGTACAGATTATATCCTGTATTTTGCAGCTTTTAAACCTCAGTCTTTTTCCCTATTAAAGCCCTGCTGGGAGAATTCAGTCGTGCAAAGTCATTAAAGTCAGGGGCGAGGATTCGTACTCACTTCAGGGGGGTTTGGATCAGGGCCATATAATTAAGCCACAGAAAAGGCTGTTTGGCTGTAGTATCGTTTGCTGGTTTAAAGGTGTTACCTGGATCAAAGTATATAATCTCCATCCTATACAGCTAATAAAAATGGCACTGGGAGCTACTGAATAACCAGTAAGTTGCTGAAAGGTCGGTGCTGTTATCGGTTGAATTATTTGTTGTATGTTTGAGTGTTGTGTGTTCATTGTTTTTTGTTGGGGTTTGTTTGTTTGGTTGGTTGGTTGGTTGTTGTTGTTGGCAAAACACCCTATAACTTTCCCTTTTACTTGGATGATTGAGTTTTGCCAGCTGATATCCTGGCTACATGGACTGTAATCATATATCTCTGAAGAAAAGGTCTTTAGATGAGCTGGAAGAGGAGCACATCCTGGTCCATATCCATCTTCCACCTCCATCTTGCACACTGGACTTTTCTGATGACAACAGTGAGGATGCTGTCACAGCTATGCTTAGTGGTGTGACAGCCTGTTTTGATGTGCTCATGCACACGCAGACTCCCCTGCTCCTGGGGCTTTAACTGTATTGGAGGGCAGAGCTGCAGCTTGGATGAGAAAGGGTCTGATCTCTGTGGTGGTTTCTGTCCTTCCCTGAGGATGTGGTATGAAAGCTCCTGACCTGGATGTACAGTAGCATGCACTCTCCCGTGTTGCAGCAGTCAGCTGTCAGTCACTGCCTCTGGCCACAGCCCACTCCTCTGAAGCGTGTTTCGTCTGTGGTAATGACAACCAGCTTCTCATGTGGGGAGTCAAATGCTTCAAAGGAGCCCCAGCTCCTCTCTGAAAGGCACTCTCTGCGATTCCCTCCTTCTGTGATGCTCATCCCAGGTATTTCTGAGCTTCCAGGCACCTAAGCAGAGACAGCCTGAGAAAGAAATCCTCTGGGTCCCCAGCCCTACAGATGGGCTCTCAAGAAGAGGGCTGCAGGAAGAGCAGGGGAGGGGAAGGACCTAGAGGACTGAAGGAAGAGGTGGGAAAACCAAGGTTTTTGGTTAAGTCCAAACTACCTTCCCGTAGAGTCGTTGCAATGTGCTAAATAGTGGATGTAACATTGGAAATAACAATTCTTCTGACTAGACCATGGTGTGAGGGGCACTGGTTTTCACCCTACCTCAGCTGCCTTGCTGGAGCAGAGGCAGACAGCTGCCCACAGACCAGAGCAGCATGTCTAGGAGCACCAGGGAGGGAATGGTCTCCTCCCTTTCCCATTCCCATACCTTGTGCAGGAGCTCTGCTTACAGCTGTCTCCTGAGCCAGCCTCAGTGGCACAAGACACTGATAGGCTTTTGGAGATGCTTGGACTTTGTGCCATAGGCCTCCAAGAGCAGCCAGGCCTCCTTCCTTTGGAGCTGCCTCTGAAGAATGAGGAGGAGAATGAGGAGGAGAACAAGGAGGAGGAGAAGGGTGATGTCTCAGGACTCCAGTGGCCAGAACAGAGAAACAAAAGCAGGAAAAAAAAGGCAAAACAGGGAAATCAATTTCCAGTGGAAAATTATCAAAACAACAGGTTGCCAAGGCTGTCCCTGCTGCATCCACAGTGACTGTAAAGAGGAGGATAAGGTAGCTACTTTCTCCATGGGGTGGGGGAGGCAGAAGCTTGGGAGAACAGCTGAAGAAGGCATTCAGATAAACAGCAAGTAGGGGAGAGGGGTGGGCACTATCTTCAATAATGCAGACTCCAGAGAAAACAGAGAGAGAAAATTCAGACAGGAGGTAACAGGAGTGACTGAGGGTGGAAATGCCCAAACCACAGACTGCTGTGAGTGCATGAGAGGAAGATGGGAACAACCCTTGTAAAAGAAACAGCAAAAGGTGGATTAGCAGCCAGCTGAATGCGAAAGAATGACTCAGTAGTGATGCCTCCCTTACAGGAGCGACTGAGGGGGAGTCTTGAAATGCTAGTGCAGAAAGGAAGAGCCCAGGCATAGGTGCAAGCAAGGAGGAGGAGGAGAGAATAAATACAACAAAACCTTCCAATGGAAAAAAAATTAAGACCTCCCTACCCAAAGCTGTAAGCAAATGAATTTAGAGCTATTTGTGGTACTGACATCAATTCTTTGCTCCTGAAACAATAATGGGAATAAGGGGAGAAAGTGGGAGGAAAAAGAGGAAATGAAGGAAATTAATTTTTGGCAGCAAAATTTATCAGGAGCACTTAGGTACTTCTGGAAATGTTATTCAGATTTCCCAAGTAGCAAAGGCCGTGGCTCAATGAAATAGTAAATCAACTTTCAGGGCACTTAACGCTGACCCGAATCTGTTGCAACCAGATAGCACAAAGCAGTGACCTGCTGCTTGGAATCCCCTTGCGGCTTCTTACTCACCAGGCAATGTGGGTTTGAATGGGTTAAAGTTATTAAAGCAACTTCCACGTGAGATGAGGTGATACACATCCCCCTGAAGCTGGCAGGAGCCCAGGGTGACAGGGTTAAGCTGCACAGTGGTTGGTCTATGTGTTGCGGCCAGTTCAACTGAGAGGTCACGTGTCGGTGTGACTGCCCGCGCTGAGCATTGTGCTGCCAGGTGACTGCTAGTGCAGAGAGCTGAGGCTGGTGGTGGCGAGGCCCCTGCCTTTGGGGCCAAAAGCCTGCTGGTGAGGGATGCCAGTGGCTTTCAAAGGCCAGATGTGCAATGAGCTCCAGGTGGCAGGGGGAGCAGTGGGGCTTTGGGCAGCCCCTCAGTCCCCAACTTCCATTGAAGTAAATGCATTGGGAGATTGGGATCTTCTGAAATCCCTGCTAGGTGTGCTGACCAATGTAATTCTGGGTGCCTAATCTCACCAGAAACCACTGGAATTGTCAGGTTTCTCCATCACTTCCATGGACTTGAACGTCACCTTACCCTGTGGCCATGCAACCCCAGGGTGGGCTGACCTGCTGTTCCTCAACTCATGGGGATGCCTTTGGCTGGCAGTTTGGAAGATGCCATCAAGAAGACTTAAGACTTAGCTAATCCATCAGGGCCCCGAACAGCACTTGTCCTCTGAGGACCTCCTTCATTGCAGGGATGATGAACTCGGGCAAGCCACAGCGGCTGTGCCAGCTGAATGCCACCCCTCCCTGGACAGGCTGTGGTATACAGGAAAGACCTCACTGACAGCAGCTGAAATCAGATGTGACCCTTCAGCCTGGGAGAAGCACTGTGGAGCCTGGTGGCAGCTCACAGAAGGAAAGGAGGACCTCTTTTAATACCTAGCAGCATGTGAGCAGCTTCAAGGTTTCCTCAGGCAATCCATGCTTCTTGGAAACTGGCAGTATATATTTTGGAGTGCTCTACAGAGCAATGATAGGGTTCAAGCCACCTTAGGGTAGGAACTGGGTTGCTGTGAGAAGCTCCAAGGATAGATAGTCCAGTGCAGAAAGAAAAATCCTCCTTTTGAAGAACTTCCGATCGTGAAGCTGAAATATTTTACACTTTGACAGGTCAAGGACCTTGAAAGAAGAGTTGGAAGGCAGGAAGAGAAAGCCCCCAAGGTGAGCTCAGGTCTGTGAGAGACATTATTAGTGCTGTATCAACATGACAACGATGCAAGGTCAGGTGAGGTTAGCAATAATGATGGCACACAGCTAACAGGATGCCTGGGGAGCTGATGTGAAAGGGACGCTCCAAATTGCTAATGCCTTCATCTTGGTCAGCAACTAATAGTCAGACGCTGATTCACAGAACTTCCCTTCCCTGAGAGGTCCTGTAAATATATGGATTTTTTTAAACAGCAAGGAAGTGAATGGCCATGCTGAGGATTAAGTGCTCCCCACGCCTGACCTCAGGCAGGCCGGCTTTACCCTGGCCTGAGAGCCCCTTGCCGAGGCGCTCCCCTCTGGCTTTCTCCACGTTTTCCCCTCGCCCTTTCCCCTGCTCCCTTTTCCTCTCGGCTCTCCCCATGTTGGGGCCATCCAAACTTGAATTCCTGCTCTGGCATGGGGTGAGGAACAAGTGTTGAAATCCCTGTTTTTTTGGTCTTTTTTTTCTGTGAAATGCAGTTCCTCTCGCTGGCCTTCTCGGTATACCCCCAGCTGGAGCCCTGTCCCAGCTCCTCACAGCTGTACGAAGATGTCAGTGACGTTGCAGGAACAGCCTCCCCAGCGGCTTGGCCTGGACCTGAGGGCACCTCACTGGTGCCAGCTCCTCGCTCAGGAGATCTCTGCGTGCCACAGCTCGAGCTGGCTGGCACAGAGGCTAGCTGGGGCCTGTGTGCACCCGCCAGCCCTGGTGGGGCTGTAGGCAGCTCATGCCCTGGGCTACACATGTGCACACCAGAAATCTTCGCTGGGCTTCTGGTAAAACCCTTCAATTGAAGAAATACTGTTACTAACTTCTTTTTTTTTTTTGAGGGGTTGCTATTCCAATTCAGACTTTAGATACTGAAACAGATATCTCAACAAATTTCAGCAGGATCCTTTAATCTAGGTCTCTCAGCTTCCCTCTTATTCCAAATCCATCTGTCCTCGCGAGCTGGGCCATTTCTGAAAAGGACATGTCCTTCAGGGCAACATTTTACGCCTTTCTTAATGTCTTTTGTTTGTTCCCTGATGTAAACTCTCCCTGTGACAGGCTTTTAGCATGACTCTTTCTGTGATAAGCTGTTTAGCTTTTTTTCCTTTGGGTTTTGTCTGTAACAAAAATGATTTACCATTGGGAAGCCTTTCCTTGCTTGTTTTTTTTTATCCTAAATTTCCTGCCTCTTGTCATCTTTATATTTCTTTTCTCCTGGGCTGTCCTCTTTACGTGTGTTTGCTGCTGCATTGGTCTCCTCAGTCGAGATGATGCTCTGAAAATTTTCTGGGGAAAAGAGATTATTTCCCTGACCAGGTTAGGTAAGTAAGGAAAACCTGCTGAGTAAGCAGAATTTAGAGCAGCAGCAGCAGCACACAGCTCATTGTGTTCAGGGAGGGTATTAAGATAAATCTTCCAGATCACCCCCTTCCAAATATATAAGCTTAGTCTGCTTTAGGAGACGCTGCTGACATAAATCAGCCAGCATAGCTTCTGGTAAAGGCTCTGTAATGTAGACAAGTGCTCCTAAGTGAAGCTGACTGAAGTGCCAGTGGTTTGACTCAATTGCTGTACGTCAGTTAGGTAAGGTCACCGCTTTATTCATGCAGCGCTCCTCCAGATTCGTCTGGTCCCCTGAGGGAGTGACGCTCTGCAGCAAACCTCTTTGCATTTGTTATTTTCACGTCCTGGGTGTCTTCTGGCAGTCATCATATGCATCACTGCTCAATCCCAGCCTCTCGTGCTCTCAAGTTCTCCTTTACAAGCAGGGTGGGATCTGGCCTGTGGAGCTCAGGTCTGTCTGGGCTTGAGTGAAGTGAATCATCCCCACAGAGTAATCTCCCTTCTCCACCGAGGCTGAGCTGCAGCAAGCCGTTCCTATTCAGCAAAGCACATCAGCCAATTTTTTGCTCCATTTCTGTTCAGCAGAATGTTTAACCATGAGTTTAATATTAAACTCGTGCTCAAATCCCATGGCTTATTATTGGATTTACATGGACATCTACACCACATCACTGAATGAGAAGGGGATTAATTAAAAGGAGGAGGTAGCTTTGCTGAGCAGAGTTCAGATAGAAGAGTGGTGCACTCCTGCCCCAAGGCTTCCATCCCTCCACCAGCTGTGCACCTAACAGTTTATTCCCAGGGCATGGTGTTGATGTTTTAGTCTTCCTCACCAAGGGACGTTTTTGTAGTGCTGGATTCGCCAGGTGGAATGGCCTGTGGAGTTGCTTGGTGAGCACCTCAGCTTTGCTGCACAGGAAGGGCGATGGCAGCTGGGTGGTCCCATGCGATATGCAGAGGGCATCCCTCGACACATGTGTTTTTCCTCATCTCTGGACAGGAGCAGTTTGGGCAGGGCTCTGCGTGCCTGCTGGTCCCTGTGAAGGCGGTCTTGCTTTAATCGCTGCAGAGGAGATTCCTTTCTCCCTGTTTACTCCTTGTAGAAAGTGCTAAACTGAATATGTGTTTTTTTAGAAGCACACTGTGATTTAGACAGATCCCTTCTGGGGGGTGGGGTTGGGGGAGGTGGCCTGTAACAGCTATCCCACACACAAGGGAACGCAGGAGGAGCTGTTGCGAAGGCCGTCCTGTCGGGATCTGGTCTGTTAAAACTGGATGCTGAGTAAAGCAACTCTTCTGCAACCTGTCCTGAGCCCCAAGCAAAAACCTGTGCCCCAAGCAAAAAGCCAGGCCCTGCACAAGGACAGATGCGGTCGATTCCCAAGTGCTGACAAAGAGCCCAACTCTATGGGCACAGACCAAGCACTCGGTCTGCTCGCCTCACTTTTCCTGGCCTTTATGATGGGAGAAAAAAAGCTGCTAGCCTCCCAGCAGCATGGCCTTGGCTGTGTTTAAATGGTGCTTTAAAGGGAAAGCCTGAGCACACTTGGTGGAACTCCGCTGCACTGCTTATGGCCTTAAATGTAGCAATTTTTTTTTTCCAGTGTTCCTGTTGTATGCATTATCCTGAGATATGCACCCCCTTTGACATGCAGTGGTGGTAGGGGCCTAGTCCCTGACTTCCAGGGGTGCCAGTCGGAAGCCTTTCCTTCACATGAGAGGAGACATGCCATTGCCGGGCTGTAGTAGGTGAGGGGATGTTCACCATGGGCTGTTATGATTTGTAGAGAGAAAACATAGAGCTTAGTCATCAAAAACAGGGGTTAGTCATCAAAAACAATCTATCTCCTTCTTAAAATATAAAAAGGCATAAAAGATCGGAGAGGTTTTACAGGGCATTAAAAAAACACCCCTATTACAATTGCCGGCGTTAATTCTCATCAGGTAGCCTTCCTTCCCCATTCGATGCGGAGACTTGCAGCTTCATGTCTGCTGCCAAAAGCTTTAGCCCTGGTGCCCATAAAAGGTTTCTGCTGTAACTGTCTTGTTATCAAACCATCAATGTCCTGACACTTCCTAGTGATTAATCTTGTGTTGAAATGAAATTAAGTTTCCATATATTTGGCAGAATGACCCCAGGACTTCCTATTCGGGGAATACAAAGAATAAAGCATCTGCAGCCTGCAGGAAGCCAGAGTCTCTGATTTCCTGCAGAGGCAGAACAAGAACAAACAGGGAACACATATTTCACAGCGGCAGTCGAAAGCGCACGTAAGAGCCCTGGCGGCCCCCATGATGAAAACAATTAGAAGGGGGAACATCCCTGGTCCCAAAATTCTTTGTGGGTGTTTTGTTACATACACAATATGCCATTAGAAAATAGATGTAACTCAAGTTAATGTTTTTTCCAGGTGACTATTAAACTTTCCCTTGGCGTATGCCTTTTGGTTTATATCAGCAAGACTGTACTTGTAAAGCAAGTGAGTTTTACGGTGCTGTTTGCTACACTGGGCTCTCTAAACCCGTTCGTGCTTAGGAAAACACAGTGACATTTTACTTTGATGGCTTTGTTTAAATGAGCCAGGCCAGATTCGGGCTGATGTAAACTCCAGCGCAAGGGGCAGGAGGAGGTGATAAGGCAGCAAATCCTACTTGCAGCCTTGCTCTAACTTGCAGTGAAAGGCACAAGGGGAAGGGGAGGCACCAGCCCGTTTTCTGGGGCTGTGCAGCGCAGCCACCCCGAGGCAGAGCCACTGTTGCCTCTACAACGCAACTTAGCAGCTCTGCACCCACAAAAGGAAGTGCTCCCAAATTGCTGGTCACGCCTTGCACTAATGGGCATCATCAGCTTAAAATTAGACCTCTGGATAATGCTTCTACCTCCTCTCATTTGAAGGAAGGGCTTCCGAATGGCACCCCTGGAAGTCAGGGACCAGCCCCCTACCGCCACTGCATGTCAAAGGGGGTGCATATCTCAGGATAATACTTGTACATGTGCCTGTGTACATATAGGTAACACATTGGCGTGCATGTGTGTATGTGTAGACAGAAGAAAACCAGCTCTGTTTAGCCACTGCACTGTTGGGACCATCGTGGTGGTTGCAATGTATTTGCTTAGCTTTGTGAGATGTCTCTCACTCCTCTGCTACAGCCGGTTTTGTCAGTACCAATGATTCTGTTGCTGATGGTTCTTGTCACAAGAAATCACCTTATTCCTGTCCTGCAAAGGCATCCCATTACCATAACCACTGTGCTGAAGAATTTCTTGTTTCCTATAGTTTTGTATCAGCTGTGAGCCTCTTTTCAGTGCTCACTGACCCAGAGTGGAGTGCAAGAGGGGAGACATAGGTGCTGCAGGATGTTGGGCTTGTTGTGCTTCCATGGGCAAGGGTCTGGCTGGTGGCCGGTTAAGACCGCTCTCCTTCAGCAGGCAGAAATGGGGCGAGTGTGATTCCCTGGAAAGTTCCTCGTCTTGGCATTTTTTCATTAATGGCTTCCTAGAAACAAAATGCAAATGGTTGCTCTCCTTTAAACCATGCCTACATACAGGGAATTGGGTTTGAAGCTCCAGACCTGAGAGGAGTCGACGTGCTCAACCATGATATTTTTCTGCAAGGGTATCTTTAACTTTTTCTTTGAGATGTTAGAGTGGGTATTTCTGTGGCCCTGGAAGTATCAAATGTGTGAGGAGCACAGGATGTGGCTCACAGGTCCTTACTGTGGTGACATCGAGAAGATCATGTTCTGTCAGACAAGTCCCAGGGAGACCACAGAGAACTGTGAGTGAACTAAGGACAAGTTTGCACCACAAAACACTTCTTGCCACTGAAATGCCAGAGGCAGTGGGAATCAAAGCTGGTCTGCCCACACAGCACAGGGAGCATTTACTGGATGCAGTCTAGACACATTGACTTGGCAACTGCCTGGAGTTAATAAGCCCTTTCTTCTTAGTTCATGCTCTTGTCATACAGACTTTGTTTCCCCTTCAGTTTGGTAAAGGCTCAAGGAGCACCTGTTTATGCTAAAACCTGCAGGGATTTGGGGACATAGCAGGGAACAAGGGCACTCACAGAGAGAGAGACTAGAGCCACAAGACTTGCACTGCAGTTCTGCATCTACGGACAGTTGGGTTATGCTGCATTTTCACTTTGTTCTTTGCTCTGAGTTTTACGAGGCATCATGTGTCCCTGTCTCTGCCAGTGGGCTGGTTAAGGCTCTCCCAATTATTCCAGAGTGAGTAACATACAGACAAATCTACATGGTGCTGCCAGCTCTTGTGATTTTTGTGAGTCTTGCAATGTTTGCCTTTTGTTCTCCTTGTCTTTTGCTTCCAAATTAATGCAATGGCATTAGCCAGCAAGAGGGAGGGGAAATAAAGCACTCCAGGTATCCAGTCTACCTGGCAGGAAAGGAAAGCCAGGCCCTGTGACACATGATTTCCCTCTCTGTTAGAAATGGGCTTAGACACGTAACCCCATGAAAGCCTCAGCTCCATCACTACTATGCTGTGGACATTGCTGTAAATGACCCCTGCTCAGTAATCAGCCCACCCCCATCCATGCATCCTCTCATCATTCTTCTCTCTTACAACAACTGTGCTTCCCTGCTGAGAGCGGATGGTGCCTTTCCAGTCTTCCAGGGGAAAGCCTTCAGGGAAAGTGCTACCCTCCAGACACCAAAGTTCCAGCAGCCATATGCAGCAGGGCCCAGCCTGAGCTTCTGCAGCCAGAGAAGAGGACCAGTCAAGGCAGACCTCCTAAAATAAGCAGCTGCCCTCCTTGGCAGCCCTGGCCTGAAAAGATCCCAGTGCAGAAGTCAAGGATACCCTGCAGCATCTTTCCCCAGCAAATGTGTGGTGCTGCCCAGGTGGTGGACAGGTACCCACAGGATGCACAGGTGACACAGGTGAGAGCCGGTGCTGCGTGCCCCGTGCTGCACACTGCCATTTTTTAGCAACAGACGCCCCTCACCCATCATCAGTCAGGGCTGAGCCTCTCAGCCACCCCTTCCAACGCTGATTTCCTGTATTACACTGTCAGATCCCATGTCCTGTACAGGAGGCACAAGGGACACAGCTTTCCTTGTATGCTTTTGCCATCTGGCCGTTGCTTGCAGCAGAGGCTCTCTCCGCATGTGTGACTTAGCAGTCCAGATGTCCCTCATTTGCAAACCCTTCAGGCAGCCCCTTGACAGAGCGTGCTGCCCTGGTCTACGCTGAGTGCAGTACACTTTCTTCCAAGGCCCACAGACTAATCCTTATGGCAGCAACGCTTCAGTTTTGGTCAAAGGGAGCATTAACTCTTGTTGGGGCACCTTGATGCGAAGCCCTTGATCTAAATACCTGAAGGAAGATCTTTCTTGAAGGGAAAGGTAGCTGGATTGCAGAGGTTGCTGTATACAATCTGATATTGTCTTGTTCAGCTGGTTTTCACTTTCATTCTACGTTCTGTTAAAACACACCATTCTATGTGAACCACTGAATCATAGAAGTGATGCATATCTGGAGACAGAGAACTCATTCTGCTGCTGCTTCTCTTGGTCAAGCCCCGTTCCTTCACTGAGCACATCAGGTATGAGCATCCCTTTCCCTTCTCTTTCTCTCTCCCAGCTACAGCTCTCCTGTGTCACATGATGGGAAGCTGTAGTTTCCTGTGGCACCGCTGTGACTGCCACTGTTTGCTTTGTAAGCTGTGATGCAGTAAAGCACCTCAAGGTGCTGCTTCTGTGTGAGCAAGGAAGTGACTGCAAAGCTGTGTGTTGCCTTCACAACAGCGCGGACATCTGAGCTCTGCTGCTTCGCTTCTACACAGGGGTAGCCCTGCTGATATTTAAGTGCACCACAGATGGAAAGTGCCGTAGCTTTTTCAGTGGAGTAACTCTCCTGGTACAATCATTACCCAAGAATTTCATAGAAACATAGAAACACAGTATGGTTTGAGTTGGAAGGGACCTCAAAGATCATCTAGTTGGAAGGGACCTCGAAGATGATCTAGTTGCAACCCCCCTTCCATGGGCAGGGACACCCTCCACCAGACCAGGCTGCCCAAAGGCCCATCCAACCTGGCCTTGGACACTTCCACAACCTCTCTGGGCAACCTAATTTTATCAAAACTACCCTTGTGTTACAAAGGTGTCAGTGAATGGAGAATATACCTGATATGGCAAAAGTGATAATGTTTTTCTGATACAGCATATAAATTGCCAAGCAAGTGTTCTCTTCATTTACACCTTCGTTACCCCAACGTGACTTAAAGTGACAGAAGGGGTGTGGCTCTCCTGGGAGGAGGCTCACCTGAAACTGATGACGTGTGGATTTCCAGCAGCTTAGCTGTGATTGTTCAGCAAAAACTAGCTCTCCACAAAGCTGATGAAACTGCACAAACCGGGGTCATTAACAGGCAATGAGCAATCAAGTCTTGTTTGCATAGCTTTGGAGACTCTTTAGAGTTGGAAATCCATAAATGAATTGTAAGATCCTTTGAGGAAAGAGAGCGCTAAGCTTTCTATCCTTAGCCAGTCTCTAGCTAGAGTAGGGACTGAGTAGGGATCTAAGTAGGGCCATGAAGATGATTAGAGGGCTGGAGCACCTCCCCTACAAAGAGAGACTGAAGGAGCTGGGCTTGTTCAGCCTGGAGAAGAGAAGGCTGCGGGGGGACCTCATTGCAGCCTGCCAGTTCCTGAAGGGAGCATACAAACAGGAGGGGAATCAACTTTTTAAAAGGGTAGATAATGGCAGGACAAGGGGGAATGGTTTAAAGCTAAAGGAGGGAAGGTTTAGATTAGGTATTAGGGGGGAGTTTTTTACAGAGCATGGTAAGATGCTGGAATGGGCTTCCCAGAAAGGTGGTGGATGCCCTGTCCCTCGAGGTGTTCAAGGTCAGGTTGGATGGGGCCCTGGGCAACTTTGTGTAGATCCAGGCCTGAGGTTGGTGGCCCTTCTTGTGGAAGGGGGATTGGAACTCTATGATCCATGGGGCCCCTTCCAACCCAAACCATTCCATGATTCTATGAAGTCTCCAACCCATCCCTGCTCAATGGCAGAGAGCAGTTCAGTTTAGAGGAAGGTCTGACCCTGGCCTTTTATCCTGTTCCCCTTGCATCATCGTGCAGGGCACATTTCTACCTTGACTTTTGGTGGTGTGACCATATCTGTTCTGTTGATTTTCATGTCCCTTGGGTCTGGAAAGAAGTTGTTCTTTTCTGTTTAGAGTTAGAAATCTGTAGATCACTTTAAAGCTTTTATCCTAGAAAAATGCACTCTAGGAGCAAAATACCTAGCAGGATCTTGTGTGAAGTTATGAGCAGTTTATACAGTGCCTGGTGTAAATGGAAAAAAACTTCGGTCTGCACTGTAGGTTTGGCTGGTAGGGAGCCTGTTTAGGCTTCAAATCCTTTCTAAGATGTCAAACATTTTGAGTTAATTAGGGTTAGGAGCTGTTTCACTGTTTGAATTTGTGACAGCAGAGAGTTAAAGTCTCTCACTTGGAACTACACACAAAGCTGTTCGGTGTTAATTCCCGAGTTTGCCTTAAGGCTTTGGGTAAACATTGTCTCTCCTCTCAGTCTCTATGGAGGAGCTCTTCCAGGTCTTTATTTGCCTTCCTTTCACAGCAGAGTTTGTCTAGGCTTGGTGAGGATTGTGCTAACTTTGCCATCAAGTCTGCAGAAAGACAGTTAAAAGACTTTCTACTTGTGAGCAGCCCTTCAGGGTGATTGCTAACAGAGGGCTGGAGATTCATTTAATAGCAGTACTGATGTGATGAGTTAAGAGCTTACAGATGACTTCTGACAGTGCATTCAGAGAGAGTATTAAAGGAGGTTCACTGCTTTCAAGTTGAAAAAAGCATCCAAGACTGTGACCTGAGCTGGATGATGGTGTCTTGGTTAGGTTTATTCTTGACATTTTTGCTAGCTCTGTAAGTTTTACAGAAAAGAACTGTTCTTTTTTTACAGAAAAGAACTGTCCTTTAGCTAGAACAGCCATCCTTTATTATTAAGGGTAAGATGCTAAAAGACAAAAAAGAAAATGTGCCCCAGGGTGATGTGAGCAAAACCAACTCTCTTTGGCATCTGAAGGGTTAACCAGACTATCTCGGGCCTCTAAGACGGATATGGTACCCTTTATCTTCCCAAGGCCTGCCATTTTGGGCTGTAGAAAGGTAAGTTTCAACCCCACCTTATGAGATGAGCCTGAAGGAAAACTCTTGGCCATTTTCAGTCGGTGTCCCTCTCTCCACCAGGCCTCTGTGGGACTGCAGCCCAACACCTTTCCTAAAGCCTGCTTGAGGCAGTCCCCAGCTGCTCTGACAGCTTCTCCTTTCTCCTCTGACCATACACCAGCAAGTGGCCTTTTTCACAAGTGATTGCCACTCATCCGTGCCTGGAGAAGGATCTCCTCCGTCCCTGCACCCTGCTGTGGTCGCTGCAGTACAGGTTTACCACCTGACAGGCCATACATTCTGCTCCTGGAGGGCACAGTCCAAGGTTTCCTGGTGGCTGAGAGCCCATCTCCATACTGTAGCTGCCAAACCTTGCCAAGCCATGACCTCAGTGTTACAAAGGGCTTACTAACCGGTTCCAACTACTTGGGAAGTACAAGCAAATATGTATGTCTCCTACAAAGACATCTTGCCCCCAGGCACTCCCTTGGATGGATCTGAGCCCCTGGCTTCAACCTAGCATCTCCCACTGACTGACTGGAGACATCCACCCAGCGCCACCATGAGAGGCAATTCCCCTTCATGTTTTTATCAGCCATGCCAAAGGCATTTGGGTGAGCAGCTGAGACAGAACTGGGGAGGGCACCAGGCTGTGAGTCACACCAAGGGTATTTAAAGTGCTTGAGCTCTCCTCACTTATGCATCCTGCCTGGGCAGGGTGGGCAAGTTCAGCTCTTCACAAACCATTTGTCCCATGGTAAGGCAGGGGAATAAGCTATGGGCACCCTGCCGTACCAGCCTCTGCCTTTCTGTTAAGGATGATACAGCTAAGTGGCATTTTCTAAGAAACAGTTGATTTTGGCAAAAATTTACTGGAAGCCTGGCCCAGAAATGATACGTCATCTCAAAGGTGTTGCAAAGTGAATGGGATGACTACAAATTAAGACCATTTATAGATGTACTATCTGATTCTGGTTCTTAAGATACCTGCAAAACAGGAGTTTAGGATTTTGTTAGGTTGTGGAACATTCATCCTCTGTTTGCCTTTTTATTTAAATAATCATTGAATGACATACGAAGGTCTTGTGTACACTGGAAAAAAATGCAGTAAAATGTTTTCTACAAGAAAAGTGGGCAGCTTCAAGCAGACATTACTGTGTAACATCAGAGCCTTTCACTGATTTCACTTGAGCCTCCTGGGAATAGCTCACATTTAAATTTAAATTTAAAAGGTCATGTTTATACTGGAATACTTACATTGGGAAGAGGTCACGGTGTAACTCTACTGTATACCTGACTGCTATTGCTATATCTAACTACAGAACTTACTTTACAGGTAAACTGTCTTTAAGATTGCATGAGAGGGTAATTCCAGATCTAAATTTTGGCCCAAGGACAGGTTTGTTGGGCCTCAACTAGGGTATGTTGATGCCACTCTATTGATTTCAGAAAAGCTAAACCAATTTACAGCAGATGAGAATATGCTCGAGATTTCCCAGCTGCCCTATCAAAAATCTTCCCAGAGCATTGACTGAGGAAAGAAAAAAAAGTCTCAGCCTGATTTCAAAGAACATAATAGACCTTTAATTTAATTGACTTAATTTTATTGGCAACTATTGTATTATGAAATGAAAACAGATCATCTGGATAAACAAGAAAAGGTTAGATGGGAGTAACCCATTAGCAAATATCAGGGCATCATCTTATTGTCCTCATTTAATAAAGGAACAGGTCAGTAAGTATAATCATAAACATTTTTACATTTTAGTGAGGATTTATTTGACATCATTACTAGCAGAGAGATGGATTATTGGAAAAGCAAATGATGAAACAGTCTAGCAGACAAGAAGCTAGCTCCGTTATCTGGCATAAAATGGCACAGCTCTACGGCCTGACCTGCTTAATTTCACCATATATAGCAGATGAACTATTACTTTGGACTGCTGTGGGATATTTAGTATTTTTTTGACTTTTCTTTGATGATTTTTCTTTTCTTGCAGCTTCTCTTGCCTGTCTCTAATGTCCTAAGGAATCCCTGCACAGATGTAAATTTATATACTCTATACCTGAGAGTGAAAGACTCCAAGAATGAGCTGAGTTTCTTCTCAGGCTCAGTCCTGGCTAGAGCTTGAGGTCCAATGTTTATGAACATGTAGCATCCAACTGCATCACTGCTCAGGACAGCACAGGATGCAGCTCAGCTTGCTGACCAACAGCTGCCTGCTAGCAGGCAGGGCTGTTGCTGGGATATCTGTGGGCCTGCCATCAAACTGCATTGCTGGGGCCACCATGCCCTCCTCCACTTCAGGTCTGTCACTTTCCTCCCAACCCTGGGCATTGCCCCTTTATGCTGCTGAGCTCTGCTGATGTAGGATCATGCTCACCAGCTCCAAGAGCCAATAGGGCCTGGCTAAACACTCTGCAATGGCTGTGGGGTGGGTGGTGTCTCCAGGGACCTCCTGGAAGTGTCATGAAGGTGACTGACATGGCTGGGCATGGGGGTCTGTGGAGTGCGCCAGCAAGGCAGGTTACCTGCAGCCCTCCCAACTCAGGAATTCTGGGAAGGGGTGAGCTGATTCAGAAACCTGCCCACCACAGAAGAGACCTTCTCTCAAGAAGCAGCTCTTTCCCGTGCCTGCTGTGTGCACCATGTACCAAATGGCTCTATCTCACACGCTGTGCAACCGAGCTTTCAGTTGTCTAGGGCTTCTGGAAGTCTGTCCAAACAGGATTTAAGAGCAACACTAAAATCTCATCCAAGGACAAGAGTACCCTGAGGGGGAGAACAAATATCATACAATGAAAAAGAGAGAAAATTCAGATCAGATGCAGGGATTCCTTACTTAATTATTTGCTCATGTAACTCACCACTGGTGGGTGACACTTGTGAAGTAGAGTAGGTTTTAATAAAAGGCTGTCCAGACCACTCTTGAAAAAAATCTGTTCTGAATCAGTACCTGCAAATAAATAATTTTAAAAATATATAAACTCAAATATTAAGGACTTGATTTACCCTGTAGGTGCAAGGCCTGCAGACTCAGATGGGACTGACTGTCCTGACCTGCAGCTCCTTGCTGGAGATCACTGCCTCAGGCTCCATCACCAGCAGTTGCCTGAGTGCTGCCTCATGGCCCTCCCATGTAGACACTTGGCTAGATCCTTCATGAGCACTCTGGAAATCACTTGGGAAATCAAAGCCCTGGGTTGTGCTTTCATAGAATCACAGAGAGGTTTGGGTCAGGAGGGACCTCAAAGCCCATCTAGTTCCAACACCCTGCCATGGGCAGGGACACCCTCCACGAGACCAAGTTGCCCAAAGCCCCATCCAACCTGACCTTGAACACTGCCAGGGAGGGGGCAGGCCCAGCTTCTCTGGGCAGCCTGTGCCAGCGCCTCACCACCTGCACAGGAAAGGATTTCTTCCTTATATCTAATCTAAATATACCCTCCTTCAGCATAAAGGCCATTGCCCCTTGTCCTGTCACTACACTCCCTGATAAGCAGTCCCTCTCCAGCTTTCCTGTAGACCCTTTAGGTACTGGAAGGCTCCATCATTTCTTGCCATTTTATGTTCCCATGTGCCTACCCCAGCTCACTGCTGAGGACTTCTGGCTCCGTAACAGAGCCAGAGGGAAGAGCTGCTTGTCCTCCAGCTAGGATGATGGATGCCACTGTCATTTTAGTGGGGGTCCTTGTCCCTGTCAGGGCACCCCTGTGGGTGTGCCATAAGGATTGCTTAGGCCACAGTGGTTTCTGCTCTGATTTTCTTCTCCCCCCTCTCCCCGGTTCCACTAAACTGCTCAAACCTGGTGTTGTGCTTTCATCCCCAGCCAAACGTGAGGGACAAAAAGGCACAGCCACTAGTGGTAATGTAGTAGTAATGCCATATTACCAACATGGCAGTCCAGTGATGCTGTACAAACTGAACTGGACCACTCTGGAGCTGATCACACAGCAGCAACTTATTTTTACTGTGCTCCTGCCCTTTCTCACAGTGTGGTCCCCTTGGAGCAGAGCCCTCATGAGCTTCACTGTGTACTTGCTTTCAGAGAACTCACTCAAAAATCAGTGTTTGTCCTCTGGTGCTGTGACCAGGAAGACAGAGAAGATGCTGGAGGGGAGAGATGTGTCTGATTTTGGGGAGAGATACTGGTGGCTCCCCTTGTCATAGAGCAGAGGCAAGTCCTCTCTTCCTGGGGGTGTGAGACTCCTGAGGACAGAGTTATGTGATGCTAGGGTGACCCTCAAATATCACATTCTCACCGGGCAAAGCCCTAACCACTGCAGAATATGCCTGCTGCTGTGAGACTCGATGTCCTAGCTAGTGGGTGCATACTGGTATTTCCCCATGAAATATAGCTGCCCTTCTGATGGAAAGTTGAAAATTAACCATTTTCACCTGAAAATCCAAACACTTTCGCCTAAGAAACCCCCAAATCCAACCCTTTCCTACGTCATTCCATATATTTTAGTTTTCAGTTCTGTTCTTCTCAATAAAACAAAAAGAGGTGAGGGAAAAAAAAATATTTTAGAATTCCCAGGAAGACAATTCATAGTGAAATATTTTTGTTTGGTCCATAGCAGAAAACCTTGCAGCTGACCTCCCTGTTTGAATCCCAGCAGTAGCTGGAGCCTGACGCAGAATCAGGTCTCCTTTGCCTGGTTCCCTCCCTTTCCCTGGTCAGCCAGCTATGCACTGCAAACTGCACCCAGCGCAGGGTGGGCTCTGCAGAGTAGGGCTGCACCCTGCACTGCACCCTGTTATGGAGGAAAGGCAGCTTGTACCTTCACACATTTTGCCTGGCAGCCATTTCAAAGGCTTCTCCTCTGAATCAGTGCTGCAGGCACTGCCTACATTTCCTCTTTGCAGAAATTGGCAGGTTTAGCTACGCAGAATTCCCTAATCCTGTTTATCTGCTGCCTCCTTCCCGAGAGGCACAAGATTCCCGTGGCCTCTCTGAGCTTTCCTCAGCACCATTACCGGAGTTATATTTGCCCATTTGAAGGCCAAACACTGTCAGAGTGAGAGGAAGGCAACCTAGGGTCCTCAGCACGCCAGAATTTGGGATTTCAGTGTGCAGTAAGGCAGGCAAGTGCAATGGCACCGTGCTCCTTTAGCCTTTCCTGGAATTATAAACTCCACAGAAAATTGCTCGTGTCCAGAGCAGGTTGTCAGGCATGTAAAAATGCATCAATTTCTCAGGATGATCTTAAGGGAGGAGTGGTGCAGTTGGTCGCATTGCCCCTTGCTTTTTCCTTACTGCCCTGTGGTCCTGATAGAGCAGGAGTGTGGGCTGAGGATGAGGGCAGGGCAGCCCAGCTTACCTGTCTTCTGGGCCAAAACTTTGATCACAATGCTCTGAGCCACTCAATGTGGGGATGCTGCTCTGTGTTGCTGAGACCTGAACTTTGTAGCCCCAAGGGTAAGGAGATAATAAATCAGCTCTGTCCTTAACCTTTGCACAGGGAAATTCACTTCTGCGCTTGCCAGGGAGAAGTGCTGGTCTGGTCCCAAGGGTTTCTGCTCGAGGCCAGGCGTGCCAGCAGGGCTAGTGCTGGGGTGCCTGTGGTGGGTAGAGGACAAACAGGGGCTGACCAGGGGCCGAGGTGGGGTGGTGGCAGTGGGTCAGGTTGCAAAGGTATGAAGTGAGGTGTTGCAAGGGTGGAGGAAAAGGAAGAGCTCAGGCAAGGGCAGCATGAAGGAGGAGGAGAGAGGAAGGGTCTCATTTTGAGGTAATGGCACAAGCCCAGTGCCCCCAAGAGTGATGCTTACCTCCTCAGCTGGGACAGCAGGTTGCGTTGCGGTACCTCCATGCATCTGCTGTCAGCAAAAGCATGTGAATGCCCTTGGGGTGCTCAAGTGTCACACCTTTCCCCCCCTAGCCTACAGATGGTCCATGCAGACATCCCACGAAGTCTGGGTGGTGATCTTCAAGATCCAAATCCTGCTGATGAGCTGTGTGACGGCTGGCACACTGCCATGGGGCATTCCCAAAACACATATGCAGGTGGTGCTCAGTGAGTGTGCTGAAAACCTGACTTTGCAACCTTAGCACTGTTTTAGCAAAGTCTGTGTGTGGGTATTGCCTGAGCAGGGATCCTGTCTGGATATGATTCACCTTCCTTCCCCCTCAAGGGAAGTACATTTGGGAACCTATCACCAGGCTGGCAGCAGCTCTGTGAAACACTGACTGTCTTCTTGTGGGGCTAAGCGGGGAGGCCACCTCAAGTACATTTCTAAAATCAGCCTCTTTCTGTTATTTACGACATTATTTTGCGTAACGAGCATTGCTCGTGAGCCTCTTCTCTAGGATGGCATACTGAAGGACCATATGCCATGGTTTGGACTGCCAGCACATCAACATTGCAATCGTTTGCAGACTGTTTTATATTTCTTTGATCTGGGAATCTGTGTAATTAGCTCCCCAGAACAGCCGGGCAGAGGAAACGCAGTCTGTTATTTAGGCTGAATTAACATCCTTGCTCTCCGTATTGTGATCCTTCGTTTCCTAGCACTACTGCCAGAAACATGGAAAGATCAGTGCTGAGGCATTCATTCCTTGAACCTGCCTTCACTGCAAAACTATTTCTGCTCCTTTGCTAGGCTATCCCGAGGACCCAGGGACCGGTACAAGATGTGCTGATGCCGTAATTAACAAATACCCACTGCAAGGTGGCAGCCAAAGATTTATAGCCACCACCAGAGGTTTCAGCAAGAGGCAAAGCACCGCAACACTTTTACACTCACCACCAGCACAACAGCTTGCTGCTGTTTACTGCATTTTTCTCCAGCCTCCCCGTGGAGCCCAGCTAGCATATCCCACCTTTTGTGCTGCAGACTCGGTAAATAAATCTTTACTGACCTGTCGTGGCAGAAGTCATTTATGAAAGTGCTGGTGGGGAAAGAGTTATGTTGTTTCGGTAGGTTAACAAGCCCATATAGACTTCTTTGCTGTCAGCATTTGGCCTGCTACCAGGCATATGATCACTCCGTTACGCTCTCTTTTCCCATTCCGGTGGCTTATGCAGGTTAGGTTTTAGCACTGCCTATTTACAGCCAAAAAGCAGGAGGAGAGAACCCGTGTCGAATGGCCTCCCACTCATCTGTAGGTGGGAGCTTCACGCTTGTGGCTGGGAGATGTGAAAGGTCTCTGCTCCCTGCTAGAGAGGGCAGGCAGGTGCCTGCAGGCAGGTGGTTAGGGGTGTGGGCAGTGCTCCCCCAACCTTAGAATCACAGAATCATAGAATCATAGAATCATAGAATGGTCTGGGTTGGAAGGGACCCCAAGCATCATAGAGTTCCAGCCCCCCTGCCACAGGCAGGGCCACCAACCTCAGGCCTGGATCTACACAAAGTTGCCCAGGGCCCCATCCAACCTGGCCTTGAACACCTCCAGGGACAGGGCATCCACCACCTTTCTAGGAAGCCCATTCCAGCACCTTAGCGTGAGCACCAACCCCACCTGAGGGCATCATTTGAAGGCTGTGATGCACACACAAGCAAAAGGAGAGCTTGTTTTGTGCCACTGCAAGCAGCACATACCACAAACACATTAACAGCATGATGGCATATCTGGTGCTTGACTGGCCTCAGTGTTGAAGACCACAGGAGTTTGGCCAGAGCTGTTCCTGGTGTTTGGACATCTCTCTGCCCCTTTCTTACCCCTGCAGAGGTGTGTTCAGACATGGATTCTACGTGGCTTGATAAATGGTCAGTTTATACTCGTCTCTCAAGGCCAAACAGGATAAATTCTCTTCTCTGGCTGGCCAGGGAAACTTATGGGACTAACTATGGGACTAACTCCATCTTTGATATCATTACCTCAGTAAACGAATTTAAAATTGGCCAATAAGTTCAAAAGTTATTAAAGCCAGTGGGGGGATCAGAGAGAGTGCTTTTTTTCCCATAAGAAAATAGACAAAAAGGTATGTGTGCTACAGAGGAGAAATGGAAATGACTATTTGCATCTTAGCATGTTATAATTTACCACCCTTTCCATCTTCTTCTCTTCCACATGTAATACAAACATTATTTCCTCCCGTTCTGTTCCCTTGGCCAGCTCTACAGACAGCATGGTTAATGTCCTCCAGCCATTTCAAATGCCTTCCTCTTCTCATCTGTTCCTTCTCCTTGGTAGACATGTCTTCACTGTGCTGGGAGGGATGCGCTCAGCTCCTCAGTTACAAATGCAGCAGAGTTAGAGCAAGGGTAGTTCACTAAGTACCAATTCCTCCCCCCACAGCCCTGGGCTCATGCTGCATGTGCTGTGCTCTTCCAGTGGCCCTCTTGTCCTGCCAAAAGGTGCTGCGGACCCGCCGGATGGTTTGACATAGCGCTGGGTGTGATAACAGGAGGCGTAGCCAAAGTTAGGTCTGCTGGATGTACTGGAACATGTCCCCCCTGGGAACTGCCTGACTCGGTTGCGGTAGCTGGCCTGTAGCTGACCCTCGGACTCGTGGCATTTTGGCTAGAGGGATGCTATTTTGATGATACTTCTGCAGATTTAATGTCATTTTGGCCTTGCTCCCACTGATGTTGTGGCCGTAGCTCTGGGCACTGTGCATCAGCTGGCTCCAGCCTCTCCTCTTGCTCATCTTCTTTCCACTGCATTTTGCCTCACTACGCTCAGCGCTATCCTCAGCCCTGAGCTGTGGGCTTTGCTTTCTCTGGGGCAGGGCTCAACAAACTGCTTCTGCCTTTGGCTGCGCCTATCTCCCTTCCTCTCCCTCATGTTGCCTACTTTCAGTTCATGATCCTGAGTTGTTTCAGACTTCCAGGTTCTTTTTTGTTATTTAGTCCTGTTTCCATAGGTGTTTGGGGGGACGTCAGGGCAGCCATCCCTACTGCTTATTATAATTCCCTCCCTTGGTCACCATCCTGCTTTCAGCCCATTCCTTTTCCATTTGGCTGCCACTTGACCACATGAAACCTATTCCTTTATCTTTTGGCTGTCACTTGACCATACAAAAAAATTTGGATAACTGTACCAGTATAATCAGGCAGGAATTCAACTCCTAAAAAGCCTTTGGAAAGAACTGGACTCCGGGTTAGTTGGGAATAGAAACAGGAATTATTTTCTCAGACCCAGAAGACGGCATTGCCTTTGCAAGTCAGGTGAAAGGCAAGAAGGGCTCGTGATGAGTTAATCTGTTTGATCAGCGCCTGCTTAATACCTCCTTCTAGGTCATCGTGACCCGAAAGGTTTCTGACAAGACATTTGTGAAGTCATCGTGATTCTGTGAATATCCACATAAATTAATTGATATTTCACCGATTATATAAGGCCAACTCCAACATGTTACAGAATGTTTGCAAATGCATGTAGAAAATAGATACTTAGGGTTATAAAAGGCCATGCCTGGGACATTGTTTCTGGAGTTTTCCCAGGGTGATACCCTTTTTTTTCAGTCCTCTTGGTCTCCTAAGCAAAGGAGGCTGTGAGCGCAGACCAGATATCAACTCGCTAATAAGGTTTGTTTTGTAGAAAGGCCCCTTTGAGTTAGCAGTTAAAATGCTCTCTCTTCCCTTGACTTCTGCTGGAGTGAGCCTCTGACTTTCTGTAATAATTTTTATCTGTCTGTTGAGAATTTAACCTAGAAAGTATGACTGGACTGTATTAATTAAGCTTTATCTAATCTCCAGCTAAACTGACAGTCAACAAACAGAGCTTTCTCAGGATGGGAATGCCTTGCATTTACGTGATCCACAGCAGAGTTTCACCTCCTGGGCAGAAAGGTGTTCCCTGGTCATTCTGTGGTGCTGCTTCTGGGAGGAATGAAGTTGTAAAATACCTCTAAGCCTCTTCTCCCAGGAAACATGGGCAACCGGAAGAGCTCTGTTCAGATAGCACAGCATCTTCCAAGCATCCACCAGGCCTGACGCCCAATGTAAAGTGCTCGTTTTGTAAAATCTAGACTTATTTTGCATTTTTTATATTCACAGAATTGTAGGGGTTGGACGAGACCTACAGAGATCATTGAGTCCAACCCCCAATATTTCCCTCCTTGCTGCATCTTTGAGAAGGGTATGGATTTCCATTTCCATCATATCCAGGCCGGAAAATATTACTAAACCCATCTCTTCTGAAGCACTGGAGGTACATCCCTAGGACTGATCAAGCCTGGAGTTTGCTTGCTGTGTTGTGGGCAGTGTAGGATGGATGAACATTTTTGCAGAAGGATTCTTAGGGGGTTTTTCATCTCTGAGGAAATCTCACTGTGGTTCACGTCTCAACATGAACATCCCATTCCAACTGGATTTTAGTTCAGAGGGAAAGTTGTAAGAGATCTGTTTAACGCAGGTCATCTCATTATCTCTGAGATTCAATGAGGCAAAAGCATCTGGTTTTCCCCTTCTAGAGCTAGAACTGAGTAGCCCTGCTCCAGGCAGAGGGGCAGAGAGAAAATAAAGGGAAATGTGCAATAGTAAGGCACGTGGGTGCTAAGAGAGCTATGAGGGAACTTGAAAACGTAAATGAAAAACTCCTCCAGGCCACAGGAGGGGCATCCTGCTCTTTCAACACCTTCTCACCCATGAAGCCTTCCATGGGGGGAAAAAAAAATGCAGAAGGAAAAAACCTTTTCACTCGTACATGACAGGATGCCAGCAAGTGGCAGCAGCTCCCTGCCTGACAAAGTGACTGTCCACATCTCACATCAGCTGCCTGCTCCCTTGTTTATCTGAAAACAGCGCAACAGAAAATGTACACATCACAAGCTCTTCTGACACTGCTGGAATAGCCTAGCCCAGGGCTGAGTAGAGAGGCTGCAAGAGTGAGGGGGAAGCTGGGGGAAGAGTCCTGCTCCCATACCCTTGTGGAGAGGTCCAAGGGGACCGAGCAGCATGAAGGAGAAGAAGAATGTGGGGTTTAGGAAATGCGATGGAATTCCTTCTGTTTTGGGGTGGGTTTTTTTGCTTTCAGGAGAAGCTCCTGTTGCTATTCTGGTCTCTGTGTCTTCAATCACCAAATGCAGCTTTTGTCTTTTGATAGAGCAAGGAGGAAAGTATTGTACAATAGCTGTTCTGACAGCCTGGCACACCCCACTTCAGTGGTTTAAAGCTTTCTTTGTGCTGAATTTGTTCTTATAGTGCTAATGACCAGGCTGCCATAAATAGGCACTAAATAGGTCTGGGCCCAGTAAAGGAAAATGAAGGTCAGTGGTAGCTCTTATGTTGTATTTTAGATCTCGGCATCAAAGAACTTCATAAGGAAGGGGAAGGTGCATTTTTGACTTGAGCTTCCTTTAGATACAGAGGGGGAAACTGAGGCATGAAAAAGCTGCTTGTCAGAGTGGATGAGGGCTCTGCCTTGTGTCCTGAATGGTTGCTGCCAAACAGCAAAGCATCATTCTATAGGGAAAAATTAACTCCTCATTGAAACCAAAGGTAAAACTGGCACTGACTTCAGCAGAGGCAGAACTTCATCGACAGCCCAGCTTGGGCAGCCTAAGCTTTGAGCCAAATATCCTTGCCTGATATTCTATGTCCAGAATGAGGAAGGCAGATGTATTTGGGATGCTGAGGTGCAGATGCTATGCTGGCCATAGAAGCTTCATGAGGAAGGATGAAAGGGAATGTGGGAGGTGCTTGTGTCTGAAACTAGAGGCTAGGTTTCATGGCCCATACAGAGCTGGTATCTCATTTTAGGGTCCCAGCACCTCACAATGTGTCTCCCTGATGGTTTGATCACTGAGCCTGGCACTCTGCCAGGGCATCACCCTTGGCACTGGTGCCAAACAAGTGAGAAACGTGCCCTTGCAAGAAGCTCAAGTGCCTCTCTGCCTCACCGACTAGCAGATGTAAATGCCTATGCGAGGGGGCAAGCCATGGGGCATTTTTAAAGATGGGGAGTGCAAGTGGGTTCAGTAGCTACATTTCCTTTACCTGTCCTAAGCCAGGCATTGAGTGTTACAGCTTGAGCTTGGAATTCACTCCTTGGATGTACCAGACCTCATTGCTAGCCAGATGAGCCTTGTTGTGTCTCAAAACCTGGGGAAATTTAGGATGTGCTTCCTTTTTCAACCCTGCTGCAGTAGCAAGATCATCAGGTCTACAAGCAGCCAGACTGGGAGGCATTTTAATAAATGGGGATAAGCCAGAGCCTAGCTTGGATGCAATCTCTTAGTGAGACTCCAGTGGCACAAAGCTAACAAATTAGGCAGGGCAGAGTCCAGTTGAAGTTGGAAACACACTCCCCTTGACTCTGATGCGTGGGTGGGCAGGAGAGCAGGGCACAGTGCAGCACCATCAGGGACACCAGCTCAGCTCCCAGGGCAGTCGCTGCCGCGAGTGCGGGACGGTGCCTGGATGTCTCACAGTTCCTGCCCAAGAAGGTTGCTTTTTACCTCAAGACCGTGCAAAACCCAAAACCATTCTGTGTTGTCGATGGCTGCCTGCAGCCCACAGCCACACTCTGAGGATCCCAGCCCCACCATTGGTTCACTGGGGCTGGGCAGAAACTGCTCTCCATGTTTTTGGAAAGGTGTTAAGGGATGGGTGAGGGATACAGAACCATCTGACAGAGGGCTGGTTCCTGCAAGGGCACTGCTCACGGCTTCACAACATGGTGACACCTGGCAACTGGTACCGGGGCTCAGGGGGAAGGGCGCAGATGTGACTGGCCATATCCGTGGGTGCGTTGCCAGACACTGACACTGTCTGCCAGCCCTAGGGGTCTATGTCGAGCTTGCAGGAGCTCAGAAACTGCTACCGAGGAAGGAAGAGAGGGAGAAGTTGTCCTGCAAGGGAGGCTGTTGGCTGCAGTTGTCCTAAGAGGGTCAAGCTCACTTCTGGGCAGCTTCCATCAGCTACTTCAGTCCATGTAGGCCTGGTGTTTGTGAAACACCCTGTACCAGCTGGCCAGAGCCTGAGCAACCCATTCCCCTTCTCTTTCTAGGAAATGAGCCCTCACTTTTGACTCCTTTATTTTTCTCCTCCCTCCTGTACCTGCTCAGCGCCTCTCTGCCAGGGATCAGCTGCTCTTGGGGGCTCGGGTGGCATCTGCCCTCAGCCCTGTGGGGAGCTGAGCCTGCGCAGGCATTTTCCAGAACAAGGCGGCCGGCGTCGGGCACAGAAACCTGCTTTCCAAGTGGGGCAAGCTGGGTTGGAGCCCAGGCGTATGACCTTTTCTGCATGGCACGCTCCCATGTAATGTGACCTGATGTCATTCTGCAGCCACGCGGTGTTGCGACAGGGCTTGCTGGCCTTTGCATTGTGCAGGCAGGACATTGCATTCCTCGCCCCAAACAGAGGGACCGCTGGTAAACCACACAGGATGCCAGCCGAATTTTGCTATTCTTCATTTCATGTTGCTTAGGATGAAAGTATTTGACCTTAAATTACTCTTCTTTTTGAAAAGAGAGCTTGTTTCTTGGGAAAGATGGATTTGATTCTTAGCTTTTGGAATAAATCTGGTATGAATCCACCCATTGTTTGATGCTGCCTGTCCTGCCCACCCAAACAGGGAGACTACTGTAGTGGCTGGCATTCAGGTAAGGAGCCTGAACCACGCTCTGTGCTCTCCTCCCGTGTTTCATGCAGCGATCCAGGAGCAGGGACACTTCTGGTTACAGTGCAATGAAGGCTCTGGACCCATCGTAAATTAAGTTTACCACAGGGAGGTAAACAGCTCCTTTCTTTAACACATCAACTCAAGCGGCAGATAATCTGGTGTGAAATGCTTGCTTTAAAATGAAATCACTTCTTTTCCTTTTTCTCACTTCATCCTAATCGTCCAGGCGCAGAGGCTTTGCTAGAGGGGGAGAAATGAAAAGAGATGGCAAATCAGCTCTGGACCTGCCACTACAAAAATCAACTCCCTGGCTTCTCATCTTCAGCAGACCTCTTGCCACCAGTGCAAAGCAGAAACGCCTCTTCCTCCGACTCTCTTACCTGCACTGCAGACTGCAACACCAGTTCTGTTTTGCTATGGGCACTAGAGAAACAAGATGGAAATGACACAGGTCTTTGATAGAAATGTAAAGATAGGGATATCCACAAAAGCAAGAGAAGTCAAAATTTGAAATTGCCTTCCAGAGAATTGCACTCGAGAATTTAGGGTTTGTGGTCGCTTCACCCAAAGAGAAGTTTGTGGGCTCAATTTTTTAAAAAAAAGAAAAAAAAAAGGGGTCACCTGAACAACATCACATGACCCTTATGGAATCTGGATGGTCAAATGATAGGATTCAGCATTAGTATTCTGATCTAAAAGAAATCAATGACTAAAATGCTCTTTTTACTTAGATGGCCAGTTTCTGCTATTTGCATGTCTTACTTTCCAAGCTCCACACAGCTATCCAAAAAATAATTGTTATCTTCTTTTTTTAAATTTATTTTTGCTCCATATTGTCTAAATTCTTTCTACAGCTTTTCATTTGTTGGTGCTAATGATGGATCTGTAAGCAACCTGGACTGACACAGGGAATGCAGGCAAGCAATGGTAGCACTTTAGAAGACCTCCCTTTTGACCTCCTGATGCAATTAGCCATGGTCTCAGTGAGAGAGTTACTGTGCACGGAGCATCCCCTCTGAGCACAGCTGCAATGAACAAGCACAGATTTCTGAGGCAGCACAAACTTGTAAACCCTTCCACAAGATTATCGAATGACAGCAGGTTGGAAGTATGTAATGAGAAGCACGGGGTCACTGACTAAGCATCCCTAAAGGGACTGATGCTTAAGCCTTTTGCAGAGGGTGCCCTCTTGCCCAGCTCTGAAGGCTGAGGCAAATGCGCTCTAGAGAAATGACATAATTGAGAGCAGGGTTGATGTGAGTAATATAGAGTCTACCTTCTTACTGACCTGCCTAGCACAGGCCAGTCTATCAATCAGGCCACTGCATATAGTCCTCGATTAGTCCCTAACCCTTTGCCCCTTACTCCTCTCTTTTGGGAGGCCAGTGAGGGCTGTCACACAGCACACAGCAGTAAAGGCTCGCAGTCTCAAAGCAGTTGAGGTTGATAATCCCAAGTGCTGCCTTAGCCCCATGCCAACTCTGTGCTCCCCTGTCCATACACATGTCTTAGGAGATATGTCCACTTCCATAGAGCTGCGATATTGAAGCCTAAACTCTAAAACAAACTTGGAGTAAAGAACTGGAAGATAAATCTGTTGTAAATCGATACACAAACCAAAGTCCGCTTGGCTGCAGTAGCCAATTCCTGCTGCTACAGAGAGTACTAGGTACAACCCAAGCTGAAAGGGGTGCAGGGTAGCCAGCTGCAAGAAGACCAAGACCACCACCAGTCAGCTATGCAAATCCTTCCCTGGAAGCGGGCACGGTAGGGAGAACAGAGCTCCTGTGCTTATGCAAGGCCGTTTCTTTCACGGTTTGCGGCGCCAGCTATCACAGCCCTGCAGTAGGACACGCATACTAGTGCATTAAGGTAACCCCGAGGGCTTACCCTCTATGGAGCACACGCACAGCTAGAGGGGCAGAGGTTTGAGCACCGAGATCCTGCAGAGGTTTGTATGACCCAGGCTAACAAGCTCATGTTAGTGTTTCACTGGTATTTTTACCCAGGCTAGGTCTTGCGACACCAACTCGTGTGTACAGACCATCACACCCTCTGACTGCACGTACAGGCATCACCCCAGCGTCACCCTGGCATGACAGTGACTGCATCGCCTCCCTGACTGCTGGGGATGTCCTGAGAGCTCAACAGCTGCCCGCTGGTTGGAGGTACCATGAATTCCCCCTGCTAATGTCCTCTGCTGCCTCGCCCTGCGTCACCCCTGCCCCTGCCCTCTGTGCTCTTGCTCTGCAGTGAGTGGGCTATATAGCAGAGGAAGCATCATGCAGATTTGTCTGGCGGGTTTGTAATGAGAGGGGTGCGATGACCCTGCGCACATTCATCAGATGCTTGTTTTCAGCCTGGACCCATCTGTGATGCTTTTTATTTTTATTTTTTTTTCCTCCCTCTGCTCGGCTCAGGCTGCTTCGGGAGAAGTGGCACGTAGGCACATACGTCCTTGCGCACACTATACTTGTATAAACTCCATCAGGAAGTCATCTGGCCAAACTTTCCAGAGCTCTGCTTTTAACTCTTTCCTAGTCAGTGGCAGCCTGGGGATTTCCAGGGAGCGTGGACATACGCGTTCATCCTCCTGTTCTGTTTATTGATTCCCACTGCTCTCCTTCCTACGAGCCCTGAACACGCAGCTGCGCAGCTTCTGCACCCTCCCTACTCCAAGTTCCCACCAGAAAGAAGTCCCTTTCAGCTGCACACACACACACGTGCACACGCAGGGCTCTGCAGTAAAATGCTGCCTTGGCTTTCCTGGAGGATGAAGCAGCAAAAGCTGGGCGTCAAAAATTGCCACAGCAGACCCTGCCCTGGTGGGATGGAAGGAAGGAGAGCTGGTGGGGCAAGGTTGTCAGCGGGGGCCACTCTGTCCTGAGGTTGTTACTGCAGAAGTGTGTCCTTAGCAGAGACGTAAGTAGCAAAGGAAGTTCTCACAGCCCTTAAATGTGCGCTGTGGTCAGGGAAAGATTAAAAAAGAACCCAACGACTTTGTAAGTGACCCTGTCTTCAACGGAGTCGTGTCTTGCTATGTCCCCCTGCACAGAGGCACGATTACACACCTACGGAGGCACATCAGCACACACGCACAGAGAAAGATGTTACAAAGGCCTGAGAAAGACTCAGTGAGACCATTCACGTAGCAGAAAGGCTGCTATTCCTCCCCATGACGTGTGCAGATTCATGGTTCTCCCCATCGTTAAAGCAGCAGAATAACAGCCATACCATTCTGTTGGTGCTTGCTAACTGCCCATTGCCAGATGTCAGTGGCTCTTAGAAGATTTTGGAGCCTACTGCACAAGAGTGAATATGTGGAATTTCTGGGAAGGTTATCCTCTGCGGGTGGGCATGGAGCAGGGATGTCCAAGCTCATTTGCTGCTTGGCCATAGGCACCAGCCACTTTTTGCTCCTGCTTAACTCAGTGCGAGGAGGGAATGTGTGTCAGACCAGCAGGTCTCTGCTGCAGAGCTGCCACCACTGCTGATGCTGTCTCTCTTGACTTACACCACTGGAATATGGTCCAGAATGTAACCATTTATCCATTAAGTTGTTCACAGACATTTGTCCCTGGCTTAGTCTGTACTCATCAACCTTCCCCAGTTTTACAAAACCGTGACAGGGCGAAATAGATTCAGCATATGGGTCTTGAGCCTTTCTCTGGGCACACAGGTGCAACTCAGAAGCAGCAACTCCATTAAGGTTAATTCAGTTATCCTGCTGCTAATTCTGCCTTCTCGGTCAGATCTGCAGGCGTCTGTCTGAGACAGAGGGGGGTGTGTTTGCTCTCAGCCTCGCTCAGACAGCTGTGGTATAGAAGGGATTCAACTGCCAGAAATTCCCGAAAACCTAGGGATGGTTTTTACAGCAGACTCATCTGCTGCAGCTCGAACAGCTGTTTGTGTGCCACAAACAGCAAAGGAGCCTTCTGCTCCTGCCAGACTCCTACAGAAACTCATGAGATACAAGCCACGACTGCTCACCCATTGGAATCGGAGGCATTAATAGTCTTCCCTGGTTGCCTCCTCTCCTGCAGTCGGGGGGACCAATCAAGCTCTCATGGCCCCACAGTGAGGTGGAGAAGCTCTGAGAGCTGAGGAGCATGCAGGCTGTTGACTCTGCATGGTGTTTTTCTCTTAATTTATTTCTTCAGATCGTTTCTCAACATGGGTTATTCCTCTGTCTCCTCAACTGGAGCAGTAACTTTCACCCCAAAATCTAGGCTCAGTTTCCCCACCCTGGCATTCATTGTAGCCAGAGCTTTCGCATGGTGAGTGGGACATGTGCAGAGCTATCCTTACAGAAGGAGTTCTCCATCCATCTGCGTATTGTGGTTGAGAGGGCTGGGGTGGCATTCAACATTGAATGTTTTTCTCTGTGCAAATAATCCCCATCAGAGCACTGAAGGAGGAAGCTACCACATGTCCTGTTCAGTTCTTTGGTTTTCTGTCTCTCAGTGGCCAAGGACAGAGGGCTTCCTGAGGATGAAATGACCTCAGACACTCCATGATTACTCCGTCTCTTTCAAATGCTTTCCCAGGCTGGTTGGGGCCTTGCTCACTAAGACTGTGCCTCTCAAGGAGCAGCAGCAGATGGGACTTGTCTCCTAAGGCACCTTATTGTTGCTGCCATGGCCCTGTGTAGCACTTGGACCTTCCTCCTAGGGGCAGTGGAAGGAAAGGAGGCATGGCTCCCTTGGCACCCAAACTTCTGCAACCCACCAGGAATGGCTGATGTTGTTCACCGAGGCCCTAATTTTTGTCTGACAGGCCAGAGCAAAGAAACTTTTGAACTCTTAAATCATAACACCTCCCTCTGCCAACTTAGGAAAGCCAACACTTGTCTGCTGATGAGCCAAAGGCAATGGAGGTTTGCCTTCCAGATTCAATGGGCTGCAAATTAATTATGTGTAAGTACTGCATAGTTGTTCTCAAAATGCCCAGCAAAAGAGACAGCCCTGTACCCCTCAGGGAGCTGGGGCAGGGCTGTGAGCCGACAGGGACACCTTGTGCAGCCCCTGGCCAGAGCTGGGACCACCGCCCAGGTGATTCCAGGGTCTGATGTGCTTTGCCTGTCTCAGAAGTCCCTGGGACAGGTCAGTGCAAGGATAAATCCCTTCTCACCAAGCTCTAAACATAAACCTAAAGCAAGAATAAACTGGCTCGCTTCTGCCTGAAGTCCTGCATGAACTCATCGCTACCCTGCAGGCCTCGGGGCAGGCTTCCAGGAGAAGGCTTTCCACATGGCTGCTGGGCTTTGCGTGCAGAGGTAACCTTGCGGGCAGGCGGGAGGGGAGGTATCCTTGTAGGTGCTTTTCCACCTCCGTGACAGAGCCTTTGGGATTAAGTGTCCGATATTTAGGAAGCAAAAGGATGTACAGTGCTCAGCCCTGACCTTGCCATAACCTGTGGAGAAGCAACAAAGATTCCCTTTAACCATGTACGGCGTAAACAGCGAGGAGGAACACGCACGTAACAGAATTAGAAAGGAATCTGATGGATAGCCCCAAAGATAAATGCCACTTTAGGCAATGTTGCTTTAAACTGTTGACAGAAGCACCATTCAGAGAGGAACTGTGAGATTTAAGTGCTTCTCCGCTTCTGGGTGGGATAAGGTGTCATGTAAAGTGCGTTTCGTGTTTTTGTTTCATCTCCCTCTCTCCACTCTTCTCCGGTGAGAGCACACACGCTGAAAGCATTAAAAGCAGATAGACCGCAGAGGGCTTGCTTCACTAACACATCTCCACATCAGAAGCATTGCTGGGATCTATTGATTCTGGCAGAACTGCAGAACCCGGTGATGTTTTCAGCGAGAAATCATGCACTCCTCACTTGGCTTAGGGAGAGAAAATTAAAAAAAATAAAAAGAAAAAAAAAAGAAAAAAGCTCCACTGTGTGTAAAAATTAACCCTACAGAGTGGCTGATAAACTGCACTCCCTTAGTGCCAGTAAATACTCAAGGATGCCTTTACTGACAGACAGCAGAGCTTTAGTTTATGTGATGCTATGAAAAAAATGGCCTGTTTAAGTCCTGCTTTAACTGTGAATAACACGTGACATTTCTTATCTGTCTGATTGTTTACTTCCTATTCCTGAAGTGAATGCACCCTATGCTGGTGAACAGTGTTGGCACACAGCCCTGTGTTTTATCTCAAAAAAACCCAAGATTATGGGTGAGAGTAGGTCAGAGCCATGGGGCAGGTTGCTGCTGCGCTCTGGGAGCGGTCCAGGCAGATGCAGCTCTGGGGCAGGCATACCTTAACTGCAGCCTCATTGGAAAAACCTGCTTCTGATCAAAAGGTCCAGCAGCATTTCTGGCCACAAATTCCTTTCCATTTAGTTTTTGCCTGATAGATACAAACCCCTTGTATTTGTATATCCCTTCGACATGTGTTTAACTGAAACCATGCGGTTTCTACTCTGTGCTGCAAACCTGGATTCTGCTTGTCACTGGGAGCAAAATCTGAGAAGGACACAGATCAAACCATGTAGTGGGAGGAAACATTTTGCCCTGCTCTGTTTCTGTATTTGTGAGACTCTTTGCCTCTATTTTGGTTCCATCCTGCAAACAAAGAGCTTCCAAAATGTAAGAGAATTAAGGTGTTTTCTGCGCAGGTAAAGGATGTGATTAATGCAGGCCACGTCTATATTCCAGAGCTGTGGAGTGAAGCTGGGGTACAAAGAGGTGTGATCCTTGCCAAGACAGTTTGTGAACTCCCTGAGCAAAAGCACGGTGACTGCTGGTTCGCTGCAGCAGCTCCCCTAGCTTTGCTCAGGGAGAGGCACTACAAGGCTCTACCATGTCAACTTAAAGCACAGTGTAAAACATGTGCCTTGCCTGTATTACTGAGCCCAGGATGGTAAAATACTCACATCACTGATAAGACCTCATACAATGGCCTTATAAGTGCTGCTTAAATGAAAAGTCACACTCAGAGCCACAGTGCCAGAGAAGCCTCTTCCACAGCAACGTCCTGCTTGGGATGCTCCCAGTCCCAGCCAGTGATTTCCAGCGCACGGTAACCCTCTCAGAGGATCTCCTCCCTCTTGTGCTCGCTGCGCTCTTCAAACACAGGCCTGAACACAAGCCAGCACCTGCAGTCCTCAGGTGTGTGCTCTGCTGGTGGCACTGCCCTTGCTGCCAGCTGCTGCTTGTCCTGGGTAGTGCTCTATCTCTGCTTATCAAGGCAGTGGTGCCTTCTCCTACTACCTTGCCCACCGGCCCTAGCCTTGACCTACAGGACACTGTGACAATCCAGCCTCGCCTCCTATGGCGGAAGAGCATCCACCCGGGCATCCAATTATAGCGAGATGGAAAAAAGTCCACTGAAGGATGAGGATAAGTTTTCCAATACATAGCACAAGAGTAATCAATACTTGCATCAATATTTAATTTATCTATGTCAAGCGGAACAGCTTCAGCAGGAGAGAATGAGATCATCTCTTCTGACCTCGACGTGCTATGCAGAGTCACGTGGGATGGGAAATGCACGTTTAAATCCCTTAGCTCAGAGGTCTTAATTCTCAAACCCTTGGATATTCGGGGGCTGCTGCCAGGAAGGCTTTGACAGGACGGACCCACCCTTAGCTTATGAACAGAAGCAATGCCTTAATCCCTCTGCAAACCTAACCCCAGACCCTTAACCCTTTAGCAAAACCCCACTGGGGTCAGCGTGAGTCTCTTTTGATCTAGAGGAACAGTTCGGCTGGCCTCTGATGAAAGGCATTTACCTCAGGGCCCCCAGTTCAAGCCCCCGCGGGACCTTCCTTGCTTCTTATAAAGAGCTGCAGTTTCAGTAAGAGGCTGCAGCGTTACCCAAATATCAGCCCCCATGAACACGTACTCCCTTGTGCCGCAGCGGCTGCTCAGCCAAGGTATTTGCAATGTTCCCTGTGAGATATTAACTTTCAGGCACCTCCCCGCGGGGACATCAATGGTATGACTCAGTGACATGGAAAGCTTGCTGGGAAGTGGGGGAGAGTTGCCTGCCACGCAGAAGTGGTGACATAAGTGGTGGGCAAAAAAAAAACCAACTAAACCACCAACTCACCATCTCCTCTGTTGCAACAGGAGGTGAAGGTTTCAGCTCTCCGTGAACGGTTGGTTCCCCTAACAGTGACTAAGCTGTTCCCTCCATCCAGCTAACGGAGGGACCATGCTCTGTGCTGCCTATTCCTGTAAACCAGCCCGCTTCTGGCCATCCCATTTCAAGGCTCCTCAGAAGGTGTCTCCCAGTGTACTGGTTTCGTGGAACACACCGAGTGTAGATGGAGTGATGTTTCAATCACCCTTTCCTGTCTCATTACGCACTTTCCAGGGGAGCTGCAGGCCCTTGGTTTAGCCGACAGGAAGGTAAGATGCCTCACTCCTAACCTCTGTCTGTATCTATGTGCACAGCTTGGGTCTTGCTCCTCAACTGTGGCCTTGTTACCCTTTGCCTGCAGCAGGAGATGACCATGAACATTTCCAGGGCATTCTCTGTTCTTTTCTTCTCACAGGGGCCCATCCACACAGAGAATGTATCTGGTATTAGCGACAGCTGTGAATCTAACGCACAGTTATCTACTCCCTCAACCAAAATGGATCAACTGAGTCACATGCGTACTCTGGGACAGGGGTGCTGGCACACGGGCCTGTCCAGGAAAAGCTATCCCAGAACAGTTCCAGGAATCACTGAGGAAAGCTGAAGAGCCTAAATCAGTCCCAGTGGTCTACGTGGGTTCAGCAAATACCCCAGATTGCAGGGAGAGCTCCCAAACCAATGGCCAGCCCTTCTTCAAGGCCTTGTGTTTCTAAGCTTACAGTGGATCACGAGAGGTCCCTGTGCATGACCATCGTGGGTTGTTAGACCCTACTCTGAATGCCTGTAATAGAACTATCTTGTTATCAGATAAATGATGTCCAACACTTGAGCAGGTGCCTCCCTCTGTCCGAGCAATCGACCAGGCTGGAGCTTCTCTGTTTTGGAGAGAGAACAAGGGAACAAAGAGGCTGCACATTCATCAGATAGCTGAGCGCATTACTGGAAGGGACTGAGACGTGTCGTGATAAGCAAATACAACAGTCTGCTCAGAACACAATAGAGGCTTCAGTTAATTCCTAAATTATTAATCTCCCCTGAGGAGAGGCTTTATAGTGCTGACTTGGTCATTGTGGGAACACAACCACTTCCCAGCGAGGGCGGCGGGCTCCTCCCCACAGTATCTCCTGGTGGGATTAGAGCGGAGTTTGGCCCATCCCAGGCGGGTTATCCGAGGGGGCAGGATGTGACTTTTGGTTCCAGCTGGGAGAGGACACCTCCAGCATAGGGTGGCAGCCATACTCCTGGTGTGTGCCCCCTCCCCTGGTTAGTGGGCTGGCAACACCTTTTCTGATGGAAAATAGCATAGTACACAGCTTTGGGGTCTGTGAACTGCCTTTGAGGTTCGTAACCACTTTTTCAGCTCTCTGTTGTCTGCTACCTACATGGGGGCAGGGTGTTGTGTTAAGTCAGGACCTTGGCTCCTTAGCACCACAGACTGTGTTTCCTCTGCAAGCTGTAGAGCAGTACCCCTCAGATGCTTTTAAAGGTGTTTCAGGTGGGTGTCACTCATAAGCATCTCAGAGTGCATGAGAAGGTAAGCTGCACATGGTGGTTTGTGCAGACCCGGAAGGGGACAGGAGGTACGTGTGTGGGAGCTCTATACATTTGAGTTCGAAGGTGAGGGAAGCCCAGAGGGAAGCCCAGAGGAGACAGTGAGTTGGGATAAAGGATGTGGGGTGAGATGCAGGAGGAGGCACTCTGTGGGAGGAGTGAGCTTATAGCCAAAAAAAAAGGGTGGCTGCCCGCATGACTCTCTTACATGCATATACATAGCATAGTTTGTGCTTGTGGTATGTTCCTAAAAGTGAAAGGATTCTTCCAGAAGAAGAATCCCCCAAATCCTCTCCCCCGCAGCAGCCGGTGATCTGGACATACCACATGACACAGAAAAGGTGGGTTAGCTTTCTAGCACAGAGTTGCAAGAAAGAGCAGGGATTGAGAAATGAAGAACTGCAACACACTGGGACATTTCTGTCAGAGGTACTCACACCAGTAACTGCTGTCTGTCCTTTTGCTCATTGGGTCATGTTACACATGCCCAGGCTGCATCATGATGCTTGAAGGACAGCAGTCAGAGATGGACAGCAATCAGGAGCACGTGGGGGTTGCCCAAGAGGCTGCAGATAGTTGGAGTCAGCCTGGGGTGCTCAGAAGAAATCAGCCTTTTGAAGAATTTTGACCCCACCAACTGTTTTCCGGATACCCAGCTACCTCCACCCTCACGTAGGAGCTGTGCCTCTCCCCAGGGTAGTGCTGCACAGCCATCTCCCCTCGCGGCACGCATCCCCTGAGGGAGAGGCAACAGCACAAAATGGTCACAGTGGGGGATGCCCTCTGACCAGTCCTGGTGCTCCTTGTGGCTGTGAAGGGGTCCTGGCTCAGCTGCTGGAAAAAGGGGTGTTACTGAACAAAGTCCCTCTATACCTTGGGGAATCACTGCTAAAGCTAACTGTGAGTAAACAGCATCTTAAAATGTACCTCTTCCACCCACAGAGGCCACTGCAGCCTGGTAACAGGGAGGAGTAAGCGAATCCCAACAGATAGGTCCTGCGATGAGAGTCCTAGAGTGAGTGGGGGAAGAGGAGAGGCAGGAGGAAGGTAATGAGACCGCCACTAAGCTGTTCCACTTCTCCTTTCTATTAAGACATGTTTGGCAGTGCCATTCATCAGGAAACATGAATCGATGGCATCCCCCCGCTGCGCGCTCCCCGGGGAGCTGCTGCAGCTCTCTCTGAGACCTCGTATTTCTCAACCAGCTTCTCCCACGCTCACGTGCCGAGGGCTGTGGCGACGGGCCGAACGTGCACTCGCCCCGATGATGTTCTCTTCCCCCTCCTCACCACCACCCCCCCGGCTGTAGGCTGACCACACAGGTCATCCGACAAGCTTTCTGTCAGACGTCAGCAGGAGCAGCGAGGCTCATTGGCATGAAGGCAGCGCTGCAGCACGGGAAGCCCTTGCGCTCATCTCATCCATCATGCCCAGCAAAGGTCGAGAAGGGGGTCCTGGTCTTTAGGGCGGTTTAAAGGCACGCAGAGTTTTGGTGCTGCCTGACAGCCTAAGAGGCGTCGCTGACATAAAACTGCCATCAGTGGCAGGGCTTCTGCTTCGCTGGAGCTCTGCCACAGCGCCTTGCTTGCCTGCGAGGAGAGACACTGTATTCCTGCCCTTGGGAGGAACAATTTTCCCCTGATTTACAGTGACCCTGGCTGTGCACGGCAGAGCGTGGCCACTGTCGGGCCTGCAGACCCCCGTCACAAATTCAGCTCCTCGCTTCAATGCAGAGCGCAACGAGATCTCTGCAGCACGGCGCTGAGTCACCAGCCTGGGTCCTGAACCCACCCACCTCATTTGGACAAGGAGGCCCACGGCAAAATGTCACATATGACATGGTTGTCCTCCTGGGGCACTTTCTGAAATGAGGTTGCCCCGGGCCGATCTGGCACTTGGGTGCTGGCTTTGAAGGTGAGTGACTATCCCACAGAGGAAGGGAAACCATAGCTGAGGACATTGATTTCAATTGCAAACAGCTCCAAGCTAGTGGGGAAGGAGGGCTGAGCCCCTCTGGAGGCACCTGCTCACTTCTAACACCCTCAAGGGCAAGCAACTCCCAGAGGGAGAGGAGGATAAGAGGAGGGTGCCCCCCACAGAGGTCCCAGACAGCTCCCACCATTTCACCAGTGGGAAGAAGCACTACCCCAGTTGGTGCCACATCCAAGATCCCTGGGGTCCCCAGCAGAGACTGGTGGTTGCTGCAGCTCCTGGCCCCATGGTGCCGCAGGATGGTCCTCACAGGTCACACCCTTGCATGGTACTTGGGTCCCATAGGGTTTGGTCTGGCTGCTGTGGCTGCTGGAAAAGGAAATTTTAGTCCTGCTGGCAGCCTTCCAATTCCAACATTTTTTTCTTTCTTCCGTGAAAGAAGGCAAAGGGGGAACAAAAGCCAGGGGGGTCAAAACAGAGGCAGAAGGAGCTCGAACCGATGAGTTCTGACACTTTGTTTTTGCTTTAGCTTCTCAGAAATGCTTGTTTGGGAATGGAGCATTTTAGATGGAAAATGCCTTATCTAGTAGTAATAGTTACCCTTCTTTCTCATCTCAGATGCCTAAAAAAATGTCACTTGGCTTCCTGCCATGCAGCTGGTGGACGCCCCCATTCCGGTCCCGCGGCTGCATGCTGGCTGCACCATCTCCTGACATGGATGCTGGGGTGGATGCTGGGAGCACAGGCTCATGCTTCTGGCCAGGGGGGGCAGCTGGGGCCCCTGCAGCTTTGCCCGCTGGGGAGCTGAGGGGATGGGTGCTGCCAGGGGCACGGGGCAGCACAGAGCTTTCTGCTGCCTCTGGCTCGCCACCCAGCTGAACGTTTCAGCTGTATTGGTCTGTAAAGCACAGGAGAGTGTAAGTTAAAGGCCACTGACATTTCCATTGATTGCAGTCACCACAGCCTGCTCCATCTCCATCCCCATCTCCATCTCCAAGGCAAGTCCATCCTTCCTCCCTCCCAGGAACACAGCCATGCCCCCCACTTCCTTTCAGTATCGCCCCTTGAGGGTGGAGTTGCAAAGAGATTGTCCTCTCTCATCAATGCAATGACTGCAACAGTCCTTTGGCTGCCTGTCCTCAGCTTGCCTGTGGTCACCCTCTCACAGCTCTGTCTGGTGGGGTTTAAAGAAAGCTCCAGCTAGCGCTGGGCAGCGCAGCCATGTCTTCTCTCCATGAGGCATCATGTCAGCAGGTCATCCCTCTGGGCAGGGGTACTGCCCAGGCTTGGGAGGTGTCTGATCTGTGTGTGTGAGCATGGCATGGTCTTTGCTGACAGAAAGAATAAAGGACTTTCTGCAATTACCCTGCATGTTTTGGAAGCCAGGATTTCAAAGCAGCAATCAAGCCCTAATTGATTAAACGCTCACCGCTTCCCTGGGACTGAGCTGCTGCCCCTCAGATAAATGGGTATAAGTCACAGGCAATTAGTGATTTGCCTGAGGTGCTTCTGTGCAATGTCTGGACTCAGACTCCTCTGGCCTTGTTAGTCATTAGACCACACATCCTCCATCCTCTCCGGGTGGCATCCCAAAGCCCTGCCAGAGTGGAAAGAGCAAAGTAATCTAACTTCACATTTATCTAGGAAAAAGTTTCCCACAGTCTCTTCTGGCTCATTTTGTTTTGATTCTGAGGTTTTGTTTTTCTGAAAAGTTAAAATAAATCTCAAACTGCAACTGCAGAGGTTTTTTTTAACACAGTGTTTGTTGCTGGATGATCCTCTGAGGGAAGCATATTAAAAATCAGTACAGTGCATTTATTTCCAGAGCCAAGCTGGCTGAACAAGGCTGATCAAGTGTTTTACACACAGTGTGACATGTAGGCGTTGCAGAAAGCAGTCATGGCCTCTCCGAGCTTGTGACCACTGTCTCTCTTCCTTCTGAGCAGGAACCATTTCTTGCGGCCGTTCGCTCCAACCCTCTGCTCTGCTGTGCAATGCAGAGCCTGACTTTCTCTGTGCTACTCCCAAAGTGCAGGGGGATCAGGGGACACGTCCCACCCCATGCTCCCCACTGGTATCTGGCCATCTCTTCTGGCCACATCAGCAGTGCTAAGGGCAACTCTCAGTTGGATTCGATGTCCAACAACTTCTGAATCCCATCTCAGTCCGTGCCTTGCCCATCCCATCCCTTGCCCAGTCCATGATTCAGGAGCCAGTGAAGAAGCATTTGTTCTTTTGCACTCTCTTTCCCTTTAAAGCCACTTGAAAGCAAATGCTACTTTCTTTAAGAATGTGGTATTTTTGAAAAGGTTTTTAGATTGTTTTTATCTTTCTCTTTTTCCTTTCACTGTCAAAAGTGACAGGAGTGACATAAATGGAAGTTAAACAGGGTCTTGACCTTCTCCAGAAGGTCTAAACCAGCGCTTAGCGTCTCCATCTCACCGCACGTCAGTGGGGTTTGAAAATCCTTCCCGTGTGATGGTTGGGATGATCCCATCTGCAGGGCTCTTCCCAAGGAAGGCTTTCCTCTCTGCAGGAAAATGAGTATTTGTAGGCAAATGCAGCCCTTGCCCCCAGACCAGCTATTTTAAAGTTATGGAGTAAGCACCCAGAGAATTGCTTCCACTGCACATGAACTGTTGGTTTTTAAAACCCTGAACTTTGCTTTTACTTGGTGACTATTTGTTTGAGAATATCTTGACCTGCTATTCCAGCAGCGTGGGATGGAAGTGATTGACTGCTGACACCTGGGGAAGCTGAGAAGACAGGCTCTGTGCTACGAAATCATGCTGCGTTGTGCAGTGACTGACATTACCCCACCACCTGGAGCTCTGGGAAAGGGCAAAGGGCCTCTGTGCACAAAACTCATGGTGGGCTCGTTGTGGACAGCTAACGCTGAAGCCCAACTTCAAATGATTCTCATGGATGAAAGGCTTTAATTAAGCCCACAGTGGGTGGCACATATCACAGAATCACAGAATTGTAGGGGTTGGAAGGGACCTCAAGAGATCATCGAGTCCAACCTCCCTGCCAAAGCAGGTTCCCTAGGACAGATCACACAGATAGGTGTCCAGATGGGTCTTGAATATCTCTAGAGAAGGAGACTCCACACCTGCCCTGGGCAGCCTGTCCCAGTGCTTTGTCACCCTCACTGTGAAAAAGTGGTGTGGAACTTCCTCTGCTCCAACTTGAGGCCATTGTCCCTTGTCCTTTGTATACCAGGTTAGCACTTTGGTTTGGGGTAGCGCAGGTCTTTCAGGCAGAGAAAGCTGTGCCCATCGGTTCCACTTGGAGATGTGGCCTTTAAATTGTAATTAGCTGCATCCGCTCTCTAATTGAAGTTGTCTTATAACCAAACGGTGTCTGAAAAGCTGATGGAGCCACATTCCTGACCGCTGCACGCATTTCTTGCATATCTCAGTGCTAGGATTTCATTCCTTGCAGTCAGTGGAAAAACCTCCAGTGACTCACAAAGGACAGGAATCCTTAGGAAAACAATCCTTGCTGGAAAACCAACACTTCCCCTCTGCTGTCACTGCCTGCTGACAGCGGGGGTGGGAGCACTATGGCAGAGAAGGATGCAGGGTGACTTCTCCTACCTCCACCAAGTCAGGTTCCATTGCAGAGTGAGAAAGGCCCTCGCAGCCCTGTCCCCCATGCCAGTGCTGCCCAGGGCAGACATGCTGACCACAGACATTGCTGTGGAGTGTCAGAGAACAGATCCGGACGGGAGCTCACAGAAAGCCCATGTCTGACAGTTCATCTTCAAAACCATTAAAGCATGGCCTCCCTGGGTCATGTAGCACCATTTGCTGCCTGTAGCACATTCACCTAGACTGTACACAGAGGCACTAGGAGGTGGGTCCAGAGGTGTGACCCAATGGACACATACTCCCTGAGGCCAGACATCTGCAGCCCCATCTGTTTGAAGCTTTCATGGTAGGCCTTCAATTTGTGCTTTTCAGCATCTGCCTCACATTGCTGATGTTTCTGTACAGCCAGCTCTTCCTGTAGCTGCTGCTGCTAGCCTGAGGATGGGATAGGATGAAGTAAAATAAGATGGGATGGGATGGGAAAGGTGTCGAGCATGTGGAGGAAGTTAGTGCAAGGTGTGAGTGACATTGGCAGTAGCCACCACTCTCATGCAAAGCTGAGCCAGTGCATCTCTGGAGGGTGGGTCTCAGAAGCTCATCACAGGGAAACCTCTGGTGGCTGGATTGTGTGAAGCTGATCTGAAAACGCCAAGGGGACTCCTCCTCCTTGGGGTGTGAGATCAGAGAGACTTGTGATGGTGGGACCTCAGCATGGAGGAGGTGCCAACACAAGAAGTGGGGTGAAACTGTTGTTAGGGAGGGGAGCTGCACCTGCGCTTCTCCACATCGCTTTACCGTGATGGTTCCTGGTGTGGGCCAGCCTGTGAGGGGCCAGCAGGACTCTCCGCTCCATCCATAGACTGTGTTTCCTTCAGGCCCAGTCTTTCAGCTGCAAGCACACCTTGGTCTTTCTAAGAGAAATCTCCCCCAAAACCAAGTGGCCTCTCTGGCGGCAGCTTTATCTCCTCCTTCCTGTTTACTGCAGAGGTCCCTGAAAGGGCCATTTGTTCTCACTGCCTCAGTGCCCAGCACTTCTCAGGGGTGTCAGGACATCTCCCACCGCAATGGGAGCACTACATGTGCTCCTCCCCTTTTGCTCTGTGCTCACCCTGTGCTGGACACAGCATGACCCCCACAAAACACTCACCGGTGCCAGTGTCCTCCTTACCTACAGGGCGGCCCCTTCCCTCCGCTACCATCCCACTCCCTTCCCTTCCACCTTTGGTCAAGTTCTTTATCCTGACATTTAAAACTCTGGGCTGAGCCCACAGCCCAGCTCAACTTTCCTCCTACTCTTCCCCTCCTGGTGGGATCACCACAGGCTCATCTTCCACTCTTCCCATCTCCAGCTCCTGCTCTCACCTCCCATTCCCATCTCTCCAGGCTGTTCTTGCTGACCACGAGGAGTCTTGCTTTCACACACCACATCCCCCCCCCGGACCCAAACAACATACCCATCTTCCTCACAATGCCCCAGAGCTGGATTTCTTCGCCTTGCCTTTCACCTCTGCTCCCTGCTCAGTATTGTTTGTTCTGCTTTCGGGCCTTAGGACAAAAATATCTCCCCACCCAGGCAGCCTGGGCAGATGTCCCCATGAGCTGTGTGAGCAATGCTGTTTACGTGCTGGGCAAATACGCTGACCCAAAGGGAAAGAGCAGGCAGTTCCCTTGGAAGGGCTGGTGCTCGCTTCTCCTACTGCTGCTTTTCTTCTACATCTTTCTTTTAAAGTTTTTTTTTATTTTTATAATTCTCAGCAGCTTAATGCTTGGTTTTTATTTTGAAATGCACAGGCACACACCCCTTCCCCCCCTGTTAATGAGTGCAGGAGGTTGCTAATGATGTTGCAACTCATTCAATGAAAACTACCCACCACACAGAGTAAGACCTGTGGGAAGCTTCAAGGGTCACAGCCATAAATCCTGCTCACCTCCCTCTCTCTTGTTTGCTCTCTGGCTAAGGCGTGTTGGGCATCGCTGTGCCCCTGCTCCCTTCCTGCTGGAGGGGGCCTGTCTAATTTGTCCTCCGGGCCCCAAAACCAAGCAGTAGGTTTTGCAGGGGTCAGAGCCCCTTGTCTGATCCTCAGCAAATGCCCACAGATGCCCGTTGTCCTTCCGCTCCAGACACTCCTCACAGAGGCATCAGGACACAGTGCAGGATGTGTGGGGGAGCTGGTGCCTCCATGTCCCAGGGCTGAGAGCTTTCACATAGGCTGTGGGCGACACAGAGCCAATGGCTTCACCCCTCAAGGGAAACCCACGTCTCCAGCCTTCTCCACAGCGTCCTGACCACAGTGTCTCTGTGCTCTGTGGGGGTGGGTTGCTCTCAGTCCCTTCTGCTGGAGTTGTTCCACTCACCACAGGCTCTTTAAATAGCCAGGAGCCAGTGAGGATGACCTAGGAGTTAAGACACTTCCTTGTGTGGTGGGGCATCCTGCTCTCAGTGCTTGGTCTGAAAGAGGCAGATGGGTTTCCCACAGCTCAGCTCTGAGTCCTGACCACAAAACACTGCTGCTGTGTCCCAATGGCTTTGTGATCTCTCCTGAAATGTCAGCTGCTGAACAGGAACTACATGCTCCATGGCTGACTGGAATCATGTTTCTTGGAAATAAGCTAGCAGTCAGAAGAGAAACCCTGCCTTAATAAAGTTGTAGCTTAGAGACAAGTGATAGCAGACACAATCCCTGATGCAGAGTAGCTCCCCACAGACCCTGAGGAGAGCAAGATGATTTTTGCAACTTCTCATTCAACAGTTACAAAGCAGAGGAGAATTTAGCTCAATCTCTATCCCCAGGATGTCATCTTGAACCACTGTGACTTGGCCAGCACTGGCCACGGAGTCATAAAACCACTGACTTGTGTGGATCAGGCAACACCTTGGGTGACATCTGGTCCCAGCCTCTGCACAAAGTGTGTCTAACATAGGTCAGGAGTCTTAGGGATTTGTTCAGCTGAGCTCCGAGTATCTCCAAGGCTTGCAGATCACACAGCAGCTCTGGTCAACCTGGTCCTGAGTGTGCCACCTTCACAGGGAAGGAAATGTTTCTAGCACCTATCCACAGTTTCCCTCCTGCAGCCCATCTCTGTTGCCTCTCACCCTGTCCCTGTGCATTCCTCTGCTGCCTGCCTGGTGCTCGGAGAACTCCAATTCCTCGCCTTGCGCTTCTGAAGTCCTGGCCACCGAAAAAGCCAGCTGTTATTGTGGCATTTACAGGGAGCCATCAGCGTGCTTAACTTTGTGTCCCTGCAACTCAATCCCTGGCATGGGAAGTTTCCAATCCGGGAGACAGATTAAAACGCATGAGGCTCGCTGCCCAGCCCCTCTGCCTGACATGTCCAACCCATTAGAGAAGCTTGCTTGATAGGGAGAGCTGGGCATTTCACGTGCCTCCCCCCCCAGCCAGGGCTCTACACTCCTCCATGAGTATCCTACAAGCCCCATTGCATTTTATTGTTCAACAGCGTTTGGATGTTATTAACAAGCACACCCTGGAGTATTTGGGGCATTTCCCTCTGCAGCCAAGCGACAGGACTGCTGACAAGCTATTGACAACAGCGCAGTGCTGTTCAGTGCAGTGGCGAAAGGACTGAGCCCTGCAGAGCTCTGTCAGAAAGAAAAAGATTGGGCTCTTGCCACAGAGGAAATGGGAGCAGAAGGATCAAAGTCTGTGACTAATGATGCAAGCCACATATCCAAAGGGTACTTCTACCCCTGCGAGCACAGGCAGTGCAATAACCCTGGCCTGGGGTTCAGAGCAGGCCCATCTTCCTAAGAAAAAAGGGAAAATAAAGGATGATAGACTCAAAATTATGGTCCTACCGGGATCTGTTTTCTCAGAGCTGCACAAACTCATCATAGCTTGGACCCCAGCTAACAGCAAGATTGTCTTGGAATTACCTCTCCTCTGACTCACGGTGTTTCTGCGGGACGCCTTGGCTATAACGTTACTCCTTCCTGAGAGCAATTATTAGGGAAGCATTCATTTTCACTGTTTAACACAATGCAGGCATTAAAAATGCTGCGTGTGCAGAGAGCGGGGCGTCAGCGTTGTTTGTCCAGGGCCTGCTGAGTCGGTGTGTACGCTCCGGGCTGTGCACCAGATCCTGGGGGCCAGATCCTGAAAACTGGGAATGTGCTTACGGATTTCAGCTGGTGAAAGCACCTAAGCCCCTCTGTCACTCGCATCCTACTAGTAAAAAAACCCAAAAAAGCTGTAAAGCCCCAGACTGACCCTGTGCAGCACTTGCTCACCCACTGTGCAGGGCTAGGCCCCTCCCAAGCAGACTTGCATTGGACGGAGCGAGCTGAAGCAGTCCAAAACAGTGAGCTAGCAGTTAAGCAGTGTGTAGAAATGGGGCTACATGCCCTTCCTCGTTTATTGATGCAAGTTACTCATAAGTGACTGTCTGTGGTGCATTTGCTGTGTTTGGGTCCTCCACACAACTTAGGACCAAGGGACTTGTTCCTGCTGCAGAGACCATCAGTCAGGGAAGTCTTCTTCATAGAATCATGGAATCATTAAGGTTGGAAAAGACCTCCAAGATCATCTAGTCCAACTGTCCCCCTACCACCCATATTACTCACTAAACCATGTCCCTAAGTACCTCATCCAATCTTTCCTTGAACACCCCAAGGGACTCCACCACCTACCCAGGCAACCCATTCCAATACCTGACCACTCTTTTGGAGAAGAAATTTCTCCTCATTTCTAACCTGAACCTCCCCTGGTGCAACTTGCAGCCATTCCCTCTTGTCCTATCATGAATTAGTCTCCTTCGCGAGATAGTCCTTCATGAGAGGCTAAAGGGATGTTTCTACCCACAGAGATCTGTGTCAGTCTCTTGAGTCAGCAGGGACTTTGATGTTGGGGGTGATGGTGGAAGCAAAGGGGTCGTACTTTACGCCTATTTGTTCACGTTTGCTCATCGTGAAAGCAGAAGTTCAGCCTATTTGCAGCTTCATATGTCACTGTTGTTTATTGACCTGGCAAACGTGACTGTTGTGCTGACACGACGGTTTGATATAAAGGCTTTTACCCCAGGACCTGGGAGAGGAGGAAGGCGAATGCTGGATCACAGCAGTTAGAGAGAGGGGGGGAAAAAAGTGCTGTGATACAAAGGCTTGCTTTCCCCCCTTCCCCAGTCTTTTCTTCTCGTGTGTAGATAAATTGAAGTAAAAACTTAATGCTGGTCACTGAGCAGAAAATCTAACCTAGTGGGTGGGCAGCCAGCCCTGCCAGACTCACCACATCCATTCTGTGGAGGTACCCAGAGTGCTCCCAGAACTGCTCCAAACCCTTTGTATGCCCTCAGCCAAATATTGCAGATGCTCTGTATTTTTCACAGGGTGAATAATGATGATGCCCTGATCTACGGACTGCGTGGGGTTGCTTACGCACAAAGGCACTGCAGCTTTGGAAACTGAAGACCACACCACCACGATCTGTATTCTGGTGGCGGTAGGCATCTTCTTCCGTGACCACTGAGCACCAGGTCATGCAGTAGTCAAAAGTCTGTCGGCCTCGAAGCTGGAAGGAGAGATGGCCTCTGTGCCCAGTGGTTAGCATGTAATTACAGAGCAGGTAAGGGATTTCTTTCGCTTGCGCTTATGGATTCAAGAAATGGAGACGTCAGAAGCAGCTCACACGAGCTCGTTAGGGAAAGAAGAAGCACTGCTATTATTGCCTATAAAAAATAGCTCTCGGTTCTCCCAGAGGGACGAGGAAGATGGGGTAATTATGGTTTTGGCACGGTTAGCATTGGCTGAGGGCATTTTCAGTCAAGCCAGGACAAACAGTGTGCTGTTTTCTCCCAAGGCAGTTGAGACAACTGTACTTGTTACAGGAGTCCCTTCTCCCTTGCTGAAATACGGCTGTTACACACCACGAGTAAGCACGAACCAGCTGCTGGGGGATGTCTGCAAGAACCTGCAGGGGGACTTTTAGGTGGACAGGATGCAGTTGTCTTAAACTATTTTGGACCTGGAGTGCACCAATTATCCTGGCTCCAGAGTGAATGAAAGGCTCAACAGCTGCAAGGGCTTTCAAGGATAACCAACTGCATTGGCCAGGGAGCTGCCAGGAGGTGAAGCAGAGCCATTTGGGAACCTCGGGAACAACCCTTTTCTCTTGGACTGCCCTCGGGGCCAGGAAGGATGGAGGATGGGACATGCAGCCAGCCTGGCTTGCTCCTGCCTGGACATCCAGAGGTGGCTTTAAAAGGCAAGAAGGACAACACAGGGTTTCTCCAGGATCAGATATTCACCCCATACACCTCCACAAAGATTTCCATGGTCAGGAGATCCAGCAGTGGAGGGCAAGGGACTAGGACTTTTCCTGGGAGAAGAAGCTGGCAAGGTATATAGAACTTCCCGCCCTTGGTCTTGGCAGCAGCTTAATGAAGACCACAGAGAAGGCAGGCAGCAACAGAAGGGTCAAGGCTGCTGGGAAAGGGCTGTCCCAGAGTGGGTCCCAGCAGCTGGGCAGAGCCTGCTGGCTGGCAAATGGCAGAAGGCAGTAGCATGTGTGCAGGGCTGCTGCGCAGAGTAAACCCGGGCAGCCGCAGGGCCTTTCCACTCACCTCCCCAACAGGGGTTGGGGGGGGATTGTGCCAGCAGCATGTGGAGTTTGTGCTTTACATGTGCCCACGCTTGTCCCTGTGCTGTACAGACAGGCTGTTCCTGGCAGGAGGGTCAGGTCCCTTGCACGCTTTGCAGGCGGGAAGCGAAGGTAGGGCGAAAAAGACACTGAAGGGGAAGAGCTTGTGACAAGGGGCACCTTGCAGCTGGGGTGGAGGGAAAGCTTCGAGTTTCCACAGTGTGCTGAAACATCCACAGAAAGAGGGGGAAATGTTGCAACTTTTGCTTTCTTCCACTTCCCCCCGCCCCCATTCTAGTTTAACTATTGCTGTTCCCCCTCCAAGGGCTTCAGCTGCCCTCCTGTCCCACTGGCGCTTGGGTGAGTGGGAAGCCCGAGAGGAATAACCCATATTGGTACCTAGCAGGGGTCACTGGTGGTTTTATCACTTTAAAAGCTTTTTAAAAAAATTATTTCTCATTTCTCCCTTTTTTGGGGGGGAGGGTCTGCCATCCCAAGAAAGCATCCATATTTTGGTTAGTAATGCACTGTTCAAGCAAACTAGGAGTAGGGGAAAATGTCCTCTCTGTAAGGCAATGATGCCTTAAGCAGTGGTACCTGCAGTGGGCCAGCACTGGTGGGACAGATGCAGGAGCTGATCAGGTGCAGTATCCCTAATGCTGGTACCACAGCAGTGCAGTGGTTACAGCAAATTTCATGGCCAAGGGACCAGCTATGGCTGTGAAGGTCCTACCCAAACAAGATACCCCCATGAAGATGGCTTGTTCTTTCATGAGCTTACAATCTCTTTGCTCTCCTGCCAGCTCAGCTCCCAAATGGGGCAAGAATGAAGGAACCTCTCCGGAAAACAAACATAGGATCTCCTCCCATCTTTCTGGGGGACTGTAGGTTACAGAAACACAGGTAGGATCTCATTACATTTGCTTTAAAGTTGTGGCTGCCAAAGAGGCCTAGGGTGATCTTGATTCTGGGGAAGATGTGTCTCCCCTCTGCCTCTGGGGCAGGAGCGAGGCACATGTGTAGTCTCCTACTTAGACAGGCAGAAAGAGAGATACAAGCCAGGGGAGGACAACTCATCACTAGCATGCGCTGCTGCCAGGACAGGCTGTGATCAGGGCCAGGTGAGCCAGATGAGGGAGGGGACAGAGCAGTGCTGGAGAAGCAGAGCAGCAAAGCGTCCTTGCATGCCTGAGCCTGTCCCTCCTCTGTCTTTCCAGTCTGGTGGGGGGGATGGCTGGTACCCACAGCTTCAGGAGCGGGGCACGGCCTGGCTGCATCTTCCCTCCCCGGAAGAGCTCAGCAGCTTCCTGCCCCAGCATATTCCTTGCTGCGTACCCAGGACGAGTATCCAGGCTTCTCATGCTACTCCAGTGACAAACAGTTGTTGCCATTACTCCGGGCTGGGCCCCAGCATTTTTTGCTTTAGGTTTATTCGGATGACTCGTTTCTGACTCGCTGCGTTTTTACATTATGTCCACTAATGGCTTTTATGTAAAACGATTCAGTGATGAGACTGGAAAGGCCAGCAGCCTACGCCAGTGATATTTCAGCAAAGTTCCCCTGCCCGTTCCAGTGACATTTGCTGGGGCAGTGCAGAACTGCCGGTCCCTCTGTGTCAGGACATGATGATACACTGGTGCAGTTGGCAAGGACATATCCTCTGAGTGTTCAGTCCAAATGGAAATGTGAACTGACAAAATGTGGACCTCCTCCCCCACCCCCGCCTACATGGGATATCTGCACCTGTCTCCTCGTGGCCCACCCTCCGTCCTGGGCTGTGTCAGTTTGCCAGGGGTATGTTGCACTGGGCGTTTGGGTGCGTTGCCTCCATGTGCAGCAGACAGATGATTTTGAGGGGATTCCTTGGCCAGATGCAGACGTGTGCCTGCACAGACATTATTCACACATGGTAGTCCTGATAGCAAAGCCCTGGGTGAAGACAGCTGTTGGTGGATAGTACTTCCAGCTGGAGTAGCATGTCCTACAGAGACTGCTGAGTTCTTGTGGATCCTTGACACATTTGTTGGGGAAAAAGCACACCTTCATCCATCACCACAGACAGCACTGCTCCTCACTAGCCATCTCTCTGATGACAGGCAGCAAATTTTTGCAAGTTTCTTTCCGCTCAAGAGGCTGTGGCATACCCCAGTCCGGTATTGCTACCTCCTATCACTGTGCTTCCACTACCCAGCCTCCAGTGATATCCTCCTTCAACTCACCTTCAGGCATTCCCAGGTTTTTCTCAAAACACAGTGAGCAGTCAGTGACCCCAAGTCCCAGGCTCTGCAGGGCCGATCAGCCACATATCCTCATTCTGCTCTCCTCTCACGCAGGCAGTTTGCCATTACAACATGTTCAAGAGAAATTGTCTTTCTGTCCATTTGTGAAGCTCTTGGGAGCTCGGTGTCACTGGAAATTCCTCGCTGAATGGTTCCGGTGAGCAGCACTGGGTCACACGGTGAAATGTACGGCCCTTCATACTCGTTGCTCATTCTGCAGATTTGGTCTTGGCATTTTTTTCTAACCCCTGATTCCCAAACCAATATTTCCTTTTCATAAAGGTTGTTGCATGAGTACATTCCCTCTGAACACTCGTGTGGCTGTTGTGCTATTTAACAAGCCTCCTGTTTATGAAAAACAGGAAAAAAAAGGGGAGGGAGATTCTGAAAACAGAGGAGCCTGCTGTAGGCTCCTCCACAATGCCTGTGTTGTGAAGATGCAGTAATAGATGTTCTCACCACAGCCATGTCCTACTTGTGGCGATGGGTGTTGCTCCGTCACAGACTTACTTTGGTCTCCCTACACTGCAAGCCTGTGCTTATCCATTTCAGTGCATGTTCTGTAAGGTGGCTGATTCTACTTTCCAAAAAGTACCAGGAGAAGAGCCTTCTAGTGCTAACAGAGAAGGCAGATAGCCCTTTATGGCTTATCACTTTGACTTCAAAGGTGAGAAATTTGCTTTTTGACCGAGGAAAATATTTACCAATACTGTTAGCAGGATAAAGCCTTGAATCCCAGGTTAGACTGCATTTGATAGTACAGCCATCCGGTATGATTTCATGCTGTCAAAAGGGTGATCTAGGAAATATACTGACCTTCTTATCTAGTATATCTTATTGTCATTAGCAAATGAGTCTACAGAAAGGGTTGGCCATCAGGTTGTTTTTTACTGACCTGCGGTGAAGCAAGAAGATGCCCCCAGAGGCCTTCCAGACTATGCACTCTATTACCACCACTTCCCTCAATCCCAGATCATTGTCCCCGATGGGATGTGCCATCTGCAGCTACAGGCAGTGCACAGGCATGCCCACATATAGACGCACCAGAAGGAGTTTTGCACTGGAAACCAGTGAAAATCAATCCTTGGGTTTCATTTTTGGTTTGTTTTTCCTTCACACTTTTCCTCCTTTCATTATGAACAACAGAGTTTAGAGGCTTTCATCTCAAAAAGCCCTGCTGAAAGGTGGTGACTTACTAAAGTAGGATTGTCTTGGCTGGAAGGATCCACGTCACAGAGCTCATCTCCTTTGCAGACATCTCAGTGATCAGAAGTTTCAAATTAATTCAGCTCCAGACTTTCTCACCCTTTCTTGCAGCAAGAATTGCTGTGTGACTCTTCCTAATCTGACCCTCTATGTTTTATGCATCTAGTAATGTTATTCTTTAAAATAAATACCTATAGTTTATGATCTTGCTATACTCACATGATCTTGATGGCATCAAAAAATAAATTCTTAATAAGGAAAATAGATTCCAAGGATACCTGACCCCAAATTACCTTCTAAAAAGGCATCTCTTTTAACTAAGACACTGGTCTATCTTAACCACCAAGATCATTAGTTGCAGAACTAATCTAAGGATTTTCTCCAGGTCTCTATTACAAGACTGGGGAATCATCTGCCACATAGAAAAGCATGCATTGGGCAGGGAGATAACTGGTAAAGGCTATCATCAGTAAGAAAACACAGTTGGAGCCAATGCAAATCCGATCTAAAGCATGCAAGATGAAGATTTTCTGAAGGTAACCCATCCTGCTGAATATGAGGACAAAGCTGCATGCTCTCTGGTTATATCAGCTGTGTAAGGAGGGGCGTAGTTCTAACTGAGGTATGAACATCTGGTTTCCTATTTGAGGAGTCACAATCACTCTTTTCCAATAGCACAAGCTGCTTGCTCCACCCCAAAGTTAAGGCTCTTTTGAAACAATCACAGGAGAACCATCTGGGCTTGAGTTGTCTTGTCAGTATCTGTCTTGTGAAAGATATTTTCAGGATGTTAACAAACAACTCCATCCAAAAAGTTCGGTTCTTCCATGTTCCTTGTCATCCATGGTTGCATATATTTAGATGCCATATGCCCTGTACTCTGCTTCCCTGGAAACTCAGGGTTGGCTCGTGCCAAGAGCTGCACGTAAGAAATTTGCCTTGTGTGTGCTATTGTTCACAGGCTCTTGCTCAGCCCCTGGGACGGAAGCGTAACACGCGCGTACGTATTTGAAAATAGATTGTCTCGGTGTCCCACTCACAAACTGCGAGCCAACGCGCCTCCCCCACTCCTCCTCCACTGGACTCATTTCATCAGTTGGGGCTTAGGAAGAAAGGTTTTTCTCTAACGCTTTGTTCCCTGAAGCGTTATTTATTGTCTTCCCCTTCATCACAGCCCCCGTGCAGAACCAGTATGTACGAATGTGTGACGATGCGTGATCCCACAACATGTAAAAGTTCTGTTGAGGTTCTCATGTTCAGCACCGGTAGTACTCTCTGTCTGGTCTGTGACTGGAGAAAGCCAGCTCCCGAGCATGTAAAAGGCTTTTGACCTTACTTTCAAACACCCACATGCACGCTCGAAATGCTGGAGAGCTCATTACATTCGTGGTCTGGAAATTGGCGCTTTGTTCTCCGTCCCTGCTCTGCCTGACTTTGGGCGAATGCAATTGGAAATGTCAGAGATGCAGCTCCTATGTAACGTAAGAGGAGGGTTACAGTTTTCCTGACATCGGGGAGGGGGGGGTTACAACAATGCAGCTGACGTAGGAGGGGACGGATTACAGTGCATATGACATCGTAGCAATTATAGGAAATGTATTTACAGGGATGGATGGAAAATGAATTTAATATGCCTCTCCAGAGGAGGACAATAAAGGTGTGTTGCAACAGTGCTTCTCCCCCCCCCCCACCCCCCCCACCTCTGGAAAGCCGTATTTCTCACTTGTCCATGGGCACAAACAATCTGTGCTGTATGGCAGGAAATATCCGACGCAAATATCGCATTAATCTCCGAGGAAGGATACCTGTTTTCATAACTTGCTCCTTCAGTAAGGTCTCTTAGTAGTGGCTCAGACAATAGGTGGATATATCAGGTTTTCCCCGTGGAGTAACTGTACCATCGGCACCGCGCTGCAAACACGACTTTTATTTTGTTTCTGTTTTCTTTCAGAGCGAGCAAAGTAGAGAGGGGGAAGGGGGAGGGGAGAAGCTCCTGATTTTTCGGTATGCAGTAGACAAATGCCCTTAATACCCTCTTCAAAGAAGCCAGCGCATACCCCCTTGCCTGGCGGAGGTACGGGCAGGCACAAGCAGATTAAGCAATTCCTTGGAACACCAGGAAAGCAATAGCTTTTCCATTTCAAACTGCAGCAAGAGCACGGCGGATCTCAGACACTGGTGCATGAATACAGAAGAAGGGGTGGGGGGGCTTGTTAATTTTGTTCCTGGGGAAGGATGTGTAGCTCTCTGTGTGAATCACTCACGAGTGAGGGGAGGGGAGCAGAGGCTGGGTGAGTGGACATCAAAACTGCCACATTTGGTCACCGTTTCCAGCACAGTAATCAACAAAGCACATACGTGTGCAGTGAATTCCATTGTCTCAGGCTGCTTCCTGTTGGGCACGTGTCCACGTCACCCGCAGCTGCACTGCTGGGGCAACCCTGCATCCTATGGCGCTCCTGTAAAAAGCAATAGGACGCTGGTGAAGGTCAGGGCAAAAGGAGCGAGGCTGAATTGCCTTCCTGCCTTCAGAGATCATCCCTCAGTCCCAGCACAGGGGCAAACATCCAGTCCCAGGAGAGCATCTGCACCGGCTGGTCAGTCTTTCCCAGGTAGGGACACCCAGCAGCTGTATAGCCAGGGGCAACAGTCTTTAGCTTTGTGGCCTGTACACAGGATGAGGGTTCCCAGACTTGCTGAACACGAGCTGGTTTCCCACCACTTCCGTCATGCTGGCAGAATAGCCCCAACCTTTTTGTAGGGATCCCGAAGATAAAAGCTCCCAGGCATGGCAAGGGAACAGGGGCACAAGACTATGGCCTCAAGTTTTGGCTTATACGGGACTTGAATGTGGATCTCCCACTGACAGCCCTGCCCCGGGCTGGGGGCGCCACAGGGGCTGTAAAGACACTTGACATGAACAGTAGGATGACTGAGTGTCCCAGCTCCCATTTGACAGTGCAAGGCAGCCTCTGCAGCTCGTCCCTGCCCCAGTATGGCTTTTTCCCAGAGCCAGCCTTTGTGCAGCTGTGCCAGCGGGTCTCCTTCCCTCCCCACTGCAAAGGTTTTCCAGAAGTACTTCCCTGCTGCTGCTTGTTGCTTGTTGTTTCCATCTCACCCTGTCTGTAGCCTCCCCAGTCTTTGACCCATTGCTTCCTCCTCAGCATCCAGCTCCACTCCGGGGCCCTGGGAGCATTGATAGCTGCAAACTACAGCTGTGCATAAAGGCTTATCAGGGAGGATGCCAAGCCAGAGGAAAGATAATTTCACAGGGAAGAAGCCCCCTGCCAAACATGCCATGGATGTGTCTTCCTCCCACCTCTGCTCTCGTATCTGAAGACTACTTACTGTTTGTTTTTTCCTCTGGAGCTGGCAGCTTTCTGACTGATCTTACACTGCTGAACTTCCCTGTCAGGTGTGGCCTAAAACACTCCAAACAACAAAACAATACATGAGCTACTACAGCGTGTAGGATGTTTCAGGGAACAGTGAGGGGCAATACACACTCTCAAAAGAAACTGCTGGCAAACAGTAGCAGAGCCTCGGCAGTACCAGAAAGCGAGCTGCCTCTGACCTGCCTTTCTGTCCACACCCCAGCTGGAAGTCAGGGACTAGCAATAAATCACAAGTATTAATTTTACAGAAAGACCAGCCTGATGTGGAAAACCCCATCTTTAAGAGCTGCCTAATGTAGAAACTGTACTAAACCCAGTATGTACATAGCCCTAAGATTAACAACAATCGCGTAAGCGCAGCGCGAAGGATGGCCTTGCAGTTAAAGCACTTTGCCTGGTCAGAAATGTATTTCACAGCTCCGTCACAGACTTGCCATATCACCACAGACAAGTTCATCTCACAGCCTCTTTGCCCTCCTGGCAGTAAAGCTGGTATACTAAGAAGGGGAAGTGACATCTTTTCCTCATCTGTTGTCCATTTTGGCTGTGAAGACCGTATTTTCTCAGTGGGATAGTGCCATTTCCAAGGACTGGTCTGTAGGCATCTGAACTGTGCATGGTTCTGCCCCAGGAAGGCACCTGCCTGGCTAATGCGATGCTCATTGTTAGCTGAGCATAGGTGTGCTCTGCCCCAGGGCTCCAGGAGTCCTCTTCAGTCAAAGCCTTTGGCAGAACACATGCTCTGCCTCGTAGGAGATACCTTGCAGGTGGATGTTTTCCATGTTGAGCAACAGCAGCTTCCGTGCAAATAAGCAGAAAACTGTGGATGCTTGCTTTCTCTGACAATCAGCCCCCAGACTGTAAAAGGACTTTCAGCTAAATACAAATGGGCATGGTCAGATTGCCGGTGTGCAGTCGCTTTTACTGCTTTACCTTTGGCCGCCAAGTTTAAACAATTGAGAGGAGGGGAAAAAAAAAAAAAGGCCATTGTTTGTTGTTGGTTGTTTAGCTTCTGCTTTTTATTTATCCTGGGCGATGGAAATGGCTTGTCCCACTTCTCTTTTTACATAATCTTTCCATGTGCTTCTTGCCAGTTGTCGGTCGGGTTCGCATGCCCCAGCCCAGTGGAGCACTATTAGAGTGACAAACACGGAAGGGAAATGATCACAATAAAAGAAAGACACTCTCAAGGGCACAGACCACCTTGTTTGTTCTGTGTTTGTACTTCCCTTAATACAAACAAAACCAGTCAGAGCCTTGGTATTAATGGCAGCCTTTGCCACACGTTTATATTTAGGAGAGTAAAACCTAAGATACCTGCCGGCGACCTTTGAAAAAGCTATTCTATAGTCCCAGATAAGGACGAGTGCCGAAGAGAAGCCCGACCTACCTTTATGCTGCAAGGCAAGCTCAATGTCTTATGTCAGTGAAATGTCATCACCTCATTAATTATGAAATGCCATAAACATTAACGACAAAGGATCATTGCTGTGTTCACAATTATGTAACTCTGATGCAATATTATGACCAAAGACATTCCAGTGGTCTGAAATGTATTTCTGGATACCATCGTGGTGCCTCAGTAAGGATATACTGACTTTAAAGTATTTTTGCCAAACTTGCAGCGGCAGCCGGGATTTTTCAAATTCAAAGACACTTTGAAGTCATATTAGAAATAGTCAAACACCACCTTTTTTTTTTCCCAAGATAATCCCTTTAAAGTAAGCCTACAAGTATTTTGGTTGATTATCTCATCTTCTTTTCTTTAAATGTCACCACACTTTTTTGGAACGTGACACCTTCCATCTTACTTTTTTCTAGGCCTGAGTCCAACTCGGTGTGACCAGGAACAACTCCATTGACTTCAGCAAGGATTTATTCCATTAAATCCTGTAAATGATGGGATGCTGAAAACAGACCAACAGATCTGATTTTCAAAATGATCACACTGGTGTTTTCTGAGGGAACACCTCCCTCCCCCACAAAATAAACAAAACAAAAAAGAAACTATATCTATACTCTGTGAGTAGTGCCCCATACTCTGTGAGTAGTGCCCCGTAAACCTACCATAGCAAACCAGCAGTGGAGGGTGAAATTGGCAGAAAGGAGTGCTTTGATGTCTGGTTTGGGGATTTTTATTTTGCTGAGTGAAGAAAGTTGCTATTGTCCTCTGTTTTGAAACTGACAGAAAATGTTGAGTGAAGTGACTAAAGACCGAATTGCTGGAAATATCTGCAAGATGAGTTCTGTAAGGCAGCAGTCTTCATGCATGTTTCCATACATAGACCATGGCACCCCCAGGAAGGGAGCACAGGACTGCTGCAATGGCAAAACTTACCGGTTGTGTCTTCCCAGTTTCTCTCTCAGAGAAATCAAGGGATCATCCTCGTGGAGTCACTTTGGAAAGTACCTCTCCACTTTCTGTGCTTTTCTACCCTTGCTATGAACAAGCCGGCTGCATAATTACACCTCTCCTGACCATGGGTGCTTCTCGGAGGTGATTCCTCCTTCAGGATATCCAAAACACCAGAGGGCAGCAAAAGTGTTAAAGCAGAAATTCCAAAGCATCAACCTTCCCAACAGAAGCACCTCTGCGATGATAAAATGGGATTGCCTAAGAGGTTGGTGATGCCCTGGCAGTATCAATCCATAGTGAAGGCAGCAGAAAACTGATGCGATTTTGACGCTACCAAAACAGTGCAGTGGCTGCTTCTGAGAAGCACTGATTGCTGGAAGCTGTGGTGACCCATGCGTACAATGGAAGGGAAATACCGAAAAGGTTCCTGAGAGCGACAGCTGCAGGTCTTTAACTCTCGATACATCATGGTCTCAAACTCCCTCCTCCACTGCTGAAGCTCTCTGTACCACACCCTCTGGACTGCAGAATGCAGGTCTGTCTAAAAGTACCTTCCACAGAGAGCAACACTTGCTGGCTCCCCTTCCCTCGTCCATCCAATGCGGGTAGCTAAAACGGGGATGGTGGCTACTCCTCAGTGTAGCCCTCTGGTGAGGTCTTACACTCTCCAGGCAGTTCCATGGCATGGGTGTCCATCCACCTCTCCTTAGGATGGGAAACTCATGAGGTGTTTGGGAGAGCACCAAATCCAGTGCGCTTCCTCCTGTTTGGGAAGAAAGAAATCCCGAGTCCTTTAAAAAGAAATACAGATGTCATGCTCCTAGCTGTCTTGAGTGTTCTTTCTTGAGAGACCAGTTCTGTTTTGCCATCCTAAAGCACTTAATCAATTTCAAATGAAAACAGCAACTATAATTAAAGGGAGGAAAATCCCACTACAGCAGAGGAACCATTATTAAGGTAATTTTTTTCTTTATAACTCCTGGGGCACTGTTCACATGCAGTTGCTACTGTATGTGCTGTTTGTGCGTCACCTCCTCTTCATGAGCTCCATGGAGAATATACTGTTAGCTTAATAATAACAATAATAATAATAAGTCAGCTTTTCATGTGAGTTATTCAAGGCACTGTGTAAGCACTAATTGAATGTTACAATAGCCCAGGCTGGCTGCGTGCTCTTACCCCCCTTCCAGCGAACAGCATAGCAGTCCCATGACCTGGGTCACACCACTGCTTCCATGTAAGCAGCTCCTGTCCTTCGGCTCCCGGACACCAGCCCTGTGAGTTGTTCCCCTCTTCCATTGCTGTTCAAACCCTGCAGACCACCAGCCTGCCTGCTTGCAGTAAATAAGCATAGGGACAGCACACATTCTGTGCAATGGGGTGAGATAAGCGAAGTTTGGGGGTTAATTCAGGTTATGTTTCTAGAAGAAAGGGCCTGCAGTGTAACTGGCCTCACAAGGGGCTAGCACCCACACTACAGCAGGTGACACAAGCAATCTAGTTCATTAGCTAAGAGAAGCAGGGGAAGTCCGGTTTGCCTCACTAGAACGTCCCGACAGATCTCTCTCCAGTGTGTTGATGACACATGGCTCATATATCATGTAATTTAATTTATAGAGCACCACATTTTTTACAAAAACTGACAAGATTGCTTTCCTCCCACGGTGTGTCCCTCTTACGCCCTTTAGAAGTCACCCTGAGGAGACCACCACTGAGAGGTAAAGTTCAATTGTACTTCTTGCTTTGAAATCTTCAGCATGAAGCAGAGCTATACCTCTTCCACCCAAGGTGTCGCCTTATTTCAAGCAGTCTGGCAAATCCAGAGTGCATGGTGCTTCTGGATGGAAGAGGAGGGTCACCTCCCACTGTGCCACTGGCCATGATGGTCAGGCTAGGAGTTCAGACTAAGACACACAGTCTTCCATGTCAGGAGCCCAACCACCAACTGGAGAATCACTTGTGTGAAAAAAGCCTCAGCTGACTCTATTAGAGAAGATAAAGCGGAGTAAAAGATGTGGCAGGCACCATTCAAGACTTATTCTGGAGGCTAAATGGAATTTGAGACAAAATTTGCACTTTGGTCACTTACTGTGTGAAGACTGAAGAGCTACATGCTTGAACCCAGCGCATCCGCTGCTTCCTATCTGACCTTGAGGGGAACATCTCGTAGGATGCTGAGGTCCAATCCCAAACAGTCTCCTTCAGACTCGGTGTGCAAAAGGGTAACTTCCCAAGCCTCCCTCCCAAACTCACTGGTGGTAATAGCCACAGGCATAGTCAGAACGTATGAGTAAACTGCCAAACTATCACAGGAGTAGACAGATGGATGATTAATAGATGGATAGACAGACAGACAGTTAGATGGATCTTTATTATGACTTCCCTTCCTGCCTGTGCCCAGCCGGTGAAGCCAGAGGGTTGCTTTCCCCAGGCTGGGCTGGCCCCAGGCTTGGGTGTCCGAGGGATGGCCAGCAGCAGCCCCCTCAGCTCTCCTCCATCACGCCCTCCACAACCGGAACAGAAACCAGTCCTGCCCGGGGGAAGGCAGCTCGGTATCCCGCCGCGGGCATTAATCCACAGGGTGGGCGGCCACAGCCCCGCTCGTGGTTTGGGATTAGGAAAAAACCCGCCCCCCTCAGAGCTGCACCCGCGCTTCCCGTGCTGCCGGCCGGACAGTGCCTGTCGGTGGCCCTACAGAACCGGCGGGGCCAGGACTCCCACACAGGGCGGGGGCTGTCTCGGCGGCCGGGATGGAAGGGGTTTGGCGGGGCCGGGGAGGGGTCAGCAGGGGCGGCGGCGGCCCCCTTCATCCCCGGTTAGCGCGGGGTCAGCGCGGCCTCGCCGAGCCCTCGGCGGGGTACAGCGGCTGGGGGCAAACCCAGCCGGTGTCGGGCTTCGTGCTGCCGGCGGCCTCGGGCGCTCGGGGCGCTGAGGGGAGACCCGCGTCGCGTGCACACACGCCGCCCTCCCCGCCCCCTCCCCGAGACGCTTAACGGCTGCCGGCGCCCCGCGCGCCAGCGGTTGACGCGGGCGCCGGACGCGCCGGCAGGGGGCGACCCCGCCGGGAGAAGGGAGGCGTCACGTGACAGCAGCACCGGGAGGGAGGGGGACCCGACGGTGGTGGTGGGGGGGGGGGCGCAGGAGACACAGCTGCCCCCTCCCTCCCTCTCTCCACCCTGACGTCACCGCCCCTCCGTCTCCCGGACGACGGCTCCATCAGCGCGCGCGTCAGCGCCGCCCGTTCCTTGGCAACGGCCCGGTGTCTCGCTCTCCTTCAGCCTCGCGCCTGGGCGCGCGTCTCTCTGGCGTCAAAGTGACGTCAATGGGCCCGTCTCGGCTTTCGGCGGTGGGCGGGGGGAAGAGGCGGGGAAGGGAGGGCGGGGTGTGCGTGGAGGGGGGCCGGCGGAGCGGGGCGGGAGGGTGGGGGGGAGGCGGGGGCCGGGACATCCCGCGTGCTCCCGCCTGCCCCCCCCGGCGCACGCACACACATACACACGCGCGCGCGCGCATACACACACACACACACATACACACAGAGAGACTCACGCACACCCTCGCGCGCACACACCCCACCGCGGCGGCGGCGGCGGCACAGCCCGGCGCCAGCGGCCGCGGAGAGCTCCCGCCGCCCGCCCGCCTGCCCGCCAGGTACGACGGCTCCACGGCCGCTCCGACGGCCGGAGGCGGCGGCGGGGAGGGAGGGAGGGAGGGAGAAGAGACGGGGGGGAGGCCGCGCGGGGCGGCGGCGCGCGCGCGGGTCCGCCGCGGCGGCGGGCATGCGGCGGCAGGAGCCGAGCGGCCGGCGGGGAGAGCCCGCCGAGTTAACTGCGAGAGGGGCCCCGGCGGCGTGCGGGGGGCTGACGGGTGCGCCGCGCCGTCTCGTCTCGTCCCCGTGCAGGTGCGAGCGCCCGCGTTCCCCGGGGCAGCGCGGATGCTCCCCCCTCCTCGGCGCGGCGCGCGCTGCCCGCCACCCGCCTAAGCCATGGTGATCATGTCAGAGTACAGCTCCGTGCCCGCGGCCGGACCAGCCCCGCAGCGGCCTCTGCGAGTCGGCTTCTACGATATCGAGAGGACCCTGGGAAAGGGCAACTTCGCGGTGGTCAAGCTGGCCAGGCACAGAGTGACCAAGACGCAGGTGGGTGCGGAGGGAGGCCGGGGCTGGCGGGGGGCACGGTCTCTGTGTGTGTGTGTGAAGAGCGGTGGGCTCCGCCGCTCAGCCGAGCATCGCGCAGCCCGCAGCAGCCCGGGGCTGGGGACAGAGCGAGAGCGAGCGGCGCCGAGCTTTGCGGAAGGTCCGGCGGGGCTGGAGGGCTTATTGCCGCCTGCCTGGCCGGCCGTGCGCCGGTAAGCCCTTGTGTGCGGCTGCTTCGGTCGGAGCCTCAGGTTGTCCCGGGTGCGCTCGGCGGAGTTGGCGTTAAGATGAGAACCGAGTGGGAAAGGGGGGTAGCGGAGAACCGGGGGGAGCGGAGAACCGGGGCGCTTCGGAGCGCTGCGGTAGCCTCCTCGCTGAAGGACTCTCGGCGCGCTCTAGAGGCCAGCCAGCCCGGGACCTTTGGGAGGCTTCAGGCGGGTTTAGTTTTTTTAGCTGGGCGGGTATGCTTCCCCAACCAAGAACTCGGCGGCGGTGTTTGCAGAGGTAACGTGGTGATGGCCGTGCCGCCGTGGTTGGGTTCCTGGCGCGCCCCGAAGCCGTACCGGGCGCCACGGTCGGGAACGGGCTGCTACGGGCTCTGCTGCGCGCTGGCATGGGACGGATTAAAAGATTTACCGACTCCCGTCCAGTGCTAATTTCTGCGGTTCCGTTCGCTACCTTCCCCGTGTAATCCTTTGACGTAGAGAAGAAATAGGAAAACGCTCTGTGTCGGGAGTTCTGTGCAGTTCAGAGAAACAATCGGGCTTTGCCGAGCCCGTACTTTAAAAGCTACTTTACTGGGATCTTCTGGGAGTTTGTGCGGTGTTTCTGCCTTTCCCCCCCCCCCTTTTTTTTCTGTAAGAGACCTTCACAGTAAAAGTACCGATTTTTGTACAACCTGGGGTCGCTTTATTTTGGTTTTGTTGTTTTGGTTTTTTTTTATCTGCAGGTTGCAATAAAAATAATAGACAAAACAAGGTTAGACCCAAGCAATCTGGAGAAGATTTATAGAGAAGTTCAGATAATGAAGCTTTTGAATCATCCCCACATTATCAAGCTATATCAGGTAAGAGGTCAGCTTTGAAGAGCAGCACACCGATGAGATGTGCCTGTGCTCTTCTCTTGCACATGATTTTACCTCAAAGCTTTGCAGAGAGAACGCATATTTAAATGCTTTTTTTAAAAAAAAAACTTGAAATGGATTTTTTTAAAAGTCATTCATCGTTCTTTGAACAAGAGTCTGGTGCTTTAGATGGCTTTTTGAACAAAGTGCCCCATAAAATTTACAATTAAGACCAGGCTGCAGTTTGTTTCCGATCGAGGAACTGATTATCTGAACTTCTGTGATTAACTTCCCTTTCTTAACTCCTCTGTTTTTCCAGTTTGGAGGACTGGAACTTCTTACTTGCTTTTGATAAAAGGAAGACATAAACTCGTGTGGGATAGCAGGGAAGAAAGCGCTAAAGTTGAATTTGCCCCAGGTGGAAGGGATTTTAAATGAACAGCAGTTAAACCAAATCAATCTGAGGAGAATATCTAAGTAGAAATCTAATCTAAGAATTAGAATTCCAATCTAAATTGAAATAAAAAGCCTATAAATCTTAGAATATGTCAAAAAATGACCCAGTTTGGTTATCCTGCCCAATTTGTGCACTTCAGAAAGTGAATCTTAAATACCTTTTGCCTTGCAGAGTTTTACAACGTGAATTTTGGTTTAGATCTGTTTGGTTTCTGCACCGATGGGCATTTTTAACAGTAAGAACAAATTAAAGTGTGGAGCAGTAAGCAGGATCACGGCTGTCTAGTGAGCAAGGCCTGCTTTGCAAATTCTAAATATTCAATCTAATTAGCGTTCGGTGTAAGTTCCTCCTAATCATCTTAAACAGTGCCATGTGGATTTAAGGAGAAGATGAGGTATCACAGTCTGTCTGGACCTGTCTAGAAGGGCGGGGAGAGGAATAGATGGGTGAAGCAGCAGGTCTGAAAGTCGGTGTGCACCATTATCGGCTGCAGTCTTACCGTTGGGTTTGTTAGCTTAGGGAAAAAAAGGGGGGAGCAGGGGGAAAAGTTTAATTAACATGCAAGGCTGAAGAGCCAGTAAGGCAGGTGCTTAGGCATGGCATTGCTTTTAAAGACCTTGACACATACGAAGTGCTTGATATTTATAGTATTAACCATCGCAACAGAAATTACTCTGTGTTAACATCTGACGTCATTGTTGCCCATAGGGCAGTATAGGGCACACAGAAACGTTCTAACAGTTGGGTTGATTTCATTTCAGTGGAATGATGTGGGTGAAAATACTATTTCGAAGCTTTTAGAAAAGCAGGTTAAATTCCATCTAGTTGAACCACTTCACTTGATGGAGCGAATGACGTTGGTAGTGGACCATAATTTCTTTTCAGTGAAGTTTTCTTTTCTTTGTTGTTGTAACTGATGCTTTACCTGTTTGGTGGAGGCTGAGAAGCAGGGATGGAATTAGATGACATACCAATGTCGGGTGTGTGTTCTTGTATTATTTCATCATTGTTTTAGTTTCAGCACGGGCGTCTTAATTTCGTCCAGCTGGCAACTTTCCCAGAACACTTTCCTTGGGTTTTTTCAACTGGGAACCTCTCTTCCTTTGCTCCCTGCTTGTTTATTTTCAATTTGTGTCTGTGCGTACTTGTAGTGAAGGGAGGACAAGAGTCTTCTAAAAAGGTTACATGTTAGGAGTCTGGAAATTGCAGCCTTTGAAGTAGCATTGACAGGTTTTTTCCACTGTTAACCTGTTGTGAGCCTTTGTCCTGGTTTCTGCTTTCAAAAACAGAGTTATCTGCTCCTTGACAGTCCCCTTCCAGGGAAATGTTATACTTTTAAATCTGAAATGCAACGTTTGAAAGATGTGCCATAGTAACTGAAGTTGAGTTTGAAGATTCTCAGCATTTCTCATTCATTGTTTGGTTTCAGTTTGTTAGGTTTTCTTCCTCCTAAGGAAAAAAAACCCAAAACCCAACAAACATCAAAGGAAGTTGAGACTAGATTGATAGGTGAATGCCAGGCGATATATTGACAGTTGCAAATGTGCACCAAGCACTGTTGTTACACAAACAGCAACCTATTGTCACTTGCATGGGAGGCTTGCCATGCCCCCAGCCAGCACCACATGGGAGTGGGGCATTTGATACTACTTCTTGATTTGTCCCAGTCGCAAATACCTCTCCTGGCCTCCCTACCTGCTAACCTTGAAACAAAGAGGACTCTATGTAAACTTTTAAGTGTCTTTATGCGTTCACAATGTATCAAGTTACTTGTAAAACTGTATATACATATTGCAACAAAAAAAGGAATTCATGGATGTGTACGAAATGATTGAAATGCTCATCAGTTATCTTATGGAGATTAGGTGGCATGGTAATGGTGAGAAGAACAGCCGCACGGGATGCCATTGTATATTGTAGGCACATAAGCATTGATTTGTTATCTTTTTCATTACCAGTTTGCTGGGAAAGAACATTGTGGTGCAAAATTAGATGCCTGTACTGCCAGCTGCTGCAGCAAATAAATAATTGAACTGATATTTTTGAGAATACACTTAGAAAAATGAAAAAACTATAGATTTGCATTTTTTCTTATGCATGTCCTCTCATGTTTTCACAGGTTATGGAGACAAAGGATATGCTTTACATTGTTACCGAGTTTGCAAAGAATGGAGAAATGTTTGGTAAGTCCTTGCTGCTGGAGCTAACAGTTCTGTAGATTTAGAAACGGTGGCTTTATTGTTGTCATTCTGATTACAAATCTAGGGTTGGCACTGTCAGCTGCCAAACAGCGGGTGCAGCACCTGCAGGGATATGAAAAATTTCCTCCAGGTGTTCCTAAATCTTGTGCTCTTTTATTTTGTCTTGCAGATCATCTGACCTCCAATGGGCACTTAAGTGAAAGCGAAGCACGGAAGAAGTTCTGGCAGATTCTTTCAGCAGTGGAATATTGCCACAGCCACCACATAGTGCACAGAGATCTCAAAACAGAGAACCTTCTGCTAGATGCTAACATGAATATTAAGTTAGCAGGTAATAAGAAATACGCTACTACTCTATAAACAACATTAGGCATGTAGTCAAATTCAGTCTCCCTAAGATGATCCTATAAATGTATTTATGGTAAGTAAAACAAAAGTTGATGATATTTCTCTGAACATACACTCTGGACAAAAGAGAATAGCTGAAATGAATAAGCTACTTCTGAAATATTGGTTGAGTGATGGCTTACCACAGACTATCATCTTTGTTCCAGACTTTGGCTTTGGGAACTTCTACAAGTCGGGAGAGCCCCTCTCCACTTGGTGTGGAAGCCCACCCTACGCAGCTCCAGAAGTTTTTGAAGGGAAAGAATATGAAGGACCTCACCTTGATATATGGGTGAGCTTGTTTTTCCTTAGAAATCACATTTCACGCTTTGTGAGGGTCTGTGGGCTTTCAAAATTGTTTCTTCTACTGGAGTTACTCACATGCTGTGCTGTGTATTCTATTGACAGAGCCTTGGGGTTGTGCTGTATGTCCTTGTCTGTGGTTCTCTGCCTTTCGATGGACCCAATCTACCAACTCTGAGGCAAAGAGTGCTGGAGGGGCGGTTCCGCATCCCTTACTTCATGTCCGAAGGTGCTTTTCTTGAATCTGTAATGTCAGAAAAAGGAGCGACTGCCTGCTCCTTTTTGGGGCAGTGACAGATAGGACTGGTTCTGCAGCTGGCAGTCACTTTGTTTTTACATACCTAATAATTTCTGTAGGGCAGCGCTCATAGTTGAGGGGCTGGTTGCACACGTTTCCTTTTCTGGGATCTGCTTTGCGGTGCATCTGAAAGGCTGTTGTTTCCTTTCTTAAGAGTACCTCTGTAGATGACAAAAATACCTGACACCCTACCTGGAGAAATAATCACTCGCAAAAGAGAGAAAACAGGATTTTAACGAGACTAGCCTGCAATACTGAGATGGGTGTAGGGGTGTATTTCAGTGTGGCTGTGCTGTCAAGGAGAGCAGGATTAGTGGGGCTTAGCACTGTTTCTTGAGCACTCCCAACAGGCTGGAGAGAAAAAGGAACTGAGGAGTATTGCCAGTTCTCCACAGTCTGGATTCAAAACAAAGTGAGCGTGCTTATCTTTTCAAGTGAAGAGCGTCTTTTGGAAGTCTGACCTTTTATCAGTTATAGCCATGAATGGCTTTGATTCCTTGGTCATAGACAAATAAGCAGTATATATGGACTAGGAAGCTGTATGTGATGGGGTTCTTTACTAAATTCTCATGTGTTTTAAGTGGATGCAGCATCATTAAACCTTCATCCGCTCAAAAGTAGCTCTCCTACAAGGTGCAAGGCCACCTGAAACCTGCCCCAGTATCCAGTACGGTGTCATTTCCTGTAGTGACGTGTTGCTTTTGTGAAATACATGTGGACATCTCTTGTGTGGTTTTGAATATTTGGTGGTCAGATCAGGCATGAGCTGCTCAGAGAGCTTTAATTCCCATTTCTGTAGACATTATACGCTGTTGCTGGGAAAGTTTCTTAGCAGTGACCTGGGGCTGGGCTGTTATTTTTACCCTTTGCTCATCAGTTTGTCTTTGTCATCCAGACTGTGAAACACTAATCCGGCGGATGCTGGTTGTGGACCCAACCAAGCGAATAACCATTTCCCAAATAAAGCAGCACAAGTGGATGCAGGCTGACCCATCTCTTCAACAGCAGCAGTCTCTGTCCTTCTCCATTCAAAACTACAATTCCAACCTGGGTGACTACAACGAGCAGGTCCTCGGGATCATGCAAACACTTGGCATCGACAGGCAGAGAACTGTTGAGGTGAGAACTGCTCGCTCCTTAGATACAACTTCAGTGACTACCAGAATGCCAGTGGTAGTGCAATTGCATACACGTCATTCAATGACTAGCCTTGATCCAGTGTCACAGTGTAGTAAGATCTTCACTGCCCTTCTGGATTTTTTATTACGAGGCTTTAGTGATGAGTTTTGGCTGTTTATATCCTGAGTTACCTGTAACTCAAGGGTCTTTTCAATGTCTTCTAGTCCCTGCAAAACAGCAGCTACAACCATTTTGCTGCGATTTATTATCTGCTCTTGGAGCGCCTCAAGGAGTATCGAAGCAGCCAGCTATCAAGTCGTCCAGCAACTGGCCGTCAGCAAAGGCTGAGGAGCTCCGAGATCAGCAATGTTGAGGTAAGGAAGGAGCATTATTTACTGGGAAGCAGTACCTCTTGACTCTTTTTTTTTTTTTTTTTTTTTCCCTGCCCCTTCCTATGGGAAAATACAAGGTGACGACTCTGAGGCTTCTGAAAACTGATTCTGATATTGGTGCCCTATGATAGGATGCAGCCTACTGTTCAGCAGGAGGCTGGCTGAATATTAATGACCTGTTTCCTGAGAGGTGACTGTGGGTCACGGTCCAAAGAATAGCCTGTGTCCAGTGCAGGTCAATAAATGAGCGAGAAGTTTAGGCTTCTTACGAAAATTTGCCTTCTTAGGCATGGGTTGGTTACAATTCTTTTTTCCATACCCTGTAGGATCCTCAGAAGTGCTCCATGAGTTGAGTTTGTGTGTTTTTCTGGCATTTTTTTCCTCATGCTCACCCCCTTTAAAGTGTGCTCTGGGTAGCTTTTCAAACTGTACTTCCAGTTTAACTGCCTCACTAACGTAGGAGAAGGAGTTTTGTGTTGTCATTCAAAGACTTGCTTTGTTGATTTTGATAGAAAGTGCATGAAGAAAACTTGCACAGAAGGTGGCTCTGAAATTCCTTGAGCCTCCAGTATCTGAAAAGTCATGTGGAACTGCAGTGTATGTGATGGCTTCTGTGCATCGCTCTGTCTCTCCAGATGCCTCAGGACAGTCTCACTAGTGAAACCCTGCGATCATCTCTGCTTTACCAGCAACCTCAGAGCCTGATTCAGCCATCCTTGCAGGCAGAAATGGACTGTGACATGAGCAATCCATTACAGGTTGGTGTTCTCGCTAAACCGCGTGCTGCTTTTATTTTTCTTTCTTTCATTGTTCTGCCAATCCAAAACAACAGGGGCTGTGACTCTGTTGTGCTCTCCCTCCAGTCTTTTGTTTGGCGTTTAGGCTTGGTGCCGTAGTAGCCTCTCAAACATCATGCCTGCTGAAGGCATGCCACAGGGCTGTGAAGGGTTTTAATAGCGCAGAAATAAGCGAAACCCCCTTCAGTTTGTGATCTGGCTTCTTTTGCAGCCTGTATTCTTTCCTGTGGATCCCAACTTCAACGGGCTCTTCCGGAACCGCTCCATCTCCCCCAACAGCCTGCTGGAGACCACCATTAGTGAAGAAGTAAGGCAGGAGAAGGAACTAGAAGATGAAATTAAGGCATATGACCATCCTATCCGCATCCCTAGCAACACCAGCAGGAGGCACACACTGGCCGAAGTGACCACTCACTTCTATCAGCATGCCCCTCCATGTAAGTAAGTCTGGGAGAGATGGTGTCTGTAGTTACAGGAGAAGGACAGAGAATGAGTGCCATAGTGGGAAAAATGGGACAAATACCTGGGAAGTGTGTGCTGATTTTACCTTGACTGAGATAGGAGGGCCTAGAAAAGAGGTCTGTACTCTGCCCTCCTAAGTTCTGTCTTCCCATAAATAAGCATGGCCATTAAGGAAGGTATCTTCTACTGTTGTATTTCCTCTAGATCGCTTCAGAGGGGAGCGTTCTCACAGGCAGGACATAACCCTTCTCTGCTTGCTTCCACTGTTAGAGCGGGGCAGGTGGTTGTGCCTGAATTAAATAAAAAAGTCATTGCTAAGGATATTTGGTACATGTGGAGACCCCATGAACTGATCAAACAAGCAAAACTTCACACAATGATAATCCTGTCTCACAGCTATTGTGCTAAAGAAATGCTGTAGGTCTGACCCAGCATAGCCCAGTGGTGCTGGAGTTGGTGGCAGAGCCCTGCTGGTTGGATGGGAGCCCAGACTTAGGTTACTTGTTGATGACCGCTTGCTGGAGTCAAGCCCTGTGACAGCACAAGTTGCTGGACACCTCTCCAGCTCGCAGCTGCTTATTAGTGCCAGTGTAGGTGGGCAGAAGACTCTGATGTGATGTTGGTTCCTTCCTGTACTCATCTTGGGAATGTTCTTTCTCTCTTTCCTTCCCCTCCATAGGTATAGTCATTTCCTCTTCTGCAAGCCCCACAGAGGGAACTAGTTCAGACAGCTGCCTTACTTCATCTTCAAATGACAGCTCAGTGGCCCTGAGCAGCTGTTTGGCAGGTCAAGTAATGACGGGGAGCCCAGCCACAGCTAGGATGACGTCGCCCTTCCTAGCTTCCCAGTCTGACGCTCCGGTGTTACAAGCCCAGGGCTGCATGGGAGGTGCTTCTCTCCTGCCTGTCAGCTTCCAAGAAGGAAGGCGAGCATCTGATACCTCATTAACTCAAGGTAATGTCGTCTTTGCTTTATCACTGGTTGGGGGACTGCACTCTTCCACATGCCACTAGAGAAAAAGGCAGCATGCAGGGATACTTGGTTGCCTGTGTTGGTGTTACACTGAGGCCAGCAACCTGGTTATTCTGCCTCGTGTATTCAGTGTCCCTGAGGGAGTCGTATGCCCTGAGGAAGATGCCTGGGATGAGAGGTTTTCAGATACTGCTTCTGTGAAGACAGTTCCGCTGCCGTTGGCAGAGGGGGGTGGCAGGCTCCAGCTTCCTCCTAAAACACGGAGAGCACAGCTTCATGATTTTGATCATGGTCCTCCTTTGCTGTGAGGGTACACCTGTCCCAAACCCTACCCCACTGCCTGCCTGCCCGTCAGGCGGAGGGGTGAACGTGAACTGAAGAGTCACAGTCTCTTTTAGCACAGTTGTCAGGCAAGTGAAGGCAGCTGCCCAGAAAGGCTGATCTGTAAAGTGGGCTCCTAGGCAGATTCTGAGGAGGATTAAAGTGCATTTCTTTTCCTCGTGTCCCACAGGCTTGAAGGCTTTTAGGCAGCAGCTGCGGAAGAACGCTCGAGCCAAAGGGTTTCTCGGCTTGAATAAAATCAAAGGCTTTGCTCGGCAGGTGTGTCAGTCCTCCTCATCTCGGGCAACAAGGAGTGCCATGAGCCCTTTCCAACACACGCAGCCCAACACCTGCATGTACAGCAGCAGCGGGAGCAGCAGAGAAGGAAGAAGCCTCTTGGAGGAGGTGCTTCAGCAGCAGAGGTGAGAAGCTGGCCAGGAGGAGTTTCTCTGTTTTTGCTGGGTTTACTTTGGTTAGGGGCAAGCGAGGAGGAGTAAACACAGCAAAAGAGGCTAGGGAGTTTAGTCACTGGGGATTCCTATCCACCATCTTTGCTGTGTGGCAGCAGATAAACTACTTGGCTTCCTTTGTGGCTTCCTGCACTGGCATATGTAACACAGGATGTGCAGTTCCACTTAAAAATCTCAACATCCAAATATTTGGAGGTTGCTGAATCGAGAAGCAATTTGGTACTGTGGGGGAAAACATTACTTCTCTCTCCATTGCAGCCTGTGTTTTTCTTTGTTAGTTTTGGGAATGATTTCTTTCCTTCTCTGCCTTGTCCTGTAATTTTCCCATGGCAAGGAAGTGAGACCTTGTAATTTGGAAAAGTTACAGCCCACAAAGGAGGCACCGTTCCAGTGGCCTCAGATGTCATGTGTGGTGGCACCTCTTCATTCCCTTAGAAGCAAGATGGAAAATCGAGTTTCCGGTTTATCTGCACGTGTTGCCTCTAGAACATCTATTATTAGCCTGCCAAATGGGGACTAGATAACTTTGTGGTCATAGTCGCCCTCTCCAGCGTGAGGAAAGCCAAGTGAAAACACGTTGACCTATCATGATCAGCTTGCTTTAATTGTACTGGCTGGGCAAGGAGAGGTTTGACAGATGGAAACAAAGGGGAAGTTATGGTTGGGGTGGGGGCAAGAAAGGGGGCACTCAAGTTAACCTCTCCCATCCTTGGATTTTGTTCAGAATGCTCCAGCTCCAGCATCACCAGCTACTCCAGACAGCTTGTCCCCAGACTTCTCAGACATCTGCAACAAATGGCGTCACCTCCTCTGATAGCGTAGGTACCTGCAAAGCATCCAATTCTCTTCTGTTGTCAGAGCTACAAAGAGAGAACTCATTTGAGCTGGCCTTTGCTGGCAACAGCCAACTGCTCCGACCTCATTTCTTTGGCGTCAGCGTGTCACCAGCATCCTCAGCAGCTCATCTTTTAGACACGCACCTGTACATCAGCAGCAACGTCTCTCCGGTTGGCACCACCTTCTCTCAGCAACAGAGCTTCTCTGCACAGTCTCCAAGCTACGACGCTGTCACTCTGCAGCACGGGGATTGTGAGATGGAGGATCTGACATCCAACCAGCTAGGGAAGTTTGTGCTGGTCAAGTGAGAGCTGCAGCTCACGCCGCTTTTCGTTGCGAAGAACTTTCACCGCTGTTCCATGGCACGTGTGGGTCCATGGCTGGCTGGTGTCGTGTGGACGAGTGACTCTCAGAAGCAATAAATTTTGAAGTATGTGAAGAGGCTGCCTGGCTCAGAAAGCTAGCAACTTTATAGAACTGAAACAAGCAATATGTATGTCTTTTTGCTTCTACTATTCTTGCACTGAACAAATACGAATAGAAACTGAAATTTTTTTAAAGGAAAAATAATGATGGGGAGGATGGGTGGGGCATTTGTGGGGACAGGGAGGGATGTGGTTGGGGAAGAAGTCTTCGGTACTGTACTCAAGTCAGACCAATACAGCTCTGCTGTTATGCAAGATTAGCAGCTGTCAGTAGTGGTGACACAGCAGGGAGAGGCTTTTCAAAGAAGGGACCAGAGCCTCCCTTTTTCACAATATTCATTTATGGGTTTGTGAAGATGATTACCTCTTTTAAAGAAAATAAACAGAAAACCAGTGGCATGCAGCATTATGCATTCATAGAAGACAAAAATGGAAGCATTGCCATTTTTCCCCCCCTCCCTCCTGTTAACTCTCAATTTTATTTAAAGGAACCAACATCCCCCTTCCACGCCTCCCAGATACACATACTTTAAATGTAAACTGTGAACTTCTTGCTTGATCCATCAGCTGGAAAAGCTTAAAGCCCCCCTCCACCCCCTGCCCCCTGCCTTCTAATTAGTGCAGAAACAACTAACCTTTTGAAAACGTCTCCCTTGATACCAGGATCTAAATGGCATAGCGCCTGGTCTTTCGCAGGGATGTTTTTGGGGGTGATGTGCGTGTACCCACGTGCACACCTGCTTTTATTTGGTCGGTCTGAATAATCTTTAGGAACCTTTTTTTTTATAAACACTGAGTTCTGTCATACTCTGGCAGAGGCCCTGAGGAGGGAGGGAAGCGTTAGTGCCGGTGTGGTGGTGGGAAGGGTTTTCTTTTTTCAAAAGCCCTCCTGGAGCTCGCTTACAAAGTTGCCTGAGGGGTGTTTCTTAGTGCTGCACATCGTTATTTCCGCTGCTAATTATGTTTTTATGCATTTCATTATCAGGGTCCAAACAGAACTGACTCTTGGGGAAATGTGCAATATTGAGGTTATAATTATATACTGACAAAGACAAAAGGAATAGTCTAGAACAGAATTCTACTCTTAACAGAGTACAGCTATTTCTGAACAAAACTGTATTAAAAGCGAGTAAAACAGCACAATCTTTGGGCGTTTGTTTTTGGTTGGTTTGTTTTTGGCATATAAGCAAAATGAGGTTTTGGATTAGATAGGTGTTTTTTCGTATGGTTTTTAATGCTGTATATGTATATAAATAGGAAGCAGAAAACTATATAACAGTAGTTATTTTTTATATTTTGTAATATGCTTATGTTGTGTTTCTGGTATAAACCCCACTCGCCTCCTAGGGCAGAGCCTGACTTCTGTTGGTATCAGTAGAAGTTCTGCTTAGGCGCAAAAGGGAGACCAGACTGTGCTCCTACAGAAATGTTTCAGGTAGGGTGTGCAGACTTTGGAAGCAGGTGAGCAAACAGTGAGCCAGCTTGGCTGGAAGCTGCCATCTGAATGTCAGAGAATAGCTGCGTTCTGTCTCAATACTTAAGGACCCATCTCTCTCGTGTGACACAGGGTGCCTTCAAGTTACCTTGGCTTCATGCAACCTGCAGTATTACGCATTTGCAAACAATAGACATACCTGTTTTTTGTTTGTTTGGTGTTTTGTTTTGTTGGGTTTTTTTAAAAAAAAAGAAAAAAAAAAAGCCAAAGATCGACCAGGTTAATTGGTGGGAGTAGGAAGGGTTGAAGATGTCACGTGGCTCTGTCTGTGGCTCTCCATAAACGACCTCTTTATCTGTGTGTTGTATCTGTGTGTCTGTAGTGGTGCATCTCCAGCTTGCCGCTGCTGCTACGTGGTCTGGAAGCTTCAAAGGGAGAGAAAATTGCTTGAGTTGAGTTTCTGTTAATGAGTGGTGCCTTGCAGCAGAGAAAACACCAAAGTCTCATGCTCATTTGTAGTGGTTTTTAAAACAAACAAACACACAAATGAAAAAACAACCCAAAAAAACCCAGATTGCGTGGAGGTGACTGGTGAGGAGGGCAAGAAGAAGCCAGCTCATGACAAAGCAGCAACTTTGCCTTCAGTTTTGTAAGCGGTAGCACACATACTGAAAACACAGAATTTCCTCTTCGATATTTGTTTTAATGCCATGGATCAAAAGGCCACAGATTCTTTTGTTTCCTGTCCTGAGCAATGACAAGCACTTTACTTTCATAGTGGTTTGTTGTTTTTTTTTTTCTTTTCCAATTGCTGTAGAACCTCTTTGGAATTATTGCTGGAGCAGAAAGAGGTAATTTTAAAAGTTTTGGGTTTTTTGTAGATACCTTGACAGTGCTGTTCTGCAGACTGCAATGCAATAGGGTATTTAAAGACACTACGTGATTGGTTTAATTAAGATGTATAGTTTATTTTTTATCATGACTGAACAATCATTTTATTTCTTATGTTAAAATGAGAGGTGTACACCAAAATGATTAGTCGATGTGTTTTATTTAATATTTAAATAAAAAATGTTTTAAAATTGCCCTGCAGATGATTCTGTGGAGTCTTTCCTCCTGCTATGTACGTACCACTTGCATAGTTAAGACTCATTTTAAAGCCTAAGTCCACGGGACATCGCTGACATTTTCTATTACACACTAAATGAAGAGGAATGGCGAGCTCACAAATCTGATAATGGGATATTGAGCCTTTCGCTGGTAGGCAATCTGTCTGAATCGAGCCCGAGTCTGTAGTAATCGGGTTATAAAATCTGACAGTGAGAGACGTCCGCGGAGTGAAAACGGTCAAGCGTGGTTCAGTCCTTACCAGATGAGCACTCCCCTCCGTGTCACCTTGATCCAAAGGAGGCCCCAGCCAGATTAAGGTAGTGATGGTAAAAAGAGCAAAGGGGTAGAGTGAGAGAGGGAGGGAGAGTTTCCCCAGGGGGACTGCTTCTCTACTTAGAATTAAAACAAACGCTGGAAGGGTACGGGCTTAGCTGCCCTGGGAACATGTGGGCAGCGCTGGCTGCCCCGCGCTGTGGAGACGCCTTGGCAAGGGTCCTGCTGCTGCCATGCTGGAGGGTGGAGTTGCACCCCAGCTCTAGCAGGAGCAGTGGTGAGAGCACACAACACGCTGCCTGCAAAGGGAACCCCTAAATATTTGCAACCTCTAGTTTAACCTGGCAAACACTCAAAGGAAAAAAAGAAAAAAGGGATTTTTAAATTTTTTTCTTCCCAATGAGCAACAGTGGTGGTTTGGTGTTTTTAAAGTTTTAGATCCTCATTGTGCAATTTCTCTGTTCAAATCCACCTATCACATTTTGAAGGGAGGAGAGAGTGGCGGGAAGGTGAGTCCAAAAAGTATAAACAAAAGCCCGGGGGGCATTAGAGAGAATATCTACTTATTTTGCTTTCTGAAGGAGTTTTTTTTTTTTGCTGAGCCAGAATTTGTAGAGCTCTGTATGCACATGCCATGGCTCCCAAACTGGTAGAAAAGTGCCATGCACATTTTTTTCTAGGGTTGTGTTTTCAGTGTCATCATCCAAAGTGAGAATTTTGCAACTATCAAAGCATAAGGGATGTATTCTTAATTATTTTTTATCTAGCTTTTAGTGTGATCTGGTTTAAGAGTAATCTCAGCTGCTGTTTTCAACTGGGTTCTCAGGGCATTATTTTAAACCCCAGTAATTCTGGGAAATCTCAGAAAGTTGCTTCTTAATGGATATAAATCAGTGCAGCTCCAGCAACTTTCACTGACATCACTGACCCTTGGGTATAGAGGGATCTTGACAGCATCATGATTTCTGTGAAAACGGCAGGAAAAACAAGAACAAAGAAACCCTGGGACTCTGGACTCCATTTCCATGTGTACACTGCTTCACTCAGTGCTTTAGTCACTGTCTTCCTGAAATCTGTCTCTGCTCCTGTTTACCACGCTCGTTTTTGTATTTAATATCTGTCGAGAAGCTGTTTTTCTTGGCTGCGCTTCTCACATTACAACTTGGTACCTAGTTCCTTTTCCTTTCTTTCCCAGCCCGGGATTGGTGTTTTTTCCACCCTTTCAAATGGAACAGATGCTGGCAAGTTTAGCAGAGCCCCAAAAGTAAACGATCAAACCTTGGTTGGGATTTTTTGTTGTTGTTGTTGGTGGTGGTTTGTTGGGTTGGGTTTTTTTTTAAAGGAAATGCTTAGAGCTGGCAGGAGATGCTAGACTGGTAGGAATGAAAAACACAGGCTGTTTGCGCATGGGGCGAGCTGAGCGCAGACACCGAGCTGAGCACTCTGGTGCCAGCATGGTCCAGCCATGGCAGTGAGGGATTCTCACCTGAACATCTCCTTCTGCCCTCTGGCAGGTGACGCACGACTCACCCCCAGACCCATGACCTCCTCCCTCATCGGGTCCAGAGCAGCAGTCACACCTCAGCGACAACAGGGCTTGCTCGTGGTGAAAGGAACTGTCACGTAGCCTTGGCCTGTGTCAGCTGGAAAGGAGAAGCGGCAGAAGGGAGAGCAGTTGAGCATACGAAATGATGGTGCACGAGACGGAGAGTGATCAGTACTTCCGTCTCTCTCATCCTGCAAAGTGAGAATAAGGCACGCTTCATGCAATGAAGGAGAATTAATTTAAGAACTAATAAAAGGAAATATGTGCCTTGGGAGGACATTGCTTCAAATACGGTTGCTGGCTTATTTCATGACTGCTAACTACTTTCAGTGGTGACAGTTAAATCAATGATAAAGGTAATCCACTGTCACAGTTTATGGATTTAGCGGAGCATCTGTGGGAGATCAGGAAAGAGCTGGTCTTCAGAACACACTGCCAGGGGCATGATAGATAGATTTTTAGGACAGAAATGTCTTTCTCCCAAGGCATCAGATATTAGTGCCTGCCAAAGGCAAGGCATCCGTGTGAGGTGAACAAACTTGATCATCACCTGCAATAAATTCTAGTTTCTTAAAGTACACTTTATATCATATGTAATGGCTTCCTGCAGGGGTAGTGGCTCAGACCAAAGCTCCAGCTCATCAGATGGCTCACTGCAGAAGCAGACACTGGGGGAAAGGGCACAAAGGACAGGGCAAGCATAGCGCAATCCCTCCGTGGTATTACAGCCCCGCAGTGAGCAGACAGCAGTTAAGCGAATTTTTTGACTGGCATCTGGGTCATTGTGTTTAGCAGCTGCAGATGTGTCGAGCCTCCAAGAATCTGGCTAACGCCTTTTGGAATTCTTTCATAATTCTGGCCTTGCAGCATCCTGTGACAAGTGTCATAATTCAATTTTGCATCGTGTGAAAGAAGCCCTTCCTTTTCTTCGCATGAGACCTCCAGCCCAACCGATCGCACTGTGCTCCCTTGCTGTCGTGACAGGAGACATGACATGTAATGCTTTCCTGTTAACACCTCTGTGCTGCTTATGAGTTGACGGGACCCCTCTCGCATCCCTTCTCTTGTAGAGGTGACCAAAGCAGAAGAACACTACTGTAGTTAGCCTGTCTGCCTATGGAAACCATTGCGTGTTTCCATGGCATCTCTTCTGTATCTTCACCAACTCTTGTACATCCTTCTTGGTGTGCGCAGAGCTGCACTCTGTATTTGGGGCAGGGATACCTTAGCAATCGTAAATTTTCCACTCTCTCCTCATTCTGTAGTCATTCCTAAAGCTCTTTGTTGCCTCACTGACAACTGTTGAGCAGTAAGCCGGAGTCACTTGGTGACTCTGAGATTTCCTTCCTGACTGATGTTAAGTTAAAGCCCCCAATGGTCTTGGAATGGCTGGGGTTGGTGCTCCTCGTGCTCCTTGCATTGTCTTTGCTGCTGGCAAGTTTCATAAGTAATTTCATCAACCTGTCATTCAGTTTTCTGAGATCACTCTCCACTTGGTTCCAGCTGGATCATTTACGAATATGCCAAGTTGCCCAGGTCTTGACATGAAGGGATTTGCCATGCCTGAGCTCTCACTCTGCAAACTTTGCTCTTTCCTGTTCTATCACATATCTAGCTATTCTGCTCTTCGTTACACTTTCTGTCAATCTGCCTTGACTAGCCTTTCCAGCCCACCGGTCTCTGGATGGCCTCTAAAAGCCCTTTTTAAAAATGAATGTAACATTTGACACCTTCCATTCCTGCGGTGCCTCGCCATTTCAACAGCTGCTGTGGTATTGTACTGAATAGGTCAGCAGTTTCAAGTCTGAGTTCCCTCAGAGCTCTTGAGTGAAACCTTCTGGTCCCAGCAATCTTCTAATGTAACTTTTATTGTTTTATCCTAACATCTCTTCTGCTGCAATGGAGTTTTGGAGAATTTCTGAGGCTTGCTGCCTGTGCAGCCACTGCATTGGGGCTGAAGTGGGGCACGAAATTGAGCAGACCTACTATGAGTGGACAGGTGGGTCTCCATAGCCAGTGACTGACCCACGCAGACCGTGTTGTCCCTTTTGCACCTCGCAGGTGGGTGACAAAGCAGTGACAGAGGGTTGGGCACTGGGGGTGCCCAGGTCAGCGGGCCCCTCATCACCCCCATGAGATGACTAAGCCTTTCTCTCTTCACTGTATTTACAGAGATGCAGAGCTGAATTTCTGGATCGCTTCCTCAGCTGATGCAAACTGGCACCACTAAATCAAAGCTAATGCAGCGACACTGCTTTATGATCTACATGCTATTAACAGCACATTAAGACTCTGACCTCCAGAACCAGACAATCTCATCCTTTGTTTCTTCAGCCACTGAGGCAGTGAATTTAGGCTCATTATTTCTGACGGAGCTTTTCCTGTATCATGCTGGGGTGCTTTTTCAGTTCTCCTCTGTCTTACGTCCCTTTCCGCTACCCTGGGCAACTGGTTTTTCACCAGTCCTTGGTTTATTCTGTGACAACAAAAACATCTCAGGGCTGGAAGGGATTTGAGAAATTCTCGCAAAGTGCTTTTTTTTGCCTATCCTTGTCCGTCATTTCTTTCTCCTTTCCTGGTAAGATAACATCACTGTAATTTGGTGAGCTCTTCTACACATTCAATAGCCAGATGGGTATTTAGGGCCTCTCACATCAATTATCCCCAGCCACCTGCTGGATTTCCAAACAGATCTTCTCCTGCAAGCAACATCTTGCAAAAATTGAGCTTTAAACTCCTCTGTTCATACCACATGTAAAAGAAAAAAATTTTTAAAAAGGCAAATCATTTGATTTTAGTTGATTTTCCCGGCTTGCTTAACACTATTACTCTTAGTTTTGCTGGGATACATTCACACTTTCTGCTCTTTGGAGCGAGCAAAGGTAGTTGTGCAGTGGTCAGCTTATTGTTTTTTCCCGCTCAAGCCTTGTATGGTAGCAGATGCTTTTACTGAAAATATAAAATTAGATTTCCAGGAACACTTATGCACATGCCTTTGAAATCCATTTTCCATGAACATTGCTGCTTTCTGTTCATGGAAAGTAAGCACAACGGGAACAAGGACACAGAGCCACCAAATTAACTGGAAAGCTGGGCAGATCAGGCAGTTAGTTATATGATCCATGCTGCTTTCAGTTCATTAGCATGTCTGAGAAAAACTGGGGTACTGCTCTTAATTTTGGGACACGAGAGTTAATAACTCTCTGCAGAAGGAGCTCTGGACACTTTGAATTCAATTAAATACAGGTGTGAAAAGGGGGATCTCTGTCCTGGAGGGAGAAAAGGCTTCTCTGTGGATTCGTTGAGGTGAGATGGTGTTAAAAGGCTACAGCGATGTCTTCGTAATGGCTTTGACACAGAAACATAGCTTTAATTCTTAATTACTCAGAAGCCTATTTAAATCACCAAATGACAGACCAAATGGGTCATAGGCATCCAAATGACGTGGCCCGGTGCGTGGTGTTCCCATGAGAGCAGTGAGAAGCGGAGAGGAACAGGGGGCTCTGGTGGGACTAAGTGACTTCAGGCCCCTCAGCCCTCTTCTGTACAGTCTTCACTGCTTGGAAGAAGGTCCTGTTTCACAGGTGTCTGATATGAGGTGGGAGGTGTGCTCTTCAGAGGGAAGGGAGAAGAAACTGTGCTTCAGCCTGGGAAGAACATCAGTACTGCGGGGAAAGATGGTAGGCTTGGTCTCTGTCTCGTGCCCCTTGTAGGTAGGAGCAGCTCTCTGACAGCTTTGGTGCGTTTAATGCCAGTGTCTCTTCTACCACCAGCTACCTATCATGAATGGCACAACTGGTGGGAGATGCTGGGATGGGCCTAGGCTGTGGGAGGAGGAACCATGGGTCCTGCGATGGAGGTATTGGTGCAACCAGGCTATGAGGTTGTATGTGCTGCTGGACCTTGGAAGTGAGAGGAAATCACCTGGGACTACCAGGCTTTTGAACTGAAAAAGGAATTGAATAATTCTGTTGTGCAGAGGCCCTCCTTGGCACATTTTGGAGTTAGTCAGAGCCTGTGAAATCCACTTTCTTCCAGCTCAAGCCCACTGTCAGGTAGCAGACCCAAGGGCTGTGGGGAGCAGCAACACCTGGTTGTTCGCCAGCGCAAATTCTGTTTTGCAAATCTGTAGGCACCCTCCTGGCACCGGGGCGGATCCATTTCTCTGTGCGCAGGACCCCACAAGCAGCCAACAATCACTAATTGGATTCAATAACTGGCTTAACACTGTAAATGCAATCAAGTCACTGGCTGCATTTGTCCCTCAAGCAAGCAGGATTAACCCGTTCCTCAGGGCAGGATGTGCCCTTAAACATCAGTTCCTCACACAGCAGAGCAAGGAAGAGCCAGGCACCCCAGCAGCACCCTTCCCACTGCCTTTGCTGGCTAGTGAATCTGGGGTGCCATGGGCACCTGCTCTGCACGCCACAGCCATGTGGGAAGCCTGGGGATTATTTATCTTTTTGCCTGCTGTGGGTCGGCATTGATTTCTTACCCAGTGTCCAGCACATGTGGCCAGGACACAGGCTGCTTTGGGGCTCGCTGCAGAGGGGTTGATGTGCCAGCACATGGCTTCTAACACCACTGCCAAGCCTTGCCTGTGAAGTGAGCAGCTTTCAAATGGGCGATCTCTGAGATCATACTTTCAGGTTGGTATTGTTTTTCAGAGGAATTAAAATCTCAGCAGCTCCTAATTGCACTCTGCAGAAGACTTTGTGCACAGAGCTGGCCCTAAGTCCCTCCCCCGCTGGCTCAAGCCCAGTGGCATCACTGAAACAGTACTTGGCTGGCGTGCTAGCGAGGAGCCTTCCCTCTCTTCGCAGAGAAGAGCTGTGTTCCTCCTGCTGTCTTCTGTGCCAGCATCAGGGGTTCTGCTGGAGCAGGAGCCAGAGGAACTCCTCATCCTTGTCTTCCTGTGTCTCTGTCTAGGGGCCAAGCTGATGGCTGGTCTGGGAGAGGCCTCCTTTTGAAAGGGCTGGAACTTTAAAAATTACAGGCAGGTGGGATTTATGGGGCTAAGTGGGTGAGGGATGCAATTCCAAAGGGCTCCAGACCTTGCTAAATGTCCACCTCAGTTTTTTAAACACTTGTAGAAAATGCAGCTATTTCCTCAGGCCCAAGGGGCAGGGCTGAGTTTTGAGATGCCTGGGCAAACTAGTTTTCTTGTTCTAGTGGCAGGAGGAATGGAGAGCTGTCACGGCAGCGTCCCAATCAGTGCTGGTGCCTGGCAGGGCAAGACCTGGGACCAGATCTGATTATGGCTGTGGATGCTCCCAGTCAAACTGGAGCAGCACAGACTCGCTCACCACCTTTACCCTGCACATGGTGTGCTCTGAACTCCCTATATTCAGAGCCCGAATCGGTGCCATTTCTTGGTACTACACAAAATCATGTTCCCAGAATTAATAATGGCACTCTCAGGAGCTCTTTCTTTGCCTAAATGGCTCGTCGATTATTACCTATTGTCAGTCCTGCCCGGTAATGAGGGGCTACTAAGTCTTTTCAGGACTCACTAGCAGCAAGGGAAATTTATCTCAGAGGACTCCACCACTTCTCTCTCCACAGGGGCAAGTGACAGGAGGGGGAACCGCAGGCAGGCTGGGTGCCCTTTGCTACAGTGTGATGGGCAGCAGTCGGCACCCAGTGGTTCCTCTTGTCATTAGATGGGTGGTGGGTAGGAGGGGTGCTGACTTTTGGTGACACAGAGCAGAGAAAGGCTTGAAGTGAAGCTCTCCATCCCTTTTTCTCAGAGAGACAGAGGAGAGCAGGGGTGGGAGCTTGTGGAAGTTACCAGTGGGTTTGAACCCTCACCGTTTTGTTTAGAGGCCGAGCCATCAGAAGTGGTGTGTGGGCATGCACGTGCATAGGTATGAGCGAGAGCTTTTTTTTTTTAAGGAGATAAGGGAGGGAATGTCTAATACAAACTCCCTCATATGTTGGGGAACATGTCCCTGCTTCCTCATGTTAATACTGTAGTTGTGTGAGAAGAGGATGGCTTCTTCGAGAATTAAAGTCCTTGAAGGAATGACATTGGTAATAATATTAAAATATAGCATGTGGATTGTATGCTTTACTATAAATCAAGGTGATCACTATTTTAAAAATAATTTAACCTTTGCTCTTTGCTTATTTACTTCCCTACTGCATTTTTTTAAATTCGTGGTAGAGGGAGAAGGATAGACATTTTCCTGTTCCTGGATTAAGACTTGTGGGAACTTTCTTCCCGCAAAAATTCCTAGATGAGTCCCCAAAAAGTCAACCACTGGAAGAGAAAACCAGAGAAGAGGGAAGGCCCCTGAAGCCAGTGAGCTGGATCTACACTGAATATTTTAACCATGAAGCACAACTGGGAGGAACAGATGTCCCAGGTCTCATCTGTTGCCCTGTAAATGCCATGTGGACTAGGTGCTAAGGTGCACACAGAAAGCAGATCCAGAACTTACAGGCGATGGAAAGCATCTAATGTTCTAAAATGTTCCAAAAATATGAGTTGTCATTCACATAACACGTAGGTCACTGTGGTCACTCCAAGCTCCAACGTACATAATATGGGTGTATCCATTGGTGATGTAGCCACAGCCCTCTTCTGGCTGAGGTCTTGTCACAGAATCACAGATTTATGGATGGAAACAACCTATTAGGTCACCCGAGACGTTCCCTCTGCTAATGCAGATTTATTCCCTCCTGTATATTTTCCAGCGCTTGGTCCAGTCTATTGTTCAAATGACTCAAGCGTCCGCTGCCTCCCTTGAGGGGATTATTTCGGAGCCTAACAGACCTTGCTGTCAGGTTTTCGTTTCCCGTCATATTCCTCCTAAAGGTTCTTCTGCTTAATTTAGTTACTCTTTCTGCAGAACAGTGATGAGGTACAGGACTGTAGAAATAGGACATTTATTTCTTACTTACTCAGCTAATTCCTCTTATCCCATTTTTTATGACCCGTCCCAGTCCTGTTCTCCCTGGCGTTTATCTCCCTGGCACCCTCCTCTCTGGGGAGCGTGGCCCAGCTTCAACTGGGATGGGCTAATAGGTGTCTACAGACTTCAGAGGAAGCCAGAATGGAAGCATTAGCCAGAAAGACACATTTTTTCCACCACATTTTCATTCTGAACAAATCTCTTAAGGTTTGGCATGTGTTAAAGACGTGTGGAAAATGGAAAATAACAACCATTGGTGAGGAATTTTGATGCTCTATTGCAATTTTCTTCAACATTTACCCTCTACTCTTTCATTAGCTACAATTAAGTGATGGGAAAGAAGAAAAGAATGCAAACTTCAGATTGGAAGACAACCCACCAAGAAGTCAGGAAGTTAAAAAGGAGTGTAATAATAATGGGGTCTCCCAAGCAACATAGAATCACAGAACGGTTTGGTTGGAAGGGACCTCAAAGCCCATCTAGTTCCAACCACCTGCCATGGGCAGGGGCACCCTCCACCAGACCAGGTTGCCAAAAGCCCCATCCAACCTGGCCTTGAACACTGCCAGGGAGGGGGCAGCCACAGCTTTTCTGCACAGCCTGTGCCAGGGCCTCACTGCCCACATAGGGAAGGATTTCTTCCTTATATCTCATCTAAATCTGCCCCCCTTCAGCTTAAGGACACTACCCCTTGTCCTGTCACTACACTCCTTGATAAAGAGTCCCTCTCCATCTTTTCTGTTGCCCCTCTTCAGGTACTATAAGACTGTAGTAAGGTCTCCCCAGAGTCTTCTCTTCTCCAGGCTGAACAAGACCAAGTCTTTCAGCTTGTCTTCATAGGAGATGTGCTTCAGTCCCTTGGTCATCTTCATGGCCTTCTCTGGACTGGCTCCAATAGGTCCATGTCTTTCCTGTGCTGAGGGCCCCAGAGCTGGATGCAGCACTCCAGGTGGGGTCTCATGAGAGAGGAGGGGCAGAATCACCTCCCTTGGCCTGCTGGTCACACTGCTTCTGATGCAGCCCAGGACATGGCTGGCTTTCTGGGCTGCCAGAACACATTGCTGGGTCACGTTGAGCTTCTCATGAACTTGGCATTATTCCACAGTCCAAATACATCATGTTATTACAGGCACAACCATCTGATTGGCCTTTGTGCAGAATGAGATCCCTTTGCAATAAAGGCATTAGATTTAGAGGGAACTGGAATGTCACTTGTCCCCTTGAGGACACCTTCTGTTGTCAAAGTGGTGGAAATGGCCTCTGTGTAGAGAGTCCCATCCCTGATGTGTAGATGTTTAACTTTACAGATGACTAGGAATTTAAACTATGATCCCTTTGCTGGTACATCCATCCCATGTGGTCCATGTACTCTCTTCTGCAGGGGCCTAACACCACTCCTGCTCCCAAAGGTAACTCCCACAGCCCTCGGGGGCTCCAGCCCAATGCTTTTTGAAATGCATGCTTTGAAACAAGCCCTCTAAATCGGCTTAGCTTGCAAAAACCACACCCAAATGCACTCTTTTTTCTTTTTTTTTTTAAATTTTTTTCTTGTTACATTTTTGAAACCAGGTCATTTTGCAAAGTTGGCTCAGAGCAGAGCTAGTCAAACACAGAGGTGGCTACAGCTGAAGTGGGCAGATCCATAGATGTAGCAGCATAGAGGAGGGCAGGAGGGTACCTATTAAGCTAAATCTGCTTCCCAAGGAACTGCAATATGGAAACACAGTCAGAGCTGAGATTGACAGATTGGTTTTAGCTTTGGTGATATGTGTGGCTTCTAGGTATTTGCTCTAATGTGGGCATAATGGCATTAGTAATGTCAGCATACAGAGCACACAGATGTAGTTCAGTATCCATCCTTGATTTATTTTCCAGGCTGCAGGGCTGGAGACTGAGGGATGCTATTACAGACTTCAGGGAACTTGGTGAGGAGTGGGGATGAGGTTATACCATGCTGGGTCTGTCATGACTGACTGCACAGTCACAGCGCTACATTCTTGATTACACCACTGGTGCTAAATACAATAATTAAGGAAGAAGTTTGTGTCAGAAGCTTTAGTTACGGGCTTAATACATCATTGGCCTTTTCTCTGTGTTTTCTTTTGTTTCTTTTCTCTGCTCACACTGCATGCTTTCTGTTTCTCCACTTGTGCTCCATAGGTCTCTGGCACCTTGTACCTGAAGGGCTTGAGAAAGGTGAATGGAAAAAGCAAGCTGCTGTTACAAAGAAGGGCTTAGGGGGTTCACCACAGGTTTGGACCATTTCAGCCCTGCAACGTAGCAGGTTGATGCCCAGCTGGTCCTGCTTTGTGGTACCATGCGACCTAATTTTTTCTCTTCTGGCCTCATTTTTATGTAGTTCTGCAGTCCTTGGTTTGCATGCTTTCCTCCCTGCCAAACCTACCCAAGTTTTGTTGTCTCTTTATCCTGTTCTCTCACCTTGTCTTTCTTCCCTTTTCCTTTCATCTTGCAGGAAAGGGGGGGTCGTGGGGGTCGTAAGTTTTAGCAAAAGAGGAAAAACCCCAAAGCCTGAAAAATGATCCTTTGGGGTTTTCTGCTAAATATATCCTAGCAGAGATTTCCTCCTGAAGGTTTCAACAGAAAAACTTTCATTTACATGTACATGTGGACATGCCCTCAAAGAACCTAATCCTTTCTAACACACCACACCAAAGCCATCAGCTAAACAATTTCAGCAGCACAGCCTGGCAAACAGAACTTGTAACCACCGGCCTCCGGCACAGGCTTGAGCAAAAAGAAAAAAAGCTTATGTGTGACCTGTCTTGGATCAGGCTACGAAGAATGAAGTGGGTCTGATTGATGCAACCTCCCTCCACAGTGAGCGGTGGTGAATATGCATGAGTTCAGCACATTACCCCGTTCATGGTGTTGAGCTTCCCTTTGTCATTACTGCATGCTTGAAGGTGGTTCGGGTTTCATTAGGCTCCTTGGAGATATTTACTGAAGTAGACATGCAAATAGCTCTCTCTCCAGTTTTTCAGTTACCTGCACACGCCTTCACCTCACCTTTCCTAATCTGTTGCTGTCAGCTTTGTGTGGCAGCACTTTGGGTGATGGGGAGGAATGGCATTGCCTGGCTGGAGCCACCCGTGCGCAGGTGCAGTGGTGGGACCCAGCTTAGCTACTCTGCCCGAAACTCACAAATCCCAGGGGTGGTGGCACCTCACACCCTCTGCCAAACACACTGGGTGCTGCCACCCCTCACCCACAGGCTGGCACCTTCCTGCCAAAACTGATAGCCATGGTGGCATCAACTCAGCATTCTTCCTCCCCAACAAAATAGTGTCTTGTTTTTGGCAGGTTTGTGCTGGGGCTGCTGGAATATGGCTACAATGGAGGAGTGCACCCACTGTCCCTTCCTGCTGGCCTGGCTCATGGGGGGAAATGTAGAGAGGGTGGGACGAGGCTTCCTGGGGCAGCCCAGAGCCAGCTGTCAGGATGTCCCCCAGCTCCCTGGTGTCTCAGGGAAGGCAGTGGGGTGAAGGTCTGGCAGGGAGAGAGCCAGCTTTGCTGCCCTCCCTGTGCACACCACAGCACCAAAGCAAGGCTGGCTACGCCCAAGGGGGACAATGCTGAAGGGAAGTCCTAACAACAAACCACCTCCATGCAAGAAGAACCAAAAAAATCAAGCCCCAAACCAGATCTGGTGTGAGGCTCCTCTCTGGAAGATGTTTTGTGCCCTTCAGAAAGCATTCATCAATGAGGATGAGGTATGCAGGGTCATGCAGAAGCTGGTTTCTCTGCAAGCTGGCAGCAGGCATGGATGGCCAAGACCCAGCACGTTCCCCCTGGAGCAAGCAGAGCCCCACTCCCTGAGCACTGCTGGTCCTCAGGCAGTGAGGAGGAGAGGATATGAGCTCTACCATTCCTATCTCGGAGCTCGTTCCTCGGGCTGGCTGCCCGCTGCGGTCAGAGGGTGATTAGTCAGGCTTAGCAGTAATAGTACTCTGTTGAAGGAATGAACCTATTTTCCATTTCATTTGTCACTGCACCTGCAATGACAAAAATTGGTATACTGAGCGCCTCAAATAAGGCACTTTTCTCCAGAACACACTGTCAGGGAAAGCAAGGATAAAAATTACAGAGATCTTTTAGGGCAACACAAAGCCCCTCCATGCTGTTCTCCTGGCAGTGGTCAGTGCCCAGCATTGCAAGGTGGGGGGCCCAAGCAACTGTGGAGACCCACATGTGGCAGGTTGCTGTACCCTGGGGCCACATCCACAGCAGCAGGACTGTGGCTCAGGAGCAGGAATGGGAAGTTTCTTCTCTGACTCTGTATTCTGGTAGAATTACCCTTACCAGCAGCACTGGCTCTGGGGCTCTGAGAGGAGGAGAACCAAATGCAGCTGCCCCAGTGACTTACAGACTTCCATCAGGCTGCCCCCTTCCCCATCCTTCTCCTCTGGGGAAGGGTCTCTCTCCCTAGCATTGTATCTCCAGGACCTGATAACTCAGACCATTAACTCTGTTTCAGCTGCCCCTGATCCTCCTTCGGCAGTCTGAGGGATTTGTGCTGCTCATGCCACCCTTCTGGCAGACTCTGCCTCACGGGGTCAAGCCACATCTTCTTCCCTGCAGTCTCCTCTGTGTTGTTAATCATACCTTCAAATACTTTGGTTGCTTGATCTGATCGAGGCACTGAAGAGAAATGAGATGTTCCTAGTGATCTCTAAATGTCTCTCCCCTGAGCTAATACAGTTATTTAAAGGACTCTTCTGTAAGTTCCAGCCAGCCAAAAGCTCAGGAGGTTTTTTCTATTTATTTTCCTGGGCTTCACCATGGGACTCCCAAGCATGTATTATCCATCTCCTTTTCTCAGGATGTTTTTATCACCAAGGAATTTGCAGAAATATTTTGTGGTGCATTAGTGCCAGAATAGTGGTCCTTTCTGAGGAAAGGCAGTTTGGTCATATGAGCTGATTTAACTGGACAGGTGAGCCAAACAAGGTGAGCAGGCTCTTGGTGAGACAGGTCTTGCAGAAGACCTGAATGCAACAGCTTACAGAAAAAGGAGGACAGAAATCCCACTTCGCAACTGGCTACTCACTCAGCTTGGGAATGTCTGGAGATCAGCTGAGGGCTAAGAACAATCTTTATTTTAACTGCACTCGTTCACTCCACAATCAAAAAAAAGTAGGATCAGAGAAAAAACCAAAATAGGTCTATTTTTTTTTCCATCACTGCTTATTCCTTTCCTGAAATAATAATCCTCGGAGCCATCACATCTGGTTGCTATGGAAGTGACTGAAAGTACAGAGAGGATTATGGTTTCAGGTAAGGAAACAGCAATGGGCACAGATGAGCTCCTAAAATCCAGTTTGGCTCTGAGGAGCAACACTGCAGAGAGGCATTAGAGGACTCTCCCTGTTTTATTTGCGTTATTGACGTGTTGGCTCCAGCTCCACAACAGCAAAGTGGCAGGTCAGAGCTAAAGAAGTCATATGTAATTAAATGGGGAGGGGGCTAGAAGGGCTAGGAGGGCTCTGTGGGCGTGCCCCCAGCAATGCAAAAGCATTCTGTAAATCTCAGCTCCTTTCTCTTGCACTCAGAACACACTGAAACAGGACCAGTCAGAAACTCCTTCAATCTGGGAGACAAAGCTGGATCCGGGTTATTCTGCAGAATTCCCACAGTGACACAATGACAAATATCAAGTGACCTGACCTTTTGCTGCTGAAAGAAGGGTGCAAAAAAGCATGAGGTAAATCAAAAGGAGGTGGCTTTTGTGGTGGTTTAACCTCGGCTGGACATTTTATTCCTCTAAGGGATGTACCTACACAAAGATCCCCAAGGGCTGTTTGTGTGAGGGCGGAGGGATGCCTTTATTGAGCCCAGAAGTGTAGCAGCAGCCCTGGGGCCCAGGGATGTGGCAGCCGAGCTGCTGGGGACAGAGGTGGCAGGGAAGAAAGGCAAACACAGCCAGCTGGCTAAATGCAGAGCTCCATTTCTTTCCTTTTAGCACACCCCTGTGCAGCCCCGCCAAGGTACTGCTGTGAGTTAGGGCAGTTGGAGGGAGACAAGGCAGGCTCAACAAGCATTTGTGCACAGCTCTGCTCAGCAAATACCTCCTTTCACCATGGCTTTTTGCTCACACCAATGCTGGATGAAGAAGGGTACTTTGCACAAAGAGGGGCACGGGCATCAAGGCCAAAGTGGCAGGAGCCCTGTCTGCACCCTTGTCATGTGTGGGTAAGCACAGGTGTGAGGGGTAAAGCCCCAGAGACAATGTCAAAGGTGTTTTATGAGAACTCAGGTTGTCCTTTGTCCTCCCCACAGCTTTGGCTGGGGTCTGTACACTATACTTGTATCTAGGTGGGGAATACAGCATGGTTTGGCTAGAGAGGGTCTGAAAATATATTTAAAAAAAAAAAAAAAGAGCCTCTCTGCTGGCACAGCTCAGGGAAACTGTGCTAGAAATAACTGTGCTTATGCATAGCTGTCAAAAACAGGCTGTCGCCGGTGCCGCTTGAACGGGAGCACAGCCAGGACCTTGCTGCCCAACACAAGGACCATGTCGGAGGTTTGCCTTTGTCTCCAGGCCGAGGATATGTTGATCAAAAACCAGGGAGGTGTTTTCGTTCTGTGTGGAGGAATTTCCCCACTCAGCGTGCCAGAAGGATCACTTCCCCCTCCCCCCACCTCCCAACTTGGCTCCAGCCTCAACCATGTGCAAGGCCGAGGTGGGAGAAGTCCACCAAGGCCACGCTGCCTCGAACCACAGCAGAAGAGGTAACCCCAGATGAGTCCTGCGAGGGACATTTGGCAGCAAACTCCTAAGTGGATTTTTCCACTTAGACAAACTGCTCTTAATTAGACTGGACAATTTTTAGGAACTCTTGGAGGTTGGCCGGCGGTTTTCTTTGGCCAGGCACAGTAGGGCTATCTAGTGAAAGACCTGGTCAGAAAAAGCAGCTACAGGGTCTTAACGTGACATATTGAAAGGGGAAAAATCCACAAAGAAGCCTTGCAGATAGTATACTGAGTCATGACATGGTTAATTGCACAAGCCAAATAAAATAGTTAATTAACACTGCAGTTGTGAAATACATAATAAGAAAAATAGGAATGTATGACATGGATGTAATTGCAGGAAAGTGAAGGCTGCTAGATGATAGCTGTTTGCACATACAGTTTCAGGATAAAAAGGGGATCTTTTTCATCTTCTGGGCCTTATAAAAAAACCCTGCTGCCTCCCCAGATAAAGATGGCTGCACTCAAGTCCCAGGGTACTGGCTGTTCCCTATTTCCCAGCCCTGACACACAGTCGTGACAAGGAATTATATATTGCATTCATCACGCCTGCTTTCCAGGCATGATCCCCAAATAATTAATCCTTTTAGCTTGTAGGAGCTGCCATCTGGCCAGTTTCCAATCAACCTGGCTGGTTTTACGATGGAGTTGCCGGTTGCCCGCGCTCATGCGGGCATGTACAGCAGCTGCTTGACTCAGGTGCCTGGGATTTCTTTGTATTTTAAAAATGGTGAGCTTCAGATATGCCACGTGCTGTCCAAACACAAAGAACATACCAGCTTTTGCCTCCAAGATTTTGCTGTCTGGAGGGAAAAGGAGTGGGAGCTGTAGATAATATGTAGAGCAAGACTCAAGTGAACTTACTTGTTTTGTGTTGTTTTGTGTTGAAAAACTTATTCTGAACAAAAGGCCCAGAATAAAATCCAGCCATGGGGACATCTGGAACTTCCTGAAGGTGATCTCTGGGGTTGTGTTTCAGACCCCACATGGGAGAGGATCCGCTCAGGGCTCTGCAGTAACCTGTGAGGAAGCTAGCATGCCCATAAAGACAGAATGTCTGTATGTTTTTGAAAATAATCTGGTTTATGCAAAGTACTGGGGAGAAACCTTCATTGCTTCCCTAAGGTACATACCTTCTCTCTTTGCTATACCACTGGACCTAGGTCAGGACGAGGGTGGACTTGACCTCGGATATCAAGCTGCTCCAAGCTGTGGTCAGTGTGGAGCCAGACCTGCTTGACTTGTTTGGAGAACACCTGCCAGATCAGATCTAGCAGGTGGAAGAACTCTTCCTCGGTGATCTTTCCAGGCTTGAGCTATCAAACTGCTTGGATCTGAGGGAATTTGGGTAGTTGTGCGTGTGAATAGCTGTCCAATGATGGCATCTATTGTGCTTTAGCAATAGGATGCTGAGGAAATGTAAAAGACAAGGAGCTATGGAGATGTGTTTCCAAAAATCTAAGAATTGGATTCAAACCAGTAAAAAGGCAGCTAAATGCTTTATGAATATGCTCCCATGGGAGTGTCTCCAACCGGAGAAGTGTCCTGAAAACATGCTGTGCCTCTCCATGGTGCAGTTCTTTTCTGAAAAGGGACTTTTGATATGAAAATTATGGCTCTATAGAGGCCATTTGGGTGACATGTGACAATAGAGGCACATAAACATAGCTGCTTTTTTAGCTTGGCCTAGAATAAGATCCTTTCTTCCTTAGGCCACCTGGCCTGTGTTAAGAACCAAGGTACTGTTGGTTACCAGTAAGTTTCCTGGTGGCACCTGAAGAATCAATTATCAACAGGAGCTTGGGCAGGGCTGCTGGGGTGGGTTTTAGTAGGTAGGTTCTGTTGTGGTGCAGGTTGGAGGAGAGACCTCAGTCTGCTGTCTCTGTGGGACTTCTGCATAGGAAGCAAAATTAGTCATCCAATGCTTTGTACTCTGTTCAATTTTTATGATTACAGTCACATGCTAGTATTAATTCCCATAGAGAGAAAACCAGCAGGCACCTTTACAGATTTGAATGACTGGGACAGAGGAGTGTTACCAGAATTCAGATTAGTAGCTGCTCCTGTCTGAAGTTTGTTTATAATATGAAGTTTTGGATTAGGTGGAAAAAGTTTCTGGGTACAGTGAGATGGATTTTATTTTTTATCCTTGAAGCTCTTGTATTGCCATTAAAACCCCAGAAATTGTCAATGTTTCAAACTTTTTGCTGCCCGGCAGTCTCTTCTCTGTGTCAATCTGTATCAAAGCTGCTCAACCTAAACTGCCTCAGAAGCCAACTTGTGCTGCTCCTGGGCTTCATTTGAAAAGAAACAATGAAAAAACCTGCCTGCCTCCATGCACGCACAGCATCTGTGCATGCTGGCATGTGGAATTCCTACTGGATAAATACCAAGCTACACCGCAGCACTGTGCTGGTACCAGGTGAATTATTATGTAGCCGAGTAACAACATCTCTCAGTTCACAAACTCTGTCAGAGCTGGGTGGATGCTAGATATTCTTGGTATGTGTTGGCTGCAACAGTCCTCTCTGAAACAGATCCTTTATTTTTAAGGTTATAGAGTAATAGGAACTAAAAACTAATGGCAAGCATGCTAATGCCAGAAAAACAACGTATCCTTCCAAACAAAGAAGGGCAGGAGTCAGATCAGCACCGCCACGAACTCTTTTTCTCCTTACAACTTATGGGTTCATGCTAAGTCAGTCCAGGTGCGCTCCTGAAGGAGCAGGGATTGTTCTGGAAAGCAGCCTTGGGAGCTGGGGCTGCAGATAGCTTCTTGGAGGTGGAGCCACTGCCTGGTCCCTGGAGGTGGCCAGGCTGCGTACCAGCTCTCCCATCCAGCTACCCGCCTTGCTCATCCTGCAGCTTGCTGCCTGAATCATCTGCTCCTCTGCTGTGGAAAACTTTAGCTAGTTACTAAAGTGAGCCTCAAGGGTTAATGCTTCCTTGTTTTCATGATTCCTCTCCCAAATGTGGGTGTATTACCTCATTCTCCCCCTTCGCTCCCTCCGTTTTTTCCCCAAGCAGAGCTTTGCTGGCATTTTGGTTCCTCCCGCCAGAATCCTCACAGCCTGTTTGTTCACCTAAACGTAGGAGCTGTGTGAGCAGGAGAAATCCTTTGGCAAGGTAACAAAAGAACACAGGATTAGAGATACAGAGAAATGAAGGTAAATGATATTTACATAAAGGGCCTCAGAAAAATCTGCTTGTTCACCAGCCCAGTGAACTCGCTGCCCAGGGCTCCTTAATTTGTTATTTTTAGATTTGTTGGAAGCTAATTTATTTTCTTAAGGCTTTAGCAAACACCTTCAAACTTCTGAATGGCTTATCAGCCCGCTTTGGTGTGACAGATTTCCTCAAAATGACTGATCCTTCTGGTAGAAAGCAGCACCATGACGTGCAAAGCGAGTGCGGCAAGAGATGCAGGTGAACACACAGCTCTCCCAGCAGAAGGCTTCTGAACAGCCAGACGAGTTGACTAAGGCTGTGATCACTTTTTTTTTCTTGGTGGTGGGGGGAGAAATGTATCTCAGTATCTAATGAGATCTCCCTCTCTGCCTGAAGGTAAATGGGTCACTGTTGGATGAGGAATTCTTCTCCCACCGGTCTGACAATTGGGTAACCGCTGCGTGCCGGTCTCCTCACATTCCCAGGCCCGCTCTTCCTGTTGAAAAATATATGTTAGGGGGAGGAGGGTAGGTTTTCAAACCCTCTCCTTCTCCTTTTTTGGGCAAACTCACAACCTCTCATGGTAATCTAGAGCATCATCTCCCTTCTTGCCCAAGGAGCCCCATGGAAAGGCAAGCTCATGTGTGGCACAGCGAAGGGGAGCCGGAACCTCTTAGCGGCAGATGAGCTGCTTTACATTTTTCATTAAGTAATGAAGAAGTATAAACAGATTAGCATTGCTGTCAGAGGCTTTTGCGTGTTTTAGTCGAGGCTGGATTCTCCCCATAAGGGCAAGCACAGGCGAAATCCCCACGCAGCGGCAGGAACAGACAGCCGTCGCCAGATCTGTCTGAGGGTGTGCCGAGCAATGAGGCAATGGGAGCAGCAGGAAGAAGCACTAAGGAAACGCTGAGGCTAGCGTGCACATGTGGGATTAACCGGCCGGTAGCTTGAACGCATGTGTCTCATGGCTACAGCCGTAGCGTGGGGTAGTTGCAACAGTTAGCTGCGCGAGGGCCGAGTGATTAATGGAGAGCGGCCTGTGTGACAGCTTGGGAATATTTATATAACTGGCAATTTCTTAAGAATAACTCTCATTACCTTTGAATACTAAGCTGGCCTCCTCCAAGCCTAATTGAATGGACATTGGAGATGTTTAATTTAGTGTTTTCCCCATGTAACCACAGGATATTTTCACCCTCTCGTTCTCCGGGGTGGGGCGGGGGGGACGGACGACAAACTGAATCAGCATCTTCCACTCTTCCAAAGTGGTTTCTCTAGTTTATATAGTGTCTGGAGGCCAGGAGGAGTTTTCCTGGTAAAAAATGAGAGAGCTGTTGCTACAACAAACAACTTGTTCACTTTGCTTGCTTATTTAGGGCCTTGGATACACTTTAAATATGAAAGTATGCGGCACTGATGATGCAAGAGGTCACTAATAATGCTCATACCCATTAATTACAAATGTATAAATAACATGCAAGTAATACATCCTTGATCTGGTAGCTGAACTGCAATAAACAAAAAAAAACCCACAACCAAACCCCAAGAACAAATCCCTGGTGTGAAATATTTTCGGGATCTGGTGTTATTTTCCTCCAACGTGCCCCTCTACACACACTACTTTGTTCTGAGTCAGCGAAAGTCAAGCTCAGACCAAAGACTGTGCGTCATCTTCAGGGCAATTTTTTCCCCATGCCTTTTCATTTTACATATATACAGTTTGAGACAAAAGTTCTATTTTAAAAATAATATATTTTTCAATGCCTTTCCTGAAAACTCCCTCCCCAATAAAATTTTTTTTAGGTCTGTTCTGTCAAACATATTCAGACAGTGAGTATTCAAAGATGTAAATAATACTTCTCTCTCTCATCTCCACTTTTGTTATTTATCATGTTCAAAAAATATTTTGCTCAGCTCTGATCACCAGTTGCCCAAGCCTTCGTCAGCAGCTGGCCCCACAGCTGTGGTAGTCCGCTCCCAGTGCTGCACTGGCTGTGGAGAGAGTGTGGTGTCCCTTGTTGGGAGACAAAACAGGAGGGCTGGCCTCACCTTACCTATGGCAAATAATTCCATCCAAGCCCTGACTTGATTATTGTGATGTGACACTATGTGGAACTCGTATCTGATCCATAGCAAAGAAAAAAGAAGTTGTGGGGTTTTTTCCTATGAAGAAAAAAAAGTGAGGGGTTTAAATCCAACTGGAAGAAGTGTGGAGCTTTCACCAGTTATAATTATTGCTGCCCTTTTCTTGTGGGTTTTTTTTTTCTTCTTCTCCCCTGCTGTCTGGAGGCAATAGCAACCAGATCAATGCTCTGCCAGCTCCAAAGCCCACTGCTGCTCTGAACCTCTGTCCTTGGAAGCAGGAGTCCCAAAGGAAGGTGTTGACCCTGTTGCGGGCTGGGCAGAGAGTCCCAGGCTGAGAGACTGAGCAGTGGGCTTGGCCTCGCCAGGCACTGGGGAGAAATGGGCTGACTCCTGTGACTTGAATTAAGAGGTCCCACAGAGAGACAGGGAGGCTTCCGAGGCTGGGGAACCAGGCTGCTGCAGAAGGCTAGCACTTTAACATCGGAAGTACGTGGGCACTGGGCTGCCTCCGCCTTGCAGATGAATTTCCCCTTCCACGCAAGAGCAAGAATGTGAAGAGGAGTTTGAGAAAAACAAATGGGTGGTGGAGAGGAGAGGGGGTGGAAGCCGATATCTGTGTTAGACTTGCAAGAGCAAGGTGAGACATGGTAAGAAGTGGGTGCTTCGTAAATTCCCTGCACATACATTTGGGGTGGGTTAGTATCTTGACTCAGCACAAAGGAAAGACAGATTTCCTTCCCAAGTGCAGTTTATGAGCTCAGACCAAGCTTTTGATTCACACTTTGAGTGGGTTAGTTTCACAAGTCTTCTAGTGAATCTTTGAAATTGGATAAGAGCAAAACCACAGTAAAAAAAGGCTGCTTGCTTTTCTGAGCATGTAGCCACGGCCGTTTCATTATGATCTAACGTTTCATTGACCAAACCTTGGCCTGAAAAATAGCAGAGAGAGGTGGTAAAACTCGATCCCTGGAAGACTGGTATGTTGAAAAATGGAAAGCTGGAACTGCGAAGTAAAAAATGTGTGGTTTTATAACTAAAGTGTTCCTTTTTTCCTTTAAATTTATGACTGCTCTGAACCTGAGACTGCCAGGCATCTTCAAGAGGCAAGACTAACCAGTAGCAAGCATGATGCCTGCGTGCCCCAGGAATGGAAACGTGATACTGAATCCCAAATCCCTGGCTGATGTGATCCGGGCTCATAAATTCTGGCCTCTTCATAGATGGGAGCCAGCTGCCAGTGAGAGGCTGGCCACCTCCCTAGCAATCCCTGCAGATGCTGAGAACAGTGTGGATGCCCTGCACAGAGCACTCGGGTGTAGCCTGTCTGCACAAATGACTGTCCAAACTTCAGTGCAACTCAAAAGTCTTTCTGCCGTTGTTAGCAGTGACCTGTTTCCGCAGCGGGCACTGGCACCAGCTACTGCAGTACCAAAAGCTGAAATGCAGCCTGGAAAATTTCCCTGCTGCAGCTGTAGCTTTCTTAATAACAGCAAAATGACAATTTCTGCAAAGGAATCCTGGTTCTGTGGGCAAATGAGGATAGGGAGCTGGAAAGCGTCTGTTTTGTGATGTGATCATACTCCTAACCGCCCCTGTCTCTGGAACACCAGTAGCTGCCTTCATGTGCGAGGCACACGTCTGATTAGATAAGCTGAGAGAATGACCTTCCTGAGATCTGGCGTCACTGCCAAGCCTGTTACTACTGCTGCTTTGGTTGGTCCTTTAAAAACTGCCTGTTATTTAAACTTGTGCGATTCCCTCACCTGTCCAAGACCGACCTGCAGCTTTGTTACCCAGCTGCAGAGGTGAGAAGGGGAGAACCGCAGCATTAAAACAAAAGCTAAATGACTTTCCAGCCCTTGTGACCGTGACAGGGCAGCTTAGCAACTTGATAGCATGTACCTCGGGAGCTCAGGAACTGGGAGACAAGGAGACGATCTGGTGTTTGCCATCTTCTAGCATCTCCCAGGTTTTAAACAAACAAGGAGCCTTGCTGTATTGTTCAGCTGTTTGAATCTCTGTGCAGAGCTTTAAAAAGCAGCTAACCAGCCAACAAACGGCATGCATATCTGAATAAATCATAAAATAAATCAAGAGCGAGGCTCTAATGCCCATGTTGAGGCAAAATAGCCTTAAAAAAAGAAAATCTGCAAGGCTGAAGTAATGCATACAGGAATTCTGTTGTTGTTTTTTTGTTCCTACGCACATGCCATTGGTGTGAGGTAGTGTTTGTTCACTCACGGTGGCTGGGAGCGTCACTGTCTGGCACCGTACAGGTAATATATTCAGGGCAGCTTACAGGTGGTGGCACAAGGCTGCCCTTGTTGGGTTTGTTGGGTTGGTTGTTGTTTTTTTTCCTTTGATTAAACATGATCATCTTGCAACAAGGTCGTAGTATGGGTGGGAGGACAGGAGGGAGAGGCAGTGAAATTAAAGGGGAAAAGAATGTGCAGTAAGAGGTGAAAATTAAAAAGTCCTGGTAACTGCCCGTAGAACAGTGCTTGTCAGAGGAGGCGATTCAGTGCCTGGCAAGCCCAGCAGCCCACCTCGCTGCTCCTCCAGCCCATGGTGCCCCCACAGCACATGGCTGAGGCACGTGGAGGCTGCAGAGACTCATGGCCTGGGTCCGTTTGCCACGTGTGAGCCGTTTCCTGGCTAGCTGCCCGTCCTTCATGGCTACCCCCCTGAAAGCTGGGTGCTTTCAAGACCTTGGAGAATGAAGGCTTTCAGGGCCGTGCGGGGAAGAGCTAGAAATGTAGGTACACAGTGTTGCCATGGGCTGGGCTCCATTTGTGTTTCTCAGTTGCTGTTTGCATTCAAAATTGGGTTATGGAGTGAACCTCACTCCAGGGGAAGTGGGGAGGGGCGCAGAGCTGGGGTCAATGACCATGCTCTTGCCCCCACTCCATTTACAGCCCCCTCATTTGGCTCCCTATGACAGAGGAGTCCCTATCCTTAGTGTAGGAAACTTGTAAAATGGTATGCAGGGCTTTAAACAGGTTAGTTAAAACCCCTGCATGGGTTTTGCTGTTGTGACTTTGTTTATTTAAAGAGTACAGACCATGAAAGAAACATAGGAGGCCATTGTAGAAATGCTACCTAACTGACAGGGAAATAATTTTTTAGTCAGGCTGGTGTTTACTATACTTTAATTAGCATAGCCAAATGTAACTCAAGTACCAGAGGCACCTGGGGCAAAGAGGTAAACTAACCTCAGCCCATGTAGTAAGGATTCAGCTCCTTTGCTGCTGATGCTGAAGCCCTTGGGAGCTATCTCAAGCCAATCTCCTTGAAGGCTGTTGTGGGTTTTTTTCATTGGGTTTTGTTGTTATTTTTCAGGCTGACCACTAACGATATGTGGAGAGGAAGCTTTCCTGATAATGTTGAGGTGAAATAAACAAGTGGTTTGATAAACAAAAATTAAAAAAAACCCAAAAAAACCTTCCAGGGCTACTTTGTAAATCACAAGAAGTATGACCCCTTGGTCATGTCTCAGCATATTCTTAATTTTTCTGCCATGATTTTTGTTTCCTTTTTGTTGCTAGGCCTCAAGGAGACACCTGTAAAGGTTAGCTGTGATTTGTGCACAAATGTGTAGGAAGTTGCTGGCTGTGGGGAACACTAATAGTCACTAAACAGCCCTTCCCTCCTGGCATCTCTCCTCAACAAACCCATGGTCTAGCAGATGAAAGCACCTCAGCCCAGGCACCAGAAATGTTTTGACCTTCCAGAAATAAAGGGAAAAAAGAGCCAGTCTTCAGTCTCCAGGTGATCCTATGAGGTAGAATATGCTCCATGCTACAGAAAAAGGAAGGACTAGAGTCTTGCCTTCTGCCTGGTCTGACTGAAGGGCAATGGGGGATTTCCTTTCCTTATTCTACATCTATTAACCGATTTAACCTTGTGTGGAGAAGCATGAAGAGATGCAGGACTTCTTGCCCCATATCCCATCTTGAGTTGTATCCCCCAGCATGAAGAGGTGGGTCATGGAAGGAGCCTAGGAAGAGAGGTGTTTTCCAGGCTGTTGCAGCTGGTCATTGAAAACATGTGATGATTTAAACTGCGAACATAAGGTACGCACAAATATGATCAGTGAATTGTAATTAAGTATCTTTGGATTGAAAGCTGGGAGTAGGCTAAGAAATTTGTATCTAAGAGGATTTTATAAAGCACAGATCATTTGTGTAAGACATTCTGGAGATCTAGGGTCTCAACTTTTTATGAGATTTGCAATACATGCTGGTTTTAGCTACTGAAAGGAGATACGCCTGCTATGCTATAGTCAGTATTTCTGCTTTCTCTTTGTTCAAAACTGGTAAAGGTATGTGGAGGGGGGAAAAAAAAGATTAAAGGTGAAACAACTCTGAACAGGATGAGAGATCATTTAAGTTTTGGGTGTAGTTTCAGGTTGTTCTTTATTTTATCTGAACCGGTCGTCCCACCCCTAATTACAACAGTATTAAGACATTCCTGGGTGTGGTAACTTGAAATTCTTAAGTGGGCAAAAATTTTCAGCTATGTAATATACTTAATGTGTGTATCAGCAGACCACTTTAAATGGTCCAGCAAGGTCCTGCTGGCTTCTTCACCAGCTTCTGACCCAGTGTTTGCTGTAGCTTTAGTACAGAAAGGGTCACATCATTCTTTTTTACTGAATTTGGGTCGTAGCATCACGAAGGGCCGTGTTCTCCCAGCCACAACTCAGATACTCAGATAAAGCTCTCTGGCTCTAACACAGTCCTACAGAAGGAGCCAAGTGTTTATAGCAGCTCCCACTACACTTTCAACAAGACTTTGAGGGGTTTGGGGGTGTTTTTCTCTTCAGAGTTTTTCAGCTTGCAGTGTGGGTAATCTTTTCCATCTTCTTTCTTTGTGGGTTTTTCTCAAGCCAGGTAAAAATTTCAGTTCACAGAGCAGATGGTGCAGTGAGTCTTGGCTTTGACTCACCAGTGGCTTTTATCTTGTTTCTTAGGATCTGTTGTAAATCACAACACATGCAAGACAGCAATTATAGTACAGTTGTGCACGAAGCCTACTCTGGATAATTTGATAGCTTGTTAGCAACCAGCAGGCTAATTTGGCTTTGAAACGCAGAGTTTCTGCCTTCTCTGAATCCGTGAAGACTAGTAAAAGTTGGAAAGCTTTACCAACAAACCCAGATAATACTCTGCTGCTTTTCAAGTATACGTTGTTACCAGCTACATGGATATTTACAAACTTGGGATAAAAACACATGCAGCAGCATTGGATTGAAAGCCAAGAACAACTGATGCATCATCCAGCCACACAGGCTCCCATGCTGGGTTTCATTGGATGTGCACTGAAGCCTCAAATCTTAAGGTTCTCAGTATGCTCTGCCAAGCATCTCCAGCTTTGATGCACACCTATGATTTGCTTGACCTATCTGACCCCAGCATGCTGCCTACAGGACTTGGTAAGAGCTGACTGGCTGGAAGGATGATGAAATGCAGTGCCAAGAACAGCTATGTCCTCCTGCAGCACAACCTCAGAGCACAAAGCTGTTCCACAGTTCCCTTTCTCAAGTTAGTTACCCGATCTTCTCATGAAAGCTCCTTAAAATTGGCTGGGTCTGGTCTTGTTCTTCATTCTTCTGAGCTGAGTTATCTGCAAATGGTCTGATGCTGGAAACAAGGTGTGAGAATTGCCTTTCCTTTCAGCCTTGGCTATTAAGAAATGTGGGCATGTCAGAGCTTTCATTTACATCTCTGAGGAGCCAACTTTGCAGCAGCTGGGAGTACTGCAGTGCTGCGGGGGAAGTCTCTGGGGGAACCCCTGGTTTGGGAGGGATGTACCTGTGTCAATGTGATGTGGTATTAGGGCAAAAATCTCCATGCCCAAAATCTCAAGCCCAACTGCAAGGCTCAGGTCTGAGGTGAGCTCATGTGGTTTGGGTAAAAACCCACAAAGCTCATCAGCTCCTGCCTGCTGAGAGGCTGGAGGCCAAGCTGGGTAGAGAGCAGCCTTCAACCAGGGATCCCTGTTTGCACAACATACTTCCCTCTTCAGAGGGGTAGGGATGAAATTCTAGCCTCGTGACGGAGATAGGCATGTGGTAGATGGGACAGGAGTGCTCATCTCTGATGAAGCGGAGGTTTTAAGTTGTCATGCAAAGTGAAACGTTGTCAGCAGGAGAAACTGAGCTCTGCTCTTCTTGCTCCCTTTGCTCCTGAGTGTCATCTCATATGTTCAGGACTGTCATCTAAAGGACACAAGGTGAGGGGGTCAGACTCCTTTGCATGGAGAAAGGGAAAATATCGTATCTCCTGCATCCCAGATGAATGGTCTGACCGCTGAACTGTTAGATAAGGGAACATGCCTGTTCTCCACGCATTCCAGAAAAAAATGTTCTTCACTTCCTTTGCTTGTTTTACCAGTGCCCTAAAAGAAAAATGTTTTATCTGGGACAAATGGAACATGAGTGTTTGGCATCCTACAATTCCTCTAGCTTACTGCGTGACGGGAAAATTGAAGACACAATGTGATCCGAGCCCTTTCCTCTAATTTTTTTGCTTGGTCATCAGACTGGGGAAGATGCTTCTTTACACATTCAAAAAGTAATTAGTAAGTCTTACCCTCTAAGAAGTAGTGAATAAATAATCCTGCATAAATACTGAAAATGATGAAAGAGTAAGGGAAACACTTAGCTTTTTTATACACTATTGTCCCACTCTTTTTTTTCTTGCAAACTGTGCTGGTCAAATTCTGTAAACTTACAAATTATTTTTCAAGGATGCCCTTTGAATACTTGGTATCACACACCAGCCTGGTACCATCAGCAGAGGTACTGTGCTCAAGGCTGCACTGTGTGTTACATAGGCCTATAAGAAAACAAATCTCACCAGTGGAGGGATGGGGGGACCGAGATTACCTAGAGATTATATGGTATGACATGATGCTTCCAAAATGCTTGATGCTGATTCTTTTATTCAAAAAAAGAATTTGCCATAGTTGCTCCTATTAAGCAGAAGGGCACAGCAACATCATACAGGAGACAGAAACATGGACAACTAATTGTGGTAACCTCTTTGCTGTTAAAATAAATAGGAAGGTTTGAGGTTTGCAGAGGTCACACTTCACAGGAATTTTCTGGCAAAAGGCTCATCATGGACAGCACACATTTGAAGACAGAGAGCTCTTTTTTGTTATGGCAACAAGAACAACAGCATCACAGAAACACAAGATACACTAGAAAGGTTATCTTTCTTTAAAAGTCATCCTTGTTGTTGATTGAGACTGGTACACAGTTTGTATGTGGGAAATCTTACTATTGTGTGCCCATAAATAGCCATGTCCTCCTGCTATGTACCTGCTGCCTTTGCAGCAAGTGAGCGCTGCACTGATCTCATTTAGAGACAGCATATCTCTGAGCAGGAAGTCAAAACAGCAGCCACTTGTCCACACAGGCATGCCTCCGTGCTGAATGTATTTGAAGCTGGAAAAATAATGAGGTTTCTCCTAGGCACAGCCAAGGAAACTTCAGGAACCAGAGGCTTTCAGTAGAGCTCAAACTGTACTTAGGTATCTAGAGAAGGGCTAGACTTTCAGGGTATTGTGCCCGTGGCCAAAAAGATAAACCCTACAAGCAGGTAAAATGCTTTGGAAAACCCAGTTTCTGTTTTTTAGTGCTGAGACAGGATGAGAGTTTCTGGAAATCCTGATACAACTAAGGCTTGGTTTCCCTTTGAACATCGTCTCTTAGTTTTTGTGAGGTTCTCTGCAGTGAGTTTGAAGGAAACCATACCGCCTCTGGGGCTTCCAGACTCTCATTTTCTGTAGTTTGCCTATATATGAGCATCTTGGTGTGCTCTCCAAATGACCACAAGTTTTGATACAACAGCTACCTGTTTCATTTCACTAGAAAACCCAAAGAAAGGAAATTGTACTGCAGTGCAGGTGGGAAATCACCAAGGTTGAATGACACGATGCCTGCCTGGCCAGGGAGAAGTCTGTTCAATAGAGGAATTCAGCTAAGGTGTACAAGTAACATTATCAAATAAGTCAAGACCAGGATTATAGCAGTGGGGGGAAATGTCCTGGGAAATACAGGTTCTGGGAAATGCTGAGTCCAGACACCTGAAGGGGTCTCCATGGACCCAACCGATCTCCCTTATGAGGAAAGGCTGAGTGAACTGGGGCTGTTGAACCTTGAGAAAGGACGACTGAGTGGGGGTCTGATCAATGTTTATAAAGATCTCAAGTGTGGGAAACAGAGGGAAATGGCCAGCCTTTTTTCCATGGTCTGTGGGGACAGCACAAGGGACAATGGCTTCAAGTTGGAGCACAGGAAGTTCTGCACCAATATATGGAAGAACTTTTTCACAGTGAGGGTGACAAAGTCCTAGGACAGGCTGCCCAGGGGGGTTGTGGAGTCTCCTTCTCTGAGATATTCAAGACCTGGCTGGATGCCTACCTGTGCAATCTGTCCTAAGGAACCTGCTTTGGCAGGGGGGTTGGATTCGATGATCTCTGGAGGTCTCTTCCAACCCCTATGATTCTGTGATTCTGTGATACCCGGCCTGTCGTAAAGCCAGGTCTGACCTTCTCAGCAAGATCTTCCTTCTTTCTGTCCTCTGACATGCACCTAAAGGGTGCTTCCCAAGGCCTCGGGAGAGGGGTCATCAGCTGGAGCCCAGCCCCATATCCACATCACCTGCCCTCTTAGGAGCCAACATCAATAACACAAGGGAAACGTCACAGCGGTTGCTGTCTAAAGCACACCATCGCATTTCCTCTCAATCAGCGCAGAGGTTTCAGCTGCTGTGCCCTTCTTCCTGCTGCCTTGGTGCTGGCCTGCATTTCGATCCAGGGGAAAGAAGTCCTTATGGATGAGGGCAGGGGGAGGGAGAGCCCAGATGGTCTCATTGAAAAGCACTAAGAAATGAAAGGTTCCCTCCTCCTCTTTCTTATGGGCTGTTTTCTGCAGCTGGCTCCCCTTCATGCTGCCTTTGTCCTGCCCTCCCCCCTGAGAGGATGCAGTGAAAGGAGTTCCCCGAAGCGCCGGGGTTTCGCTGCGCTCGTGAATCACACTGCTTTCTCTCGGTGACGTACTGGTACATGTCAGAAAGCTCAGCCAGCCATTGCTTTCTGCCTCAAAGGTTATTCGGCAGCATGGAGGGATTCCCTTAAATGACTGCTGTGAGCCATAGCAAATTCTGAAGCATGAAGGTTTTTTTCCATTCCTTTCTGAAGGAGGAGCTTTGTGTTACTGTCGCCATCCAGTCTCTGTCATTTCCCAGCTGAACCTTCCTGGTCTGCCAAAGGAAGGAGACATAGGTCTGTCAATTACATCACCAGATTTTTCCAAGGAAAGGCTGGATGCAGCAAAAGGTGACCCTGAAGACCGTTGTCTCTGTGTGATCTCTTTTTAATCAAACAAACGTGACTCGGTCTCCTACAAAAGGTCACTGCCAGGAATCTGGGGACACTGTGGATGGGCTGTATCTCATCCAGCTGCAAGCTCTGTGATCCCTTCATCTTCAGTGAGGAGAAGCAGGAGTTCCCATGGTATGAGGTTTCTGATCTCTTTAAGAGGTCTGTATGAGGATGAGACAAACTGTGTCCCAGAAGTGCCCACTTCTCCCCATTTTCCATGAGCAGCTAACTTAGGTGTAAAGTAAAAAAAAACTTTAGATGTTTGCTTCCTGTTTCTTTCCAAACATGGATGCTTTCAATGGAGATCTCCTGCTCCTCTTTTTCCCCTTTCCTTTTTCTAATGACTTCTCATTTACTGTTGTTTCAGAAAAGCTCTGGGTTGCCAGATGAATTTACTCTGAAACAGTTAGGGGACTAACTCTGTCTTCCTCACCTCTCTGGTGTGGCACAAAACCCCAAATCTGTGTGACTGGTTGCCATTAGGTTGCTTGGCGTTCTGTGAAGAAGTGTGTGATGGAGTTTTGATGCAACAGCATCAAAAAAACCCCAACACTTTTACCTCCTTGACATATTGAATACCTATTTATATTCTGTTACAGATCTGTTGGCACTGTACGAAAGTAAATCATGGATATCACTGTTTGCCAGTTGGTCTGCTCCTTCCTATCCCCATTTTTGTTTGAGAGCCTGGGGAGCTTTAGGACAGGGTTTCTGTCTTGTTTTTACCCATTATTATGGCCATGATTCAGTGAGGGGTTCTTACACTGGCCCTAACCAAAGGGTGCTATTCATGAACTAACCCTTAATCAAGGGCTACTGATGAGCCTGAGGCTGGGCACATGCTTGGGAACTCTGCTGAATCAGGACCACCATGCAATTCCTCTTTTCCCTACTGCTTATTCACGGCCTCTACTCCCCACAGGTGCTGGGAAAGGCACGTCCTTGCTCTCACTCAGAAGTTATATCACCCGCCCTTAGCAATGTTATTCTCTTTCCTGCTGAGCTTAGGCAATCCTGTAACATGCCTAAACAGTGCATCCACAACAAGGAATGGCATCACCTTGCTTTCAAAACAAACCTGTGGTGGGTGGAATTAGCTGTGCCGGATGATGCTCGCCTGATTGATAATGATCAGTGAAGAAACTTCTTCAGCTATTCAGTCATTCACCTCTGGTCACCCTCACTCTAGAGAGGATGGGAGCTAGTTGTACTCTCTGACTTCATACCACAAAGACAAAGGAAAACTGCTGATATTTTTTTAGTCAAATATCCATTTAAATGGGTAGGTGTTAAGTGAACTGAGGGAAAAGAAGGAGGGCATTTCCACACCACCTGTTGGCTGTACCTGAAGTGTCTGCTGGTTTTACCTTTGCATCTGCTCTTAATGCAAATCTATCTGCTCCTGCACACAACAAAACCCACAAAACATCTGTAGCCTGTGCTGTGCACCTACAGAGGTGGTATTTCCTTCCTGAGCTAAAAGGGTATCTGAGGAAAGGAAAGAGTGCTCACTTTGTGGTAAATAATTTGGCTGAGTTTTGTTGCCTTATCTCATATGTGTGTCCAGTTTTTCAGAAATGTGTGAGAATGATTTCAAAGACACAATGTCACGTCACTGCCTGGGTAGTATGTAACATCAAAAATTAACATACAGCTGGGTTATAGGCTGTGATTTTCCCTCCTCCTGTGGAAAACCCACTGAAATTTTGAACCTTCTTATGAACTGCACATAAAGAAGAGGCCAGAGTTATGAAGAAGAGAAGCTGGACAGGAAGATGGTGAGACCTATAAAGAGAGAAGACCGAGGCCTGGGACAAAGGAGGTGAGATTAGATGGGGGAACATGAGCCAGGGGGGAAAGGGTATGGAGATTAGGAAGCAGAGTTCATGGTGGAAGAAGGCGGTAAGGCTGGTCTGACTCAGAGAAAGGATGGAGGAGGAGATGTCTAAGCTAGGAGGTGGAGATGGGGTCACTGAGAGACAGATGAAGTTTTTCCCAAGGCTTGGAGAGAAAAGGCTGAGGAGAGGTCAAGTCTGTCGAGTGCAGAGAGACAGCTGTCCAGTGATTTACACCCGTGGTGTAGGATCTTCTATCACACATGGGTGGCAGGGCACCGTGGTTACAAAAAGGTTGGCTTATCTCCTGCTGGAGAGAACGCTAAAGAGAAGCTAGAGGGTCAAAAGAAGACCATAATCAGAGACTGAACTTAAATATCAGGATGCTGTGAACTCTGTGCTGGGAGTTAGGAACTGGGATGAGGTGCAGAAACTAGGAACTAGGCAGCAGGTCTGAGCTGGATGGAGGCAGAGCTTGAGCATGGGGCAGGAGGATGGTGCTTGGTAGTGCAGTGGAAGGCATCTGGTGGGATATTATATTGTGCCTGGTGAACTGAGCAGCCAGTCCTCGGCTGCCTGAGTTTGTCAGACCTTAGATGCTAGGGAGGCCGAGTGCAGCCAACTGACAGGCTGATAGCTCTGGCAGGGCAAACACTGGCTGGAATGATGAGGACTTCAGATGCTAAGTCACAGAAGAGGATAGCCAGGGAGCTAAGACAAAAAAGCTGCAACTGAAACAAAGATGCTTGCTGACTCTTATTCCCAACTCCTTCATGTCAAACCTGCAGAGAGCATACAGAAAAAAACATGTACTGCTTCAAGAAGATACCACTCTAGAACACAGCCAACACAGCCTCCTGAAAAGTGCTGGCTAATTTCGTGTTTCTGGTTATGTATAAATTGGTACCAGGGATGCATAATATGCATATAAGTGCATCTTGCAGCTTATCTTACAGTTTATCTTGAAGTACATCTTAGTGCATTATTTCCCCTGAAGAAACCAGTCCCTATATCAAACATCTTTTATCTAAGATGATGTTTCAGTGACTGAACTATGTTGCATCCCATTCTGAAAAGCCCTTGTTATGATGGTAAAAGAGTGGCTGGAACTGAGCAGCAATCAGCTGTTCCTTCAGTTTGGCAACAAGTGGAAGCACTGGGATTTGACTTGCAAACATGCTGTGGGTTTTTTGATTTAGCTGACCTCAGTGGCTTCTGTCCTTAAAGATACTAAGCACTATATAATGCTGAGTGCTGGGAAGGCGCAGACTCTGAGAGTTTCACAGTCCCGGTTTCAGTACCAAGACTGGTATATTTGTTAATTTTTCTCTCCTGCTTCAGTTTCCCAACTTTAAATGGATTTTGTGAAGCTGGAGGAACCCACCTTGCAAATTTCCCGACACATTATGGATGAGGAGTTTAGAAAAAGCAGTGAAATAGTAATTTACCGAGAAGGGCTGGAGCAGTGTGCAGCACACAATGCCCGCAGCTGTATTTCAGTGGGTACAGAACAGACCAGAGTCTGAACGGCAGCGTGCCCTGAGTGAGGTAAGACTTTGTGGAGCAGGCAATTAGAGATTATTTCCCAACACAGACACACAAGGACGATGAAGTAAGGCTGCACAGGTGGCCTTAATCACAGCATTTCCTAACTCTGGACTCCGCACCTCCATTAGCGTTGTTTTTAAGGGGTGTATCGTGCTGTAAGGAACTGATTCTGAGGAATGTACGTCAGCTGCATGAGCAGGATTTCTCTGGTATGAGGGCAGACTTTGCACAGAGGACCACCCTCCAGACATGCCTCATGCGGGCAAGCCTGTGGGCCAGCCTGCAGGCACCATGTCAGGAGCTGATGTTTCCACAGGAAGGCTTCGCATCAGGGACTCTTCAGGATGTAGGCTAAGGAGAGGGAGAGGATTTGTTATTAAAGAAGATGGAGCCCTCTTCCCATTGCATGATCATCTGTCAGAGCTCTGATGGCACTAACAATCCTTAATGGCTCTGACCAGTCTCACCCGAGGCCTCCCCCATACCCTAGCAGTGGGACCAGGAGCCCCATTTCAGCTCAGCCTGCGGTTTCCAGTCCCCATCCAACCTATGATTCAGATGTGGCTGTCTCCAGGCCTGTCTCTCAGATGGCCCTGAGGTCTCTACTGTAGGTGACATGCCTCCAGCTCTGTCCCTGGCCTTATCTCCCTCAGCTCATGACTGGAACCCCTGGATGAATCCTTGCTCTGGCTCATCCCCTCACTATGTTGAGGGCTGTCTATAAGCCTCTGTAGCTCCCCCAGGTCTGTGGTCCTTTGTAGTTCCCCAGGTCTATCCCCCATGTCTGGATCCTGTAGGATGCTGACTGTCATGGAGGGCATGGCCAGTGCTGGGGAGCAGCAAGCTCCTTCTGCATCACGACATCCTTCATCAAAATGGGAGGTCACACAAAACTCCTCCGAGTTTTATTACAGGCTCTTTGTAACTCTGTGCTCAAGGAGAACTTTGCCTGTCCTGGTACCCTCTGAGTGAACTTCTTCATGCAGGTTGGGATAGCTGGGACACCCTCATCCTTCTCAGAAGAACAAGACAGAGGAGCCCTTCTCTGCTTCACTAGCTGGATGATGCTATGCTTTTGCTATGATCCACCCCCCTGGTTTGCCATCCTGCCTGGAGGCTTTGCTGCTAGGAGGGAAAAGGCTTTGCAAAAAGTTCTCTATCAGAGTTTAAGAAAGCTGTTTAACCACACTGAGAAGGTGTACCGGGCAGGCCATGCACAATGCCGGCCTGTTTACGTTTTCCTGCTCACTGGGCATAACACTGTGGGTCAATATGTAACTTGGGGTAATGGTTTCAGATCGACCCTGAGAGCAGCAAAGAAACATCCCACAGAAAACCCTGTGTGTGGGAGAAGGGTGGTTCTGGAAGGGAAGGGAGAGGTTTGGGCTGAAAACCCAACCTGTTCAGTTACAGCCGTTTTGATCTTGCTGGGTCAAAAAAGATTCAGTTTCTTAGAGGTTGAGAAATACAGACTAACTAGTTTTTCCTTTCTGTAAGTCTCTTCCCCATTTCTAGATTCATCTGCAGGAGCAGAGACAGCATAAGAAGCTTTCTTGGGGATGGTCTCAAATTGCTCTGATCCAAAGAAAAAGAGTACTGGCACCACAGTCCCTTGTGACATGAAGGCCTTGCAGGCAGCAGAAAGAGGGTGTCGAGCACTCTTGGAAAATGACAGAGCTTGGTGGAAGTGGGCTCAGAATTCTGCAATAAAACCACAGCGTTGGAGATTTCACTGTAACGGCTGCGCACAGTCCAGGCGCACCGGCACCTGACTGGCTCTGCCTCGCACTGCCACCCCTCCTTTCGCCCCTTCCACCTGCCCTGCATCTGTGCACTCTCATTCATCAATCACTGCTTGTCATCTAATCAAAGCCTCCGGCACGGCTGCGGGCCAGATGGCACCAGTCCTCCTGGCGTAACGCCAGTGCAGCCATGTAACTTGCCGGGTTGCATTAGCTGCCTCTGCACGTTTAACTTTCCTCCGCATTTGTGTGACAGCGCATCACGCAGATTGTTATTTTGCCTTTTTCCTGTCCCTGCTCCTGGAGCAATAATTTAGGCTCAGTCCTTGCAGATCTTCTCATCTCATTGCTGTAGTTCTGTCAGCGACTTTCACTGAACTCCATCATGCACCGGATTGCGAGCTACTGAGGAAAAAAACTGGGTCTTTACAAAGCTCCTGGCAAGGTGACCCCCCCCTCGTCCTGACTGAGGTGTAGGCAAATGCCAGCATAAGACAAACAAGAGAAAAATAAGCTTGACTTCAAAAAGTCCTTGAAGCCGGTTCTTGCAGCAATTCATTAGTGTATACCAGTGTAAGGTGACACTCAGTCTGCTTTGCTTTCTCTTATTGGCAAATTTGGTGACGGTTCTTCAATCTTGTGATGAATCCTGAATCTTGTCATATTTGTTGCGTTCTAGATGCCTGGATGTTTGTGGACATAGAATCATAGAATCATAGAATGGCAAGGGTTGGAAGGGACCCCAAGGATCATAAAGCTCCAACCCCTCTGCCACAGGCAGGGCCACCAACCTCAGGCCTGGATCTACACAAGGTTGCCCAGGGCCCCATCCAACCTGGCCTTGAACACTTCCAGGGATGGGGCATCCACCACCTCTCTGGGCAGCCTGTTCCAGGACCTCACCACTCTTTCTGTAAAAAACTTCCCCTAATATCCAATCTAAACCTTCCCTCCTCTAGCTTTAAACCATTCCCCCTTGTCCTGCCATTATCTGCCCTTTTAAAAAGTTGATTCCCCTCCTGTTTGTATGCTCCCTTCAGGTACTGGAAGGCTGCAATGAGGTCCCCCCGCAGCCTTCTCTTCTCCAGGCTGAACAAGCCCAGCTCCCTCAGCCTCTCATTGTAGGGCAGGTGCTCCAGCCCTCTAATCATCCTTGTGGCCCTCCTCTGAACTCTCTCTAACAGTTCTACATCTTTCTTGTATTGGGGGCCCCAGATCTGGACACAGTACTCCAGGTGGGGGCCTCACGAGGGCAGAGAGGGACAATCACCTCCCCGTCCCTGCTGGCCACCCCTCTGCTGATGGAGCCCAGGATACCACTGGCCTTGCGAGCTGCAAGAGCACACTGCTGGCTCATGTTAAGTTTCTCATCCACTATGACACCCAGGTCCTTCTCAGCAGGGCTACTCTCAAGAAGCTCTTCTCCCAGTCTGTATCTATGTCTGGGATTCTTCCGGCCCAAGTGCAAGACCTTACACTTGGCAGTGTTGAACCTCATTAGGTTCACCTGAGCCCAAAATGTCCTCCTGGACATGCGAGGATCTGAGCTGTCAATTTTAATGCCGTTTCTGTGTCTTATGGTCACAGGAAGACAGCTAAGCCCCTCCTGGTGAACCTGAAGACAAAGATATCAGAAGACATATAGACCTCCACGTTGGCTAAGGTTTCTTTGACTGTTTACTTATTCTTTTCAAAGCACAATGGTTAAGTCTCTAATCCCGTGTCACAATTTGGGGAAGCCTGAATCATGAACTTTTAGGCATGTGAGATTGCTTATATTTCACTTAGATTGCAGCCCTGTTTGCCTGTATGTCCTCTTCAGGCTTGCATTCTACCCTGACATTAGATTACAGGTGTTTTTTTCCCTCAGGCACAGTGAGTACAGAAGTTGCATGGGAAACTGGTAAGCAGTCAGAGCACTCCTCATCTTTTCTCACCCAAGGTTTTCTAGGGAAAGAACTGCTCCATGCCAAAGTTTTGGATAGCTTTGGAAAGTACCGTGCGAGGTTCTGCTAAGGTTGTCCTCCTCTCAAACAACACTGGATTTCCCCACACTCCACTCCCTGCCCCAATTTTCAGCTCTCTCCAACATGGAAACTGGGAAATAATGGAAAAGATGAGGCAGTCTGCCCTTTCAGAAGACATTTTATAATGTCACTGTGTTTCCCTGCTCACGGCCTGTGGGTAATGTTGATGGTGTTTACAGGAAATGCCATGAGTAATTTGCAAAGCGAAAGCAGCTTACTATCGGGTTAGGGCTTGTCTGACTGGAAAGTGCCGTGCTGCGTGCTACCGGGCTCACGGGCTGGGCTAGCTGCCTCCCAGGCAGCATGCCACGCCAGCGGCTTAGAGAGGCCAGGGTGGGGAGCAAGGCCTGGGGAGAAGCTTGCACAATGTTCTTCTTCCAATATTGCTGGAGAAAAGCCAGGACACTTTAGTGGCCAGTGTGACCCTGTCAGAAAGGCACAGCCACCTTACCGGAGGAAGCCATTTCTAGAGCCTTCTTCACCTTATGATGCAGCACAGCACCAAAAGCACTTTCATCTATCCATCTGAGCCCAACAACATGCACTAGTTACTTCCTGTAGCACTTAAGTGCCTCCATCTGTCCCAGCAAATTCCCTTCCTCGATCTAAGACCCTGCATTTCTGCTACCTGCACCAGGCTCTGTACTGTGAGACCTGCTCCTAGTTTAAAGCAATCAAGCAACAACCACCCCACTACTACTAACCACTACTTAGGCTAGGGGGTCTAGCCTAAAAGAAGGCTGAAAATTCCTTCAAAGATATGAGGAAGATCATCTCTGTTTCTGCTTGAGATCAGCTGCAAAACTCTGAGGGACTTCCCTACACCAAGGCTCCTGTCTAGTAGTTAATATTTGCCTGCATGTGCTTTGGACAAGTTTGCAGACATAACCAGCTACACATACCAGGGATGCCTTCCCCACACAATCTTTTACCACACCACTCGCCTGCTCCTCTCTGCTCTTGAGGCTCCTGCCAGCTCCCCTCACCAAAGCCACTTTAGTTCCCTGCTTCTCCCATCCCACACCTAGGGCCTTTTTGTTTCTGTCCATCTGGAAGTTTCATATGCTCATCTACAATCCTCTCTTCCTTTCAGTCTCTTCCCTCTAAATATCAGGATGCATTATCTGTTCCTCCATTTTTGCACGAGGGGTGTTTAGCCTTCCCTCATGTATTCTCTGTCTTCTGCCTTCTTTCATTCTGCACTTCACCAGGAATTAGGAGGGAGAGCTCAAATGCTCCAGCAGAAAATGGTGACATGGAGGCAAAAAAATTCCACGACATGATGAGAGGATGCCTACTCTGCAGTCAGGATAGTTTGGATAGTGCATGTACCAACAGGGCAAAGGATGGGGATGGCACAGGCTTTCAGCTGGGTCTGCTGCCCAGCTGTGTGCCTGGGGTCTGGGACTGGCTAGCATAGCAGGATCCATCTTCCCTGTCACAGCACCTAAGCTGTGGAGTTGATGGTAACTTCTCCGACCTTGCAATAAGATCTGCAGTATGAATGCACTCGGCACAGGGAAGGCATTAATGGTGCTTGGAAAGGCCCTCTGTCACAGGAGTCACTTGGTCAGCCTCAGTTGAGCAGTGAAACACCAAAGGAGACGGCTCCCTAGGAAGGAGCCTTGGGCATCCTGCCCTGAGCCCAGACCCCTCACACTGCTGATACTTACCACTTCTTCCAGGACTTGGGTCTGGTTTTGGAGGTGTGCAGGCTGATGCCACCAGGCAAGGGGTAGCAGGCTGATGTCACCAGGCAAGGGGTAGCAGGCTGATGCCACCAGGCAAGGGGTAGCACTCTTTCTTCCAGTCCATACTCAGAGTTGTGTTTAGGACTTGTGTGGAGTTACACCCAGGCTGAGAGGCCTTCCCCAGCCACTGTCTGGAAAGTAAGAGAGCCGCAGTGTTGAAAAGTCTCATGTTTATCACTCCCTTACAGAGGCCTACAGTGAGCAGGCAGCTCTTGGAGACAGCGGGTGGCTGCTAAATACTTCAGGTAGTCCTGTTCATAATGCAGTGCTCCCAGAAACCCTGAGCAACTCAGGAGCTCTTGTTGCTCTGTTCCTTCCTGTGTTTCCTTGACATGTTCAGCCTATTATTCAGAGTGCAAGTTGAGGTTGTACAATGTAATTTCTTCCCTGCAAATGCTAGTACAAAAATGGAGGGACACTGGGGAGGTGGTGGGAAGGAGGACAGCGGTACAGTACAGTATCTGCTCTGCATCTTGGTAGGTAACAGAAAGCTTTCTTGTTCCATAGTGTAGTATCAGCAGCCAAGAGCCCCTACACCTCCCTTTATGAGTGGAGTGGATGACAGTGAAGCCAGATACACTTCAACACGGCCTGGGAAGTCAGAGCTGCATTTCCACCTTGGGCACCATCAAGAAGGCAGGGTATAGGATGGGTGTGATCTACAGCCTGCGTCATCTTTCTACTGACAAACGGCACCCTCAGTTTGCAGCAAAAAAAAAATATAAAAATCCCACCCCTAAGAGGCCTTGAGGGAACCACTCTGCATATTAGAAATGTGGTGGCTGCTTTCAGTCTCTCTGCTTATTCTTCACATTGCCTCCTACCTGCTGCAGTTCCCAGGCCCACCGTGCCATTTTCCCCACCACTGCCTGGCTGACAAAACTGCTGGGGCTACACAGTGTGGGCACTGAAGCAGTGGCCAGGAGAAGGAAGCAGAAGTCCCAACAGTGTGCCTCGTAGCAGGGTTTAGCTGGGGAACTCCTTCCCTGTGCAGGGTAATCCTGTTAAGTAATGCAGCTCCTTTCCTTTCCCTTGCGCGCACGATCCCTGCAGGGATAGCTTTACTGGCTACCGACAGAGAACGGCCAGACCTGCCTCTGTGGGCAACCATTTTCAGAGTGCTTCATAGAGCAGCCTGGAGGCTCAGCCCTCTCTGTGATCACCCCTGCGCCCCTTTTATTTTTCTGCAGACTTTTTTTGCCTTACTTTTTGGTTCACTTTGTTCACTGCTCTAAGAGGCTGGAGTACCATGATGACTCCTTAACTCACTTGACATGGGATAAAACTGTGCAATGCAACTTTTCTGTCCAATTTCTCTTTTTGGACTCTGGGCATCGCAGTGAAGCTGCACTGCCTAATCAATCTGTCCCCACTGCACACACTTCAGTTTGGTTATCTCTTCTCAAATCAGTTATTTTATGTCTGATTTTAACAGACTAAGCTGTATCTGCTGTGAGCCAATATGCTGTAGTTTCAGCCAGTGCTCTCCTGCACTCTCTTTCCCAGCCAGCTATGACTTCACATCAGCGTTCTCTGTGCTCCACCTTCCAGCTCCTGGTCATTACCATGGTGCACATACATGTGCACACCATTATTAGTACTTAAGAGACCCAGAATGGGAACAGCTCTCTATGCCAGGATCTGTGGGGAACGATCCTGCCGAGGAGCTGACGTGGCTGAGCTCAAGAAACACGTCAGGAAGGCAGTGTACCCTGCCTCCAGGGGCAAGGGGACAGCCTGCGTTTGTGTGGCACTGGCTGTTCCTGGCATTTCTCCATGATCCTTGCAAAAAGGAAGAGATAAAAGCAGCACATTTTGCACCTGTCCCAGCAGAACAGTTGATTTAATGTTCCCTCTTTTTCCCAGGGTGGAGCAAGCAAGGCATGTGGAGGAATATGGAGAGACATGGAGGCACTAGGAGGGACATGGAGAAACATGGGGTGATACGGGAGAAATGTGAAGTGACATGGAGGGACATGGGGGAAGGCAGAGTCTGGAGCAAGTGGGGAGCAGCATCCCTTGAGCATGTAGCAGGAGGTACCTGGTGAAGAACCCCAGGTTGATCTGGGAAGAGGCAAGCTGCCCAAGACAAATTGTGTGCTCTGCTTGCTGGGCTCACAGCAGGGAGAAGCCAGCTGGTGCTGTTTCAGCCATGGGCTTAGTGGTTTGTACCTTACCCATCTTTAGGAGGAAACCTGCCTTGCGAGCATTGCGCCCAGCTGGCAGCCAGCTGTGCCTGCCAGCAGGGAATAAAATGGCAACAAGGGGAACAGCACATGGTCATCACTAAGTGTGACACCAGCTCTGCCACTCTCATGGGTCCTGGGGTGGACAAGGTGGTGACCACGATCTAAAGCTCTGTGTGGGGCTCCTGCACTGGGATAGGGCTGGAGATGGGCGGGCACATGGTGGTTGTGTTGAAGATCCCGGCTGGGACCTGGAAGCTCAGCATGCCTAACAGGGTTTTACACAGCAACAACCCATTCCTGTATCTTTTCTGTGATGTTGGGTGAGGATCAGTATCTGACACCATTGCCCTTTCCAGAGCTTCCCTATCAGTACACTGTTTTCAACCAAAATGTTGAAATGTGTACAGTAAAGATAGCAATGAAATGTTTGCAGCCTGACTGCTCTGCAGGCTGCCTTCATTGGTGCAGTTGGTGGGGACTGACTCTTCCTGGCACACCACACCAGCCAAAAATAGGCCTGAGGGCCACCTGCTTAGCTGTGGCTGCTTATAGGGCTGGCTCTGCAAAGTTAAAACAATAGCCTGGAATAAATGCCACTTTCTCAGAAGAATGTCAGCAAATCCATGTTTCATTTTCTTCTCTTATTTCAACCATAATCTTTCTTTGACTCAGTCTAGTATCTGTGGCATGTGTGACAAGTCAAATGGTTCAGACTTGCTTCTTCCCATCTTGCTGTAGCACACCGCACGCAAAAAACGGGCATGAGCTTTCTCTTCCCAAGTTTCTCCCCTTGGTTTCATTTTAAAAAGCAATAGATCTTATAAGGCTGTGCTTATACTTCCATGAAGGATTTAAGTGTGGAGCTTCTCCCCAGCAAATAAATGCATTTGTACCAACCTCTCCAAATATTTTCTTTTGGTCCCTCTCAGGCACTAGCATACCGTGGACACTTGGGTACTTCCAGTTTTGCTCGACTGAGAGTTTACTTACTGCAAGAAATAGTCCTCCAGTTTTTCAGTTGCTTTGGCCACACTCTATCCGCTGAATACCTGCTCTTAATGAGTCTGGGTATTTGACAGGCTTTTCGTCTCATGCTAGTTATTTTTTTGCCTATTTCCATTAAAAATTATGTCTTCTTCCAGATTCTCTAATTATCTTGTCTAATTTTTGCACTTCTCCCCCTGATGTGGAAGTGTGACTCATTCACCGAATCACAGAATGGTTTGGGTTGGAAGGGACCTTTAAAGATCATCTAGTCCATTCTCTCTGCCATGGCAGGCACAGCTTTTCTGCATCAGGTTTTCAAAGCCCAGTCCAACCTGACCTCAAAGACATCCAGTAATAGGGTATCCATATAAACTTTTGATGTCCTTGGGTTTCTTTGGACAGGGCTTCATGGGCAGGTAAGAGCAGACATGATCTCATTTCACTCACACCACAACATTCTGATACGAGGCATGTCCAGCCTAGAAGCAGTGTGGCTCTGTGGACAGCGCTGTGTCACAGCTAGCATGCCCTGTCCAGCTTGGACACTTAGCTCTGTACTCTGTGGATATAATCAAGCTGTGGGTCCTGCACAAAACCTGCATCTTGGCCTGCCCTTATTAGTCCTCTGTGCTTGGTGCAGCTGGGCCCTCTGCTGAACAAGGCAGCATGTGATTTGCTGGGGCCAAATGTGTGTGAGCGTGTGTCTGTGGAGAGAAGAAGTGCTTTTTTGGGGGGCTTGAAAACCCATTCATCTGGGCATCTTGTTAGGCACTTCAGGACCAAGAGGTTTGTGAAGGTCATGGGTCCTTGCAGCAGTATCCTGCTATGGATAGTCTTGCAGGCTACCTCCACGCTTAGTGCTGCGCAGGAGGAGACAGACAGTCTCTTCTCCCTTTGGACTAAGCCTGTCTGAACCGGAGGGCTTTCGCACGTCTCCAAAGGAAGGAGCTTAATTCTTCCCCATGACCTGCTTCCAGCAAAGCTACAGCAACCAAATGGACCGTGCTGCGTGAAACGCAGAGTCACGCCACTGTGAGTCAAACATCCCCCTCTGGTGCTGGAGAGCTCAGCTAAGGAGCAAAACAAAGGCAAATACATCAGCAGCTGAAAGCGGGTGTTCTCTTGCTTTCCTCATGGCAACAGCCCAGCAGACTCTGACTGAGATAAAAAGAGGACAGATCACCTGGAGGTCCGTGGAGAAGCAAAGAGATGTTGAATCCTCCCTCCACTTCCACCATCAAAGGCTTCGGTAGTTTTCTTTCCATGCCTTTTGTCATAGCTGGCCTCAGGAAGAGCAGCCTTTTGAAAGGGACATTAAGGTGTAGCTTCTGTTGACTGAACCATTTAAAATTACCCTTCAATGTCACAAGGAGCACGCGTGTGATACACACACACACACACACACACACACAGAGGTGAAATTCAAGGGAACAAAAAGAAACACAGAGTCCCACCCTGGGAACTGGATAGTTGAGAGGGACTGGTACTAGGACTATACTGCCACGCTTCAAGGTCACAAGTTTGACTTCAGGTAAGGTTAGCAACAGCTAAAAATTTTTAATGGTGGCTGTTCAGTGACCTACATAAAGTTAATGGATAGTCTCTTGTATATTTAATAAAAAATATCCCCAGATAAAACCATTTAACTTGTTGATGGGCTGATGGGTTTGGAAGCGAGCAACAAAGTTCACAATACTGGTGTTTTGAATGATGATGTATTCACAGCTTTTGTCTTTTTTGTTGGAGTTGGTTGTAGAGTTTTAGGGCAGAGATATTGGCAAAGAATGTTTGTATGTTTGCAACACATCAAAATGAAAGATTTTTATTTTTTCCAGTGAGACATGACTACCATCACATACAGCTGGAACTCTTAAGTATGACATAGGATAGGAGCATTTGAATTCTGGCCATCTTCTCTATTACAACTTATTGAGAACACGTCATCTGGAAAGATGTGCTGCTTTATGCTCAGTACCTTTAGGTGAGGAGAAGCTAGAGCTCCTGCAGCAGACCTTAGTCAGAGGTTGGATGAGTCCTGTGGTGCTGAGCTGTGTTTTTGCTGAGTTCACTGTATTAATATGTCAGTAACATTAAGTTTTGGTTTTCACCAATGTTTTTATTTGTTGTAAAATACTTCCTGAACTTTTGCACTGCCATGAATACTTGTTAGTGCGCTTTTAGTCGAATTCAGGTAACAGATGTTACATGCACCTATAATATTAGAAACAGTGCAAAGACAGGCCAAAATAAGACCTGTCAAATCTTTCATTTTTGTAAAGTAGGGTAAAAAAAAGAGACTGAAAAGGTTGGTCTCTGATTTTATTGTGATCAGATATTTTCATCAACAAGGTATCTAAAATCTGTTGTTAAATAAAGTGATAATATCTGGTAACAAAGGCACCTCCTGGATACCAGTGAGAGGCTTGTAGCATTAGTCAATTTGTGGTTCTTGGAATTGTTTCTATTATTTGCTCATGGGAACACTGGAAATAAACCAAAATGACATTATACTTTGTTGCTGTAGGTGCAGTCCTGACACCTTGTCCCATATACACATCAGGCATCCTGTTTAAATCCTGGAGAAGCTGCAGTCCAAATGCTGTGCAAGGGAGCAGAAAGAATGCTGGCAGGTGGCAAAGACAGAGTTCACTGGCTGCATTTTGGAAAATGCTGTAGGTTATTTCTGTTTATTGCCTGGCACTGTACAAGTAGACCAGAATCTAAGCTTGGGGCCTCTCAGACATTTTCCTCGTGAGATCTGCATCTGTATAAACTGAATGTTATAGGATGCTTCTGTCTCCTTGGGGAAGGAATAATATCCCCTTGGCAGCATGAGTAATCACTTAAATGGAACAATAATATTAGGCAAGTGTTTGCTGTTGCCTTTCAGAGCATGTTAGCATCTGGAAGCAAGAGAGGGAAGAGTAAGCATTATATAGGTAAGCAATTAGGAAGATAGGAAGGTGGCAGAGGGAGAGCAGCATATGTCAAAGCTGTAGTTATTTTATTAAAGGACTGAGAAAGGTAGTGCTGTTGTTATCTATATGCAAATGCAAGGAGTGCTCCTTGAAATAATGCTGTAGTTGCAGTTTTCTCATTATCCTTGTTACATTGGAGAAAGGAAAAGAGAGATGGGGGCATAGAGCCTTTCATTTCAGGTTGAAGGCATACCTTTAAGTAAGCAGCTGGAGATCCTGCTCTGTGGGATACTTATGATGCAACCACTGTATATGAGGTATTTGCCCCTTTCTTCATGGTGTGCACCATTGTCTGAGATAGATAATTTGGCTTAGGGTCTGTGGGAAAATCCCAGTCAGTGACTGTCTCTGTGAAGGTGGTGCCTAGCTGGCTCTGTGCTCAGTACCTTCTCCTGGGTTGGGAAAGAAATGAAAAAAGGGCATGGATGGCCACTTCTTTGGCATGTCCTATGTGAAATGAGGTCAGGAACCATCTTCAGCTGGAGCTAGGGGGAGAGCTTAAGCAGGAATTAGTACCTTGAGGAGCAAGTCCTGGACCCAGATGTCATTCAGCTCAGAAATAGTCCCTGCAAGCCTCCCAGTAGCATTAACAGTTTTCCCCTTGCTTTAACTGAAGGGTGTTGGGGTCTGAGGCCCTCACCTAGAGCTCTTGTGGTCAGATAGGAGAGCTGGGTCCCGTTCCGCTTCGCTACATGCCTTCCCTAGCAGAACAGTGGGCTGTAGATCATCTTCTGGAGTGTCTGCTTGCTGCCTGCTGTAAACCTCAGATTGTCATCCATGCCAAGTTCACAACAGTTTCTTACCATGAGGCCCAAGTCCCACTGCCCTGCTCTCCAGGGTGGTTACAAGGGTATGAAAGGGTGATGTCTCCAGCAGCATGCAGAGAACGGCTGGAGCAGTAATTACACTGCAATTGAAGAAGGAAATTACTATTATGATGCCAGAGCAAGCAGCTAAAATATGAAAGTCAAGGAACTCAGTCAAATTAGAGTTTGGCATAAGGACAGGATGGTGCTAGTCAGACACTATATTTTTTTTTCCTTAGTGGTTCTGATTTTTTCCTGCCTTTCACATCTTTCTGCTTAGAAACATGAGCTGTTTTGAAGGTCAAAGTTCTAAGGCACTGAACTGGTAATGAAATCTCAATATCATAGTGATGCTCTGTTGCCCACTCCTAATGCCAAGAACTCTCGATGTAAAAAGTCACCAAAGTCATGGTTCAAGCATCCACTGGAGGTCCAGTTAGTCCTCTAGTGCTTTCCTTTTCAGGACTCCTGTCTGCAGGAACTCATATTTGCATATCATTTTGTGAACCCAGAAGAGCTAACTTCCTTTTCTTCCTCTCCAGATGAATGCTGTGGTTTTATGTGGGGATGAGTGGCACTAGTGACAGACGAGCTGCCAAAACATGGCAACATCATGGGAGTCTGCAACACCAACAGTCACGTCGGTGTTTCCATGTCCCTGCTGAGGATGGAAGATATTTTGCCATCACTTCCTACGTGTGCAGTCCTAATGCATTCAGAAGGGGGTAAACTTCCAGTGATGTGATTTGCAAGTGTTGTGCTGTCGTGTGAGGGAGAAGTTGGATCGCAGTACACCCTGGAGCCTATAGCAGAACCGCTGTAGTGCAGCAAGACCATTTCCACATACTGTTACCTAGCTGGAGTGGCCTTTTTCCCCAAAGGCCTGTGATTGCAAATAAAATGGCCCTTTCCCCTGTACTGTCAGGAGAGATTCCAGCAATCCATACCAGGCCTTTCTCTGTACTCATCTGTGAGCTACACAGAAAGTGCTACATAGTCATGCATAATTCATTACTCTTAATTAAAACATAAATTTATTGTCAGCCTTTTTGGAAAATTAAAGAGCCATTGTAGGAATAGGTTTGAGCTCTGTATCTGGAGTTCCTTTTGCTAAAATAAACACACAACACTTTATGATGTTTGAAGTGGTGCAATTGATTGCAGAGTGGGTCAGAACTGAACTTCCAGGAGAGGTCAATCTGTCGGTGTGTGTCTAATATTCAACAGAGTGTGAATCCACTTTGCTATAAAGTGATCTGCCTTACTCTCCATAGTGTTAGATGCCTGCCTTTCAGACCTGGCACAGGCAAGAGGCATTATTTGTAGGTGTATTTCTCCATCACCCCCCCGCAAAAAATTCCTGATTATTTTATTGGCCTCAAGCTGTTCTTCCGGAGTCTTCAGAAGGACGTTTGATGGATTGCTGTGCTTACTGTAAACTTTCCACTTAACAGAACGTCTTGCAGGTTAGGCTTCATTCTTTATAGACCTTAAAGCTTCATGTGGTGTTGGCTATCCATTAAATGAATGATTAAGTGTTTGGGGAAAATAAAAAAAAGCAAGCATATTCCACAAGGATGGGGTTATGACAGAGTGCTCAGTGGGGGACTTTGTTGTAATTGTTAGTGTTTCCCCTCCTCCTCCCTTAAAGCAATAAAATCTTTAAAATGAAAGGGATGTAGAGAAGGTGGTCTTAGGGATGTGGATGAAATGCAAGGAGCTCTTAATGAAAGAAAACTGTCGTGGGGCTACTCATGGGTAGAAAGAGGGAGAACATTCCCAGCTCCACTGCACAAAGTCAAAAGGATTAGGGGTATTTCACCTGCAGACTTTTGATTACTTCTTCCCTCTAACAAAAACATGACTTCTCCTTTGCCTACATCCTGTCTCTCTCTCCTGTGGACAGGCAGACAAGAAGGTCATTTCGGTTCTCTGGGAGAACTTGATACTGAACAGAAGTCTGTCGGACATGGAAGGAAAACACTCTGCTCTGCCATTCCCCGAAGTTACATTATTCTGTGTTCATGCTACACACAGCTCTCTTGGAAGGTCTGGGATTCATTACCTGCCTTCTGCCCTAACCTTCTGGCTTCAGAAATACGCAGAGTGATTCAAGATTAGTTCCCCCAGCCAAACTGTGACATGAAACCACAGTTGGCTAAGAGGCAGCCAGGTTGTGTGCATGGTTCCTGGTGCCCCCAACCCTGTCCCGGCCTGTACCTCCCTGGCGGCTCTGCCCACATGCTGGCAGCCCTTGTCCAAGCAGGGTGAGGAGAACTGGGGCAAGCACGGGCCACCAGCTGCCTTGTGCACCTCCCTGGCTTGCAGCACAGGAGCACTTTTGGCAGCACTGGAGGAGCCAGCTCAGGGACATCCCTGAATTGCAGTGGACTGGAGGAAGCAGAGTCTGACATTTGTTTCCTAGTCTGCGCTTTGATGGAGTCTCAGGAGCCCCACTGAAATTAGGTTTTCTGTCATTGTCCTTGGCAGTGCATGCCACAGGATGGGGGATCTGCAAGAGGTCCTCCCTAGCAGGAGACATCCAGAGCTGCCTGGGAGCCCCCCGCCTCCACTCTCACTCTCACCAGGCTCTCAGGCCTTGGGCAGCTGAGAGAGGGTCTGAGCAGACCTTTTGGTATGCATGTGTAAGCAAGGTTGGAAGGGGCGGTGGGGAGGAATGGCACATCAGCAGTGGGGCCCTCACTCAGTGTCAGAGGCTGGTTTGAAAGTGGGTTGCTGAAGCAGTCTGACGTCAGCTCTGTCACTGTAGGAAGTATCAAGTTAAACTGATAATTATCTACAGCACGTGTATGAATTACAAACCTTTTGATGTTCAGGCTTATATGTTTTGAGTTAGCCAGCACATCTTAATCAGATTTTCTTTCCTTTTTAAATGAAGATTTGAAGCTCTCTTATCTCTCTTTCCCTTCCCCTCCTTTGAACTTTTACTTCACTGTAATTTTCACAGATGCAGTCTTTCCTCAGCCAGGTCCCACCAGCTCCCATCCACACAGCCAGCTCAGCAAGGTAAAATGGCAGGTGCTGTTGGATTTGCAGTAATAGGTGTGATACAAAGAGCTCTTTGTCTGTCACTGCTTTTCTTTCTGCAATATTGCAGTGTATTTTGTCAGTGACACTAGGTGGTGGAAAGGGGAAGAAGAAAGGAGAGAAAAAGACCCTCAAAAGAGAGTCTGGTTAGTTCCGTAAAAGACTGGCTATTCTGCCTGCCTTGAGCATAAGAAATTTCCTCCCTGGTGCAGGGAGTCTCCAGAAAGCAAGCCCTAAAACTCATTTGCCCTGCTTGCAAAATCCAGTGTCTTTGTCCTAACCACAAACACTTCACCAGCACTCCACCCGCCACAAAACACAATAGCTCCTTCCCTCTATGACTCTCCAAGTTTTTCACAGATATTAGTCAACGTTTTGATATTATTATTATTACAGCTTTACTTTATTACTCTCCATTTTTCAATATAAATAAACCACTCATGTTGCTTTGGTCTCCTTTTTTTTTTCTTTTAATTTATAACCCAATCTGTTTTAATAGCTGCATTGAGGGGGAAAAAAAGATTAAAAGGATGTATCTGCCTCATTTCAAAACCATTTCTGAAATGTTTCTTCATGGCTTTTAATGGTCTGCATACCCCTGGAGGCTTCAGGTGTTGGGTGGTGTTAGCTGATCTTGCTGTAGCTTGGTCCTGGACAGCAAGCTTTCCTGCCTGTAACTCCCCTGTGCTTGTCCATCTCCCACTCACATGGTGCCTGTAGCCATCTGTTCCCCAGCTTCCAAGCATGAGACTCTATGGGATCTCCAAATCCACTAAGCTCAGGTCTCTCCTATGGTCAGGACCATCTGCTACTCTTTTCATAAACTTTGTGAGCTCTGAAGTTGGGGATGTGCTTCCCACCCCTGTCTGGAGGTACCTGTCTGCCTTGGCGACTGGTGACTGTGAAGGCCACCACCACTGATGTGATGGCAGCTTTTCCCCATTCCCAGCCTGAGGCCACCATGTGCCACTCTGCTCTCCAGGATGAGGTGCGGCTGCAGGCCAGGCCTTGCCCAGTGCCCATGCTGAGGCCCGGGTGGCCATCACAAGCTGTTCATGTGGCCTGAGAGAGGTGCGGGCAGAGCCCTGGCATCTGGGGGACGGTGACTGAGCACATGCAATGGCTTGGCAGGATTACCTCGCAGCCACACCGGAGTAATCTCTTAGGTGGATTACTCCCAAAGCCTTAGCAAGAGCATGCCATTTAAAGAGTCTCAGACAAAGCCCTCACAGGGATGTTCCTCTCCTTGCCCACCAGTAGAGCTGAACGGCTGGTTAAAAGCCACAAGCTGCTCAGCCTGCTGACAACCCTCAGTGCACGCCTGCCCTTTGCTGGGGGGAAAAGTGGAAGGGCTAATTTTTGGAACTAGGGAGAACTTTGAGAGAATGGCTGTGTTTCATAAGGCTCCCGAGCTCCCTGAACAGTGTCGTCAAGGGAGCAGATGGCAAGCTGACAACTTTTGTGTCAGTCCCAGAACAGCTTGCTGGGGAAGCCTATCAAACCCCAGTAATTGGGTTTGATTTAAATCTTTCTCCTTCTCATCACCCTTTATGGATTAAGTCATCTCTATCAAGTAGGAGAGAGGCTGCCTCAGGAGAGACATAGCCAAGCTCTTGTATGGGTGTTGGAAGAGGAAGGGAAAGGTAGGCAAGTCACCATCATTCTTGGGTCTTGTCATCTCCATCCCAATTTTGCTGCTCTGTTAGAGTCACAAGATGACAACAATCTAGAAACCAGCTGCTTTTGAGTCCACTTACCCCTCCCCTGGTCAGCTGCATGGATGATGTATAGACCTGTTTCCGTAGGGTGCTGACTGGCTGTGGCGGGGCTTGTGACACTGGCGCAAGAGGGTCTGCAGACCCTGATGTTTTGGGATTGCGCCATGTCACAGGGTACTTCTTTCTTCATTCCTCCTGCTGTGTCTCACACTGCAAAAATGCAGCTCCTTACCTGAGGCTACAAGCTAGCACAGGCTTCCCTTGTGAGTAAGCAGCACCCTGGCTTGCCATACAGTGCTTTCTGTGGGGTGCAAGAGCACGAGTACATGGGGGGAGCTGTCAGGGTAACATCGTCCTGCTCTGTTCTTTCAGCCTGTCCCACTGCTATGACAGAAGAGAAAACGTCAGCGCAGTGTTGCCTTGCTTGCAACCGAGGAGGAGGAGGAGGGTGAATGAGAAGGGTTATGAGAAGTGGGCTGCAGAGACGGGCAGGAAAAGCTAGCTGGCAAAGCAGCACTGCCTTTGTAGTTTGGTACCATGGTGTCAAGACGAGAGAAGGGGGATGTAAGCTGGGGGGAAAGGAAGGGCTTCTTCACCACGCATAGGAGAAGGGGAGGGTGTTTTGTCCCCAGCTTGGTGCTCTCCCTGCGAGTGTGAGAGGGAGGTTGCTGCATGCAGCGCATGTGATCTGGCAGTGTAAGAAGGATCACCAAACGGGTGACGCAGGAAAAGGAGGATTACTCTGCATGTGATGGCAGAAGGAGGATGGAGGTGCATTCTTGCAGGGGGTGTAGGGGTGGGGATTACTTAGGGATTTTCATGGGGATCTAGGTATAATGAAGAAACCCCACACTCTACCTTACACTTGAGGTCTTTGAAAGGGCAAGTGAAGGGTCATCAGAAGCCATCTCGTGCATGTTAAAGTCTTGATGGCTTTCTGTCATCCTATGAAGTGCCTGCTGCTTCCCCAGCTGATCTAACCATTGCCAGCTTTCATTGACTTCCGGGGAGCCAATGCCACTTCCGAGTCTCTAGTCAGAAAGAAGAAAATGGGGCCACCTTTGTGTAAGGAAAGTGTCTGTCTCAGCTGGAACGACTTAAACACTTCAGCCACTTCCTCCCCCACAGTCAGCATGCAACTTCCCATCCACACGGGATTTCACAGGCACAAGCACGAGCCGCACACAGAGGCTGAGACACCGCGGTGCAGGAGGCTCTGGAACCCGCTGTGCTAATGGGAAGATGCTCCCATTCGTTTCAGTAGGAGCCCTTCCCATGCACTGAACAGACCGGCAGCGATACCCTTTTGTGCCCACACACTTCAGGGTCACTGTTGCCACTTTGTAGAGACAGAAAAATTCACGAATGTGCTTTTTGGGGCCATACCCAGCAGGATCACATCTCTAGTGGCCGGAGAGGGTGATGTGGGAAGTTCACTATTACTGCTGACAGTATTTAATAGTAGTAACAAAATTCTAGAGCTGGGAGAGGAAGGCTTAAAGTCTGGCTGCAAGGCTTTAGAAGTATCGGCCTCCGTAAACACTCCAGCAAAAAACAGTTGAGATTTGGCTGAGTTATGAAGTTCTGACAGTGAATAATTGCTGTTGTTTACATAACACCGACGCACAAACCATAAACATTTGGCTCTTTGACCTTAGCCATGACCACTGAGATCAGCAATAGATGCTCTTCACGTCCTCTCTGTTACATCGCTCCCTTCCAGCTGTCTCAGCAGGGCTGGCCTGGGCAAGGGAAAAGAAGCACTGCAAGGGATACCATCGGCAGGAGCAGGGATAGACTCAGATGAAGGGGGAAAAGGCAAAGCTAGCAAGGGGCCTCACTGCAGGATACAGAGAAGAAAATCAAGACCTGAGGAGCAGAAGAAGACAGAGAGAAGAAGCGAAAGGGTAATTGCAGACAGGGACACTAAGCTGGTTGCCAGAGCAGAGGTAAGAGCAGCCTTTATATGGACAGACTGTCTGCTGTCTGCGCATCGTTTCATAGAGGACACAGCACAATGCATTTGATAACAGTGGTACTGGCAAGAGACACAAAATGAGCAAACACTGAAGAGGAATTACCAACAGAGGATCAAATACCAGGAGGGAGAGAACAGGCAAAGAAATCTATGAGGAAAAGAGAATAGCTAAAATTAAAGTAAAAAAGCTTTAACTGGGAAAAAAGTTACATTCTTCATACGGGTAGGGCTTATTTTCCCCAGTGCTTTTCCTTGTCTGTGTTGCACATCTTCTTTCCTTTTGCCCAGTCTTTTGTTCTTGCCTGCAGCCAGTCCTCCCCCTCTCCAGGCCCCAGCCCTTGCCTGAAGACCCTCACTGTGCACTGCTAACCATTTCTGTCCTGTCTCCTCATCCTGCATTCTGTCTGTCCATGTTCATCCCTCCTTCCTTCCTGCACCCTCAGCCTCCTCCAGCCCAACACCTCGACCCACCTCAGGCCAGGCCCCTGCCAGGAGCGACCCCAGCCCGCTATGCCTCTTTTCTGAAGAGCTGGTCCATGTCCCTGCTACCCCATCCTTTCCACCTCAGCTCCTCTAGAGCTCCTGCTCCAAATCCCTTGTGACTCCTGCTCCAAGCTAAGGCTGCTGTGAATAGAGGGGATGTTTTCCCTGTTGCACAGAGCTGCAGAAACTCAGGTCTGCTGGTACACATCGTTCTAGCTGGTAGTTCAGCACCCTGAGGTCCTCAGCTGTGCCTGTCACAGTGATAACTGACACCTGCCAGTATGTTTGGAGGAAGATGGCCATCATGTGCACTGCCAGCTCTACTAGCTGCTGTATCAGTGTGTGGCATTCCCTTGAAGGCGGCCATGCCAAGCCTCAGCCAAGCTCGAACCCACGCTAAGTCTCTTCCCAAACCATGAGCTCATGCTGCCTGTCTGTCTGTCCTTGACCCAGCAGGCAGCAGCTAGTCATTTGCCCCTCGGCCCCTTTCTGCACAGAGCCCAGGGACCCTGTGTCAGGCAGGGGTCCTGGCAAAGCCATCGCCCCCCTCTTTCCTCTGGGTGCTGGTGGAAGGAGCAAGGCTGCTCCGAGGACCCTTTTCCCCACGGTGCTGCAGCACAGGGCATGCCAGGACAGACAGGGAGCTCTGCAGCAGCAGGGGTGAGGTGCCAGCGGCACAGATGATGGTGGGATTATCCCTCTCTGCCTGGCAGCAAGGGTGAAACTGGACAGCAGGAAGCCGGCGAACCCTGACCCGGTGGCCACCGTGGCAGCAGACAGGCATGCTTATTTCTAAAACTAAGCCAAAAAGAAGTATTGTCCCCACGTCCCTTGCAGATGAGGTGCTGCCCAGGTCCAAGTTGTCTTTTGGGACTCGGGAAAGTCAGTTTATGGTTTCATGGTATTACCCACCTGAGACTGATCAGACGAGGATTTACTCTCCTTTTACTCATTCTCCACTCCCCCTCAGAGAGCGATTGCCCTCCCCTGCTGCCTGCAGGAGGGGAAGGTCAGACAGGCTGAGTGCCTCTTTCCGGGAGCTGGATGGGAACCAGGGCAGAGGTTTTGAAAAGCAGCCAGTAGAGAAACAGGCTGTTCTTTCCATCCTCATCACTTGAAGGAAAACCAAGGGCTGGTCCACATCGCAGTGTGGTGGGACCTGGGCAGTGAGAAGGCCAACCTGAGCACTACCTGGGTCTCCAGTGGGCTTGGCAATGAGCACTCTGTTGCCACGGCTCTGCTACGGCTTGTACCCACACTGGCTGGTTTAATGCCAGCCTGGGTATTACGTATTAGTGCTTCAGTTATAGCACAAACAATCAGGCTGATCCAGCTAAGGTAAAGCAACTTTCGTTTGCAGCCCCGGGTAAAATACCCGTCTTGGCCGCTTTTCAGGAGAGCTTGCATGAGAGCGTATGGCCCTTCTTCACTTCTGCCTGCTGACTAGCAGCAAAAAAAATAGTCTGTTTAGGTGCTGGTGCCATGAGCAGCAGAGAGATACAAGGATGCCTAAGCCCCCTCCTGCCTCTCCTTGTTTACCCTTTAAAGAGAAACTCCTTCCCTGCAGGCTGTGAGTGGACCCTTCTGAAGGACCAAAGCTCACCAGCCTTGCTCAAACAAGCCTCAGGTGATGGCTACAATAACACTTCTGTGCGAGGATGTGCCCCAGCATTTGGCCAGCAATGTTAGACAAATAGGTAATGCTGTTAGCAGAGAGAAGTGTGGGTAATTTGTTGTGGGAATTTGGGATCGTAGCCACAGTGGCTAGAACAGAGACTCTGAGCCATCCATACTTAATTAAAAACATCACTGGGGTTTGTTGAGGCAGGTAGTGTCTCTGATGTCTGCTAACGGACTAAATTGCATTTGTTTACGCTAGATTTTTGGCCTCCCTAACTGCTGGGAATAAGAAGCAGATTGGGCTCTGCCCTAAGCAGCTCTCTCTCCCAGTAACTCATTCAGGGACTAGAGCTGTTGCAGCCTGCTGCTGGGCATGTATCTCCCATTACAGTTTCCTCGTTGATCACACTTAGCCAGAACTTGGTCTCATCCCACGTCTTGATCCTACAACCTGGGGATGACCACACAACTCTGGGAAAATCAAGGTCTGCAGTCTGTTTTAGGGTCTTTGCTCCAGCTGCCCACAAATAAGCACTGGCACCTTCAAAAGAGCATTTGTGTCATATTAAAGAGAGAAAACCACAAAGGAATTGGCAGATGCTGGGGTGCTGCTTGGTACTGCATCCCGCTGAGGTGTGTCCCATGCTGTCACAAGCAATTCTGATGAAAAATTGAAGCAGTGAGAGAAGCTGAATTGATGAAGTGAAAACACCTGCCTGCCGAGAAACATTAAAGCACCCAGATTTACCTGTGAGGCATTCAGAGCCAGGGTCATTTATTTCCCTGGCTGCCCAGCAGCTTGTCCTTCTTCTGCAGGACCGCTGCCTTTGAGGTGCCTGGTACCTGCTGGTTCTGTAGTTCTCCTGGCTCCAGCTGGCCCAAGGAAAGAAAGAAAGAAAGAAAGAAAGAAATGGCAAGATTTCAGAACTTTGCTTCCCCCTGCTCTAAGAGGAGCTGACAAAAGTCAGCTGCAGAGCCAAGAGCTGAGCATTTCCCTTGGTCTCTCTTGCTTCCTTTAGCTACTGTGCAAGTGATGTTATAAGGCTTCTTACTCCCAAAAGCATCACTTTTAGGATCAGCTCCAGAATGACTGCGAAATAAAGGCAGCTCACTATCTAGGCACGTTTACTACGGTTTCTAACCCTATCAGGGTGCTTGAATAACGAGAGTGAGAGGCAGAAACCGTCTGGAACAAATCCTTCAGCCTCTGGCATGTGGTGTTTTGATACTCCCCTGTGACCGGAAAGCCTGTCCAGAGCTACTTCACCTACCCAAAGCCTGGACAGCCTGATGGGTGGGAAAGCTGGACAACCCAGAGACATGGGAAAGAGCTTTTAGAAGAGGAGTGGACCCAGTCCCTGGGCAAGGCTTTTCAGTCCAAGGGCTTCACGGGATGTTCTCTTCACCTTCGGCTGGGGATTGTGCACAAAAACACAGAGAAATCATCTGGTGTCCAGAAACTGTCCAGGAAAATTGGAAAGGCTCGATCTAAACTGTGTCCAGGGGAAAATCATGCTAACAACCACTCAACAAGGCTGAACGTCCTTGGCAGCTATTAATTATTATCAGCCCTTTACTTCAGCAAAGTGTGTGAGAGGCTTTCAGATGCAGCATTCCACAGTCCCCGCGCAAGCTGTTACTGATTTGGCACAAAAACCCAAGGGTGATAAGTTTGTGTGTTTGGAGTGGGCTGGAAGGACATGAATAAAACCTTACAGGCAGGAAAGTATGTGCTTGTTTTGAAGGACACGTTACTTTTTGCTTGTTCACTTTGACCATTCCTTCTCGTCAAGGTCTCTTTCCTACTTTTGGGAGGCGATTGATTGATGGAGAGGAAGCTTACTTTTGACGTATTTCATAGAGGAAACCAGAATTAGTGGTTACTGTGTGCTGCCAAAGCCTTCATGGATTTCGATTCATTCCTTCTACAACCATTTTCTGAGAACCCCTGACAGTTTATCCCCGTGTATTTTTTCCATTGGTTCCCAGGTTCCTTAGTGGTGGGAAGGAAACGCTCTGCAGCTCTACAGAAATCTGTGGGGCTCTTGGATCTCTAACAGGACAACAAGCAGAGATCTTAATAGCTGTTCTCATGAAGATCCTCGGTCCTTGGCACTATGGTATGTCTTGCAGTTTCCTGGCATGGTGGAAAATTGAGCCATCCCCCATTTACACAATAGCCTAAACCAACCTTGTGATTTGCCTTTAATTTGCAGTTTGCCTCCCGCTCTCCCCTTCTTTCCCTCCTCCTTTTGTATTCCTCATGCGCACTGTAATCAGAGGTGGGTTAACATAATGCAACTGTGATTCAGGTTTCAATAAGTGCCACCATCTGTGATGAATCAGAGAGGATGCAGCAGGAAGGAATGGTTCAAAAGGAGGTGATTTTTCCCTTCAGAGATTTTAAGCATGAGGGAACCACACAGCCTACTGCAGGCAGTCAGCTGGGGCGCCTGTATGGTTACGGGGACACAGTCCCTGTGTAGCTGATGGATAGAAGCAGATACCTCCAGATGCAATTCAAAGCTGCTGCATGAGGCAGTTAAGGTTGCAAGATATGAAACCTCCTTGTACTTCTCCTTGACACTGGCCCGTTTCATCACATGAACATCATACGATGACATCTACACTAACAAATTCACTAGTACCAAGATATCCCCAGTTGCTGGCTGCTGCTACTCCTGCTACATCTGCATCATCAGGATGGTCCTTGGCATGCTTTTGGCCTGAAGCCACTGGGATTCTCCCCAGAAATTCTCCCAGATGGTTTGGGATTTGTGGGGAGCCAGTGGTCATTTCCACCAGGGGCTTTGCAGGGGCCATGCAGGGTGAACCAGCCTGGCTGTGGGCCGCTCCTGCCAACTGGCTGGGGAAGGGTCTCAGGGAAATTTAATGTCCTAATACAGATACAGACTATTTCTTGGTCTCGTGGGGGTTTTTATTTCGCTTTCTTCTCCCGCTGTGCCTGAAGAGCCCTGTCCATGCCCAGCAGATGGCACTCCACCATGGTTTTACACCAAAAAGCCCCTCTTAAAAAGTTTGGCCCATCTGTGGGGGAGCTGGGTGGTGGGCTAGGGCTGACCCCCTCATCGGGACCCTGCAGTGAGCTGGCTGCTGCTGTCATGCCATGCTAAGTCCGGTCATGCATTTTGAAGTGTCCGTCCACGTACATGCATGTATCTACTTGTACACGTGCCTACCTGTATGGATGTTTGAGTTTGTATATGCATCTCTCATGTCCAGACATACCAGCCATTGTCAGGGCACCAGGTCATGAAGGACCAGGGAGGGCAGAGGCCACTCAGCAGTTCAGAAGGCCTGAGGTGTGTTTGCAGTACGGTAATGCTCACAAGGCTCCGAGCAAGATGAAGGGCTTTGTTGTCCCAGGTCTTGTGCACAACCAGTCGCAGGAACAGTCCCAGATTTCAGTCCACACTGAGGTGGGAGGTACGGTACCTCTCTGTGTATGCCGCAGCTGCCCCCGGGGCCCGTCTAGAGAAGCTTCCCTGCCTGCAGTCACACAGGTCAGTCTGCTGCAGCAGCTCCATCTCAGGGCCCGTTGCTTTAGCTGCAGAGCTGTCCCTTTCTCCTTTTCTCAACTTTATGAATCAGTGCTCCCTCAGCCAAAAAGTATGGCTCAGCGCATCTCCTTGTCGAATTTTGAGTCAAGAAGCGAGTTCTTCATCTGCTAGTCTTCCAGACATCGCCTTTGCAGAGCGTGACAGGATTATTTTTATGATAGCTAGAAAATGTTAAAAAACAAAGAGGGGCCTGCCAAATTCGCTCCAGTGAACAGTAAGCCTTGGCTGAGTGAGTTTAGTCAGGGATTTTTTTGGAGCTAATTCTCTCGGATACCTCTCCCTTTTTGTCTCTTCTGATGGCTTTTCACCCAACTCCAATGCAGTGGCATGTATCCTTAGAAGGACAAAGTTGCTGCCTCCCCTGGTGCGGGATGAAGCCCAAAGCTAGGGTGTTCTCACCTCCTGCAGATGGCCGGGCTCCTTAGTGAGCTGGGGGATCACTTTTTTTGCCATAAACAACCTGACAGCTTTGGGCTTGGAAAGCTGAAAGTTGCTGTTTGGCAGCAAACCCCTACTTCCGAAGACGGAGTCTGCATGCAGCAGGCTCCTTGCCTGAAACAGGAGTGGGCTCAGGGAAGATAACGTGGCATTACAGGACCGCTGAGCCAACAACCACAGCTTCCTACCAAGCATTTTAACTTTCCCTAAGTGCCTTTGGATTTTGTCTGTCTCCCTTGTCCCCCTGATATTTCGAAAATGTTCAGACTGGTGAAAATTTGTGCTGCAGTTCTGAAACAAGTTGCCTCAACTGCCTCAGTTGAAACAATTCGTCTCTCAAAGACACAAGATGACCATAAATAAGTAATTTCTTAATTCTGTTGCGTGCAGGCACGTGCATTTCACTTTTACATGCAGATTTGGGTTGCTTCATGCACAAAAGGGCAACTGCTGGGCTATCGGTATCTTTTGTCTTCTGATGTGAATGGCAGTGCGCAGCACTGGTAAGATGGTAAGTACAATAGCTTGATCCTTGAACCTGTGTCAGAGAAGAAATACATCTACTGACATCAGCAGAAGCAGGCCATGTGTTATTTCCTAAGGAGCTTACCAGTTCATTGTTGCTGCAGCTTAGGCCCAGGTCTCTTGCTGGAGAGCTGGGGAACAGAGCAGCTCCCTGGGAGGATTCACAGCACTGCCCTGTCAGCATCAATGTGAGCATGCTGTCCCCTCTGCAAGCACCTCCACGGGTGGTATGTTGGCTAACAGGGATGTGCAAGTGGGCTGGGATTCCTCAGCTCTGGCTGGGGATCTCCCAAACTGGGCAGCATGTGCCCTGCTTTTTGTTGGTTCAACCTTTTACTCCCCTCTCCCTGGGCTGAGGAGTAGTGGGCAGTTGGGATTTGCCATCTCCAGTCACAGGCAGCATAATTGTTCCCCACACAACCTGAACTGGCAGCTGCAGGTGCCTAAACCACCACAGATGGGAAAGGACAGCAGGGAAGAAGAAAGGCAGAGGAAGAGAGTCAACCCCACCGCACAATCTGAATTTATTTCTTCTCTCCTGGAAGAGCTGCTCTGAGCACTGGTGTCTTTTCTTTGCCCTCAGAAAGTTAGCAGCTCAAATCTGTCACTTTGTAAGGACTGTGAGGGGCAATGAGAGCACCTCAGAAGGTGCATCCCCTTCTCTCCCCCTCTCCAGTGCTTGCTGTTGGTACTCTGGTCTGCCATGTGTGGTCTGTCCCAGCTGGTGGAGTTCGGTTCTCCTCCCCATAACAGGCAGTTGGGCCTTCAGCTGCTTCCTTGGCTTTTCACATCACAGACCTTGATTCAGCTTCATCTCAACTCCGCCAGAAGTGAATAGTTTGAGCTGCAATTGCCCAAGCTGGGTATCCATCCAGGGTTTCAGTCAAAACACTTCCAGCGCTTCTGCTGGAAACAAGAAGCCAGACGAGAAACCAAGGGGCAAGTGGAGGGGATTTGGCATGGAGGGAGAGGGGATTGCAGGAAGCAGGGAAGCCGGTGCAGGTGCTGCGCTCTTCGATTGTGCATCACGCTTCAGTTCCTCCCATGAGTGCGGAAGAGTGGAGAGAAGGGGTGAAGGAGAAGGCACCTCCCCCAGCAGACATTTCCCTGCCATGACCCTGGAGGGAAAGTCATCCGTGCTGCACAGAGCTGGCGCAGACAGGAAGCTACTGAGCCGTCCAACAGACAGAATTATGGCCTGTTCCTGCCTTCCTTTGCAGCAGTGTGTGGTGGGGCCACCCCCAGACACGATGGGAGGTTAGGACGTGGATCCCGCTACTAGTAACCCTGGGTGGCACACAGCAATTGCTAATTATGTGGGGCTTGCAGAGTACAGAGTTTGAGGCATTTTCTCCTCCTGGGCCTGTTCCAGCCTGGATTTGCATGCACACAGCACTGACCTTGGGGCTCTGACCAGGAAGGGTAAGCATGCAGTTCCCCTTTCACAGGGCAAAGGATAGGTGTGGTTCATGTACAGCCAAAGAGGTGCCTTCTCCAGGCTTCTCCTCCTTCTGCTGGGTTTGCATTGCTGGCAAGATCTCATGGGACATCTGCCTGCAGTGGGAGAGAGAGTAACCATTATTATGCATGTGGTACCCTTGAAAGTTGTCACAGCAAATAAATGAGCAGAGAGAAACAGCTCTCGTTGCTGGGGGCAGAGCCTGCAAATCAGGTCAGCCCAGAGCAAGAGCAAGTACTTCTCTGGGGGGTGTTGGGGAGGGGTGGGGGTGCAGCTTCCTCCTGACAGAATTGTCTCTCATCAGCAGGACTGTCATTTCAGCACCTTTCACTGGAAGTTACATTTCTACTTAAAGTTAGAAAAACGAGCTGCTGCTGTAGGTTCGGATAGTGACACAAGACTGAAGTGTGCATCTATGAGACTTTCTTTCCCTATACAGTGTGGAGGGGAAGGGGCTCATTCTGTGTCATCCAACTGACCCGCAGCATTCAAAACCTGGGAGAGAGACAAAAGGGGAAATAGTATATAACCTAATTTTTCTGTTCTTGCCATTTCCACCGGCTGTCTGACTTACAAGCCTACTGAAAAAGCTGTACTTCCATCCCAGGCTGTGATGCTGCTACCAGGTATTGCTACAATAAGCAGTCCACAATCCAACTGAAAGAGAAGACACAGAGAGACAAAGCAATGAAACGTCCAGTTTTTACTTCAGCATTTAACTCCTCCAATTCCTAATGCCTGTTTTTTGGTTTGGTTTGAGGTGTTGGTTTTTTTTTTTTAAACTCTTCCCTTCCCAATTTTACCTTGGAGCTGGAGGGCTGGCTCAGCCCAGCCACCCATAGCTGCCATCAGCACACACAAATGACAGTCAGACCACCCCAGCCTAGCTCAGAAACCACTCGTGCTAAACTCCTGCAATTCCTAGCCCCCTCCCCCACCACCCTCCAGTATCACCCCTCAGGACTCAACCCAGCAGCGAAGGTTCTGGAAGCAGGTGTCCCGATTTCCAGCACAGCCAGCCACCCTCACCGCACAGGCAGGGAAGCAGGCCGGCTGCAGAAAGCGATAAGCTGTTGGCCGTCACGACGCTTATCTCCCCAGCAGCGGCGGCAGCAGCAGGCGAGAACAGCGTGTCCTTGACCCAGGCGGGCGCTGGGCACGCCAGGCTGCCTGCAGCTGAGCTGGGGACTGCTATTGCAAAGGCCGGGTCCCACGGGAGCAGGACAAGCTGCTCCCCTGAGGAGGGAAGGGCTTTCAGCCCCCAGGCAGCACCCACCAATCTGGGTCGGCATTCGGGGTGATGCCACCTCATGTCCCTGATGCCCTGACGGATGTCACACGGGTGACACAAGCTGCTGAGTCCAGCAGAGGACGGGCAGCTGGGCAGGAAGCATCAGTGCAGGGCTGCTGGAGCCAGGAGGAGAACTGAGGGAATCACTGCGTGTGTGGCTTTTCTTTTTCTTCTTTTTTTTTTTTTTTCCCTGTCTGTTTTCTTGGGAGTGAAAAAAAAGCAGCATTTTAATTGTGCGAGTTACCATCTGGAGGTCAGGCCGCTGTGAACAATAAGCTTAGGTTGTAATTATATTTATTCTGGGTAGGTTTCTTCATGCAGCTCATTTTAATGCCTTGGGCCTCCCTGGTACGTTCAGCTAAAGGAGCAGAGTTAATTGGAGGCGTCTGGCTCCAATACTAAAGGTTACTTGAAACCCGCAATTTTGGACAGATTAAAGAAATCTATGAAATCACTCAAACGAACCACAGATCCTAAAGCATGCCCATAGTACAACTTCTATTAGCTTGCAGTACACCACAGACCTGGAAAAACGCTCAGAATTAGTACTGGCTGTAGAAAAAGCTAAACATTTGTGATTTACAAAATGCCTGTGGCAATGAATTGAGTTGTCAGCCATGACAGAGTCTTGCTTTTCTTATTTAAGCAACTGCACTCTTATTTTGCAGGATAAAGAATTATCTTTAATATATTTAGGACAATCTTAGTCAAGAATCACCCTCTTCCTGCTCTCTAAGCCCTCACACCATCCTTCTCATCCCTCTTCCGCTCCAAGCCCATCTTCTGGAGATCCCTCCCTTGTGCACTCTCCCAGGGGCTGTGATGAGGTAAAACGATGGCTGCCTTAATTTCAAGGCATCGCTGGAGGAGCACCAGCATATTTCTGTTCAACCACTTGTCCCCCCATTGCCACCAAGCCCTTCTGCATTGCATGGAGAGGCAGGCGTCTTGCATGCATTGCTTGTTCCCTGAGATCAGTCGCCACGTCTGTGGAGGAAAGGACTGGGAGACAGCTGAGTATGGACCAGGCTTATGATACGGTGTCTGGACTCAGGCCGAAGCTTAACGTGGGAAGGGCTTTCCCTGAACAGCAGAGACACAGCAAATGTCTCCCTCTGTCCTGGCATGAGGCTGTGAAGATGACAGGCATCTGTGAGGGACAAGGGGGAAGGAGAGGAAAAGCAACTTGCTTGAAGCCAGTTGTCATGTTGGAGGGACCAGCAAAGAGATGCTGGCAAGTTGATCTGTGATTAAGCTTGGCCCAACAATTGGTCCTGACCCTGTGTGGGAATGATGTCCTTTCAGAGAGGAGATGCGTGCCCAGGTTTTGTGGGCTAACCGGCCACAGGCTCAGAGGAGGCTGCCTTCCTTTTGTCTCCCATCTCTCCAAGGGATACACTGCTTTTTGTGGTTGAGGGTTAAGGAACAAAAGAGACCTTTTTAAACACAGGGTCTGTTCAACTTGTTCATCTCATGGTTTAGGGATGCTGAGTTGGCCAGGCTGTGCCGAGGTCAAGAAGTAAAGCTAATTTTGGTTGTGCATCAGAATTTATCAGTAAAATAAGTAAGAATATTCTGGCAATGAAAAACAATGGCAGTCTCTAATGTGTGATGCCCTGAAGTTTCCTCCTCACACTTCACCCACCTCAGTTTCCCTGCTGTGAAGGGTTTTCCTGGGATAGCTTCTGCTTCTGGAGCCCAAACAGAAAGAACCAGCTCAGGAGAGCAACCAGGCAGGGGAGACCAGAGGTCCCTTTTAGTCTTGACAGCAAATACCCTTTGCTTAGAGAAATGGTATCACTGAAAAAATTTACAGTGTCATCTATGAATCTGCAATATCCTGGTTTGTATGCACTGATACCATCATGGCCACTGAGAAGGAAATTTTACCTTCGGTAAGGACTTCTGCCATGTATCAGGGCCTGGAGGAGCAGAGGGTGGAAGCACAAAGGGAGCAGATGGCTGACTGAAATGCTTGAGCAATTAAACCTAATTACAATAGATATGTGAGGGGAGAAGGGAGGGAGGAAGGAAGGAAGGAAGGGAGGAAGGAAGGAAAAGAAAATATTCACTGTTGTGCCTCTAAACTATGACAGTTCTGATCAGAGATTCTTTGAATTGCGGAAGAAAGTCTCCTTTTATTCTGGTCTCTTTTTTTGGTCTATTGCCCTTTAGGACATTTCAGTCAGCTGTGCCATTTTGCCTTTTATCCCATAACTCTGCTGCTTTGACATTCAGGTTATGGACCAGGAACATACACTGGCACCAGTGACAGCCATTGTTTCCATTACAATGCTTGGGTTGAGAACCAGAAGGAGAAAATTGGCATTCAATTCATGAGAACTGTTGCAAAATCCCAAATGTTGCAAAGCAAATGCCTCATCTTTCTTCTGGTTTCTTGTCTCACAGAGATTGGCACTGTAAGCATTTTGTTGAGAGCCAACAAAACTACCCCAAATTTACTTTTTTTATTATTATTTAGATGAACACTGGTTTTGTTTGGATATTCAATTGCAATGGTGTCAATGTTAAGGTGAGAAGTACTGGAGGGGAAGCAGAAGGCATGGGGAGGTAATAAAGGAGGACAGAAAATGGAGGGGACTTGTGAGCAGAGGAAAAGGCCAAAGTAGGCACTAAAAAGTGATGTTAAAGACAGCAGCAGTTTGGGAGAGGCAAGTGCAGCTCAGCAACCCCAGCCCACAGTAGGAAGCAAAATAACTTCTCCTTAACCCCAACACTGGGATGAGGAGGGTTGAGGAGAGTGTGCAGCCATTTATACCACAGACGACTGAATAATAAGTAAGTCCAATAGCATATACTCTCCTTACTGTTAACACAGGCTTGAAATCCTCTGCTCTGAGACCATCCAGCCCTCTGAGACCATCCAGCCAAAAAAGCGTTTATTTTTCTCTCAAGCACAGCTCAGGAAGCCCTCACCCTACCACAGTTTCAACACTTTATACAGCAGGGGGTCTTAATGGGATCTCTTCCATCCAGGGTGCCATTAGTTTCCCTCCTGTCTCTCCAGTTCCTCCTTTCTAATAAAATACTAGTTTAAACACACACTGGGGTGTTAAGAGGAGTGATTTCTGCACTGGATGTGTGTGTGCCTGGGTGAAGTAGCTCTGACTTGTTCCAGATTTTAGCTTTAAATGCTTGTACTCATGCAAAAAAAAAAAAGCTGAAACCAAAAATCCAAACCTTGCTAAGTTAAGCCTGGGTGACCCAGGTGCTGGCTTTCTTACTGCTGCATCACTGCTTCTGTTTTTCGGAGCCATTTGTCGCTTCCTTTCAGCCTGCTGTCTCATGTCAGGGAAACTTGGTACCTAGTGACGGTTCCCATCACACCCTTTGGCTTGGTCTGAGCTGCTGGTCGCCCCCAGGCACGGCTTTGGGGTGTGTGAGATGCATTTTAGACGGTCTTGGCCAGGGTACCTTGTTCTTTATGCCGTAGTTGGCAAACAGGAAACATCTGTGTCCATTACACATTAAAAAATTGCTCCTCAGCACCCCTGCACAAGACTGCAGATGGGTGGGGATTTGAGCCAGGCTGTAGACAACTTCACGTCTTTGGGCCTGAAAGGCCCTGGCAAAGAAACAATCGCTGAAAGCAGCACCATTTGGATTGGGTATCACCTTGTACCAGATCGATCAGCCTGGGTGGCCATGCCTCCAGATGGGACAGATCCACGGTGACTTCTCCCTGTGCTGCAAGGGTCCCTCACCTAACGGCACACTGCCCTGGGAAGGGCTCACACCTCCCAAATGGCCTGCCGCATCCCTGCTGGGCTGGCAGATGGGGCTTAGTGGCTCAGCCGCTGAGGGACCTGCAAGCAGCCCCCCTCACTTACAGACGGTGTTATTCCTCCCCTTACAGACAAAACAGGTGCCCCTGTACCCACCAGTCACTCACTCCCTCCTCTCAGCTTTCTATCCAGTGGCCTGGGAGGTGTTATATCAGAAGGATATTGATGGTTGCGAAGCCCTTAGAGCCGCTTTTACAAGCGGGCCTGTAGTTGTGCAAAGGATGAACACTGTAAAAGGAATTTTGTTGGTAGTGGAATTGATTTTCTTCCTTGGCCTGCTTGTTGACTGGCTTCTTGCTCCAGCTGTCCTGTCTCACCCTTTACCAACTAACCTGGTACAACAACCCTTTGGACTTTCACTGGCTTTCTTCTCTTCCTCCCTAGGTATAACAGACATCTTTCTGCATGAGCACAGCCAAGCAGCACACGGGTTCTACTCAGGAGACCTCATTTGCTCAACAAAACCTGCTGTTGATCACATTGTTAGGTACCTCATGTGTCAGAAGGATGCCCAGTTCATGTGCTTCCTGACATACAGCTGCGCCAAAAGTTGCAAATTTGAAGAACAACAGAAGCGCTCTCCTTTCCCTGCTGCCCCCGGTTTCCTTCCAGTTCTCTCAAACCATTTGGAGCCAGAGTTTGAGGAAAGACCAAAGACAGTTTCCAAACTGGAGTTCTTGGAAACAGCTTGTTTCCACATATGTGCCAGTCTGTGGGAACAGTGAACCGTGGCGCGTCCCACTTTGTCTGCCGTGTTTCATTACGCTTCGGCACTGATCTGTTCCCTGTCTCTCCCTCTCCTGCAGCGGGCGCGGGGAGAAGGTGATAAATTAGATGTATTAAGGCAAATAACATCCCCTCGGGTCTTTGCAATTCCAGCTGTCTGAAATCACGCTTTCTTGCCCAGCCAGAGCACTGCAACAAATGGGGAGAGTCCCCCAGCAGCCGTGGTCGGTGTCCGCGGGGACTTCGAAAGGAGCGTCTGCTGCTGGGAAGCAAAGGCTGCTTCAGGCAGAACAGATATAAACACTGCCATCTTACCGACCTCTTTCCTTTGTCTCTCTTTCCTTTCTCTTAATTTGTATTTTTGTGGGCAAACCAAGCAATGCATGGCTCGCTTGTCACTGTCACACACTGGGGTCACCCTAGGGAGTCACGATGCAGATTTTCCATTAGCGTCAAACGTACATGGATTTATGAACTCCCATAACCTGGAGCTGATGAGAGCAGATTAGGGAGCAACTGTTTTTAGATAACTTGCATACCTAAGAAATCAGCTAATATAAAGCTGCCTGCTGAAAGGTCACTTATTTCCCAAAGAGCGTGAGAGAATATTATGGCCATCCTTTCTTGTTCTATTGTCACTTTATGGTACACATACACATGCACACATGCATTGAGGGTTCGGTATTCACTTCTCTCACACCAAGCTAATTCCCCATGCTTTATGCAGTGCGTCCTGCCTGAGGACTTCTTACTGGGTTCAGGACCTTCAGGTTGTGTTGACGCGAGGCTAAAGACACACCTGTCTAGTTTTGATCCAGGTATCTCTGCTAGGGGCCACGAGCCTCAGCACATGCTGTGTAAGCTTGGCCACCCCCTCCAGGTGGATTCAGGCTGCAGGAACCCTCTGCGAAGCTCCCTTGTTGTAGGTCACCAAGATAAAGCGCCTGTACCTGGCAGTTGTGACATAGCCCTTCTTCTCACTCATCGCTTGTGATTTGTGATCTGACCACGGAGAGCAAGAGCCATGGGTGAGAAATTTTGCACCTCCCCAGCACCCATCGTCATCAGGGCTCTGGTCTTATTCAGGGTATTGGTGTGTGCTGCTCTGCAACCCCCCTGCTTAGACAGAAAGGACAGTCCCCTATTTACATGTCCCGTGGTGAACTGTGTCCTGTGTCACAGGGTCTGAGGCTTTAAGATGAGTGTCTTGTGCCTGGTCACACAAGAAGTCCCCCAGCAAAATTAAAACTCCTAAATCCCCATGCCTTTAATTCCAGCTCATCACTCCATCTATGGCACTGACATTCTGGCTTTGGCTTTGGTTTTCAAGAAAAGTTTAATTTAAAGCTCTGTGTGTCCTTCCAGGGCTGTGTTTGTGAGTAAGTTCAGGTTGCAAGCACGGGGAGACAATCTGGCACCAGAGTTCAGCGTCGGTATGGAGGCATGGCGGGGTACATGCCACAGCGAAATGAGGTGGAAATGTTTGAGTCTGGAAACATCCAAACTATCACAATTCTCAGCTTTTAGTTATTGAAGGCTTCCATATCACCCATCCTCTCCTTCTAGGCCTTGTTTGTGACACCTTATTTTTGGATTAAGGTCAAGGGCTGCATTCATCCCTGGAGGAGGGGCAGCTTGAAAGTAGGATTTCTCTGGTGAACATGTGGAAGCTGCTTTTCTTCCTTGTGGTGGAAGGAGTGACAGGGGCCAGAGGAGCAGAGGAAGGAGAAGACAGGTTGACTTCTTTGGTGGCAGTACAGAGACTGAGAGTGCACCTTACTCCTGTCTTTTGTTTCATTCAAGAGACGGGTGAGTCCAGTGTGGGAAATCAGGATTACTCACCCAGATGGCGCTTTCTGCAGCAGTAAAAACATACAGGACTGCAGAGGACAGGACGGTGCATTCTTTCCTCAACTGCAAGACACCCCTGCCTTCCCCAAGGCAGACAGGAGCCACACATGGATCTGAGCTTCCTGGCAGCCCAAGATATTGCCCAGCTCCCCGCTGTGCTGCAGATAGACGCGCTTGTGTTAGAGCTGCCAAGAACCAGACACGAGGGTTTCTCTGTAGGATTTTTCTGCCACAGGTGAGCAGTGTTGGCAGCCTCCCCAGCACTCCCCTGTGCTACTTGAGGGAATACAGCAGGGCAGCTGCTCCCTGCCAAGGTCAGCCCTGCTTGGGCTGGTAGCAAATCTTCCCCAGATATCCACAACAGCCTTGTCCAGCTCAGATGCCCCGGCATGCTTTGCATTTCTCAGTCAGGGTGATCGCCCTTGGTCAAATATTTCCTTGAGGAGTAGGCATTCAAGTGAAACCACTGATGGCAGCATGAAGAATTCGTGACATTTGGAAAGCTGGTGGGCGAAACAAGCTGAGATGCTGATGCAGCTCACCATACCCTTAAGCAAAACCAAAGTGGATTTGGTGAATGGAGCTTTAAAAAAAAGTACGTTTCACTCCACTCTTTTGCAAGGCTTCACTAGCGTAGGAGTGGGTGAGTGAACTGCAGGTGTTCCCAGGTCAGAAATAAATGCCTGTCCCCCCATACCTGACTCAGGAAGAAGATACAACTTCCCCCTTCTCAAGGCACTGAAGAAACAAGGACACAGGTGAATTTCTCAATCCTAAGAACTACTTTTTGGGTGGTACCTAAACAGCATCAGCTATAAGTGTTTTTTCTACCCAACTGACAGAGGGCAGAAAGGCCACCACCACACAGCCGAGGAGTGGGGCTTCTTCTTCTGTGCTGAGTTTCTGAGAACAGTCAAAAGTAATTTGGAAGTGGAAACTAAGTTAGCAGGTGTCTGCCACCTGGTCTGGCGTGGCCTAGCCATCACGGCTGTTCTCATTAACCTCGCTCCCAAACCGACACTCCTGTCGACTGAAGCCAAGTGAAGCGATGAAGGCAGAGGGAAGCCTCTATCTCCAGAGCAGAAGGAGCGGGACACAGGAATGATGATTCCCCAGCAGATGGCTGGTCCTTGGAAACCAATGATAACTTAATGAGTTGTGCTCTTCAAGCCTCCCAAAGGGAAGAAGCAGCAGGCTAAAGATTTCAAAACTTACTGCTTCAGGTCAGGATTTGAGCTGCTTAAAACCCAAACTGCTCCTGGGAGGGCTGACTCAGGCAGAAAGAGCAGTCCAGAGCCCTGGGTGTCTTTATATTCTCTGCTTGAGGCATTTTACTCCATTTTTTCAGGGGAACAGAGAGCGGGAGAAGAGAGTAGCTAATGTGATGTAGCGAATTTAGCACCATGAAGTTCCCCCCTGACTACAGCCAAACACTGTCTCCTGATGGATGGAAGTGCGTGCTGGTTTTTTGCAGGAGTGCTCTGGCACCTTCAGATTCACCAGTGAGGCTGTCCTTTGGTTAGCAGCTCTGCACACTCATGTCCCCTGGGATCAAACTAGGCACTACAGTCACCTTTGGCATCCACAGAGAAGGAATAATCTACTGCCAGAGGCCTCCATCTTCCAGCCTTCCCCTTGCTGGCAGTCTGTGTCTCCTTCTGCTCCTGTCTTGCCTCATACCTCCCTTTTCAGCCCAGGGAGCGTAGCACCTGCTTCTGCAGATCCCTGTGAAGATCACGTTCATCTTGTTCATTATCTCCAGCATAGCAAGGATGGCTCTCTTCTTCCTGCAGCTCCCACTCCCAGCACAGAGGTGTCTATCAGATGAGGTGCTGGCATGTCCTGGCTGATGGTTCTGCATCCCTCAGTCAGCTGCCAAGAGCTAGAATGGTGTGGCATCTGCAGAGCCAGGCATGCCAGTTCTTTCTGGGGATCATTGTCCTGAAGGAAGACTACAGCTACCGCCTTATTAGGGGAGCAGCAAGGTCCAGTGGGGTGAAACGGGGCTGGGAAGCAGGTGATGTCGGTGCTCTTGCCCCCAGACAGCTGGGGAATACCCCGTTCTCATCCCTGGCTCCTCTTAGTACCTGTAATTCATGCTAAGGGACAACTGAGCTGGGGAGAATGGGTCAAACCTGGTAAAACCCTGGTCATGTTAACCTGGTTATCTCTTCTCAGTCTACACCTCTTTTCTGCACCCTGAAGTTTGGAGAAGGAAGTTGCAAACTTGAATAGCTCAACTGGATAAACTATTAGTCCTTTCTTGGCCTAATTAAAGACTTTGCAATCCTACTCTGGATGAATGATGTGGTTTGGGGGTTTTTGTGGGAGGGGTTTTTTTGTTGTTGTTTGGGGTTTTTTTGAGGTTTTTGCTATTTAACTTGGCTTTTGTCTGCATGAAATGTAGTGGAATGGATTACGGATGTGTGCACAGATCTGTAAATAGCTGTTTCTTGCTTACAGCTGTGACTGTGTACTGTTTATCATGCCGAATGCATTCATTATTTCCTTCAGAATCAGCTATTGTCAAATATTTTAAAACAGATTGTATTAAAAAGCGAGGGGGGAAAAAAGCAAGCAAGGTAGTTGTTGTTGTTTTCTTTCTACAACTTATGACTAAATAGGCCAGGCCTATGGACAGTCTTCCACCCCCTCAAAATAATACGCTCTATTAAAAGTGAAGATGTGAAGAATCTACTTTTAAGAGCATGCTTTCCTACTATTTTACACTCCCAGAGCTTTTCTGCCTTACATATGGTCCCTCTGTTATGAGTACAAGGAAATCCTAGGAAATTGTTTTCACTCAAAAGATATTACTAGTAAGCCACCAAACAAGATAGGCAACTGCTGAGAAAAGAAAGCATTCAAAGGAAAACTAGAACTGAGTTGATGAAATGACTAATTCTGCTTTAAGAAACACAAAAATGTGTGATACGTTAGGGGAGTTGCTGGTAATGAATGCATGCATTTGACTCCAGTCATTTGTTGTAAACTTTGAATATTTCTGCAAGGTATTAATGATGGGAGTTTGGACTTGCTTGTCCTGATATGTCATACCTGCTTACTCACAGGTAGAAGAAACATAATTTTTAAATTAAATGTCCTAATACATTTTAAAATGCCCTAAAACGAAATCCAATTTTTAGTGAACAATTAAAAAAAATTATTTGTGGTATTGTGCCCGTCAGTGCAGTATGAATATTTTCCAAATAGTCTGCATGTGTTGCCTCTCTTTGGGTCTATGTTCTTGGTGCTTGGGGAGCCTGGCATCGTGCTCCCCCAGGGGACAAGCTGCTCCCAGGCTGACAAGTCTTGCTAGGTCCCAGTGCCATACAGCTTCAGGCCTCTTGTTTGATGGGGGCTTCAACCAAATGAGACAGGACTCTTGTCCATTTTTTGGGGCAGGGGCCTGCAGTTTCCCCACACCCGCTGCCGGTGGTGCTTCCATGCTGAAGATGTGCATTAATTACCCTTCACCTCCCAGAGTCTCAGCACAAGGAGCTCCCTTATCTAGCCTGTCTAGTCAGGAATACAATTGTTAACAGACTCATAAAGATCCAAATCGCAGGGATCAAGCTTATACTTGTGAACATAGCAGGAGTCTGCAGCACCTGTCGCATTGGGTTTGAACTGGGCTGTGCTGGCAGAGCCTTGCAATGAGGCTGGCAACTTCACCCCCACCCAGCCCTGCCTGGCGACCCTTTATTTGCATGAGCCTTGTCTAGTCTACCTCAATTGCGTGCTAATGTCTTGGCTCACCTGGCCCAATCTCATCCAGCTGCCAGGCGGAGCATGAAAAGACGTCCTGGCCTCAGTACCTTTATGTAAAGAACGTACCATACGGCAGCAGATAAAAGGGAGCATGCTGCAGAGGCTTGGCAAACATTTTGGGCTGTCACTGCCCCTGCAAGGCTGGGGAGTATCCAGAGCCACAGAGCATGCCTAAGCACTGCACCCACATTGCAAAGAGCCTAGCAGCAAAGTAGGTGTGCATCAAGAGGGCATTTTCCAGGGGTTGATGGTTGCCTGAATTTTACCTCAGATTTAAATCCACCTGCTTTGTCTGTTGGGGTCAGAAAAGCACATAGCATCATTTGTCTTAGTGACAGACACAGGACCCCTGTACAAAAGCCCCCCATGAGCAACCCTTGCATCAGGAAATCAAAGGTACGTACGTGCTCCCAGAGCAGCCTGTGCTCCAGACCTTCAGATTGCTGCTGTGTCTGTGTGACGGGGCACATATGGTTGAAATGGAGATGGAGCTGAACAAAAACTCTACATCTAAAAAACCCCAAGCTTGGTTTGGATGTGAGTTACTGGAGTCCTACTCCTCAGGGCCCCTCACAGATCCTTTCTCACTAGGACAATACCTTTTTGAGCCACTTGCAGATAGATAAATGTTCTGAGGCCTCCTGATAATTTAACCCTTTCTCTGCCTCAGCCGGCTACACAGGAAGAGAGTGCAGCTGAGCGGAGTTATCGAGGAAGGTTTGCCTTGGCACGTCATTCTTACAGAAACCATGATGGCAACGTGGCTTGCACACAAAAAGTTCAAACCCAGATTAAAAAAAAAACCACCTACGTGTGCCCTCACTGCCTCACCCCATGCTGTTGTTGGGGTATGTTGTGCAGGGCACCTACTACTTTCCACAGGGCCAGGCAGAATTCACCTGCCTCTCCTTCTCTGCCAGCACCTCTTGCTGGTGCCCGGTGCATACACAAGGCCCCTCTCCTCTCACCATCTAGGGTTTTAACACTTCCAAGGCTTGCTGCACTCCACAGCTGCCTCCTTTGTTTCTCCTTAACCCAGCCTCCGGTTTGCATGCAGATATCTTGGGCTGGAGGTAAGCAGTACCTGGCAAAAGCTAAGACACCGCAGAGCTAGATACCCATCACGTCCATCACTGCTGCATTCACAGCGAGCTTTGGGGGTGTCGTGTGCTTTGGTTGTGTTGACTCTGCTCACCATCACCAATTATCTTTTCTGTATGCATGCCTTCTGCTGCCATTATGCAAAGCTGCTCTGCTGCCATTATGCAAAGCTGCTCTGCTGCAGCTCCTCACCAGCATGGGAGCATCCACTGTTATCCTTTGGCACCTATGGAACAGCAGTGATAATGGAGGGGTGGTTTATCACCCACAAAATAGGTCAGGGGCCCAGAGGAGCTGCAGGGCAGCCTGCACGGCAGTCACCTCCCAGTAGGCACCCCATGCAGCCGCACACAGGTGTGCTCGGGTGCGGCACTCCACAGGTATTTGATAAACAGAGCACACCATCGCATTTGCAGGAAATATGCATTGCATAGCAGATAATTATGTGTACCAAACAGAGCTCTGCAGGGTGCAGCTGGCCAGGGAAGGCTTTTCTTGGCACATCTAACAGATACCCTTTTATTTTTCCTGTTAGGGAGAGGAGACAGATCTTCTGAAACTCCACTGAACAGCTACTGCCATCAGATGTCAGGCACATCTCAAACGCACCAGCTGTGGCAGAAGGGTCTTGCAGAATGTTCACAGTCCTGGCAGGGCAGCATGTTAATAGCCCTGATGAGACGACAGCCCCTTGAGATCCGACCCACTGCAGCAGCTGCTGAAACACAAAGCTCTTTGAATTGTATGTGATTAACAGAGGCCTCAAAAGACACTCCACAAGAGTGGTGGGCTTAAATGCCTGTGCCTTTCTTCTAAGCACTAGACCAGATCACCACCTCAGGTAGCAAGAGCCCACTCACCTCGGTGTTTCTGCAGTGGTCTTATGTAGTTGTGCTTTCAGGAGCTGTCTGCTTGGGGTGGTGCAGAGCTGCACGCATGTTTCGGTGGTGTTACAAGTGCCCCTACTTTTATTTCCTTGTACCTGTCCCACATGGGCACCCCACTGAAAGCACTGACACTTGGAAGGTGCTCTGAGCTTGTGGTCCTAAGCTGCACCAGGCCAGGCCTTTGGGCTGTGAGCCAAGAGTTTTACAGTGCTCTGCTGAAAAGGGTTGGGACCACTTGGACCTTAGTTTCGAGCTAAGCTTTGCCGGCCAGACACCATCAGGCTTTGCAGCAGCTCTACTTCACAAGCAGGTGGGCTTGATGCATTGTAACAGAAAGCACTGATGTGCTCTGGGAAGCAGCAAGTAGAGGTTGGGGAGATGCTGGGTGGGCTTCTGGTCCCTGGGGGCTGCTTTGCACTGAGCCCAACTTTCCTCCATGACAGCTGTGTGTTTGTGTGTGAGGGACCATGTACCTTCCCTAGCACAGCAGGACCTTTCAGCAGCAACAGGGATTTGCTGCCTTCTAAAAATACTTTCCACGTGCTAGTAAGAAGATGACAGGATAGCATTCTTGAAGAAAAATCTTAAATTATTTACAAAAGGCCCAATGGTCATTGTACCCTGCTTGGTGTGGGCTTTTTGCTGGTGAGAACTGTGTTGCATGTCTGTACGGCCCACCTGCTGAGAAATGGAAAAGTTGCGGGTGTCCCTGGTGGGGACAGAGATGACAGGTGTCACAAATACACAAGCAAAGAAAAATGCAACTCATGTAACAAGTGTCTGCCTTCCTGCAGCTGTGGTTTTCAAAGAACTTAATTACCTGAATGTTGAGCCAAATACTGTCTTAGCTCACAGCCACCCAATGACTACTCTCTGGTTTCTGTCCTGTGATAACATCGTCATGAAAGTGAGTCTTTGTGCTGTCAGTGAAGAGTCCTGATTTTTTTCCCTCTACTTCCTCCTCCCTGTGTTTTTCTCCAGACTTATGAGCAGGGAAGTCTGTGAACCTGAAACTGGGTGGCTGTTGGCATCATTTTTTCTCCTGTGTTACCCAGACGTGTTCGCGCAGGCATCTCTAATGTGTGTGCAGGGCGTAATGCCTGCATCAGGTTTCTGCTAGAGGGACCTGAAACAACTTCATGGAGGTCGTGAACCAAGATTTAGTATTAAGAATCACAGAATTGTAGGGGTTGGAAAGGACCTCAAGAGATCATTGAGTCCAACCGCCCTGCCAAAGTAGGTTCCAAAGAGGGACCAGCTCCTAAGCCAAGTGGTTATGTTGCCACATTTGACACGTCAGTGCACCAAAGACAAAACTGCATGCAGCACATTCTCCCTCTCAGCACAGGCATAAGTCATGGGAGATGCTTCAGTCTTGCCTAGGCACATGGGACTTAGATCAATTTAGGACACAAAGCTGTTGAGTCGCTGCAATCTCCTTTCACTTGAGAAGCACTGTATCAATGTCTTTGATACAGACACAAGGCAACTGATTCAAGAGCTTGTATGAGCACATTGGCACCGAATTGCCCATGTCCACTTCCCATGTTTTGTTTGTGCCTGATTGCACTGCAGATCTGTCTTTGTGGAAGAAGATGTTGACTTTAAGATTGCTGAAGCATGCCTATTATCAGCTGAAGCTGTAATGCAGCAAGGGACTCTTGCTGTGAACAGGCTGAGGTGTGACTTCAGCCAGCCTCTCTTCAAACCCTCCACTGATGTGCTAGAGAGCTTGTGCTGGAGATGACTGGATTTGCCCCAACACTGGTGGAGAAAATAGGTGCTCACAGTGGGGAGCAGAGATGGGCTGAAATGCCCTCTGGGATGTCCATGTCCTCCCTCTGTGCCTGACACTAGAGCAAGAGCAGGTGATGCAGCCCAGCTCGTGCATCAAATGGATGCAGATGCAGCTGCAGGGGGGCAACACCCTCACCAGCATCATTCCCTGCCGGCAAATGCCCTCTCCTGAGTCCTCCTCTTGCATCAGCTCTGGCACTGACTGGACCCCTTGGCAAATCAGTTCAGCTCACAAAACCACACAGGCAGCAAATGGCTCTTCTTTTGTTCCTCTAAGTTTATATGAAGCCATCGATGTGAGCTGGGATGAGACATCCGAGGGCAGTGGGATAGGACACCGATGGGAGCTGGACCATCCTTCCCACTTCAGCGAGTCACTGCTGTGGCTTCAGCTGTACCAGAAACATCCACCCTTTAGACTGAGCACTGCAAAACTTCCCCAGGATGGAGTCAGGATTTGCATGAATTTAAGACCTTTACTTTTGCCTCCACTTACAGATGAGCGCAGAGCTTCGATCTGACTCCTATGTGAGAACCACAGGTAACAGGAACTGGCCATTCCCTGCTCTTCTGAACACACTTAGTGATATACTTTCCTTAGTTTCCCATAGTTCCTAGTTGTTTGGTTTTTTTTAAATTATCTGGGTTTCTTATCCTCCTTTCTATCCCTTTTCTTCCCCTGGCAAGCTACCTAACATTTTTGTGTCTGACTGATTGTGAAATCAGAGTAACAACACTGCGTACGTAAAAGCAACACTGGACATCTTAACCTTTGGAGGGACATGAACTCATTGTCCCAACTCTCACTGAAACATACTGAACTGGAAGAACTTTCAACAGGCAAAGAAGGGAACGAGACCGCAGCTGTGGACACTGGATTCTCCAGCTGTGTGAATAATTAAAGTAATAGTTGTAATTGCTGCTGTAGCCCCTTGTTTCTTATTTTTAAAAGTAGCATAAAACCTTCCAAGTATGTCTGTGAGCACACTGAGATTTATACCAACATTAATAATCACAAATTTGGTTTGTTCTTGCAACTAATAAAATAATTAGCACCAGCCACGTAAAAGCAGAGAGAAATATGCTAATTCATTCTGGCTTACAAATGAAAACCAGGAAAGAACCAACTAACCCAACTAACAGCTGCCTCCCAACCCAGTTTGGGGGCAACAGAAGAGCATCTAGATCTCCCTCTGCTGACCCTCCTGCCTTTAATGGCCAACATGTGGCCACCCTGTCCCTAGGATTATTATCTGGAAGTGCAAAACCTAACAAGTCAGAGCATTAAAAAACAATCCAGAAAGCATTTGCACACTGATCAGGAGCCTATGGAGATTTGGAAAAAACAGTGCTGGAGCTTTCTTCTTGGCAGCACAGCCAGGCCTCATGATCCCTATTAGCAGGCTGCAGCAAGGGGACAGAACATTTAAATGCTCATCAGCGGGGAAGGATACAGCATTTCGCTGATTACGTAGCTGGAACAGAACAGCCTCCAGATATTCACTCATTCATTTATCTATTTCTAATGACTTAGCTGGGAACTTGGATAAATCAGGAGAAAAGGCACAAAAGCTGCTTTCCCCTGCCTCCCTCCCCCCACCCCCAACCTGTGCTTCTCTCCTGAGGAGAAAGGAGTGATGGTCTACTGTTCAGGGGCTATTCTTGGGGTCTGGAGACCAAAAGCAGCTTCTCTGGCTGTGACTGCAGCCAGTCATTGAGGCCGGCTGGCCACCCTTGCAGCATCACAGTCCCTGCTGCTTGGAAAAAGGAGCAGCTCTGTCCACCTTCCCAGCCATGTGCTCCTGTCCTCTCCCTTGTGCCAGCAATCGCACTCACACAGCCTTTGGCGAGCCTATGCGGGAAACAAGCCCAGCAATCTGTTTTGGAAAAGCAGCCCTCATCTGCCCAGAAAGCATTGGTCTTCAGTGAGATCAGGTGCCCGAAGGCATGGCTGTGTTTTCCAGCAGCATTTCAGACTTAAATCTGGTGTCAGCTCAAACTGGTCTTGCAACTACATCCTTTAGCTTTTCACCTTCAGAGGTGAAGAAACTCCCCTGTTTCACACAGCTCTTGCCCAGACCGTGAACAGAAGAGGCTGTAGCAGAGAAACAGGCACGAGGCTGTATCCCTGGGGTCAAACACAGCCCTAAGAGACTGCAGCACGGTCAAGTGACGTGTGTTATTCAGGCACATAGTCTTCAATGCTCTTACAGAGCTTTTAAGCACCAATCTGACCTCCAGAATCACGAGAGCCTCTTACAAGCTATGAACTGTAAAACAAGTACGTATTTCTGAGTTGATTTTATTTGCATCCAGCTGTTTCAGCACTATTATTTTCAAGCTTTTCTCTGCCATCAGAAATCCCTCCTCTCCCAACTGTTGGTGGTTTGGGTTGGGGTTGTTTTTTTTTTAACTAGTATAAGTTGAAATCCACACTTCAAACAATGGTCAAGGGGAGTCTGGAGAAAGCCACCAGATGTGAGGAGCCCTGTGCTTGCCCTGCTGAGCTGACCGCCCAGCTCCAGGTCCACGTGGGATGGCAGGTCAGGTGTTGGCAGGACAGAGCTGCTCAGATGGCTCCCAGCCTTTTTTGCTTTCCTTTCCTTTTGCAAGCACGCGGAAGATCACACGTGGCTTGTATAACTGGCCAGGAAGGGTGCTTGAAACTTGTGAGCTTGAGTGTTTGTGCCAGAAGTGTTAGGTTTTATGGGAGATTAGACACCGCTTGACACAGCAGGTCCTCTTGCCAGATCCCTGGCGCAAAGACAATTAAATGAGCCAAATAACCACATCCATCTCAGCATGTCCATGCATGCGCAAACAATTACTCTGTGGGACTGTTATTAAAGAAAATTAAATTTTAAGTCTGCACCCAACCAGGAACTCTTAAGGGAGACTAATTTTCTAGGAACCATCTAGTGGGCACAGCCTGGGTAGCCCTGGTAAGGTTTATAAATCTGCTCTTAGAGGCCTTAATCCTGTTTATCTGCTACTGTACTTATTTTTAAAAGGTAGGGCTTCTGAGAAGTTGAGGAATTCAAAGCCCCAGGGACTCCCACAAGTCCTTTGGACTTTGGCATTTGTTTCCAGCCAAGACTGTTTTTGGTCACTTAGGAGTTTGTCGGTAGTTTACTTCTCAGCTGAAACAAAGCCAGTTTCTTGCTCTCCCTCAGCAGCAAACTCAGTAGTTACCATTCTACACAAAATCTGCTCATCGGTTTTGAAGGCAAAACCTTACAAATAAAACAAACCAAAACATCTTTTTGCTCCCTAAAATAGACTGATGTTGGGCTTTGCCTGGCAGCTGTCTGGAATTTTGATAAAGGCATGTGAGCTCTTGAGGTGGTCTGGTGTGTGGTATATGTGGAAGTGGAGGTGGCCCTAGAGTATCCAGGAACCAGTGCATGAGAAGAAAGGACGGGGAGGGAGAGCTCAGGATGCTGGAGATGTCTTCACAGTGCTGGCAGTCCAGCAAACCCATCAAAAGGACAGTTGCTGCCAGCCTGCAGAATCACCACTCAAAAACACTTGGTAAAAAAAGTGACTGAGGAAGAGGGAGAAATAAACCCCAAGGGTGTTCGTGTCTTTAGTCAGGTATTGTGACTCCACAGGGAATGGGCAGGAGGAGAATAACAAGACTCAAGGAGGAAGAGGAGGGTGAAACTGGAATTCAAGTTCCTTAGTCCCAGCTCTGCTGTTCAGACCACAGGGGGACTTTCAGTGAGCCCATCTGGGCCAGAGCAGAGGGTCACCACTTCTCCAAGCCTAATAATAAAACTGACCTCCTCTCTGCAGGCCTTGTGAGATCTGCCCATGCAAAGAGCCACACAAGTGTAAGGTACCTTTCTTTTTTTTTTCTTATATGATAAATGTTTCTTTAAAGTCTCCTCAGGCTGCTCAGATGATTCCTACTCCTAATGGGGACAGCTGGCTCATTGATGTAAGAGGCCATCCATCAGGCTGACCCACTGAAAGGTTTCCACTGTAGCTCCAGTTCCAGCTGCCAAAAGAAGCACTCCAGAATTGCCTTTGAAATATTGTATTTTTAAGTGGATAAGGAGGGATTGGAACATCCTCATCCAGCCTTTATTGTTTGGCTGCTTTTGAATGATCCTTTTCAAAAAGAGGTTGGGCAGCTATGGGGAAAGAAAAAAAAAGAGAGAATAACAGGGCTTAATGGTCCTTTATACATTTTATAGATTTAATATAAAAATAGTTATAAAAAACCCACAAATCCCACGGTCTGCCTTCCTATTTGCACAGGCTGTAATGAGTTGACATTTGAATGAGTCTGGAAAATTGTATTTAATAACTCCTCAGAGACCCCAGAGCGGGGAAAACCTATTATTGCTGCCTGATTTGGAAGTTATTGTTTTAAATGCATTTTGAGAGTTGCACACCTCTTTCAGGCTGCGACGCTGCATCTTCTGTGTGAGCAAGGTTTAAGCTCCCCTCTCCTGATGGCCGTGTGACTGTGCACACTGCCCTCTGTTTTGAAGATCCTGTGGACTTACAAGGACAGGGAACTGCCCCGTGAAGCTTGGCTTCACATTTCAGAGGTGAAAAAATGAGGTGACAGCCATTGATCTCCGGTTCCTGCTCACATCACCAACTGCCCTACGAGGGAGAGGGTATGAACCAGGAGGGACACACACTGGACTAAATGGCATGAGACTTCCAAGAAAGAATAAACTCTGTGCTGGTGTCTTCACAGTTTTCTGCAGTTTGCCTGGGCTTGTTTCTCACCTCAGTTCAGCAGGGAGTTTGCTGGAACTTCTGCCATCCTTAACAGTGTGTTCACATTTGCCTGCTTGGATGTTAATTTTTGAAAACAAGCCTGCAAATTTCTTGGGCTACCAAAGGGAGGAGGTGACATCTCCTGTCATATTCCAGCTGATAGGGGACAGCTGTCTCCAGTGTTTCTCCGTGCTCATGCATGGCTGCAACTGAGCCCAGCTTACATCAACAAATGCCAGGGTTTTAGACTGTTTTTCAAATAAAAAAAAAAAAGAAGGATTCTACTGACCAGGCTGTGCCCATCCTCTCTTTAACTCACTGACCAAGTCCTATCAAACCTGGCAGAAGTGCCAGGTATCTCCAAAGAATGAAGCTCCCTCATGCTTTAAGAAGGTCTGTAGCTGTGTGGACAAGTGAGGTCCTTCTCAAAGTGGGGCCACTGGCACTGTGAAGCTCAGGTAGGCCCAAACCTTCACTGATGAATCCATGCACACATGGCTCAGAAACAACATGTCTCCCTTTTGTTGGGTACACTGTAGTAAGGACAGAGGTTGAGGGATAAGGATGAATCGTGGTAATTTTGGCATGAAGTTTGAGGCTGTATTAAGAAAATTCTTAGGAAACCAGCCTTCATTAGCTCCATCACCTAATAACTGACCTGGATTTTGGAGATACATCTGACAGCTTTGACAGAAGTTCGCCAGAACTGTGGCATCATGACAAACAGATTATTTATCATCTTAAAATACAAAATGTTGTTATAAGGCCCAAGTTTTAGGTATCCACCCATGAAAAAAAAATGCTATGAAGGCCCTGTGTGCAGGAAGAGAGAACCAACTTGTACAGAAGTGAAACTTAGAAGAAGGAAAAAAAATACTGGTCTAAACTCAGCTATAAAATTCTCTTGCTTGTCTGCAAGGGAAGTACTGAAATGCCACCTATGGGGCTGGTCCCTCTGAGAGAGAGAGGAGCTGCGTATGGATTTTGGTGGGAATATTAGTGCTGCATTACAAAGCACCAGCTACTGATGCTGATGAGGCTGGGTGACGAAGCGCCAGCTCGTCTGATTCCTGAGTCTGTCAATTAACGAGTCACACGACGGGGATCTGGAGTATGACCACCTCATAATGGCCCAAAGCAGTAAGTCATAGCTGACTAACGTATATACGTGTGCGTATAGGAGGTGAGTATTGATGCTTTCGGGTGACAAAGAGGCGCACATATGTGCAAACATTCATTAAGTACATACACGCTGGGTACCGAGGGATTAACATTTAATTAGCTGTTGCAGAGCTCCCGGATGGTACCTCCAGGATGGCAGGCACAAAGATCTGCAAATGAGGATACACAAAGGGCTTTATTTCTTCCAAGTGGAGAGCAGTATGCTGTGTGATTTAAAAAAAATAAAGCAGGGAGATAACACACTTATTTTAGCATCTGTAATTAAAGTCTGAATAGGGAAGTGTTCCTAAAATGCATTTTACAGTAAACATCTTCACTGGCTATCTCTTCTCTGTGCATTTGCATAAGTCCTGAAAGAAGTTCAGTTCAGCACTCAAATCATAGATACACAGAGCACAGAGTGGTTTGGGTCATAAGGGACCTCAAAGCCCATCTAGTTCCATCCCCTGCTGTGGGCAGGGACACCCTCCACCAGCCCAGGCTGCCCAAAGCCTCATCCAACCAGGCCTTGACCACTGCCAGGGAGGGGGCAGCCACAGCTTCTCTGGGCAGCCTGTGTCAGGGCCTCGCTGCCCTCACAGGGAAGGATTTCTTCCTAATGTCTAATCTAAATCTCTCCTCCTTTGGCTTGAGGACATTACTCCTTGTGCTACCACTATCCAGCTCTTCCTATTCAAAGGGTAGCATTTTAGACCTCTCTGAAAAAAACACTTTCTCTGTGTCTACATGGGAAGTTAGATGACAATGACTCCTTTCCTGCTTTCTCAGGGGAAACGTCCCCCAAAAGGCCAAGCCATGACCTCTTGTGCCAGCTTTTCCAGTGGAGGCAGGAGCTTGCTGGGTGGGGGTGGCTGGTGGTCCTTGGGGGGCTGCTTCCTCCTTCCCTCTGGGCCCCCCTCCCTGTGCAGACAGACTCAGAGCTTTGCCCATGGGCACCTGCTGTGGCCAGGTGTGGGCTGGTTTCCCTGGATGGGTACTAGCCGTTTGCTGAGATGCTTTGCGGGGTCACTGCTGGGACCACACTTCCCCTGCCTGGGAGCCCCAGCAGGAAGTGAACCCCACAGTTTTTATAAGCTCAGCTTTGGAATTGAATAAATGCTTTTGAGGAAATGTCAGGTCATCACCCTCAGCCCTTCCAGCACAGTGGCAAAAATAAGGAAAGAGCAGAAGAGAGGAAGGTGCTCTGGAGCCCTTGGTGGCTTTGGGATCCTTTGTGGATTCCCAGGTCAGGGGGAAAGGGATTCTCTTTAAAGGGGCTTCATCTGCAGACAGCTCTGCTCCATGATAGAAATGTTAGTAGATGTTGATACCAGACAGATTTCCGAAAGTGAAATGGCCTGTTCTTCCCCTCCTCCTCCTTGAAATTTCCAAAACGTCTCTCTTCACAGGGGTTGTGCATTTGTAAGTAATTATTTCCTTTTCAGTATATTGATCCTTTTCTCCTTGCCCTGAATACACCATAATTACATTTGTTTCGAGGAGCGCAAGGAGCGAGCTGTCAGGGGTACACAATGGCTCCGTTCTGCCAAACCGGAAAAGAAAAAGCCCCTGTTCTGGGGGAGGTTTCAGGCGTCGGGCTGACAATTGCAGGTTCTGATTCATACCTGTGCAACCGCTACTCTGTAATCAGGCTGTGATTAGTCACCGACAACCAATTACCACGCCCAGCTTCCTAAAGCAATTTGTCTATCGGGAACTTTATAAATCTTGGTTAACTCTGTAGGGAAAAGTCTGCCGGCCCCGGAGCGCATCCTCCTCTGTGCCACCTTTGGGCTGGCAAGGAGGTGTTGTGGCTACTCCGAGACAGGCGGGCAGGAGAGCAGCCTCCTCAACACTGAGGTGGCAGCTGTGCAGGCACCATCACTTCTAGGTACTGTCCTACATGGGATGAGTGTGTTTTCACAGTTCGTAGTGACAGACAGCAGAGGTGAGCCCTTCCTGCAGGGTGGGATCTTCCCCCAGAGGTTTTGCATGCTGGACTTACCAGAGATGGGGGCACAAGTTTGCACAAGCTAGTACCTGTCCTCTGGAGAAGGACCACCCTCCCCTTTCCCATGGAGCTGCTCCTCACCTTTCTGAAACCCACCACTATGCCTACATCTACCCACAGCCCAAGTAGTGTCAAAGCCTTCATCGCTTTCCTCATATTCAGTGATGCTCGGCGTCTGGCCAAAGCCCACTCATACCCCAGCTCTGTGAGTGGGTACAGGGTGCCACCATCACCTCAGAAGGATGAGTGACTTCAGGGGTGAGCAAAGGTCTGTTAATCATCTGCAGATTCTCCTTAACAAGCTCACTGTGCAGCTCACCAGTTATCATTAGCCTTTGAAGCCTGTGGGCTAAAATGGTCTCAGAAGGAATGGTCAGTGCAGTCTCTGCCTTTATCTGCTGCTGGCATTAGGAGCTGCCCTTAGGTTCAGGTGGACTTTCTTCAAGGGTGACCTTCTCTGTGAACACCCAAATACCACAGGCACAAAGAAAGCTGCTACCTACTGGTAGGTTGTTCTTTCCTGAGCAGAAATGGGCAGTTGGCTGGAAACACTTTTGCACTGGTGTAACTCCGGAGGAGCGGCAGCCACTCTTTGAGCCATACCAGCAAGCGTTGGAGTGACAGGCTATTTCTGGAAGGATTGACCACCAGTGCCTTCTTTCTTGCCGAGTCTGCACTGGTGTGAAAAGGAGTGGAGAAACAGCTGCTGAGGTTAGTGTTTACAAAACAGCATCGACAGAAGCAGGCAAGGACCCTGAATGGAACACAGGGTGATCCAGGCTCTGCCTGCACGCTTGCAAGAGCCGTAGGAGGAAAGTCCCAGGAGGACCTCAGCCCTCATGCAGTTGGGGATAGGGGTGCATGCAGAGGGAAACCAAGTTCCTGATGGGGGTCCCTCTCCAAATTGGCAGGGTACAAGCACCCAGAGCTTACTGGCCGTGCATGCCACCTGGAAGATACCGCTTTGCCAGAGCATGCTTTGGTGCAAAACTGTATTTTCAGACCTAAACACTCATTTATTTTCCTTCACAGGTCCTTTTCTTGTCACTATGACTAGGCACCCTGGCTTCTTGGAGCAGGTTCTCTGCACACCCTTGGTTTCCATCCCATGGCTGGTGCCAGCTGAGTCTGATGGTCTGGCCGAAGCACAGCAGGAAAGCATGAGAGATGTTAAGCAACCTAATCCAAGTTCATCAGGCCAAACAGCTTGGAAACAGAAAGGCCCCTAGTGAAGCTGGAATAGCCATGCCTGGCTCCAGGCATCCAGTCAATTTTCCACTATTCAGAGGGCAAGAGAAACAAGTCCTAGCATTCTGGTTGCTTTTTGTTTAATGTGCTCACCTCAGAAATGAGCAGCTACCAATGCCCAGAAGCATCTGAAACTAACACGCCTTTAGGTACCGCTAAATCACTTCTCCATCATGCTGCAGGGTGGTATCAAAGACATCGAGAGACTCTTGGATTCAGTTTGTCCTGATAAAGCTGTTTTTCAGGATTTCCATTCTGCATCTGTTTTTACTAATGTGTTTTCTTTCGTCTTCAGTTATTGGTCTAAGGTCCATTGTGATCTGGGAACTAAAACAAAGGAGCCCATGACGTTATGTTGGATAGCAGCCATGGCTGAGATGTAAATGTGAATGTGGGATACTCCCCACCCCGGAACAGCAGTAGTACAATTGCCGGTGCACTTGTTCTTCAGATCCTGGTGACCTAATCCTCTCACGTGCCTTGCATGCTCTTCCTTCACCCCTCATGAGCTTTCATGTCATCCCAGAGAGCTGGGCTTTAAGCTCAGCCTCTCGCCAGAGTAAGATCGTGGGGGCCGCAGCTGGCCACCAAGCAGGGAGAGGATGCTGAGGATGCTGGAGGTGGGCTGGATGCCAGGAGGTCTCTTCCATGCTGTGGGAGGTTGGGGACACCTTTGTGCTTTCTGTCCGTGTTTTTTTGACAACATCCCCCTGCTGCAGCGAGAGCAGCAACAATGGCAGCGAGGAGGAGGAGGAGGAGGAGGAGGAGGAGGAAGACAACAAGGAAGAGGAGGAAGAGGAGGTCTCCAAGGTGGAATCATTTATCTTCGATCAAGATGATCTCAAAAACCTGATGTTTCTCTCCTTGTTTAGGTTTAGAGGTTTCCCCCCCATCTGTTACTGACTGGGTTTTACAGACTGGAACGTTTATCCAACTTTAATAACAAAAATGTAACTCAGAGAAAGCAGGACATAGAGTAGTACACAGAGTCTGTAGGAGGAGCAGGGGAAAGGTTGTAACAAAATTAAAGACATCCCTTCCCAGCTCACCGCCAAGTCACAGACCACATAGTCTCCTGTACCAGCATCTCTGGAGGCACTGGTACTGGAGATGGACCTGAAGATAAGCACACACAAATCCTGTTCTCCCTCTTTTCCCATCCTCCCACCTACCCTCCCCCTGGGACAGACCCACTGCTGAAGCGCCAGCAGCATGGCTGGATTCCCTTTGTTAATCTGGTCAGCATATCAATGATATCCACAATTTCTACCTGCTTTTTTTTTTTTTTTTCCCCTTTGCAACAGAAAACAAGACTAAAAGCAGTTTATTTTCCTCATGCCTTACATATTTTAACGGCATCTGTCCCGGAGGCCCCCAGTCCCAAGGTATTTCCTGCAGTATTTGTTGCTGCATACTAATCCAATAAACCTGAACTCCCATAAATTACCATACCGCACGGGGAAGGCTAAGTTTAGCTCCTGCGTATTTTAGACATCTGTCAAGATAAAACTTGGACTGGAAGGAGTCTCTGGCATGGCTCTCTGCACTGAAAGTGGACAATGACAGCGGCATTTCCCCTCCTGACCCTGCCTCCGACGAAGCCGCTCCGGTATTACTAAGTCCCATATCTTCCCGGTGCCTGCTCCAGGGATCTGCTGGGAAGGAGCCCCGTGACTTCACGGCTCTGAAGCGTGACCTGCTGCATTCTCTCTTCCTGCAGCTTCTTGGGTTTGGGCCACTTCACACAGGGTGTTAAAGACTGGTTGTGTCAAATATCCTCAAAATGATGTCTTTACCCTTGGTCCCAGGCCTTTGTTTGTTAGACCTGAGAACTGGTGTTTGAGGAGAATATAAAAACATTCTGGAAAACACAGTTTGAAGACTTTTCTGTGTGTTTGTTTTTGCTTAAAAAAGCATAGGTCACCATTTAAAGGGTTAAAAAAGGGGTGACATCACTCCACAAATGAAATGTCCTATTTTGGATGCAGTGAAGCCTTTTGCAACAACTACAAATGAAATTTTGCACTTTTTGTGTGTGACTGGAAAAGCAAATACACTTTGACCTCAATTTTTTTCCCTTCCCCTATTCTTTATTTTAGTAACCAGACTTAAGAAAAATAATTATTTGCTTCCTATGCCTCCCATAGCCATTCATGGTAAACTTTTACCTTTCTTTACATGGACTGTTTCTTCTTTAGGTTGTTTAATGGTTTCCCTGGCAGGCTGAAATCCCTGTAAATACCAGCTGCTCCTTCTCCTGCTTCATTTTACAGTTTTTCTAAATCTGCCATTGCACAATATTAGTGAGCACAGTCCATTTCAAAGAACGAGCATATGCAGCAAGTAGTAGAGGAGAAAAATCTCTGCTAACCACCACAGGAGAGTTTTCTTAGACCTTTCCTCCGTGTTCATGGCCACTTACACTGCTCTTTTCTGCTCGCAAGGAGGAGGGCTATCCCAACCAGTCTAGGCAATGCCTGGGAGCTGAGGGCCAAATTCCCTTCCCAGCTTTTCCAGGTCTTTCCTTGCCTTAGTGAATATTTTTTGAGACATTCTGTATTTCTTAACTTCCTCTTAAAAAAAAAAAAGAAAGAAAGAAAGAAAATTATAATGTCTACCTGAGTGAGGGAAAGAGATTGTCCTGATTGATTAATATTTCAAAAGGGCTTCATAAATCTATAATCTCTCCACAGCAGCACTATTGGTGCTGCTCTGTTCCCTTGGTTAGCCTTTGAATACCCTCACGGGCAGTTCCTGGTCTTGATTTGCAATAGAGATACATCGAAGCATACAGTAAAGGAAACATCAAGGAGAAAGAACATTAAATGACAGGGATGTAGAGCTGGAAGAGTTTAGCATACATTAACTGATAGGCACTTATTATTTTTTTTTCCAGATCAAGCTAAATACCACGTATCTGTCATATACTTGATGTAAGGCTGGAGTTTCTGGGTTCAGTCTCCAGCCTTGGCAATGAATTTAAAATATCTCTGGAGGCAAGGAATTATTGTCTTTGGGAGTGTTTCAGCCTGAAGTCCTGGGTGGGAAATCTCTTGAGCTTTCACTTTCAGAATGGTTTTGTTGCACTGGGATCTTTGCAGTACAAGTGGGTGAGAAATGAGAACTGGATGCTGCAGATGCTTGGTGAAGCCTGTGCAGTCCTGGCTGGAAAGCCACCCAGGAGAAGAGATGCTCTGCAGGCTCCCTCGCAGGCACAAGGAAGGGCTGCACTGGCACAGCCACTCCTGGGAGGATGTTCTCCAGGTGTCATGTCTTCCTGGGAATAAGCTAGAGGCTGGGGTCACTATGGACCTAGTCAAGGTCCTTGTCCTCATCACTCACCTGTACAGCAGAACAGGGGGTACTTCAACAGGTGTTGGGCTGATGCCCAACTCGGGGGCAGTGGGACACTGGAGGGCAGGTCTGCTTCTAAGAGTCCCCTGGGCAGGCTGTGGACAGCGGCTTCCAGGACCATCATGAGGCTCCCTGATGCCAAGTATAAAATCCTGCAAGCAGGATAGGTGAGTCCTACACAGCAAGGTGGACTGGGGCTGATGAGGCAGAAAACAGCTTTGCAGGACAGGATTTTGGGCACTCCTGTGTGTGGGCTAATGAAGGAGATGAAGCCAGGCCCCTTCTGAATGCGCATAGTAGTGGGGGTGATGGGCACAAGATGCATGTGGGAAAGTACCAGTTAGCTTTGTCTGAGAGTGTTTTGGCACAGGCAGAGGCTGTCCAAAAACACCAGGAGATCTCAACCCTTGGGGACAAACATAAATGAAGAGAACAAGGCCCTGAACAAAGCCAATCTAACCAAGAGGCTGGGCCTGCTCTGAGAGGGGTGTGGGACCAGGTCACCTCCAGAGGACCCTTCCAACTGAAATAATTTTTTGATACTTTGCTCAAAATAAACAATTTTTGACATTTATTTCACCTTGGCTTTTCCCTATCAGCCAGTCTCAGAAGTGTTGCTCCATGGACTGTAGGGTGGCTTGGAAAAGCTCTCACTTCTGGAAAAGAATAAGGGGAGCAAGCCGAGGGAGGCTTGGCAGGTTGCTTGAGGCTTTCATAATCTGATTGAAAGGAAGGTGGATTTTATTTGGCTTGACCCTTATTTAAATCTTCCACTCTCATACTCTGAAGTTTACAACCTTTTCTTTTACTCCCAGCGCAGCATTACACTTCCTTCAGAGCCAGAGCCAGTGTGACTCATGCTGGAGGGTACTGCTGTGCACGTTCCTTTGCCTGGGCTGCTGCCCTGCTGTGAGAAATCTGCCGTAAGAGAAAACTGGGAAGAAACTTAACCTCATTTTGGATTGTCCACTGCCATCTAGGAGCAGTGAGAATTAGGAATCTGGTTTTATTTACTCGCTTTAAAGTGAATTCATTGTACTGACTGCCCGTGGAAGTTCAGGGCGCAGCTGAGGAAGATGCTGCCTTTGTGCAAGAGATGCCACTAGACCTGACAGTGCACCCAGGTACAATGTGTGGGGATGAGTCAGGAGATCCTGGCTTCAAACGTGAGCTCTTCAAAGCAGCTCCTGCCTTTTTTTATTGGTGCGCTCCACACAGACCTCTCCTTTAAAGAATGCAAAACTATAATGAAATGTCGAACGGCTCTGATGTGTGAAGTAAGGCTGCCATCCACTGCAAAGCAGGGCTCCCCACGGGTTTCTTTCTGCCCCAGGCAGATAAAATATTGCTGCCCGTTTTCCTTGTTCTCCATGGAGATGGTGCACGTGGCTGTGCACCCCGGAGGTCTGCTGCTCCCGCCAGCCAGGCGTGCTGCCAGCTCTGCCCCAGAGCTGCCTGTTGGGGCAGAAATTTACTGCTCATTAAAAAGAGACAAAGGACAATTAGGTTGCAAATAAAACGTGTTATCTCTGCTTGGAAGGCCTGTCAATCCACCAGGCCATTGCTTTTTCTAGGGTTAGGGAAGGTGTCGTGCCAAGCTCTCCAGTCCATGTTAGCTGCTCCATCAGTGCTTGCAGGAAGCCTGATCAGCGCCAGAATGGGAAGAAGATTGGCCCCTGAACCTGAGGTCTGCCCCTCAGCGTCTGCTCCATGGCGCACAGGCTTAGAGCCTGGCCTGGAGCCCTCAGACATTGCGTTTGTAATTAGTTGTGGTAATTAACCCAGCATCTCTACACCCTGCACTACACTATCCTCCTCCTGGCTCATCAGAACGGCACTATCTCTTTTAATATTACTCCACTAAACGCAGCCCTATCCGCGGCTTAAACCCTGTCCTCTTTAATTAACTGACAACTTTAATCCACATGTTACAGTCTGCTTATCTGGAAACTGACTTTTACTTCTGATAAGCCATGATCTAATTGCCCATCGCCTTCAGCAGAAGTGCAGTGCCGACGCACTGCTTCCCCCAGGCAGGTACCCAACCTGCAAAAGCTCTCCCACTCATTGCACCCTTGCCTTAATGCCCAGAATTAAAGCATGGATGTGGTGGTGACAGCGAGGAGGTCTTCGCAGCCCCTCTCCTCCCTACCAGGCACCGTGACCTGGACCACGCTCAGCTGGCAGGAGCAGAAGCAGCATCGCAGGCTGCTAGCATTTTGCCTTACTGCCTGCATAGGGCACTCCTTTCTAGACTTAACATGAGAAGACAGTTTTATGCTAAGAGGTAAAAGTCTTAGTCCTACTGAACCCAATATAAAGAAACTGATGTGAGTTTGGTTAGTATATTCTGCATCTATTTGCTCTCTATTAGATTTTCAGACCCCAGAATGCAAGTCAGCATTTGCATTCAGCAAATGCTTTTCATGCATTTGGTCCTCTCCAGAAATTACGGTTTCCAAAAAAAAACCCCACCAAATGCATTTTGGCTGTTTTTCTGGAGCTTCTAAAAGAGTTTTGAAGCTGAAGTTGAGTGTACGTTTTATCTGCCTTGAGGTCCAGCCAGCTGGTTGTTGCATTTTAGGAAAGAGGGCTGCATAGCCAGCAGCAAGGAGAGGACACAGAAAAGTCTTTCCTGTGGAGGGACCACCACAGTGCAGACGCAGAGGGATGTGTATAGGCACCTACACAAAGACTCTTCACCAGCGAGGGAGCAACGCAGGATGAGAACCAGCACCACTGGCAAGGGAGATGTTGCCGGGTATCACTTAGCCAAAATCAGAGCAGGAGAGTGGTGGGAACCTGGGCAAGACCCACAGGCTGCAACAAGGTCTTGCACTGTCTCTTGTACTGGTCCCAGCCAGGGCAGGTCCCAGCCTCTACTGTACCCAACCTGCTGTGTGCCCCAAACCCACACCAGCCCAGGAGAAGAGCCTGCCTGCCTCCCTGTCCCTCCATGACCGTCTGTGAAAAGGATTGCTAAATACATAGTATAGCAGCCCAAAACTGGAAGCAGGTCATTGCTTAGCCCTTCTGGTAGAGCAGCACCTTCCCAGCCTGCCACCCATACTGGTATTACCTTTCTTCTTCCAATGCTTTGCCAACTTTTTGGTGGTCCAAGCTCCAGCCTCTTTGCACCATGTCTGTAAGCTGTTTCCAAATCCTTCATCCACTGTGGCAGAGCCACAAACCATGGGGCTCACTTGCTGCCTGGCCCCCTTCCCTTTACATTCAGGGGCTCACCTGCTGCAGCCATGCATCAACCCGACTTGCTTGAGCCCATAAAGGCTGAGAGCTGGGAGGTTGCTTGGTGCTAGTCACTGCTATTTTGGAGGCTAGGCTTACAGTATTTCTAAATGTTGTGAGTCTGGCTCGCAGATGGATCTGGGGTAGGTGCTCAGCATTGTTCTGGTGCCTGTTCTCTCTGTCCTGCATGGTAATCTTCTCTCAGAAACAGGGACTTGGCTATTTCATGTCATGAATTGCGTGGGCAAATCTGTTAACAACAGCTCTGATCCATTGTAACACTTGAAGTTGACAAGACATGTAATTGCTGCAGTGTGCCAGAGTAGGAGATCGGGTGCTTTAGCACTTGCTCCATGCAAAACGAATTTCCATTAGCTGCTCCTTAGGTGGCATTAGAAGTGAAGGCCACCAGCTTTCCCCCAGGCACCCAAAGGGAGGGACAGGGATGGACAGGGCCCTGCAACACAGTGGAATGGGACTGCAGGGGATTCCTCACACAAGGAGCTGCTTCAAAGGACAAATATTTTCCAGGGAGAATAAACTGCTTAGTAATGAGGACAGCACAGTGAAAAATATCCTTCACACCCTGATGCTTTCTGCAGCTGAAACCTTGGATCCTCTCCCTCCATCCGTAATCCCTCACCATCTATCAATCCTGGTGCCCTTTTGGTCCCTCAGTCTTGCTACGTCAGCAGCATAGGGATCCTGAAATCCTCCAAAGTCATTTACATGTTGCTGTCCCTGACACAGAGACCTCATTATCCCAGAGTGTCTCGGTCCATCTGCCCTTTCCTAGGGGATTTTATTCCTACAGGGCATAGATATTTTTGCACATGATAGAGGCAGAGCTGTGGGAACTGGGGGAAGATGCATGTTCTTCCTGCCTCAGCAGGGATGTCCATACCAACAGTGCAGGCACAAGTCGTCCCACGTCAGAAAGCCATGGTAACTGTAATACAGCTCCTCAGCCCCAAACAGAAGCAGGAGACACAGAATGCTGCCAGGGTGAGCCTATCTCTGCCTGTTGGACACCCCAAAAAGCTGTGATAACCTCTTTGGCTCTCATGTGAAGTCACCAGGTATATGTAAGCTGCCTTCTCCTTCTTTCTTGGGCAAAGGGAGAGGCTTCAGTTGGAGAAGCTGTTTTATGGGGTTTATTTATGTCTTAGTAATCTTTAAGTAATGGTTTAATCACAACTGGTCAACAAAATGTGACTGGAAAATGAGAAGGCAGATGTTTAATTCTGAAAGTACCCAACAATGCTTTGAGGTTTTTCAGTTTTGATTATTATTTTTTCTGCTCTGGATTGTTTTAGCAGGCAAACTCTGCATTTCTTTGGTTTAAATTTGAAAAGGGTTTTGTTTGACCTAAAATGCCCCTTTTTTGTTTTCAGTGAGTAATGCATTCATTCTGAAAACAAAATATATGTCAGCTTCCAGGCAGAACACCGTCCTCACGCTAATGTGGAACTTCTTTCCAGCCACCCCTCCCCTATGCTCCAGGTCTAGCAAAACAATGCATCATTAGTTCACCCTACATGCAAACATGCTTTTCTCCTCCTTCCCACCCCCAGATTCATAAATAATCAGTCCCTGCCCTACTTGGAAGATGCTTTTGGTCAGGGTGACTACCCCTGGGTGTGAGTTTTGCCCCAAGGGACTGAGACAGCCCAGGGAACAGCAGGGCAACAAAGAACAGCACAGTTGTGTATGGATGCTAGGCTCAGAGTGTAAAGGAGGTATTTTCACCCCATGGAATTGTGTTTAGTATTGTTGTAGTTTTGTGTGGCAGGGTTCTGGTGGAAGAGAGGGGCTGCAGGGGTGGCTTCTGCAAGCAGCAGCCAGAAGCTCTCTGCAGGCCCCACAGAGCAAACACCAGCAGGCTCAAGGCCGGAGTCGTTGCTGACCAAGGCCAAGCCCATCAGCTATGGTCTCTGGGAATCACATTTAGGAGAAAAAACCCACAAGCAGATGCTTTTTGCCACCAGAGAAGGGAGTGAGAAGGTGTGAGAAACTGTGCAGGCACCAAGGCCAGGGAAGGGGGGGAGGAGATGTCCCAGGTGCCAGAGAGAAAGATGCCCCTGCAGCCCATGGAGAAACCCATGGTGGAGTGGGTGTCCCCCCACAGCCCATGGAAAAGGCCAAGACCCCACCTGCAGCTTGTGGAGGGAGGCCCCACGCTGGAGCAGGGGAGACGTACAGAAGATGCTGTGACCTGTGTTGGAGCAAGCCTCTTGCAGCCCATGGAGAGAGACAGAGACACAGAGATGAGTGTGAGAGAGAGAGACCCAGGCTGGAGCATGTTTGCTGAGGGGGAGCTTGTGACCCTGTGGAGGACCAGGCTGGAGCAGTCTGGGCCTGAGAGACTGAGAGACATTCTATGATTTATGACTGCACCCCATAGCAGTGACCCACACTGGGGCAGCTGGTGAAGAGATGAAGCCCCATGGGAAAGGACTCACATTGGAGATGTTCATGGAGGACTGTCTCCCATGGGTGCAACCCCACAGTGCAGCAGGGGAAGGAATGCCCGCCCCCACCCCTGTCTAAGAAGGAAAGCAACTCATGAGGAACTGACCAAAACCCCCATTCCCCCACTCCCTGCCCCTCCCTGTGTCACAATGGGTGGGAAGAAGGGAGCAAAATCATGACTAAAGAGAAGCCTGCTAAGAAGGGAGGGGTTGGGGGAGGTGCTTTAAGATCTGGCAGCACTTCTCCTTACCCAACTCTGGTGTCCCTGGGTGTGCAGTGCAGTGGCATAAATTAGTTTCTTTATTCTGTGTTGAGTCTGTTTTGCCCGTGACGCTGATTGCGGGATGATCTCTCCCTGTCCTTATCTCAACTCCTGAGCCTCTCAATATCTATTTTCTCCCCTGTCCAGCTGAAAAGGGAAGTGATAGAGTGACTTTGGTGGGCATCCGGCCTCCAGCCAGCATCAAACTAACACAGCTATGGAAGCAATAGCAGACCAGGATTTGACTGGAAAACCACCAGCAACCCCTGCTTGATGCTTAGCTCTTGCAAATTCCCTACAGGAGCTCCAGCCCTCTGTGCAACACCACCCTCAGCCAGGCAGCTCCACCTCAAGACTGTTGAGGAGGCAGGGAAACCTGTACCCTGTGGGAGTCCCTGGTGAGCTCCAGCCTGTCCTGCCTTCCCCAGGCACACAAGGGCACCAACCCACCAATGGGCTGTGTCCTTCGCTGAGAGGGTACTTCTGGTAGGTTATCAGTTAGCTTTTTATCTGGTCAGTCAAACGTGATCTGTTACAAACTTCAAGGATACTGTCTCTTCAAGGATATTCTCAAGGATATGGTCAACTGTGTTCATCGACAGCAGCTTCTCTAATGCAGACAAATCTGCTGGATCCCAGGAGCAGGAGAAAGACCTTTTCTATCAATCACCTCTGTTTTCCTGGGTTTCTCCATTGTTCTAACTCCTCTTCCAGGATTTTTTTCTTCTCTTTTAAAAATCTTATTTTAAACCAACAAGCTGAGTAAATAACAGGAAGTATTTTTTAAGTGGGAAGATGGGATACTAATCACCATAAAAGACTTAAGAACCACCACCCCCCAAGATGTTAGGCATGGAAATACGAGGATGAGATCAACGGGTAGATCAAGTTGTATCACCTCACGTATAACTATTTTACTGGTCCAGAAAGGAAAACGTGAAAAATTGAGAGGAAGCCTGAACAGTTTGGTAATGCAGAAAGAGGCAGCCAAGACAGACAAACGTGGAAGAAAACACATCTCCTTTTCTGAAAAGAACATCTTTAAAAAAAATTGGGTTTGAGGCATTTCTGCATGAGACAGCCGTTTGGCTCCTAGAGCCAGAATATGGGCCAGAAGTAATCAGGAGCGGTAAGCAGAGGCAGCATACATAACAAGGGAGCCTGCATGTGGGCTCTTATCATTTGGAAGCTAATAGATGATGAAGGCAGCTTAATCCATGCAAATATAGAATAATGACAACCCTGACTTCATGCGTCATAAAAATGGGGGGAATATGAGAAAGAAAAGAAGAGAGAGGGAGAGGAGGAGTAAAAAGCAACAGCATTCGAATCGATCTGCGTCATTAATGGATGAGGCCGGAGAGAAAGAAAGAATCAATCCCAAGGCAGAGTAGAGTGGTGGCTGCTGCTCTCATATGCAGGGAAACCTGTGGGAGAGGAAGGGGAGAGGAGAGGACGTCAGAGGAAGCGCCTGGCCAGGCACAGAGAGATGCTGACCTGCTCAGTGCCAACCCAATTTCTCATCCTGGGTGCTGGCAGTGCTCGTTTCAGCCTGGTGTTGTCCTGCCAAGCCCAGCAAGCTGCCAGTCCCTGGCAAGTGCTTCCCACAGCAGCGGGCAAGAGTCCCAATGCTGGTGGCATGGCATAAGCTTGCCAGGAGGGTAAAAGCTCACCTTTCCCCTTCGTGGCGGTGCAAAGGCTGTGTTTTGTGGGCATCTGGTTAAAAGGCAGCAACCGAAGCTCTGCCATGGTAACAGCAAGATTAATTAATAACCATTGGAACAAGTTAAGAGGGGTTGTTGCGGATTTAGTCATCGCTGGGAAATTTTAATTAGCCATCGGGTATTTTTTTCCCAGCGATACTGTGCTGTCCATGAAGCAGTACCTCCCATGGGCTAAAGGTTGCAGGAGGTTGCACTGGGTGGCTGCAGAGGTCCCTGATGCTCCAGGCAGGGACATGACAGGCGTCAAGTCTGCAAGAGGCGGGTGGCCACGCAGCCAGATGCATAATAGCACATCTGATTCCCCTCAAGATGAGAATCCACAGCAAAGCTCCTGGGCCTTCATTTTGAGTGTAAAAGCTGCAGTTGCTAACGAAGAGAGCTATCAGCGTTATCTGTAGACATCTCATTCTTGGCCTACTCTACTGTCTCAATTCTTACTAACCCACTCCTCCACTAATTACTGGAGAGGAGGCCAGATAGATTACATCCATGGCATTTTCTTGTCTGGAACCCCAGCTATTTTTATCAAAAAATACTTTGAGTTAGTCAGGTCAGATCTATTTATGGTAACCTCCTTGCTGCATTTTATACCATTTTCTATTAAATACTGAATCTTTCATTATTCCTCCCTTCAAAATTAGTCAAATGCCTGTCATACTCCTGAGGTTAAGCTAACAGATCAATTATTGCCTGGATTAATTATCCTTCCCCTGAACCGTCTTTGAAATGTGCAGCCTCAGCTGTTCTCCAGCCTTGTGGCCCCTGCTTGCTTACACAGGCTCAGCTAAAAGACTGGATGCCAGGCAGGTGATTGTCAAATGCCTTCTTTCCTCATAGTTTGGGATGGAGTTTACTGGCCAGCTGAATTAATGCATTTCCTCTGCCTCTCCTTCCTCAGATGTCAGTGCCCCTCAATAATGATCATCCCATTAAACTTCATGCCTTTGTCACAAGTCCCATCACATCACTCCTGTTCTGGTCCATGTTACTGCTACACCTTTCACCTCACCAATATCTTGGTATAGCAAAGTCTTCTCCTTGGGACCTCTCAGAAGCCTTCTAAAATTCAGCTTGGCAGAGAGGCTGTGGGGTCTCCTCCTCTGGAGACATTCAAACCCCACCTGGATGCGTTCCTGTGCGATTTAGTCTAGGTGATCCTGCTCTAGCAGGGGGGTTGGATTAGATGATCTTTTGAGTTCACTTCCAACTCTTAACGTTCTGTGATTGTCATGTACCTTTCTTTAGCTACCCATGATTCATTTGATGGAAGAATTCAGACATAAAGAAGGTTTACCTATTTGTTTATGTTGAACTAGTAACATAACTGTTAACAACAATATTTAATTACCCTTTCATCCAGCTTTCCCGAGCCTGCAGTGAGATTCACTAGGCTGTGCAGTCACACTGGCATAATTTCTATGGATGAATGCTAGATTTTTGTTTGTTTGTTTCTGGTTCTCTGATAAAATAACACAGTTTAAAGAGAGATTTCATGTTTCACTATCAGCTTAGCTATTTCATTACTTTATCCCACTGCAAAAACTTAACCGTGTATAATTTTTTTCCGTAGATCCAATTTATAGACCTTAACATGGTATCCAGTTCCTGAGGGATACTTTTAAAAGTTTGGGTCCTTGCAACTTGTCATTCAATATATTGGTTTAGGCCAATTTCCTTTTTTTTCGTACCTCTCCAAACATCCTTTTCTTTGCAGTGTCCTTAACTTAATAAATTCCCAGGGCTTCTGGAGGTGTTGGCTATCATGAACAGCAAGTACTGAAAGCTGAGCTGAGGCCTGGCAGTGCCCAGAGTGCATTGGGTAGCCCTGCCTGCCTATTTGCATCCAGCAAAATATCCAACCCTTTCCTCTGCCTGGCATGGGATCTGCTACTCTGAGGCACCAAAGGAGTTTGGAGCAGCAGTTATTTTAATGCCTTCCAGATCTTTCTACCAGATCTCAATAATTAGGTAGCTGGGGGGGACAAGAGAAACCAGAGGGCTACCTGGAGACTTCAACACTGGTCATTCCCTTGGATTTTGCTAATATGAGAGATCGCATCACCTGTCCCATTATGCTACTGGGACTTGTGACGTCAAAGGCATTGCATAACAATAAAATCTGCTATACAAACACGCTGCATTCACTACTCAGGACTTGCCCTAAAAAATTGTTCTCCTGTGCTACTCCCTGATGCTGTCTCTGGACCCTCAGCACTGGTTGAGCTGCCTGCTCCATCCCCCGAAAGCAGGGTTTTTGGCTACGATGTGCATGAGCAGGCCTCACTCTGGTCTCCATGTCTGCTGCTCTTGTCCTGAGCTGGCCCTGGGGAGACAATAACATTACAAGGCACTGTTAGGGAAGCATTTCAGAAAGGGAGGTACTTCAGGAAGGCAGACAGTCTGCCTGCCTTCTCACTGGTGCAGGTGCCTTTGAAATGGGGAATCACGCTTGCTGTATCAATTCTCTCCAGAAGAAAACATGGTCAAGGCAGTACTAAAAAAATCTTAGATTATTTTCACTGACTAGTACTGGCCAGATAAATAAGTCTGTAGAAAGATGCTATCAAGACTCTGCTTTGTTCAGTTTGCACTCTAAATGCTGTCATCCCATAAAATAAGCACCTGAGCGAGTTCATTTCTCTGAAAGGGTCTTAGTTGCTTCTGTATGGTGCTAAAGCAGGGATGCTAATATCTTGTCACTTCCCCCTATTTCTCTTACTCTGTTCCCCTTGTCTTACAGAGGGCATTACCAGAGGCATAGGGAGGCTGCTTCCTGGAGTAGAGGCAAGCTTAATCCATCACAACTGGGCCCTTCTGCCAGCAGTGGGGTGTGGGTGGCCTGGCAGAGCAACAGATATCTCACCAGCATGTCTCTTTTTCCAGGACTTCAGGACTGGGTCACAGGACTAAGTTTCTCCACTCTTGTCCTTGCCACTCTCCTGCTCACCCAGTCAGGTTTCTCCTTGGAAAGGCCATGATGCTAGGAGGGATGTGCTGAGGGCCAAGCACACTGATAGGCACACACACACACTAACGTGGCTCTGCCATAGGATAGCTGCATGGCCACCAGCAGTCACTTTGCTCTTTCCTTCCTTCCCTGCCCACAAAACACCAACAGTCATTTTCAGCCAGTCACCTTTGTGAATGGCTTAAGTTGCAGCTACCCCGTGCTGTAAAATGCAAGCTGCTACTAAAGGTTAAAGGATAGCGATGATCTGCTCAGGCCACGGAATCCCACTTGCTGCCCAAGAATGGTGGCACCACCACCAGCCCTTCCCCTGGGAGAAGGCACTGCTTCTTCTTTCTCCTCTCTAGCCAGCAAGGGTAGAGCTTTGACACCCCGTCCTGCCCCTGCTGCAGAAGAAGTGGGGGGGCTCCTTTTTGACTTTTTACAGTAAGCCAGAAGATACTCCCTTTTTCTACCATTCTGCCTCAGGGTGATGAGGTCACCCCCATCTTCTGGTTAGAAAAGATCCGTTTCACTTAACTGCTTCTCATGCACACATCCGCATGTGGAAAGTAGTCCTCACAGCATCCATGAGTAATAGTGAGAGGAGTCACCTTCCAGGGGGAGCTTCAGACGGCATAAGGTGAGCTGAGGAGGCAGGATGCTGGTGTCCTTTCCACCACGGCGAGTCTCACTTGCACTGACCCTCTGGTGCAGAAAGTGGCTTTACAGAATGGCTCCAATAGGTGGAAGTTTGGGGCATCCAAGTTTCTGAAAAGACAAATGTGGTTTCCTTTTGTAGGACAAAACGCTGTTCTAGGGTGCAGACAGGTGCTGCTGGAAGGGTGGGCAATAGAGTGGCTCTGCTTCCACCGCCAACTCTTTATTTTTTCATTATGAAACAAATTTAACAGGTAGAGCTGACTAAAATACAGACCTGAGGTGTTCCCACACAGTAACATCACTCATCCAACCTCCTGTGCTGGCTTGTCATGCAAAACAGACCTCAAGCTCTGGGGGTCCCCTGCTGTGGCATGGGATGGGGTGTTGAGTGCCCACAGCCAGCGGACCAGTCTCTGCTCAGCAAGGGGCTAGACTCTGTTTCCCTGCCACAGCAATGGCAGGAGAAATTGGGAGGAGCTGCTCTCTTCTGCAGCAGTGCTTGCTGGGAACTTCTAGTCCTGAGGAGGAGAGGCACGCAGGTAGCCATGCTTTGGGGGGAAACAAATCACTCTTCTGTTCCCAGCCAGGGCTTTGGCTCTCAAAAACGCAATCCCTGAATAACCCAGCCAAGTTTTCACTTACATCGTAGCTCGCGCTCACCCAGAGCATTTGGAAACGGTTACTCACTTCACTAGGCACATTTGGGCGGGCTGCAGTGCTCAGGCCTCAGCGCGTTAATTTGCAGGCCTGTCGGTGGGCTTCACCGGGCCTCCCGCTTGTTTGCTCTTTACAGCTGAAAAGACGACCCGTCGTGAGGGATTTTTGATCCAGAGTCTGACGTGGACTTCCCCAGTGTTTGGACATTAGGCTGAGTGCGCTGTCTGCCGTCTGTCTCTGCTCCTCTGAGGGAAGAGCTAACGCCTGAGAGAGACAGAGAGAGAAATCCTATTATGGCTTCACAGGTTTAATCTGGCAAAGCAGAGCAGGAACAGTTTTTAATTTTATAAGCACCCACTTTTAACCTTATTCAGTGATATTACCCTTTTCCACAATCAAATATTAGTTTAAAGTATCTTGAGCTTAACACCTTATTACACAAAGCTTCTTAGAAACAGGAATAAAATAAATAATCTCGCACAAAAGACTGGCAAACTGAAAGGGCCTGCGAATGCATGGCTAATTCAAAGCCAACGAGATTTCAGATGTAAGGTACATACATTTATGAAGCTATTATTCTTCTTCCTCAGAAAATGTTCTTAAAATTTTAATCCATCTGAGGTGTCTGTTGGAGGGAGGTCTTTCCCTGCAAGGTGAGGTAGAGAATTTTCCTCCGATTTCAGCCAGTGCAAAGCTAGATACCTTCTAACTGCAAACAGGGGTGTGACATGATTTGACACCACTTTCACTGAGTATTTAGCCTCTTTTTTTTTTCCAGGCTTCTGATACAAATTTTCTTTTCAGAAAGGTAATTAATCTGAAACAAAGAGCTGAATCCTCCTGTAAGCTCTACGAGTGATCAGACCACTTCTGCGTATCACTCCAGAGATAATAAGAGCTTTGGGAGCTTTTCAGAAAATAACTTACTGGACGTAATGAGACTCTTACTGGGGCACCTGCCACCAGCACTACTTAAAATATGTGCTTCTGAACATGTCTTGAAATTGAACTGTGACTTACTATTTTTCCTAGGCAGGCAATGTCTTTATCCCTCAGAGACATCATTCAAAATGGTTCTCCCTTGGGAGTCCTATGTGGTGTTTTGTTCCCTGGCTGGCAGTGACCTTCAACTGTCTAGGAGACTCAAATGGTCCAGGCTTAGCATAAAGGGTGCTTGCCCCCCTTAGCTTCCCTGCAATGACCGCACTGGAAGGAGGCATCAGGGGCCCTGCTGTGGGTCATCAAACAGGGTGCTGAGAAACCTGAAAAGTGGACCAGCTCTGCTACAGTGTTGGGCTCTGCTGTTGCTGATGAAGACACAGAGCTTGTGCCTAAGTGCTGCAGAAAGGGGAAGGATGCACCTGTGCAGCAGCAGACTGACAAGGGAGCTGAAGGAGACCCAGAGCACTTACAAAGAGCAGAAACTGATGTTAGGTAGTGTGCAGGGGTAGAGTGCAGGGAAGCAAACACCAGGTGAGTCAGCACTCTCCCATTTGGAAAGGCACTGATTTAATTTGCCTTTCAGATGGCTTTTCAGGGTTTATACAAAACGGCAGGCATCTTACAGGCTCCCTGAGCAGCTCTTCCCCAGTGTCCTGGTTTTGACAGGGATAAAGTTAATTTTCTTCCTACTAGTTACTATAGTGTAATGTTTCGGATTTAGGATGAGAATAATGTCCATAACATGCTGGTATTTTGGCTGTTGCTAGCCAGTGCTTACACCAAGTCAAGGACTTTCCAGCTTCTCTTATTGGCCCACCAGTGAGGAGACTGGGGGGTACACAAGAACCTGGGAGGGGACATGTCCAGGGCAGCTGAACCAAACTGTCCAAAGGGATATTCCACACCATATGAGGTCATGATGAGTATGTAAGTCGGCAGAAGCTGGCTGGCTCAGGAACCGGGTGGGCATTGGTGGTCTGCAGGTGATGAGCAATTGTGCTGTGCATCACTTGTTTTGTGTATGCCATTCTTGTTATTATTACTATTATTATTGTTACTGTTATTATTATTACTGCCTTCTCTTTCTGTCCTACTAAACTGTCGTTATCTCAACCCACCAGTTTTACCTTTTCTCCTGATTCTCTTCCCATCCCACTGGGGTTGGGGGGCGAGCGAATGGCTGTGTGGTTGTTCTGTCTGCCTGCCAGGCTAAACCACAGCACCCAGCTCCAGGAAATGTTTGTGTATATGCCCTGTATGGGCAAAAATCACCAGGCAGCACTGTTACAGGTGGGTTACATCTTAATCAATCCTGGCAACTACTGGGGTACATATGAACTGGGGTTAAGCTAAATCACTGAAGGTTGTCCAGATGGGAAGGGGCAGCAGCAAAGCATTTGGAGGTGCCTGGGACACACACCAGAGTCTCCAAAGACATAGCTGTGACTTTGCAGCATTTTGCATGCTGCATCCAGTCTGGGAAGGACAGGCAGCATGGTGGTGCAGGTTTTGATGTGGACTTCCACTGATGAAATTCTCTTCTTGCGGAGAAATGCTCCCTCCCTGGGAGCAGGGCTTGGTCTTTGGGTTGATGTCAGGCTGCACTTCATGTTGCCTCCAGCCTTCCTCCTTTTCATCCCTTTCTCATTAACATTAGGGCTGCCTATTACAAATTATGCTGCTCAATTCTCCCACTGCAGAGGTGTGAATGCCCACTCAGTAACCTCAAGACCTGCCTGCCTCTTGCTCCCCCAAAGCCAGGGCGGCTTTATTTGCAGCTCAGTGCATGGCACTTCTTGACCTCAAATACCACCCTTACACCCCTGCAGAACTGAGCCTGGCTGCTCAGGGTGTGGGACTGGCGAAGAGCCGGAGCAGAGTGTTGCAATGGAGACCAGGCTGCCTGCACTGTGCTGTGACCAGACCCAGAAGGCATCAGGCTTCCCTGTGCCTTGGGGATAAGCAAGTGACACAGCTCCCACAAGACCTGATGAGCCAAACACTTTCCACCACACATCACTGGCTGTGGCATCATCTCTGCCTCAAACACAGAAAGAATTAAAAAACACCTTTCTTGTCCACCAAGGAGGCTGGCCCATTTTTGGGTTTACTGACTTGGTCAGATGAGTTGCCCAGAAGAGGCAGAGTCTCCTTGAAGGTTTAAAGACCCCAGTAACCATGTCTGAGCTGACCTACAGCCCTGGTTTCGGGGCAGAGCGGTGGTGAACTAGATGATCTCCACAGTTCCCATTCTGTGCTGTTTTATTGTTATGCGGTTTATTTGAGGCTCTCCTGTATTCTTCACAGACAGAAACATTGTAGCCCAAAGGAAAGATTTAGCAGGAGAAATGATTGCTTTTGACAATATTCCGTGTGGCCTACTGCTGCAAAGAAGACGGGTGGGCAGTAGCTCTGCCTTTTTAAGATGACAAATGGAGATACTAACATCAGTGCCTTTGGTTTGCTTCAATTTGCAGAGAAGTCATTTGAAACTGCTAGCACCTCTCACACAGCCCTGAAATATGGCAGCCATAAATCCAGATACCGCCTTCTGTGATGCTCCTTGAATTGTGCTCCTCTCTGCAGCTGCATCTCAGCCAAGGGACGGCTCTCCTTCAGGTAACAAGTGTGCCCTGTGCTCAGCTGATTGCCCTGAGATAGTCAAGAGCAAGTGCGCACGTACTCTCCGTGAGAATCAAATTTCGTTATGGAAACTTTTTAGTGGCTGCTGCTTTTAAATAATCCCCCAACTGGACCTGTCCTCCCTTTCTCCCAATCTGTTCCCTATCTGTAGCAAAGAAATGAAAAGCCCACATTGGAGGGAGGAGAGGAAGGCTCGTACCCTTGCTAGCCCAGCAAAGCCCTGGTTTTGTCTTCACTTCACCTCGACCATTGGGTGTTGGGGTGGGTTGTTTTTTTTCTCTCCAAACTTCTCATGTGAACTCATTAACATCACTTTTCCATCTGACCCACTTAGAGATCTGCGTCACTGGTGATGTTTCAGCACTGAGCAATCTCCCTCCACTTTTCTGCTCATATCCTGGGGGGGGGGAGGAGGGTGCATGTGGGTCTTGACTGAACGACACTGCCTTTGCCTGGGATCTATATTTATACTTTTAACGTCTGAGTGGGCTCAGCCTTGCAGGAGTTGTCTGGAGCGAACCGCGCCACGGTCGTGTCAACACCTAATGGGGCCCCTTCCACCTCTGGAGCCTGATGTGGTGAGCCTGCGTTGCTCTTGCAACGCCTGCTCTGCACAGTCAAACAATGATGCTTTTTTTAGACTGACAACCTATAATACTGCTGGAGCTGTGGAGAAGCGATAAAGGTAACATTTCACATCGCCAGGCAGAAACTGCCTCTCTTAGGATAACTTGGCATAAAAAACATTTAAAAAAAGAGGGAAAAAGCACAAAGCAGACTGCGCAATTGTGAGCAGCGATGACGTCCGTCCTCACATAATCTCTCCTGAGCCATGTTTCGAGCAGGGTTGTGTGACACTGTTTGAGGGAATGTAAGAACTGAACACCGAAGGGATGCTGGGGTCCTGTTCATGCAGTCCCTCATCCCTCAAGCCAGGGTGCTACTCCGTAGGTCGTACTTGAAAAGACAAGTATTTCTAAAGCCCTAGCATGCTGTAAAACATGACTGGCTGTTCTGGTTCCAGCCAGGCCAGAATTAACCTCCCCAAGCAGCCAGCACAGGTGAGCTGAGTCAGCCAGGGCTGTTTCCCACAGGAACCAGGACACTGGAGAACTCACCATTTTCTGTGGTAAAAATGGTGCTGCTGGTGAGGGGACCGTGGCAGGAGAGTGCCCCCAAAGCCATGGTGTTTCCTTGGCTCCCAGTCCTGCTCAGCTTGCACCGAGGAGAAGGCAGCGTGCAGCCAGGGAGGCTTGGCTCTCGCTGCCAGTTTGGCAGACCTGCCCTGGGCTCCGATGGGCAGCCTGGGATTGTTCCATCTCCTGCATTATCACCTATAATGGAGGAGCAGCTGGCCAAATTAGACTCTCTGGCTGTGGTTTTGCAAGGCAAAGCGTTCAGCAGTGCTACATGCCAAGAGCACACTTGCTGCCCTGGCCCCAAACTGCGGTGCTCCCTCCTGCTCTGCGATGGGACAACCTGCCAGCACCTGCCAGGCTGTGTTGGAGGGCAGATCAGAGTCCTGATAGCACTTGCACTTGCAAATTTTAATCTTGGGGCTTTATTTAGTTGGATTGACTTCCTGGAGCTCCACAGCATGGCTCTGTAGATCATGCTTCTGGAGTGAGTTGGGCACGGGGATGCATCTTGGAGAGGGTTTGAATGAGGATTAACAGGCTTTTTTTGTTGAATGTGTCATGTGGTGAAGCCACCATGACTGTCAGACCAGCGCCAGTGGCAGGGCCTCTTGGCTTCACCTTCTCTTGCCTCTGTGCCAAGCCATAGCTATGGGGGCTTGGCAAGCCTTCCCCAATGCCTGACTCCCCTGATTGCTAAACCAGGACCTTTAGATATTTGGCTCCCACATGAACCTGCTGATGTGCCCACATGGAGAGCTGGAGCCAAAACACATGGTTAGTTTTGTGCTGAGAAAGAATCTTAATGTGTCTCAGTTCACAGAAAGCTCTTCCTCAGTCCCCTCTCCCACAGGGCCCTGACACGTTCTTCAGCCCCACGCCTCCTCTTAAGGGCCTGGAGCAGCTCCACTTCCAGGCTTTTGGGAATCCCTCAGGCAAAGGCTTCACTTTCTCTTAGAGGATTTCTACCAGATGGTTAAAAAGTTGGGGTTCACCTGACATACTGGCTTCAGGGCACATTGTCCTTTTCCTCACGGCTTCCCCCAGCAAGCCACCCACCGTACCCCAATCCCATCAGAGCTGCACCTGGCAGATCTGGGCTCTCACCTCTCTTGCTAGACCACCCCAGGTTCAACAATTCCTTTCCAAACCTGTATTACTTTACTTGGAGGTCAAAAAACTTCGGTGCTGATGTTTGCCCCCAGCCAGCGAGTACAGAAACACCACTTGCACAAAGTTGCTTTTGCAGGTAGCCCCCCCTCTTCATCCAGCCAGCTTTATTCACAGGAGTGAGGTGCTTGCAGAAGTAAGGGCAGCAGAAAAAGTTCCTAATTGCAGACTCCTCTACATTGTAAAATCACCTGGGGGATTTTTTTGTTGTTGCTGTAACAAGAGCTGTGCTGTCTATGTGTTGCACCTTGATAGAAGAACTACCTGCCAGAGAAGAGTTTGGAGGATGTGGAAGTTCATTGCTCAGGGGCAAGGGGAAAGGGTCATTCACTTGCTTTTTTGCTTGGTGGTTTGGGTTGGTTTGCTGGTGCTCCATTGTGGGGGTTTTTAATAGGGCATTTTAACAAATGTATTTTTATCCCTGGTTGCTGAATGTCCTCTTGCCTCCTAGCTGTTATGCCCTCTCTTTGATCCTCCTTTGGGGCCCTTTAATACATCAGGTCACAGGAGGAGGACTGATCCGCTTGTTTTAGGCTCAGGTGCAGGACAGAAGTTGCAGAGGGAGGCTGTAGGCTATTGATCCAGTAAGATCTGAATGAGCATGGTATTTGATCTGTAATTATATAGCCAAAGAGGCTCTGCAGGGCAGGCAGAGTCAGCATTTTGAATCGGATGTAATGTGCTTTTTTCCCCCGTTACTGTAAATTAGCTGCGAGCACACCGTTACATCTCATCTTACAGGGTCCCTATCAGGCATCTCTGGCTTCAGCCAGTGGCAGAACAGCAGCACTGAGCACAGAGAAAAGGAGGGGGAAAAAAAGGGAGACAAATCTTGCTACTTCTCCTTTGGTGCCCTTTTCATGTGGTGCTGTAAAAAGCACTTGACTTGCTTTCTGGCTCGGTTTCACCAGGCTGGAAGAGTTAGCTGTGTGCTGCAGTGGTCGTTTATGAGGCTGCTATTTAATTTGGAAGTTAATTTATGCAAGTTATGCATCTGTCCCTCTCTTCCATTAGGAGGCAGCTGTTGGGGCCACCCCGTGTGCAGCAGAGCAACAGCTACAGATAATTGAAGAGCTGGCAACTCACCACTGGCCTCCAACATGAAGAGGCTGAATGAGAAAAAAATGGGGCCCATGGCTGAATGGGGTGGGTAATTTAGTGACAGTGGGGACAGGTATGGCTGAGGCACTCATTGCTTTCCTTGCCTCAGTCTTCACCAGCAAGGTCTTCCAGGCCTCTGTGCTTACAGAGAGGGCTGTAGGGGGAGAGTAACAGCTAGCAGTGGATGAGGATCAAGTCAGGGTTTGTTTGAGACAATGTCCCCCATAGGCGACCCACCCAAGGGTGCTGACAGAGGTGTCTGTTGTCCTTGCAAGGCTGCTGTCTATCATGTTTGAAAGGTTGTGGAGCTCAAGGGACACCCACAGCAACCAGAGAAAAGCAAACATTGTACCCATCTTCAGAAAAGGCCAGAAGGACAATCCAGGAGACCACAGCCCAGTCAGCTTCATGTCAGTCCCTAGGAGAATTGTGGAGTGAGTCCTCTGGGAACATGTTTCTGAACACAGGAAGGAGAAGAAGGAGGTTGGGAACAGACAGCATGGATTGACCAAGGGCAAACTATGCTGGACCAACCTGACTCCCCACTGGGTTAAAAATCCAGAGGGAGCTGTGCAAGAGGAGTCAGTTCCTCCATTGCCTGGAGACTGAGCAGATTAAGCTGGCACCAGGGCTCATCCCACTTCATTTGGGGCATTAGTAAGAGGTTTTTTTTCCTGCTAGCTGGCCACATGTTCCTGGGGTGCTGAACTGCCAAAGTGTCAGGTCCAGCAGGCATTCCAGTATTCTGCATTTTACAGTAGTAAGCAAATAAATGTAATTGTAAATCCTCTGTCTTTCTCATTCAGCATCAAATAGCAGAAGAGAACCAAACTTGGTAGCAATCAGCCTGATCACTTGTCCTGGTATTGATGGACCTCAACCCTTAGGAAAATTTTCCCCTCCTAGAAAAAATGATGCTTTCCAACCACTGTTGCTCTTCTGTTCTTCCTCCTCTGTGGTGGTGGCAGAGGAGGGTGGTGGTTTGGCAGCACAGCGTCAGTGGGCCATTTTATGAGGACTGTCCCATAAATGTACTTTTCCAAGGGATTTGAGTCTCACAGCATCTAGGGAGCAGTGACACTGTCTGATTTGGCCAGCAGACTTAACAGGCAGTGAGCTAGTCAACGAGAAATAACAACTCTGCCAGAAAATCTAGGGCAGCATCTCACCTTGCCAGGAACAAGTGCTTACCTGGTTGCGGACACATGAGACTGCAGCTCTCAGACACTCTAGAAAGCCTGGAAGCTGGGATTTCAGAGGAGATACAGCCCTATTGACTTTCAGGCCAAATTTTCCATGAAAAAAAAAAAAAAAAAAAGCTTTCATCTACAAATAAAAAGTTCAGACATGCAAAACAATCAAAAAATAATAATAAGGTGGTTTCCCCAGATAATTACATATTTTGAGATCAGAAGTTCTGTACTTGCACGCCAAATGTGCTCCCTGTAGGTTTGTCAAAGCTCAGTATTCTCTCAGGCAACAACACTTTTCTGTGGGATTGTTGCTGCTGGTTTCCTACGAGGGGAAATGCTTGTTTGTACACAGCTGCAGCCCTTTTTAGTGGCCATCAATAACTATATGCTAATAGACTAAAGGAGGTCTTCATTTTCAGAGTATGAATATTGATACTGTAAATTCAAGTGGGGCATTTGCATTTATTACTCTCTGGTTTTTTGCATAGTGTCTGCAGAGGGTTCTGTACCCTTGTGGTGCATATGCATGTGAATAAATCAGTGAGCATTAATTGCTGGGGCTTAGCCTGGGGGCCCTGGATTCAACTGGAACATTGCTGTTGAATTTATGAAGGCAGGGTCCAGTCCAAGAAGACTACTGAGATTAGGCTGCAGTGAAAAACTGTTGAAACTGGCATAGTTTGTAACTAAACTGTTGCGTAAACTGGGGTTTTACAAGCAGTTTTGACAGACTTCAAGGGTCTTCCTGATTTAAAAGCTTCCCTGTGTGTGTCCAGAAGCAGGATTAGGGAAAAAAAGCACGTTACAGAAAAGCCAGTTGTTTTCTGTTAAGATGCCGATCACATCTAGCATTTGACTAGTGCTATTGCTGCCTTTGATCTATTTCCTGGAAGGAAGCTATCCTTTCTCTTGTCTCTGACCTTTCTCAGTATGATTTCCTAATATCCCAAGTGAATCTTGAAAAGAAACCAGGATTTTTTTTTCCCCTCTCTTGAACTGTCCAGGGAAGTTGGAAGTGCATTTCCTTTAGCAGCCCACTGAAAGGGCTTTCCCAGCAGATCTGCTGACACACGTAGCTGTGGCAGAGACAGCTCTCACCGAGCAGACAGGCAATTCCCAGGCTGTGAGTGGCATGGGCCAAGTGATGGGGTCAGTGTCTCTGTACCATCTCCCACTGCTTGCAGGACAGACCTGTTGCTGGAGGATGAGCACTCCTCATGCCCTGCAAGCCCAACCAGGGTGGGGTCGCTGGGGAGCACTCACATTGGTACCCAGCAGATAGGAGACAGCTGGAATCACTGTAATATGCATTATTATCCATAACCACCTTCCTGAGGTGCCCCATCCTGTTTGCCCTAGAGACAAGTCCGCTTTTAAAGGAGGTGTGCATACAGTGGGAGGGGAGGGACTCAGAAATTTGGTGCACCTCCCTGCTGTCTGTCCCCTGCCGACATGCTGCACACGCAGGGCGAAGGAGCGAAACGCTGTCCCGCAGGCTGGGGGCTGGGAGCAAAGCAAACAGAATGCTGGTACCCTGCTGCACAAACCAATGAGCAATTTGCATAATTAGGGCAATGCTGACGTATAACCAAGTATCTCCTCTGAGTACGTGGCAAGCTCAAAAAAACAAGAATGCTGCCAGAGCTTCATGGCTTTTTGGTAAGCTCTCTTTCTGTCTTGTCCATCATAACTCCTGTCACAGGGATATTTCTTTGTATTACGTCTCGCCTCTTGACTGCACATGCTCTTACCCCACCTCACTGCACGCAGAGGCAAAGCTGCTTCCTAGATATGATGTACAAAAGCTGTGGTCTGCTCCTAGCCTTCGTGCAGGGGAGCCACTGGAGATCAGGAAGGCATCTTTAGACAAACCAACAAACCCTGGGGCCCTGCAGAGAAAGGCAAGGCTATCTCTGGGACCATGTTCCCTTCCTGCAGCAGTGTGTCACATCTGCCTCTGGTGGCAGTGCTGTGGTAGGGCTGAAAAGGGTGAGGGCACAGGTGAGGGCAACCTGTCCCCTTTTCCCAGCTTTGAGGAGACCACCCACGACCTCTTTGATTTATGAATTGCTCCAGTCCAACTGGTTTCTTCTGTTTCCTGGTATTTTTTTAATCACACATAATTCCAGTTGCCTTTGCTCTGTCTGTCACAAAGACCATGAAGCTTTGCGAAGATCTTATGTCTGATCATGGCACTAAGTAACAACTCATCTGTTGTCTGGGCTAACCTGGTGCTGTCCACAAGCTCAGCCCAGCAAGGGACATGTGAGAGTCTGCATTTTTGTACGCAGCCAGGAAGGCTACTGGCTCCTGTCACCCTGCGTTGCCCTGTCACTTGGCCACTTCTGACTGGTGACAGGAAATGCAGTTTGTAGAAGACAAGTCTCAACAGGGGCACTGATGGTGTTGCATGCAGAGAAGAGCCAGTGGTATGGCTGAGTTCAGCTCCAAGTAATGCAAACCCTAAGAGAGAGAAAAAGGAGATGGATATGAGGGGGAACATTACATTTGGGCTTTGCCACTAAAGCTGGGACTACGAGTCCAAGAGAATTGCAGCAGTGAGTAGAGGAGGAGGATGGCTGGCTCCAGAGATGGAGCAGCACTTAGCTGGCCTCGGGCAACCCCGGCTGCACTCGGAGCCCCGGCAGCGGTGCAAGTTGGGGCAAGGCAGACGGAGGTCTACCAGTACTGGGCTGTGTCCTTGGGACTTCCCAGCGCTTGCTCTGCTCTTCAGCACACTCAAAATCAGGCTGCTGAGGGTTTATTATTCCCCTCCATGCCTGTCTAGCTCCCCCCCTGCCACCTGCTTCTCCCTGTGGCAGCTCAGACAAGGCAGGACTGGGATCAGGTTTTCACTGACATCAGCAAGCGCTGGATCAGGCCTCTGGCCAACTCAGCGGTGATGGCTGAAAGGGAGGTGATTAAGCGGGTTTGTATGGGTGTGTCATCCAGGAGCTGGGCTGAGATAGCCAAGCAGGGCCCCTTCAGCCTGTGCAGCTTGCTATTTGCCCCCCTCCAGGAGGATTAGAGCACGTGGCAAAAAAAATTTTGTGTGTGCGATAAGATTTTCTTCCTGAATTTCACGCCAAGTTTGAGCTCACTAATCTTCCCCTCCGAGCATGACAGATGACTTGTCATACCGCTGACACAAGATTTTAATCCCACGCCCAGATCCGGCTGTGCAGTACCCACTCGTAACGCCCCTTGTGTCGTTTGGGAGGCTCCTGGAGAGCCTGCGTGCCCCAGCCCGGGGGTGGAAGCAAACCCCCGGCCCCCCCTCTCGGCAGCCAGTCCCTCTCCTCCCCATCCCGCAGCCGCTGACATCAGCAGACGTCGGCACAAAGCGGCTCAGGAGATGGAATGAAAGGATCAAGGAGCAAAGCTGAAAATTGAATTAGCACTTATTAGCAGGGCGGCTGGCGGTGCCGCGGAGCGGCCACGTGTGAAGCCCCTGGTCTGGCATGTCGCACACAAGCGGCTGCAGCACACGTGTGGAAACCAGAAAATGTCCCTTCGTCTCCCATGGGATCCAGCCCTCCTCCCCCCACTCCTTCTCCTCTTCCTCCTGCTTTGCGAAGGACACACGTCACGGGCAAGGTGCTGGCGTCCGCATCGGGAAAGCTCCACGTAGGAGAGGCGGGGGAGGCAATGGCGGACCTTGGCGTCACAGAGGTGGTGTCCGTGCATGTGCCCCCCCTGCCTTCCCCACTTAAAAGCCACTGCTCACAGCTCTGCAGGAAGGTTTATTAACCAGCGAGCATGTGCACTAATTGCATTACAGAGCACGGGCAAAGGAGGCCGAATGGGAGTATCAAGTTAATGTCAAGCCCTAACTCGGGGAAAATTTACACGGCGACTGGTATGTAGTGCCCCAGCCGTGGCACGTTGCAGACCCCCGGGGTGAGCAGGATTGCTCTCTACATGGATCGAAGCAACCATCGCAGGAAACATTAGCTTGATGGAGCAGGTTCCCCAAAACCACGTTTTTTTGTCTGGAGCCAAGCCGTTCTGTCAGGATGTGGGTGTTGGGCACCAGAGCTAAGGAGGGCCCATGCAGGGGCTGGGTGGGCTTGCCTAATACCAGCAGGTTTTATTTCTGTTGCCTTCAGCCCCAGTTGGACTGGTGCTTCCTCTGTAATGAGGCCCAGACCATGGGAGCTGTTTGCAGCTCCACATGTAATGAAAAATGCCTGGCTACTGTTAATCCTCCTAATAGCACTGGGTCTGCTTCTGGATGTAAGTGGTAGCTATTAATTCAAGGAGTTTCTTCTTTGTTCAAAGGACATAAAGATCTCTTTCATTGCTTTGTACCTGCTCATCCTCCTTGCAAGCAGTTTGCTTGGTGAGCCAAAAGAGCTCTGTTTCACTGCGTCCCATTTGTTAAAAATGCTGCCTGTCCCAAATACAGCATCCTAATATTAAATATTCCACAGTGCCACATGGGAACATGCCACCTCAAAAGCTGTTTACTGCTGGAGGCTTTTGACGTTGAATAGTCCAGAGGGCTCAAAACTTGGGACCACGTAGCAGAAGAGGAAAACTGCTTGGGGCCAGGGTGTGACCTGGTCGAGGCCAGCCTTCCTGAGGGTGCTACTCCCTGAGACAGGTGCTGTGCATGCAAGGGGAGCATCTCAGAACCTGTCTGGAGCCCCAGACACACTCCCCTGCTCCCACATTACTCCTGCATTTGGGTTCTTGCAGTGCTGCTGGCAGGAGGATCTCACGTGGAGGAGCAAGCTCTACTGAAGCCTCCTCTCCCCCCTGAGAACCATAAGGGACAGATTAACATTTGATGGGGCTCGTGAAATACCAACCAGCTCACCAGCACTAAGGCTAAGCGTGCTGCAGAGTCTGTGGCACCTCAGCCCTGGGCAGATCCCCCCTGCAAGGCCTTTCGCTGGCTTGCGGAGTAAGCTGTCCTCATCCCCCTTGTAAACATCGGCACGTTGCTTGCTAATCACTGGCTTGGCATGAACAGTTTAAGCTTCCAGCTTTATCTACCGCCATGGTGTTTGGGAGGGAGGCAGCAAGCTGGGGAGGGATGGACAGGGATGGGACCACAGGCAGGCATGGGGGGAAGAGAAGAGGATTTGACCTTCCTGCCTTCTCAGGGCTCCTCAGGGGCACAAGGCAGCCTCTGTCCCTCTGACCAGCAGCTCACGTTTACTTTTGCTTGACCATGCACCCACAATTCTCAAACTTTCTAGCATACTCTGTCCCTGCATTGCTTTTTTTCCCTCCCCCAACCACCCCGCCCCCCCCCTTCACCCCATACACTGAGCACTGGTTCAGATAACGTATTCAAAATCTTGCAGCTTCTAGATTTCCCGGAATATACTGGCAGAGTGCTGCTATTTCCAAGTTCTCCCCTCAGGGCACACAGTCCCAGGCTGCGTCGCTGCCGGACTTTGCTGGCTGAGCCAAAGAAAAGGAAGACAGTGTCATTGTGGATGGATGCGAAGAACTGCCATTCTTCTTTGGCAAATGAGAACCCTGATGACTTTAAGTCACTTAAAATATTCAATCCAAACTACAACAAATGCTTTGCCTCTCTCTCTCTCTCTCTCTCTCTCTCTCTCTCATCTTTCTCCTTGTCACACATGTTGGGGAAGTTTTGAAATGTCTCAACAGTAAGCATTTTTCTTTAAAATGTCAAAAAGAAAGCACTTGGAGTTTTATTTGGGCAGAAGTATTTGCCCAACGGAGCACAAATCTATCTTCTTCCAGCTCAGGACAGCAGGGTTTCACGGTCTATAAAACATCAGTTTGAAAAACATGGACCAGTTTTATTTGTCAGGCACAGCTCCTCATCCCTCCAACAAGAACACTGTAGCTCACAACAACCTCTTGAGCTCAGTTACATGGAGATTAACATTTACTCTGCTGTGATGCTCGCAGCTAGAGAGCACAAGTGGGCTTCATCTGTTTCCTTCCTTGTCCCAGCGCTACTCCAGCCATCCTGGTCTCCACGGGGAATCGCTCGCGCGCAGCACTTTGCACTGAGCAGCTCCTGCAAACTTGGCTGCCTTGGCCAACAGTGTCTGGCTCCAGGGAGCCGAGCACAACCCAAGCTTCTCGGGTTACTTACTGCCCTACCAAAGCCCAGCCAGTCAGACGATTAATTCCTCTTTATGACCAGGTTTAGTGCCTGATCCAGAACTGGATGGTCAGCAGCATCTCTCTGTATGATCTGGTTCATTTTAAGCTGGACTCGGCACGGGGCTACGTGGCAAGACACCTCCCACCACACAGGTTTTGAACGTGTCTGTCCTCTGCTTCGTTCTCACCTGGGGGCAAGAAGGAAGCAGGAGAGGGCATCATAATGCCTCCTGCACTTAGTGCCACAGACACAGGAGCGATCTCAGACGTTAGCATTGGGATGGCCACCACAAGCAGGGGGCTGTAGGAGACCTGAGGTCAGGCACAAGCCTTTTCCAAGTGCTTGCAAGGAAAGAGGGGGGACAGAGAGGAGGACTTGGCAGCCAGCCAGACAGGAAGGTCAAAGGGGGAATTTTTCAACTGGAGACTTGGGCAAGTGACTTCGTTATGCCAATCACCTGCTTTCTTATCTGAGTAAAGTTACCTGAGTAAAGTTAGGATGAGAACAGGCTTGGACAACTGAGGAGGTGTTGGAGTGACTGAGTGACTGAAAACATTTCCAAATATTCTAGTGAAGAAAATCCATCACATCTTCCCCCTTCCAGTGCCCTTTTGCAAAGATAAAATCCACACAGACATCCAAAAAAACAGTATGTGTGTGTTGCTTAGACAAAAAAAAAAAAAAGAAGAGTAGAAGGCTCCTATCTTCTAAGTCAGGAGCTTGTGCACCATCTGTCAGCAAGCTCTAGGGTGCCTCACAGGGGGCAGAGAGGCAGCTCAGCCTTGCAAAACCCATGACAGCAAAGTATTTGGCTAATAAGCTGAAACCCCAGATAACATCTTTGTCCCTGCTTTTGCCTGGATGAACTAGAAAAGCGTGTCTTTCTCTTCAAGAGATGGTACAGCTACAGATTCGGCTGTGCCCATAGGCTGCAATTGACTTCTTTGTTTCCTCTTTCAATTTCCCACACAAATACAACCTATTACCAATGCCACGCTTTTCCTTTGTCAGTGTATTACTTGGGCTTTATCAGCAGAGCTTTTACTGCGGCTCTCCTGGCGATGAGCTGGTGAATAAAGGTTACAAAGTCCAACCCCGAGAGTGTCCGTGGCCGCAGCTTGCATAACCGGGGAGCGCGGCTGGTGCAGGGCTGCGCTGACGTAACCGGCTGGGGGAAAATTACCGAGGTGCCTGCTGAGGGACAGAAGTGACTAACTCTCATCAGCAGAGACTCGGCTGCTGAAGGAGCTGCTGCTAAGGCGATGGGCTAAAATAGACCGGGAGGGAAGCTGATTTTGAGCAGCAAGGGTCTTTTTTATTCTTCTTTCTAAAGAGCGCTCTGTGCAGATTGCGTGCAGGCTCTTTGTGTGCCTGGGTAGGGATCAGAGGAATAAACAAACCTGGAAGCAACCGCTCACGCTTGACATCCTTTTGTTGGCATTCATCAGCCGCCGGCAGGATCCCCATGAGGTTCCCCAGGGCAGCTGAGACCCAGCCAGATCACAGGCCGTCCTGCTCCAGTCCTGCCTTAGATAAGCAGAGCTGTCCTCCAGAGCATCACCCTGCCCTGGAAGGCAGCAAAATATCCGTGGTTGAGAGCTTGTGAGAAGACCTGGAGCCATCAGCAGGAGGTCGCTCACTTCCAGGCGGCTGCTGGGGATACTGAGTGATGCCTGAGGCTGCGCAGCTGCACCTGGCTGGAAGCCATGAGGTCTCAAGGGTGAGGAGAGCTGGAGCAAAGCCCTGGTGAAAGTCCCCGGCACCCACCCAGGGCCAGGGGTTCAGGGTTTGACCCTTGATCTAATCCAGGAACGATCCCCCTAACATTACATGGGGTGGGCTGTACCCACTCAAGGCTGGAGGAGGGAAAAGAGTTTTCCAGCCTTGCCCCATGGCCTTCATGCTTGGTGTTGGGCCAGGAGGTCCTTCCAGTGCTTCCCAAGGGCAGACAGAAGTAGCTGTGGAGAACGGGAGTCCTTGGCCATGAGCTCCACCAGTCAAAGGATCCAAAGCGGGGGTGTCCCCATTCTGTGCCAGCCCCAAGGTCAGAGGGACAGCACATCTCATCCCCTGGCCCTCACAGGGGGACATACCAGCAAGGTCTGCACCTGTGCCCTGACTCCCAGGGTCTGACCCTTTCACCGTGTGACTTCTGTGCTGCACATGTGCAAAGACACTTTCCCATCCAGCATCATGCAACTGACAAAACCCACCTGGGCTCAGATGGATAGGAAATCAGACCATGTCTCATCCTCTGTCAAGGTGGAAGCCAGTTACAGAGCAGAAGCTTCCTGCTCAGCTCCCTCTGGAAGGGCTCAAGAGGCTGAGCGTAAGGAAAGCAGCAGAGCTGTGACACCAGAGCTGGCCACTGTCAGGAGAATGATGCCAGCTTGTCCCAGCAGTGAGAGACAGCACTGACTGCTCTTGCTGTTTCTGGTGGGGAGTGACTGACACGGCCCACCCAATGCCTGGATGCCAGAACCAAGGGCAGGGAGACATCAGAGGTGGGACCACTTGTGCTAAAAGGGATCCCGCTGGAGCATCACCTCTGCCAGGTGTGATGCATGAGCAAGCAGGATGCAGTCTCTGGGTATCTCCAGCAAGATAGACAGAATGGTCTCTGAGGGTAGACAGCCAGCCCAGAGGATCCTGGACACGTTTCCAAAGCCTGGCAGTCTTCCTCCAGCTACTTAGGAGGCACAAAGCTTTTGCACAAACACTGTCTGCAGTACAGGCTTGTGTACAACAGCTTCCTACCAAACCCCGTGCACAAACTACATTACTACCACCATGTGTACAGAAGCTGTAGCTGTATTTATAGAGTACTGGCTGTTGTAAATGCACCCACGTAGGCTTTAAAAACTAAATGCCTGGTTTTCTGAAGATTGGTTTAACCAGTGCTAATTGCATGAAAAATTAATGAAGCTGCTCCTCAAATGTTTTTTTTTTCCCAATGAAATGTGTTTGTTTTTCCCTAGGGCAGATCAGGAGATTCCCTGGGAGGGAGAAAAAAGCCCTGGGAAGCTCAAGTTGCAGCCATGAACCTGCGTGGAGCCCTGGGGATCATGGAGGTGCCTGTTACAAGCCTGAGGGCTGCACAAGCCCCTCTGTGTCCTGAGCAGTTATAGCTGTCAAAGCACCAAGAAGAGAGACACATGGAGGTCTCCAGGTGAATCACATCAAAAGTAAGTTGTCCTCACCAGATCTGTGACTATAGAGAAACAAAGTCATCTTCTCTTCATCTCTGCCTTGCATTCTCATAAATCTGATCTCCACAGGAGAACTGGGAGCATCCCCTGGGTTTTGTAAGAGCTGCTTGGATCCTGGGCACCACCCCTCATCCTTGATCCCACATCTGTGCCAGGCCAGAGACACATTTTGACTCTTTGGAGACCACACAGGCATCTGCCAAACCTCCAGGCTGGCTGGTTTGCTGTCTGCTCATACACAGTACTTCGCTCCTGTTAACATACACCCAGCAAACATCTCTAAGCTAGATGCATATCATATCACAGAAAAATGGTCATTAAAATGGAGCTTTTCAGGTGTTTCATGGTAGCAAACCACACCAGCTTGTGCTGTGCTTTGTAAGAGGCTCTGCAAGGTGTGTTTGTGTGAAGGCAGTGTGGGAAGTACAGGTCGTGGTGCCATGTGGCAGCTGAGTTGAGGTCTAATTGCTGAGATAACTCCCTCAAGTGAAACTGAAGCAGCCACAACTGGGAACCAGAAACTGTACGAGTGAATGATCTTTTCTACTCACTCAACCCATGTGCTACCAGGAGCACACAGAACCACAAAAAGGTGGAGAACTGTTGCTTTGCAGGAGCAGCAGACAATCCTAAAGGTACCAAAATCTGCCCAGAGGTAAGTATTCAGGCAGTGGTTGATTGCATTTTGTTATATTGACTCGATGAAGGCTCAGAATTAGGGCACAGAGAAGTGCAGCTCTGCTACAGCCCTTCTGCTACATGACCTTGTGCCGGCCATGAAACCAGTGTGTCTCATTGTCTGGAACAGCACCGCCCATCACCCAGATCTGCTGCACACCAACTTGGTAATTATGAGTAAGGTGGTTTAACAAGCTGTGCTGGCAGGTTAGAAAGAAACCACTATCAAAATTATTTCAAAGCTGAGCATCTCATGCTGTCTGGAAGTAGTTTAGGACAAGAAAAATGGACTTTTCATAATGTGGGGACACTTTAGGGCATAGAATTTGAGCTGGCTCAACAGCAAAGAAAGGGTTTCTTCCATGAGTGAGCGCAGGCATAGTTCTCCCTGCACTGAAAAAGCTCTGTGATTCCTTCCTGCGGGATAGGTACAAAGAGATTGCCACATATTTGTTATCTAATGCCACTCTGTGTGCCCCTCAGGGGTGTTCCCATGCAGTCCACAAATTCTCATCCATTCTCAACACCTTGTGCATCCAGATGACCAATGTGTGATCTACTCTGCAAAGGGAATGTATGTTAGGAGACAGAACAATCCATAACAGCAAAAAATGTCACCACCCTGTTTATTTTTAAACCAGACTCACCTTGGGGTCAATGTGATGAAAGCCAAAAAGATGAGGTTTGTTGTTTCTTTTCAAAGAGATCACCCTCCATCCTACCTTCAAGCAAACAGCCTGGGTGTCTGTCCCACCACAGCAGATCTGTTTCTCCACCCAGCTGCATCTCTGGGGGTGTTTTATGGGGGCAGATGGATCTTGAAGAACAACCTTTTGGACCTACATCCACTCACTCTCTCCAGCACCCATATCTTTTGCTGTAGGGATTGAGCACCACACTTGGACTGGCTGATTCTTCCCAAGCAGCAAGTGTCAGTCACCTTAGTGACAGTGGGAGGTGTCCAGTTCAGAGCTTGAAAAAGCTGGTGTCTCTCAGCTTCCCACTGCGCAACAACTGAGAACAACTGGCTCTAAGTAACTCCCAAATAAGTTCAGGGGGGGCAGAACAGATGAAATGGGTGGCACCAAGGTCATTCCCCAGCAGCTTTAGTAATCTGCTGCTTTCCCTCTGTTTCCCTACTTTCTTTGCCTTCAGATACACAGGAGCACTCTGCCATAAAAAATTTTTCAGAGCTCCAAAATGGGGAGGAAAAGGAAGGCAGATTTTTTTCCCCTTGCTTAAAATTTTAAATCCACCTCCATTGTGCCATCTGAAGGAGGTCTGAGTGTGGGGAAAAAAAAAACAAAGAAAATGTTGCAAAAGCATCCTGAACTGTAAGAATATTGCACCCATAAAAATGCCAGCCTGAGCTTATAAAACTTTAACAGTGGTAGTATTAAAAATGCAGAGGGGACCAATGGAGAGCAAAAGGGAGAGCAGTAAAGAAAATAAGTCCCTGTCAGGAGGAAATACACAAAAGCATGTGGCTTAGCTCAGGTACTCTAGGCATTGACCCAACATAAACTAAATACTTTGTCATCCCAACATGAACCTTTTGTCAGCAGGAGCTATTGGGGACAGTGTGGGGCAAAGAGAAATGGGTGCTATGGCCTGGGATTTATGAGAAGCACGGATAAAGAAAGAGGGCATCAAGTCAAGGGAACAAGGGTATCTCCAGCACAACGTGTGGAGAGGGTCACCAATTGTAATTGCAAGGCTGGTAACCATGGCTTTTTATTAGCCACCAAGCTGGGGACTGTGGATGGGGACAGGAGAAGAGCCAATGTCACAGCTGGGCTTGGGGAAGGAGAAGGCACCGGGGAGGGCAGTGGGCATAGCCACAAACTGGTTCATCTAGCATCTAGAAGAGACAGGTGACAGGACAAGCTCTGCAGGAAGGATGGAAAAATACAAGACAGCACATGGTAACTCCAACAAAGGAGGGAGCAGGTTTCCCAGCTGGAGTCTGTGCCTGACTTGCTTGAGTCAGGACACGGGGGAGACCAGGTCTGTCTGATTCCTTGTTGCCAAGCAGGAATGTGCTCATTAGGATGAGGTGTTGTGAAAGAGATTTAGTCTGGGTCAAGAGCCAGCCAATGGGTGGAAAACAGACTGTGCTGAAAGGGGAATTAAAATTTGGCATCAAGCTCCTGGTGGAGTTCATCGAGGAGCTGTCTTGGACGCTATCTTAATCCTTATTTTCTTTCAACGACCCTAGCAGAAAGAGCAGGAATGACGTGAAGTTGGGAGTCACTGCTGGTACTGATAAGAGTTGGAATATTATGTAGGAGGAGCTGGGTGCCCTTAAGGATGAGACTGAGACAAATGGGATGTAATTTAGCAGTAAAAAATGTGCCGCCATGTACTTGGACACTAGAAACAAGAATTTCTGCTATATGCTGGCAGCTTATCCACAAAGCAACAGAGAGAGACCACTCAGGCATGAGATGGCTCTGAGCCATGAGCGTCTCATGCCTAAGAAAAGGCAAATGAAAACCGAGGCGGCATCAGCTAGGATATTTCCAGAAGGACCTGGAGAGAGCAGTGTCAGGGGATGAGGACCTGCTGAGACCTCATCAGTGCTCGGGACCATGCCCGAGCTGGGGACATCTCCTTGTGCCAGTTCAGCCCTCTGCCCTGCACCCTGATGGACCCTGGCATCTCTGGGACTGCATGGGGACATGGCCACCCTCCATGATCCCTTTGTTTTCCAACATGTCCACTAAGCAGGGAGATGAGTTATTTAAGCTTGAGGATAATGTTTGCCGTTGAGCAAATGCCTCTAAACTATCCCTAACTATGTTTAGATGAGAAATGACAGAATTAATGACCACTGGAGGAATGAAATTCTATGAAGGCTTTCCTACAGGAATCCTAGAAGCAAAATGCTTCCTCATTTTAAGCTGGAGCTTTGAAGGCCTGTGAAGGGGCTTGTGTAACAAGGCCGAAAACAGAAGATGGGGCACAACAACCTAGGAGATCCTGCCCAGTCCCATGATTTTAAACTCAGTATTTAAAGGAGAGCTACAGAAATCAGTAGAACAGGGGGCATCCAGCTAGGCATGGGTACTGAATCTGCACACGAATCATGGCCTGTACTTTGAGGCAAATAAAGAAGGTGTGGTTTATTTCAGACTTGCCTTAGGGAAGCTCCACTCCTGACCTGAGAATTTAGTCTCCAGGGCAAGGTAAGAAAAGGCAGCCAAGATGGACAAAGCCACTGTGTCAAAGTGCCCTCTTTGAAGGGTAGTGCAGCTCCCCGCTCTGCTCCACTCCTTAAAGATGGTATCAAGACAGACACAGCTCTTACCTGTGCCAGCTGTCCCACAGGCTTGAAGGGACCTCTATTCCTGTCAGGCCTGCCCAGACTAGAAAGCCCCAAACCAGTTCATCTATTTAATCCAATACATCAGTCTTATAAGTAAGTGACAAATGAAGCAATAGCTTGCTACCTTATTCTGCAGTCTGGCCTCAGTGCAAATGTTTTCATGGTGATTACTGGGACTCAATTGAAAAACATAAATGTTCATATCACACCCTTTTGTATATATTGTTTTTTAATTCAGACAACGATGACAGGACTTTCAGAAGCAGGATTAAATGGAGAGTAATTGCAGGAAATTACATGCAAGAGATGATGGCCTTTTGCCTGGGGGCTGCACATTTTTCCCCTGCCTTAGGTACTCTCTGGAGGTAATAGCAGATAGAGCCTGTGATGTGAGAGCACACCGTGCATTCGTGGATGCCTTGGGTCACAATGCTTTAGGACACCAAGGGCCCTGCCAGGAGTGACTTTCCAGCCACACCAAGGCCTACACTTTTTTTGTCTTCAGAGGAGGGGAAAGCTGGTCTTGACAGAAAGAGCATTGGAATACCCCTCCAAGCTCCCTGTACACACACACCAGCTTTACTCTCACCACTTCACCTGCAGAGTACTGAGTTTGGCACAAAACCAAGAGTAGTGCCAAAAAGGGGCCGAACACCATACCCCCTGCACACAAACCTGACTCCCATCTTCCACGCTGTCACATCCCAGGTCACCCACTCCTGCATGAGTTATTTTCTGTGCCCTGTATCGTGATGACCTGGCAGCAAATACATGGGTGCAGACTGTCTGGTGACTGCCCCCAGTCCCTACCACCTTTGCACTGGAGACCCAGGCTGCACTGACACCTCCTCTACAGTGACCTGCAGGCCACAGGAACATCCTCATTGTGCATGCTGACAAAGGCACCAACCCCTCTTTTCAGGAAGGGGGGACACTGGTCTGAGCAGCTGTCTCCAGCTCTCCCAAGCCTTTCTTCTTCAGGGGAGCAAGACTGCAGCATTTGGTGGAATTCTTCACTTGATCTTTTCCCTTTCCTACCATGTATTCTGCTTCAAGGGGAGCTTGTTGACACAACAACCCGCCACTCACCCTGGAAATCATTTTGCCTCCTTGAGTCACTGCTTGGGGCAGGGCAGGCTGGAATGCAGGAAGAAAGAACCGGGAGAACTTCCATGACCCTCTGCTTAGCAGGTGATGAAGGGTCGGCTGCTAGACACTCAGGTACCCGTAGCACTCCATCCTGCAGCAGCTGGGAAGTTACAATGACCTCCAGTGAAAAGATGCAGACTAATTCCACTAACTTTGACCCTTTTAGAGGAATTTGCTTTTTTCCCTCAAGAGTGGAAGGATTGATTTAAAACCTAGCGGCAATTCACTCTGGCCTTGAGATTGCTTTTAAAGCACTGGTCCTGTGAGAATCTCCCCCCCCACCCCTCACCCGCGTTTAAGTTCACCTCCTGCCCTCCCCAGTGCAAGGCAGACTCCTCTGGCTCCTCAAGGATCAGCCTGGCAGCCTGAAGCAACACTCCCTTCAGCACTTTATCTTCTGCCAAACAAAAGAAAATCAAGCCTCTTGATCCTTGCTCAGGAAATGAGTGTGGTTCTGAATAAACTCTACCTGTTAATAGGCTCTGGCCCTGCTGAACATGGTGGGAGGAGGTAAGAACTTCCTTGGTAGCCAGCTCCTCTCTCCCCATAGAAGGACTTGCACAGCATAGGGTGGGTTGGCTTGGGGAACAGGTCAGGGTCACCCCTAGATGAGCTGGAGAGGGGCAAGGATCCCTACAGCCAGACTGGGACTCGCTTAGCTCATGCAGCTATTGGAGAGGCTTTAACTTCTTTCATGCATTTTATTTGGGAAAAAGCGCGTGGCCAGAGGGTCTCTAGCCCTTTGCACACTCACTAACTGCCCTCCCAGGACAGGATCCACAGAAATGCTGCTCTCTGCTCTTTCTCCTTGGGCCAGAAAGCTAACCAGAGGGGATGTTTCTCTTCTGCCCCCCACCCTAATTAACAGCAGACCTGCATGCCTTGGACACAGCAGTCAGGCAGCGCTGGGAGGTCCCCATCCCATGAGATGCCACCATTTCCCTTGCCTGGACATCAGCACCTGACCCACAGTATCCTTACCCCCACCCCTCTGACCCCTTGCAGAAGAGCTGGGTGCAGCGGGCATGGCAGGTGGGCTCAGGAACCCACCTGAGAGCATGAGTGCTAGCACAGGGTGACTGGCAAAGCTCCCAGTCCCTCTTCCGTTTTGCGACTGACTCAGAGCTGCACAACCTCCTGATGCATGGGGAAAAGAAAAAATCCATGTAGCTGCATTTTGCCCCTCAGCTGATCAATCAGTCTAAAGAAATTCAATCTGTTGGACTTGTCAGAAGGAGAAGTCAGGAGGTGACTTGATCATGGCTGACAAACCCCCCTGGGAAGAGCCGTGTGCCCAGCAGTTCAGCCGCTCTGGCGAGAGGAGGCAGGACACGACGCTGCCGCGGCTGCCTGCGCACCCGGGCAGGCCGGCTTGGGTCGGGAAGAGAAGCTGCCAGGATAATTAACCACTTCAACAGCTTGCCCAGGGACATGGCGCAATGGCTTTGCAGCCTTTAAATCAGGACTGACCGCCTTTCCGAATGATTTATTAGTTCTCCAAAGAAAGGCCTGGGCTTGACGCACAAATCATGCTCTGCGTTGTATCAGGGGTCACGCTAGCCGCCCGTAATGGCTCCTTCTGGCCTTGAAATTTATGGCTGGTGTCAGAGGGACAAATAACTCTGTTGTGCCCGCTGGAGGAGAGCGAGCTCCTCGGGGCATGGCCACCCTCAAGGAGAGCGTGGCAGAAACACTGCCCAGGTGGCCCTGTCTGCCCTGTGTGTCAGAGGCGCCGCAGCCCCCAATGCCGTGCCAAGGGAGTGCCATGGGGACACAGCCCCCATCCTCCTCCTGGCTTACTGAGCAGGGGGAGAATCCTACGCAGCTCAAAGCCCTCGCCGAAACCAGAAGCGTGAGCTGTCAGAAGGAAAGGGATGATAAATGTTCTGCTTGTCTTTTAGGCAGATTTTGTTTTGTGAACAGGCTTAAAAATAAAATAAAATTAAAAAAAAAAAATCTTCTGCCAATCCCGTTTCAATACCCGTGCAGCATGAGGGTCTGCAGCGGCTCAGCAAACATTGCCTGCCTTGGGATGGCACAGGGAGACTGGAGGGGGGAAATTCAAGGCTCCTCCCTCCCCAGGCCACCTGTCCCTCTGTAACACTCGCCTGATGCAAATTTCCATTTCCCAAGTGAGCCGCCTGTTCCCCTTGCACAGAGACGTCCAATTTTCTCTCCACGCAGTGACTGCGGCAACGCCTGGCGAGGGGGAGGGGGAAATCTCTGTGAAATGATAACCTGGGGGATAAATCTCCAACAGGGTCTGCACAGTTTTAGCTGCGCAACTGTCATTTACTTTAATAGGAGCCATGCAGCTAAACAGGCACACTGGAAATGCCCTGGTTCCCCAGGTTGCCCAGTCTAAATAATAATAATAATTATAATGAAGAAACTGAGGGGAAGGAACAAAACGGGTCTGTTGTCCCACCACAGGAGGTCATGGGGAGACCCATGGCAGAAATGTCACTCGCTCCTCACCCGTCATGGTGGGGAATGAGCACTCGCAATGCTGGGAGGAGGCTGGCAGCTCTCTGGGCATATGCTACTGTAAATTTGAAATTAGAGCCACCGAGGGGACACAGAATGACAAACCCAGCTGCCGGTGGGGATGCTGGCTGCCAGCAGAGCAAAGCGTCAATTATTTAGCATTTGCTAAAGGACACGGCCTTCCGCAGTCACGCTGACATGCGTGTGAAGCACATCTTAATCCCTCCAGCGTGGGGGCTGTGGGAGGCAGCCCCGGCTGTGCCCCCCACTGGAGATGGGTTTGGGGCTGGGGCATCCCACCGTGACTCCTGGAGGTGCCGGGACCCTGCAGCACTGGCACCACAGGAATGGCTGGAGCCACCCAGCAGTGTTACCTGCCTGCACCGGCTCCCCTCAGGCAGAGCCCAACAGCCAGGACAAAGAGCAGGGCTGTGACCCCCTTGGAGGGCAGGGCGGGGATGGGGTCACACAGCTGGTACTGCCACACACCCCAGCAAGGGCACAGCACACCTGTGGTGGGATCCAGGTTGGGGATTGTGCCTGGGACAGCCCCGGCTCCCGTTGCTCCACTTCTCCCAGGAGCAGCTTGCAAAAGCAACACAGGAGGACGGGCGTTTTATAAACCGAGTGCGCGCGTGTGTGCAAATAAAACAGATGGCCAGGGTGTTTACATTATCACTCATGCTGGAAGTGCTTAGATTATCTTCCCTCTCAGCTAAATTAGGACCCAATTTGAGCAGGGAGCATCACTTTAAAAAAAAAAAAAAATTAAAAAATATCACTGTTCTTCCTGCTGTTGGCGAACGTGGGCTCCTGTGGAAATCTTTATTCATTGAAACTTCTCCCTGGTCCGACCAAAACCTTCTATATTTGGGGCCTTGACAAGTCAGGGCACTTTCACGAATGCTGGTGGCTGCTTAATCACAGGGTCCTCATGAGGTTCACTCATCCTAAATAAGTCATCAAGGCCGTGAGTCATGTCACAGGTGGGCTCCACAGTGATTCAAGGATGAGACGTTCCATCCTGATTTATTTCATGATATCATTACCCAGAAGAAAATCCATTTAAATGAAGTATTTCCAAGCTTTGCATCCCACTTCTTCCACTTGAGCTAGCAGTCTGTCCTTGCTGGCTTCTCGGACAGCTGGCTGGAGGAAGTGAGAGATGCTACTCCAACAACTGGCCTTGAAGGAAGAGACTTCAGCGGAGGTCTCACTTGACCTCCACTTGCTTGTTGTATACCTAGGCTTTCCTCCAAGTGCTGGGCACGTGGCAAGGCTTCTCCCTGGCTGGGACAGCGTTATCCTCTGGGGACTTGCAGCAGTCAGGCAAGAGCTGCTGCTTTGATGACAAGCCAAAGGGGAGGTATAAGGCCTGTATAAAACCATCTGCTGAAACGCCTTGGCTGCAGCGTTAATACCCCTGGCCCTGTGTCGCCACAAGGACAGCCACACGTGATTGATGCTTGGCTGCTGGTGTCCGTGGATCATTACCGCTGGCTGCAAACAGCTGTTTGGGAGCTGCTTGCACACTGTCCGTATGCTCTGTGCAATGGAGCTGAGGCTCAGGGGTGGGGAGCAGGGCAGGGAGGGGATTATGGCGAAACTTTCCACACTTGTGAGCATTCAGGCAAGGGACTGATGACCTCCAGTCACAGTGTCCTGCTCACCACATGCGCACCTCCATCTTTTAGAGAGCCACATCCAAGGCAAACAAAGTGAAGATATGAGCTTTCTGCATGCCCAAGTGAAGCAAATGCCCAGCCGTTCACCTTCCAGTCATGGGCATGCTGTTTCTCCCTCCTTATTTATCAGACTGGGAGTAAAGGAAACATTTCTGGCTGTAATCAATTATCTGAAATGTCGGTGATAACTCCTGTGTCAGTGTTTCTGGCAAAAAGGTAAGGAATGCTACATCCTAGCAAACTAGCTGCCAACTTGAAAATAAAGGATTATTGATCTTTAGCATTAAAAGAAGCATTTTATGCCATGCATGTCCATACATGGATGTGTGCTTGTGCATATCCAAAAGGACAAGACCCACCAGGTAAACAGCAGGGGTAAATGTATCTCCTGGGTATAATCCAGGTCTGCAACACAGTCTGTGGGAACTCTGGCACGGCTTTCATCATGGCATTACCCCATGTTGTAGCAGCAGTTGTGGCCTGAGAACTTGGCACTGCTGGAAAGGGGAAAATTTCAGTGTAAGGACCTGGCACTAACATCTGGCCTCAGGAGGACCAAAAATGTCAGAGGCTGCTGTAGAGTATAATTCATTTTGTAGCACCTGTGCCACGGCTGCTGTCTCCAAGTGAGCTCTGCACATTTGGAGCCCAGGCTGACTAAGTCAGCCGGCTTCGCAGGAGGTGGGATCAGGAAAAATTGTTCCATTAAAAAAAAATTAAAACAGTAAAACAAACCCTGCAGATAGTTTTGATTGCACCACAGGTGGCCTCCAGAGAAGCACGGGGACCTGCCTTCTCAAAAGCAGGAGCAAGGAGCTATCATACGCGCCTCATGAGCCGGGCAGAGAGGAGCGGCATGATGCTGCATGAGAGCCAGGTGACCTGGGCGAGCAGGGTGGGGGGCACACACATGCTCAGAGTGCCCTGACATAGTTTTGGAGTAGCTTGGCAGAGATGGACCCCATAGCTAAACACTTAGGGCCTTGTTGGTAGCACAGCAAATAGGACAAAAGGCCATGCTGAGGAAATCCAATCCGTGCATGACATTTCCCTACCCAACTGGCTCTAGCTTTCATCTCCAGAGCATTGTCTGGAGTGCTGTTGTCAGGGACCCAAGCAAGACAAGCACTAGGTCCCAGGGGAGAGCAGGGAACAAAGCACTCCTCCCCCCTTCTCCCCCACATACCATGTTGTTTCTGTCAGGGTGGCCACATACCGTGCCTGGAACTACACTGATTTTATTTGCAGAGAATTCCAGCCACTGGAGGTCTTGAACACAGAAAATTTCCACTAAAAATTGGTATTTTGACAGCAACCTGAAGCAAGACAACCCAAGAGCTAAGGCAGTTCCCAGAGAACAAATTAATACCAACCCCACCAGAATAGGTTTAATGGATCAGGTGCACCTTAGGCTGCCCAGGGTTTAGACCTGTTCTTTACACAACTCTGACCTGACATCCCATGGGGGCTGTCGCCCCTTGCCAGTGACACTACCACAGCCTTGCTCGTTTTCCTTCTTCTCTTGGCAGCTGCAAAGATCACCGAATCTGTGAAGTAAGAAATGGGTGTCCTGTCCAAAACCTCTTTGTGCGCAGAGGTGGATGGAAACACCAGTGTTTGGAGAAACATGCTTGGCCAGTGGAACATGGGAGTCACGCACAAAATGGTGATCAATAGGAACAACATAAATGTACCCCAGGCCCAGTGGTAAAAGCTGCTGTCACCCTCACTACTGATCTACCTTCTCAAATACAGCAGGGAAACTCTTGGAAGGGTTGACTCCAGATGAAGCCAAGGTTCTTCTGGACTTCACAAGAGGCTTCTTGCTGATGGGAACTCATAGAGAGCTGGGGGGATGACATGGGATGGCCCTTGGTGATGCCTCTGCATGAGAGATATGGTTGCATGAGCACGCCCACAAAAGCTGAACACAGCTCCAGGTACTGCTTTTGGGGCTCACAGCACCTCTGGCACAAGGGTAGAGAGGGCTGCGCCACGCACCACAAATTTTAGGGGGGATCTAGCCCCTTTGCTGCTCCCATCCCCACTTTAACCAGCCAAGGGCAGAAAGATGTCAGTGCTCAGGCTAGTTGGTCACAGTTTTCTTGACCTTCCTATGAATTTTCTTAAACTTTTTTCTTGGCCAAGACAGCATTCCTTTTATACAACAATTCATGGAAGCTGTGGGGCCGGGAGAGTGTGAGATGGCTCCCTCCCCCGCCTCCTCAGTCCCCTCCTGCCCCCTTCCCAAACCCATGTCTTGGCACCCTGACTCACGCCCGGGCCCGAAGCAGACAGGCAGGCAGGCAGCGTCCAAACGGCTCTTGCACTGGGTGAAATATCAAAGGTGAAAGGTTTGGCTATTGACTGAGGAGCACACAGGCAATCTTGCAACATTTGACTTTCCCCTGCTTTGTATTGACTTTCATTTTCTCGTTATGATAACAGGTAAGAAATCATTGTCTGCATTTTCACTGAGACAGCTCTTCTGTCAATAGACCCCGGCCCTCCTGGCCTCCTCCTCCCTCCCTTTTCGCAGATTAGCTTCTCACCAAAATGGAAAATTATCTTCAGACAATGTTGGCAGAGGCAAAGCTGACAGGAAGACAAATCAGGCGGTGGGCACGAGCCATAAATATTTTTAAACACTTATTTCAGCTCATGTTGCCTGACTTCTGGGAAATTCTGTATCGCGTTCAGAAGCCACAGCTGCTGGTCTGTGTGTCTGTTAACACTGGCACGTCGAGGGCACAGTGTCATGTTTGCCTCTCTGTACCGAAGTAACACAGAGGCACCCTGGCAAAGAGGAGCTGAAACCCACCAGGCAAGGGATGCTCTTCATCACAGTCCAGCATCATATGGTTGGAGAGTAGCTTGGGTAGTAAGCACAGGGACAAGAACAGGGAAATTGCAGGTGCATTAAGCTAAAGGAGGGAAGGCTTAAATTAGGAGGAAGTTTTTTTACAAGAGAGTGGTGAGGTGCTGGAACAGGCTGCCCAGAGAAGTAGCGGATGCCCCATCCCTGGAAGTGTTCAAGGCCAGGTTGGATGGGGCCCTGGGCAACCTTGTGTAGATCCAGGCCTGGAGGTTGGTGGCGCTGCCTGTGGCAGGGGGGTTGGAGCTCTGTGATCCTTGGGGTCCCTTCCAACCCAGACCATTCTATGATTCTATGATTAAACTGATCCCAGTCACACATGGGCTCAGAGTTGTTTCATGGAAAAAAACCAAAAATGTCAAGTGTGGCAGTAAAGGAGGAAGATACATGAGTCAGCGGAAAGGCATCCACAGCATCAGGTTAGCCTCTTGCACTGAACTAGCTGAGCTTAAAATCTTTTTAGGTCTATCCTAAGATGACATTTGGATTAGAGAAAGGCAAGACAGTCAGTGCTGTTGTACTGGTCACTTCTGAGAGTTGAACAGAACCGACAGGACCTGCTGCTGGTCATCCACTGCAGCGACAATAGACTTCTACACTGACATGCTTACAGGAGTATGTTCTATGCCTTTTCCTACACCTTCACACTGTATACATGGGAAGAGGAGACCAGTATCAGCCTGATTTTTTAAAGTGAATGGTTAAAGACAAACAGAAAAACATGTAGCCTACAAGTTAGTTTTGAAGACTGGGGAGGTCCTAGAACATCTTCCAAAGTTCAAGAGAGGCAGCAAGACACACACACACCCTACCCCCCACCATCTGCAGGCAGCAACCCAAAACATTTATATATAGGCTTATGCTTCCTGGCTGTCTGTTGCAGAAAGGAACTGAATTCATGGACCCAGGAGTTCCTTTCACCTATGTGCTTTGTGTGGGCCTCTGACACACAAAAGCATGATGACCCTCAGTGCTTGTAAAAGTACTTCTCACAATCCATTAGTAAATTCTGCTTAATGCCCACAATGCAGGGCCTTAAAAGCTCTGCACTGCTGAGGAATTCAGAAGGTTGCTGTGCTCTTGGGTCAGTCAACAAGAGGCAACAAAACCTGCAAGAACTAAAGGTCACTCCTCTTTACAGGGCCTCAGCATTTCTGGACTGTCAGGGAAGTGTTTAATTGATTCATAGGTATTTTTATGAATCAAAATGACTAAAAGCTGGTTTTCCTCGCTTTCTAAGAGATAACCAGACCCTAGCAGGCACCATCAAGATGTAGAGAGGGAAGAGATACCAGAAAACTGCAGTACTTTTTAAAAAGCGTGTGTGAATGGGGAAGATGGAAGTCAGACACCGTGTCTTCGCTTAAAAGGCCGGCCTTCCAAACAAGAGAGCATCGAGGAAACTAGAGGTCAGCACTGCTAAGCCAAGAATGGCCTCTTGGGGAAGACACTCAAACTTGACCCGGTTGCTGTCACAAGCTAAGCGTGGTAATGGATCACACTTTGATAGGGTGACTCTGTATTTAAGAACTTTATTTTTCTAGGCAATCCATGTAGGAATTAAAATCCAGACAAATAAACGAGGCTCTCGAGTGCACATTTTGCTGTGAGAGACAACAAACTCCAAGCATAATCCTTTCACCTTTACTTAAAGGTAGACCCTTTTTTTGCCTGTGTGGTGGCCTTTGCCCATATGCTTTGCTCTATCAACCCTCCTTCAGACTAATCCATCCGCTGCCTTGGTTTCATTCTGCAAAGATAATACACGTTCTTGATCCCTACTTTTGAAGAGCCCTCAGGAAAACACGACTTGAAGGAGAAAGAAAAAAACTATAGCGAAGGGCTCCATTTATAGGTAATTTCTTCTAAATCCTGCTTTCAGTTTACCACCCTGACAGAGAGTCTCTCAGCTGCAGAGCAGAGCCCGGCCTCCCAGGGGGATATATGGAGGATTATTTACCCTGAAATGAAAGCCTGTTGACCTAGGGAAAACATTTCACTTAATTACAGCAGTTGTGAATTGAAGGGACCTGCGGGGCATTAGACATAGTGTAAAACAATTTAAGTCGAGCAAGGAAAATATGTGAAAATAATTTGGGGCAGGAAAGCTGGAGAAAGTATGCAAATGAATACACTTGTGGGATGGGGACAAGTTATGCAAAAGGAAAATACACTAACCTTTCTACCCTTGCACTCTGAAATGGCAGCTTCAGAGGTCCTCCAACCTGAGCATCCCACAGCCTCAGGAGGATGCCGCCACCCACCAAGAGATGATGTGGCCCCATCACGCCTCCTGCTCTCTGGGGGGGCTCACAGTTCTCCCCCATATCTCAGGATGCTCCCTGAACCACCATGGCATCTGCCTGTGGTTACCTGGAACTTTACATTTCAGGTTCCCTATGGTGTTAGATACAGCTCCTTTCATGTACTCCCAGATAGCTTTGCCTTGACCAGGAGACTGTGTTTTCAAGGAGATTATCATAGAATCATACAATCATTTAGGTTGGAAAAGACCTTTAAGATCACCTTTAACTCCAGCTGTTACCCTGGCACTGCCAACTCCACCATTAAACCATGTCCCTACACACCACATCTACATGTGTTTGAATACCTCCAGGGATAGTGACCCAACCACCTCCCTGGGCAGCCTGTTCCAATGATTGACAACTCTTTCAGTAAAGAAATCTTCCCTAACATCCAATCTAAACCTCCCCTGCCACAACTTCAGGTCATTTCCTCTTGTCCTATCGCTAGTCACTAGGCGGAAGAGACCAACACTCCACCTCAATACAACCTCCTTTCAGGTTCTTATAGAGGTCAATAAGGTTTCCCCTCAGCCTCCTTTTCTCCAGGCTAAACAGCCCCAGTTCCCTCATAAACCTTGTGCTCTAGACCCTTCACCAGCTTTGTTGCATTTCTCTGGACACACTCCAGCACCTCCAGTGAAGCCAACGATGTCTGAGCTATACCAAATTAAAATTAGAGGAAGGAAAAGACCATGAAAACCACTAGCTGTGAGCTGTTTTCCCAGCCCATTGGAATTCCAGGCCTGCTGGCAACCTTGGCTAAAGCAATTTCAATGTCAGTGAAGCAAAGAGTGTGTTCCAGCACCAGGGCAGTGCAGTGACGCTCTCTCTTTGGTTCATTAACATTAAGCACAGGGTCACCCAATTGCTGGCAGCCACCAAGACACCTGGACCAGGGCAATGAGAGCATTTTTGCTGTTTTGGGAAGACTTATAGACAGCCTGATACCCTTTTGCCCTGCATTACAATGATAATCTGGCAATTTTTAACACATGCCCCCCCCCCCCCCACCCTCCCCCACCCCGCCCCCCCCCCTCCCACACTCCTGAGTAAGTTGCTTAATTACTCCATTACTCCCAGGGTAAAGGAGAGTTCCAAAGGGCAGCATTGCAGAGGGAAAAAATGCCAGGGAATCTGCCAGGCTCCATCTCCACACCGATAAAACTTTTTGTTGTTGTTGTTTTAATCCTGCATAGAACAGTAAGGTGACATGAAATATGTTACTGGATTTAGAAATATCTCTGGCAGGGAAATTTTTCAGCTGTTGGATAACTGTCTGAGGCAGTGATGGAATTGCTACAGCCAAAGTCATACAAAATGACGGTGGAGAAAATTACTCCAGGGCCTCAGCTGTACCAGGCGATGTAAGTTACAATGGAGGCAAAATCCTTCACAAGGGGCCAGTGATATTCATGCTCCTTACATTTTGGGGAGCTTCCTTCCAAGAGCTGCCCCTCACCCCCCCCCCCTTTATTTTCTAAACATGATTTTATTTTCCCAAATAATGCTGAGCAGCACCTGTGAGAAACAAACCCTTCCATGGGATAGATGGTGGATAGTAACGACTCAACAACTGACTGCCAAGCCTTGACCACAGCTTCTGTAAAGATAAATTTATTATTTTCTTTTTAAAAAAAAATAATAAAAAAAAGCCATTTGAGAAAAGGACGAGGCTGCAGTGCTGGGTACACCACCTCCCAGCAAGGTTGGCATAAGAGCTGCTGCCATGCCCCAGCTGCCCAGAGCAAGGAGGTGTAACTGACCTCTGAACTGCCCCAGTGCAGCAGCCCACATGGCCACTGTCTGCCCTCTGCTCAAAGCACCACATATAAACGTCTCCTGGAGAATTTTGTGTTTCGGGTTTTGTCGGGGAAGACAGTAGGCCTGCTAGCGGCCTAGCTCTCTTCACCCAAGACATAGGCCCTGACAATATTCTCCTATTCCCATGAGAAAAGTTACTCACGCTGAGAGGATCCTAATAATCACATTCTCAAAACACAGCAGCCATGCTGATAGGTGTACAGGCTGCCCTAAACCAAGAAGCAATTATGGGAAGGTATTTGGGAGTAACAGAACATGTTAGGAACCAACCATAACAAGATGGTCAAAACAGCAGGTGTGCGGATGCTTTTAGGTATTAAAAGGTAAACTAAGAATATTTAGCTATAAGATATGCTTATCAGAACTCGTTATAGTTACTAACCAATCAATATGGTGTGAACAGTGTGTGTAACCAATTAGCAGTTTTTTAGCTTGCCACGTTTGCAGTAAGAAAGGTATATAATCTGTGTGATTTCACCTAATAAAATGGCTGGCTTCCTGGATTCATGGCTTCACCTATAATTCATATATTGAATTGCGTGTTGCTCCCTGCTGGACGCCACAGGGTTTGGGTGATGCCATGTGACGGCTGCCCCACCAGCCCCAGCAGAGGCCAAGCCATGGCATGCTCAGTTGTGGGGCAGGAAGTGTTTGGGAGGTGCAGGTCCCTGACCGCTCCTCCCTCCAGCCCTGCCATCTCAGGGCTGCTTGTTGCTGTCCTTGCTGCACATCCTCCTGTTCGGGATGATTTGCATGACTCAGCCAGGGATGAGTAGGAAAATGAATGTCATCATTTTGATCCAGTTAAAAATATTCAGTCTGTTGCTGTCTCTCTCTATCCAGCCCCCCTCCTATTTTTTTTCTTTTTTTTTTTCCTTTTCTTTCCCTTTCCTTGAAGAGAACTATTAGCACATACTTAGGAAGGTAAACTGTCCCCAGAGTTAAATTAGCACCTGATCAAATGTAGGCAAAGTGCTAATTGCACTTTGGAAGGAAAAAAACCAACCCAACAGAAAACAACCTGAAAACAAGCTTTTAAGGCTCCATCGAATAGACATGAAAATTGAGGCCATCCTAAAGAAAAGGGGAGCCTTCTCAGACAGCTGGCTGGGGTATTACTCAATGATAAAAGGTAGGGCTGTTTCATCCTGAACAAAGGGAGCAGGTGGGCAGTCATTTCTAAGTAAGTGTATTAGGCAGCAGTTTTGGCCTGAGCTCTTTGCTTCCAGGTGGGACAGCTCTGCTGGGGAGGAGGTCTCTATGTCTGGCTCCAGGAGTAGGGCAGGTGCCTTTCCTACAGCTTGTGTAACCTCAGGGGGCGCTTTCTTGAGGAACGATGCTGGCTGCTCCTTCATGCTCATCCTCCCGTGTCTGGTGGTCTAAGCAGGAGGTGTGCAGCGGGAGCTAGGGGGATGGGACAGGGGACAGCAGTGTAGCTGCTCCACAAGCTGTATGTCCCTGGGATGCCCCAAAAGATAGCGGAGGAAGCTGCTAAGACCCTCTAACACTCAGTTTCTAGCAGTACTAAATGTCTATATTTATGTACAAAACTAAATCAGATGTTTTGGAAGTGTGACTTTCTGAGAGGGGTGTCAAAGCTTTCAGATGAGAGCCTCCTTTGAAGATGCAGCATGAGCAGAGGGAGCACATGATACCAAAAGGGGACAGCAGAGGTGCCCTTGGAGACAGGAGAGCTGAAGGCTGCTGGTCCCAGAGGGATGAACCACCCAAAAAGCCAATGAAAACCCGTGTGTCATTCATTTAGGAAAGAAGGAGATCCTGGGAGCTGCAGCAAGCGGCCATGGCATCACTGGGTTTTCCTGAGATGGCAACTGCTCAGAAGCTGCTGTTTCTTTCTCCCTCTCATGCTCCTTCTAACAAACTGCAACTTTACCCTAAGGGAAAAAAAGGAGCAACAGAAACATTGAGAATTTTCAATCAAACAATGATGAAAAAAAATGCTGTTTAGATGGCAGAGCCAAACGCTCTGAAGGGAGGCAGGGTGAAGGCTGCCTGAGCAGCCACCTCCTATGTGCACTTTACAAAACAGACTTCTGTCTACCAGTACCTACAATTTTTCCACATCTTTAAATGTCTAGGATATGTGCTTGAAGGGCCAAGCATGGATGTGGTGCATCCCACTATTAGCATTCTCTTAAAAATCACTTCCTATGCGCAATGCTGGAGTCTCGTGCCTCCCTTTCTGCCAGGAACACGCAGAGCCCCCCTTCTGTTTATTAAAGCAGTAGACTAAAATGGTCTCAGTAGCCAGCTGGGACATAAGCAGCCTCCTCACCAACACTGATGGCCATGGAGAAGAGCTGCTCTTTGTGCCACCTTTACAGCAGCTGGTCTGCACAATTAGGTTGATACTTACGCTTTTTTTTTTTTTTTTAATTCACCTTTTCTTCTAATTTGCTTGCTTCAATAATTAGCCCAACGATGTTAGTACTTCTCCCCCTCCAAGTAATCTTCACCTTTGTGCAGGAAGCATGCTAATTTGCCAGAAAACTACACGGCATTTGCATGTTTTTCCATCTAATTTGGCAGCCTCGGTGCTCAAAGCAGGTGCGATGCTAATAAGGCAACTCGAGCAATCAGCCCAGGTAGAGATTTGTGGATTGCACAGGAATTTGTTTGGAGTGTCTTTCCATGTCTGCACTCAGTGCTAATTACAGTTGGGAGGGGGAGAGGGGGAGAGGGAAGCTGAGCGAGTCAAATGGACTAGCAGAAAGGCCATGGCGTTTGGTTTTTCTGACAGAGGGCACCTGCGCCTCAACTCTGAGCATCTCCTCTGGCCTGAGCATCTCCTCCAGGGCCATGCTCAGCAGTGGAGGTGTTTTCAGAGGGAATGGAGGGTACGTTGGCCCTTGCTGCCTCCTGCCTCTGGTGCTAAGCAGAGCAGGCAGATAGATGGGGCATGCGATGGAAGAGCAGGGAGAGCTACTGCTGGGTGTTTTGGCCTCCGCAGTCCTGCAGGCCTGTGTTTTCCTGACCCCCACAGACACCGGTATTTACCTCGTTAAACCACTGCCCTGCTCCACATGGGTCTGGCAGGAGTTTCTAGCATGTGAAGGCAGTGGGGCCAGCAGCAGGTCCTGCTCCGCTCTGCCAGTCGTGATGAGGTTGAACCGGGCTCATCCCTCGTGGGTCACCTCAGCACAGCTTCCTCCAGCCAGGAGCATCTGGTCCCTCCCTGTCCCCCTCTGTATTCCCCCCACTGGGCTGTTTGTCCCCACAGGCATGTGACCCACGCTCGGGGGCAGACATGGGTTTTCTCCCAGGGGTGGGATGTGTGCTGCTTCCCCAGGCTGAGAGCCCAGGTTCAAGACCTGCTGCGGCATGCCACCCAGCCCATTAGCAGCAGCATCCGCTGGGCAGGCAGGGATGTCAGGGCTGTCTAGGTAAATTAAAATCCCTTCAATTTGCTGTCACATCAGCTCCTGCTCTGCCTCGCTTCCCTGCTTGCTTTTCTCACTTGGTTCCTGTTGGCACTGGAGCACTTAAACTAACAGATACCTTGCAGAAGTTCTCCATCAGCAAGACTCAGATTACTCTAGGTAGAAACTGCTCATCTGAGGTTAAAGAGAATGATTTCCCCTCTCAACTCTGTTATTATTGTTGTTGTTGTTGCCATTTATGTAATTATTTATACTATTATTATAATTATTACTTTTACCATTATTGCAATTATTTTATTCCATCTATGCCAGGCTATGAGTTGGGAAAGCATTTGAGGATAACTCCTGCCTGCTTCTTGTCACTGCAGGCACTACTGAGCTTTGTGGCGGAGCGATCTGCCTCAGAACATGGAAATGAGCTTTGGAGATTGTCCCGTTGCGTGGATCTGAATATCCCTAATTACTGACAACGGTGGTGGCATCTGACTCAGACCTGAGTTACCAAAACAACCTCTGTCATTATAATACTGGTGAGGTAGATCAAAACCTCTGTGTCTGTTCCAACCCCGCACTGCCGTGGTTGCTGTCTGGATCTACTAGCACCTTGTATCACACATCAGCAGAGAAAATCCGAGGAACCGGTTGCCTTCAGACAACATGTCAAAACTCTTTTGCACATCAGAAACTGCTCCCATCCTGTATAAAGGTGTGGAGGAGGGGGGCGCCTCCCTGTTCTCTTTTGGATCAGATCAGCAATGCCCAAATGAGCTTAAAGAGGGTCCTTTGTCCATGGGATTTCTGGCTTGATGGCAAGCAGGGATAACTGGGTGTTTCATGGGCAACTCCTTCCCCAACGTGCCGTCTCCCAGGCTGTGGTGGACCAGGGTGAAGCTCACCCCAGAGGCAAGGGAGGGTGCTGCAGCCCTCGTGTCCCGCATCGCTAGCCCTGCAGATGCTCCCACTGCTCCCAGCACTATTCCAAGATTTAATCTTACTTGACTTAAATTTCCTTCCACTGCAAATATTTCCTTGAATTAATAGTTTCTCAACAATAGACAATCAAAACACTTGCCTGTATTTTATTTTTAAATAAACCAGGTGAGGGTCAAAAGCAGATAGAAAACAGACTGATTAATGAAAGGGGGTTTTTTAACTTGCAACAGATGGAAAAGCAATTAATTTTGAGCCTGATTCTTTTGTTTTGATTTATTCTTCATGGGAATCCTTATAAAGGCTTCCAGCGAGTTGTGGCCCCAGTTATAACATGGCTGGGAGGGAGGCCACAGCCCAGCTCACTGCAGGAGGGCCAGCACACTTCCCTGGGGAGGATGAGAGGGGATGAGATGTGTCAGCTAGTTGAAGCAAAGCAGGAACCCTCATTTGTTTCAAATACCGTCTTCAAACAAGTTAAGAGGATCCTGGGTAGGATCTATCTCAAGGAAGCCAAATCCTGAAGTCGTTTACCTCTCTGTCTGGGCAAAGCTTCTTCCCCATGTCACACTGAAAGTTTTGCCTTGACAAAGGGCAGGAAGAAGACCTGGCAGAGTCCTGGGGTTTGGGGCTCTGGCCCCACTCCAGCAGTGTGCCGGCACCCAGCCTACACACTGACTCCAGACTCGCACAGCAGATGCCCACAGCAGAGGGTAGCCCATCCTTGGACTTTTTTACTGAGAGTGGGTTTTGACTGGGAGCCCCCAGCCCCCACTTGCAATCACACATGTGCTTGGGGTGGGGTGAGGTTGCCAGCAGTTCACATGGGAAGCCCCAGATGTGTGTATTTTGCCTGCTTTGGTTTCAGTGGGGAATAAGGAGCCTGAGTATTTCTAGGCACCGGTGGCTTTAGATTCAAACTCTTCTTTCCCTGGTTGCTTCAGCCAGACGTACTGTCACACAGCTCAACAGGAGCAGGAGAGCCCAGTCAGCAGGAGCTGCCTCACTCCTCTGAAAATCATCTCACTGTAACTTCTGCCCTTCGCCCAAGAAAGGACAAGCCCTGCTTTTAAAGTGTGGTTAAACTCAGAGACCTGACCTGAGCTGGCCTTGCCCATGACTTTGAGCCAGAGGAATCTCCCAGCTCTCCCACGTGACATTTGTGCCCATAAACACCTGGATTACGCGACCTGTGACCAACGCAAAATGACAGCTACGTGGTTCAGCACTCACCCGTGGCCACGTACTGCAGACTGTCCCAGGCAAGGAGGAGGTGGTGTTCAACAGGCCGTGGTGTTCCACCCATGGTCGTGCCAAGGATGGATGACCAAGGGCAGAAACAACCCGTGGGGGTGGGGTCCATGGGGACCCAGGTCCTCCCTGCACGGGCAGCTCAAGAAGCTTTATCTATGGCTGGTGAGAGGAGCTGGACTCTGTGCTCCTGAGCCAGGGTCAGTGTTGTTTTCCTTTTCAAAGGAGTACGTTTTTTCATGTGAACACAGTGTTATCTCATTACGTGTGCTCTCAGGGCACCACAGCGTGAGGAGGGCAATGAAAACATCTCTCCCCTTAGGGCAAGGCTCTTTGCTAACTGGGACAAGAAAAGCGCTGTCCTGGGCCAAAGCCAGGCAGAAGGGATTGCTGGCCAAGGGAGAAGCTTTAGTCCTCTAAAGTCTCTCCAAAATCCCATTGGCAAAGCTGAGTTACACCATTGAGAAGTAAACATCCTCATTTAAAGATGAACTGCCACAACCAAAGCTGTACAAAACACAGGCAGTGGGCACTGGGACTTGGCACTCGTCCCTGACGTTTGACTTGGTCTCAGTCTGAAACAGCGCTGGACCTTTTGCCTGGCCTGACCTAAGGTAACGTCGCTTTCCTCAGATCCAGAGAGTTTTCTTAAGCTCTGCCCAGACTGATCTGATTCTCACCTCAGGCTTACTTAACCCTTCTGAGCCAACCCTCTGGTAAGGCTAAGGGACTCCAGGGTTAGTAACTAGACATGAAACTTGGGGACCCTCACAGAGCACGACCCAGAGACAAAGTGAAAGTTTCAGCCTGTCCACTGGAAGACTCCCATCCCTCCCCAAGGCTCTGCTGTGGAAACATACTAAATAAAATCTTGCCTGTGCTAGAGCCACAATGCAGATGAATGACTTATGCTGCTTAGAAAAATGAGTAAGTTTTATCCCTTTAGATTGCAACACAGGGGTATGTCTTTTCCTATCAGTGAAAAGCATCCTACTGTTTATTTTAGTTGGCAGACTTGCTGCCAGAAAGGAAATGAGAGTATTATCTCTAATGAGTCTTCTCATAATGGCAATTTTCTAAAAGAGGTACCAATTCTAGGTTTGTGTCAATAGTTCCTCATCTGCAAGCCACAGAATAAACCTCCCAAGCCTATTACAGTATGCAGCCTCACTTCTCCAGCGACAGTGTGATAATGTCTTGACCGAGCAGCAAGCCCTGTTCTAACAGGGATATGAATCCTTCCCATGTGTGGAACAAACACATCAAAGCCCAGACTGTGCCTCTGGTCTCCTCTAACCCAAATAGTCTAACCCACATTTCTATTTCCCACTTATCTGTTCATTCTTGGACATATTCAGGCTACTCACCACTTAAAATGCAGCCCTGTAGGGACAGCATCCTGCTTCATTTCTTTGAAGGCGCCTCATTTTAAGTCATTTGACCCATGTCTGCTCAAGCTATTCAAGAGAATTAAGACAATGTCTCACGACATCTCTCTCTGGCATCTGTGGGAAGCCACAATGCTCCTCATCACATCTACAAGTGGGCCAAAGAGTCTGCCATCTCCTTCTGGATGGGTGAACAAAGCCCTGATCGAACAGCCTGGGTTTACAGAACCAAGATGCATCCTCTCCTAAGCCCGTTTCCAGGTGTAACTGAAATGTGTCAACAGCCTTTGATCCTTGCACCGTGTGGCAGGTGAGGTGAGCAGAGAGTGAGAACAGCCTTCAAACTAATCCTGCCACTTTGAGTTTGTGATTTTGTTAAGGGTTTTTTGCAAAGCTGCCTTTGTGCCTGGCCTTTGCACAAAAAAGGTGGTGTTGAACTGAATGCCTGGTTGGTTCCACTGGTTTGGATTTGACCATTTTGGGCCACTTTTCTCCACTTCCAAAGTGCATGTGTGTGGAAAAAAAAAAGAAGAAATGGTTGGGGTTACTCAGAAACCTGGAGGTCCTGTCCTGTATTACCCTGGTGTGGAGAATGCTGTTTAAAATGTGGCCATGCTGTTAATGACAAAGGTGTGCAGCTGAATAGGGCAGGATTTTAACAGACCACTAAGCCAGAAACTTCAGCCATGGAGCACTTACTGAGCATACCTCACACTGCCATGTTTATCCCAGCGTGAAAAGACCCCAGCGACCTATGGAGAAACCAAGAGCATGTGAAGCCTTTGCAGGATGCCCTTTAGAGGCACTCCTGCACAAGGACATGCTGGTTAATTATAGCCCCAGAGAGCAATTGATTCCTGTGCCCTGGAAGTGGGTGCAGACCCAGGAGGTATTTTGAGTTGTCCTTTGGTGGTAGGATACCTCAGGGCTCCCTTTAAGAGCACAAATCCTTCCCACCTTCCCCTGGACAAAACTCTCCATGGATACAGGGTCCCAGTTGTGTGTTCAGCTGCATCACCCTCAGCTTCCAACCTTCTGTTTGCTTCCTTGAAGATGAAACTGTGGGATTGTGTCTGGGTTGCCACTCAGAAGATGTTGAGCCAGCTTCAGACCAAAGAAGGGAGGTGCCTTTCCTATGGATATCTGTGCTTTAAACCCCCAAGGAAAAGGAGATTCCAGTAAAAACTGGAGACCCAGAGCCAGGTTCTTCATAGGGATGGGCACTATGGACAAAGGGGCTGCATACTCCTTTCACAATGTCCCCAGCATTTGAGACCCACGCCTGCAAATGTTTCAGTGACGTAGATATCTATGGACAGCAAAATGCAGTGCTGAATTTCTTGCACTTCACCGTAAGACTGTAAAACAAGCAAGCCAGAACTGAAGCTATGTGGAGGTTTGCAGACTTTTCAGTTGAGGCAAGGGAAAACCTCAGCTAATGCCTTTCCCTTGGAAGGTGCAGGGTAACCTTAGACTCTGACACAGACCCATCTGGAAGCAATACTTCTCTGATGGAGATGGATAAGATGGGGTAGATGGACTGTGCCCACAAAGTGGCTACTCCTTTCCATTCTCTACACAGGGAGACAAGGACAGTGAGCTCAGACCGCCGTGTCTACCCTGTTAGGTGAGCTGAATCCTTTCCCTGCAGCCCAGGGAAGAGCAAGCACTGGGGGTGGGAAATGCATGGGTGGTGGGGCTTGCCATTCACAACCTGATCCCAAGCCCTTTTTCAGCTGCGCACTGCACATCCAGTTTGAGCTTCCTCACACTTCCTACAATCTTCTAAAAGCACCAGAAATCCAAGACCAGGTTTCCCAGGATTCTTCCTTTGCAGATTTCTCTGTTTTCATCTCACAAACATCCTTGTCATCCTGACAAGCTCCTGGGATGCCAGCAGGGACAGCAGAGTTCGCCTGCTGTCCCCCTCAAGTGCAGCAGAGGTTGTGGCTTTTGACCTTTTGCCCTATGGATCTAAGCTGGATCAGGGATGGTCAGGAAGCATTTTGTGGTCTGGGGTGTACCGGGACATGGGAAGAAAATGTTCTGCAAACCCTGCTGGGTGGGACAGGGCTTTTATGTGGTTGCTGTAACAGCAGGGGACTGGGTGGGATAACCCAGGCCCCCAGGCCCTCACTTGCCCACCAGCATTCCTGAGTGCACAGGCAGCCTCCAGTTTACCTGCCCTGCTGACATGCAACTACCTTCTGATTTGTGCCCGTGGGCTTGATTCTTAAAGGACAAGCAAGTGAAGTCTCTCATTTCTACTGGCCTTCTCTAAGCGCGGGGGAGTTTCGTCGCCAAGCAAGAACAAACTGCATGCAGAGTAAATGTACAACCAGGGTCCAAGGGGAGCACCAAGTGCTAGCCAGCGTCAGTGGCAGCCAGGAAGTTTGTGGGCTCAGGAAGGACATTGCTTGGAAGTGTTACAGAAAACCTTGATGACTCCAGACATCTCCAGTGCATGCGTGCACAATGGTTACCTCAGTAACAGGTGTTAAAAAGTCCCAGCTTGCTCTAGGAATAAGCTTTTCCACCTTCCCTCTCCCCATAAAATCCTCTTCTCAGCATGCTGACAGTAAATAAACCCCTTGTCATGCACTGTGTGAGCACCAGGTGCTCAAACAGGGCCATCCTCCGGAAAGAGCAGGCTATTTTCAGCAGTGGATTTTATCTGGAAAGGGAAAGGTCTGAAGAGGGGCCCTGGCATTTGTCAAGGCTTAGCTGAACTGCTGGTGCCTGCTGGTTCCCAGAGTCCTCCTGGCATGGTAGTGTCACTGTGTCTGCAGGAGCAGGGCTAAGGGAGAGCCTGGTTAGTGTCAGCACTCTGGTGCTGGGGAAGGTGCCATCTCCACTCCTTCCTCTGCTGAAAAACAATACAGCTTGGACACTCTTTAGCAGCCAGCAGGGACACGTCCTTGGAGCTGGCTGAACCCAGCGACTTGGTGAGGGGAAAGAAAGGGCTGGGGGGGGAATGTTTATTGTTTTCACAGAGAGATGCTGTGCAAGGAAAGGCATAGCCAGATGCCAGGTACAGTTAGGGGCAAGTAAGATTCCAGTCCAATGGGCATACTGAAATGGCCCTCTAAGAGATCAGCAGCTCAGTCCCTTCTTCCTTGAAGGGACGTGTTTCTTGGTTTCCAGTTGGGACCTGAACATATTCCTTCCATATTAGAGGCTTTAATACATCACACTGTCTGCAGGCATATCTTCTTGCCTTGATGCAGTTGGGATTAACATGAGGCCAGTTGTTCTTCGCTATCTTCCTATTTTTCATGGCTCCACGTTTCTGCAGGGAAGCCTTTCTACTTTCCAGGTGGTGTCCTAGAGTCTGGCCTGCATGGCCATGCCTCTGTCCCAGCAGGTACAATCCCACGACAGGTACAGTGTTAACCCTCCGGGCACACACAGAGACAATTCCAAGCACGTTTCTTGTGTGAGCTCCAGCCTGGCAGAAGTGCTCTGAGAACCTGCAAAGGCATGGCAAGGAACACCCTGAGAAAATGGGGCTGCTCAGGGCTCTGCACGTGGCTGAAGCGAGCCCTGCCTCCAGGAACCAGCGGAGTTTTACAAGGGACCTGCTGCGCAGGCACAAAGCAGTCACGGCTGGGGAGAATCCGAGCCCTTTGCGGGCGGAAAGACGGCAGGTTTCCCCTGGATGTGCGGCCCTGGTTGCTGCCATGCAGAGTGGAAGTGCCTCTCACCCCAGATGTGTCTGTGCACTGCTCGCCATCTTTCCTTCCCAGCTCGTGAGGAAAGGCTCCAGCCCTTGGGAAGCGCTGACGCCAACTTCACCCAGCTCAGCAGTTGCCACTGAGGTGCCAGGTCAGGCATTGGTACCACCAGCTCGGCAGGAGGGGGCTGCAGGAAGGCAGCTGGGGCCTGGCTGTGGAAGGGAGGCAATGCAGAGGCAGAGAGAGCAAGCTGGAGATGGAAAGCCTGTGCCGGTTTGGGTGCAGGGAAGTACTGGGCACTGGCGAGGGGATCTAAAGGCAGTGGGGGAGGATGATGCTGGCCAGAAGGAAGCTTCAAAGCCAGACCAGTAAAGACCTGTCTGAGCTCCTCTAGAGTAGGGAAAGTTTTTGCTGTGGATCACATAGGACATAATGATATTCCCTATCTGCAGGTGCCCAGCTAATGCCCTGGTGATGCCCCAGGTAGTCTTGCTGTAGCCTCTCCTACAAACCCATCCCAAAGTTAGGAGCTGAGCCCTTTCCTTGGGGTTTCCACCTACGCACAACTTTGTCTTCTCCCTTGAGGCCTCTTCCCAACCCTATGCTAGGGATAGTATGGGGCTTTCCCAGGGAATCTCTGAATTGCTAACTACAGGGGCTTTCCCCAGGTGCTTTTTCTCCCAGCCAGAATGTTTCTGAAGTTTCGTCCACCCTGTGTGAGCAAATGCCACCAAAAAGCTGGCTCCAGTGAGAGTAACAACACTCACGCTTTCCTAAGGCACCCATCCACCATGTCCAAAATACCACAAAAGCCATGATCCAGACACAGATGTGCCTGGCTCACCTGGGCACAGCAAACCTCCACGAGCATCTCCAGCTGGCCTCAGTGCTGGTGCCCCACTGGTGCTATTGAAGCTAGAGGAGGAACTTCAGTTCAGTTGGTCTTTTCCACAGAATCACAGTGGTGGGGGTTGGAAGGGACGTCCGGAGTCCAACCCCCCTGCCAGAGCAGGATCACCTAGAGCAGCCTGCATGGGACTGCATCCAGGTGGGTTCCGAATGTCTCCAGAGGAGGAGACTCCACAGCCTCTCTGGGCAGCCTGTGCCAGTGCTCTGTCACCCTCACAGTGAAGAAGTTTTTGTCTCATGTTGAGATGGAACTTTCTGTTTTCCAGTTTGTGCCCATTGCCCCTTGTCCTGTCACTAGGCATCACTGAGAAGAGTATGGCACCACCCTCTTGACACCCACCCTTTAGGTATTTATAAGCATTCATGAGATCCCCTCTTGGTCTTCTCTTCTTCAGGCTGTTTTTCTTTATATCCTCCTGGATGTTGGTAACCAAATAGCTGTTCCCCATCTCCAGTACCTTCCTGGGCACTGGGAAGAGCTTGGCAAGAAATAACTAGCTCTTGGCAAGAGCTAACTCACAGACTGGTCCAGTAAAAGAAAATGCAGCTTCCAGGAGCCCTCATACTGCCCAGGCACTTGCTCATGCAGCTCCACTTCTGCCTCTCTGAGGGTTTCTTAAATCTTGTCACGCTGCAGCTTTGGTGCCCACCCTCGGTCAGCTCAGTGCTTCCTTTCTCTGTCCCACCTATGCCTGTGCAGGTCTCCTGCAGCTCCTGTAATCCCTCTGCGCAGAGCCACCCCAGCAGAGACACTTCATGCTGTTTCCTCCAGGCTTCAGGCAGCCTTATGTGCAAGGAGTTTTCTCTCCCACGCCTAAGGAGAACTTTTTAACACAGGAAGTCACACCTAACTTTCACCCTTACAACAAGAAGTAACGCAGAATTCCTACCAGTCTTTTCTCCCCTTCTGTGTCCTCCAGACTTTCATCTTCTCTTTCCTTAAGATCTATCAGAGAAGTGAGCTAGAGATTAAACCCAGTTTTTGCTGCTGTTGCAGAGTCTCCTAATTCCGCTCCCATTTACTGGCAGACGCCTGTGTGCCCCGAGCGCTGGCAGAGCTGGTGAATCCCCAGAAGGGCTGCAGTGTAGGCACTGCACAGGAAAATTCTGGTGCACGGTCTGGCAAATCTCACTGGGGATGCTGCCCCCTCTCCCCCCATCACCCTGTGCCACCCTGCCCTCCGCAGAAGGGTGCGGTGCAGACCAGAGGCTATGGCAGTGGAAGGGGGTAATGTCTAACCCACCGTAACAACCACTGTCAAGGCTCGTGTCTCAGAGCTCTCACTGTAGACTTGTATATTGGCTTTGGTGCCTGAAACTTCCTCTAATTTTCCAGCTCTGTTAGCAGATATAATGAAAAATATTCCCTCTGTCTACAAACCTTTGACCTGGCTGTGTCCTGAGACATTGCAGCTACAGCAAAATATGCCAGAGACCTCGGGGTCTGGTTCTTTTCCAAGGTAAAGAGAGCACTTCACCTCAGATGCTTGAGAAACGTGAGTTCACGTCTGATTTATTGGGGGACTTCATTCTGCAGTGCAGGCGGGTGATGAGTGACTCCTCTGTGCCCCATGTGCTGGGGGGGGGCGTCACAGGGAGAGGGGTTTTGCCACCGTTACTGCTCACCTCAGACGGACTCCCTCTTGCCAAAGCATCCCTACATGCATGCCCCTCCTGCAGTGGCTGGTGATGAAAAGCCCATGCTAAATGAAGCCACAAAGCTATGGATATGCATTTTTCCTTCCATTCATGCTGCCTGTCTTCAAAGTTTACTGGTAAAATGCTGTCAGACTGTGCTGCCTTGGGCTCTGGGGTTTGAGGGGTTTTGTTTGTCTCCCTGTTAAATGAATGCATTTTCAGCTGCTTGGTTAATGACCTAAATGTCAAGCTGTGGGGTGAGGCTACCTCCTGCAACTTGCCAGGCACAGATCTCAACCAAAAGCTTAAGTCCCCACCAGAGGCAGACTCTGAGCATCGGGGAAGGGGAGCAGCACAGACTCTGAGCATTGGGGAAGGAGAGCGATCACAAGGATCTGCTACCCCAGGGTGGCTCCTGCATGTTCACTTACCTAAGGAGGAACCAGACAAAAATGCATACAGCCTCCATTGTGGGCTGTTGGGTTTGGGTGTTTTAAAGTTTGTGCTAATGAGCCAGAAACGAGTTGCTCTATACTTATTTCTTTACTGAAGATGTTGCCTCTGAGTTGTCAGTCTGCTCCCCAGAGGAGAAGGCAGTGTGGCCAGGCTGCTCCTTCCTAGGAAGATGGAAATCTGTTATACCCAGCCTCACTGGTTTCATCCATTTGGTACCATTTCTTGTTTGGGTCTTCCATGCATCCCAGCTTGTACCTTTCCTCCTCTCCTTTCTTATAAAACGAGAGGGCATTAGCATTGCCTGGATAGGAAAAGCCAGCCTGACAGGCTTACAAGTCACCTCTGGTGACTTGTTAGAGAAACTATTGCCTAGTAAAAACCTGCAAGCGATGCCTTTTCTTTACAAAATCCTTTCCCAGGCTCCACTGAATCTCCCTGCCATTGCTAATTAAGCTAACTGTATTCCTTTTTCGCTGTGTTGATGTGACAGGGCATTTGTTTTGCATTAAATTCAGGTGAGACTTTGAGCTTTCCACAAGTTGAAACTCAGTAAGAAGCAGAAAGCACCAGGGGAAGCCAAAACACTACAGAGCCTGCATGAGCCCATTGGGCTTCCTGGTTTCAGTCCCATGAACAGCGTCATATTTTCTGGAGTCATGAACCTCACAAGGGAAATATTGATATATCCAGAGACCGAAACAAAGCTATGTATAGTTTTTCTTACCCCTATGGCCTGCTAAAGCACATAAATAAGTCAGGCATTTTGCATTCCTGCTTTGAGGGCTGTTTGGAAATAGTTCATAAATTATCAGAGAATAAAGGTCAGGCTCTTAATGAATGCTTTGGAAAATCAGCATCTTTGGGAAGGATTTGACACGCTTTGTTTACAGTGTGAGAGAGTTCAACATAAAAACCCTCTGAAATGCCCAAGGAGCCTTCCAACAAAACCAGCAGAGACCAGGCTAGACATCCCAAATATTTCTCCTCAAGTAAAAACAAACAACAACAAAAAAGCAGGAAATTAAAGCCTGGACCTTCCTTAGTCAGCACCAAAAAACTATGAAGCGGGCTCCTTTTGAAGGTCTTTGTAGCTCAGCTCTGAGCTCTGGCAGAAGCAGCCTGATGAGTTGTCTCACTGTAACACCAGCAGAGCCAAATGTCATGCTGGTGTAGGACCTCAGCTGGGCATCTCGTGCTCATGCAAGGGACAAGGGTGAGCAAAAAGGGATCTCTTCGACCAGAGGCAATGGTCTGCATGGGGGGAGGCAGGGGGGATATTTCCCTCCTTAGTTCCCACTCGTTTCCACCCCAGCAGGTCCGTGGCTGGATACCGTGTATGCCCTGTTCTCCAGGCACTGGCACGGCTCATGGGGAGGGCTCAACGGGGAGGAAAAGGGCTGTCAAAGGTGTAGGTGCAAGCCTCCAGCTCTAAGCGACTTCTCCATCGCAGGGGGAGGGGGGGGGAAGTGAACAACCAAACCCAACCAAAAAAACCCCAAAACCCCAACACAAGCCGGCGCTGCCATTAGCAGTTCGGAGGGCAGAGAGCAGTGCATTGAGTCCTGCGGTGAGGGGCTGACATCAGCCTGAGTGGGTGGAAAACCCAGACAGTGCGGACAGCGGTGCTGCTCTGCTGGCTCCGAGCCCCTTCTCACAGAAAGAAGGAAGCCGAATTAATTACTGGGCGAGGGGCGATAAAACCCAAACCCGTCAGAGGAGCATGCAAGGAGATGCTCAGAAAAACACCCAGCGTGACCTTTCGGTTGGGTGTTCCCTTCCAAGCAGGGGAGGCCGCTCCGGCCCAAAGCACCTCTCGGCGCTGCCGGCCGCGGGGCTCCCGCAGCCGCCGGGCAGCCGGGCAGAGCGGGGCCCGGTGCAGGCCTTCCCGCCGCGGCGTGCTGCGGGGCTGCCCCGCTGGGGCCGGGCGGGCAGGCAGGCAGAGCGTCGGCCCGTCGGGAAAGGCCCGAGAGGGAGAGCCCTCCCCGTGAAGGGAGGGGGAATGGTTGGGTAGGTCCGGAGGAGCGTGCCTTTTGAGGAGCGTCTGGAATGGCACCTCTGAGCATGGCACCTCTGAGCACAGCATTTCAGGCAGGGAAATGAAGCCCTACGCACACAAATATGCCAGCTGCGACGAGTTTTGTGCCCATCAAAATGCATGATTGCTCAGATGACTGTCACTTTATTACGCTGATGCCCGTAAGGGCAGAGCAGGGACTCCTCCCCTGACAGGAGCTGACTGACCACCTATGGAATGCTCACTGAGAAAGCATGGCAAGCAAAGCGTGGAAATTCCCTTTTTCCCAGAAGGGACCTGACTGCCAGCCAGGTTGCTGGTTCCCCTGGGACATACCAACCCACCGCATGCAATGGCACCTGTCCACGAGCCCATCAAGAGGTCACGTGCTGAACGTATTCTACACAGGGCATCCCTGCATCTGGACCCTCTCACAGGCCAAGTAACCAGCCCAAAATAGCTCCAGCAAGCTATGGTAGCACACTCTGGAAGCAATGAGTGCCTGTACTGCTTCCCAGGGATTTGCAGATCAGGCTCGGGGATAGCTGTGTCTCTCCCCTGACTCCAAAGCAGCTGATTGACATGTACTGGATCATGGCCCTTGGGCCTCCTCATTACTGCCTCCACAGTTTAGGGAGATCGCCTCTTCACCCACTGTGGCTTCAGAGAGGGGAAAACAAGCTCTGATCCTGCCTGTCAGGATCACAAAGAGTTCCTGTGCTAAAGCTGCCATCATTTCCTTGCCTGGCCAAGGAGATACATCTGCATGCTCTGCAGCACGCTGAAAGTGGCAGCCATCCTGCTAGCCATGACGGATGCCTGTGGGTGGTGGCTTGCAGCTCTCCCAGTGGCTCTGAGCTGGTGGATCATGTGTGTCCTTCATCCTGCCCTCACCCTCAGCAGCACCCCCACAATCTACATCTCCCACAGCATGGCTGTGGTGGTGGCAGTGTCCACTGGTACCCTGTCCCCACAAAGTCTGGGCAAACATAGGCTGGCAAGCCAGGCAGGATACCAGGCAGAACCACGGAGTGATGTGAGGCGGCTGGCAAGTACTTCTCCATCAGCACCGAGTTTTGCCGAGCACCTGCCCAGCTGTTGGTGACTCTGCTGGGGCAGAACAGCTTCTCCAGGCTGGGCTGAGCCCACCTTATTTTAACAGAAGGACAATTTGCTGAAGAGTTCAGGGCCATCATGGTTTGTGGTAGGTCCCTGTGGGACAGCTGAAACATGACCTTTGAGGTAGGGACAAGTGTCCTGAGTTTTGGTTGAGTTACATCACTCCGTCAGCTTGCCTCAGCCTCTCCAAATAAGATTTCATTTTATGCTGCACTCTAAGATACACCTCAAACCTCTGCACCATGTCCCAACCTCATGGTTTGCCATTAAAATGCCAGTTAATTGCAAGCTAAGAGCCAGCCACGTAACCCAAGCTAGGAGACTGCCTCTGGCTCCAGCCCTGCTGCCTGGCACTTCCTGGCTGCACTCCTCCTGGGAAATGAGGGACACGGCAGTTACCTGCTTTTCTCACATGAGCTGGTTGGTGTTTACCAAGCCAGTCCAAATAAAGTCTGGTTTGGGGGATAGAGCCCATGCCACTGCAGTCCCCGCTGGCTGCATCTCCCCACACCAAGTGCCCGACACAGCAGTGATAAACCACAAAGGTGTGCCCAGTCTATCAGGAACTTCTGAGAGAGCACTCAGGGGGGTTGGACGTGTTTGGAGCCCTTTTCGTCACCAGTGGAAGCAATTACTGCTTTTTTAATCTGAAATCATAGAGACCTGTGTGGCAGATCCCAAATTTTGATGGTGATACTAAGGAGATGAGGGGTTACAATGGTTCATTGTAAGACAATCTGCTTGAAGAGGTGGGGGAATGCTGGTAAGCTTTCAGACTACTCCCAATCTTTATGTAATGCTGGCTAGCTTGTAAATCAATCAGAAACCAAGAAATTCTGGAGTTTTGCAACCCTTGTCGGGTCCATGTGCATGCTTGCCTTGTGCTCTGGGTTTCAGTCTCTCTGGGGAGATGCTGAAATGCAGGGCAGGGGGTGGAAAAGGAGTCCTTTGGTGTGCAGGGAAGGCTGCCATCCACAGGGACATGGCTTTGCCAGGAAACCCCTCCCTCTCTCCCTGGCTGTCCTGCCAGAAGCCAAGACATAAAAGTCTGAAACTAATGGATAAGCTGTAGGAGAGAGCAGGGAAAGCAGCAGCATCTGATTGCCTGAGCCCTTGCAGAAGGGGCTGTGTGAAGTCTGTGAGCCTTCTCCCGAAAAGGATCCTTATCTCCTTGCTTAAGAGGGGCTACAAAGGGAGAGGCTGGAGGGCTGCAGGTCAGGTCCTGCCAACCCCTGCTCCCAGCTTTTTCTTGGAGGAAACAGGATCCCAGCAGAGGTGACATAACCTGCCCAACAAGTGCCATGGCAGGTGGGGAGCAGCTACAGCCCCAGGAGCTGGTACATTGCCGTCACCACCGCTGGGTCACAGGTGCATGTGGGAAGAGGGGAAAATGCTTGGAGTAGGATGCATGCCCATGGACCACTGTCTGATGCATCAGAGCTCAGGACCCTCAAACAATTTCTTGGGGGTGGGAGGAAGCTAAAGTCGTTTCTGCTTTGCTGTGGACAAGCAAAGTTAGCACTCTGGGTGGAAACAGAGGGAAGGCAAATGCAGTGCAGTAAGGATGAATCGTCAGAAAACCCTGAGCAGAAACCCCTGGTGACAGGCCACTCAACACCAAGCTGCTGGGATGCTGGAAGGTGCCATCAGCAAAACTGAGGTTCTGACCAAAAAACTTCCCAAAGCTTTTGTTAGTCCTGGGGGAGTGTTAGCAAGACCATATTAACAGGTGAATTTGTGCAGAAAGCTGTGGTGAAGAGCTCCTGCTTGAAAACATGATCACAGGTGATGAATGACGAGAATTCTCTTTAAATGAAAATTAATCTCATTAAAGGGAAACAATAATTCTTGCAGAGCCAAGTGCACAGAAGAGGAGGAATATCCCAGAGTGATGTGACGAAGACTTTGTGGTGAAAAACATGAAATATTTTTTTGTTACACATGGACAGTAGTAAGCAAATGCTCAAGGTCTTCTGTAGGTGGATGAAGCCATGGAGGCCAGGGGGCTCTGGGCTTGGAGACAGGCAGGGGACCCTTTGGCGACACGTCTCCCCATCCTACACAAAACACTATCAGCCACCCTGTGTGTCCCTGCACCAGCCACCCTGTGTGTCATTGCACAGAGTCTTTTAGCAGCCAGCTGTGTTTCTAATTAGCTGACAGCTTGCAAAAGGCTTTAAAAACATCCCTTCTCAGAGCAGCGAGACAGTTTGAGGTCTGCTGTCTCTGGGCTTTACCTCAGAAGTGGGGAGCTGCATGGGTCCTTCAGCACCTGCTGCACTGCAGCACCAGGGCCACTGTGAGAGCTGCTGCCCCTCTGCACGGCTCCCCACTCACCCCAAACCTCCTCTGATTTCCTATCATCAAAACTTCCACTTCCTGCCATCCAGATAGGAATAGGGGCCCAAAAATGGTTGAAATGTCATTCCGTGGGACAGACAGATAGACACTGCTCAGCCACCTGCAGGTAGCATCTGCACACAGATCATGCTCAAAATTTTCCCTGTTTTCACATCTCTGAGAGGTTTGAATGTTTGGGGGATGAATGTTTGGACCTGGGTTTTGTTTGGGGTGGTTTTTTTTTTTCTTTCTTCCTGGCTTCTCTAAGTTTGTGTCAGGAAGGAGAGAGGGGTCAGTACGTAGCGGGGGTGGAAGAGAAGCAGAGGCCAGGGGCCATTAGCACCAAGCCAAGCAGCGTCAAGAGGCAGCTACTCTTCAAAGGCCTTTTCCCTACCTGCAGGTATAGCTCCCTCCTGCAATGAAATTGCTCCTTCCTCAAATGTGCTCATTCCTGCCTTTCTCTTGGAGATGAAAGTGCAACAGGCTGCACAGATTTTGGGAGAAAGCTTTAGGATTATCCAATAATTAATCATGGTAAAAACTAGGTTTAAAATAGTGTCAGATGCCAAGGGGATTCCTTGCTTTCTAATTACCAGACAGCAGTCTCCCTCCTTTCCCTCTCACCTCTGCTTCTGTCGACTTTCTCCTCCCTCCCACATCCTTTCCCATCTCCCTGGCTCTCCCTCAGCCACACTGTTCCTGGTGGGCTTTACCACAGAAGCCGTGATGTTGGTCCCTGTAATAGTCCCAGCACCCCTGGCCTCAGGGGATTAAGGTAGGGGATGGGGCTGAGCCCTGGGGCACATTCTCTTTCTCTGGATAAAGGGCAATGTCCTTGCTTCAGGCTCCCAGCCCTCCGTGGGTTTTGCCCTAGATGTGGCAGAAGAAAGTGGGGTTTAATTTTAAATAGGCCCAGAGCTTCTGTGTTTATGGTTCATAGTAATATTGAAACTGTGCTGTGAGGAAGAAATAAAACCCCTGCCTTTTCACAGCTAAGCAGCAGCAAAGGGGAGAAGGTATGTGGGCTCCTATCCTTGGCAGGGCAAACACTCTTCCCCCCGCTGTCCTCACCTCCCAGTGAGGCAACAGACCTGTACTCTTTCCTGAGAAAGATGAGCTTGAATTATTGTTGCTCTGTCTTGTTTTGTAGGCATGATCTGAGATCACCCAGAGACACGTCAGTTGAGACAAACTTGTGTCTGCTCCCAGGGAAGCAGTGGTCTTAGGAGCCAAGGTGGAACTCTGAAGCTCCACTTCACATTGCAGGCCTAGGATGTGAAGATCGCTACCAAGAGGAAAAGCCCTCACTGTCCAAGCTGACTTTACTTATGGGGTTGTTGTAGTTTGCATGGCTGGGTGCTGGTGGAGGAGGGGGGCTGCAAGGGCGGCTTCTGCAAGCAGCAGCCAGAAGCTCTCTGCAGGCCCCACAGAGCAAACACCAGCCGGCTCAAGGCCGGAGTCATTGCTGACCAAGGCCGAGCCCATCAGTGACAGTCACAGCGCCTCTGGGAATCACATTTAGGAGAAAAAACCCACAAGCAGCTGCTTTTTGCCCCTAGAGAAGTGAATGAGAAGAAGTAAGGAGCTATGCAGGCACCAAAGCCAGTGAAGGGCAGGAAGGAGATGCCCCAGGTGCCAGAGAGAAAGATGCCCCTGCAGACCATGGAGAAACCCATGGTGGAGCGGGTGTGCCCCCCCAGCCCATGGAAAAGGCCGAGACCTCACCTGCAGCCTGTGGAGAAGCTCCACGCTGGAGCAGGGGAGACGTACAGGAGATGCTGTGACCTGTGTTGAAGCAAGCCTCTTGCAGCCCATGGAGAGAGACAGAGACACAGAGATGAGCAAGAGAGAGATTTGAGCTGGAACAGGTTTGCTCGGGGGGAAAGCTTGTGCCTCCTTGGAGGACCAGGCTGGAGCAGTCTGGGCCTGAGAGACTGAGAGACATTCTATGATTTATGACTGCACCCCATAGCAGTGACCCACACTGGGGCAGCTGGTGAAGAGCTGAAGCCCTGTGGGAAAGGAGTTACGTTGGAGAAGTTCGTGAAGGACTGTCTCCCATGGGTGGGACCCAATGGTGCAGCAGGGGAACAGTGTGAGGAATGCCCCCACCACCACCACACACCCACACACCCTCCTCCCTGGCTAAGAAGGAGAAGAACTCATGAGGAACTGACCAAAACCCCCATCCCTGTCTCCCCCTGTGACTCTTTGAGGGGGACGAAGGGGCGAAATCATGACTAAAGTGAAGCCTGCTAAGAAGGGAGGGGCTGGGGGAGATGTGTTAAGATCTGGTTGCACTTCTCATTATCCAGCTCTGTTTCACTCCATGTGTGTAGTGTAATAAATTAGAGAGTTTTGAGGTTTCTTTCCATTATTCTGTGTTGGGCCTTTTTGCCTGTGACGCTGATTGCGTGTTGATCTCTCCATGTCCTTATCTCAACTCCTGAGCATCTCAATATCTATTTTCTTCCCTGTCCAGCAGAAAAGGGGAGTGATGGAGCAGTTTTGGTGGGTGTCTGGCCTCCAGCCAGGGTCAAACCATCACAGGAGTTAACTGTGGGGATGGGGAGTATCAGTGATGCTATGCTCTTCCTAAACATCACTGATTTCTGTCTGTGTGGAAAGCGGAGTCAAGCAAGAGAGCTGAAACCTTCAGTCTTGAGTGCTCACATCTCTGCGTACTTGGGAGCCTTGAATTTCCCGTGTGGCAATCACAGGGAGAGCTAGTACCTACACCCTACCCACCCTGCCATCAAACAGCTTTCATCATTCGTTTCAGATGACATTCTTCCCATCGCACCGTGCAGATGAGGCCTGCATTGCCGTCTCACTGACGTAATGAACTTAAGAAATGGCATGGTTGTTGGACTGTTGATTTTTTTTCCTGATCCTTTTGTTTTGCTTGCATGAAGGAGAACAGAAACATGAAAGAAAGAGCAAGTCATCGTCACAAAATGTACTTCCAGCGGGAGAAAGCGCATCCTCCAAGCAGCGTCAGGCACCGTGCTGACCTCTTCACTTCAAAAGCCTCAGGAAGGCAAAATAAAACCCCCAGAGCCAATTGCATGTTTCCTATATCTCTTTATTGACCGCCACTGACCACGTTCTCAGGTTGAGTGCCAGATACCAGTGGGAGAGGTGGAGCTACCCTAGAATTACAGCGAGAGCAAGGGAGACAGTGTGTTACGCAGAGGCTGGGGAGAGCTGGCTGGGGATGTGAAGCCTCTGCACAGCGGTGAGCCCCCCTCTCTGCCCCAAGAGCCTAATAAGACAGTGGAAAGGTGTGCTTGTCCTCCTGTCAGTTGTCCCTAAGGAAAACAACTGGGTAGTGGTGTGAACAGACACACTTTTGCTGAAAAACAAAGTATATGTTGCAACCCCCGAAGGTGAAGGCGTTACTATTTCTCCTGCGGTTGCAAGGAACTCCTGGCATGTTCATCACATGTGTGCAGGGTCTCAGGCATGGGGCTTGGCTCTGTTGGGTGTTTTTTAAGAGTAATCAGTTTAGCTCTGTGTGGGATAAAGCAAGTCTGCAGGGCTTGTCCCCTGCTCCAAGCCTCACCTCAAGACTTGGTGCACCAGCAGCCAGTGTTACTTGTGCACTCCCTCCTACCTGATGGTGGATATGGACTACAGCACCGGGCAAAGACCCTTTCAGCAAGTACAACAGCATGGCAGCACGTGCCATCCATGCTACCCCCACGGCACAGCTCGCAGGTTTAAGCTTCAAAGTCCACCAGCCTCTCGCTCAGCCCCTCGTCCCATCCGAGGGAAGGAGGGGGGGGAAAGGAAACAAAGGGAAGGAGATGGGGGGCAACCAACAAAATAAACCCCTCTGGATATTCACTGATATCTATGCAATGGCTCTGGGAATGAGACCTGCAGACGGTGGCAGCCTGCGTACCGCAGCGGCAGGCGGGCTTAGGAGGAAGGTGCAGAGGTGGGCTTCTCCTCCCGGGACACAGGGATGGGCCTCTCAGTGTGGCTGGCGTCCATGTTGGAGGGGACCTTGGGGCCTGAGAAGGTCAGCATGCCGTCGTTGGACAGGGAGCAGGTGATGGCAGCCTGGTCCACATTGGCGGGCAGGCGGTACCGGCGGTGAAATTCACGGGAGATGTAGCCATGGTCGTCCTGAGAGGTGGGGGGAAAGGGGGAATCAGAATCATAGGGGTTGGAAGGGACCTCAAGAGATCATCGGGTCCAACCCCGGAAAGACCTGTCAGAAACCTCCCCTGGCACCACACCATGCCTCCCTCTGCCTAAGCCCGCCGTTGTGTTGGAGGGGTCCACATTGGCCCTGGCTTACTGTGACGCTGTGCTGTCAGTATTGCCAGGTGCATCTCTGCTCTTTGTTCTGTTTTACAGGTTTGCAGGGGCAGGTGTCCCCTCACGATGCCCCTGAAGCTGCAGGAGCTCAGCAGAGCAGCGGGGTGGGATTTCGGCCATATTACAGGTTGGGATCTGAGTTGAAGGGATGCTCTGCCGCAGCCTCTGATTTCAAAGGACGCTTAGAGAGAAAATCTGAGATTCTGCAAAGGTAAAAGCAAGGCATGCCCGTGTGCCTGTGTATGTCCTTACTAGACAGTGACGCCGTGTCAGCCAAAGTCCACGATCCTGGTCTCCTTTTTTTTTCTTGCCAAAAGAATGAGAAATGCACTATTTTTTTGAAGTGAGCCATGAAAACGGCTGCTCTCTTTCTCTGGAGAAAATAACCATATTAAAAAATACATACTGTTTCCAGGCTAGAGCTTTGTCTGGCCAAAAAAGTGTATGAGAAGAATTAAACCCCTGCTGGTATAATTCACTTTTCAACCCCCACAGATATTTCCATGACATACATGTTAAAAGTTTCCAAGCCTGAGGCGCTGGTTTGTTTTTCTTTTGTTTCGTTTGCTCTCGCTTTTCCCTCCCAGATCAGCATATGAAAACTCTGTTTTCACTAACGATTCTGGCTTAGGAAAACTCAGCCATGCATAGGCAGTGCCAGATGATGTTCTTTGTCTGGGCCAGTGTTATTAGTGAACAATGGACATCGTCATCTGATGGTTATGGAAGATGAAAATTGAAAATAAACAAGAAGGGAGTGGATTAGCCTGTCACTGTCAGATATCAGATGGGGGCTCTATGGGAACAGGCCACGCCAATAGCAAGGATCAATAAGTAACTCCTTCTTCTGACAGTATTTTTTTTTTCCTTCAGCTGAGGACCACTGGAAAGAAAGAAAACGGAGCTCAACTCCCGGTTGCTCTGCCAGCACCTTCACTTCCACTTACCTGTCTTTCACTGTGCTTGCCATGGATTTCCACAAAGTCATCAATAATCTTCACACTCAGGTCTTCGGGAGAGAAGTGTTTTACATCCAGCATGATTGTAAACTTGTCCCGGTCAGACCTCACCTGCAACAAACATCATGAGACAGTAATACCCAACCAAGCTCTAAGCACGGGGGCAGCACCAGTGCCGCCGCAGCTTAAAATCCAGAGGAGGGGGCTGGGCTGGCGGTGGCACAATTTCCCCTTCTCAACTACAGGTGTCAGTAAGGGGGTGTTCCTTCCAACTGTGGGGACCCAGGGGCACTGGGAGCCTGCAGTAGGCATCTGCGCCATCGCTACTGCTCTGGGGAGACGCGCCATTTCTTGCCACTATTCTTTGCACCCAGTGATCTGCCAGATGCACCAGGGGGTTGTGCTGGGCAGTGAGAGGGAATGGAAAGCAGTGTAATAGTCTCTGATCGCATGCATTTCATCCTTTCAGAGATTTATGGTTTCTTTGTGGCCTTAGCTCTGGGAGGAGACCAGTAAGAGGGGGCTAGAGAAGGCTCCAGTCCCTGAGCTTCGGACCAGAGCTCCCACGGCTACATGCTCCTCCTACGTGATGCTGCCCATGGAGAATTGCTCCTGGGTGCTCCAGTGTGGGCTTGCAAAAACCACAGAGCTCTTGAGGCAGAGGAGGGAGACAGGAACAGCTCTCACTCAGCAGGGTCCGCTCCCACGCCTAGCTGCCCTTGCGGGTGCTTACTCCATGAGCAGCCCAGCTCTTCACCTGCCATACGGCCAGCAGGCATGAGGGCAGCAAAGGCAGCCTTTGACGTGTTGGAAACAGCCATCAGAGTCAAAATGTTTTCCATTTCTCAAAGGAAGCCTTCTCCCCAGCAAGGGTTTCCCTCTGTGCCCAAGAAGGGGTGGGCAGGCTGTGCTCGTAGTGGGCCAGAGGCCTTCCTTGCCTCCTTGCACCCTAGTGTGGGGCTACAGCTGCTGGCCCCCACTGGGAAGCTGTGGGTGGGGGTGTGGGTGGAGGTGCAGGGAAGGAGAGGAAGGAAAAGGAGAGGAAGCTGAACAGCCCTTACCTCTGAAATGCCCGACTCCAGCACGCTGCGGAAGAGGGACTGCCTGTAGTAGGGGCTGATAGTGGAAGAGAACAAAGGCAGGAGATCATACTCAAGGAGACCCTCTCCGAAAAACTGGTCAAACAAACGGCTTGGAATGAGGGGTCCCAAGGCACGCTTGAACCAGGGGTGCTGGATGGTAATGTCCATGCTTGCTGCTGCTGCTGCAACCTGTGGCTGTGAGGGGAGAGCGGTGCGGGCAGTGCGGCCGCAGGGGAGACAGGGATGTCTTGGCTGGACTGCGCGGTGCAGCCCCAGGGAAGCTCCCCCTATATATACCAGTCTGGCAGAATGAAGGCATTAGGGGGATTTCTCTGGAAAGACATGATCTCATGGTGGAGGCAACGTGGTCAGCAGAAATGCGGAGACTGACCTGGAAATGACAGTCTGGTTGGAATCGGTGCCAGGTCTCCTGGAGGGATGGTGCCAGGCAGCACGCTGTGAGAAACAGGATGCCATGGGGTACTGGCCGGTCCTCTGTGGGATCAAGCAGGTTAAATGGGACACCCTGGAGAGCATCTCAAAGGTGCTTGTGAAGGAGGTCTGCTCTGTGGGTCTTTGTAACCCGCCCTCGGCTTGTCCTTTATGTGCTTTGGTTTCTGCCCCTCCTTGAAACAGAGACGCAAAGTCTCTTTCGAATAAATAAAAGGGATTTCTTCCCAAGTGAGGAAAAAGGGTTTGATTCCAGTTGAAGAAAGGGAAACTTATGTTGTGACATGCTATAAAGCATCCCCACCGCTTGAGAAGGGCCTGACACTCCCGGTGCAGGGCTCCTGGCAGGGCAGCGAGGCTGAGGCGTGATACAGAGCACGGACATGGGTTTGACAGGACAGGAACTTTTAACAAATGCTTTCCCAAAAGAAAGGAGGAAAAATAAGTTTGGTCACCAACCCTAACAGCAGTCCCAAGGCTGCTCTGGAGAGTGCCCTTGTTTCGATTTAGGTGTGTTGTGGGAGACTCATTTAGCTCCTGGTGTCATGGCAGATACCACTTAACATGCATGTCTGTTTCACTTAAAGCTGCCTTTAAGGGGTCTTCCACCATCCAGGATGGACCGGGGAAGAGGTAAGTGTGCCACCCGCTCTGGGAGCAGCAAGGTCTGCCCAAGAGCTGAGGCAGCTGGGGGGCAAAAGGAAAACGAAAGAGTGGTGAGGCTGCACGGCTCCACACGAAGGCTTGGCATGAGGCCATGGTGACAGCCGAAACCCTGTTTCCACTGGTGACAATGATGTGTGGACTACATCCATCCTAGGGGGCTTTTGGACAACAGAAGCACCTACATCAGGAGTCTTGCAAGTTTCAGCACCCACCTTTCAGTCAGCGGAGAGCAAAGGAGAGAGAGGAGAGGGCACTTCCAAACGGAACTTGGATTCAACTTGGGTTGAATGGTTCTTTCCTGGTGCTAGGGACTAAAGAAACAGAGTAAGGCTGAGATCCTGGCATCAGTGCTTCAGGAGAAGCTAGATCAATCCAGAGAATCTAAGTTCTGAAAAGCACTCACTTGGCATCACTTGGCATCTTGGTGCCATGTGGTCTTGGAAAGTCCTTAGCCCTTACTCTCACACGGTGCATGGAAGCAGGTGAGGAAAAGTGGGAACCAGATGATCTGGTCACAGAGGCTTTCCTTCATGGAAAGCAAAAAGTTAAGCAGAAAAACACCCCAAAAGGTAGTAGGGACCCCTAAGACAGACTATAGTTTTTTAGAAAACAGGTTTTCCCAAAGCTTCATTCCAAATTTGGAGTATGAGTCCGGCTCAAAAGGTCTTCTACTAGGTCGGCTGCTGAGCCTCCCTTTCAAAGAGCCTCCCCTTCAGCTACCATGCATGGTTGCCAGCACGTGAGACATTTAGTAAACAGTGCTGCCCGGGACAAGCTGAAGAAACCCTAGATGATGTTTCTGAGTAAAGCAGACATCAGGGATCAAGCACAGCCCTTGCTTTTATTTAGCTGCTGTTTCTCCCAGCGGCTTGACTCTCACCTGCCGACTCTCACATAAGTGAGCCCAGCGCTGTCTCCAGCCCCCGTACCAACCTCCGTACACAACCACTGTGAAGAGAAAAGCAAGGGTTTAAGCAAGGCAGCGGCTGCCCAGGTGTAACTGTGGGTGGTTTGTGTGTGATTCTGAAGCACCATTGTAACTGGGATTACTGTTTCCGACCGGTGTGCAGCAGCCATGGGAGAATCAGTCTCTCCGCTCGGATCTGCATGTCCCCTGCGGAGGGTGCAACTCTTCAGGTGGCTCTTAGGCAAAACAGGAGCGAGTTCCTTTCAAATAGGCCTGTCAACCCAAAAAGGTAGGCCTGTACCCATTTAGCTGGTCCTCTGCACTTAGATGTAGGCTGTTCAGTGACAGCATGAGGGAGTGAATGACTTCTGCAATACTGAATGATCAAACTGTTGCAGCACGCTAATCAAAGTAAGTTTTATGAGGCACAAAAAAGGAGTTTATGATAGCCACACAGAGCTAGGGCAGGTAATGGTGTGATTTTGTTGCAAGCTTTCGTCCTGAGAGTCTTGCTGCCGTAGAAATACTAAGGAGCGGGTGAGAGCATCTAGCACAAACAAAGAAACAAAGAAAACCCCCGAGCTACCGTGCTTTTCTTAACCTCGCTGCTAGCTGTGGAAAGGATGCAAGAAGCCTGCAGAAGTCAGTGTGCAGGCAGACAAGCTCAGAGGGCACTTGGGAGGAGCCAGCATTTTCAGTTTTGGCTCATGAGCTGCTAAGCACTGACTAAAAGCTCTCCCTAGGAATGACCACAAAGCCTTTCTTTTTAAGAGAAGAGTCCTTTGGAAGAGCATATCCTGTTCCTCACACAGGCATGCCACCCAGGGCAGTGCCAGGGCCAGGAGCTTCAAGCCTTGCCACCACTGTTTTCTCTCAGGTGCTGCTGGAGGAAAGAGCAACTGACTCATTTTTCCCCCTGCACTCAACCCCCACCAAATATCACGGCAGGCACTGAAGTAGTGACTTCTGTTGAGTTTGGAATGCTGTTGGTACCCGGCTAAAGTTTATAATGGATGGGAGGAGGTGAGGCCACTTTGCCAGTGCAATTTGCTTAACGGTGGTTGGGGCTGCGGGGCTCACGCAGTGGGGGGCTGACAGGAGACAAGGCAGGTGTTAGATTCTTTTTTTTTTAATAGATCAATAAGTGTTTCTTGTTAAAAGCAAAGAGAACGCTTGAAAACCCCTCTTTGAGGATAGTTCACAGTAAGAAAGAAGCCAGTTAGTGGGAGGGTTGCTACATGCTGAGCACCTTTGAAAATCAGGCCATGTATTAATAAGTTTAAATATAGCTCCAGGAGCCTAACTTTCAGCAAGTATATTGAAAAAAAAAAAAAAAGGCGTTTCTTTTAAAGAGTGTCCCTAGAGAACTCTGCAAATCCCTGTGCCTCCCAAAGAGCCACCAGCTGCCCCGCTGGGAGCAGGTGAGCAGCCCCCTGCCCTCCCCCAGCTTGGCTTCAAGAGCCAGGGACTAAGCCTGTCCTGGTGTAAGTCATCAGAGCTCTCCCTTCCCTCATCTCTCCACCTCTTGCTTGATGAACAGTCAACCCCTGTGCCACAGTTTTGTCCCGGGGAGACCCCACTCTTGCTCACAATAGGTTTTGTCCCCCTGTGGTTGCAAAGCTGCTGAACACCAGGGCCAGGGAGACAGTGATCACAGAGGTGACAACTTGAAGTGACATATCTAGTTTTCTACCTAAAAAGAAATCTTTGTCCCTGTTTTTAAGGCACAGTCCTCTGTTTTATTGCTGGCCTTGGGACTTCTTTTTCCTTTCCAACATCTCCTTCCTCCCAATTTTAGAGCTACCGGACAATTTTTATTTCCTGGCTTGTAGTGATCCACAGCCCGCTTTACTATTCAGCTGTATACTGGAAAAGTTAAATATCCCCTCTCCTCATACAAAGACCGATATTTATTTTATCTAAAGAATTTATATAATACCAACAGTCTGCCCTGGTGCAGCCAAAGAGGCTTAAAAAATTACTAGCAATCCCTTTTTTCCACCTCAGAGCCCACATCCTAAACACTGAACAAATCCCATCAGTGTTTAGGGCACATAACATCATTGTTGTCAAATCAATGGCGACTTTACGTGCTGTTAATCCTTGGCGTTTATTCAAACCAGCTCAGCAAGTTTCAGCGGCACAATGCCTTTTATGTTTCCATCAGTGGATTTGCATAGGGAATGAGAGATACTCTTTGCTTCCCAGTCCGCAGCAGCACGCCCAGAGAGTGGGAGATGTGAAGAGCGCATCTAGCGCGCCCGGAGAGCCGGAGAGCCGGGACGGTGGCGGGTTTGGAAATGTACAGCTGCTAAGCAGTGAAGCAATAACTCTTCTCCCCGTCTGTAGATTTCAGAATGCTTCCCAGAGGAGGTAAGTATCATCATGGTGACTGGGAACAACAAGTAACATGACTTCTCACCCAGGCAGGCAGAGGTACCGTTTGAGCCCCTATCATTCCCCGAGCCTCTCCTCTGAATCAAACCACCTCTCTTGCAACTCTGCCGAGCGTGCTGCTGAGAGCCCCTCTGCCTTGCAACCAGATCTCATCTCTGAGCTTTCCACAGCCCCTCTTCCTGTGGTATAATATATTCCCTTTGCTTTGGAAATGACACCCGTTTTTTTCAGCCCAGAGAATCTGAGAGTGTAGGGTTGCTTTGTGACCTGGTGTTTATTCATCTAAAGCAAATAATTAATTAGGCTAAGTGAGGTAACAGTTTGAGGAATTAAAACCTTGACTGTTTTTCAGAGGAAAGGACAAATCGTGTCTCCTGTTTGGTTTTGGCTTTGTGGTGGGTTTTTTTTTTTTTCTTATTTACCAAATAAATAAATAAGAAAGAGAGAAAGATACGTCTCCAGGTTGAGACCTCTTAAAAAAACAAAACAAACCAAAACTTCACTATATGGCTCTTTGATTTTGTAAAATAATTTTCGGTTTTTTCCAGTCTTCTTGACAGCTTAGATGTTCGTTATTTCTGCATGGCCAACATGTAAGTATTCCTGCACAGAGCAGATCATCCTGTGGAGCCTACAGCAGAGCAATCTTGTAGGGCTTTTTTCCTCCAAAGGATCAGTCTCCACGCTGGGAAGGTACAGCACACACACAGGGAGGAGCGGCACACCGGGCGTGCTCTCCCGCAGATACTCACTCGGCACACAGGCAATATGTGAGGCTTGGGAAGGAGACGAGAGTAGGGGCAGTCTTTGGAGAGGGGGAAAAGGGATTGCAGGAAAGGTCAACCAGGAGGAAGAGTGGCTTCATCTGCTGATCCAGGGAAAGAGGGAAATTGAACAAGTGGTGCTCATGCAGTGGGAGAGGAGAAGCAGGAGGAGGAGGAAGTCTGTAGGAGCACTGGGAGAAGACTGGAAGAGATGTTACCATGGAAGAGAGGTGGTCTGCACAGGATAAGCAGCTTGGTAAAGGCTGTTCTGCAAGCTCTGCAGCCACTTGGTAATCTTGCAGTGAGCCAAGACAGTCCTGCTTTGAATCTGCCTCTCACTGTCTGGGCAGGGCTCAGAGGGAAAACACTAGGCACCAAAGGTACATGTAATCCTAAGAACTGTTCAGTTACCCAGGAAAGCTCCAAAAATGGCCTAATTGCAGGTGATGGTGATACAGCAGTAGTTATTTAGTGCTCAGATGTAACCTGGCACTGGGAATTGAGCTGTTAGTCAGTGTTAGGGGAACCGTGGAGATTGGCTCACAGGGAAGTCAGGAGGTGGACAGGGCAAGAAGGCAGTCTCACATCTGAATGGGACACTGATGAAAGGGGGTTTGGGCAGGCAAGTAGTATCACTGGTTAGAGAGGGAGAGGCACTGAGGGACCTGTTGGTTCCACAGAGGCTGAAACCCACACGATTCTCCAGCAGGTACTGTGTGTGCACAGGCTACCTGTACAGTTAGATTATTTAAAGCTAGCCTAGATAGCCTACTGAGACTGCTCTTTGTAAAGAGCATCCAGACAGGGAGCGCGTCCCTTAACAGGCAACGTCTCTGAACCTCCACTGGGTTCAGAAGTTCCTGCCCAGCGCCACTGGACCTGCAAATCTCCCTGCACGGAGGAGAAGCATATAATAATCACAGCTTTAATCTGGCTCACAGGGATCCAGTCTGTTCATCCAGCAGCCTAACAGAGAGGCAAACAGCTAGCTCTTGGTGGGATAATGATATCCGTCCCTCAGGCCTGGATGCCAGGCGAGTCCAGGCAGCTGCCTGGTGACTTGGAGAATTTATTTTTACAGAAGCTGGGTGATGGGAACCTTAGGGGGGGAAAACCAAACAACCCCACATCACTTGGCAGAGAAAGACCCTAATGAACCGTTTGCCTAACCGCTGGTCCCAAATCCTCTTGCTGGGTTTATGTGCACTCATGTGAGGCTGAGCCTTAGTGTGAGGGTGGTGGTGGGGGTTGGCGGCCAAGCGATTAGCACGACAGGCTGGCGAGCCAACTGCCGAGCCCGGCTCTGCCTGCGTCACCGTGTGCGCCTGCCGCGCCAAGGCCGCTCTGCGCTGCTCTCAGCTGTTCGGCACCGCGGGTGTATGGCTGCTCCGCACCACCAGCGGAGGGGAAGGAGTCAGTAGGAGCCCACGATCCCCTTGGTGTCTCCTATGATCTTGCAAGGCAAATAAAGGACGCAGGCCGGAGACTGGAGCCCGCTTTTGGGGGGCGAGCGGGGGGGGGGGGAAGACCACAAACTAAGGGATAATCAAGCTGAAGAGCATCACATCTCCCAGACTTTAATCCACAGGGAAGCGTCACGCTCAGGCGCAGCAGATGGGATAAGACTTCAGATGGTTGATGTCAACACCAGCGACCATGGCTCTGCTGCAGATAATTAAGGTTAAATGATAAAGACCGTCACAGCATCTCCAGTCTAAACCCCTCTTTCCCCTTTCCTTTTCTTTTCTCCCCAGAAGCTTTATGCATTTTGTCAAAAGGTTACAGCCAGGGCACCAAATACCTGGAGGGAAAACAGCAAACAGATAAAATCCCCACTATGGATCTTGACTGTAAGAAATAGAGGCATTTTGTATGTTACAGCTGGGAAGAGCAGTGCAGAGGAGGGGAGCTGCAGCTACGGGTGTGTGGCGGTTCAGCCCCATCAGGGTGCATTAATAGGAGGGAAGTTTAGATGCAGTGGCCCCAGATCTAAACTCACAGCACAGAAACACAAAAGTCTTTCCATGCATAGCATTTCTCACTTACAAGGGTGATAGAATGGCCTCTAGATCACAGGGGAGCTTTTCAGTGACCCAGGGAGGATGCTCTCAGGTATAGAGGTTTAAGTAGAACACTTCAGGACCGGCTGGGATGTAGGAGAGTGGTTCTGGAGGCTTCGGATAGCATTTGGGTAGATGAGCAAATAAAAATCTGCACTAAGCAATACTGGCCAACGCTTGGAGTTCTTTCTCCACCTACTGCATGACAAGAGGAATGCTCTACAGCCTCCATGAGCTATCTGAGAAGTGTTCCTCTTCTAATGCTACACACTGCTTTGCCACTGACTATGTCCAAGCTTCCTTTCTTGCTTCAAAGTCTTGTCTCTGACTCTCCAATTTTATTGACTGGGACAGGTCTGTGTATTTCTGTGCTGCTGAGTTACTAAAACCTGCTGTCAGTGCTGTTCAGCCTTCCTCTGAGCCTGTGTTGCTTTATAATCCTGTTTCAGGGTACCTGACAAAGGTGTTACTTCTGAAGAACTGCTTCCTCTTCACAACACCCCAGCAGGAAGAAGGCCACCATCCTCTGAAGGGCACAAAGATTTGGCCTGTAGTGGCTACCCTCTTCCAATTTCCCAGCCCATGCTGGAAATTGGCACCCACCCCAGGGATGACCTGAGGGCAAGAGAGATAAGAGAAGGAGGGCAGACACTCGGTCTTCCCTGTGATAACAAAATGTCCTGGGGTGTCCACCAGCACTGCTCTTCTCTGGGGCAGTATGTCCCAACTGGGAAGGTGTTACATTCAGACATTGCTACTTATTACCCTGAAAAGGCAAAAAGGGGAACGAGGCACACCCATGTTGGCTATAGTACCGACCTGCTTCTTCCCACCCACTGTGGCACAGAGAGGGGCAGGGAATAGAGGAATGGGAGTTTCAGTCAGTTCATCAATTGTTTTCTTAGCTTGGGGTGTAGCATTCTTCCCACTCTTCCCCTGCTGTACCATGGGGTCCCACCAACAGGAGAAAGTCATTCACAAACTTCTCCAACATAAGTTCTTTCCCTCAGGTCTTTACCTCTTCACCAGCTGCCCCAGTGTGGGTCACTGCTATGGGGTGCAGTCATAAATCATAGAATGTCTCTCAGTCTCTTAGGCTCAGACTGCTCCAGCCTGGTCCTCTATGGAGTAACAAGCTTTCACCCCAGCAAACCTGCTCTGCCATGGGCCTCTCCATGGGCTACAGGTCGTGCCAGGGGCTTGCTCCAACGCAGGTCACAGCACCTCCTGTATGTCTCCCCCTGCTCCATCCAGCGTGGGGCCTCTCCATGAGCTGCAGGTGCGGTCTTGGCCTTTTCCATGGGCTGGGGGGGGACACCCACTCCACCATGGGTTTCCAAGGGCTGCAAGGGCATCTTCTCCCCAGCACCTGGGGCATCTCCTCACCCCCTGCTCCTTCCCTGACCTTGGTGCCTGCACAGTTTCTCACACCTTCTCACCCCCTTCTCTGGTGGCAAAAAGCAGCTGATTGTGGGGTTTTCTTTCTCCTAAATGTGATCCTCAGAGACGCTGTGACTGTCACTGATGGGCTCAGCCTTGGCCAGCGGTGGGTCCAGCCTTGAGCCGGCTGGTGTTTGCTCTGTGGGGCCTGCAGAGAGCTTCTGGCTGCTGCTTGCAGAAGCCGCCCCTTCTCCACCAGAACCCTACTATGCAAAACCACAACACTCTTCCAGCCCACACCAGCCATCATGCCAGTCCCTGTGCACTCTGCTCCTTCTTTCTTGCACTGCCTTGTTCTGGGTTTTGGGGGTCCCTTTTGTTCAGAAGATAAGACTTTAAAGAGGCTGAAACTGTGGGAGTGGGCAGCCCTTCAGCCACTCTGCCCTGCTGCAGCTGCGCTACTTCATTTCAGTCCTCTGCCCTGATCCAGAGGGCTGGGTTATCTTGACCTGCAAGGATCCAGCTTGGTTGAAGATGTAAGCAGTCAACAAAGAGAATACCTGTTGTAATCAATAAAAGCATGAAGAAGAGGTTGGTGTGTATCTTTGAGAGAATGAAGACAGCATTGCTCTGAAAAAACCTGCCCTTCTTCAGTGAATGTTATTGCAAGAGGTTTGACATGGCTGCCCCATCGCTTGCTACACTTGGCAAGTGCTTTTTATCTCCATAAACTGTAGCACAGGCAATTTTTCCAGTGTGCTCACAGCATATCAGAAGCAATGTGCAGTCTTCGGTTGAGATCACAGATTGCTCTACATCCACTTAGCATCTATTCCCATAGGTGGCCACATTGCAGAGCTGGCTTTTCCTTTACAAAGCACCCAGGCAAAACATGCTCTGGGGTCTGAACATTTGCACAGCTCTGTAAAGGACTCAGCAGGGTCATCCTTACAGTTCCCAGACACGTGTAAAACGACTTTTCTGAAACTCTGAAAAGCATCAACACCTGAACTGCCTAAGAGATGCCCTGAGTTAGGCAGGAATCTCATCCTTCCCATCAACTTGCTCCATCGATGGGTCTTTCTACATAAGGCACAGGTGCTCATTTTCCAATGCTCTTAGGTTAATTTTCACCCTTAAACCAAGGCCTGATTTCCAAAGTGTTCATCTTCCAGCTCAGTCTGGGCCACAGACATGGGGCTGGCCTTCACACAGGCAGGCAAGAGGAGGGAAGCTGCCTTATCAGCTGAACAAAAAGAAGGTGCCAAGGAAAAAGCTGAGATTTCACAGGTGCTGCTGCCTAGTTTCACATCTTTTTAGCTTACTACTTCCTAGCCAGCAGTAGCCTTCAGAGGTAAGCGCTGGGTTTAGCTTGCTTAGTCCTCAAGCTGAGTGTACTTCACTGGCCCAAACAGCCAAAGCTAAACCTTTGGAAGCTCGACTCCAGAACAAAGCCATGCAGCATAAAGGCCCTATGCTGTACAAAATCCAGAGCTGAAATGTGTAGCTTGAGCCTTCCTTGGGTCTCTAAGCATGACTCTTGCATCCATGTCCAGGGAGGCTCCTGTTCTCCCACTCGTGGCACCTCCTGACCTTTGTACAAAGCCCTCCACTAGCGTAGAAGCGGCACACACCCCTGCCCCACATCCAGCATCATGCCTGTGCATGAAGTGGGCAGAGGCAGGAAGGGACCTCCCTGCAGACCATCAGGTTTTCGTCCCTGCACTGACTTTTACTCTCTGCAGACAAGAAGGGTGCTTTAGGGCAATGCCCCAGGGACTCTGTGCTGGAAGAGGGACTGGCATCTCCTAATCAGAGGAGGCATTTGCAAGCCTGCTCCAGCCCCACCCAGTGACAGGTGCTGGAGATGGCACTCTCTGCTCAACTGGTTGCAGGATGAAGATGGGGAATCACCAGGAAAGATGGTGATTCTTCCCCAACCTTTAGCTGGACTGTAGGAGTGCTCAGGACCAGACACATCAAACCAGAGTGAAGAATGACAGCTGCATGATATGACCTTGTTAATCCAGCTATTTAGTAGAACGTGTAAGTCAATAGCAGCTGTCAATGAGTCTGCATCAATATACCTGCTCAATAACCAAGCACTGCTAACAGAACATTTTCTTTCAGCTGTGGCTTTAAAACCACTTCTGGTCTAGAAACACAGTACACCAAATTCCCATGACATTCCAGTGAAGACAACTGCTTAGGAAAGCAGTTTACATGAGGAAAAAAACAAGCAGGCTTTTTTGTAGGCATTGGCATACTGATTAAAGTGCCATGGATCTTGCCTTAGGGTGCTCAGTGTAGCTGCTGATTTGTTGGGAGAGACAAAGGGCAGAGAGCATGCGTGGAAAAGTGCACAGAGACAGGCTCTGATGGGCATCTGCTGCCATTCAGCCACTGCAGAGATGAGAGGGGGGCTAGTTTAATGACTCTGAAAAAGGTAGACCTGCAATCCTTCTTCATCTCATGGAGATGTCCCCCTCGACATCCATTTCAAGGTGCTGGACACCCCAATTACACACCCACAAATGCCACTCCCTCCAAAATAACTTTTTTCCACACATTTTCCACCTCCCCACCCCCCCCTGCAAAACTGCAGCATGTGCTTGTGCACTTCTTGTACCAACAATTCAGCAATTTTCAAGTCATTTCAAATGTCCCATGTCAGGCCCAGTTCCAACCAGCCACTTTCAACCTCTGGATTATAACCTCCTCCCTAAAGGTGTGTCAGGCCCATGGAGGAGTCCAAAGCAGAGCCAAGGAATCCAGTGGAGCCTGGGAGAACCTTGCTACAGACACCCTCCAATCTAAGTCTATCTTCAAGTAAGAGCAGTAATTTTATCTCTTGCTTTGTTAAGGAGGGGAAAGGAATACATAGGAAAACAATCTTGGTGGGGTTGGTTTTTTTTCTTCTTGTGGTAGGTGAGGCCTGGAAAAATCACTGGGACCTGTGAGACCAGCTCAGTGAGACTGCAACGCCGTGGCTGCCAAGTCTCCTGACCGCTGCAATGTCTCAGCCCACCCTTGCAGTCTCTCTGAGGTCAGGCTGGAGGGTGTCTGCAGACTGGGAGATGTGGGCAGAGCGAGACGTGGGTGGCTGAGGCAAGGGACTCCCAGGTCCCTTTGCAGCTGCCAGCCCACTGCTGAGCCCACAGGGATGCTCTTGGCCCTTCAGTACAAGAAGAGGCTATATGAGCTTCAGAACTGAAATCGTCAGGGTGCACCTGAGCTCAATGTGCGCCAGTGGCTACAGGAAAGCAGTTCCAAGTGACAGGAGATGCAATGCTAAAAAACCTTTCAGCACATCAGGGAAGGGACAGGGGAACCTCTTTAAATGCCTGAGTAACCTCACACCGGCTGCCGAGCAGTTACTGAGCTATGCTCCTGTCCTAGCAGAGCCCAGCTTCCCTTTTCATCATATTGTCACCTCCCAGCTCTCACTACCTTGCACCAACAAAGTCAGCAGAAGCCAATGCTCTTGCTGTGGCTGTTTTAAACAGATCTCAGTCATGTGGGAAAATAGCTGCCCAGCATTACTCCAACACTTGGTATCGCCCAGCGGTGAAAACTCACTCTAAAACTGAGTTTGGGGGAAACTCACTCTATCTTTTGCTAATCCAAAGGAAGAAGGTAGGTCCTTCCCAGGACCCTGGTTGTGCTACACCTAAAGGACATTTCAACACCTATCCAGTGTGCCTAGGTTTCCCACAGCAGATTTACAGCCCTGGTGTTACTTACTGAGCTAGTGTTATTTCAGCTAGAGGTACTCCGCAGTGCTAAAACCAGCAGTGTAAACACTATTGATCTTGGCCCCTACTCTGAGAAACACAGAGCTGCAGGATGTTGTAAACATTTATTTCTATTTAAGCTCCAGGGAAATGTTTTAAGATAGCAAATAACTTAGCATTAACAAGGCTGACCTTTTTATCTAAGCCTCATCAGTTCCGTAGTCAGGTGGCAGCAAAGAAGTCTGTTGTTGCAGTTACTGCCCTGAAATGAAAGGCTGAAACAACAAGGAGAAGAACTCACTCAAGGCACCACAGCTCTTTGGCTGCGTCAAAGCCAGCAGCTTTGATGCTTGTGCTTTCACAGGACTGACTGAACAGATCGATTAGATCTGCATCAGCCATTCTGCAAGTCATAACTGGGGGAAAAAAAATTATTTTCACAGGATCAGAGCTTCTTGCTTGGAAAATAAGCAGCTTGGCCTTGGGCAAAATTTTCCAAGGCACCTATGTGACGCAGAGAGCAGAGCCCTGACTTCAGTATCGTTCAGCAGACCCATGGCAGCTTACCTGGCCTCTGAAGGGTGACAGCAGCAGTGGAGAAATCATAGCTGGGGCTTGGGCTTCACCTGACACCACCCCTTGCTACCCTGCTTGCTAGTAGGTTTCTGCTTTTGCAGGGTGATCCTCCTCCTCTGCCTCTCTACCTGTGGTAATTAAGGCTCTCTGAGAAAGGCCAGAAATGCAGTCCCACATGCAGGCTTTTCTGCCATCCATGTTATATACTGTGCTTCACACTGGACAGGGACAGCCCGAACGGTGCAGCTGTATAGGGCGGGGTGAACATCTGGGAGCTGGGCAAAAACCCATGGCAAAACTGCAGCTTCCCTTGCCCAGCTCTGCCCCCCTGGGGAAGCGAGAGGGGTTGCAAACAGGCTCTATTGCAGCCCACTGGCCTCCTGAGGGACTGTCTGCTGCCACAGGACCCTGCTGGGAGCCAGGAAAGCAGACCCCCCATGTCCCTTCCTCTTTAGACCAGGCACGCCACCCGGGACAAGGGGTTCGTGTTTCCTTCCTAACATCTCCTGAGATGTCATGTTCCCATCCCCTCCCCGGGCCTGCTCATCTCTCTGCAGCAGGAGTTTCCCCAGGGATGTCACCTCACCCCTCCAGCTGTAACATCTTTCTGAGTGCTCCCATGCCGGTACAGGGTCAGGCAGCCTTCCCAAGTTACTCCTCCCTTGCCCAAAGTGGATCCCATATTTGAGTCCCCTCACAGGCATCTTCTGCATCCCGCCCCCCCCAAAGATCTCCTCACCTCCTAAATGACACATCAGGCTCCCCCAGCACCTACTGCCTCAGGTGAACACAGGGGCACAATCCATGGCGCCACGTTTGACATGCCAGCAGAGAGCTCCCCCGGGCACCCTGCTGGGGGCTCCCTGCTGCTCAGAGAGGGTCCCAGGGGAGGACAGGGCAGCAGCACCCATCTGGCAGCCACACCGGGGAGAGGCCACGCTGCAGAAGAGGCAGAGGCGGGCCCCAAAAGGAGCGAATACCCGTGCAGGCCGGGTCTCCTGCCCAGGCTGCTGGGGCTCACAGGAGGGGAGCCTGGGCCCACCACCTTGTAGAAGGGACTGACAAAGCTGCCCCGGATTTTGTCCGGCCCCATGGCTGCCGGGGGTTTGTAGCGTTGCGTTGGGTGAGCCCTTCTAGCTGAAGGCCACCGGAGGGAGCCCCAGCAAAGCGAATGAAGGCTCACGGGAGGCTCTGCGCTGGTCACCCGGAGCGGTGGCTTTCACCCGGTTATCCCCGAGGCCTTCGGAGTCAGGGGGATGATTTCGTAGCGGGGAAAGCAAACCGAGAACCCCACGTCTGCTGTCAGGAGGTGTCCATCACTTCACATCAGCCTGCTTCTTCACTAGACCAGAGGGCACGGTGATGCAGAAAAGCTCCAGAGCCCATCTGGTGCAGGGGAGCTTTGCCTGATACAGGGGAGCAGCAAGAAGCTTTCTGTGGGTGTATTGTGCCTTGTGTTTCTGCGGCCTGTTCCAACTGGGCCCTTTTCCTAAACAAAACATCTTCTGTAAATGTATTTCAGGATAAATCTGGCACACTCTTTTCTTTTTTTTTTTTTTCCTCTCTTTGGGTTCTTGGGGTGGGTTTTTTGTTTGTTTGTTCGTTTTGGGGTTGGTTTTGCTTGTGAACGTGGAGCTGTGAGCAGAGTTCAACTGGAGACAGCAAAGGGAATGTGCAGGATGTTCCCCTCCCACCTACACCAGCTTGCTCTGGCATTCCTGCTCTAGCTCACTGGCAGAAATACCTGCTATTTATAGGTCTAATATTTGCTGATAAAAAAGCCCCACTGTGAGGGCACAGTCACGATGGGCTTGAGCTGAACAACTTTGCTGCTGCAGAGAGGGAGAAACCTTACACTCTTCCTCCTTCTACCTCATCCTTCCTGCCTTCCCTCCCTCCTTTCACCTTGTGCTCCCATCTGTACCGTGCAGCCTCATTGCCCTGTGCAAATCCTGATCGTGAGATAAAATGATTCAGCTGATCAACCCAGCCATCTGAGCAAGTTCAACCCGCTTACCATGCGGGCAGGCAAGTATGACAGACAGAACAAAATAAGGACTGGGAGGGGTGGAGAGAAACCTACCCCTTACACCATAGCTGAGCTAATGTTAGCTAAGCTCTTGCTGTATCAGGAAGCCATAACCAAATGAGGCCAGCTGGAGTCAGGCTGAAAGCAAACAAAACGATGCAACGGGGATAGCAGATCTGCAAGCTGCTTTCCAGAGGACAACATATGCAAGGAACATGTTCAAGGGGCACTAGATGAGTCCTTGGAGGAGAGATGTGAGGGGTACTAAACTGATCAACCACTGAAGGCTCAGGAGGTCTCTTGAGCTGGAAAAAGTTGGAGGCTAGAAGTTTACCTGGGAAGACAAGGCAGCTCATGTTTGCATCCCTGCTCTTCCTCTCTCTGGAGGATATGCCTTTTCTTTTGCCAGGACACACACCCACTAGAGATCTGCTGCCTCCTGCCAGAAGGTACCGCATCCTCCTCTGGACATGGAGGGGATTCTCAGCATTTTCAACGCAGACTGACCCACCCCTTCTGATAACCACGCAGCCATGAAGAGCCTGCACCAGCCTGCACTCCACCGCTACACTCCAACAGCTACCGGCAGGAGGACCCGCAGACCTTTCACTGCTGCTGCTGGCACCTCCATAAGCACTCACCTGCACTGGAAGCAGACTCTACACACGTATGCATAGGTCCCTGTAGCCTTACTGGCAAGCTCCTGGTGCATACCCAGCACCTCACCCTGGGGAACCGCTTCCCAGAACACAGCAGAGTAACAGGCAGGGCTCCCTCCAAATTTGCCAAGGTTTCCACCAAAGTCTCCTTCCACTGTCTTGTTGTCCTCTCAGTCTTCTGCTTGCCACAAGGTACCTGGGGGCAGGAAGCAAGCAACACCTGGAGAACTTTTCCAAGGTGTCATGGTTTAGCCCTGCCCAGCAATTAAGCACCACGCAGCCACCTACTCCGTCTCCAGAGGAGGGGAACTGGAAGAGTGAGAGAACTCATGGGTTGAGATAAAAACAGCTCAATAGGACACACAAAAAAGGAAGATCATAATTACAATATATATTAATAATATATACATAAAACAAGCAATGAACAGCACAATTTCTCTTCATCCAAAGTCAATGCTATGAGAGACCCCCCAGCCACGGTGCAAGACCCCCAAATTGCCTAGCCTCTCAGCAGTCACATGCAAGCAAAGTAAAACAAGTTCATCCACCACTTCCCATCAGCAGTCAGGTATTCAGCCATCATCCCAAAGTCAATGCTGTGCGAGATCCCTAGCTGATGCCCCATGCCCCAGATGACCCTCAGCCCACCCCCAGTTATAAACAGAACGTGACGTCCTATGCTATGGAATACCTCTTTGACCAGTTTGGGTCATCTGTCCTGGCTGTGTCCCCTCCCAGCTTATTAGATTCCCCCCACCTTCTCATTGGCAGGGCAGTATGAGAAGCTGAAAAGTCCTTGACTGATTGGCAACAACCAAAACATCAGTGTGTTACCAACCTTGTTCTCATCCTAACTCCCAAACGTGGCACTACACCTGCTGCTAGAAAGAAAATTGACTCTAGCGCAGATGAAACCAAGAAACAGGAGCACTCAGAAGGGTCCAAAGAGATCAGTTTCTTCCACAAAATGCTCCATCTAAACTGCCCAGATGTTGTGGTTTTAACTGGCAGGGTTCTGGTGGAGGAGGAGGGCACTGCAGGGGTGGCTTCTGCAAGAAGCAGCTGCAAGCTTCCCCTAGGCCTGACACAGCAAACACCAGAAGGCTCCAGAACGGAATCATTGCTGACCAAGGCCGAGCCCATCAGCAATGGTCACAGCGCCTCTGGGAATCACATTTAGGAGAAGAAAACCTGCAAGCAGCTGCTTTTTGCCTCCAGAGAAGGGAGTGAGAAGATGTCAAAAACTGTGCAGGCACCAAGTCCAGGGAAGGGGGGGAGGAGATACCCCAGGTGCCAGAGAGAAAGATGCCCTTTGCAGCCTGTGGTGAAGACTGTGGTGGAGCAAGTGTCCCCTGCAGCCCATGGAAGATGATGAGGAGCAGACACCCCACCTGCAGCCCGTGGAGAGGCCCCATGCTGGAGCAGGTAGAGACATACAGAAGACACTGTGACCTGTGTTGGAGCAAGCCTCTGCCAGCACTTGCAGCCCATGGAGAGAGACAGAGACACTGAGTGAGAGAGAGATCTGTGCTGGAGCATGTTTGCTGGGGGTGGGGGGTGGAACTTGCGACCCCATGGAGGACCAGGCTGGAGGAGCAGTCTGGGCCTAAAAGACTGAGAGACATTCTATGATTTATGACTGCACCCCATAGCAGTGACCCACACTGGGGCAGCTGGTGAAGAGCTGAAGGGACTCACATTGGAGAAGTTCATGAAGGACTGTCTCCCATAGATGGGACCCCATGCAGGGGAAGGGTGTGAGGAATGCCAGCCACCCCTCTGAGGCTAAGAAGCAAAACAAGTGGTGAGGAACTGACTGAAATCCCTATTTCCCCATTCCCATTAATAAATCAGCAGTGCTCCTAATCATGGGTTGGATCTCACAAACTCTCCAAAGCTCTCATAAGACACACGGATCTCTCACCCGTGCTCTGCAGTCTCCGCACCGCGGCTTCCTTAGGACCGTTCTTCTACTCAGCATTGCCTTGGCATTCCTCCCGACCCACTGCCTGCCCCTCACGTCTGACTAGTGAATTCTACCTTCACCCACAGCATGAAATGGCCCTGTTAAACCATGGATGGTGATCAGCACTCAGCTGTCAGCGACCTGGAGGCCCTGGAGAGGGTCTGTTCCCACCCGCTCCGTAGCACAGTCCTTCAGGCCTGTGTGTATCGCCCGGCACAGGGAACAAGCCACAGCTGGCTGGCAGCACCCGCACTCCTCCCCCAGACCCACATGGAGAATATGGCTACAAAGGCCTCACCCTTCTCTCTGCTGTGCCGTGCAGTGGCTCTGGGGTTGCTATAATTAAGGATCTCTGATAAGATCGGCTTATATAAGCACAGCGATTAGTGAAGTATAGGCATGGAAGTAGATTAAACCAGATTAGCAGCTACAGCTCTCTTCTTATGTACATGATTTGCCTTCTCTGATTATTTCCTGACGTTTCATGTTAAATTGATTCTCCTTCCTAATGGTTGTGCCTCGTTCCGAAAAGCATCAAGCAGAGAGCTGGCAAAATTGTTCAAAGGGCTTGCTGGCTCTAGGTTACTAATTATCCCTACATAGGCACTGTTAGCAAGATTTCTTTAACCTGAGAAACCAAGTCCTGTGCACTGGCCTGGAACTCCAGGCACCCTCTAATTAATGAGGAGTTCTGAGCAACAGCAACAAGAAGGTGCTATTTTCTAGTGAATGCATGAAGTACTTTATGTACCAACCCCCAGTATGTGTTTCTGTGTTTAATCTCTATTTCTCTACATCCCAGCATTGCAATTTTCTGTTTCATAAACATTTTTTCCTCCCTTTCCTCTTTGCTTTGCCTCTCTTAAAACTAGCTGCTTCTGGACCGCCTTTTTTCCCTCACCTCTTTATCTCCAAACCAAATCTGGGTGGCACCATTTTCCCCTCACAGTTTGTTAGCAGATGACACACACAGAATTTAAGAAGGCAAACTAAAACAGAGGAGGGGTCCTGGCAGCATTTAACCCAATAGGTCTAAGCAAGCTGGGGCAGGGGAGTAACCTGCAGTAACTCACTGACCTGAACAACCTTGTCATTTGAGAAGGTATGTGTAAAGCCCAGAAACACATCCAACCTGTGCTTCTCTCTCCCAAATTCTGCAAATGTCCTTGTTTAGCTTTGGACAAAATAAAACATGCAGTCAGGAGTAGTTACATGGAATTCTGCCTTTCCTTGCTGCTTTTCTCTGGAGACCCTTTCCTTCACATTTCCTTTCCTTTGTGGGCTCCTGTCTCTTTCCCTCTTCCTTACTTCTCACACTCCCTAATTCCTGTCCCAGGTCCCCTTCTTTCTTCTTATCTTGGCCCTGTATGCGAGGTGAAATCATTCAAGGGAGCTGAGGAGTCTTCTATCCTCACTGTGACATGTCCTCACCATGTTGCCCTCAGTGTCCATTGGCTCTGCCCACACTGCTGCCTATCCCTAAGGCAGGTGGGTGCACTGCAGCATCTCTTTCTTCCAGCAATAGCTACACTGACAAAAGGGGAACCCATCCCACTTTTCAGATAATCAGTCACAGTTCTGCTAACACTTCCAACGTAGATGGCTCTTTGACACTGGATTAATTACAAGCTCGTTGACATCTCACCAGCTCACCCAAAAAAAGACATTTTGTTTAATTTCTTCATTTATTCTTTGATGCCAGCAGAAGGAAGAAAAGTGTGAAAAGACTAGCTGCTCTTACTAGGCAAAGCACTGAGATCCCTCACCCTGACACACTGTGGGTACTGTGCAGGTGCAGCACCTCCTGCTCTGGCATGTTGTGGTGATGGTCTTGACCAAATTGAGCACAGGAGGGAAAAGGGATGCAGAAAGAGGCGGAGGATTATGAAACTCTGGTGGCGATGGACTCTGCTGTCCCTACTGTAAGGGGTGTCCCCTAGTACACAGGACTGCTGAGAAAATGAAGAGTAAGATACAACTTGGTTTATTTTTCAATAGTTCCAGGACCTGTAAAACATAGTCCTGGTTCTAGGACTACTGTCACAGTGAGACAAGACCAAGAAAAGATCCTCCCAGTCAAGCACTCTTTACCAAGCCAACCACTACCAGCCCCACACCGATTCCATGAGCCACAGCTCAGAACTCCATGCAATTTTCTCATCAGCTTGTGCTCCGAATGAGTTATTTTAGGCATCTATTTTTGCCAGAGGCATTTTAAGATTTCTGCTTGCCATGTGCAGAGGTTTGTTTCCACCATGGGAGCAGCTGTTTTTCTAATAGTATCTCCAGGTCAAGTTACTTGTCTGTGAAATGTGGATCGGCAGACTTCTGCACAACGACTGACTTCTAGTGTCTAAACCAAAGCCACACTCTGGAAAATGTTTCTTGCTCCCAGCAGTACACCATGCAAACTAGAGCAAAGTGCAATCTGAAGCAAATGGGGTCTTAACAAGATACAGAGAGAGAACCCAGTGCATTCCAGATAGTGACGACGGATTCTAATTCCTCAGGGAAAACGCACTTCAACGTACCTTAGCTGAGGGCTTTAACAGAATCATTAAAGGAAAAATCAATGTGATTTTGTTCTGCTTATTATGTAAAGCAAATGCTCTCTGAACACACATTACAGGCTGCTTTCAGTGATGAATGAAAATCACCAGCAACTTCTACCCTGTCAGGGCTCACTGCAGTTGTACTTCCCTTGATGACTTGGGCTAGGTCAAGACTCGCAGCAGGTTCCCACCAGGTGGCTGCACTGATCTCACAGCTATTGAAAGGGACTGTCCCCACTCCTTCATCACCCTCACACCAAGCTACAGCAGTCCTGGTCTTCCCTCGTGCTAGCTCTGGCACTCATTGACCTGCTCAGTGAGCCGGTACATGAGCAGGAAATCGTCCTTTTATCTGCAAGGTTTGGCTACTGCTGGTTTAGTGAGTTTAAACTGCAGTGGTAAGCCTAGGTGGGAAGCAGACCAACAGTGAGCAACTGAGGTAAAGAAAGTAAAACTTGCAACACACAAACCTTATGGGGCATATACACTGCAAGGGAAAGCTAAGCAGCAGTACCTATCCTCTGGGAACAAGGTCTTTCTTCCCAGACATTGCTAGGGATTTCTGTGTCTCACACCTGGATTACAGCTGCCTATTTGAAGGGAAGTTGGGGATCAGAAGGAGCGAGGGGAATCTCACCTGTGTGCATGTGGCAGTTCTACCATTAAAGTTTCTGTTACCTCAGTAAGGCGCAGAGGAGAGCAGGTCAGCTTTACATCCTGTGAGAACATGTAAAGAACATGGCAGGACATATCCTCCTGGATGACATGCTGGAGCACATGAGGGAAGAGCGCGTGATCCGGGACAGCCAGCACGGCTTCACCAAGGGAAGGTCGTGCCTCACCAATCTGGTGACTTTCTATGATGGAGTAACAGCATCAGTAGATAAAGGGAAGGCGACCGATGTCATCTACCTGGACTTGTGCAAGGCCTTTGGCACAGTCCCCCACCACATCCTTATCTCTAAACTGGAGAGATGTGGATTTGATGGGTGGACCATCCAGTGGATAAAAAACTGGTTAACAGACCGTAGCCAAAGGGTGGTGGTCAATGGGTCTATGTCCAGGTGGAGGCCGGTGACAAGCGGTGTCCCCCAGGGGTCTGTCTTGGGACCGGTTCTCTTTAACATCTTTATCAATGACATCGATGATGGGATTGAGTGCACCCTCAGCAAGTTTGCAGATGACACCAAGCTGAGTGGTGTGGTCGACACCCTAGAAGGAAAGGAAGCCATCCAGAGGGATCTTGACAGGCTGGAAAGATGGGCCTGGGGGAACCTAATGAGGTTCAACACTGCCAAGTGTAAGGTGTTGCACTTGGGCCGGAAGAATCCCAGACATAGATACAGACTGGGAGAAGAGCTCCTTGAGAGTAGCCCTGCTGAGAAGGACCTGGGTGTCACAGTGGATGAGAAACTTAACATGAGCCAGCAGTGTGCTCTTGCAGCTCGCAAGGCCAATGGGATCCTGGGCTCCATCAGCAGAGGGGTGGCCAGCAGGGACAGGGAGGTGATTGTCCCTCTCTACTCTGCCCTCGTGAGGCCCCACCTGGAGTCCTGTGTCCAGAGCTGGGGCCTCCAATACAAGAAGGATGTAGAACTGTTGGAGAGGGTTCAGAGGAGGGCCACAAGGATGATTAGAGGGCTGGAGCACCTGCCCTACAAGGAGAGGCTGAAGGAGCTGGGCTTGTTCAGCCTGGAAAAGAGAAGGCTGCGGGGGGACCTCATTGCAGCCTGCCAGTACCTGAAGGGAGCATACAAACAGGAGGGGATTCAACTTTTTAAAAGGGCAGATAATGGCAGGACAAGGGGGAATGGTTTAAAGCTAAAGGAGGGAAGGTTTAGATTGAATATTAGGGGGAAGTTTTTTACAGAGTGGTGAGGTGCTGGAACAGGCTGCCCAGAGAGGTGGTGGATGCCCCATCCCTGGAGGGGTTCAAGGCCAGGTTGATTGGGCCCGGGGCAACCTTGTGTAGCTCCAGGCCTGAGGTTGGTGTCCCTGCCTGTGGCAGGGGGGTTGTAGCTTTATGATCCTTGGGGTCCCTTCCAACCCTTGCCATTCTATGATTCTATGATATGGCAGTGCCAAGAGGGCTGTCCTTGCCCTCCAGTGGGCCATGACATCTTTGAATCAGCTCAAATCAACTGAGGAACTCAAGGGGGTGTCACAGTAATCAGCTAGACAATCTTCACTAGGTGTTAACTATTGCCTAAATCAGTGAAACATTACTAAAATTGCCTTTTCATTTTTGAAGTAGATGCTTTTTAAAAATCTTTTGGAGTCAGAGCAGAGAAACACTCAGCTTACTTTGTCAGGACTGGGCATGCTGTTAAGTTTCAATTGTATCATGTTAGGGAACAACACAAAATTATTTTCAGATTGGAACACCACTTTTGTTACAAACACTGATTGGGCTGTATAGTACCAGTCTTCCACATGCATTACTATTCCATTTTAAAATTTTCAATTTGCTCGGTTCAAGACTGCCACTTTTGGCCAATAATTCCATCAAACTTCTCAGAAAGACCAGAAAGAATTTGGTCCTTAGCTCCACTCCGCCTTTAATTTTCTTTGCAGCTCACCCAATTTTTATTTAAACCCTTTCAGAACCTGCACCTTCCTGTTTCACTATCCTGTGTGATTTAGCCTCGGTGATCCTGCTCTGGCAGGGGTTGGTCTAGATGATCTTTTAAGGCCCCTTCGAACTCCTAATGTTCTGTGATTCTGATTGTGTGAAGGCATCATAACAAGGGGCTACTTCAGATTTCTTGAAACAATGTTGTTTGTACCTATGACAGGCCCTTATGTTCCCAAATACAAGCTTCTGGTAATGCAGTGCTCCAGCATGCCCTCCTTCCGGGTCTGCTTCAGTTATTTTCCTTTCCTGACCGCCATCTCTCTGTGCTGTCACAGCCTTTCAGCCGTACCCCTCAGCCTCCATCAGAAGCTTCTCGGTTTCCTTGAACCACTGCCATCCCCTGCTCCGAGCTTCCTCTGGCAACATCCACATTGCTTCACAAGCTTGGGTGCAACACCCTGCTGGCCAGAGCGCACTGGAGGACGGGAAGGGGGGGTGAGCAGTGAATTGGGGCACACATCTGCACACGGTGGCACAGCTCTCCTCAGTAACTCCCCCGGCTGTGACACACTGAGGGTGTAACACCCTTTAGGTATGACAGAACAGGCCGAGCACCACCCACGCCGGTCTCTGCGGGCACAAGAAATGCCCTGACTCCCCACAGAGCGGCCTCCCTTCTGCCACGGGCCGCTCAGTCCCTCGCGGGCAGCCTTGTGCCCCTCCCAAAGGCACCCCGTCCCGGAGCCCCGCGGGGAAGGGCAAGGCCGTTCCCGCAGCCGCCGGACACAGGCCCAGGTGGGCGGGCGAAGCTCTCCCGCCCTGGGCTCACGCCGCGCCCTCTGCGCATGCGCGGCAACGGCACCGCTCGGCGCCAGCGACACTGGCGCTCTCTGCCCGCACCGCCAGAGGGGGAGGGGAGGGGAGGTCCGCTCCACGCCGCTCCCCCAATGAGGAGCTGGCGGTCCCGCCCGCATGCGCAGAGAACCGTGCTCCCCCCCTCCATTCCCCCGCCCGCAGAGCTCGGCAGGAGTGTTTCCGGCGCGGCGGCTGTGACGTACGCGGTCGGCGCCGGGCTGTCCGGCGGGCGGGCGGTGGGAGATGGCGGAGTATCTGGCCTCCATCTTCGGAACAGAGAAGGACAAGTGAGTGGCCCATCCCCGCTTCCCGCGCCGCTCCCGCGGCTTCGGTGCCCCGGGGAGGGAGCTGGAGGGAGGCGGGAGGCTGGTGGCGGGTTCCGCGGGGCGCGGGGCCGCGCAGCGCCCGCCTGGGCGGCCCGTACCCCCGTGGCGGTCAGCCCTCCCTCCTCCCTTCCCCGCGGGGGGACGCGGCCCGTTTCTTGCGCTCCCGCCGCAGGGGCCCGGCGGCATCCCCGGGGCCGTGGCGCGCGCCCGGGAGCTCCCCCGCGGACGTGGCTGCGCGTGGCCGCGGCGGGAAGAGGAAACGAGCCGGGCGCGCTCCCTTTTCCCCTCTCCCCTCCCCCCAGCCCTCCCCAGGGCGCGCGGCGCGGCGGCGGCCCTCTTCCTTTCCCCTCCCCCACCCCCCACCCCCCCCCACCCGGACCGCGCGTGCGCGCGCCGCCAGGAGCAGGGAGGGGGCGCGCGCGCGCCTCCCGCCGCGTGGGGCCTGCGCGTTCCCGCGCCGGCGGCCCCGCCCATGCGTTTCCCTCTCCCCTCCCGGGCCGGGCTGGGGCTGTTCTCCTCGGGGACTTCCTCCTCCTCTCCCCTCCCTCCCGGCCGCCATGCGGGTGTGCCCGCGCCTCGTGGCGCGCTGCCCTCCTTCCCCCTTCCCTTCCCCCCACCTTCCCTTCCCCCCCACGTCCGTCCGTCCTCCTCCTCCCCCCCCACCGGCGGCTGCGCTTTTCTGGCGGCGGGCGGGAGCGGTCGGGGCCGCTAGCTTCCCGCCGCCACCGCCTCCTGCCAGAAAGGGCCTCTTGGACCCCTTTTGTTCGTGTCTCTGCGCCTCGCAGCAGCCCGAGAGCTTCCGCTCTGCTGCAAGGACAGCGACTGGTTATTTCTCCCCCCTCCCCAGGGTGCGGAGGATTTCCCCGACTGCTGCATCCTGATCCTCAGGCTTCTGCCTGCAGCCTTCCACGCGTCGGGAACGTCTCTAGTTTCTCTGGTTGTTGGAAGCATACTTAGAAAACCCTCCTATCGAAAATTTGGTCACCGTCGGCCTGACCAAACCAGCGTGTTTTTCCACTCGTAAAAATGAAAGGGGGCATCGATGTGCTACTGGACTAAATTACTCTTGTCAGCCTCTGGCCGTGAGGCTTCTGTTTTCCTCCTGCTCTGTAGTGCTACATGCCAGTTCCAATTCCCTCATCTGTCAGAAAAGCGGTATCGGCAGCCTCTCTCAGATCTGTTACTGTAGCATCCTTTCTCATATAACACATTACAGTTGAACAGTATTAGCGTATGCCGATATAGCAGGCATGGATATTCCTGTACTGGTCATTTTCCTATTGGAAATGTCATAGTTAGGCAATTTTTTTCTTTCAGGATAGCGTTCAGAAAAGACAGTAAGTATATTGTGATGCTAAGTACATATTTTAAAAACCAAACCATAACACAGAGTAAGCGTGTTACAATTTTACAGTAGAATGTTTTGCTACAGATCAGATATGCTTTAGTATTTCTCCCTTCCATTAGTTGATATTTGTTACACAGGATTGTGGAAAGAATTGGTGTTAACTGTGAGCATGGGAATAATAATCTTTCTTCCAGGAGGATTCTTATGTTTCACTTACATCTATGTATAGCCCATAATAGTTTTCTTGCCCTTCAGAATTTTGTGTTCAGTTTTCCCAGTCAAGGTAATTAAACTCCTTATGGTTTTCTTTCATCATACCACGTGAATCACACTTTTATGTGAGTGTTACTGTCATTCCTACACCAGCATAGATTTAAAGATGTCATTAGATGATGGTTAATTCAAGAAAAGCTTGTGGTTTAAAAGAAAATAAGTACTTCCTTTTAAAATTACTGGCTACGTTCATAGAAATGACTTAATTAAATGAATTTATTTTGCTTATATGTGTTCTGTCTGTAATGTGATTTTTCTCTTCTCTGAATTACTTCAAATACTGTGTTGGCAGCAGTCTGAGTTACCCCAAGAGTATGACTTTAGCAGGGGGGTTATAAAACATTCAGTGGGTGCTTCTGTGTCAGCTTTAAAGCGGGTTGTATTGCCTCGAATAGGGCACTGCACGAACAGAGACACAACCATGTAGTTCCTGGAGTAACCTTTCAGACTGCTCTTCCCATTTTTTTCCCATCCTATCACCCAGTGAAACCAGTCTAAAGACAAGAATGGAGAGCCAGAAGGGTAAAACAGTAGTGATGGCTTCTGTCTGTGGTGGTGTCACAAATGCACTTTGGGTTTGAGTAGTGGGTGAGAATTGATTAGATGACTTGCTGTAAATTAGAGGTAAAGAGGAATGAATGTGAACAGGTTTGCTGTAATGCTTTCCTGTATTGTTTTGTTTTTCTTTTTTTTTCTATGTTACTTCTCCACATCAAGATAATGGCATTCAGGGCATACGTTTTATAGGGTTTATGTATCTATGTCTTTTGATTCCAATATGTAACTACTTTGGTTTTTTTACTTGCAGAGTCAACTGTTCATTTTATTTCAAAATCGGAGCTTGTCGCCATGGAGACAGATGTTCTCGGTTGCACAACAAACCAACATTTAGCCAGGTTTGTTTTCCTTTTGTTTTCTCCTTCTTGTGGAAGTATATTCTTGCTTCTTTAAAACGTAGATTCTCAGATAGAAGTGAATAATTACCGAGCTCCAAACTAACTAGTTCACTTTTGGCCCCAGTTTGTCTGGGGTTTTGATTTTTTTTGGGGTATTCCATTTACTTCTCCCAGCATTTCTAATTATCTCCTGTCACCCTTAATGGCTGCAGGAAGCGATGCTGTTGTAAGCTTGCCTGTAGTAGAGACCAACCAGTGCTAACTTTCAGGTGAGTGTGCCTTCTCAGTGGTGTTTAGGCACTTAAACAATCCCACACTTTTTTAATCACAAACAGTGGCAGCGTGTTCCACCTGTCTGAAAGGTGTGAACTTAAGTCCTTTATGCATACAATAGAAGAAAACAAATTAATAAATGAAAGCAACTCTTCTGTCATTATATTTGCTCTCTGACCCAGGCTCTTAAATTTTGAGAGTAACTTGCATACTTGCTGTGAATGTGGAAGAATTGTTTCTTGAAAACAACTTGCTAGGTTGCCGAGGGCGTACGTGCCAGTCGACAGATTGGTTAATCTTTGGCCATGGGAATATTTTTGGAGGTGTGATGTGTGACTGCATGTCTGCCACAAAAAAAGGATGCTGTGGGTCATAGAGTTTTTATGAGCTCCATAGTTTTCAGAAATTACGTTCTTGGAGAACTGTGTGCTTTGCCTTTTTCTATCACTGCTGATTGTCAGGGTATACAGGTAGATAGATTTCTTTGGGAGTGTTCTATATGATAGGTAGTGCCTGTGGAAGTTGTTGAATTATCAGCAGTTTTATCTACAAAAGTAAAGTTTAGGTGGTAGTAAAGTCCCATTCTAGTTCTTTGTAGTTGATGTGGAGCAGGGCTGATGAGAACAGTGGGCTGGTGTTGGTCTGGGTAGAGTTAGGTGACCACCAGAGAGATGCTGCTTGTGAAGTTAAACTTTGTGAGTGGGCAAAGGGAGTTCTGGGGGATACTGCCTAGGTGACTTATCGATAGGGTCCACTGCTAGTACTTCTTCCACCCTAACAGTTTTCCCCGTCTGGGAATTTAATAATTTTTAATGTAAACATTACATCTCATGATACTGTCCATTTCCAAAGCTACTCCCTGCTGCTGACCTACATGAAGAGCGGGCTGGAATGCACTTGGTTATGTAGAGACCTGAATTGAGGTCGTTTGCTACCAGAAAATGTTACTAAATTGGACAACTTCTACAGTAGCTGTCCTTAACTTAAAACAAAAAAAAACCCAAACTATGTAAGAAGCTTCATGTGCTGCAGTGGTTTCCTCTGTCAGTGCAGCCTCTAGCTTCGCTTTAGGAATTGCGGATAGCTGTGGCAGCTGAAAAGGGTTGGCAGGGCATGTCAGGTTCATCCAGTGATGATGTCTGGGGCCACTCTGGTGTCACACCTGGCAGCAGCCATACTGTGTGGTAACATCTTGGAGGTACCTGGCAGATATTTAGGGTTCACTAGAGAAATCTTTATTTGTATGCAGATTGATGATCAGCTGTGATAGAAAATAGAACAATGGATCACTTACTATGGGAGGTTACCAGCCGAGTATTTTTATCTCCTGTTGCTGGTACACTACTGTATAGAAGAGCTCCGTTCAGAAAGGTCGGTCGTGGGATCCAGTGGGATCAAATTACCACCGATCAGCAGAAACACTGTAACTTTCTGTGTGTTTCTGGCTCTCTCCAATTGAAGGCTAAAACATAGTTGTTTTAAACCTGGGCCACGGAAGCACAAAGCTTAGGTTGGTATGGCCATACCCTTTACAAAACAAGCGTGTGATCTTTAAATGTGATGTTACTGATTATTTTTAATACGTGTTTAAGTGGGCAGTAGGGTATGTAGGTATGACACTGCTGGTCCTGTGCCGCCTTTAAGTTTTGAGTTCTTACTGTGACTAATAATAATGTGTAAGCTAAAATTAGGTGGGGATTGCAATTCTTACTAACACTGGGCTTGTGTTTGAAGTAATCAAATTTCAGTTTTTTGAGCTGCTTACAGTGATATGGACGTTTGGATTTTTTTTGTAATATTAGTTTACTAACTTAAACATGGTTTGTTTTTTCAGACAACTTGATTTTAAGAAGAACGGTACAAATGTAAGGTTTCAAGTCTGCCTGGGCTAATTCTTCGAGTAAAAAGCAGAAGGGCTAAAAGGAAATTGTCCTTATTTGAAGGATCGGAAACATGCGAACCTATGATGCTATTATATTATTTAAACAGAAATTCCACCAAGAAATTCCTGATGCACAAAATGAGACGTAGCTCTTGCCTAAAAACCGTACTGTCTGGTGTAACACTTTAGAGACTGTGGCATTACCTATTATATGCTGTGCACACAACACTTTTTTTTTCCCCCTCCCCCCCATGACTTACAGTAATGAATCTGGTCTCGGAAGCTAGGCATCTCCGTAATACCGTGTAGCTCCATGTCTTAGGTCACTGTGCCTCGTAACTCCCATATTGAGGATAGCTGTTGAGACAAACGCAGCTCTTTCTTGGTGGTTAATTAAAACTGTTTTCATAATATGATGGTCTGGATGCAATTTTGGAAGATATTCTGCCAATACAAAAGGAAGTCTTAAGAATAAAATATTACTTTTAGCTGTTTGCAAACAAGTTGTCTCTTTGCAATTGTCTATTATATGCACAGCAGCCAGTAGAATTCCCCTTTTTATTTTTTTTCCCCGCAGACCATCTTGATTCAAAACATCTATCGTAACCCCCAAAACAGTGCACAGACGGCTGACGGCTCACACTGTAAGTCCCACAGTTGGAGAAATTTTTTTAAAGAATGGTGTTAAAGAGCCCACTCCTAATTATGAGAAAATAATGTTGGCTTCTGAGCTGCTGACATAAAGCTGTTGCAAACAGGACAAGTGACGGAACTCTTCTTGCGCATAGATCAAGAGCTTGTCAAATGTGTGCAGTTCAGAATGCAGAACTGACTGCAGAAATTGGACTTCCTTTGCACTGCAAAGTGAAACTCGATTAGTAACTCTGCATTCTTTTCTGAGGGTTAACCTGCAGACATTTCTCAAATTCTTGATTTAACAAAAATAGATAAACATAGGTATATATATGACGTACGGTAAGTTTCCCAAAACTGGGTTTTCCTTCATATTAACTTTTTTAGGAAAATGGAGATTTCATGTTATGCTGCAATTACTGTATTACTTCCTTTCCTGGGGTTTTGCTACTAAGAAACCTCTCAGTAAAACCAAATTCAATCAAATGATGACGTCTGCAATTTGAATACTGTGTTTGGATGCCATCTATTGCGTATCTGCCTGAAATCACGCAAACCCCCTTTATAGTGGTGAACGAGATTCAAAACCAATGAAATACAATAATGCAGTATCATGAGATCTCTATTACTTTTCAGTGTTAGGTTGATTCAGAAAGGTCACCAGCTTAGCGAAAGTTCTCCTTCTTGGGAGCAAATAACCACCTCTCTTTCAGCACAGACTCGGCTAAAGCGACCCTAAAGGAAACCGGTTTCTTGTTAAAATTATTTTCCATAATATAAAGTTGTTGCGTTTTGTATTTCAGACCATTGCCCTCTTGAACATTTACCGTAACCCTCAAAACTCTTCCCAGTCTGCTGACGGTTTGCGCTGTAAGTTCATACAAGTTCCTTCACTGGTTCCCTGGGCTTGATTGTCAGAGCTCAGTGTCGACTTAAGCTGGTCTACCATTTTAGTTTAACAGATCAAACTGACCACGTTTTGTTAAATGTGTCCAAAACACACCCAAAACCCACCTGGAAACTATTTTTTGTCCCTCTCACCTTACTCCCTACTCCCAGAACTGTGAGGGGAATCTGAAATACCATCTACTAAATCAAAAAGGGTTGAAACTGTGCTTCCCCTGTAAAGCAGTCTTGGTTGCACTGCATTCTTCCCTCCACCTCTTTCCCTGCCAGTTGCCTGCATCCTAGGAATGTTTTTCCATATGTTTTGTGCTACCCATTAGGTTCCACTGTCTAAAAGAGCAGGACAATGATAACGTTGTCTTCATCCAGAACAAATTTCCTGCTCTGTAAATGTTAAGTGAACGTGAATTTAAAACTTTGGAGGCTGCATGCAGAAATCTGTCCTAGGTTAATGCAGCTTCCGTTTAGAGTGTGCTTTGGAAGAATACACTTTGACAAACGCTTCCCTTCTGGCAGCTGTCCTTTTTGGATAGGTGCATGCTTAAAATTCCCTCCATGCTTTGGAAATTCAAATTCCAAAAACCGAGTTGCATATTTACCTAGGAAAATATGTCCTTAAAAGTACTTTTGAGGAGGGAAGGGCATTTGGGTATGGTCATGAACTAATTTAATAACTCCTCGTGAGGTAGGAATGGGCATAAGAAAACACACCTACTGTGAGACTGGCAAAAGTTAAATGACCAGGATTGTTGATCGGCGATTACTGATGTCTCATTGTGATTGACTCATCAATGTTAGAATAAGATTTTTTTAAAAAAATTTTTAAATTAAAGTTTTAGAACCAAAAAGGATCAATGTTATTTTCTAACTAATATTTCTTGTTGAAGTGAATATTGACTGTGTGGTAATAAAGCTTTGTTTGGCTATTCCTTTTTTTTTTTTTTTTTTTTTTTTTGACTGTTGGATTATAGACTAGTTCAGATTAGTTACCAGCATTTGATTAGACACGCTCAGTGAAATCAGCCACTAACTTCAAAGTCAACTCTGTCTCTTCTGCTTCTAAAAGTAATAATGGCCTGATTAAGTAAGCTAGATACGTAACGAGCTATGTAAGTTTGTCTAGATGCTTACACGGTTCTATTGGTTTGTAGGCTTTCTGGTTGCAGATGCTTAGTAGTTAATGCTGTTCCAGTAAAACCAAAACCGTGCGGTTGGGCGTTCCCACTCTTGTCCCTCCATTCTCAATGCGCTGGTAACTAATTTGCACAGAGTGACAGCAGTTTGGTCTGTGGAGCTGTTTACGTTGTACAGCTGCAAGGGTCTTTGAACAGATCCTCTAGCGATCTCAATGCTTTGGTATCCGACTGTAGTTTGTCCTGACGGGCGGGTAGCTATGTGACAGAGCCTAACTGTACCTTCGGCGGTAGAGCTGGAGCTCTGTTATCAGCAGGTCTGCTCAAACTGCCCGGTTTTCCGGTATTGGTCCCTACTTAAGTACTTGCATGTATTTTAAATGGATAACTTGGGTAGCTGTTTAATGCTTTTGTTGTTGTTGCTTAACTGTCTTCCTTTCTATTGCCGTCGTAGAGGATTAACCTTAGTTTTGAACAGCAGTAGTTTTCCTGAATATTTTAATTAGCAATTGGGCTTCTCAAGGTTCAGATACCAGTAGCCCTGGAATATGGATGTTTGTAAAGCCTGTGCATATGTATGCTTCCCACTCGAGAAGGACATTCAAATAGTCATTAACTAATTGTTGCTTATGATCCTGATTTGACAATGGAATCTCCATATAAACATTTAGCACTTGTCCAACTGGTAAAAATTAGTTATTCCCTGTGGGGCTCACAGACCCTCTGCCTGACATCTTTAAAAAATATTAAAAAAATCCTTAGGTATTAGTAAGCTGTTATCAGTGGTGTTGGCAGAACCTTGGGAATATAGTTAAGTATTAAACTGCTTAGAAATACTGGTTTAATGTTTGATGTTCCTTAATTTGCTCTATAGCAGTGGGGAAAAAGAAAGTTCTTAAAAGCAAACATATTTCAAAGGCAGAATCACTGTTAGCCTAAGCTATGCCCCTTAGCCTTCTTGAGAGGTGATCTGGGTAGAAGAAAAGGAATTACAGTTCCAGAAAGTTTTGTCTGACTTTGAAGAAAAATGGAAAGCTTTCATGTTCTGTGAACTGAGGCAGTAGTATTTGTAATCTTAAGACTAGAGTACTTTTCTAGCCTAAAATGTAGGGTTTGTTTTAAAACTGCTCCCTTGATCTTAATAAACCACTTAACTGCTGAAGAGCTAATAAGTTAGGCTTTAATGTATATGGCTTAGTGGAGTTTAAAATGCTGTAGACTGGAAGAAATACATTCGTTTTTATATTCTTAATGCTTTGAGAAACTAGCCGAAGTTACGTTGTGGGTTTTTCTAATAGCAGCAGGCAAGCAGCACTTATTTGTAAACTCCAGCTTGGAGCATGAAATAATCTAACCTGAATATATATGTATATGGCTGGCTTGTCTTGCACTAAAGAGTGTTCTGCAGGACTGCAGAAAAGTGATACTCAAAATTAAAGTAGAAAATTTCTCTTCCCTCTTTGAGGGCACTGAGAAAAAAGTGTGTCATTTCAATAACTATTTTGAGCATATTTAAAAAAAAAATAAAAATTCTGAGCTACATTGCACTGTGAGCTCAATTTTAGTGTATATGCCAGAGAGGTGGACATGCTAAAATGAAGTTCTACCTTTAGGAAGAGGATCACTATATTGTAATCATGCTTTAAAATACACAAAAGTAACAAAGCACTTGCCTTCTGTTTAGATAAAATGTTTGGTTGGTAGATAGATGGTGGGGCTGTACATCTAATTTAAGTGATATTTCAAAGTAATTCCTTTCCCCTTCCTTCAAATTCATGGCATACCAGTTTGACTCTGATTAAAACTGGTTTTGACTTGATCATGTCAATGTAATGTTTTGACATATACTTTGGGGATTCTAAGCTCTTCACACATACCTATTATTACTCCTATTAGATAGCTCCATGCTATATGGTGTCTTATGCTCCAGACGGCCTCTCTAGATTGTCTTGTAGTATGATCAGAACCTCTTCTGTATTTACAGGCTCTAATCAACATGACTCTTGATTTTTACAGGTGCTGTGAGCGATGTTGAGATGCAGGAACATTATGATGAATTCTTTGAGGTAGGTACGAGGTGTGAAACTGCACTGACGTGTTTGCCGTTCGGTGACACGAATGGGTTTGTGCTGTACACGGAATGCACCTATTAGATGGAGTCAGAGAAAAGTGAGTGTTTCTTCAGGTGTTTGTGTAAAACTGGCAGATTTCAATGCTTAATATTTCCTGGTGTAGCCTTTGGTCAGCTGGACTTTACTGTTTATAATAGACTTTGTTTAAAAATCAGCTGGTTAAGTGATGTACCATTTTGATTCCACAATCCCCTTGTTTGCTGTAGTTTAAGATGTGTTTAATTATTTGTATAGAAGCAAATGAAGTGAAACTAGCATCAGAGCTTATGTGTAGCACTTGCAGTGCATCTTACATGTTCTGTAAATACAGTATACATAACGTTTTCCATAGCTCTTTATTATACCCTGTTAGCACTGTACTTAGATGGACACAGTACGGGCCAAGCAGCTGCTGACTTTAAATCAGAAATGTAAAAAAAAAAAAGGGGGGTGGGGAAGGTGACATTTTCCATGTTTTGAGGAAGGCTTTCTTTTGTATTTTTAAGAGCTAAATGGAGTACTTCTGTACTGTAACATGCTGCAGACTTTCAATGTGTTGCTTTTTGCTTAGGAGGTCTTCACAGAAATGGAAGAAAAATACGGTGAAGTTGAGGAGATGAACGTTTGTGATAACCTTGGAGATCATCTAGTTGGAAATGTATACGTAAAGGTAGGGTAAAGGAACCTGTTTATATAAACCATAGGGGTGGTAGTTACCAATTTGTAATTTCAAAGCTACTGAGTGCTTATAGCTTTTGTGAGAGTAGCTCTTCAGGATGTAAGCTCCTCTCCAGCTTGGCAACGTAAAGTAGAAAGGGTACAAATGTGAATGGGATCTGAAAGAAACTTTTTAAGAGATGATGAGAAGCTTTCTTGATAATCAAAATCTGTGTCATTTTCATAAAGATTAACACTTCTTTTTTTTTTACATTGTTATAAACACAGTCACCACTGCTGGACTGTTTAGCTTGCCAGGATTAATATGGGGTCTGTCTTCCCATCACACTGCCTTTTAAGCACTTCATTATGAGCAGAGGTTTATTTGCAACAGGTGTGTTTATTTTAAACAGCTGCATTTGTTTTCTGACTTCCCCAGTTAAACAAAACACTTTGTAACAAAGTTACATTTGGCAGTAGCTGGGTGGTTAAGGTGCAAAGCAGAGTGCTTAGGTTTGGCTCTTAGAAGTCATTGGTGGCTCTTGAGTAATGAGTACAGTTGTTACCTGCAGAAATTTTACTGTGTGTACCCTGTGTTGGGGAGGTGTGAGTAAGTTTGAATATTCTTACTGTACTTTCCCTTGACTGGAAAGTATTTTCATGCCTGAAATTCTCAGCTGTGTAGGTCACAGTCAGGGGCGGGGGAAATAAAGTTGGTTTTAAAAATCAGCGAGTTGCGAAAAGGAATTTGAGATTTAAGTTTTACATTGATCATAAAGCAGGATTTGATTTTTGGTAACTTCTGATTTAAATGAATGCAAGCTTCAGTTCTCAGGGACATTTCTTTTAATGTGTTTCCAAAAATATGTTAGCTTTGGTGTTCTAGAAAGCATCCTCTTTAAAGTTGTCCTAAGAAAACATGATACTTTCTGTCATATCTTCTAGTACAGGCCGCAAAACCTGAAAGGCCAAATGGAGCACAACTAAGACAAAATACTGATGTTTTGATTAGCCCTGAGTCCTGACTAATGCAAAGCTAGCATCTCTACCCTTGATTTGATGGGCTGGCCCAGGGGTAGCTTTTAGTTTGAGGCTTAGGACTAGTAATCAGATACCGCGCGACTGCTTTGTTAGGGATCACAGTCTGCTTCTGTTGCTCTCTGTAATGTGAATGTGTTACTCTTGCTTCTAGTTTCGCCGTGAAGAAGATGCAGAAAAGGCTGTGATTGACCTGAACAATCGCTGGTTTAATGGACAGCCCATTCATGCTGAGCTTTCACCTGTGACTGACTTCAGAGAGGCCTGTTGCCGTCAATATGAAATGGGGTAAAGAGCGACTTTCTGTCTGCCTGTGACTGTATCCTTGAACGGCTTGCGCAGGCAGGGTGGTTGCTTTGGGTGGGAAGGAAACCACTTCAGGGTGTGGTCCTAGGGAGGCCCTGCGGTCAGCCGCTTGAGTCTCACCATCTCTTCAGGGGTTTGATCTGGGGGTGAGTCTGTCAGTAAACGATACTTGCCACTTACTGGTTTTAATGAGGGAGGTGATTAGATGGCTGGAGGTCTCCTGGGGCTTGGGCATACAGAGAGAGAGTAGAGCTGGGAGTTTCAACTGCCTCTTGAATTCTGTTTCAGAGAGTGTACACGAGGAGGTTTCTGCAACTTTATGCATTTGAAGCCCATTTCTCGAGAGTTAAGACGCGAGTTGTATGGGCGTCGTCGTAAAAAGTAAGTTTTCTTTTAAATGTGACTAAAACAGGTAAATTAAGAAACAGTTCCTGAAAAATCTGAAGGCAAACCTTTAAACTTAAGTCCTCTCATGTCTGTTCTACTGCAATTCTGATATGTGCCAATGCAAGGCCGTCTAGTAAAGCTAGCAAGTGGCTGGTTTAGAGCTTTGGTGTAGATCTTTTGCTTTAAAAAAAAGAAAAAACCCTTTAAGAGAAGGCAGGGTTTAAGGAAAAGAATATTCACTGAGTTACTAAGTATATAGGCCCTGCCTGTGGTTCAGGTCTCCAAGCTGCGAACTGCTGGAGGTGTATGTTATTTGGGAGAAGTACTGCTTTATGCCTCTTCTCTATTTTGTTGTCTTTGAAATGTTGAGTTATGTTTGACAAAAGCCACCTGGGACAGCGTTCCCCAAGCCAAAGCATCTGTGTGTCATGTCTTCTTGTGTCACAACAAACCCGAGTTTCTGGATAACATTTGCACCAGCCTCCCTGGGGATAAAGTTGAAGAACTTTACTTTGCTTGTGGCTGCTGTTAGGAGCAGGCTACCTGATTAATGGGCATTTTGGCAAGACCAAGCATATCTGTATATTCAATACCCAACCTTATTTGTTACTAACAGTCAATGGTTGACTTTCCTAGCCCGTTACTCGTTCCTTAGTAACAGGCGATTTGCGGTATTGAGCTCACTTTCCATTAACACTAGCCTTACAATGTGACCCTTCTTGCTAGGACTTCTCAGTAGGGCAAAAGAATTTTAATGTTGCTTAATGGGAAAAAAGATTGTGATAAATGGTTTAATTGCATATTCATATTTGATTATTAAGGCACTTTGTAGAAAGACTTACACTGCTGCTGTTACTGTGATACCCATCTTGTGAATTTTTGAGCTGGGCTCGATCTGTGTGCTTTTAGGACCTTGCTATTTAGGACAGGCATATAAAATCGTTGAGCTGCTTTTTATGTAGAGCACAGTTTTGTAGGTTTCTTTTCAGTCACAGCAGGAGCCTGGGATTATGAACATGTTTTTCCTATAAATGTCTCTAATTGACAGCGCCTTAGAATTTTTGAGGGTGAATTTAACTTTGGAAAATGTAGATTGCATTGCTTAGGCATGTGTATTTGTGCCTAAATACTTTCCTAAAATACTGCAAGTAATATGGAAGAAAGGACAACATACTCCTGCCTTTTGGTCTCTCTTATGAATCTGAATCTCTTGGACTTAGTAAGGCTAATGAAGAGGTAGCACCATTTTTTGTTTTGCTTGCAGCACAATTTCAGTCTGTGGTAAAACAAATACAATCACTGATCTTCCATCTGGTTTTGTCGTATTGGCACTATTGAAATTCTTTGTGTAGCTAATGCTGTCGCAGGTTACCAGTAAGGCTTGGCATGAACCCCCCCCCGCTCTCCAAATTAAATCAGCCCTTGTGCCAGTAGAGTTTCACAGGTACATAGCATGAAGTAGACTGACATGAAATTAATCCTACACAGAATAAAAGACATCAAAGATTGAGTAGAAAAAAATTGTTGAGTAATGGGTTAGTGTAGTAATTCTGGAGAGCTCAGTAGTATGCAGGAGTTAGGTACGTGTCTTGGTCATACTAAAATTTGTTACCACATATGCTCCTACCCCAAAACATCTCACTATGGAACAGTGTTCTGCAGACTTTAGACTTGTGACATTCATATCTCAGAGCTGTAATTTCTACACCTATGTAAACTGTACTGTTTACCTGCTTTATAAATTGACTTTTCTGAAATGTTGAAAAACATTCAAGCCACCCTTTTTTCCTTGACAAATGCCATGTAAATCCATAATAGCTGTGTTAGCAGGTGCTTTCAGCTTTATTCCTGCATTGAAGTCATCGACCTGAGGCAGAGAAGATTATTTGTAAATGCCGACAGCAGGAAACGAAGTTATCCTTTTTTCTTCGAGTTGTAATTGCCTATTAATGCAGTTGATTTAACAGGAGTGGACTTGAAAACAGCTGTAGGCTTTTGCTGTTAAGAACTATTCATAGCTGCAAAAGCAGGTGGCCCCTTCTCTTGCTGCTTTAACTAACAGCTGTGTAACACTGCCTTTGGTTCCTCTACGTGCCTTTCCTTAAATTTTGTGCACCCATTATGATGCCTGACTGGCAGGGAACAGTTGAGTCTCTTTACAGTGTGTTTTTTAACTTCTCAGTACTAAGTGTGCTGGGTTTGTACATGAGGGGTTTGTGCAGCCTAGATGCCGATTTACCCATCCTCCTCGTGCCACGTGGTCTGTCTTTGCCCTCGCTACTTAGGCCCTTACATGTTCTGCTGTCGGGTGCTGCCAGGGAATTGCTGAATGCCATGCAACAATAAAGTGTTCCGACTCTCTTTGAAGGCATAGATCCAGGTCGAGGTCCCGCGAACGTCGGTCTAGATCCAGAGATCGTGGTCGTGGAGGCGGTGGAGGAGGCGGAGGAGGACGTGAACGTGACAGGAGGCGGTCAAGAGATCGTGAAAGATCCGGTCGATTCTGAGCCATGCCATTTTTACTGTATGTCTGCTAGAAAGTGTTGTAGTTTGACCAAACAAGTTCATAATGAGATTTTTTTTAAAGATGGGCTTCTGAATAAAAAATTTGTAGTGATACAGTATTCTTTGTGTAACTTGTTTCTTGTTGGGGGAGGGGGGGGAGTCTTTTTAACTGTCATTCCTCTATCTTGACAAATACCTGAATTAACTATGCCTGAGGGAAAGGTGGTAAATGTATTGGAGGAGCGCCAGTTTTGGGTTTCTTTTGGGTTTATTTTTTTTTGTTTTCTTTTTAAAATTCGGGTATAATTTGAACTGTTGATGAAAAAATGTATGTGTATATAATATAAAATATTATATACATAGTAAAAATAATATACTGCTTAAACAGTTACTCACATAAGTTTCCCTTTTCTGCTATGCTGTCTGCTTATTTAGGTTAGTTTAGGCACATTTAAAAGGAAGGCTGTGCAAAATGCATTTATTTACCAAGTAGAACGCTTAGTTACAAAAATGTATGTTTGTTTGTTACCAGAAGTCTGTGCTCTGTCTATCAATGTGACTGTGGCATTTACAATAAATCCAATTTCTTGGTGTAAAATCTAAAGCCTATTTTCTAAGCACTCTGGAGTAGTTGAGTTGCTACTCCTGGCTGTGCCAGTTTATAGTTCAATTTTTAAAATTATTTTTCATTATAATCTTGACTAAATTCCTTGTCTCTGGCTGGAAAGAAAGCTTCCTAGTGCAGTGTGAAAACAACAACAAAATGAAGTGGTTTTATTGCAGGGATTGGTAAGAGGCAGGTGAGGTTTTTAAAAAAACCCGTGCTGTGTGCAGCACGATACGTAGGACCTATTGAAGGAAAGGCAGGGTCCTAAATACAAGGACCAGATTTCTTAACAGACAGATTAGGATTTCTTTTCACTCTGTGTTTTCTTAGTGGTCATTTAAGGAAAAGCATTTCATTAGCATTCAAGTTCTTGGGAATCTACTTGGATGCTAGTGGAAAACAGTCTTTTTTACCACCTCTACTCACTTTCTGGGGGTCTGAAGTGCGGTAACAGCTACAGGATGGATGGCAGTTGTTTCACAAACACAACATCTTAAACTGCACAGTAGCTATATATCATAGATTGTGTATCTCTTAGAGGGTGAAATGTTCCAGGTGAAATGTTGCTGGAACATCCTCAGAGACACTCTGTACAATGGCTGACTTGCAGTTTTTAACTTCATTTACATCTGCCTTTTTTTCAGACTGTAGCATAGAAAGGCATTTTGGTCAGTGGCCACCTTTCCTCAAGATACAACTTAATGTAGCTGAAGCTGTGTAATACAGTGTAGCTTTCCAGCGGGGGAGAGAATTTACTAAGTACTTTTTTAGCTCTGAGTCAGGTAACTTGCTAAACCATAAATCTGCACATTGATATTTTTTTTTCTTGAAAAAAAGGCAAAGGTACAGAAAGGCCTTGGAAGCGTTACACAGCCAGATCAATGAACCAGCTTCTCTCTGCCTCCAAAAAGTATAAAAACATTTTGTTCACTGGAACCCAGGAGTTTGCAGACAAAAGAATATTGAAAAAACTGGCTCTTCTAATCAGCTTTGCCTCTTACAGCTAAATTACCGCACCAATTCAATAGGAAGTTACTTTGTTCTTGCTGGATGGTTTGACCAACCAGCTGGTGAAGCTTTCTTTGCCAGTAACATTTTAACAGAAATGTGTCTCTTAGGTGAGGATAGCTTCACTGCTTACCTCTTGTCACAAGTTCACAAATGAGGCTCTTTTCACTGGAATCAGTTGAGCGGTGCCTGGCAATAAATGGCTGAAGTGAAGCCTGTGGCACATCTGCTGGCATTAGGAATTTAACAGTGATAATTTGGTTCTTGCAGTTTGCAGGATATTAGTCCAATTCTACTTTCTCTTCAGTGAGATTTAGGATTATTAGTGAGCTTATTTAAATCTCCAGCTCAAAGGTGAGGATAGCCTCTGTTTTTTAAAACAATATCTAGTATAATGTGGATACTGCTTAAAAAGGTTTTCTGTCTTTTTTTTTTAAACACACAGCTTAATGACACAGGCCAGTTTGCTCTGTAAACAAGTTTAAAATTAACTTGTGTGTCCCCCTGTAACAGCTTTCATCTGTTTATCTAAACCCTGTTACACTGCAGGAATATTCTTCTGTGAAAAAACAGTGGAAGGTTGATATCTCCCCTCCTCCCCCCAAACAATTTTTCTTAAAGTGTGCTTGAATTCCACCAAGTGCATAATTCTCTGGTCTGATAGCACAGCTGCCCAAAAATCAGGCATGTAACTGGAATGTTGTAACAGGCACTGAAAGCAATGAATTTTACTGGATACTCAGAGGGAAAAACATGTGCACTGATCGTGTGATGATTACTTAGTGGCAGCATTCAGCATATAAACTAAGCTCATGACATATCTTCAGTTAGGTTCACCTTTTAAGGCTGCGCTACCGGCAGAATTCATCAAACTTGAAATTTAAACTGCACAGCTGCAGTTGAACATGCACGGTAGTCCAAGCTCTTGGTTTACCGATAGAAACCACGTGAGAATCCTACTTTCTATTGTTGCTCACAATGTCTTAGGGTAATTTTCCCCCTGCTCCCCTTCCCAAAGGTACCTGCTTCTCACAAATACTTCCTTGTTGGCTCTTCGGTTAAAAAGCGGATCTTAATTTATGGGATTTCTTTACCTCAAATAAGTGACAGCATACAGTATTTTCTGAAGTCAATTAGGTTGAAACTGTTAATCCCAAGTGGCTTCCTCTTCTTTGTATTTGGCTCTTATTCTGTGAAAATGCTGCTTGTTCCATGAATATGATGTATGCTGAGACTGTAAAACCAAATGGAGAAAACTTGTTCAAAATAAAGCCTTTTTTTTTATAAGAATCTGACAAAAATTATCCCTTTCCTTTAGATGGGATGCTGCTCTTTAAATGACTAACGAGGACATAGAATAAGAGTTTCAAATTTTTAGCTCTTGGAGCTATTTATTGATTGATTGAGCTGCCTTCTGTTTTTTAGAGCTGGTGGTGGAGCAAGTCTTCAACTAAAAAAAAAAAACAACCCCAAAAAATCAAAAAACCAACCAGAAAAACCTTTAACCCAACCTTTTGGTATTGATGAAATATCAAAGAAGTGCAACTCGGGGTTAGGAGTCAGGGAGTTGGGTTGGGTTGGTTGGTTTGTTGGGTTTGCCTTTTTAATTGGTGAAGGTTCTGTTTGAGACATCCTGCACGTTACTGTTGCCGTGGTCTGTAGAGAACGAGAAGGCTCAGTGCTGACAGACCGAGTGTGTTTCACTGAAGAAATGGGTAAACAGAGAGGGGTTGTGGCTTGTTGAAGAGGATTCTTGCATCGCTCAAGCTGCACAACTTTGGGTGTGAACAGCCAGTGTCCACTGCCAGTTTTTCAACAGCGCCTTAAGCTGAATCTACTGTCTTTAATACATAAGAAATGAGGCCGCTTTCATGGCAGTTTGGGAGGAGTGGTATGAGGTGGGGGGAATGTGTTAATCACTCCCTTCTCCAGATGCTTGTCACTGCTCATGTGACTTCACTGCTGACTGCCTCAAAAAACAAACCCCAGTCCAGGTCAAGAAAAATCAGAGCTGAAAAGTGGATTTGAGTTGGTGAGCGCTCACGTCAGCTGGTAAGGAAGTGATCCCAACAGGTAAGGCTGTCACAGAAGAGCGTTTGTAGCTGTGTGTGCCATTTTTTGCAAGCTGAGCTGTACTTCTCTAGCGTGCAACCTTGCCTTGAAGTGCATTTTGAAAGCAAGAATTGCAGCCAAATGCCTGGAACAAATCACCCCACCTTCATGTTGAGTTGATGCGTTTGACAACTGCGCACGAGTCTCCTCTGATGACCAGTGATACACGGTTAACAAACGGCTCCCAGCTTAGGGCAGTATTCACATTGTTGAATCCATACTTAATGGAAAATGGAACAATTCTCCTGAAGCACGTGGACAATCCTTCCTTGTCAGCAAGGTGCTTGTCGATCATAAACATCTAATCCTCTGTAAAGGCAAGTCGTGTTGTTTCTTATAGGGCTGTAACCCCCAGCAAGAAGAGCCAGTAGTGACAGGACACTGCTATCCTGTTCCGTGCAGTACCTCAGCAGCAGCAGTGGCAGAATCGCTCCGGAAGGCCCTCTTTTCCTGCTGGAGGTGACTGCCAAAAGATGTGTTGATTCAATTGATCTGAAGTTTCAGTTGTAAACTGGATTTGTGGAATCCAGTTTGAATGGTGGGAGGTAACAAACCAGGTCTGGTGCCAGCAGAGTAGCTCTCTGGTAGCCAGTGGCTTCATTTTGACATACACAAAGGGGCCGGGGGCAGGGTGTGCTTAGCTCATCTCTAGCTGTTGAGAGTGCTGTATTTCTGAGATGTGCTTTGCTAACCATTGGGTTCAGTACGTCTCTCCACAATTTCAGTTTTGGTGCTTGCTTTCTAGCTAGGTTGTTTTGATGGGGCTAAAGGCAAGTTACAGGTATAAGTACCTCAGCACAGCAGAAAGGTGGTAGCTTTCTGAAGTGGTGGGATGCAAGTGAGGCTGGAGGCAGACGCTTCTCGGGTGAGCTGGAGCTCTGTGGCAGCTTGTGTATTTCATCCAAATACTTTAAAATTATGCAGAGCTCTGCAAGCTGTTCCCACTGGGAAGAGAAAATTAATATGATTTAGGTATTCCTGAAAGCTCAACATGAGCCAGCAGTGTGTGCTCACAGCCCAGAAAGCCAACCATGTCCTGGGCTGCATCAAGAGCAGTGTGACCAGCAGGTTGAGGGAGGTGATTCTGCCTCTCTCCTCCACTCTTGGAGACCCCACCTGGAGTACTGCGTCCCACTCTGGGGTCCCCAGCATAAGAAGGACATGGGGCTGTTGCAGGGAGTCTATAGAAGGGCCACAAAATTAATCAGAAGGCTGGAGCAACTCTCCTGTGAAGACAGGCTGAGAGAGTTGGGCTTGTTCAGCCTGGAGAAGAGAAGACTCGGGAGACCTTATTGCAGCCTTCCAGTACCTGAACGGGCTACAGGAAAGCTGGAGAGGGGCTGTTTACAAGGGCATGGAGTGACAGGATGAGGAGTAAAGGTCTTAAACTGAAGGAGGGCAGATTAAGATTAGATATAAGGAAGAAATCCTTCCCTGTGAGGGCAGTGAGGCCCTGGCACAGGCTGCCCAGAGAAGTTGTGGCTGTGTCTAAGGCCAGGTTAGATGGGGCTTTGGGCAACCTGGTGTGGTGGAGGGTGTCCCTGCCCATGTTGCAGGGATTGGAACTAGATGGGCTTTGAGGCCCCTTCCAACCCAAACCATTCTAGGATTCCCTGAGGGACACACATGCGTTTTTGATGAAGATATGCAGAGTGCTGTTTCCCTAAGTACTATGAAATAGGTGTGCTGTAGGCCACCTCCAGCCCTGTTTCCAGATCTGCTCTTTTATTTGGGTCTGGAAGAGGAGACAAAAAAAAAACCCCAAAAAAATCAAAGTTCCTGCTGTGGTTACAGTGAGGCACAAGGCAAAGTGGGGAGAAAGGCAGATTGCAGCTAAGCAGGTCTCCCTGCCTCTTCTTTTTTCACAGAAAAGCCTTTAGTCTACCAGGCTGAGGCCTGCTGTGCTTCTGCCAGCACATGGCTTGGTTTCAAGTCTTGCTACCCATGGAACTGAATATTGGCCATGTGTCAGATCGTTCTCACTTTCCTTCTGGAGCTGCCTGGGATTCCAGCCAGGTGGAGGGAGGGAGCTGCAGCCTGTGCACCAGTCTGCCTCCTAGGCCTGAGAGCTGTGAGGAGAGCCGAGGGGAGAGGAGCGACCGCTCCTCCCTTTTCTACCCACCCCTGTTTCCCTTGAGAGCTGATGCTGCTCGCGTGTGAGAGAAAGATGGGAGTGAGCTATCACAGATCAACACAGTCCTGCATCTTCCATCGTCTCCTCTTCCTTCCTACTTTCTTGTGAACACGGAGGATGTTTCCTCTCTGCTCCCTCTTGTGTCCGTGGAGAAAAAAGTCCTGGAGCTGCAGGTGGAAGGGACCTGATAGACTCTGAGGCAGGACTTGAAGAACTGATTTGTGGACAAAGCACGAGTGAAAAGAGCAGGTTGCAGTCTGGCTATGGGGTTGCATGCAATGTTAATTGTTGACTTGCTGGGTTGGGGATGGGCAAGGGAAATTCCAAAGTCAAAAGGCCATAAGTTCACCAAGTAATAATCTCCTTAATGTCTGGGCCAGCCTTTTCATTCTGGAGGGGTTTGACTCATGATTTCTGTCCCTTTCATGTGACCATGTTGGCCACAACAAAGAGATGTTTAAGTGCCCTTCTTGCTCAGCCTCCAAGGAGAGGAGCCTCCTTTGGTCTTCTGGCCAGCTCTCTGATTCTGGAGCACACATGTGGCAGTGGTAACACCTTATAGGACGATCATCTTTAGGAAAGAGGGAATAGACCTGTAGTGAAGAGAGAGTAGTGGATTATGTCCTCCTTGTAATGCTAGTGGATGACTTGAGCAAGGTTTCTCACAGAGCCTCTCTCTCCACCCTCTATGCCCAAGCTGGGTTATTACAGTCTGCATGGATGGCTTGCTAGAGGAGAGAAAAACCTGCCTGGGTCCTTGTGCTTAGAGGGCAGTGATTAATTGTTCATACCCTCCCCAGAGACTACTTAAGAGAACTGCCTGGGTCTGTGCTGGTATCTGCCCTGCTTTAATATTTTTTTATCAGTAATTTAGAGGAGAAAATGAGTGCATCCTCATCATGCTTGTGGATGACACCAAGCTGGGGTGGTGCACCTGATGCTAGTGGGCAAGGCGGTCACCCACAGGGCACCTGCACAGGCCAGAGGGATGGGCCAGCAGAAATCTCATGAAATTCAGCAAGGACAAATAGACAGCCCTACCCCTTGGGGGGACCAACCCCTGGCAGGACACAGGCACAGGCTGGACACTGCTCTGCAGGAAAGGTCCTGGGTGTCGTGGTGGGCAGCAAGCTGGACAGGAGGCCACCTTCTCTGAACAATGCCACTTCCTTCAGTGCATCATCTTGTGCCATGTTTCTTTCTACACCTTCTTCTTGTGCTTCTCAGACCGTGCACTATGTGGGCCATATCTTTCTTGAAATGCAGTATTCCAGATGGGACATGGTACCTCAAGAAAGTACACCAGTGCTGACTGCCATGTGTCTTGCAGACTCTATCCCTGTTTGCATAACCCTGTTCAGTGTTTGCTTTTTTCACAACAGTGGGGCCTTGTTGACTCACATTGAGTTTGCATGGCATTATAGTCATACCTTCCACACTACACATTTGCTGTCCAGACAGGGGCTATCCTATACTGCAGTCCTGAGCAGTAGATTACTCCTGCCTGGCTGAAAAATTTGTATTTGTCCTTATCAGCCAATGTCCTATTTTACTTTCTCTTCTTGTTTCTCCAGTCTATCAATGGTAATTTTGAATGGTGATTCTTCTTTGTGGCCTCTCCCATGCAGGTAGAATACGCAATGGCTCTTCTTGGGTGGCTTTTTCCTCCCTTTGTATAGAATCATTTCCATGAGCTTGTACAATAGCCTTGTGCTCTCCCTTCCCAAACAGGCTTTGGTACCACAAAAGCACCATTGGTTCTTTGGGTTACTTCATTAGTTGCCCATAAAAAGCCTCCTCCACCTGATCCTACCACAACAGTATTTACCTTTCATTCCCCTCCCTTTGATCACTGATTGTGGAGGTCCAAGGGACCTCTCCCCTCAACCTTTCAGTCTTCGGCATGTTTACTCATCACTGTTACAAGAAACAACATTCTCTGCTTGTCATTCCTAAACAAGCTGTTGATTTCTATGTTAATCCAGCTGGTGTCACATCGCCACTACGCTGATCAAATCGTCATTTTGATTATGTACCAACCCCCACCACAATCCTTCTTCTTCCTTGTGAGGAAAATACTCCTGAGCACTGTCAGATCTTAGGAAAGGGCTTAAGTGGCTCCACTTATGAAATCGGCAGTGACCTGCTGATTTATGGGAGTTACTCCCAAGGCTGGGCTTGTGAGCAATTGAAGTGTCCCACTGATTGGGCTCAGCCGTAATGGGTCTATTTAGTGGGCACTGGGGTGAAGAAAGGCTTTGTGTGTTCATTACCAGTCACCACGACTGATTTTAATGCCACTAACACCAAGGACACAGTGTGGGTCAGTGTTGCTGCAGACAGCTTTTAAGCCCATTATCTTCTAAGTGTGGCCAGTCTGCCTTCACCTGGTTGCTGCTGCAGCGAAGGAGATCTGACTTCTGAGCACGGAGTCGTGGTGCAGTCACAAATCCCACTCATTAGTCTCGCACACCCCAGTGGGATGCTTTCCAACATGCCTAGTGCTGTCACTTGGTCTTACAAGTCTCTTCTGAGGTCTCTGGTTTACACTTTACAGGGTCTGGCAGACCCACATGTGCTGCCGGTCTCGCATCCTGACACCCGCCTGCCTGAGGTTGCAGCAGTTGCTGTGCGAGGCCCGCACGTTTCCAGGCAGAGCAGCCAACTTGGTGCCTCTACCCTCAGTCAGGCAGAGAAGGCAGGGCTCTCCCTCTGGGGGTACCCTCCATGGGTACCCTCCACGGGTACACTGGCAGTTTCCAGACACTTGTACCCATTCTCTTCCCAGTATTCATGGTTCTTTTTGCTTGGTGGCTGGGCCTCACGCCTGCCCTGGTGTCGGGGAAGACAGCAGGCCTGCTAGCGGCCTAGCTCTCTTCACCCAAGACATAGGCCCTGACAATATTCTCCTATTCCCATGAGAAAAGTTACTCACGCTGAGAGGATCCCAATAATCACATTCTCAAAACACAGCAGCCTTGCTGATAGGTGTACAGGCTGCCCTAAACCAAGAAGCAATTATGGGAAGGTATTTGGGAGTAACAGAACATGTTAGGAACCAACCATAACAAGATGGTCAAAACAGCAGGTGTGTGGATGCTTTTAGGTATTAAAAGGTAAACTAAGAATATTTAACTATAAGATATGCTTATCAGAACTCATTATAATTACTAACCAATCAATATGGTGTGAACAGTGCGTGTAACCAATTGGCAGTTTTTTAGCTTGCCACGTTTGCAGTAAGAAAGGTATATAATCTGTGTGATTTCACCTAATAAAATGGCTGGCTTCCTGGATTCCTGGATTCATGGCTTCACCTAAAATTCATATATTGAATTGCGTGTTGCTCCCTGCTGGACGCCACACCCCGGTGCCCCACAGTTTTGATGACAGCCATCTCAAGGGCCAGGCACCCTTTTTACATCACTGCTCCCACACTCAGCGTTCCTCCTGTGCTGCTCTCTAACTCAGCTGCACCAAACATGAGCTAAAACCTGGTTCCACGTGCTGCTCTTCCCACTGATGGGGTTTTTTTTTCCACTGGAGCTAATGGCAACTTGGGCAAATGTCACTTTACATGCATATTTCAGCTGTGATTAGCTAGGCAAACTGAGATTTAAAGTAGATAATTGTCCAGTGTAGCAGCAGTATTTTCTGGTGAACCTTTCCTTAGGAAAATGAGAATAACAAAGTGGAATTAAAAGGAGGTTTACACCTGCTTTGATGCGGGAAGGGACAAAGGAAAAATCAGTGTAATTTGTCATTGGCATGGATTTTTCTCTGTAATTTATGGGGATTTTTAGCATATATAATGAAACAGCTGCCTCAGTGTCGCTGTTTATTTGAGGCTAAAGTAAAATACCTGGCTCTTCTTTTGATTTTTTTTTTTAATTGCTCAGTGTTTTTCTTGTGTTTCATCATAAATCTCACCCCATGTCCCAGTCACAGTCCATTTTCTTACCAGAGAGACCCTCGACTTTGCAACCTTAAGACTGGTCATTCAGCTTCAGACCAGTCACATCCCCTAGCAAAGTCTCCTCTGCCATTTTTACTACTTGATTAAGACACCCTGTTCCTTTTTATTTTTATACAGCATGCAGTGCTCTCCAAATACATCTGCTACGTAGTATCTATATGCACAGAGAGAGATATACAGTTGTCACCACTCCTTTGATAACCTAGAACACATGGAACACTTGAGGGTGAATCATGATCTAAAATAAAGCTACCTTGGATTGCTTTTTTCTTTATTGGCATTTTTTTATAGATACAGAATAGATACAGAAGAAATTGCTGCTTCGACTTTCTACAGCAATGGGCTACCTTCTGCAGACCTTTTACTCTGGTAAGACTTTTTGGTGTCTCACACTTTCATGCAAGGATTTCTGGTGTGGTTTGTGGGGTCTTTCTTAACTTTCTACATAATCTGGAACACCTTGTGGTTATCAAGAATTACTGTCAGTCTTAAATTCACTCCCACACCCCATGTTATACACCTGTGGTGTTTTTTCCCTAGCTGGAGGCCAGATGCGCACCAAAGTGGCTCTATCATTCCCCTTTTCAGCTGGACAGGGGAGAAAATATATATTGAGGGGCTCAGGAGTCAAGATAAGGACAGGGAGAAATGATCCTGCAATCAGCGTCACGGGCAAAACAGACTCAACACAGAAAAAAACCCCAAAACCAACCCTTCTAATTTATTACAAAAAACACAGACACAACTGTGTCTGCTCCCCATCATCATCCATGGGCTGCAGGGGGACACCCACTCTGCAATGGTCTTCTACATGGGCTGCAGGGGCATCTCCTTCCTGGTACTTGAGGGCCTCCTCCCTCCCTTCCTTGCCCTTGGTGCCTGCACAGTTCCTTACACCTTCTCACTCCCTTCTCTGGTGCAAAAAGCAGCTGCTTGTGGGTTTTTTCTCTTAAATGTGATTCCCAGAGGCATTGTGACCATTACTGATGGGCTCGGCCTTGGTCAGCAACAACCCCAGCCTTGAGCCGGCTGGTGTTTGCTCTGTGGGGCCTGCAGAGAGCTTCTGGCTGCTGCTCGCAGAAGCTGCCCCTGCAGCCACCCCTTCGCCACCACCAGAACCCCACCATGCAAAACCACAACATTGTCACGCTCCATTTGTGACCATGCAGATTGTGCTTCGGAGCAAATTCCCAGGCGAATACCCCATTGTCTCCTACTCAGGGACTGTCAGAAGCGTAGTATTTACATCAGACAGCAGTAACTATCCATCACATTAGTGCCACAGAGACGCACAGAGATGAAGCTGATTCGGCTTGGGCAGAGACCCCCATGAGGCTCGAGACGGCCGCTCATCCACCAGCTGCACGCATCCTGCCTCTGTGCCAGCATGCGAGTGCCAAACTGTAGGCAACACGGGAGCTTGAAACAGAGCAAACGTCTAGGTAATTTCCAGTCACGCCTGGGGCTTGGCACCTTTTTGGATAAGCCCTTTCCTGGCTTGCGGCTCAGCCCCCGCCCGTGAAACGACCCATCCATCGGAGCCTGCTTCAGTAAGACCCTCGCCCTTACAGTGCCACCCCCAGCCTGCAGCCCCCATCGCGGGGGAACTCCCCAGCTCCTCCCTGCCCCTGGCTGGGTATTTCCAGCCTTTGGCATGAGACACGGGGCTGCCGGCGGCCTCTCTCCAGCCGCGGGGCCTGCGGCACAAGGCCGGCCGCCCCGATGCCGCGCAGCTTTTCGGGCCGGGGAGGGGGAGCGCCTGACTGCCGACCCACGGGTGGCACAGCCCCTCTGTTGCGGCGGGCACGCACGTTGTTCCGGCTCGGCAGGTGACGAGCAGCACCTGCAGCGCCCGGGCGTCACAGCCGGCCGCCGCGCTCGCTCCTCCCCACATGCCGGTGCCCCCGTCGAAGGCCGCGGCCTGGGGACACCGCCTCCGGCCCGGGTCCCCGGCAGAGACCTCCCGCTGCGCTCCCTGGGGGGCCTTTTGGAGAAAGGCGAGCCGTTTTGCCCCCGGCGCGCCCTCGAAGCTCCGGCGCGGGGCCGCGGGGAGCCCAGCTAGTCCAGGCCCGGCCCGGCCCGGCCCGGCCGCCTCACAGCAGCAGGCGGCAGCGCCCCGCCCCTCCATTGGCTGTCTCTGACTCGCCAACGCCCCCGTGGCGGCCAATCGCCGCGCGCGCTCCCGCTCCCTCCCCCTCGGAGGGCGGGGGCGGCGCGGCCGACGCGCGCTGGGGCGGGGCCACCACGTTCGCGGGCTCCTCTTAACTGGCGCGCCCCCGCCGCGCGCTCCGGTGCCTGTCTCCCGCCTTCCTCCTCCTCCTCCTCCTCCTCGCCGGTTCTGCCGCGGGTGCGTGGCGGTGGCGGCGGGATCGCCCTCCTAAGGAAGAGCCCTGCTTGCGCGGGTGAGGTCGGCGGCCGCTGCGGGGCCGGGGGGGGGTGGTGCCTCGGGCGGCTGCATCCCCATCACTGCCTGTTGCATCATCCGTGGGGCTGGGGAGGGGGCTGGGGCCGGGGGCGGCCGCGTCCTTCCCTCCCGGGGCTGCGCGGGGCGGGTTGCGCTTCGCCTTGGCGGGGATGGCTGTTAAAGGGTCGCTATGGCTGCTTCGAGAAGGCCCCTCCCCCGCTGCAGCCTCGGGCGCAGGGGAAGGATGGGGTGCCGCCGGCCGGTGCGTGGGTGAGGCTGTGCCACGTGCGTGGGCTTTTGTGGCCTGTTTGTCATAGAGAGGTAGGAACGGGGGGCTTCGGAGCCGCCCTGGGCGAGCGGAGCCCACCCTGGTGCTGGTGCGGCGGTGGGGCATGCGGCGCCACGGGCCCCAGGCCGGCGCTGGGGATGCTCCGGAGCCGCCTGCGGAGTGCCTCCTCTGGGCGTGGAGGCTCTGGGCTGCTTACACAGGCTCTCGAGGTGGTATCGAGCCTTTTGGTTTTCTCTTCCGCTTTGGCACCAGCTCTTCAGCCGTTCCTGGGCTGCCACCCGGTGTTCCCATCGGTACTGTGGTGGGCTCCTGCAAAGCCCGGCTAGTGTAGCCCAGAAGCTTCTTCTGTTGTGCTTCATCTCCTGTGTTGCCCTTTCCCTATTGGGAAGGTAGGAAGGGTCTGAACGTGGATGAGACCTGCGAGACCTCCTCCTAACAGCACTGTTAGCAATGCTGCCTGCGCGTTACTAAACGAGCTATTAATGAAAAGACAGCCAATTCCTTTTCTATCCCTATATGAGCATCTAGTCATAGCTGTATCTATTTTTTTCTCTTTTTTTAAAAAAAAATTTTTTGTTTTGTTTTAAATTCTAATGCTAAAACCTCTGCCCACGGAGGCTGTGGGGCACTGGGCCCTGTTCCAGCAAAGCTGCTCAGTGTTTACCCTTCAAACGAGCCTGTTTGCTGAGTTGAGGCGCAAGAGCTCTGTGTTCCGCGGCACTTGCGCTGCGGAAAGGAGGGAAAGCTCAGAGTGCGGAGATAAGAGGAATCCGGGGATTTTATCTCCCAGCAGGGAAGATATTTCCTGGGAAACTGAGACCTGCTCACAACCTGCCATTTCTCAGCAGGAGAATGGCCCTAGCGAGAGAACCACTGATGAAGCATAGTTTCAGCAGCGCATTAGGCCCAGTACTTGGGGTGTTTAGGCAGGTCTTTCTCTTTTACACTGGGGTGGTGGCTCTGTGGCACCAAGTACTGGCTCACCTGTGCAGGTGAGTTAGCAAGCCTGCTTTCCTGAAGCCAGAGCAGTACTTCTAAAAACTGTGGTTGGTAGCATGGGTCAGAGGGAGCCTGCATCCAGGGGCGTGTGTGCTGGCTCAGCACATCGCTAACCTGGCGCTGGCAGCACAGCAGGCTGCCAGGATGGCTGGGACGGGATAGCCTCTGGCCATTGGCAGGTGCTGGCTATCGGCTTGTAAGATCTGTAGGAGCTATGCAGGCAGCAGGGTGTACTGTGCTTGTGGTTGCATGGTGAGTGCCTGCCAAAAGCTCTACAGATGTAGCTGGAGTGGTCTTTCCCACAAAACATGGATCAGCCAAAAAGGTGGCTGCTGGCCCAGGCAGTGGTGACCAGCAGTTCTCTGCCAGCCTTAATCATGTAAGGCATTCTCCATTGTTTTCTCTCATGCTGCTATGCTCTTTGAAGGCATTGGTCTTCATTGAGAAGAGTGAAACTGGGGAATCAGAGATGTCAGAAGACAGCTGCATTAGAGCTGCATGCCCAGCTTCCCTTCTGTGGGGGGAAGGTGGACCAGACACTTCTTCCATTGGCTGATCTCTAGCCTAACACTTGTCACCGGTAGCCATGGAAGTATCTTTGCTGTTGAGGTTTTAACATGGTTGAAGTGCTATGGAGGCATTAACAAACAACTTGCTTTCTACCAGGAGGCTTCTGAGTGTGTCAGCCTGGCCTCAGAAGGAAGGGTGATCGTTGAGAGGACACGCATGTGCTCACCGTAGAGGAAAACAAGTAATATTTGAGCCTCAAAGTATTTCTTCCTAGAGCCACAGTGTTGTTAATTCACACCCCAGTTAGGTCACTGATGTGTCCCGATGCAGAAGCGGTGGCTGCCTGCTACTGGGGTAGTAGCAGAGAGGAGACAAGAAAAAAAACCACAAACCCAACGAAAGAAGAGATGGCTGATGGTCCCCTGAATTGCTTCTAGCTGTGGTGTTTCTGAGCAGCTTCCAGAGGCTGCATGGGTACTGCTGCACCTGGTAGCCTGCAAAGGTCCTAAAGCTCTCTAAGACCCTGTGAGACTCAGAAATCAGAACAACTGGTTTGTAGTGGGTTGCTTATTCACAGTGGGAAGTACACACTTAACAACAAAGTTTCCCATTCTCTGGCTGCAGCATAATGAAATCCTGTATCTCATCTCTCGCTGAGTAGTCAGCCCTCTGGGCATCTGTCTGATCCTCCTCCTTCACCTGCCTTTTAGGCAGCTTCCTTGCTGCTTCAGACAAGACTTGAGTTAATTAGGTTCTCACATATGTGAAACTTCTAAAATGTCTGCACTAGTGCTGATAGCACATACTTTAATCACTCCTAGAAACTGTGGCTCCTATATATCTATGAAGTGAGCTCAGTTCAGTCTGGGAATTAATGTTACTTGCTGCCCTTCAGTCCTGTTCCATAGGAGTTAAGAAATAGCTTATGTCTTGGATTCCCTGCAGAGATAGATCCAAAGCTGTGAGCCTTCTCCATGAGGTTTTATAGATCTGGTACCTCTGCATATGTCCCCATCCCCTTTGTGGCTTCAGTTTAAATGTCTTTGTAAATTGTCTTTCTGAATTTGTTCTGCCTTGTGTGCTCCACAGATCTAATGGCAGAAGTTAGTCAGGCTTTTCTAGTTAGACTCTGCCCATGCCCTTAGGTAGTTTTGGGAGTGTTCCCTTTTATAGCAGACTTAAATTCAGGCTGACAGAATATCTTTCCTGAAGGTGGGCAGCTCTTCCTGCAGCTTACCTCCCTCAGACTCTTCTGAGCAGTGTTCTATTACAGTTAGAGGAGAAGAGTTGCCATTCTCCTGTCCTGTGTCCCCAGTCTGCATTCCCAGAAGAAAGACTAAGAAAGAGGGTCAGGCTAGTGATGAGGTTGCTCTCATCCTCTGCTTTGGTGATTTCTGCTCACTTTCCTTTGTTCCCCACAGATTTCCCCAGTAGAAAGATGCAGCAGTTTCTTGTGGCCTGATTTGGAGCTGTAGGCAGGATCAATGATGGGAATTTGGATGTCCTAGGCTGACCACCTCTGCACCCTATTTTGCTGGAGTTGCATCACATAGGGCTGGAAGCACCAGTTTTGCAGTGTGTGTCAGGAGGCTCATCAGTAGCACTGAAGGAGCTTGAAGGTCTTTCTGTTGGCTCTGAACATGACAAGTCCCTCTTGGGCTCTTGACCTGTTTTTAGGTATAACTTTTAGCTGTGGCAGATGCTTTCGTGTCTCTGCTGAGTGCTGTAGTAAGAATTCCCCTTGGAGAACAACCAATTCTGTCCTAGGACTTTTTCCTTCTTCAAAACACCAAATATTAGGTTGACCATGGCTGAGACTGATGCTCCATTGTGTCTGGTTCTGGGCTCCCAGGTATAAAAAGGATGGGGATCTCCTGGAGAGAGTGCAGAGAAGGGCCACAGAGATGATTAAGGGCCTGGAACATCTACTGTATGAGGAAAGGCTGACTGAGCTGGGACTGTTCAGCCTGGAGAAAAGAAGACTGAGGGGGGACCTTATTAATGTCTATAAATATCTTAAGTATGGGGTGCAGGGGGAAATGGCCAGCCCCTTTTCTTTGGTCTGTGGGGACAGGACAAGGGGCAATGGCTGCAAGTTGGAGCACAGGAAGTTCCGCACCAACATGTGGAGGAACTTTTTCACAGTGAGGGTGACAGAGCCCTGGGACAGGCTGCCCAGGGAGGTGGTGGAGTCTCCTCTGGAGATATTCAAGACCCATCTGGACACCTACCTGTGCAATATGAGCTAGGGAGCCTGCTTTGGCAGGGGGGTTGGACCTGATAATCCCTTGAGGTCCCTTCCAACTCCTATGATTCTACTAGCATGATTAGACTTTATACATACATGCATGCATGTGTGACTGTCAACTTTGGGCCATGTGGGTGTGGGGTTATTTTAAATAGTGCTTAATAAAATGATTTGTAGGGCTTTACTGAACAGAGGCTTGTGTTCCTTCCAATAAATGACGTTGCTAATGGCTGGTATTTGTGACAGGATTTTGTTGGCAATGCTTAGGGTTAGCTTTTTCTCTTGCTCCTCACTTTCGTTCAAAGTGAACAAAAGTTCATTATTGAAACCTTGATCAAACATCAGAGCATTACTGTTCCCCTAAACACATGAGGGAATCTCCCAACTTAGTTGAAGGCAATAAATGCAGCTTTTCCTCCATTTCATCTGTTTCTAGTTCAAGAGGTGATGGGGGTGTCGCTGTTAGCGGATTGTGGATTTTTTTTTGGTCTCATAGTAGAGGAAATGAGATGGTCTTGTCTTGACTGTGTCAGAGGGAATCCTCCAAAAGGCAGCTTTTGAAGAGAGCCACATTCACTTCTTTCCTGCCAACAATACAAAGAACAAGTACTTGCTTCTTCAAACCTCTGAAGCTTTTACAGAAACGAATTTCTCTCCCTTTTTCCTCAGTTTTTCGACCCTCCTGAAGGACAGGGAGGATTTGTGATTTAAAGCTTTGAAAGGTTTTGCACTCATTTATGAGAACCTAGAAGTTGAACAAAAACTACTGTTCCTTGCCTGTAACCCCTTGCTGCTTTCTTCCTGCATGTTGGAATGGTTTGATCCTTTGGCAGCAAGGTGTTCTTGTTTGATGGACTTTGTAAGTATTGTCAGTGTTACGTGTCAGCAAAATAAATCATTGTATGTGTCTAGTACTATGTGCCAGCATCTGGATGTGGCTCATAGAAGGGCTTGAAACTTCTCCAGTATTTTTTCTTTACTAAAAAAAGTGCTGATCATCTGAACTGTGAGCAAGGTACCTTCCAGAAACAGAAATGAAGGCTGGGTTTTGCTCTGGAACTAGAAGCAAGCTATTTTCTGGTAACAAAGACTGGTAGATGTTACTATTATGTATATTTATAAGATATTAGCTTTCTTGGACTGGTGTCCCTCAGTCTAGTCCTGGTCATTAGTCTAGTACAGGATGTAGCTCATCTTGACTCCTGGGTATTTTTAACCAAAATGAAGTGGAATAGCATAATTTTAGTGTTGTGGAAGCCTTTACATCCAGAAGAATTATTTAAAGCCTTCTCTGAAAGCACCAACTTCCCAGATGTGTTTTTTTCCCCAAAGGAAGGCAGTTTAAATGCCTTGGTCATTTTCCTCAAAGCAGCATGCATGAAAGGAATGGATGTGTGCACCAGTACCCACTGTGTGAGGCCACAGTGGTTAGTGGTGCATGAGAACTTGCAGGATCAAATGCTAAAGTTCACTGATCCTGTGATTCAGGGTTTTTTCTTTTCCCAATATGTTACCAGATCATCAACTCTGCCTGGTCTAAGCTGTATCTGTTTGGTGTGCTTTGTCAGAAGGAACATGAGGCCATGGGTCCTTTCCTGGCCTACCACAGTTCAGTAATGGAAGGAGCCATGAATCCCACAGCAAAACAGTGACAAGAAAAGCAGATTTTTGGGGGGGAGGAAAGCCCTGTCCTTTTCAAGACTTTGCCCAGACTTTTGCCTTCAATGGGGGTAAAGGCAAGTAGCTCTAGGAGCAGGCAGGGTCTGTGAACAACTGGCTGGAGTAGGAGAAATGGACATACTGCTTCTGTTGTACACTTACTAATTTCTGAAACAAAGTCTGCTGGAAGGTTTCTCTGTAGTTAGTGTTTTCTGTGTGTGTTTTATCCATTGTAATTGTGCATTTGATGCTGATTGTGTCTCAAGAGGATCTAGTGAGAAGGGTGGAGAGGTTTCTGCAAGTGCTCCTGTATAGAGCCTTTCCTAAAGCTCTGTACGGGACCTTTTGGTGATGGCCTCATGAAGCCCTTTTGCCCTTGGTGTCTCTAGGAGTACAGAACCTGTGGACTGGAGTATTTTCTGTTATTCTGTGTTGCTATCAAGCTTATGGAGTTGCAGACAGTCCTACAGAGATGGGTTCTACTTGCTTAACTGGCTCTGAGCTGTGGAGGCAAGGGCAGAGGGAAGATTGGGTAATGTAGGAAGACATGGAGACCCTCTGATGGCTTTGTGCAATACCTCTGCTGCATAATTTTTAAATAAAATCCTACTGATACATGTCATCTTAGCTTTGTTTGGCAGCTTCTTTGAAAGCTGGAGAGGAACTGTTTACAAGGCCAAGTAGTGGCAGGACAAGGGGTAATGGGCTTAAAGTGAAAGAGGGTAGATTAATATTAGATATAAGGAAGAAATTCTTCCCTGTGAGAACGGTGAGGCCCTGGCACAGGCTGCCCAGAGAAGCTGTGGCTGTTCCATCCCTGGCAGCGTTCAAGGCCAGGTTGGATGGGGCTTTGGGCAGCCTGGTCTGGTGGAGGGTGTCCCTGTTGATGTCAGGAGTTTGGAGCTAGATGGGCTCTGAGGTCCTTTCCAACCCAAACCGTTCTCTGATCCTATAATTCTTCTTTTTCTTTTCTCCCCCATGAAAGTGGGATGTGTGTCTTGTCCCCATGAGGGTCTGCTTCCTGATAGGTTTTTTTTAAAACTTGCATGATCTGCAGCTTTGAAGAGGATTCAGTCTTGACCTGCAGTACACTGTTTCCTGAAGGAAGTCCAGTCTACCGTGCCATCACCTGCACCAAAGAACATGGAGAAGCTGATATCAGAAAGGCCTGTTTCTGTCTCTAAGGTACACATTGGTCTTTTGGGAATACTGTTTGCCTGTCTTTGTCACCACAGTTTGGGAAAGCCCCCTGTTTTTAGAGAGATTTCTAGGGTGTTTTTTTCTGGAATGCTGTTAGAGGGAGGTGCTATCAAAACCAGTGGCCTTTCTGGAAGAGTTCTTTTGATATTATTTGCTGCTTAGTCACCAAGCAGTCTTACTCTGTTCCTCTCTGCTTGGAAAGGGGAGGTTTTATTTGAGAGCTGTTTTTTGGTGTAGGAAAGGTGTCTCCTATGAGGTTAGTCCTCTTCTCTCTCACAGTAAGCTCAAGCTTCAGTGTGTTCAAGTTGCTGTCATGTAGGGCACTGTCTTGAGCTTTTGGAAGATTCTCATTTTGGTGAAAAGGATTTGACAAAGCAAAACCATGCTGAAATGCTTTACCAGCTTCACAGTACTAGGGAAACATCAACTGACCATCAAAATACCTGTTTGTTGTGACCTTTTTCAAATAAGGGAAAAACCTGAGACACTTGAGGATGGGATTCATCTGAGATGTGCTATGCTCTCTCCCATAATACCTGGGTCTTGAGTACAGTGACAGGATCTCTTGTGGTCAGTGTCAGAGCCCATTCTTGGGTGTTAAAAGGTTGTTGTTGCCATTACCCCTTTTGACTTATAGTCAATATTGCTCTCATGAAAATTGCCACCAGTGTAGCTTTTGTTCAGGCTTGCCTTGGAAAAGCCACATGCTGAAACGCTAGGCTGGAAATGGGCATGGTGGGGAAGGGACAGAGACAGGAATAAGGACTTACTAGTAATGTGATCTTTAGCTATTTTAGGGGGCGAGGAGGTGGGCAGTGGTATGAATGGGTGGCTTCCCTAATGACTTTGATAGTCTCAAAAGATGCTCTTGCTAGGCAGGGCTTACAAATCACTCTCTCATTTGTGGGTTTGTGTTTTATTTCTTGGGATTTTTTTTTCCCCTTCCTCTTTCTTTTTAAATTTTTTATTATTGGTTTTTCCTTCCCCATCCCCAAGGGTGAGGCACCTACAGCTCCTCCCCAGGAGAAGGCAGATACCAACTCATGCCCTCATGCACCTGACAAATATTTTCTCCCTGGTGGGATGGACAAGGAGAACTGCAAGGCTAATGAGAAGGAGAGGGAGTGGATCCGCCCTGACACTCCTAGCAAATGCACATGGAAGCTTGGGAAACCGATCTCTGCCTCCCCCCATCATCACACCACTCTGTGAGTATTACTTTTATTTGCAGATCTTTCATTACAGTGCCAATCCAGGTCCCTTCAGAGCCATGTGGGTTTAACTGATTTGAATTGATGCAGTTTAGCATCTAGATGTGCTGGTGCTGCTTGATATCCATGTGTAAGCAAAGCTAAGAACCCAGATCAAGCTGACATACAAAGGGTCTTGCTCCAGAGGTGTGAAGCTATGTGGGCTGGAACTGACTTATAAGTAACATGGCAAACAGTTCCCTGAACAGGTGAAAAATTGCACTATTAATGTCTTTTGATTGTAAAATACCTGGTGCTGAGCAGTGCTGAGCTACTTCATGCAGGTAGGGAGTGCAGAGCACTTCATTCTTGCTTCAACACGTGGCTTAATGTCTCACTAATTCTTGGTTTGGATCAAGGAATTAATGTTTTCTGTATCCAATGGACCTTCTTTTAAACTAAAAATACCTAAAATATAACTAGCCTGGGAACAGGGAGGGAGAAAGCTGACTGAAATAAAAACCATTGGAAATGCTGGGTTGCTTTGGGTAACCTGCCTTGTGTCCCTTTGTGGGTGTGCATGCTGACTTTGTTTGTACATGTACTAGGCCAGAGCCTCTGAAAATCCTGCCAAGCATCCTGAATAAAGTTGGCAATACACCCTTGGTGCGGATCAACAAGATTGGGAAGCAGCACGGGCTCAAGTGTGAACTCTGTGAGTACTGCTGTGGGCAGAAAATAAAAATAAGAAGCACTGATCCAGAAACTTAGCTAGGCCTGGTTTGGTATCATGTAACCTGGGTGTAGGAGGGGTGCAGATACTCTGCAGAAAGCAGTGAGTAAAATTCCTCTTTTAGGATTTAGTCACTTAAATTACCTTTCAGTTTGTACTTCACATGGACATTTCCTGCAGCTTTTCCATTTTGGTAGAAAAAGCAGAACCTCTCATGGAAAATAGCTCTTTGATTTTAAAGTTGTATGAAGTTTTTGACTGCCAATCATATTAATCAGTGTGTATAAAATGCAGGTCTGCAGTTACTGCTGAAGATCACTGGAAATGATGAAAGGGATGAAGTTGTCAGCAAATGAGGGGGTTTTGGGATTTGTTTGGGGTGGGTTTTTTTGCTTAGTTGGTTATTTTTTTTAAGACCCAACCATACTGGAGATATCTGGAGGCTCTGATCAGAGTCCTGAAAAGTTGTGTTCAGCAGCATTGAAGGGATTCATGCTGGGAGTACTGAAGTGAAAGCTTAGGCTTGAACAATGGGGAGAAACTTGCAGTTTGATCAGAAGCTCTCTGGCTGGAGAACATATCAGAGAAGAGACTAGGGACATGGGTAGAGTTCTCTGCCCCCATACTACTGAACTGGAAGAGCCCTGGGGCTTTTCAGCCTAATGCCTGGGCTGCAGTAAAGAGGAAACATGAAAGGAGAGGTCAGACTTTCAGGAGAGTTGACAGTGTGTGGGGGTTCCTGGCTTCTGTTCAGCATCAAGTACCAGACTTTGTGTGCTGTGACTCCTAACAGCGAAGGTGCTGTGAACTGCATCCCTATCTCTGGTGCTGTAAAGGAGGGAGGTCAGTTGGGCAGGCTTGTTAGTAGAGCTGCTCCTGAGATATGTTGGGAAGCAGCAGCCTGTTAAGCAAACAGCTGCTGTTGTTTAAGAATTCTTCTTGATTTCTTTGTTTCCAGTGGCAAAATGTGAGTTCTTCAATGCTGGGGGCAGCGTGAAGGACCGCATCAGCCTGAGGATGGTTGAGGATGCCGAGAAAGCTGGGATCTTGAAGCCTGGGGACACTATCATAGAGCCAACCTCTGGAAACACAGGTAGGGGAGGCAGGGGAAATGCTGTGGTGGTCTTCCTGGAAGACAGGCTTGAGACTGGAGTGTGGAGGCGGCTTCTACACAGAAGAAAGGAGATCCCTCCCTACCTGTATGGTGTAAGGAGCAGTGCCTCTTCCATCTCATGCAAGGAACAGTTCTGCAGTGTCCTGTGCTGACCACAGCAGATGGGAAGGAGGTCTGCTAAATTTGCAGGGGCTCTTTGCTTTAAAAGAAGTGTTAGGCCAGATTCACTAGGGTCTTTAGGTCCTGTTCAGGAATTAGTCTGACTGAAGTTATTGGGGCGGAAGCACCAAAAGACTGGTTTGAATCTGGATCTTCCTGTTCTCTTTGGGAAGTCCCACAGTCCCTCTGTCAGGTGAGGTGGGCCTGGTTTGACAGTCTTTCCCATGTTGGTGCAGTTGGGATGGGAGATGGGCTGCATCCCCACAGCACTGCCTGCTGATCTAGCCCTTGCACACTGAGATTTTCAACAGACTCCACTTGAGTCAGTGTCCTCTCCTTGGAGGGCTGGAGAAAGGACCAGCCCTGCTAGACAGGGGCCAGGGCAGAGCATCTTCTGATCCAAAACTGGAGATAACTCTGGGATCCTGTGTCAAAGCTGTTGTATTTCTGTTAAGCTGCTCTACTGGTGGGTAGTAAACATACCTGGAATGCCCCCCCTTGAGCTAGTTTAATATAAAACATACTGCTTCCTCTGAGGAGGCTCCTGAGATGAGATGCAAAGCTGCTCTCCTGCCTGATGTGTTCTGGAGAGGTGTCTTGTCTTGCTCTTAAACTCCTTCCTGGACATCCACTGTTGCCTTCTGATAGCCACAGGCCAGGCAGATCTATCTTTTGATCCAGTCCAGCCTTTGATAATGGCAGGACTGGGGTGGTGAGGTGATCTGTGATCCATTCCCCTGCCTTCAGCAGAAAACTGTGGAGGCAGATCTGTTGCTGTTGGCTCAGCAGCTGCTCTGGGGGTGTGTGCAGTGCAACCAAAACCCTTGTGACCGGCAATAGTTGTTGCCTGAGCAATGATATGTAGTGGAAAAAATCCATATAAATTGCATTTCTCCAGTACCCGAGGTCATGCTATTACACCCTGCTTTCCGGGTCAGTACCTGATAAATGGTTCTCCTTGCCACAGAATACAAAAGATAGAAGGAGGCAGAAATGAAGAAGATGCAGGGCCATTACTTCAGAAAGCTGTCTTTTTTCATGCAAAAGCAGAGACCAGGGCAGACAGTAACCTGAGAGAGTCGGCTTTTGTTTTCAGCTACTGCTCAGAGCTACTGAATATGTTCAATGAGAGAGCTAGTGTGTTATGGTTTTGTCCTCTCTACATCCCATTTCTCCCTCAGCCAAAGTCCTATTTTGATGCTTCCTGCATTTTCAGGTCAGAGTTCAGGTCTCAAAATGCTCCTTTTGTCAGAGACTCTAAGTGAAAGTGCTGGCTGGCTTCTCTTTGCTCTTTGGCCTTGGTGAGGCCTTTGCTCTCTTTCATTTTTTTTCTTTTTTTTTTAAATTGGGTGGGGGCATCCACATTTTCCTCCAATATACTTGGAAAACGTGGGGTTTGTTGTATCCCCCTCCCCCCCCCCCCCCCAATATTTATTGAAGTGTGAGTTATGCTTCTCTTACAGAAACAGTTAAAAGCTTATGGGTTTGTTGGGCTGTTTGGTTGGGGTGTTTTTTCCCCATCCCTATGCAAGCCAGCACTGCTTAAAAACAGAAGTGGCTTTGAACAGGCAAGTCTCTGTGTTGGGTAAACTGCCTGTGAGGCATTGTCCTGGGCATGTGTTGGTAGTGTGCCTGCTACCTAGAGCAGCAGGGGAGGTGCCAGGCAGTCTGACCTCACACACACACAATCTGCTAACTTGATCTGTTTGGCTTATCCAGCAAAGAGGATGGGTATGGTTGGGTTCCACCTTAAAGGTCTTTTCCAACCTAGTCATTCTGTGATTCTGAGGTGGTTTGGGAACAGGTGTAAGCTGTTTTTCTGCAGGGAATGCACTTCTGAGCTTAGCTCTGCAAGCAGGCAGTGATGAGCTGGAAGGCAGAAATCAGGCAGGAGGTACAGGGTTTTAAAATAGATGTGAGGTGTCTGTCTCTAACAGTCAAGGTACTTCACTGTGGTAGGGAGCAGACATAGTGCATTAGAACCTCAAACAGTGTCTAAGTCATGTCATTTTAGAAGAGGAATTAGTTTTTGGCACACTGCAAACTAGGGATTCAATGTAAAAGTGAGTCAATACAAGCTCTGATGCTCTTCTGACAGTATGAAAATGATTGATCTAGTTGTCTTTAGCTTGAATGGAGTTTCTTTCCCAAATTACTTTTGTAAAAATGAAGTGGGTGAGACAGAAGGAAGGTGATGTGCATGTGGTAAAGCTAGCAGTGTGCACGTATCAGGCTTCCCAGCTCTGACCTAAAATTTCTGTTGTCTGTGATCCTCAAGGGACTAGCAGCATGTGTCAATCCAGTTCTCCCCAGTAGTCAGAAACATTCCCTTTGCCACCCCTCTAGAGACACTGGACTCAAGCCTCAGGTGAAGAGCTGATTATAGTCAGGGCATGCCAAAGCTAGCACTGTGGGTTTTGTTCTTTGATGCTCCTCACTGTATGCTCTACTTGTCTTTGCATGCTTCCAGGAATTGGGCTGGCCTTGGCTGCAGCAGTGAAGGGTTACCGCTGTATCATTGTGATGCCAGAGAAAATGAGCATGGAGAAGGTCAGATCTGCTTTTGTTTTCAAGAATTTAAAAGAATAAGCATGTTTGCACTTGCAGAGTTCCTGGTGCAAATGAGTGCTGTGGCTTTAGCAATGAAGGTTTAGGCTCATGATCTCCAAGTCATTGGTCAGGCAGAACTCTGCTGAGGGGCTGCTCCTGGTGCCCAGTGACATCCAGGCTGTGTAGCCATGGGCACAAAATGTCTTTATGACCCATCCTCACAGCATTGTCACTCAGAAAAACGTTATAACTGTTTTAAATACAGATGTTGAGCTTTACCTAGCACACTGAAGTGAGCACCTGTCCCTGGGCTAGCTGTCCCTTGCTGAGCAAAGGAGGACAAAGGAAGGCAGTACTGAAGCTTTGAATATTCTTCTGGGCTGAGCAAGGCTGTGAGGGAGCCTGTTGGGCTCCTCAAGTTACATGGGGAGGTACTGGCAAACATCTGAGTTGTTTCACTACAGCAACAAAAGGGGAAGGAAAAGCCACCTGGGTAATGTCCACTTACCTTCACTGGGGAAGGGATGAAACATCCAGCTCTACAGCAAGCCCTGTCCTGTGCTCCACTCTGGTGGTGCTGCACCTGCAGTCAAAAGGAGAGGAGATCACCTGTGTCTCATGGATGAGGCAACAAATTGCTGTCAGCAAAACCACTTCTCCCAGTTCAGCCACTCCCAGCGTTCCAGCTGGTGGGCAGCAGCATAGATGAGAACAACATCCCCCAAAGGCCTATACCCTTTGCTTGCTCTGCTCTGCAGAGAGTGTGCCTTCCTTCTGAACACAGGCCTTGCTTTAGCTTAATGTCATAAACTTTCTTTCCCTCATAGCAGTTGAGTGGTACGTAGGACCCTGGAGATTCTCCTTTGCTGCCTGTGTCCAAAGGGGGAGGTAAATATACATATTTTACACTTAAAGGTAAAATACTGGGCTACAGCACTGTTGGAGTGCAGACTGTGTGGGACTAGCACGAGAGGAAGGTGGTGTTTTAGCCTGAATGAGGCTTCTCAACATGTCGTACTAGTGCCTCCAGGCCTAGAATAGGAATTCTACATCTAGCTCCCAAGTAGAGTTTAGTTAAGACCACATTACATTAAGGATTTGGACCCCTGGCTCAGTGATGCTGTGAGATTGGGGTGTAGGACAATTGCTGAGGAGGCTATTGCAGACCAGGTAAAAGGGAAGATGTTTTCTTTCCCCTGCATCTCAGTGACGTCTCTCTGCTGGGGGAGTGGGCTTGGGTTTTGTGACCACCTTTATTTGCCACAGGTGGATGTCCTGAGAGCTCTGGGTGCTGAGATTGTGAGGACCCCAACTACTGCCAGATTTGATTCTCCTGAATCTCACGTGGGAGTAGCATGGAGACTGAAAAATGAAATCCCCAACGCACATATACTGGACCAGGTAAGAGCCAAAGTATTGGAGATGCAGGTGCAGTGTGGGAGGAAGTATGGCAGCCTTGTTCCTCAGTGTCCTTGGTTGACTGCTCAACAGCTGAAGTGTGTCTCTGGAGGAGATGATGTCCCTGGTCGGGAGCTGCAGTTGAGCCACCGCCATGCTGTAGGGTAGCAGGCTTTTATAGTCACTAGAGGGCAGCAAGGAACCTGTGGTTGTGGAAACTGCAAAACGTGCTCCTGAATTGGCAGTCTGGCATGGAAAAATAGGGACAAGGACATGCTCGTAAAAGAAACTATCCCACAGACAGGATGGATCCTGGCATTGAAGGGCTCTAGCACCTTAGAACTGCTCTTAAATTAGGTTGCTTAGGAAGCTTATGGTTTCCCTTTGGACATTCTGCCTAGGCCCAGATAACAAGGGAACAGTATATGTAGCTGCTATGGGCTTGTGAAGCATTTGTTGTGTTTTTGAAATGCATCAGAATGTGCAATATGTTGTCTTTCTAGTCTGCTTAATGGCTTTTCTATCTTCCAATGTAGTATCGTAATGCCAGCAACCCCCTGACACACTATGACACCACAGCTGAAGAGATCCTGCAGCAGTGTGAAGGTTTGTTTGCTCTGCTACCAATACTCTCTTCGGTGAGCCTGTAGTATTCCCTTGTTGTCCGTGTCATGGTTTAACCCAGCAGGCAGCTAAACCAACCACACAGCTCTTGGCTCACTCTCCCCTCTGCAGTGTGATGGTGGAGAGAATCAAAAAGGAAAAGGTAAAACTCATGAGTTGAGATAAAGGCAGTTTAATAGGACAGGAAAGGAAGTGAGAAGTAATAATAAGGACCATGACATCATGTGGTTTGGAATATCCCTTTGGTCAGTTGGGTCAGTGCCCCACCTTCCCATTGGAAGGGCAGTATGAGAAGCTGAAAAGCCCTTGAACTCCTTGGCAACAACTAGAACAGCAGTGTGTTACTGACACTATTCTCCTCCTAAATCCAAAACACAGTGCTATACCTGCTGATAAGAGGAAAATTAATTCTACCCTAGCAGAAACCAAGGCAGTTAGGTACTTGGAGAATGGGACCTGAGGTAGCTGACACACATGGATTTTGATACAGCACATCCTGTACCAATGCTGAGTGTCATAGAGAATTGAAAAAAGAAAAGACAGGGCCCAGCACTTGGGTAACTTACATTCTTGGACCAAATGCTGCACCACACTGGAAGCTTTCTTTAAGGACTCCTTTAGAGCACAGACTGCTCTGTTGCAGTTACCCCCACGGAGGCTTCTTTACTCTGCAGAGGTTCCTTTCCCATTAGCTCTTGGCAGTACCAGGAGTGATTGAGCTGTGGCAGCAGAGAGCTTTAGCTGAGCCAACTCCCCCAGCAGAGGAACTGGTTTGAGAGCTATTGAAGACATTCAGTGTGATGCTGCAACTCACTAGGCATTTGCCATAGGTGGTAGAAGGGCCTTACAAGAGGCTACTGACCTGCATTATAAAGCAGCACAGTTTGACAGGACCCTCTAATAAGAAGATTGGCTATTAAACTACTCATTACAGTGAGGGCCAACAAACTGCAGTCCAACAAACTGCAGTCCCACAAACTGAGGGTCCAGATGAGCCCAAGCTTTAGGCTCATTTGTATTTAACTTCCCTTGCAGGCCAGTCACCATGCAGTTACTGCTGAGCTTATGCCCTTGCTTGGCAGGGTGTTGTTCTTTTGGCTGGTAAACACTCGGGGTTTGTGTGTGTGCTGCTTGTTTACAAAGCTGTCCTGTGGGTGTGCCATGGAAACTGTAGGGGGTGGTAGAAGAATGAATCATCATACCTGTGCCTGCTCTGAGTCTTCATGACCAAAGTCATATGTTCTTGTATGAAAACAAGAGAGGAGCTGTGTTAACAGTCTTCTCACTGGGTACCTCTCTCAGCACTCGTTTGGGAGATTGACTGATATAATGGGCTGCTCATTCCAAGTTCAAGAATCAAGTATCTACATCAGCAAATACATAATAGAGCTGACACCAGTGGTTTTCCTATGGGACACTGCCAGCTCTGTCCAAAGTACCACAAACTGGGACCCTGCCAGTCCACTGGATGGGACAGTTCAAAACCATTGTCAAAGTAAACAGGAATTGAGCAACATGGTCTTGAGGTGCATCTTAAAACACAGCTCTTAAGAAGCAACTTTATCTTGCTCAGTTTTGTTAAAGCTAAATATGGAGTCTGAGTTCCTTTAAGTGGGGTTTTATTCTGTTATTCTAGGGGAGATCTGCAGTGGTTCAGCACCAAACAGTGGCTGAGCACTACATGCTGCTTGCCCAATCCTGCAGGAGAAAGAGACTGAGCCTCCTGGTTTGGGATAAAGACAGGTTACTGACAAAAGCACCATGAGATAGAACAATAATGGCAAATTACACTTGCACCCAGTGATAACACAGAACCTTACCAACCCAACAATTACACAGTGCTGCCCAATGCAAGGACCAACTGACCTGACACCCCAGCTGCACTCAGACAGACCATCCTAGAGGCACCAAAACCCTGCCCCTCCCCAACCAGTCCCTTTTATGGAGAAGTGATGTCAGGTGGTGTGGAAAACAGCCTGAGTAAACTCAGCTCATTTGGGCTGGCTGCTTGGGAAGGTTGATTCTGTCCTGGCCAGGACCAGGAGAAGATCTCACAACTCTTCTATCCTTTGCTTTTGAACAGGAAAAATAGACATGTTGGTGGCTACAGCTGGCACAGGAGGTACTATCACTGGCATCTCCAGAAAGCTGAAGGAGAAGTGTCCAGGTTGTAAAGTAAGTGGGAAGCCTAATGCATTTCTCTTTAGCAGAGAGGATGTCGGTGCTCCACTTGGCACATCCCATTCCTTGCTGTCCTGCCCTGGGTCTCTATGGGAACTTCTTGGACCTTCTCATTTAGAAGGTAGTTCTGAGCAGCAGAGAAAGGCTTTCAGACTGTCTGAAATCATCACGCCCTGGTCTCCCTGGTGACCAGAGTTTTAGGTCTGGCTCAGCAGATGAAAACTGGCACACAGATCCCTTCGTGGGGTGTCTGAGAAACTCTGTTCTCTGCTGTATAACGCAGCCTTCTGTTGTTCCCCCCTGGCTGTGCCTTTGCTAACTTGTCTGGAGCTGCTGAGACTTCATCAAGTGAAACTTTATCTGCACACACCAACCTGTGTGTCTCCTGTGTGCTGTGCTACATTTCCTCATGGAAGTCGGTATCATGTGCCAATGTGAATATTTTCCTTACACAGACTGGGGGTGGTAACCCAAATAAAACCTATCTGCTTACACTTGACACAAGATGTCCTGGCTGTCATGGTGTCTGATGTGAATGAGCACGAGCCTGTCTCAGGGAGACCTTGTCTTATGTTTAAACCAAACAAAAGCCACGCGGGGCAAGTCGTGCCCCTCGCTTATTGTCCTCCGCAGCCTGAGGAGACAGGATGGGTTGCCAGGGGGCTATAACCTACACAGTGTTTCACTGTGGTGAATGTTGTCAGGGAGAAACTAATAAGAGGCTAGGTTGCTGTTAGCTTGGCACTGCATGCAGCCAATGTGACACCAGGGGCTGCAATGAGGCTGGTACTCATGAGTAACCCCCAAAAGCAGTGTGTGGCAGTAGTCAAAGTGGAACCTGCTTCCCCAGATTATAGGTGTTGATCCTGAAGGCTCCATCCTTGCTACTCCAGAAGAACTGAACAAGACTGACAAGACAATGTATGAAGTGGAAGGAATCGGATATGATTTTGTCCCCACAGTGCTGGATAGATCTGTAAGTCATGCTGCCTGGCTTACTGTCCTTTGCCATCTGTTGGGATGCAGAAGTGGGGTGAAAGGTGGGAGGAAAAACTTGAGGGAGTATTTGGGCTGAAAGGGAAGGGCTAGCAGACAGAACTATGTTACTTTATTTTACAAAGCTAGACAGAAGTGCTGGGAACAGGTAAACTTTCCTAGGATACTGTACTTTTTTTTTTTAAATTAAAAATATCCCAAAAAACCCTAACAAAGCATCCCAGCCCATCCCAGCCAAAAGAGGAAAAGTGGTGTGACAATGTTGACCAGAGCCTGTGTCCCCAGGAAGCCTTCCAGGAAGGGAGGGAACTGTTTGATGCTCTCTGTGGCTTTCACGACAGCATGCTCTCACAGTGAGGTTTCAATAAGGAGTCTCTTATACTAATGTGATCATCTTACCTCAGGAAAAACCCAACAAAACATTTGGCTTTTGGGGGATAGAAACCCAGGCTCAGTAGGGCAGCTGTTGCCTTGAAGAGCATAGATTGAATTCACACTAGCTGTGTAGCTCTCCTCATTTACATAGTCCCTTGTTTCTGCTTTCCTGCCCCTCTCAGACAGTGGACCAGTGGTACAAGACCAATGATGAGGAATCATTTGCGTTAGCACGCATGCTGATCCGAGAGGAAGGACTGCTGTGTGGTAAGAGCAGATGCAAATCCCTTGGGTTACTGTGAAACAGTATGTGGGAGGCTGAAGCTCTGTGCAGGACAAGGAGACCTCCTTCCACTTCAGAAGCTCTTCCTCACCCTGGGCTCCTCTACTCTCTCCCTCTTTCATTTGTTCTCATGTCAGTTGTGGTTTGACAAATTTGCCCCTTATCTGCATTTTGGCAGGTGGCAGCTCAGGCAGTGCCATGTCTGTAGCTCTGAAGGCAGCCAAAGAGCTGAAGGAAGGTCAGCGCTGTGTTGTCATCCTCCCTGACTCTATCCGGAACTACATGTAAGAACTTGTTTGTTTTCTCTCTGGGGAGAGGATGGGGCCATCCCTCAGACCTCCTGGCAGCAGTGGCGAGCTGAATACGTATTTCTTACATCACCCAGTTAACCAAGGCAAGGCACATACCTCAACTTCTGAGATATCTAGAAAGGATCTGACAGGGAGTAGAAAGGCGCTTAGCCCTCTGAAAGCTGAGCTCCAGCTTGTCTGACTTGAGTATATAACTGTCACTGGGCAGCATCTTTCACAGGAAGAGGCTTGGTTTCACTCTTATTCACTGGGGACCGTTGGCAGCATCCCATT